>OZ007595.1:220342117-222742117 GCA_963931845.1 Maratus michaelseni
TGTCATTAGTCTCCGAATGTCTTTTATTATAATATGAATATAACTGTTGAAAGAGGGGTTGTCTACATATTACAAATTGCACCAACTTCAATTTTCCAAATCATAACACAAACTTTTGGCACAATTTTTGAGTACCCTGGATCAAATCATTTCGAAAAAAGAATATAACTTATGCATTTTTATTAAATCTTCACAGACTTAGAAGATGTCAGTTGAAAAGTTTAATGTTAAATTCACGTGAAATTTTCCTAAAAATTATACGATTTAAAATTCTTGTTTTTAGCGAGATGCTTTAATGGAGCCAAGAATATTCTAGGCCTTTTCTTTTACACAAAAACATACTTTTCCGTATGAAAATTATTCATAAAATCATATTTAAAAAGTCCTTCTGGCCTGTACCAGGAGGAAAAGGTAGCTTTCCTATATCTTCATTTTAAAATTATAGCTAATGCTACTCGAAAACAGCAAGCTAAAATGCAAAGAAACCGTTTACAAAAGATTCGTTAATACTGAATTTGAATAAGAAATTCGCCAAATTGGCATCATTTTTGAAAACTTATTCTGTCGCCAAATGTGGCGATATTTCGCCAAATGTCGCCAAGTTTGGCGAGGATTTGGCGCTAACAGATATGAATATATAGTTTTATGCGTATGATTGGGAAAATGATTAAAACAATGAAAGAAAATAATTTGCGAGAAATCGCGTTCACTAAAACTCATAAATTAATAAATGTTTTTTTGTAATGTGCTGTCTTGTTTCAAAATGTCAGCCACCCTAGAATTTCAAACTGCTCTATCTCAGCCATTTTTTTAAGATAGAGGTAAAACAAAAAATGCTCTGGAATCCTTGTATCAAGGCCTAACACTTAATTAAAAAATAAATTTGAATTTTTAATTTTTTTGTATATTTATTTTAGTTTTAAAATTTTCAGTGGCCGCCATCTTGTTTCAAGATGGCGGAATGAAGATGGCTGATTTTTTTAAAGCTCGTTGAAAGTGGAAATATATTAATTAATGAATTTGAATCATTAGCACATACATGCAAGCAAGGGTGCAAAAATCTAGGCGCCAATCGGCCGATTCCCACCACTAAATATTTAGTATTCGTCGTCTAATAAGAATACTCATAAAATTTTGGTAAAGAATACTAATAAAATTTGACGAAGAATACTAATAAAATTTAGTGGTGGGAATTAGCCCATTGGCGCCTAGATTTCTGCACCCCTGCATGCAAGCGTTTCAGGAATTTCTTTTTATTAAATAATTCCGAATCCACACAGGAAGTTCTGAATTGCAATTTTTGCTTAATTCAATTACAGACGGATTGTGGTTATCTAAACTATACACTTTTCTTTGGGTATTTCCAGTACAATATTTCTGAATAAAAAAGAAATTCCCAAAATGCACGCATACATGCGTTAATGATACAATTGTGTTAATTAGTCGTTCCCATATTTTAGAATGCAGTCAATTTATGTTCTTCTTCCATAAATATGTCTTTTCAGTTCAAAACTGCGTTTCGCTGTTTGAGGATTCTACTTACTATGTCTTTTGCAGTCGTCGTACAGTAAACCAGTGTCCCAATTGGGTGGTTTTTTAACCTTTTGATTATGGGCTTGGGACATATGTCGTCCTTACGTTATTTCTTTATTGCACTCGCAGTACTTTTTGAAAAAAAAATCGCTGCAATATAATATACTACTTATACTAGGATACACTCAAGAAAAATCAACCACAAAGAATTGTTTTGTAACTTGTGGTACAAGTTAATATAAAAATAGTTGCCAGTCGTAGCAGTAAGCAAAAGGTTAATTAAGAAATATATCACTATTTCCCAGTTCAATTTATTAAAACCGTCATTCAAAAAATGGAATATTCCTATTCGAAAATAGTGATTGATAGATTTCTGAATAATAAAACTATCCAATTAGCATCAATTCAGTAAACAAAGTTGTAAGTTATTGGCACTCAAAATTAAGCTCCTCTACACATCCTTTTAAGTAAATGTTTTAAAATAATGAATTAGAAACAAAAATATCAATGGCACTTCAATTGACTGTTTCTTAACCTCTTCACGACGAGCGTCTTTGACAGAAGTATTTTTCTTTTTTCACCGGTATTTGAAATTGATATTTTTATGCAAGAGAATCGCAGAACTACTATTTTAAAATAAGGTAGACATTTCTATTTAAATTTACTGGTAGGTTTAAACAAGGATTCTGAGCCCTCTGTACGTCCCTTAACCCTTTCAAGGGCAAAGTACTCTTGGAGCTAAAATATTGAAATGATTGATTGACACCAAGATTCACAAATGAATTTATTTTAAAATAAGTAAAAGCTTTCCTTCATGTACCTTATAAATTCAAAATTTGATAATAAAATTCTCGTGTCATTGTGGCATTTTGGGATTAAAATTAAGTGATATATATTATATACCTGCGCCCTTCAAGGGGTTATACGCGAAGTTCGTTGCAAAAAGGTTAATAAACGACTTAAATGCAATTGTGGAAAAACCCTTATATTATTAACATTCCCTATTTTTTATACTTAGCTAGTAGGCGAAAATTGGTGAAAGTGGTTTGGCACATGAGAGTATTTTTTCTAGTAATTACATTCAATTTAATCTAAGTTGTTGTCATCCGAGTATTTATATAAATAAAAGAATGATGACATACGCACATGGTCCATGCTCAGATTACAAATTTTTGTCCAACACTCATTTCATGACTAGGAAATACGCGCCTGGCCAAGTTCCATAAACGAGTGAAATACGTCAATAGAGATTAGATTGGCGATAACGGCAAGTACATTTTGTCCAAAATCATGCAGGCAATTAAATTCGTTTCTCGTATATCGCCACCATTTTATAAAAAAGGACACTCTTGGTGCTCATCACTCACAATTCCGTTCAAAATCCTCTCGACAAATCAAATTTTCTTGCTCGTATCTCCCCGCTTCCTTCTTTGCGAAGGCACTCTAGTTGCTCAACGCTTTTCTTTGGAATGCAGTAGACAATCATGCGTTAAAACATTTTTCTCGTCCTTGCAGTCTAAACTGTACATGATATGATGAATGTTGTTAGATTTAATTTTTTCCTTGTGCTCTTAAATTGTAGTGTAAAGTTCCATTCAAATACATTTAGTGGTTGTTAAGAAAATTGAAAACATACATACATACAGAGTGTTTCATGAAGGGCTCGTAACGTTGAAAATAAATAACTTGAAAACGGTGATAGATAGAAGAATGAAACTAGTGGTATGTTTATTAAAAAAACCCGTAAGAATCTGATACAGAAACCTCAAAATTTTAGTTAAAAATAGCGCTGAGAGATGGTATTGCATACAGCATTACGGATACCTATATATAAAGAGAGCTCAGGCGCAAAGAACGGTCAGTCGTCGAAGATTTCGCCGTTGAAACGTGACCGCTATTAGTGTATACTGAAAGAAATTCCTGAAGGATATCTCGACCTCACTCCCCTACTTTTTGTGGAACACACTGAAGGATATTGTTTACCGCAACAATCCTTTAACATTCGACGAGCTGGAGGAGACTATTTGTCAATCTTGTGTGTTGATTTCCTGTGACATACTAAAGAATCACTGAAAATTTCATTCTTCGTTTGCGACATGTGTGTTGTGTGAAAGAAGCACATTTTGAATAACTTTTCCGGTGATACAGCCTAATTATGGTTATGACACCTACAGTGCCATCTATCGGCGCAATTTTTTACTAAAATTTTGAGGTTTCTGTATCAGATTTTTACGGTTTTTTAATGAACATGCCACTGTTTTATTCCTTCTATCTATCTCCGTTTCCGAATTATTTATTTTAAAAGATAGGGGTCCTTCGTGAAATACCTTGCACACAGATAGATACATACATACCAGCGGAGGATTCTGCTACCCAATCTTGGCATTCTCTTTCCCTCCAGTTTTTCTGTATCGTTTTTAAATTTAATTATATAAACTTTCTAAAAAAACTTATTATGAAAAGTTACTAGAAAATGCTGGTGGAAAAGAGTATGCTCAATCTGAATATGTGGATCCGCCCCTTATACATACATACACACACAACAACCAAAAACAATGCATATTTTTTGAAACCTTAGAAATTTGAAACTTTAAAGTATTAGATACAGGTTGGTCGTAATTAAGATACAGAAGTTTAGAACTCAATTATGTAGAACACACTGTGAAAAATGCGACAACATTTCGTATGCATGATACTTAGACCAAGGAGAAATCGATATTTAGACCATGGGGGGGGGGGGGGGGGTTCGATTTATAAAGAAACAAATAGGTCATTTTTTGAACAAGGGACAAAAGTGGGGCTGCAGTCTGATTTTGAGTATTAAAATACAATCCAAATTCACACAACGTTTTCGCAAAAGAAAAATTGTAAATGTTAAAAAAAAAAATTTTGTTGCTAAAAAATATGTCTATTTTAAAATTATCCATTAAATGTTAGTCAATCACGTAAAACGTTTAATTTTTTAGGGGGTTTTTTTCTTTCTTTTTTTTGCCTAATTTACTGCTTTTAACACTCGGGTGCAATGTAGTTACCAGCAAGGTCGGGCGCAATGATCATGGGAGGCCGCTTTTGATTTACTAATTTAGTTTATGAAAAATGTTTATTCTTACAGAAAACATTGTTATATATATAATTTTTAAACGCTCTCAAATTAGAAAAAAACTCTGAAGGGGCAACAAAATAGTTTTATTTAGTCATTTTAAATGACATTTATAAAATTCGTCAATCTATAAAATATTGAAGTTACATAATAGCTCATTATAAATATCGTTTTAAATGACTAAATAATACTATTTTGTAATGTTGCCCCTTCAGAGTTTTTTAAACTTGAGTGAGTTTAAAAATTATATATATAGCACTGTTTTTAGTAAGTATAAAAATGTTACATAAACTAAATTAGTAAATCAAAAGCGGCCTCCCAGGCTAATTGCGCCCGACCTTGTTCTAAACTACATTGTGCCCAACAGAAAGAATTCGTCTTTCGTCTTTCGTTTGTAGTTAATAGTTTATTTTTGTTCTGTTTCTTTAATTAGTCGTTCAATTAATGTATAACCAAAAATGTGATACTCCCAGTTTAAAAATAACTGAGAAATTTTTACTTACCAAAATGGTGCAATATCAAACGCAATGACCCTATTAGATCCAGAGGTCTAACAACAGCATAAAGAGAAAGAACTTCACTGACTGGCATTACCACTGTCATTAGCACTACGATAGGTGAAGATACTGGGATGGACGGGAGAGCACTTGGTTTTGGGGAGGCGTGACAAATCAACGTACACTGGCATCCAACAGTGTGTTAATAAGCCAACAGAGTCATTTTTGCTTCTGTGATAAAAGTTTAAACTATTTATTTCTTCATAAATAAAGTTCCTCATGGTCTATCTTGCATGTATATAAATGAAATGGGGTTGCATTTGCCATGGAACGCTCTTTATACATGAGCTCTAAACACATTACTTTGTATCAAAATGTGGAATAAACGGGCGTGATAGATACATAAATGCAAAAAACGTCTTCAAAACATTATAAAATTAAACAATGAGCAAGGCCTTTCGATAGAATTTTGTCTTTCTTCTTCAGGCGCAAAGAAGACTTGCTACCATTTTGAAGGCAAGACAAAAACACAATGTCTTGTTCCTGCCTTCATGGTAGCATGTCTTTTCTTTTGCCTGAAGAAGAAAAACAAATTTTTTCGAAAGGCCTTGCGCATTTCTTATTAGTATGGTGTTATTAAGAAATGTTTGGCCTTTACCTCTATTTTACTTATGGCCACCAGTATTACACTTTTTATAGGACTTCATGAAAGACATTCGAAAAGTAAAAAATATTTTCACTTGACTTAATGTGCACATTTCTTTACAGAAAGCATTCTTTCGTCAAGAGATTTCCTATAATTTTGGAAAGAAATAAAAAGACAAGAATAATAGCTGCTAGTTTTTTCGCTTTTTTCATACCGCTAAAATTTTATAGAGAAATTTTTATTAATTAAATGGAGAAATAAAAGAAAAAGAAAGAAAAAAATAAACATGGTTATTTTACTACAAAATTTGTTTTAAATTTTTGTGGTAAGAAAAAAGCATAAAAGTTGTCGGCTTTTCAAGAATGAAAATCGTAGGCGCATTTTTATTATTATTTTTCTTTTAACTGTCTTTTGTTTGTCAAGAACAAAAGTGATGGTCTCTATCAAGACAAAATAGATAAAAATTCTATAGAGTTTGAAAAGATTCTTAAAGTTCTTTGAAATGTGAAAGAGATTAATTAATTTCATTAACTGATAAAAAACATTTCCTTTGAAAATGTATAGTAGTCCAAGCATTATTTTAATTAAAATAGGGTATCAGGTATGGAAATAGTTAAAGAATATTTTACAAAACAAACAATCTTTTCTTTATGAAATTCAAAACATTTTAATAATTTGCACTTAAACTTTGTTTAGAGAATTCTATACATCACTTCAATAAATATAATGAAAATATTTTGTTTGAATTTTATTACACAATAAATGAAAAATATATTTATTTAATTTTATGTAGTTATTATTGCCAGATTCTAAGTGTGTTAAATTTTCAAAAGTAATATTTTGTTATTATTTAATTTGTTTTTCATAGTAAAGTGCAATTTTTTTAAATATATGGTTGGATCAGTAAATGTGAAATTTTATAAACAGAAAAAAACAACAACTTTGAGATATTAAAATTTTTATGATTAGCGTCTTTTTAATATTTTGTTAATGTCGTACTAGTGAGAAACTCATTTGTGACTAGCGTACTTAACAGAATTTTTAATCTTCCCACACTAGTTTTCATGAATAGAAATTTCATTACAGAAATATGTAAAAGATTTATACTTTTAACTATCGTAATTTCCGGCCTATAATCCGTGGATCAAACAATCATGGCTCGACCCACAAATTTCATTTAATAAGTCAAATATTTATAGCGATACAATAAGTTACATTTTATAAAATAAAATTTCTGGGTCGAAACATGATTGTTTGATCGCGGATTATAGGCCGGGAATTACAGTAATTAAAATTGCATGTTTAAAATGTATAATTACAGTGACTTCTCATTTATACGCGATACTAGTAATTATTTTTAACACCAGTAATTATTTTTATAATTATTTTTAATCACCAGTTTCTTTTTAAAGAAATTTTCTTCTTATTTAATCGCAGAATTTATAAATCGAATTTTACTGTTTTAAAATAGTAGTACTAAAAAGTAATTACTGAACATCGCGTATAAGGGAGATGTCATTGTATTTTATTTGTTCATTATTTCCAATAATAAAGTAACACAAATGAATATTTTACGCATTCATATCTTCCAACTTGTGTGTTTTTCACTTACCACTAACAGCAAATTTCTCATTTTTTTATTTAACGACATCTAACGATTAGAAAAGACGAAAATTTCTATTTAATTTTAGTGGTAACAGAAGACCGCATATTCTACATATTCGATAACTCTCCAGAAACAAGGCCATCTATGAGATATTTTTGGAACTAATTTTTTTATTTGCTTTAACACAATTTCGCATCATAACAAGCATTTTCATCCAAAGCGCACTTTCGTACGTCAATTGCTTGATCCTTTATAAAATTTTAAAATGTGTCAGGAACTTTTGGGACACCCTGTATTTTTATTATACGTATTTTTTTAATATTTTTTTTTAAAAGTTATTCTTTTTCATGTAGTTTTAAGCTATAGTTAAACTTAAATTTTAAATTGCTTCGTTTTGACTCTGCAAGTCGCTTACTTGTTGCCTGGATGTTAAGTTACACCGCAATTAGAAAGTTCATTAAAATATATATCGTTCCATTGCATTTAGTACTTATTTTTAAATAAATGCGTTCACAAATTCTAACGTCAATCAATTTTTTCCATATTTTAGCAACAGAAGTACTTTGCCCCTGAAAAGTTCATGAATGAACATATTATAGTAATATTTGGAATATGATGTTTAAAGTAAAATTAAAAATGTATTTTCTAACTGAATGACTTTGGACTTTTCATAAGATAGATCAGGGGTACAAAAATCTGGGCGCCAATGGGCCGATTCCCACCACTAAATTTTTAATATTCGTCGCTTAATAACAATACTGATAAAATTTAGGCGAAGTACACTAATAAAATTTGACGAAGAATACTAATAAATTTGAGTGGTGGGAATCAGACCACTGGCGCCTAGATTTTTGTACCCCTGGGATAGATGCGGTGGACAGTGGCGTAGCCAGGGTGGGGGTCCAAACGCTCTGGATACCAGTAAAATTGTAAAGTTTTTTTCACCTTGATTATCGCAGATATTTCTCCGATTACATAAGGCAAAGAAAACGTAACAAAATTAGTGGTATCAAGAGCATCTGGACCCCCATCCTGGCTACGCTACTGGCGGTGAATGTCTTTTCGTACTTTTTAAATTAGATTGCAGTTTTTTTCTTTCTAAGGAAACCTTAGCTTTTGAAAAAGGAGGTAACATACAAAAAGGAGTACTTTTATGTTAGCCGGGCGCCATTGATATGTATATACATGTATATACACATATACACACAAATATATACACACACATATATATGTTAAGTACGAGCGGGTTGTTGCACTTTGTTGTTGGAGGTAAAAGTAGTACAAGGAGTACAAAATCTTAACATTTTAAGGTTTTAATAACTATTCCAATTTATTTACAATTATTTACAAAGGGAATTATGAAGACAGGGTAATTCGTGGACTTATAACAAAGCATCGGAGCAACTCTCTGTCAAACATTATCCGTCGGATGAGTTTAAGTTTCACAGATTTACATCTTCCTCTCATCACATCTCTACTCAACTCTGCGTGAGTCTGCGTAATACTGTGTGATTCTGCCCCACACAATGCTTTCACACCACTACTTATAGTTTTAAGAACAGCTGACTTCGCTGTTTTACACAAAGAGAAGTTAGTTCAACTCAGTTAGTCAGAGTTAAGGAAATTAGCTTAGCTGGCTCTATTAAATACTGTCTCAGCGCCATTTTCGTGTATTGTTAGCGCCATTTCTAAAGAAAGGGTATGATGTCACAATGGAACTGCTGAGTAGGTCTGTTGCTATTGCTTTAAATCTCTACGTGCGTATCACCGTTGCTATGGGCTGTGGTGCTATTCAGAGATACTCACATATATATATATATATATACCGTATATACTCGTGTATAAGCCGACCCCCAAATTCGAGATGAAAAGAGATTTAATACCAATAATTTACAATGGTTTTCTCCTTCTTAAATAATTTAGAATTAAATGAGATTAAATAAGTTGTAGAAAACCACTTTGAATTACTGGTATTAAACGTGGTTTTGTCTCGAATTTGGGGGTCGGCTTATACACGAGTATATACGGTATATATATATATATATATATATATATATATATATATATATATGTACGTATATTTATTAAGTACTTTTATGTTAGCCGGTTGCCAGTGATATATATACATATATATACACAGCTAAATATATATATATACACCTATGTATAATGGCTTCTTTCCTTTTTAATATTTATTTTTTATTTTTTCACAGGTTTGATTCAATGTTTATGAGTAGGTAGTCCCAAAATCATATTCTTTAGCAATGTTATGGCTAAAATGATGATGAAACCACTCATTTCATTTTATTTGTGGTATTTAGGCATTTGGGACTTGAAAATTCTGTCTACAGGGTTCGTACGTGTCCTGAAATTTTAAGACCAGGAAATTATTCGGTACCAGCATTTTCTTATAGATAATCTCTTCTTAAATAAGGTGAAATTTCGCACGTTTGAACTTGCTGTATTTTTTAAGAAAAATATACCGGTATGACACCTGGAAAAGTAACGGTACCCGTACGAACCCTGGTCTAAATTCCACAAATTTCATTTCATTCATTCAATTTCATTTATTAAATTTTTAATTTAATTTCTTATTCTTTTAAATAAGTTTTTGTATCCATATTCAGTGTGTTGGTGAATACTTTCAATGACAAATACTATTACATACTTAATCACTATTTCATAGTTTAAGTTGGTGTTATGTGTTATGGTAATGTTTCATTTATGGTTATACATATATATATATACCTATATATACACAGATAATTATATATATAAACCAATATTTATGTATATATACATATATATATACATATAGAAAAATATGCATATATTTGTGTGTATATATGTACATATATCATTAGCGCTCGGCTAACATAAAAGTACCGATAAAGGTTAAAGCTTCTTTCGTTTTCTAATATAGAAAGCCTTCGTCAAACTTACTTTTATATTTTAAGCATATTACATTTTTGTTATGAGTATCTTCTATACGTTCTTTCTGATGAATTTGTGCAAACTGTAAATATTGAGACAATATTACATATCTTATATCCATTTTATTAATAAAATATGCTTTTCATTTTTGCTATAACAATAAATGTAAACACACATATGCATATGTTACATATTATTATTTTTAAGGGAAAAAAATAATTTTCACCATTCTGAACACACCTCCCCATAAGAAGATTTTTTTTTTTTTGTCGATTAAATCAGAGCTTTTAAATAAAACTCACAGGGGTTGGGTGTTCTTTAAATAAGTTTTTTACAACTCTGATCTAATCAAATAGTGATTTCCATTTAAAAATAAATTGTCATAAATTTGTCAAAAAACTGCAAAAATTATCTTAATATAATAAGCATTACATCAGCATCCTCTCTAAACATTCAGTGTTTTTTCTCTTCTTACAACTGCTAAATAATTAATCTAAAAGAAATCCATTATGTGCAACATTTTCTGATAGATAATGTATTAGCAAAATAACGAGATCAGAAAAAAATCGACATTTCTTAATGAGTAAGTCGTTTATTACTTCTTCTAGAAAGAGTAATAAGCTAATGTAACTTTTAACTAACTGAGAAAACAACATAATGAAAAAGATCTTAAATAAGAAAGAGTGAAAGAAAATTCCGCTGATTACATTGCATGTTTTGTATTTTCCCCCCAAAGAATTAAATAAATATAAATTTAGAAAATGAATAATTTACAAAATCTCTTGAAAAACAGAGATCTGTGTTCGATTCTTTTTTAAATTTCTTATTACAGCGTTTGTACACTCTTACCACATTTTTTTAATAGAATTTTTCTATTTTATATTTAAATAGCAGAAATTATAGAGGTCTCGTTTAATTGCAGGACTTTTCTGCATTTAAATAATGTGAAAAATTCTATTAAAAATTTGTGGTAACAGCGTACGAACCCTGTATTATTAGTTAGAGATTTATCGGATTTCAAATATAAGGGGACAGGTTATTTGGGTATAGATTAATTTGTTCAATTATATTTTATTTGCTAATTATGTTTTTACTGCTTGTTGAATCAAACTAAATTTTTTATTTGAAATATTTTATTACAATAAAGATTTAGCCACTTAATCATTAACTTAAGTCTTTCTTTATAAATTATGAAGTTGATTTTTTGTTGTTGAAAAGTTATAGAATTATAAGAACTTTAAATGATATGAAGCACACTTTTATAATAAAAATAAAACATTTGTAAGCAGTTGTTAACTTACGAATGCTGCTTGACATGTAATTCTAAAATCGAACTAAAAAGAAATCAGGTACGCTGTACCACAAACATAAAACAGAATTTTTCGCCTTATTTAAATGCAGAAAAGTATTAGAAATCCTGCAATTAAACGATGCCTCTACAATTTCTGCTATTTAGCCCTTAAATACCTAGAGTATCAAATTTGCATCACTTTTTATTTAACTTCTAATAAATAAACCAAGTTCTTCACAACCACCATATTAATA
Organism: Maratus michaelseni; assembly: GCA_963931845.1. Taxonomy (NCBI): domain Eukaryota; kingdom Metazoa; phylum Arthropoda; class Arachnida; order Araneae; family Salticidae; genus Maratus; species Maratus michaelseni. The sequence continues at coordinate 220,353,979 of OZ007595.1, forward strand.
TCGAAATATTAACCCTGCAAAATATACATAAATATGCTACTGAATAAAGTTAAAAATATATCTTAAGATTTCTGGTGTCCTATCCTTAATATAAGAAAAAGAAATACTAATCTAAAAGAAAAAATCATGCATTGAAGGGTTAAGGATTGGACACCAGAAATTTTAAGGTATATTTTTTAGTTTAGTATTTAGTAGCATAATTATGTAATTATGTGGTCTACGAGAAAAAACTGTTCCCAGCATATTTTAATTACGTTACACTATTTGAAATATAATGAAATTGATATACATTACTGAGGTTTACAACATGATACTTGTCGTATAATATGATGGATTCATGCGATGGGTTTATTTATCGTTCACTTACAGGGAAACACAAAAGATTTCGGATATAGTACTGTATACGAAATATTGTTTATCAGCAATAATTGCTGGAAGGGCGCTTTCAGTTAGGTATGCGTTTAACTAAATTTTTCCATTCTTTGTGGTATGTGTTAATGCTATATATCATATACAGGGCTACACAAAAGAATTCGTAAGAATTACTGTGTATCAGCGTAAAATGCTTAAAGTGTCTTTTTTTTTTCAAATCAAGTTATGCATTATGAGCGTGAAATACCGTAATTTCCGGCGTATAATCCGCAGCTCAAAGAGTCGTTTTTCGACCCAGAAATATTATTTTATAAAATGTAACTTAAAAGATCGCTGTAAATATTTAACTACAATTATTGAATAAAATTTCTGGGTCGAAAAACGACTCTTTGAGCTGCGGATTATACGCCGGAAATTACGGTATATTTAATATGTGTGCTGTTGTAAGTGGTTGTAAGTTGTTGTAAGTGTTGTAAGTGTTGTAAGTAGTGTTTGTTAAATATAAGTAAAACCATTTACAGAGGCATGCAAAGAGCTTGATACATGGCCTTCTGTGTATGATAATTTCTTAGCAGTGTGGTTTCAGTAGTTTTCTGTGTGGTTTTGCATGAATTAAACTTTACTTAATATGTGGCGTGTATAAAAATCTTAAGGTAGTGTACAAGGCTGTACAAAAGAATTCAAATATGCTTCCGTTTATTGATAGAAAATGCTCAAGGGGAATTTTTCAACTGTGTTATGCGTTTTCTTACTAAACTAAATTGTAGCATACTATACTATATAACGTATATACAAACCTATAGATTACATATAGGGCTGCATAAAAGAATTGGAGTACTCTTATGACTACGGACTGTAATTGTTTTCAAATGGGTTTTGGGTTTTCTAAAATGTACTTAGGTATCTTATTTACCTTATTAAACAGCGAAGGTTTGTTAAAGTATTCTATTATTCAAGATTAATTTTGACAAAATTATTGAAATTGGTAAATAAACCATATATAAGTTGTAATTTTCCCAACTGGGCGAATACGTCCGTTCCAGGATTCGAACCAGGGATCTCTTGGTTGAAGCTGCCAATACTTTTTAACTGAGCAATCCCGAACAAATCTGGCGGATCTAATTCACCCAGTTAACCTTATTGATCATAGTATCTGATCTGATATCTGAATCAATTTGAATAATTGTGTCAAAATTAATCTAGTGTAATCAAGTATCCAGCGTTTACTGGCGCTCCCATTGCCTGCGATTTATTCTGTAGAGTTGATTCAGATATCAGACCAGATTCTATGATCAATAAGGTTAACTGGGTGAATTAGACCTGCCAGATTTGTCCTGGATTGCTCAGTTGGTAGAGCATAGACAGCTTCAGCCAAGAGATCCCTGGTTCGAATACAGGCTCGGACTTTTTCGCCCAGTTGGAAAAATTACAACTTTTATATGATTTTGTTTACCAATTTGAATAATTGTGTCAAAATTAATCTAGTGTAATCACGTATCCAGCGTTTAATGGAGTTCTCATTACCTGCGAATGTTGAGCTGATTCAGATATCAGAACAGATACTATGATCAACAAGGTTGAATATGTTAATTAGATCTGCCAGTTTTTTCCGGAATTACTCGCTTGGTAGAGCATTGGCTGCTTCAGCCATAAGATCCCTTGCTCGAAACTGATCCGGACTTTTTCGCCCAGATAAGAAAATTACAACTTATATATTCTATTAGTGTTGGAAAGTGTTTAATAATCTATGCTTCATGCGTGATTTTTCTTTTTCTTTTTTTAATATTGACTGCACCATGTGGTATCATGGACTTTTAAACAAACCAACGAAAATACTAATCTGTATATTGAAGTCTAAATATTAAATCATACGCTGAAATAATAAAAAAAAAAATAGAGTAGGGTTATTTTTTCTGTAATACAAGAAACTAAAATAACATATTCTAATTTTAGAAGTTCTATTAATTTCGCTATGAGGAAACTACATTGTAATAACTACATAAAATATGCACAGAAATAATGTTTGTTTTAAAAGATATATTACACCAAATAATTATTTTGTCCAGCAATACTGTACGAAAAGAAAATAAAGATATGAAAGCAGACTATACCCAGACTATGAAAATCAGTTATAGATCAATAAGAAGAAACAAAACCCATCAACAAGATTACATCTCCAATTTTGCTTGCAGAAAATACTGTTCTTTTTGTTAATTTTGTTTCAATATTACAGCACTAAATGGACTTTACTTTTCTTTATAATATTACACGAACGAGTAACCTACAAAACTTGAACTATTGGGTTAATTAAAATGAGAGATTTAATGAAAAATGAGAAAGAATATAGATTGCTTTGTTATATAATAAAAGTATCCGCTTTCAAATTTATGTGTAATAAAATCCCCGGTAAAATAATAATTGCAAAACTAATGCAACATTACACGTACAACATTGCTTTTTTAATATTCCATTTTGCTAGCAGAAAAGTCTGCCCTTCTACTTAATATATATTATGAACATATTTCATATTATTCTAAGTAAATTTTCCTTATTAATGGCGCACGAAAGAATTAACTAGTAAATTGGATCTCTTAGGTTAATGAAGATGAAAAAATTAATGAATAATGAGAAGAACTAGAAATTGCTTTGTAATATTTGTGAAGTATACTAATGTATGTACTCGTATAAACCTGCATACAATTTTCAAATTTAAAATTAAAAAAAATATATCACCCTGCTTTATAGTTTTCGATTTTGCTTGCAGAAAAACTGTACTTCCTATTAATATGTATAATACTAAATGCATTTTTAATTGACGGGCCAGGAAAGAATAAACTAGAAAAAACTAAAACTATTACGTAACTGCAGAACTGTCACTGGTACGTTTTTTGGAATATCTGTATTTCTGAATAAAAAAAATTCGGTTATTCCAACATTTTCTAAAAAAATTGGAAAAGGGACGTTCCGAAGGGAAATTTCGTCATTTTTTTTTCACATGGAAAGTTTATTGCCAAAAAAAAAATACACCATAGCTTCATAACTATACACCTTGCACTATTTTTCAACATAGTCGCTACCGACATTGAGATATTTGTCGTAGTGTGCAATCAGTTTGAAGAAACCATTCTGGTAAAAGTCGATGTCCTGCGATGCAAGGAATTGTCGCACAGCCTGTTACATCTCAGCATTGTTTTGAAAGTGACGTACCGAGAGTGCGACTTTCAATGCGGGTAACAGGTGAAAGTCCGATGTGTCAAGATCGAGGTTGTAGGGCGGGTGATCCAAACTCACCCATCCGAAGCGACGATTCTGATCTTGTGTGAGTCTTGCTGTGTGTGGTTTTGCTTTGTCGTCTAAGATCACAACACCTTCAAATAAGAGCCTTTGTCTCATTCGCCGAATGGCGGACCTGAGTTTGTCATTATTTGTATTCCAATAACCCCAGGCACGCCAGTCGGCTGCTACTCTCTCTTCTTAGGAATGAAAAATGAGAAAGAATATAGATTGCTTTGTTATATAATAAAAGTATCCGCTTTCAAATTTATGTGTAATAAAATCCCCGGAAAAATAATAATTGCAAAACTAATGCAACATTACACGTACAACATTGCTTTTTAAATATTCCATTTTGCTAGCAGAAAAGACTGCCCTTCTACTTAATATATATTATGAACATATTTCATATTATTCTAAGTAAATTTTCCTTATTAATGGCGCACGAAAGAATTAACTAGTAAATTGGATCTCTTAGGTTAATGAAGATGAAAAAATTAATGAATAATGAGAAGAACTAAAAATTGCTTTGTAATATTTGTGAAGTATACTAATGTATGTACTCGTATAAACCTGCATACAATTTTCAAATTTAAAATTTAAAAAAATGTATCACCCTGCTTTATAGTTTTCGATTTTGCTTGCAGAAAAACTGTACTTACTATTAATATGTATAATACTGAATGCATTTTTAATTTACGGGCCATGAAAGAATAAATTAGAAAAAACTAAAACTATTACGTAACTGCAGAACTGTCACTGGTACGTTTTTGTTGAATATCTGTATTTCTGAATAAAAAAAATTCGTATTAGGTTATTCCAACATTTTCTAAAAAATTTGGAAAAGGGACGTTCCGAAGGGAAATTTCGTCATTTTTTTTAACATGGAAAGTTTATTGCCAAAAAAAATACACCATGGCTTCATGAACTATACACCTTGCACTATTTTTCAACATAGTCGCTACCGACATTGAGATATTTGTCGTAGTGTGCAATCAGTTTGAAGAAACCATTCTGGTAAAAGTCGATGTCCTGCGATGCAAGGAATTGTCGCACAGCCTGTTCCATCTCAGCATTGTTTTGAAAGTGACGTACCGAGAGTGCGACTTTCAATGCGGGTAACAGGGGAAAGTGCGATGTGTCAAGATCGAGGTTGTAGGGCGGGTGATCCAAACTCACCCATCCGAAGCGACGATTCTGATCTTGTGTGAGTCTTGCTGTGTGTGGTTTTGCTTTGTCGTCTAAGATCACAACACCTTCACATAAGAGCCTTTGTCTCATTCGCCGAATGGCGGACCTGAGTTTGTCATTATTTGTATTCCAATAACCCCAGGCACGCCAGTCGGCTGCTGCTCGCACACAAACTCTAAGGCTTAAGCCGGGTTTCCTGAGGTGGTCATCCCCCCTGCATCATTCCTCCTCCGCTGACGCTTCTTCCGTCGTTGAACCAGTAACGGGTGCAGATTCTTATGACGATTGTGTGTTTCTCCTGGTGTACCATCCTCTCTAAAAAAATGACGAAACTTACTTTCTGAACGTCCTTCGTAAAACGAAAATTTTTCTTTTAAAATAGTGATATACCAAAAACGGTTCGATTGGAAACCCTATGAAGATGTGAGAGTTACGGAATAACGAGGAAGAATAAAAGTTGCTTTATAATATGCTTGAGGCAAAGCCTTTATATATTAAGCCTGCGAAGGTGAATGGAAGAGATTTAGCGAGTTTAAAATAGCACCCTATAGCGGCAGATTGCAAAAAACTTCGCATTTGATGTCCAGCTATCACGCTGTCGTAAAATATTAAATCGTAATGGTAAATTATTAATTATTTTTAGCACAATTGTAAAATCTACAAAAATACAACGATAAAAACTCCTTATCGATTAGAGTTAAAATTTTTAATTTATGTTTTTGTTTTCATTAGAACTTTAGCATTATTAACCCTTTAATCGTCGTGCCTGATACATTCACGGGGAAATTTGTCAGCAAATTTTGTAACGCCCGGGACCCTCACGCACAGAATTCCTTATAATTTTAATTCAGTCTCACACCACTTTTACAGCAAAACAATTGTTTAATTCTCATTAACTGCAGCTGCAAGAAAAATGAACTACAGAATTTATATTTTAAGAATAGTGGTGTCAATAGATTATAAAAAATGTTGCAAGTGGTAGCCGAGAAAATAATGGTTTCTTCAATGATTTTGTCACTCCCGAGGTTATTTAAAAAGCCCTTAAGCGTCGCGCCCGATATCTTCAAGGACAGTCATTTGTAAACAAAGTTTGCCACGCCCGTGATTCTCACGGTAAGTGTAGGCTACTTTTTAAAAATTAAGATTGTTTGATTCCCACCAGTCTTATAAAATAGTGCAATTGGTCGTATTCTCTATTATTTAATCTGTCATTAAATAAACCAATTATTTTTACTTAAAAAAAGTGGCGGCAATCAAACAATTTGAATTTAAAAAAAGTAGTTTGTGTACAATATATATATATATATATATATATACCGGGTAGTTATAATATATGTATCTCTATTTGGAGCTGTCTGTAGCTTGAAGGAATAACCCGAATGAATCAAAAATCGGTACACTTACTATTCGAGAAGGGGTAAAGACGAATGGAAATAAAAAAAATAATTGCAATAATCGCCGACAGATGGCACTTTAGAGTGGGAAATGTAATGTGTAATACAAGAAGAAAGAATTAAGGAGTAAAACCGGATGACAAGCCTAATTTATAGGAAAGTGTCACAGTGAATGTGGTTAAGCTTTCGTATGGCGGTACCGATCAAGTTCAGGTTCCACATGGTCATTGTGCTGCAGGACACAATATAGGCGGTACACGACGTGCTCAACTGCAGAATGTAGCGCATCAGGAGGGATGTTTCCCACATGTTGTGATATGCGATCTTTGAAGTCATTGATGTTTGCGACACCTCCACGGTACACAACGGCGTTTGTACCAACAGGCTCCGGAGCGTCATCTGTTGGCGATTATTGCAACTATTTTTTTTATTGTTCCATTCTCCCCCCCCCCCTTCTCGAATAGTAAGTTAATCGATTTTGGTTTCATTCGGGTTATTCCTTCAAGCTACAGACAGCTCCGAATAGAAATACTTATATTATAACCACCCTGTATGGTGTTTGGTCTGTTAAGTCTGTTTTTAAAATGATGAAATTATCGACTGACATCAGAATTTACAAAAGAACTTATTAGAAAATAAAAACTTGCTTCTTTTCCCGTAGTTTATAAAATTAAAAATTTAATTAAATATTCTTGGTGCCGTTTGTCAGTTTTGGAATTAAAATTAGGTGTTTTTTTTTGTGGACACCGCCCGCTTAAGGGTTAATACAAAATACTTCAATAATAAGAAAACTTTCAACGGGAGAAACACTAAATTAAAACGCTGCTTTAAACGACAAAAAGTGTATGAAATATTAGTAACTGATTACCCTGCTTTGGACGTCGGTATTTAAAATCGGCCGCAAGAAAGGAAAGTGGCGCTACTGTGCACTAACCAATTTAACAGGTATTGCGCACCCTCTGAGTATAATCGCTCTGGCCTAAGGTAAAGCGATAATAAATGGAATACACTTTTAAATTTACTGTTATTAGAAACCAAAATAACGTTAATTCGCAAAACTACTTGAAATGATACATATCCAGCATACTTTTATTAGTTATTTAGATTGGTTTGATTCCGAGCCAAAATGTTATGTTGCAAGTAAATAACTGGTGGGTCCGATGTTTTCACTATCAGTTATTATAAGAAGAAATTTGCAAACAAAATCTCGACTAAGGAAGATTACGCTTTTAAATTGTTTGGGCGTAGTTTTCCTCAAAAATCCTTGCTCTTAACACATTAGCATCGTTATGTTTTTGTGAAATATGTTTTAAAACAATTGAAACTTACCCCATTTGTGGAAGTATAAGGTAATTTTTTTTTTCTTAGACAGCTTTCTCAAGTTTATTCATTAGTAAATATCTTTTAATGTTTGGTTTTAATATAAAATGTCTTACAATCTGAAAAAAACAAACATTGACAAGGTGATAAAAATGTATTTTCTGTGAAGTAGTACCCTTTGTCAATAATGTTTGTGGAATGCAAAACGAGAATTCTCGTTTTCCGATGTGAATGTGTTAAATGCGAATGTTAAATGAATGTGCGATGCGAATCTTATTAAAAATATTTTTTTCATTTTTTTATTAAAAAATGACAAAAATGGGGCAAAAAACTTTTTTTTTTACTGTTCTATTTATGAATTTAAAAATAAATTCAAAATTAACTTTTAACATTTAAATTAAATTTTGAATATTAAAAAAATAACGTTAAACTACATAAGTGTCAAACGTTTTGTTTAAATGTCATGTTATAACATTTGCAACCTTTCGTAGTATAGATGGCATTAAGTAATTCTGTGATTGCTAAGAATTAAAACTGCAAAACGAATCGTAATTTTAAATGTATAATTGAAGAAAAAAAACAGAAAAAGTATACCAGTTGAGTATGTTGATTGCGTATGCCAGTTTGTGCACAGAATTAGCTTGACAATAATTCAACTTTTATTGATCTACAGTAAAACCTCCAAAGTTGACCACCTCTCGACGTTGACCACCTCTCTATGTTGACCGAAATTTATTAGTTTGAATGGTCACAACGCATTTTCAATGGAGATTTACCTCTCTATGTTGACCACCTCCGTAAGTTGTATGGTGACCACTTTTTAGTAGGTTTTACTCTCTGTAACTTGATCACTGTATCTTTTTCTTGAATTTGTTGTTTCCTCCGTTTGTTCTACATCTGGTTTCCAGGAATTTGTTTATCAGTCATTCGGCTTATCTGAGCAACACTCGTCCCCCATGTGGTCCTCCAGTATGATACAATGGGAGAGAAATGCCAGAATTCCTGGAATCTGTCGAAAAATGTCAGGGGAGGGGGGATGTGCATGTGCATAGCGGTTTAGCTATACGCAGAATTGGAAAACAACGTGTATCGCTCACTTGTGAAACACATTCCGTTCTTTTTTTCTGGATGTTGCGTCGTGACGAGACCGGTCGTTTATTTGCGAATTTTCATTAAAAATGGCGCAAAGAAAAGCTCTAAAAGAACTTAATTTAAAGGAGAAAGTGGATCTGCATCAGTAAATGCTTTGAATGCTGTTCATTGGATTAATTCTGCTTGGAATAAAGTAACGCAAACCATGATTAAGAACTGCTTCAAGAAAGCTGGATTTGTTACAGCTACAACATCGGTGCAAGAGGATGAGCTTCCTCTATCTCCCTTGCCAGTTTTTGATGGAGTTGATTTTTAAGATTATGTTACAATGCACGATGAGTTAGTAACATGTGTTGAACCAGACCCAGAGGCAATCTCGAATGAGATACTCTCTGCAACTAAGCACAGCGAGGACTCTACGGTACAAGAAATGGATGGCAAAGAGGATGATGATCCAAGTGACGATGAAACTGAAAAGTACTCAACTCTAAAGGAAGACGATGTCAAGCGCATGATGAAGCAACTTAAAGATTTCGCTGCAAAAAAATGCCCAAGCATGCTTAATAGACCTGCTAACTGTGAAAGTGCTTTTTGCAGTTACCTAATGAACAAAAAGAGGACTCAAACAAAAATTGAAATATTCTTTCAAAAATTGTAAAAATGTGCTGTACCTTCAGTAAAAATAAAAATGAGTAAGTGCTAATTTTTTTCTAAATTTTTCCTTAAAAAATACTAAAAAAGTTTACTAAATTTTTTCTAATGTTGTACTAAATATTTTCTAAAAATTCCCTAAGTTGACCACCTCCGTATGTAGACCACTTAGTTACAATCCCTTGGGTGGTCAACTTATAAAGGTTCTACTGTAGTTAAATTTCTGGAAGTTGAACATGGATAAGCAAAATTTCGAGAGTTTGAAGCATGTTTTTATTCCGCACTGGAAAAACTGGCCTTATAAAAGGTTTGATTAATATTTTGTAGCCACCTATTGATCCAAACAGTGTACATTTAAATTTACATTATTACATAATTAATTATTACATTTTATAAGCAAATGCCAAACAGTTGCAGAGATAGTAGCAATGTTAAATAGATTGTTACAAAATATTTCAAATCACTGGTTGAGGTATCGCCAGCCTATAATTGAAGATATAACAAGACCAAGTAGTATTAGTATTTTGCTTTTAGTTCTTATAATTCTATTCAAATGTTTTTACTATATGGTTATGTATTGTTGTTTGCGGCTATGTATTCTTGTATGGGATAAAAAGCAGCCTTGTTCAAAGCTCTACTTTGCGGGAATGTTAGTGGAGGACATATTTTAGATGCTTTACAGACATCTCTTCAAATACTGAAATTCATTTTAAGTCAAATGATGACTGGATGAGAAACCAATGAGAACTAACGAGAAATGTTGACAAATGTTTGCTGATGTTTCTGAGATTACTCATATTATTTGATTTTTGTCATATTTATTGCAATATTCTCTATTTAGGGTTTCATTTAAATCCATGTCTAAGGAAAAACTTTCTTGGTTAAATATATTCAATCTTTTACTAATAAAAGAAAAGAGTTTGTCCGTGTGTGTGTGGGGGGGGGGGGGGGGTGTCGGTCTGCGATGGCTAGCGAAAACTAGTGCGCGTAGAACTCTGAAAATTTAGATCAAGATAATCCAAGACTGGTCCTGGTGCACCTGTGGTTCATATTTTTCATTTTTTTAATTAGTCGAGATATTAACTAAACCCCGCATTTAAAAGCGTTGACGGAAAAAAACGTCCGGCCAAGCGCCTCTGCATGTCAGAAACACTGTTCCAAAGTTCGGAAGCAGAGAAAATCCGAAAATGCGAATACGAAACCTCCCCTTCTCTGTTTTTACAAACGCGCATAGAAAGAAACGTTTAAAATACGGGAAAACTAAAGACACGAAACCACATCTACTTTCTTTAAACTTTCTAACAAAGTAATTCGTTTCGAAACAAATACAAAAGCTAGAAAAGTTAACACTTTCGAAAAAATTAATTAATGAGACTCGAATTTAAGTTTTTTTTTTCATTTTTCGAAGCCTGCATCAGCGTAACTTTTCAAAAAAGTAAAAGTTTATTACACCAAATTTAAAATCGTACTTTTAGATTTAAAACGCCGCAATCCTTTAAATAAAAAATCAATGCTAACCCGAGAGCCGTTCCATAGTTTTTCGCGATTTCTGCAAATCGAAAATTTTGCACTCAAATTTCTGATCAAAATACGAAAAAAAATAAAAATACTAGATCATATCTACGTCCATCTTTCTTTCAAATACCGTGACCCGTTTTGAAAAATATGAATATTAACGATTTGAAAAAAAAAATTGTGAAGAGAATTCCGTTTTATCTGTGGTGAATAAAATTATGCATCGGCTTCGTAAATCAAAATACGAAACCGTAACAGATACTAAATCTAATCTACGTCCGTTTTACTTTAAAACGACGCATTTTGTTAAAAAATATTAATATTAACCCTTTCATAAACGTTCAAATCCGTCTCTTTTGCGAATTCCATTTTTTTTATGTATCGGCTTCGGAAATGAAAATATGAAAATATGAAAAAACTACTCAACATCTCCGTTCATTTTTTATATCGAATGCCTCAATCCGTTTAAAAAATATGAATATTAATTCTTTGAAAAAAAAATTGTTTCCGAAAGTCACAACGTTAATTTCGTTTTTTTTTCATCGATGCTTAAAAATCGGAATTGGCTTCGAAAATCAAAATACAAAAAAATATATTAATCCCCATTTACGCTCATTTTCCTTTTACATGAGACCTTTGGATAAAAAAAAATTAATAATAACCCTTTCAAAGTTGTTTATTTCCATAAATCACTTTCGCGATTTCCGTTTATTTTCATACTTTAAAATTCTGCATTTAAAAATGAAAATTATTCAAGACTAATGTTTTGTATATTTAAGGCTATTATCACGGGTCCGTGTAACGGCGAGCGGGTCAGCTATTTTGATAAAAAAAATTCTCATAAATTATGTTCAACATCTGAAGTCATTTTATGTTTGCTAGTTTTTCAACTCATTGAAGTTGAAACAGTTGAGTCATGTTTGATGACATTTAACTTTTTCTTTCAGAAAATGAATAAATAAAGAATTTCCTCTCATAAACATAAAAATAACTGTTTAAAAATTTACGAAAACATCAGAAACCACACGTAAACAAAAAAAAGCACTATCTCACATTGTTGCCCGTTCTTAAAAGAGAACATCATCCAAAAGGTCAAGGAAAGGACAACCGTAATTTCCGGCGTATAATCCGCGGATGAAACAATTATGATTCGACCCAGAAATTTTATTTTATAGAATGTAACTTACTAGATCACTGTACATATTTGACTTCAATTATTGAATAAAATTTCTGTGTCGAAACATGATTGTTTGATCCGCGGATTATACGCTGGAAATTACGGTAATGCTTTTTATCTCATTTTCAATTTCCGCTGGACCTCAATGGTCAAGAATCAGTCTCTTCGATATAGATTCGCATGTGCTTGGTAGAAACTGCCCAATTCTCAAAATGTAATGCTTACCACTGAAAGAGTCCTGAACTCATGAAAGAAACAAAATTGTTCAATAATGGAGTAGTCAACAGATAAGAACTGAGTTTTTTCGCTTAAAATTTTTCTGAAATATTCATTATTTATATGATATGGAAATTACTTTTAAGAAACACCAAGTATATATTTTATCATTTTAAGTTAACATAAATAAAAATGAAACAATAACAAGTATTTTTTAAAATTTAGGAGAAATTGTGACAATGGAAATACGTGAGCAATTGTTTTTTGTATGACTGTACGAATTCAAAATGATGGTGACTATCTCTGCTCTAACATAGATTATCTTTTATGTGGATACCACCACTCCCATGTGGGTGCAGTAGCAACAAACGTTCTTAAATTGAAATTTTTGAGAAACAGCTGGGACTACAAATTTGAAATTTGGCATGGGTGTTACTTTTAAGATATATATTCAGGGTTCGTACGGGTCCTGGAATTTTAAGACCAGCAAATTATTCGGTACCAGTATTTTCTTATAGATAATCTCTTCTTAAATAAGGTAAAATTTCGCACGTTTGAACTTGGTGTATTTTTTTAGAAAAATCTACTGGTATATCACCTGGAAAAGTAACGGTACCCGTACAAACCCTGTATATGCTTGCTAAGAACGATTATTAAAATTTATGGGATTTAAAAGAGGTCTAATGATCGGAAAATATTCTAAAAACGTTCGAAATAACGATTTATTTCTAATTGTTAGGGAAAGAAAATTGTATTTTGACATCTCGTTATGAAAATTTCAGAAACTGATACAATTTTACAATGAAGGCGACCCCTTAAGTTATTTTTTAACATAAATAAAAAAAATACATTATTTCCAATCGAATGGCTATTTCCGTTTGTTTCTGAGAAAATGTGATGATTAAAATATAAGGGGTGTTCTCTTTTTATTTTGACCATACCTGGTTGAAGAATGAATAAAGAGCAACTACAGAAAAACTATTAGGAAATGGGAGCTTTCTGGTAAAAGTAAGATGAAAAATCCAAAGAATTAATTGATTTTTTTAAGACTATGATTTAAAAGGTAAAGTGAGGGATTTCACAAAAAAACTTCGCAAGGAAAAATAACTGAAAAGTTCAGCTGAAGGAAACTTCAGAACTGAGAAAAATCCCAGATGAAGAAGAACGTGATATCCTTAAATTTCTTCATGATTTTTAAAACACTGTATTCTAGTTAAAATGAATATATTGATAAATAAATCAAAAGTATTGTTTTATATTATTTTTTGGAATTCAAAAACTTACTTGTTCAAACAGTATTGAACAGTCCTAAAAAATAAATAGCGGAATTTCTTAAAATTACCTTATTTCCACTTTCTCTTTGATGTGAAACATCAAAAATTAAGTTCTACAATAAAAAAATTAAATAGATGTGGCAAAAATTTGCTCCATTTGTTACACGCAAACGCAGTAATTTCAGAGTTCAGATTCCCAATAAAATAGAATTATTTAATTATGATGTAATAAGCAAATAGCGAAATGATTACATTGTTCATTTTTTAGATAATTTTCTAGATGAAAAAATATAAATTAAAACATTTTTGAGGTGAGTAAAATCTTATTATGTTTAGAATTAAATCCAATAATATAAGAATTAAACCAAAATAATCAATGAAAAAATGTGCTTTTTACAAACTTTCTTTAAAAATAAAATAAATACAGAAAAGAAAAATTTAATGTTATTTTTTATCCTGCTATGCAGGTAATTTTTTTTTTTTTTTTTTTACCATCTGATTCGGAAATAGATGCAAATAAATGTTTCGATAGTTCCTGAAATTATTTTAAACTAAATTATATGCCAATGTAATACAGGGTGCCCCAGCTAAAATGTTACAAACTTCGAGGAAAGGTATGCTACACCTAGACGACTCGGAATCACATAGGAATGCCGGGTCGGAAACACCTTCCTGACCCAGTAGAGGCAATGAAATGGTTGGATCACACAAAGATGATCGTTGACCCTGGCAGTGTTGCCAATGGGCTACATATTTTAATTGAGATTTCTTGGTTGGCAACACTTTTTTTAAATGATAAAATTCCCTCATTTTCGCCTTGTTTGATATGTCTTTAAATAAGGCGAATTTTATCATTTTAAAAAGTGGTACCAATCAAGAAATTTGAATTAAAAAAGTAGTCTACTGGACACACTGCGTCCTGGTGTCTCAAGAGTGGTGCAACACAGTCGCCTCGGCGCAAAGTTTCTCGGAGACTGCTAACCCTTTCAAGTTCAGTTGTTCCTACGGCGAGCCCATAAAATTTTAGTTCCAAACGTACAAGACACCAAGAATATTTCAATAAAATTCTGTTTTTATAATGAATACTTAAAAATACAAGTTTTTACTTTTGAAGAAGTTCATTTGTAAATTCTGGTGTCAGTCAATAATTTCGTCATTTTATGAACATTTTCGTAAAATAATTCTTAAAATAATCCCCCTTACTCGGTCAAGGAGGCGTTTTCGACCCGGCATTCATATTCTATTCTGAGTCGTCTAGGTGTACCCTACCTCCCCTCGAAGTTTGTAATCATATTAAACTACTGGATTTTCTTCAACCCTTTACCCAGGGTTCGTATGCTTTTACCACAATTTTAAATATAATATTTCTATTTAATTTTTAATCAACAGAAATGGCAGACTACTCGTTTAATTGCAGGATTTGTAATGCTTTACAGCATTTAAATAAGGCAGAAAATTCTATTAAAAATTGTGGTAAAAGCGTACGAACCCTGTTATGCGCTGACGGTACTTCTAAGTACCATCAAAAAGATGTCTTTAATCCATCTAATAATTAAAGTAGGCTTAATTTTTTATACAAAATACTTTGCTGGATCACATTTAGAAAGCACAGCAAAACAGTGAAGCTAAATATTTTATAAAGTGGTAATTCTCTCAAACTTTTACATAAGTGTAGCTCTTCTCTTGCACATATTTTACAAAAAGAGCTATCACTACTGATTTTTTAAATCAGTTTGAGTGAAAATCCTTGTCTAAATTTCATATTATTATAATATAAAATTTTAATATCAGACATCAAGGTAGATAATTATTCAGGTGGAACAGTTTGTTGATTCATAATTCAGTACATAAAGGATTATGTAACTCAATATGTAATTTGTAGTGTTTTGATTTTAACACCTATTTATGCGATTCCTTTATATATATACAGGGTGATTATAACTAAAGTCCCATTTTCAAAATGCTGTGAAAAAGGAACCACTGGTCAGAATGACTTCAAATTTAAGCGGAATATACTGGAAGAAGGGGCAAACGGTATAGCATAAGAAAAAAAGTTCCAAAGTGTATCAATAGATGGCGCTGTTAGCGGCATACTATGTAAATTAAAAAACACTCATGCGCAATTAAAAACCGAATCATTTTGTGCTTTTTGGACGGTTTTTGGCCCAAGGACAATTAAAAACCGATTTTTCCATTCCAATGGGGTACGACCTTGCCGTGGCGGATGGGCTTTCCAACAGTACCACACCTATTGACTGATTTGGAAGTCATTTTTTCCGTCAAGCAACCGAAACACTCATGCACATTGGTACGGTTGGTTTACTGTGTAACTCATGCCAAAGCCGACGTATTTCGATTCAAAAAGTCACTTGTAGCCGAATCTACTTTCGTTATATCGCTTATAGTGCCCTGTATTGATACACTTTCGAACTTTTTCTTTCTTATACCATACCGTTCTCGCCTTCTTCCCGTGTATTCAGTTTAAATTTGAAGTCATTCTAACCAGTGGTTCCTTTTTTACAGCATTTTGAAAGTGAGATTTTAATTATAATCACTCTGTATATATAATATTTCCTAATCATATTAATTTAAATCGGTAAGTGAAACAGTTTTATTTAAAAATTGTAAGGATTACTACTAACATTAAATATACAAATAATCGATGACTTCACCGGTACTGAACGAAAATCTGTCGATCGGAACCAGATTTTTAATTATAAAGAGTGGCTTCAGCTGCTCAAATCATCTTAAGTAACTCATGTAAATTTAAGAATGAAGTGGAAGAAAATATTATGTATAAAAAATAATTATGAGAAAAATTAATCAAATTTTTTAATGTAAATTTTGTTGATTTGGTTTCTTTATGGTAGCGTACCTTTACAATGTTCACAGGTGGCATTTAAACTCTCTCAAGAAACTTGATAACATTAAAAGGTTAAAAAATAGCAATTATAATTATAATTTACATTATTATTTTTGTAAATATTTAAGATTGAAAAAGAATGTCTCATATATTAAACTAATTATAAACTTAGTATTTTAGATTTACCATATGCTATATTACCCCATGAAAACACATTCATTCTTAAAATAAATTAGTTTTTAAGAAAAATTTGACATAACAATTTCTTCTGCTTATGTGTTTAATTCTAAATATAAAGACATAATTTCGTAAAAAAAAAAAAAAAAAAACATATATTCTGTCCGTCAAATATTAGACATCAGATGTCGGAAGTAATGTCTAATAATTAAATTTTAGAATTTTCCGGTACAAACCAACTTTCGCAAATGGAAAGAATTTTTCGAACAACCGAATAGTAAAGTGTATAAAACCAGTTGCGAGTGAAGCAACTGAGGATGTAGTATCAAAATGCCGTCTGTTATTTGTTTTCATCGGATCAACAAATTCTGTATTATTGATGAAGCAAACTTTTTCCAGTAAATTTGAATAAAACTTTTTGTCTTATTCTTGCAAAATGTCTATCATAAATAAGGCGAAACATTTCTTTTCGTTTTTACTAGTAAAAATTTTCCCCGGCGGTATAATGTCTTTCACTGACGTTGTCAAAGGGGTTGTTTATGTTGTTACATTATGTCAGAACCGCAGGACCTGACTAACGCAGGGAAAAACTTTCAGAAGTAAAAACGAATGGAAAATTTTGCCTTATTTATGGTAGAAATTTCCCATAAATAAGTGATTTATATAAGGAGAAAATTTCTATTTAAATTTACTGGTGGAAGTTTGGGTCGGTGTTAATGAGTCCCTGAGGATCCAGTTAAATTTAAAGTACCGTAATTTCCGGCGTATAATCCACAGCTCAAAGAGTCGTTTTTCGACCCAGAAATATTATTTTATAAAATGTAACTTAAAAGATCGCTGTAAATATTTAACTACAATTATTGAATAAAATTTCTGGGTCGAAAAACGACTCTTTGAGCTGCGGATTATACGCCGGAAATTACGGTACAACCATTTTGAGGACAGAGCCAACAACATTTGAGAGGTTTTGCTCTCAAAGATGGTAGACGGGAGGTGCTGGATTCAAACCGAGACCCGTCAGAATAATCCTTTAGAGTGTCCGTGGTTTTCTTCGAGCCTTGGGTAGCTTGCTTAAATATGGTTTACGTTCCCTTAGAAGGTGTCCTGCGCCTATAGCCCTCGCGTAGATAATGGGCCGTAATAAACAACACCAACACAATTTTGAAGATTTGTCAAATCCTCTGTATTCATAGTTCCATTGTAAAAAGAGGACAAAAACAAAATTAATTTTGGAGAGAAAAAAAATAAGAAAAATTTCTGCTGAAGTTAACTTTAGCACTGAGTAAATTTTTTTATGAAGAAACAAAAAAATTAATATTCTGAAATATCTTCACGAGCTTCAAAATAATTACGTATAGTTAGAATAAATGCATTAATAATTAAATCAGAAGTAGTATTTTATTTCACTGCTCATAAACATCATTCAAAAACAACGCTCATAAAACAAAATAATAATTCGTTTAATACCATAAAATGTTCACTGTTAAACTAAACTAAAATTCAACTATAGCTTTTGACATTATCAATTATTTGTATTCCGTAGGCAGTTCAAGTAAATTCGAAGATTTGCAAATCTTTGAAAGCAATGCATTTTATTAAGTATCCTCAACCGCCTGTCCTCCACCACATTAAATATACTAATAGCACTAGTTTACAAAAAAAAAATTTTTTTTGTTCATGAAATGAAACATATATTATTTATGTAGGCTATGGACGGTAGTTAAAAAAATATATTTTTATTTTTTGTAGCACGTCACAATTCTGAGATATGGAGGTGTTTGTTTTTTATCTACCCGCATTTGTTTAAATACGTTTATCGTTTTATTTTGTAAACAACGGTGTGATTCAAAAGTCTTATCTTATTTTTATATAAAAATGCCATCTAGAGAGTGTAAACTACATCCAAACTGATTTTGTTATGTTTGTGGCAAAATTGTTCAGTTAAATCATGGTTTTCCTATAATAAAACCATTGCAAGGAGCCTATTTACATTATTTTGGATTTCCGGTGTCAAATCAAGATAAAAATTGGGTTCCTCAGGTGATTTGTACTAATTGTAGATTGGTCCTCAGCTCCTGGTATTCAGGTAAAAATAGATCACTGAAATTTGGTAAACTAATGATATGGAGAGAGCCAACTAACCACGTAACTGATTGTTACTTTAATTTAACAAAAACCTTCGGTTTTAAATAAAAAAATAAAGATATCATAAAATTGCAAACGTTCCATCAGTGACTAAGCCGGTCCTTCATTCAGAGAATTTACCAGTTCTCACATCACCTGGCAGAAGTGACCAAACTTACACAGATACACCAAGTAGCATTACAATGCACGAGCATATAGTGACAGTGAACAATCAAGCTCAGATAACTTTGTCGATTCGATGATGAGGACAGTCCACATTTAATAATTCGGTCTGAACTCAACGATCTTATAAGAGATTTGCAGTTGTCTAAGTCAAAAGCAGAATTACTTGGCTCCAGGCTGCAACAGTGGAAATTGCTTGCTCCTAGTACAAAAGTTAGTATTTATAAAGAGATTGTCCAAACTTTATTGCAAAATTACGAGCGTATGGGTGTAAATATGTCACTAAAAATTCATTTTTTCCATTCCCATTTAGATTTTTTCACAGAAAATCTTGGTGGTATGAGTGGTGAACATGGTGAGCGGATTCACCAAGATTTAAAATCATTTCAGCAAAATTATCAAGGTTTTTGGGACCGAAATAGGCTAGGTGACTATTGTTGGTCTGTTGTGAGAGATACAGATGAAAATATTTATAAAAAAAGATAAAAAATACCCATTTTTAACTATCTAATGTTTATTTAGATGTAGTTTTTGTATAAATCTTCGTAATAAATATTTCAAAAAACTGACGTGCTGAATTTTTTTAAATATTTTTTCCTAGATGTAGATACCCAAAGTAACGTAACCGTATATATTTCATTTCATGAACAAAAGTCATGTAAACTAGTGTAATCGATCACTTCACCGGTCTCGAACGAAAATCTGTCGATCCAAACTAGAAATTGTTTCATAAAATATAAATTACAGAAAAATTAAGTTAAATAAAACAATTAAATGATCATAAATCAAATTTCTGATGTGAAATTTTACTTTAAGAATTTGACTAATTGATTCTTTATCGAAATTTTTTCATAATTTTATACACCGTCATGTTTTGACAATGAAGTAGAATGACATTTTAAATTTTTTTTAGAAAATATTTTACTAGATTTATTTTAACCCTTTCCGGCATGGTGGGTTAAATTCTGTCCCACTTAATTTTAATCACCAAATGCCAAGTCGACACCAGAATTTTTATATAAAACTATCTCTTTTCTAATGTACGTGAAGAAAAGCAATTTTACATATTTAAAAATAAATTTGATCGTAAATCCTGGTGTTAATAAATAATTTCAACATTTTAGTAACCGAAGTACCTTGTGCCTAAAAGGGTTAAGTGAAAAGGGAATAATAAAAACAATGAAGCTATCAATAAGAAGAGGAGATTTAACCTCTTAATCGTCGTGCCCGAGACATTCACGGGCAGCGTAGGTTACGCCTGTTTTATTCAGATTGTTTGATTCCCACCAATTTTTTTAAAATAGTATT
This sequence comes from Maratus michaelseni, assembly GCA_963931845.1. Lineage (NCBI taxonomy): Eukaryota > Metazoa > Arthropoda > Arachnida > Araneae > Salticidae > Maratus > Maratus michaelseni. The sequence continues at coordinate 220,374,109 of OZ007595.1, forward strand.
ATTGGCTTTATTCTTGCATTATTTTATCTGTATTAAATAAGACGAACATTTCTACTTAAAAAAATTGGTGGTAAACAAGCAATCTGAATTTTTAAAAAGTAGCCTACACTTAAAGGGCGCGACGATTAAGGGGTTAATATTGGTTATTCAGAAAGTTCCTTACGTTTGGGAAAACCAATTGGTACCGAAAAATTCTGCCCGTCAGTTATTAGACATTAGATATCTGAATTAATGTTTAATAATTAAATGTTAGAATTTTTCGGTAGAAATCAACTTTCCCAAATGGAAAGAATTTTCCGAACAACCGAATAGTAAAGTGTACTATACCAGTTTCGAGCGAAGTAACTCAGGATGTAGTCACAAAATGCCGTGTATTACTTGTTTACATCGGATCAGCAGATCCTGTATTTCTGTCGAAGAAAACGTCCTCCAGTAAAATTGAATAAAATTTTTTGTCTTATTCATGTAAAATGTCTGTCATAAATAAGGCAAAAAATTCTGTTCGTTTTTAATGGTAACAGTTTTCGCCGCCAACGGTATAAATTCTTTCATTGACATTGACAAAAGGGTTGTTTATGTTATCACAGTAAGTCAGAATCGCATGACCTGACTAACGCCGGGAAAAACTTTCACAAGTAAAAACAAATGAAAAATTTTGCCTTATTTATGGCAGATACTTTACTTAAATAAGTGATTTACATAAAGAGAAAATTTCTATTTTACCTTGGTGGTAACTAGTCCCTGAGGATCCAGTTAAATTTAAAGCCTCACCATTTTGAGTACAGAGCCACCAACAGTTGAGAGGTTTTGCTCTCAAACCTGATAGATGGGATGTGCTGAGTTTGAACCGAGACCAATCAGCATAATCCTTTAGAGAGTCCGTGGTTTTCTTTGAACCTTTGGTAACTTGCTTAAATATCGGTTAGGTTCCCTTAGAAAGACCTCCACGGAAGCCACAATCTCTCGGCCTATAACTCTCGCGTAGATAATCGGCAGTAATAAACAACACCAGCACAATTTTGAATATTCGTCAATTCCTTTTTATTCATAGTTCCATTGTAAAAAGAGGACAAAAACAAAATTAATTTTGGAGAGAAAAAATTAAGAAAAATTTCTACTGAAGTTAACCTTAGCACTGGGTAAATTTATTTATGAAGAAACAAAAAAAAATTATTCTGAAATATCTTCACGAACTTTCAATTAATTACTTACAGTTAAAATAAATGCATTAATAATTATATCAGAAGTAGTATTTTATTTTACTGCTCATCATCATCATTCAAAAACAGAGATTATGAAACAAAATAATAATTCATTTAACACCATACAATTTTCACTATAAACAAAAGTATAATTCAACTATAACTGCTCATGCTGTTTGCATATCTAATAGTCAGGTCAAGTGATTTCGAAGATTTCAAAATCTTCGATAGTAATGCACTTTATTAAGTATCCTCAATCACCTGTTGCCCCACCATCCTTCTAAAAAAGCCCGTCACACGAACCCCTTTAGTAACGCGAAGACACTCACAAGCTAATGTTACACGGTTGGAAACATTCTTTTTAAATTTCTCGTTTGTATCAGGGTTTGCAAGATTGACCTTTTTTTATTCAGAAATTCCGAATTCATGCCAGAAATTGCGAATATAATTTTTTGCTTTATTTAATGGTAGAGTCATTTTGTGATTACATAAAGTAAAATCCTTCTTTCAGTATGAATTCGGAATTTCTGAATTTAAAAAATGGCCAAAATGGACACTCTTGTTTGTAATTTAATATTTTTAAACGATTTTTCTTTTTTGTTTCTTTTTCTTTTCGTTCTTTCTTTCTTTTTTTCCATAGAATAAGGTTGATGCCTATCCAGGTACTTTTTACTTAACCATCATACGTAGTATAGGGTAAGTCTTGTAATCGTTTTGAATATATATATATATATATATATATATATATTTTTTGACGGATTTACATGTTTCAGACACTGGAGATTCCGAAAAACGTGTTTTTAGAGAAAAAAATGTCTGTGTGTCTGTGTGTACGTCTGTAAACGCTCTATCTCCCGAACAAATTGAGATAGAGACTTGAAATTTGGTATGTACTTAGTAAGTAATAATGGGAAGAAGCTTACTGAATTTCAGTAACCTTGATTATCCGGAACTATTTTTTTCGGATTCTCGAATTATTCGTTCTGATAAAAGGTACATAAAAATTTTCGAAAATGTTTATTTTAAGGCGTGAATATAAAAGACGATAAAAAAACATCAATTTTTCATAAAGAATGAAGTCGATTGGATAATTAGTTGCCAAAATTATGTACTATCTCTGAAAAAAAAATGAAATATTGTAAACTCTGAATTAATCGACATGTTCGGGAAAGGCTGATTGTCGAATGCTTATTTGTCCGAATAGTTGAGTTCTCCAAAATCTATATCTGGTGAGAGGGCATCAATAGAATTGTGAATCCAGAAAACAATGTTTTGCCTGTTTAGCCTATCGAATTCAATCAAATAATTCTGATTTTATTATTTCAAAATTTGCATCTAATGAACTCTCTTAGTTTTGCAAAATTAAAAATAAAAGTTTAATTTTTTTTTTCGTTTATGTGTGTGTGTGTGAATATAGTTTCAAGCTTATTTTTTAAAAAATTGGAACTTTGCAGCATCTATAATGAGACATCTTACTAGAAATTTAATTAAACATTGTGAAGTTCGCAAAATAACTGAGAGTTATTACGTATTATACATTGCTAAAATGAAAAGAAAAGAAATAAAACCATTCTCCCACGCTAGGATTACATAATCGGAATCAGCAGCCAGCTGAGTTTGATTTTGATCCAATGATCTACGATAAGAATTTAAGAATAAATAAAATAATAAATAAATAAATACCTTATCCTTCTGAAGTGCAATCAATGATTTTTTATTTCCATTTACTGCAGATAATAATCCAAACAATGTACTATTTATAAAATATTCTTTAGTAACAACCCAGTACCAGACACTTGTCTCCAAGATAGAGTGACGCAGAACTAGTGTCCAACGTCAACGTGTTTGGTGGGTGAACACAGGTGCTATCCACAAAGTATTTTGCGGGGAAGAAATCTTTAAAAAGTACAGGTTATTTTTATTAAAATGAATTATTCTTGAATTTTTAATTAAGTTTCATAGATTTGCTTCGCATGAATTACATATAATCACTTATATATTATTATTCCTTAAACAGAACTTGAAACAGAATGTGAATAATTGCTTGACAGTTTTCGGACAAATCGTCCAGGATTTCCAACTAAATAAGAGTGTGGGTAAATCTCAGGCCATGTTGTTTGGCCGATTCACACTGTCTAATAAAAAGCCTATCTTCAAGATCAGAGGATAATCGGTGAAAGTTATTGATAATATTACGTATCTGGGATTTTTTCTGGACTAGAGTTGCAAAAATCCGGTTTATTCCCAAATTTATTTCCAGTAGAGTCGGTTTACACCCAGTTTTATTCCCCGAAGACCAGGTTTATTCCCAAAAAACCAAGTTTATTCCCAAAAAACCCGCTTTATTTCCAGGTTTAAACCAGGTTTTTTTCTAGCCTTTGCAACTCTGATCTGGACTCAAGATTCCACTGGACAGACCACTTAGATGTGGTAAGAGAAAATGTGCAGTAATTTTGCCTCAAGTATTAAAAATAGGAAATGTAGGGACAGAGGCCTTAAGGCCGAGTATTCAAATATCTGGTATTCTGCTGTAATTGAAAAGAGAATTATCTACGAGTATCAAGCTTGGATTAATAATTTGAGAATTCCGGCACAGAAGAAATTGAGCTAGTGCCAGAAGCTTGGCTTGTTGTCAGTTATTGGTACTGACAGAACTGTTTCAACGGAAGTTGTATGCGTGTTAACTGGAGTTCCACCATTATATACCGATCTGAAGCGTAGAATGAAGAAGTTTCAAGTGTTGAATGGTTCCTCGACAGTTAGTATAAATAATGTTAAAGTTTCAAGTCCTAAACTTACGGGAAAACTGTACACATATAATTATCCCCAATATCTTCGCTGTCGGCCTTTGAGTATATTGCCTTCGGTGAGATTAGGAAATCCTAGCAAGGGCTGTCAGATTATTATATATACAGACGGCTCAAAGATGTCTGCAGGTACAGCAGCGGCTTTTGTGGTGTATAAAAGGTACACTAAAATCCACGAGTTTAACGTAAGGTTACATTCTTTGAATTCAGTGTATCAGGCCGAGCTTATTCCGCTAGATCTGGCATTGACATGGTATTTGGATACTAAATATGTTTTTACCTATCTCTATACAGTCTTTCTTCACTCACAGTGTTACAGCGGGCTTTCCCGGCTAATCCAGTGGTCTTAGGTATATTTAATAAAATTTACCAAATTACACCTAGAACTACTTTCTTTGGATGTATAAAGGCTCATGTCGGCCACGATGGTAATGTGTACGTTGATAAGTTGGCCGAGAGGACCTTTGTGGATGACCAATATGATGCAATTGTGGAAGTACCGTTTCCGAGATAAGTTTTGAACGTTCGTTATCGAAATGAACTTGATAATATGTGGCAAACAGAATGGAGAGGCTCTGATAAGGGTAGAGACATTTTCGATGCGATTAACAAAGTTTCACGTAGTTTTATATGTACTTAACAAGTTATTCAATACTACATCAGCGGACACGGGAGTTTTCCGCTGTATCTTCATAGAAATGGAAAAAGACAAAACGATTTATGTGACTGTGGCAATAGAGCTTCAGTATCTCATTATATATTTGAACGTTGCCCTCTTATGACCCATTACTTTATATTTCACAGGAAAAAGACGGTAAGGTGGAATCTTCAGAGGGTTTTATTTTGGGAAAGAAACTACAGAGCACTCTGTGATAATTACAATATACTTAATGAGTTGTACTCCTTCATCCAGTGGCGTAGCCAGGGTAGGGGTCCAAACGCTCTAGATACCAGTAATATTGTAAAGTTTTCCTCTCCTTCATTATTGCAGAAAGTTCCTCGATTAGAGAAGCCAAAGAAAACTTTAAAATATTAGTGGTATCCAGAGCATCTGGACCCTCACCCTGGCTACGCCACTGCATTCATCCCTCATAAATTTTAGCTCTTTTGTTAGAAAGTGTTTTGAGATTCCCGTGTATTGCCAAGATTAATCAAAATATTGATATTTCTGAACGTCTTTTTGCTTTTGATTTCCACAATTTACAAGCGTCACATTAGCACAGTTCACTTTACTTTATTTAAGTTTGTTTTATCGGTGGGATTCATCATCATGATGCCTGCATTTTATTTTGCTTCAGTCGTCTTACAGTAAATGAAATTCTTCTCATTTATCAGCTGTTAGTTGGATACATCTAAATTCGCGTGCTCTGCTTCCGGTCTGACAGTCTGGTTTGCTGATATATATTGCGTCTTTACAGTGGTCGTATTTGTGTACACAGTGCAAAATAGCGGCAAGTTAATCTGCTGTAATGTAACATCAAGTGATGTTGTGGTGCTACAGTGTGCAGATGTCAAAAATGTGTCTAATATTTTCTGATGTCTAGTGACAGCTCTTATGCTTGATTGTAACCAAACCTTTTTTAGTTTTAAAAACACGTGAACAATATGACTTTTGACCACTGTTAACACATTGATATGACCAGGCGTGCAAAAATCTAGGCGCCAGTGTGATGATTCCCACCACTAAATTTTAATAGTATTCTTCGTCAAATTTTATTAGTATACTTCGCATTAATTTTATCCATATTCTTATTAGGCGAAGAATACTAAAAATTTACTGGTGGGAATCGGCCCATTGGCGCCTAGATTTTTGCACCCCTGGATAGGACTATTGATCATTGTTGGTACCATATGAGTTGAAACTTTCATATGATTTTAATTCATATAAGGCTGTTGGACATTTAAGAGATCGATTTAGATTAATTGTTTTAGACTTTTGATTCCGGAAACTGTGAAGTTTTGGCACAGAATATGGTTGTGTCTGTTTTATTTGTGCGCCATGCTGCTGCGGAAATTTATTATATTTTTTGTATATTTATTATTGTGGTTTTGGGAGTGGATTACTCTCCGTTATTGTTTATTTTAAGTACCGTAATTTCGCGTGTATACGCCGCAACTCAGACAACTTGATTTCCTACCAGAATTCATTTTAAATAAAATGTGACTTGTTTCTGCTAAGCACTTATTTGACTTCTTATTTTCAATAAAATTTCCGGTTTGAAAAAGGCTTAACTAAGCCGCGGCGCATATGTGCGAAATTACGGTATACGCCCGTGTTCCGGGTCGTCTTGTGACTGTGGCTTTGCTGAGTGGCAGAGGGAAGCTTCCTGAAGCTTTTCAACCATTTGTACCATACTTGAACATTCCTATTTCATAAGTGTATTATATATATACATATATATATATATATACAAATCAAAGTCAGTGAGTATATTCCTTATACAAATATATACAGGGTTCGTACGGATCAGGGAATTTTCCAGGAGTGTTACCAGTATTTTTTTTTTATAGAAAAAGAAATCTATGTTAAACTCCAGAAACTTCGCCTTCTTTTAAGGAGAGATTTTCAGTAAGAAAATACTGGTACCGAAGAATTTCCTTGTCGCAAAATTCCAGGAGGCGTATGAACCCTGTATATATAATTTTTGACCAATTTTCACGAACTTTATATCATACATTTTAGAACCCGACAAAAATTATTGGCTACTTAAAAAAAGTACGCAGACCACTATACACCCCCTTTTTTTAACTACCTCCCATAGTTTATCTTTATGCAAATCTTTTTTCTTTTCTAATGCAACTTTTTTTTCAGTTGCCTCATTTTAAAAAAGGGCGCAACAATTCTTAAAAAAAAATGATAACAAATTCGTTCAGTAATTGTTTTCAAAAAAGGTAATCTTTAACAAATGTGTTAATTTAATTTTAGAACTTTCTTGTGTAACTCTATAACAAAGTACCATAGAATAGTTATACACTAAAACCTTTCAAAGAGCATTACCTAACTAACAGTGAAAATCCTATCAAAATATCATGAAAAATCGGATTGAAAAGTGATTATGCGTTTTATATATAGTAGATGATGATATGATTTTCTGTAGATTGATTCATCATGAAATTTTCGCTTCAAACATAAACATGCTTTCAACATCATAGCTACTACGCCAATTTATGAGGTATCCGATTACGGAAGATTAGCCCGTAACCGTAACCTCAAGGAAAAGTGGAAATACGGCTGAAACCTGAAAACAAATAAACAAATAAAAAAATAATATATAACAATAAACAGACCATCGAAACTTTATTTCAGCAAGTACGTTTTAATTACAAAATCGTGGTATTTATGGAAATAATAATAAAACACAATTACATAAGTATCCGTAAGAACAATATTCAATTCCCAATTATGCAGTTAATGTTTCAGTCTGTAAAAATGTCACCACATTTAAAATAAAACATAAAAGATTTCGTAAAATAATAATAATAATAATAATAATAATAATAATAATAATAATAATAATAAAACACGAGCCCGAAAACTGATGTTATTGATATTTTATCTAATCAAAATTTCAGGTACATTTTTTTCTTATCAAGGCACAAATGTTGTATCGCTAAATATTTTTAAATTTTTAACAATGAAAACTCTTTAAGCCGTACAAACATTGCTTTCATATATAAATTAAATATTATACTTTTTAAATATTATTTTTCCAGGATTCTTACGCGTTTATCATAATTTTTTTAAATAATTTTTGTCTTATTAAGGTGTGTGCAATCCTTGAAATTTTCAAATAGTACGCACCACTTTTTCTGAATAGAAAATTTCTGTTTAATATTTAAATTGCAGAAATTGTTTACACCTCGTTTAATTTGAGGATTTGTAATACATATCTGCGAAAAATGCTATCAAAAAATTATGGTAACAGCCGTACGAACTCTGTTCTCTTTAAAACTTTTTTTTCTTTAAAAAAAAAATAAAATCAATAACAGTTTTTTATTTATTTATTTATTTTTTTTTTGCCAGGTGTTTTTTTTTCTAACTGGTATACTACCAATTTCAATTCTATAACCAAAATAATTAAATAATAAAAATATTTAATTTTGAATTTATTCCATTGCTATAATAACGGATGTATTTTTAAAAATTATTACTTATATTGTTAGAAATTTAGAGCGCCAATGACATCGTAAAATTAGGAAATGTGCAATATCTCAAGAACTATTTGACTAGAATTTATTTGATACCATTGGATTCAACATACAAAAATACATTAAACTATGTTATCATTTGACACATAACTATAATACCCGATTTTTAAGGAATTGTTTAAATGTCTGTTCCCTTTTTTACCCCAGGACTTTATATATACAGGACATTTCTATATATAAATATATATATTTCCATTCAGAAACATAGCATCGAAGTCGTATCGCACTAATTTAATGATCTTAACCCCTTGAGGGGCACCGGTATATAATATATACCACTTTCTAATATATAACTTTGCCACCAGGGTTATTAAATAAAAATATTTAATCTTGTTTTTTGCAGATTGAGAAGGTTAAAATTCAGTATTAAAATTTACTGGTGTCAAAACATCGTAAAATTTAGCATTTTTATACCACGTGCTTGCCCTCCAAGGGGTTAAATAACTTTCCATTTTCTGTTCTTGTTTATATTTAATCCTTCAGTTCTCACACAGGAGCTACCTGAGCGATTTGCATTTTCAAATTTTTAAAAATTTATTTAGCCTTTCAATAAGACAAATATATGTAATTTTAATGTGTTTTTGTATTTTGTTGTCATAATATCGGCTATGTCCATCGTGTTAGCAAAACAATCCTTAAATGAATAATATGTGCGCTGTGTATGATTTTAATTTAATGTTTTCTAGGTGTTTTGACCCCTTTTATTGTTATGTTCATATGAAAGTGGAATATTTTTTCCCATTCGGCGCAATCCTATTACGCCCAAAGGGTCATATGGTTGCGAATTTGGCCAGTGTTTTTGTTAAGAAATTCGGATTTCATACCGGAAATTCCGATAGAAATATTTGTACTTTATATAATCACGAAATGTCTGTCATTAATTAATGCAAAAATAACTATTCGGAATTTTTGTATAAAAAAAAGCCAATTTGGCAAATATGACCGGGTTGGGTTTGGTTTCAGGGTTTCCCTGTTTTTTATTCAGAAATTCTTGATCGACAATTCCTAATTACTGTAAGTAAAAAACTTCTTTCGTATTTTGTGATTAAACAGAAGAAAGACAACCCTGCCTATATAATCCAACTACACTCATTTTATCAAACAGTCGCCCTCAGTAACTGTTTTCCACGAATATACAGCATAAAAACGCAAATATCCTAAATCAAATTTTGCGTGTTTAAATTATATATTATTTCCTTTTTAATTTTTCTGGTGCAAACAAAAAAAAAAAAGATGTTAAAAAAGATTTTAAAAAAATCGCATATTACAGCTATTACGTTACTAGAATAAGATACGATACAGTATAAATATATGCAGTAAATATTATACATTAAACTACCAATTATCTGCCACTCAAGGACCAGGATTATGTCAGAAAATCGGAATCGCTCGATAAACGAGAGAACATTATGAACATAGGTATATAAAAGTGGTATATTCGTGCATTCAATATTCTAATAGAAGATTCAAAACTCTTGACAAGAAATCTTTATCACTATTGAATATTTAATTGTAACACAAATGTACGTTGGGTTCCAGGAATGTTTCTCTAAATACAGGGTGGCTAGTGGTCAGGGAAAAATACAGTAAAAAAAAGTGATAAACACCAGTATATTCTTATAGAAAAATTTATCTGGATTATTCGATAAAATAATCAATTTGAATTTTTCTATAAGAATATACTGGTAATTATCATTTTTTAACTGTATTTTTCCCTGACTACTAGCCACCCTGAAATAAATACAGAAAATGTATGCAATAAAATGTTTTTAATATATCAAAGTCTTTTTATACGTTCTTGTTTGTAAAAATTTCCTCAATTCTTTTCCATTTGTAAAATAAGATACTTTATACTCAATTAATTACTTTTATTGCTGTCCAATGTTCAATTCATTCTTTAATAATTTTTGTCCATAGACTTTTCTCATCTTCATAACTCAACAGAAAAATAAAGACATCTTAAATTCGCAAGAATACGAGACTTTCATTGGTTTAACCTCACAGCAAAATAAAATGTTTCGAAACAGAGTTCAACCAGAATTTTGGTGTCATTTGCCAGATGAGTTTTAATCTTTCTCCAAAAAAGCAAAATTAGTTTTGCTGCCTTTCTTAAAGATATATCTCCATGAAGCGGGACTCACACAGCCACAAAAATCAGTTTACAAGAGCAGCATAAATTCAGAACATGATATTCATTCGCTTGCAACTATCAGCATTTTAGCCAGATATGAAAAAAAATGATCAACCCTTTGATTACGGGATAGCGATATATGTCGTTTCAACGATTATTTCTTTATTCTATTGGTACCAACTTCACAAATATATCTGCCATAGACCAGATTTGCCAAGTCTCCGGCTTTCTGAATACCAGTATTTTAGTACAGAAAATGTTGTTTTATTTAATTTTAGCATTCTGTGATTTGAAAGAACAACATTTTTCTCTAAACAATTACTGGTGTGCAAAAAGCCGGAGACTTGGCGACTATGCATAGACTTATATCAGGATATTATCAAGAGAAATTAAGCACAAATAAATTCTTTTTTTAAACTTTTATAAACTATGGATCGAATGAGTATAAAAATAGTCACCACTCCTAGCCCACAATCAAACGGTTAAAACAATGCAACTAAACCACTGGTTTTATACAGAAAATTTATATAATACGTATTGTTCGTCACACTTATTAAATGACAATTGCTTTTAAAGAATTTTCATGCATATGCTAAGTTTTGATAATAATAATTAAGTGCATCGGCGATAATTAAGAATACATTTATAGTAGTCTGATAAAACTTTCAAAATATCATGTAATTGCAGGAGCAATGCACAAATGTTAACATTATTATTTACCTCCTCTTCCACTATTCCGTAACAGTGCATCTAAACACCATTAACTTGTAAAACATGGGCTACGGTAGGCTTAAGGTGCTCCATCGTAGAAATTAATTCCAAAAAGGGATCCACGATTCGCAAGATTGGGGACCACTGCCTTAGAATACTTCGCTTTATTTAATCGTAAAATTTCTGCGTTTAAATAAGATAAAGAATACTGGGAGGCCAAAAATAATATTTAGTGGTAGCAAGTAACAAACATCACAGAAATTTGGCATCAATGCGAAAATGCGATGGTTTTATACAGAAAATTTATATAATACGTATTGTTCGTCACACTTATTAAATGACAATTGCTTTTAAAGAATTTTCATGCATATGCTAAGTTTTGATAATAATATAATTAAGTGCATCGGCGATAATTAAGAATACATTTATAGTAGTCTGATAAAACTTTCAAAATATCATGTAATTGCAGGAACAATGCACAAATGTTAATATTATTATTTACCTCCTCTTCCACTGTTCTGTAACAGTGCATCCAAACACCATTAACTTGTAAAACATCGGCTACGGTAGGCTTAAGGTGCTCCATCTTAGAAATTCATTCCAAAAAGGGCTCCATGATTCGAAAAGATTGGGGACCACTACCTTAGAATACTTCGCTTTATTTATTCGTAAAATTTCTGCGATTAAATAAGGTAAAGGATACTGGGAGGGCAAAAATCATAGAAATTTGGCATCTATGCGAAATGCGATGCGTCATGGCTTTCTCAACAGCCTAATAGTTATTTACTCCAAATATTATATCTTATTACTCTGTTAATAAATCTAATATTATATCTATCTTCCTATGATTCCATGCGTATTTCATGAATATGATTTCATGTTATTGCAAATTCCTTTTTTTACATCATACAATATATTTTTATATAAGTTAAAATTTAAAATTCGACAGATAATTGTATCTAAAGATAAATGTCATTTCATATTTCTCTTCTGTTTTATTTTTCTGCCACTATACATCATTTGTTACAATTTTGTTTAGCTTTTTTCTTATTCCTTTCAGGGACAATATACGTTTGTTGACAAAATGTTGAAATGATTGATTGAGAACACGATTTATGAACAAATTTATTGGAAAAAATAATTAAAACCTTTTCTTCAAGTAGATTATAAAAGAAAAATTTTATTCCAACATTCTGATACCCATTGTTGCATTTAAGGATTAACATTAACCCTTTGCCGTCCGGCGACACCACAGTGATGTCGTCGTAAAGTAACTTAATTTTAATCCTTAAATGCTACATTGGCATCAAAATTTTGGAATGAAAAATTCCCTTTTACCAAGTACATAAAGAAAAGGTTTTACATATTTTCGAAGAAATTTTTTCTAAATTCTGGTGTGAATCAATCATTTCAATTTTACGAATTGAAGTATATTTACCAGACCGAGTGTTAAGTGGGAGATATAATATTCCAATGCCTCTAACCCTTTCTAGCGCGGATTACTTCTGTTCGTAAAATGGTGAAATAATTGATTGACATCAGAATTTACAAACGAATTTCTTAGAAACTAAATACTTGCTTTTCTTCAAGTTCATTATACAAGTAAAATTTTATTAAAATATTCTGGGTGTCGATTGCCAGTTTGTAATTAAAATTAAATGGTCACATTTGTGACTACCGCCCGTGAAAGTGTTACCACTAGAACGACGGTAAATTTTATACAAGTTTCATTAAAGATTTCACACCAGAATTTTTATTTAGGACTTTTAACTTATTTAACTTATTGTATGAAGAAATATCTGGTTCGAATCGACATTTTTTCTTTTGGTAGGGTCCGAAATGGCCCCTCACCGTCGTTCTAGTGTTAAGAGCCTACACTAGTCTAAGGGAAGAAACGCTCAAGCTAATGTTAAGTCTACGGGAAGGTTCTAGCGCGATTTCTTGCTCGCATTTTAATATTTTTAAATGCTTTTTTGCATAGGATAGCTGAGGTCAATCTCCAACGTTGTTAGTTTTTACTTTTTTTTATTTTTGTTGCAATTTTTTAATAAGCGGATATTTTTAATTTTGGAACCGGTTGGAACCGGTTCTGAAAGTTAAAGTACTCTTATATAAAAGAACTGGAACAAAATTCGAAAAAGTAAAAATTAACAACGTTAGAGATCAACTTCAGCTATCCTATGCAAAACACATCCTTTAAAAATATTAAAATGCGAGCAGTAAATCTGCCAAGAACCTTCCCATAGACTTAGCATTAGCTTGCGCGTTTTTTCGCATGACTGATGTAGGCTCTTAAAAGGGTTAAATCGTTTGCAGAAAATCGATGCTTAATTTTATGTCTGTTTAGTTTTTTGTTTTGTTTTTTAAATGTAGTGTAACGTGTCTGAAATAGCACCTGGCGCTTTTCACCCATTTGCACTATACTTGAGCATTTCTATTTCATAAGTGTATTACTTATACTGACCTGCCAAGTCTCCGGCTTTTTGAATACCAGTATTTTAGTACAGAAAATGTTGCTTTATTTAATTTTAGCATTCTGTGATTTGAAAGAACAATATTTTCCTCTAAAAAGTTACTGTTGTGCAAAAAGCCGGAGACTTGGCAACTCTGCATATATATATATATATATATATATATATATATATATATATACACACAAATCGAAGTGCGTGCGTATGTTCCTTATACAAATATATATAAATTTTGATCGATTTTCACGAACTGTATATGATACATTTTAGAACCCGACAAAAATTACTGGCTACTTAAAAAAAGTTCGTAGAGCACTATATACCCCCTTTTCAACTACCTCCTATAGTTTATCTTTATACAAATCTTTTTTTTTTTTTTTTTTTTTTTTTTCTAATGCAATTTTTTTTCTTTCCTGTTTCCACGTTTCAAAAAGGGCGCAGCAACGTTTTAAAAAAATAATAACAAATTCGTTCCGTAATTGTTTTTTAAAAAGGTAATATTTAACAAATGGGTTCACTTAATTTTAGAACTTTCTTGTGTAGCTCTATAACAAAGCACCATAGAATAGTTATACACTAAAAGCTTTCAAAAAGCATTACCTAACTAACAGTGAAAATCCTACCAAAATATCATGAATAATCGGATTGAAATGTAATTGCGTTTTAAATATATAGTAGATGATGATATGATTTTCTGTAGTAAGTTTTCGCTTCAAACATAAAATTTTTTTCAACATTGTAGCTATTACGCCAATTGGCAAGGTATCCGATTATGGAAGATTAGCCCGGAGTCGTAACCCCAAAGAAAAGTAGAAATATGGCTGAAACCTGAAAAGAAATAAAGAAGTAATATATAACAATAAACAGTCCATCGAAACTTTATTTCAACAAGCACGTTTTATTTCAAAATCGTGGCATTTATGGAAATAATAATATTACACAATAACATAAATATCCGTATGAATAATATTGAATTCCCAATTAAATATTTAATGTTTAAATCTGTAAAAATGACACCATATTTAAAATAAAACATAAAATATTTTGTAAAAAAAAAAAAAAAACAATAATAAATACATAATAACAATAATAATAATAACAATAATAATAATAATAATAATAATAATAATAATAATAACAATAACAATAATAACAATAATAATAATAATAATAATAATAATAACAATAATAACAATAATAATAATAATAATAATAATAATAATAAAACACGATCCCGAAAACTGGCGTCATTGATATTTTATCTAAACAAAATTTCAGGTAAATTTTTTCTTATCAAGGCACAAATGATGTATTTCCAAATATTGTTTAATCTCTAACAATGAAAAATTTTTAAGCCGTACAAACATTGCTCTCATATATAAATTAAATATTATCCTTTTATAATATTATTTCTCCAGGGTTCGTACGCTTTTACCACAATTTTTAAAAATAATTTTTCGCCTTAACAAGGTGCGTACACTCCTTGAAATTTTCAAATGGTACGCACCACTTTTTCTGAATAGAAAATTTATGTCTGGCTGCTGCTTTCATAGTAGTAGCACGTCTTTTTGCGTCTGACGAAGAAAGACTGAGATCTTTCGAAAGGCCTAACGCATTTTAAAGTTTTTGATGGTGTTTTAAGAAGATATTTTAGTTCTTATAGCAGAAATTGTTTACACCTAGTTTAATTGTAGTATTTGTAATACTTATCTGAGAAAAATTCTATTAAAAAATTATGGTAACAGCCGTACGAACCCTGTTCTCTTTAAAACTTTTTTCTTTGTATTTTAAATAAAATCAATAACGGTTTGTTTTTTTGTCAAGTTTTGGCATTTTTTTTTCTAACTGATATACTACCAATTTCAATTCTATAACCAAAAGAATTAAATAATAAAAATATTTAATTTGAATTTATTCCGTTGCTATAATAACGGATGTATTTTTAGAAATTATTACTTATATTGTTAGAAATTTAGAGCGCCAAAGACATCGCCAAATTATAAAATGTGCAATATCTGAAGAACTATTTGACTAGAATTTATTTGATACCATTGGATTCAACATAGAAAAATACATTAAACTATGTTATAATTTGACACATAACTATAATACCCGATTTTTAAGGAATTTTTCAATTTTTTGTTGCCTTTTTTATCCCAGGACTTTCATTTATGTATATAAATTTCCTTTCATAACATATAGATTTCATTTCAGAAACATCGCATCGACTTCATATCGTACTAATTTAATGCTCTTAAATAATTTTTCATTTTATGTTTTTGTCTAAATTTAATCCTTCAGTTCTCACTTAGAATCTACCTGAGCGATTTTGATTTTTCAAATTTTTCAAATTTATTTAACCTTTAAATAAGACAAATATATGCAACTTTAATGTCTTTTTGTACTTTGTTATCAAAATATCGGCTGTGTTCATTGTGTTAGCAATAAAATCCGCTAATGAGTAATATGTGCGCAGCAATACTGTATGATTTTTATTTTATGTTTTCTAGATGTTTTGACCCCTCTTAATGTTATGTTCATTTGAAAGTGGAATCTTTTTTCTATTCGGCGCCAGTCCCTTATGTCCAACGGTCAAATGGTTGCCAATTTGGCCAGTTTTTTTTATCCAGAAATTTGGATTTCATACCGGAAATTACGAAAGAAATTTATTTTTCATATAATCACAAAATGTATAATGCAAAAATAACTATTCGGAATTTCTGGTATGAATTGGGAATTTCTGAAAAAAAAAATACCAATTTGGCAAATCTGACTAGGCTTGATGTCAGGGTTTCCCTGTTTTTTATTCAAAAATTCTTGATCGTAATTTTCGATTTATAATGTCAGACATTTCCTAATTACTGTATGTAAGAATGAGTACATGGGTTTCAAAACTCTTCTTATACAAAATTTAAAAAATCGTATTTTCTCTATCAATTTATTCTACTGGTAAATCTTCACTGAAAAAACACTGCAATCCGCAGAAAAATAAGTTTTAGCAAGCATTTCTGGCGTTCTAAAATCTTAGTTTACAATGAAAACCATTAGAAGCAGTAAGAGATTGTTTTTCGTGATTTCCTCAAATTTCATTGTTTGGCGAGTTTTGAAGCTCACTTCCTAAAGTACTTTATTCGGAATTTGTAATTAAGGAGAAGGAAGCCTACATAATATAACAAAATTAAATTATCAAACAGTCGTCCTCAGCAACTGTTTTCCACGAACATGTGGTTAAACAATTTAATTTTTATTAAGTAAAATTTTGTGTGTTTAAATTATATATTATTTCCTTTTTAATTTTTCTGGTGCTAAATAAAAGTAGATTAACAGAAAGATTTTAAGAAATCGCATGTTACAGCTATTACGTTTCTAGGATAAGATACAGTATAAAAGTATTATACAGTAAACTATCGATTATCCGCCACGCAAGGAAACAGGATTATTTCGGAAAATCGGAATCACCCGATAATCGAAAGAACATTATGAACATATGGATATAAATGTGGTAAATTCGTCCATTCAATATTCTAATACAGGATTCAAAACTCTTGGCGAGAAATTCTTATCACTATTGAATATTTAATTGTAACACAAAAGTACATTGGGTTCCAGAAATGTTTCTCTAATCAAACACAGAAAATGTATTAAATAAAATGTTTCTAATATCTCAAAATCTTTTTATACGTTATCGTTTGATATTTCGGCAGTCTCAATTTCGTATCTCATAGACCAGTTGAAATAATAGAAAACGACTTACAGGTTACAGACTCTATATATAGAGATCTTTTTTTGAAAAATCGCATATGAATGCCATGTCCCCCTTTTGAGTTCCAAGTTCTTAAAAATGCTGATTTTTGAAAAAATTCAAAATTTAAATTGTTATAATTCAGAAGGGAAAATATATAACAGGCTGCTTTTTTTTCTGAACATGTTTGAAAGCAGGGACGGTTCCTAATAGAAGACACTGGTAGCTGGGCTCATCGGTAGCAGTGTGCCGGATGCCATCAATTGCTGATCAGTAACATATGCATAGCTGCCAACTTTTACGCTTTTTTCTTACAACTATTTTTAAACAAAAAAAATTATTATCTAAATATCGAAAATTTAAGATTAAATAAGGCAGAATTTACTGCAGAAAAATACTGGTAGAAAAAAAGCGTAAAAGTTAGCAATTATGCAGATGACACACTCTTCTGGAAGGAAGAAACCAGAACAATGTGTTCATTCCACGCATAGAATGACATGTTTGAAATTACTGTATGAAATTTTATACTGTAGTAGCTGTATGGAATTTTACACACTTGCAAAGCTTGCACCAGATAGCTGTTCTTCACAAAACAGGGTTGCATATTCGTTGAATTATGCACTTGTGAGGTATAACAACATGCGCAAACAACAGTAAGGAAAGAGCATTAATCTCCTGGAAACAAATTCCTTTATTTGAGAGATGACAAAAAAAAAGGAATTTCAGGATAGGACAAAGGAATGTGTAATTTCCGAGGAGGAGCAAAATCTGGTTCGTTCAAGGCCACTTTAGAGGGAAAAGAGGAAAATTCAGTCAGTGTCTGGTACAAAGGGAAATAGTTAATGAGCTCCTGACTGACATGAGTTAGTTTTTTGTGAAGGTTTCACGCGAAGGAACATTACTCTGAGTTCAAGTCAGATGTTTGTCTTATGTTTGGGTGTAGAGTTTGCTTCTAATCGTAAGCTGCACGTAAATTTTCTATTTGGTATTTAAATGAATTAAATTTGTTTTTTATTGAATTGTGTTTGAATTCCATTATTTTTTGAGCTGTGGTGAATGCTTCGTAATTCATAGCTACAAAGTCGAGACCGATGCCGCAGTGCCGCTATTGGCCCCGCGTATTAAACAATTATGTTTTTTAAAAACTTACTCACCCTATGTATTATTCGTCGTTCAGGAGATGGCGCCTGTCAATCATTCATGACGCAGAAGCGGACGAGTCCAATAGCTCCCGAACGGTCAAACTGTTAACGCGGGAAAGTGTAGTTTGCCACATTCAAAGCTTTGTCGCCTTTTTCTCCCTTTTGCTAGTGGGGCTGGGCTGTTTTTAAGTAGATTTCGTAAGAAATACTACTTATTACATTCTCCCCAAAGTTGGAATTTTTGAAACATTTTTGCAGATCTACGCCGATCATGACTCCCAGAACCCAAAACCACCCCCAGTTCAAAACTTTATCTATCTATATATCTGTGCCACTCTTTTATGGACACGATAACGTCAATAATTCTGCACAAATCTCTTCGATACATAAAATCAAGGGGCATAAAATTTATTATAAATCCTCTCAATATTATCTAAAACTTTCATATTGACAAGTTTTTTATAGGACCAACCCTTATAGAAAAAAAAAATCCCTGACGGCTCCGCCTGCAAACAAGTTAGGTTTCGAAGTGGGCGGTTCCAACTGTCGCATCATGGCAAAAAGGTCATTTCTTCCGCAATTTCCAACAAACAGCAGCCCCAAAGTCTGCGTCTTCAAAATCTACCTGTGCCTGTAGGCCGAGCCGTCAGGGATTTTTTTCTAATTATGTAGTTCTAATTTTTATGAATTCTTTTAGTTTGTAAGATTTTATTTCAGTTTTGTTGTAATAGCATTTTTTTTTTGTAAATTAACTTTATAGTTAAAAAATAAATAATAAAAGATTCAGAATATAAATGAAAAAAATATACACGTTCTTTACCTAACAAATCCCGTAGTATAATAAATTTTTACATCCCGATTTTCAACGGAAAATTGGGAAATTATATAAAGAGATTTGAGGTATCAAGATTTAATTTTTTTTTTTTTTTCGTTCTTTCTTTCTCTTTTTTTTTTTTTATTTTTTAGAATTCATAAATTTTGTTCATAAAATTGTAGAATATTCATAACAATATATGCAAAATATGACATACATTGTAAGATAAATTAGAAGTATTATCTAGATTTATGGTTTCAAATTATGAACTTCATCAAGTTTCTATGTTTCGGGACGACTAATTTATTTTTCATTGTGGGTCGGGTTGAATATAATTGTCTCGGGTTCGGGTTAACCCGACTTTTCAAAAGGCAATTCAGAATATTTTTTTCAAATTCAAAACTATATAGTATTTGAATATGAATGAGTATTTTTTTTCTTTTAATGAATGATAAAACTGATATTAGATATATAATTGCTGACTATTATTCCATTGTTACATTAAAAAAAAAGGGGGGGGGGTAATTTTCTTTTAATTTGGATTTCGGGTTGGGTCAAGAAAATTTTTTGTGGATTTCGACTTCAAATAGAATTTTTTGGATTATCCAACCGGTGCAGAACAGTGAAAGTTTCTCGGGTCGGGTTTTGGTGTATCCATTTCCTTAAATATAAAGGTCAGAATATTTTTTCAGATGTAAAGGCAAATTGTAGATTGTAGTTTTGTATATTGTAGACTAATAATAATAATTAATTTTCAGAACTGAGTTAAAATTGGCATTATTTTTCTTTCATTTTAGGTTTCGGGTCAATATAAATTAATTTTTCATTGACCCATATATTGATCATTGTTTTTTTTATGACTTCAAATTGAATTTCTGGGTTCGGGTCGGGTACTATTCTATCCACGCAGGACTCTACTTTTAGATGAGTTTTGACTGAATCAGTGAATAGGGTGGGAGGAAGAGGAGGGGCGCTGTTATTAAGCATAAGACAGTTATGACTATATTGCTAGAGGAGGGATGCCTTCAGGGAGGACTTTCGAAGGGAAGGTGACCCGAATTATCGTTCTCGTGCAAGGGAAACCCTGAAAACCTTGCACAGTCACCCCGCACGGAACGCGCTGGTATTGAACCTGCGCATTGAACCTGCATAGGAATATCGGGAGAGGTATTACTTGGCGATTTTTTTTTATCCTAAAGCAACCCTTCCCCCCAACCCCATCCTGCCTTCCTCGAAATGGACTCGGTTCCGGAGAGGGAGGTTCCAACCGCCATTTCCTAATCTACGGACTATATCAACAACTAGCGTAAGGAATGGCGAGTTTTTCTCATCGAAAACAAAGTTTTTTTGGAGTAACGCCTCCAAAATACTTTGTTTTCGATGAGAAAAACTCGCAATATATTACGCTAGTTGTTGATTTTTTTTTTTTTTTTTTTTTTTTTTTTTTTTTTTTTAATAGCGTTAGAAATATTGAAATTTATTTGGGGTGAATATAATGTCTTTAAAAAGTTTCTACATCATGGAAAATTAATGATACGTAATTGAATTAATTTAGGAATTCGTTTATAAATACAAATAATTTATTTTTTGAATGACTTAATTTATTCTTTAATTGATTTAAGAAAAACCTTTCATTTCAACTTTATTTCATCATTTTTATTCGATTTAATGTGAACAATATATATATATCAGGGTTCGTACACTTTTACCAAAAATGTTTTAATAGAATTTTTCTATTTAATATTTAAACAGTAGAAATTGTAGACGCCACGTTTAATTACAGGATTTATAATAGTTTATTGCATTTAAATAAGGCGAAAAATTCTATTAAATGATTATTGTAATAGCGTACAAACTCTGTATATGAAATTCAATAATTTTTATTTCATTGCAATTGTCATATTATACTAGGACTTTTCATTAAAAAATAATTATAGTCTAAATAAAAAAATTAAAGATATATATATATATATATATATATATATATTGTAAAGACTTCATTAAATTATGTGGGAATATTGAATGAAGCTTTCCATCCCAGACTATTTTCTCACGCCTGGGAAAGGTTTTTCCTACGACCAAGTCGCGACGCGGTGTCTAGACCGGTCAAAGGAAAATTGACGTGCAGAATTTGGTTCAGTGGGAAGGTGATCGATATGATTTTTCTACAGAGACAATGAAACGAGGGTATCCCCCTAGTTCGTGACAAGACACAAAGTGGCAACGAGGCGCCAAGTGAAAATTCTTATTTCCCAATGAGAGAGGTGGAACGGAGTTTATTGGGCCTTGAGAAACCGGAAAACGCCCAAAACCCCCTTCCCCCCTTCCCTCCGGAGCAGCGAAGAGCAGGCTGGAGAAGGGAGTTGGATGTTAGAGATCAACTGAGAAGGTCGGATCTGAAGACCTTCTAGAGTGGAGAATCATCTCCCGGGAGTGTTATTGAAATCATCGTGCTGGACACCAAGTCCGGGGCTGAGACTCGCTGAACACCAGCGAAGGGAGGAAATATCCGAGACAGCCAGTCTCTACTGTGAAATAGTTTCAGCTTACCGTTCGAGAGAAAACCACTAAAGTGACACCCTGTCACCACTCTTAAAACTGCATTGAGTTCTGATCGCTAGCCGAGCGAGAAACCTGTGATGGCAGAGACTTTTATCACCTTGAACTGATTCTACGTGTCAATTACAAAGATAAACGGACCTACTATATATAAGTGTGTAACAATATTTTAATGTTAATTTACGACAGAAATAAAATATCATTTCTGATTTGACGATTGAGTTTTGCGTTGTCGCTACCATTTAAATATTACAATGTGAAATTCGGAATTCGTCACAATATATATATATATAGTAACCCTTTCAGTGTCAAATTAATCTTGTTACTAAAATGCTGAAATGGTAGATAGCCATCAGAATTGCAAATGAGACTTTTTTTTTAGAACATTATAAAAGAAAATTTTATTAAAAAATCTGGATATCATTTGGCCATTTGTAATTTAATTTGACCCATTGGAGGGCAGTTGTTCATTTTTGAACCACTTAATTTGTAATCTCTAAATGTGACAATCTCACCAAAATTTTAAATTGAAAAATTTTCTTTTATTAAGATGGTGAAGAAAATATTTTACTTATTTTCAAATAAATTTGTTTGTAAATTGTAGTGTCACCCAATCATCTTAGCTTTTTCCCAATAGAAGTATTTTTCCCCTAAAAAGGTTAACTTGTATAGAAAATATACCACCGCCCTACAAGGAGTTAATGATTTCAATTACCAAGTTAAAGACACGAAATTAACAGATATTTTCATTTAAAGTTTATAATATCGAATATGTTTTTCCTACTTTCTATAATGGCATAGGATCTTTCAGAAAATTCTATCAAAGATGGCAATTTGAATAGAATTTCGGAACATGACATCTTAAGAAAGCTCGCCGTCAGACAGCAATTGCCTATAACTAAAGATGTAATACATTTATCAAAAAATTTAAAATGCTATACTGTTCCAATCACTTCAATAATTATGCTTGCCACTTTCATGTGTTTACGTTTAAAAATGGGTGTATGAAAGTGTTAGAAAGTTTCGCATTGTTGAGCATGAAAAAAATATTTTTTATCAACTGTCATAAAACATTTTTAAGGAATTTCATAGAATGTGTATATTCTGCTTTTATAGTGTTATTTCCTTTCAGAAACACAGCATCGACTAGATATAACAATAATTTATTGCTCTTATATAATTTTCCAAGCTCTGTTTCTGCCTATATTCGATCCTTCAGTTTTCACATAGGATCTATTAAAACCATTTTCATTTATTCAAATATTTTTAGTTTATTTAGCCTCTAAACAAGACAAATATATGAAATTTAATGTGTTTTTGGTTTTATTTGTTTGTTATAACTTCGAACACTGCAGTGTTGATTGTGTTAGAAATACAATCCACAAATGAATATCACATGAATAAATATTATCGTTGATGGCACGAAAGATCAAACTTTGTTTAATCCCTTCAGGGGTAAAGTACTCTTGTATCTAAAATATTGAAATGATTGATTGACACCAGGATTCACGAACGAATTTATTTTTAAATATGTAAAAGCTTTTCCTCATGTACCTTATAAATTCATAATTTGATTATAAAATTCTGGTGTCATTGTGGAATTTTGGGATTAAAATTAAGTGGTATATATAATATACCAGTGCACTTCAAGGGGTTAAAAAAAATTTATCAACTGGGATTATGAATTGGCTCTTAAACAAATTAACACTATCCAGAGTTCGTACGCTTTTACCTCAAATTTTTAATATAATTTTTCTATTTAATATTTAACTAGCAGAAATTGTAGACGCCTCGTTTAATTGCAGAATTTGTAATACTTTTCTGTATTTAAATAAGGCGAAAAATTTTATTAAAAAAATTGTGGTAAAATCGTACGAACACTGCTATCTGGGATCTTTTAATTTAGAGAGTCGAACGAGATAACTCTTAATTATCCTCTAAAATTCAAAGAGAAGAGACTCATGTTTTTAAGTTTATTCGCAAAGCGAAAAAATTACAAGAACAACTTAATAAACTGAAAGATACTCTATAATCTGTAAAATCTATAAATCTGAAATAAAATGTAAATCTATACAATCTGTTAAAAAAAATGCTTGCAGCTCAATATAACCCCTTTTTGGAGAAAGTTGCTCACTGTCCCCTCTAAATTTGACTGATCAGTCTAAGGCCCGTATTATTGGTTTTGGGGATTTCTTGTTTGCATCTCGTCTTAACCACGTCCCTGTAATTACGTGCATCATAGGGCTTATTCTTAACCTGTGCGAAGGTCCTAACTTATCCTTTTGTACCTGTAACGTCAATATCCCAATCTAGTTGTCTGCGAGCTCAGACAAAAGCAGAAAAAAATATTATTTTAACATTACAAGTCTATTCAGACATATATTAAAATATTAAACCAGGGTTCGTACGCTTTTACCACAATTTTTAATAGAATATTTCTATTTAATATTTAAATGGCAGAAATAGTTAACGCCTCAGTTAATTGCAGGATTTGTAACACTTCTCTGCATTTAAATAGGGCAAAAATTGATATTAAAAATTGTGGTAAAAGCGTATGAATACTAAAAACATCTAGAAAATATAATTCATAAATATGAGATTTATATATCCTGAAGTGCTTGTTAAGAGCTTGAACATGAACTGTCGATCATGTATTTCCAAAGGATAGTTCATAAGTCCTGAATTGTAGAAAGTTCAATTTCTGTACTTTTGCGCTGTTCAACGGAAAATATGCGCAAGATGAATGTTTACAATGTTATTTCAGCAATTAGTACTATATAGCGTTATTCTCCGATATCTTGGCATTTGAAACAAGGGGACTCGGACGATTCTGTTGTGGATAATTGGTAAAAGGTTCTAATGTACTAGGGAGAGTACCATCTATTATTGGTGCGTTAGCCTAAATAATGACAGTCATAAAAGGAAATGGATTTTGGAAAAATATAGTATTTATAAAAGTAATGTTTAACTATTATCATTCTTAACAGAATTGCTTTTAATAATACACTGGTGTCCAGAAATTAAGGGGCAATGACCAATTTCAGACGTTCCGTCGGATATCTACTGAAACTCCTGAGGAAATGCCCTTGAACTTTGAGCATGTAAAGAAGAAGTTTAATTTCATGTTTTTCAGTGAAGATGTTGTCGCGAGGACAATTAGGGAGGGGGGGAGGGTGCAATAATAATTTTAATAATAAAATAATATTTTCGATCACCCAAGTAACAGAAAGTGCTAAAATGATCTGCCACTGTAGAAAATGACTATGTAGGTCCTGTTTAATATTTCTGTGCAAATGTGTAAGCATAGCACGTATTCGTGAAGATGTTAACGTTTCTGTAAAAAATTTAAAAGTTTTTTTTATAGCATGCAGAGTTTTCAGCCGAATTTAACACCCTTTCCAAAAACTTGTAGAAATAGTATACTGTAATTAAAATATTACTGAATATTTAATATATATATTATCTGCATATTATTATTATTATCTGCATATTATTCTGCATATTATTATGCATGTTCTATTTATTACGGATGATAAATGAAAGATGATCACAATAGCTTTAAATTTAGACATTTATAGAAATTAGTAGCTAGTACATGTGGCTTCATTAACATAACATTTAAGGAAGAATAAATACATTAATTCAGCAAAGAAAAAAAACTTACGTATAAAGAATTGTCTTTAGCATGTAGAGTTTTCAGCCGAATTTAACACCCTTTCCAAAAACTTGTAGAAATAGTATACTGTAATTAAAATATTAATATATTGCTCATTTGATGAGATATGTGTATTTGTATGAAATAAATAAGAATAAATACCTTAATTCAGCAGAGAAAAAAAAACTTAGATATAAAGAATTGTCTTTAGCATGCAGAGTTTTCAGCCGAATTTAACACCCTTTCCAAACACTTGTAGAAATAGTATACTGTAATTAAAATATTAATATATCGCTCATTTGATGAGATATGTGTATTTGTATGAAATAAATTTTAACTGCGCATACGCGAACTTCAGCAAAATGTTTTTGTCATGATTTGATAGTCAATACTATAGGGCAACTCGTATAAAAAGGACCAGTGGAGTTTCGTGAAAACTCAAAAAGTTACAGCAATAATTGATAAATTGAGAAGGAAATCCCATAGGATTATATGGAATATCCTCCTCCCTCACTGCCTCATAATTTCTGGACATCAGTGTATTTATGATATTTAAAAACTTATACAATGCTTGTGATGATAAAATTGATTATACTAATGATCTGAATAAGCTGTACATAGCTACATTAAAAAAAAAAAAAAAAAAAAAAAAAAGGACGATTTTTTATATGTAAAAATTAATGTAGATTAATTAATTAACATTACAAGTCTATTCAGACATATATTAAAATATTAAACCAGGGTTCGTACGCTTTTACCACAATTTTTAATAGAATTGAAAAATTATATAAAAATTCTTTAATAAGAGAATATATTATATCTAATATATCTTTTATATAAGAATTATAAATAAATTCTTTATAAAGTATACCTGCAAATTATTACCAAGTAATAAAATAAACTACGATTAAATTATATGGATTTTCATTTTCTTATTCTTTTGTTTTTATTCTTTGATTATTTTTCTTTAATTATTATTATTTTGTTGTTTTTTACATGCATAATCAAGAAGCAACGCAATACGCAACTATTATACGCAATTACGCAATGTCAATTTTTATGGCCATTTCAATTGTATATGGCACATAAAAAAAAAGGAACTATATATATATATTAAAATATATGGCACATTTAAATCTTTCAAAAGTAATGAATTTAGAACCATATCCTAGTATTTTAATATCAATTTATTAATAATTTTATAATTAAAAAGATGTGTTCGAATTTTTAAAAATGTCTAGATTATGTTTGTATCTATTCATCGTATGTATCTGTGTATGTTTTCATTTCCTAATAGCTTTAAATTTAGACATTTATAGAAATTAGTAGCTAGTACACGTGGCTTCATTAACATAACATTTAAGGAAGAATAAATACATTAATTCAGCAAAGAAAAAAAAACTTACGTATAAAGAAATGTCTTTTTTTTTAAAAAATATAGCTATGTACAGCTCATTCTGATCATTAGTATAATAATTTTTATCATCAGAATCAACGATAATTAAAAACATATAAAATTAACCAACTCTTTATCAGATCGTACAGTAGAAAAGACTTCTGAAGATCCCAATTATAAGATCATATAAATGCTTTTCAAGAGTTTGAAATTTCATACGCTTTCTCTAAGATTAACTGTGGAACAAAATTATTTCCTTATTATTCTATTTTATCATTTCTATTTATTCAATTTTACATTTATTTCGTTCATGGATATTGAGTTGTTATTAACTCATAATAATAATTATATTTAAAAATTAAAAGAATTATACAAATATCAGAAAAGAAAACTGATCCAATAAATTTAATTGGTTTTGAATTGGAATAACATTTTTCCTTTTCTTATAAATGTATTAAATCTTAAGTTATAATTAATTCTCTCTCATGACGAGTGTCGTGTCTCTAAAATGGATTCAAAATCAAAATGCCAATTTTGACACTTGTCAAACATCCCTTGCTTAAATAGGAAAGAGAAACGCTGACCGACTTTTGCACATTTTTCGTTGACATTTTTTCAAGAAGAATATGGTTACCAAAGATCGATTATACTAATAATATAAAAGTCCAAGAGAAAGATTAAACTCAAATAAAAGCATACGGTACGATTTGCAATCCTAAACTGCAGATCCCTATTTCCGGGATTTGGCGGATTGTTCGCTTGCCAATTACGCACTTGTAATTGGAAACCTTTGACCCTAAACCTCCCGGTCAGAAGTAAATTCTCTAAAGGCCATCGGTAGAGATAAACGGGCTTGGCTGAAGTATATTTTTTCCAATCTATATAATTTGTCAATGAAAAAAAAAAAATAAAAAAAATAAAAATAAAATGGCATTCAAAAAGGTTTTAATCACCAAGATGGAATAAATAGTCAAGTTAAAGTAAGATACCGTGGTAATACACTTGTTTATAATATTTTACTAGGCA
Source organism: Maratus michaelseni (assembly GCA_963931845.1). Lineage (NCBI taxonomy): Eukaryota > Metazoa > Arthropoda > Arachnida > Araneae > Salticidae > Maratus > Maratus michaelseni. The sequence goes on from OZ007595.1 coordinate 220,401,974, forward strand.
AGAAAGAATGGTAAAGGACCCTCAAAAATATTCTTTCTGGTGAAGGAAACAATTTAGTAGAAAATCTTATGGTAGAAAATAAAGACAAACAAGGATTATAAAATAGCACAATTAAATCGAATAACAAACAACGTTATTTGTGCAACTTGCGTTAAAAAAAAAAAAAAAAAAAAAAAAGATATTTTTTCATACTAATTTTGTTGCAATTCATTATTTAAAAATGTGACAGGTTCTAATCAATTAGTAATAACGTCTACTAATTATCCCTACATTTAAATTTTGCTCAGATGTCATCTAATTGTAGATATTGCAAACAAAGTTAAAAATTTACAACATTAATACCTAATTTTCACGTGATATTTAGATTATCGGTACTAATTGGTACTAATCGGTACTATTATTGGTCTAATGGTTATTATTTACAAACCTTTTATTATATATATGTATATATATACACACATATATATATATATTACATTCATTGTACTAAAATTTATTTAACAGCATAATAAATTCATTTCAGTCTAATGTTTAGTGTGTTACAAATGATTTAGCTAAAAAAATTAGGCGAACATAATTTAAGTAGATACCATGATCACAAGCATAGCATCTAGGTATTGAAATAATTTAGTTTAACCCTTTATATTCTGAAATGATTTTCCCGCTACTTTTTAGATGCTCAGAATCCTCGATTATTCCCACCTGTTATTTATTATATTTTTTTTGTAACGTTTTCTTTATCTAATCATAGCATTTTTGCGATTCAATTAGGTGAAAATTTCTCATTTGAAAAACCGGTGGTAACAGATTAAAAATTCTGTAAAAGACGCTCTTCGCGAAGGGGTTAAAGTGGTACTTATAAGTACCGTCAGGATAAAAAGGGTTAAACATAATCTTTTTCACGAACTGGATAAAAACCTTAATCACGTTAGATAAGTTTAAAACAATATAAACACACTTTTTGTATTCTTAAATTGCATTTTCTTTTTCGGAAATTTTAGTATTGAAAATACACGTTTTTGAGAGAATGATCATCACAGTTTTACTTTACTTTATTTGTTCAGAATATATTTTTTTAACATGATGCTAAAATTTTTGTATAAGGCAGCATTTGTAACATCTCACGCTTTCTTTATTCATAGTATCACTTCCTCCATTAATTTATCTACTTCACACCTGTTTATATTTCAATATTAATTGAAAAGTATGAATATAAATTTAAGTTATATGCAACAAATTAAATTTGAAATATTAATAAAAAAGGAACTATATATATACATATATACATATGTAGGATTTCCGTTTAAATACTTCATTTCCTTTATGACGTGCATGATCATCAAATTAACTGACGCTCTAGTACTACTATTATCCATGATTTAAATGCAGGAGTTATAAAAAGCTTAGATCGCGAGATCAGAATATCTTCAAAATTGAAAAAGAGCCAGTCTTCTAATTTTTATTGTGAAGCAAGCATCGAAATGGGAAATAGCCAGTAAAGGCGCTGTTAGGACTAGTTGGAGTGATGGAAAATAAATGTGTATATGTTGGGCCAGAAATGTATTAGCTGTGGAGAAATTATTAGTAAAGTATTGTAGGGTTATCTGTCTAAGACTGTATTAAAGTTTATATTTTGTTATTCAACGTAGTTCTTCATATAATTCCAGTAAATCATCTGTTTACATATCTTAATTAAATTAAATTAAATTTGAAATATTAATAAAAAAAAGGAACTGTATATATATATTAAAATATATGGCACATTTAAATCTTTCAAAAGTAATTGCAAATAATACTAAAAGAATGATTTTGATCAGCGGAATTAAAATAACATATTTTTCAGTGTCATATTTATTTACGTGACATTTAGAATTGTCTGTTGGAACCTAAGTTGCAATTATAAGAATGTTTTGAATTTTACAAAGGAGCATTTGTTTGTTTAAAAAAATTGTGCTAGCACACTTGACATCAAATTTTAATTAAGTTAATGCTTCTAATGCGGTACATATCCAAAATAAAGTTTTTTTATAAGTAAGTTTAATTATTTAATCTCATTATGAATTTAATTAGATCTAAGAATATGTTCTAATTGCACAATTTTTTTAAAATTTATTTATCCCTGATAGAGACAAAAATTTTATTTCTAGAAAACAAAGGATAGTAAATAATTAATGAAAAAATATTAAAATTGCCTCTACGATTTTTGTTTTTGTTCTTAAATACTTTGTTGTGTTTAGAAAAAAAAATTCATCTAAAAAACAAAACTCACAAACTTTAAGTCAAGCGAAAATTATTTTATTTTTTCTAGCCATTCTATGATCATAGAATCGTTGTAAAATTTTCAGGGGAAAAGTAATTATGTTGCTCAAACTTTGAAATTTTTTATTGAACCTAGAATGTACGAACAAATTTATTTGAAAAAAATATATATAAGCATTTCGTCACGTACACTATAAAAGCAAAATTCTGTTCCAAATTCTGGTTCGATAATGATATTTTAAAATTAAAATTAAATGGTAATATTAATGAGCATCCTGAGCTTCAAAAGGTTTTAAGAGAATTAAGATAAAAAAAATCTTATGCTCAACAACGCAAAACTTTCTAACACTTTCATACACCCCTTTTTAAACTAAAAACATGAAATTCGATGACATAAATATTGTAGTGATTGAAACCGCATAAAATTCGGCATTTTATCATAAATTTATTACATCTTGAATTATAGGCAATTTCTGTCTGATGATGACCCATCTTAGGCTGTCGTGATCCTATATTCTGTTCAAAGTGCCATCTATGACAGCATTTTCTGAAAGACCTTATGTTCTTATCGAAAGTACAGTGTCAAAAATACATAGTGTGGAAAACGGTTTGACCGTTTTTTAATTCAAAATTTTCGAATTAAAACCGGAAATTCTGAAACAGGAATTTTTACTTTAAGATGTCACGAAATATCTGCTATTATGTAACCAAAAGCACATTATAGGGAATTTCTGGTATGTATATGAAATTTCGGAATTAAAAAAAAGCCAAACTGGTAATGCTTTAAAAAATGCTAAAAGAATTGCAGCCGATAAACGTGCAACGATGCGGTACAATAATAGGGTGATCGCAGCGACATCTGCTTTAAAAATAGATTTACCTCTAGAAAAAGTAACCGTTTCACTATTAACGACATGAATATAAGTTCTCTTAATAAAATCCTCATGTAAGTGTATATTTCAGATGTAACTGATTTTGAAGTTAGTATTTTATCATATCAGGGAATTAATCTTTTTCACCCTTCTAGCAGAGATTCATCCTTTGGTATGCTAAATAGCGATAGTTTCTACTAGATATTGCTACAAAACGAGTTTAATGCATCCAGTGATGTTTTTTTCGGTTAATGTAAGCGAATCGTACATACATAAATTTCTGACCACTGCTTGAATGAATTCCATGCATTCTAGAGATTGCTGTACAGCGAGTTTCATGCGTCCAGTCACGGCCTGATTACCGACGGGACACATTTCCACCAGTAAAATTTGATAAAAATTTGCGTCTTATTAAATGCTTTATTCATGCACAATTACTGCCATGAATAAGGAAAAAATTGTATTCTTTTTTACTGGTGGAAGCGTGCCCCGTTGGTAATGAGGCCCTGCGTTCAGTGATGTTTTTATTTCTGTTAATGTACTCGAAGTGTACATACAGAAATTACAAACCGTTGCTTGAATGAATTTCATGCAGTCTAGAGATTGCTGTACATGCAGTGATGTTATTTTCGTTTAATTTACGCAAAGCGCACATACGTAAGTTATTGACCGCTGCTTAACCCTTTCCGGCTCAGTGGTCCCACTCAGGGCACACATAATTTTAATTCCAAACTTGCATGCGGCACCAAGAATATTTTAATAAAATTTTGTTTCTATAATGAAAGCTTAAAATAAGGAGTTCATATTTTCTAAAAAAGTCGTTTGTAAATTCCGGTGTCAGTCAGTATTTTCTCATTTTACGAACAGACTTTGTCTGTGCCGGAAAGGATTCAATGAGTTTCATGCATTCTAAAAATCAGGAATCTCGAAATTCTCCCCAATCATAACCTGTGTGTTTTGTGGCAGACAAATCACTGCTTACACAGTTCTTATGAGAATTTATTTCACGAAGTAAACATTGACTTTATTCCGTTTTGTGACAATTTACAAAAATTTAAACAACTTTTTCCTGGAAATGTTTTAATTGATAAAATTACTAAAAATTTGTAAAAGTGGAAAATTTAAGGAAAAAAATAGCTAAAAATTTTGTAAAAATGGAAAAATCCATAGGAAGAAATAGTTAAAAAATTGTAAATATGGAAATGTCCGAAGGAAAAAATAGCTAAAAATTTGTATAAATAAAAAATCTGGAGGGGAAAAAATAGTTAAAAATTTTGAAAAATGAAAAATTCAGAGGAAAAAATAGTTAAAAATTTGTAAAAATGGAAAATTCCGGAAGAAAAAATATGTAAAAATTTGTAAAAATGGAAAATTCCGGAGGAAAAAATAGGTAAAAAATTGTAAAAATTGAATATCTGGCGGAAAAAATTTCTAAAAGTTTGTAAAAATTGAAAAATTTGAAAAAAATATTGCTAAGGGTTTGTAAAATTTTTAAAATCTGGACGAAAATATTGCTAAAAGTTTGTAAAAATCAACAAATCCCGAAGAAAAACTTACTAAAACTTTGTAAATAGTCGCAAAACGAAATAACATCAACGTTTACTTTGTTAAAGAGTTTGCCATAGGAAGTGTGTAAGTAGCGACTTGTCTGCCGGAAAGCACTTGTTCTGATTGGGTAGAATTTGGAGGTAGCCGATTTTTAGGTTGGCGTGCGTCAAAAAAAAAAAAAAAATCGCCAAATCGGGTTTCGGCAAATCGCTTGTTCTAGGATTTTGCCGTTAAATTTTAATAAATGAAAAGGGAAATAAAGGTGTGACCGGGCCATAAGTGTATAAGTGTCCCCTATTAGGAACTACCCCTCCTTTTATACATGTCCAGTAAAAAAGCAGCCTGCTATATTTCTTCTTTTCTGAATTACAACCATATAAATTTTGAACATTTTCAAAAATCAGTATTTTTGACAGTTTGTAACAGAAAAAGAGGAATTGTTATTCATATGCGATTTGGACGGAAAAGACCTCTCTATATAACGTCTAGAATCTGTAATTTGTGTTCTGCCATTTCAACTGCTATATGAGAAACGGAGTTTTGAAACTAGAGAAATGACAGTCAAGAACGGATAAAAAGACATTTACATAGTATAAACATTTTATTGAATAAATTTTCTGGGTTTATTTAGAGAAACATTTCTGGTATCCGGTGTACTTTTGTGTTATAATTAAATATTCAAGAATGAAGAGAATTTCTCGTCAAAAGTTTTGATTTCTGAAAAAGAATACTGAATGCACGAATTTACCACATTCATATCTCTATGCTCATAATGCGCTTTGGATTATCTAACGATTTCGATTTTACCCCATGCCCCTGGTTGCTTGAGTGGCGGATAATCGGTAGTTTACTGTATAATATTTTAACCCTTTGAGGGGCGGTGGTATATATTATATACCACCTAATTTTAATTCGATTCGAACCAGAAACTTTTAATTAAATTTTACTTTTTTTAACTTTGACGGGAAAAGTTGAAAAATTGCATTTCCTTATTTTGAACAAAATTCTTTCGTAAATACCGGTGTGAGTTCGACGTTACAGGAACAAAATTACTTGCCCCTGAAAGGGTTAACAGGGTTCGTACGCCTCCTGGAATTTTGCGAACAGGAAATTCTTCGGTACCAGTATTTTCTTACAGAAAATCTCTCCTTAAAAGAAAGCGAAGTTTCATGAGTTTAACCTAGATTTCCTTTTCAATAAAGAAAATACTGGTGAAACTCCTGGAAAATTCCCTGATCCGTACGAACCCTGTTTTAAAATAATATCTGAACCTAGTAACATAGCAGCTATAATATCCGATTTTTTAAAAATATTTTTTTGAACAATGTTTGAATTCGTTTTAGAACCAGAAAAATTTTAAAGGAAAATAAAATATAATATAAAACACAAACTCTTGCCACATAGAGGTTTTTTTTAAACAAAAAATCGAGAAAAACAGTAACTGAGGACGACTGTTTGATAAAATGAAAAGAATTATTCAAAGCTAATTTGTCAGTTTGTTCTACCTTTATTCTACCAGAAATTAAAGAATGGAGAATTTTTACTTAAAGTAATCACGAAATATCTATCATTAAATAAAGCGAAAATTACGATTAAGAATTTCTAAATAAAAATAACGGCAACCCTTATATCAAGCCGGAGCAGATTTGCCAGATTGGTACAAATGAATAAAATCCATCGGAAACATTTATGAGTGACAATGACAACTACAACTGATATGAGGACGTGTCAAGCCTCTGTGTATTAATCAAGGTAATTTATTTATTCATATGTGTGTTCATGTTAATTGTAAATATTAGGTTCGTGTATGCAATAAGGCATGTCCCTTTGTAGGGGTAGGTATTCGCGTTTAGGTAGTTGGTATTTTATTTATGGAAAGAATGATTGATTCCCTATTAATTTTTATTCCCTATTAATTGATTCCCTATTATCGGTGTATTATTTATGTTAAGAAAATTAATATTGCAAAAGATTAACTAATATAAATAAGTTAAATAGAAGTAACGAAAATGTTAAAACTTTTTAAACTGTTATCCGTTTTAAATGCTGCACTAGTTGCTACAGGGTTCGTACGCTTTTACCACAATTTTTTAATAGAATTTTTCACCGTATTTAAAAAGCAGAAAAGTATTACAAATCCAAAATTACATTTCGCAAAAAAAAAAAAAAAAAAAAAAAAAAAAAGCCTGTTATCTACTTTATTTGATTTGTAGTATGGCATATTTTTTTCGTTTCTGAAGTAGCGTTACAAGTAGCGTCAGTGTACTCTACAAAATACTTTTTAGTATCAAGCTACTCGTTATATTACATTATTTAAAATTTACCGCATTACACTACAAATTTTGCGAAAAAGTAGCGACTACTGTAATTTCGCTACATGTAGAACAATACCAACCACTGGTCTGGCTACTAGGCAAGGCTGCTGCTTTGAATTCCGACTCATTCATGGATGTTTGCAGTAGGTTGTATTCTCTTTAAACGAAGGTCCCTGTCTGTTTAATTCTCGTGTGCAAAAGATGACCGTAGATCCCACACTAAATAAAATCAATCTATATTCATTCATACCACTTAGGATAGGTCTGATTTCGTCTAGGCAAACTTTCACCACTATTTTTTAAAAACATTTTTTTTTAGTTTAATCGTAGATTTCTGCGATTAAATAGAGCGAAAATTTTCATTTCGACAAAGGTTGTGAGAGTTTGTCTAGTCCCTGCAGTTATGTACTAAACGAATTTTCGAATTAATATGCTTATATTTATGTAATAAATCTTTATACAATTTCTTTCTTTATATAATTTATTTCTTTATATAATTTTCAAATTATATAAAGATTATATTATATTATACTATATTATATTAAATTATATTATATTACAGATTATATTATAGATTATAGTATGTTATAATTTTGGTTATAATATATATTATATTATACTATATTACATATCAAATTATATTTCAAATTATATTAATGTATCAAATATTATATTTATGTAATATTCTTATATTTATGTAATAAACCTTTATATCAATTCTTTCTTTATATACTTTTCAAATTAATCTTATATTTATATAATATTCTTATCTTTATCAAATTAGAACTGTGTTAACTTTTTGTTTAAGATTTACGAAAAATATCACATAAAATCATTTATATATAAAGATGAAAAACGCAGGATAAGAAGCCATTTAAATTTTTTATACTTAATGGAATTTTGTATTAAATTGCTGAGTTGCATTTTATCTCCTTTTTCTCTTCATGTAAACAAGTGAAAGTACGGTGATCTTTTGAAATTCTTTTAGAAGTCTTAAGCAAATACAGACAGCAGAATTTAAGTATCATTACTTAAAAAACTAAACTAAATAACGAAATTGCTCAGCAAAATTTATTTCCACTTGACAGTTTTCTGAAATACGAAGGTTGTTTTTTTTAAGTCCGTTACTCAAACAGCTCTTATATAAATGTGTTTTTTCTTGTCATTATTTATTTTTTCAAAATAAACTTCAATAGCATTTCAAGTAGAAAGGAAAATATGTACCTTTTAATAGCACTCTTTTTGGCCGACTGGCTATACCATCCTTGTATTAAGACGTATTTATAACAAAATAATACAACTGAATTAAATACCACATAATAATTCAATAAGTGCGTTGAAAACTAAAATACTGTAATAATATCATAAGTTTAAAGCACTTACGTTCTTTACAAATTTCTGTTGAAATTAAGAAATTTATATATTAGTCTATTACTAAAGAAAATAATACAATTGAATTAAATGCAACATAACAATTGTATAAACACATTGACAGCAAATATAATGTAATGAACTCATATATTAAAAAAGTTTACATACTTTACTAATTTATGAACGTATTTTCTCGTCTTTAATTTATGAAAAACGGATATTAATTTTATGTTTCCCCATTTTAAAATGATATTAAATAAATTCTGGGTACACATAAAGATATAAAATACAGGACAGAAAACCTATTTTAGTGTTGATTTTTACATAAAATTGTGCATTAAACTGCTGAGATTCGTTTTCTCCATTTTTCATTAAAAAAAAAAAAAGTACGTTTATCTTTTGAACATTTTGTCATAAGAAGATTAGGAAAATATTCTTTAAGTGTTATATCTAAAAAACTAAACTAAACATTGGAATTGCTGAGCCGTATTTATTTACTTGTAATTAAACTTTGATACTTTGATAGAAATTGAAAGAGGTAGTTTGTCGTTTAAAGGCACTCTACTTACTATTACTTTTAAATTTACTATTACTTTTAAATTTGGATAATCTAAATTTGAGTATTTCCACTTTAGTTTGGGATTTTTATTTTATTGTTTAGTTGTAAAAATATGAAGTTTTAAGATAAGTTTTAGTTTTCGGTATTTTATAAATGATGTAAATTATTTTCGTATAAATGACTCTAAAAAACATACGCACCGTATATAGTCTATGAAACATACATGTCATACCCGTGGATTGTTTCTAGTTTTGAAACTTCTTGGGATAATGTTTACAATTTCCACATTTGCGTTTTTTAATTTTTTTTTCATTTGTAAAATATTGAAAGTTTAAGATAATTTTTGGTTTTTCGTATTTTATAAAGTTTTCAAATTCCATTTTGTAAAAACTACACTTTTTGCTGAGTTTATTTCTCTGTTTATTTAAAACATACAGTGGTGGCCAAAAGTTTGGACATTTTTTGAAAGTTTCATGTTTTTCAACTTTATGTGCTTGTAGAATATATTATTTTTCACTTAAATACAAACGTTTATATATCAAATTGAAGGTAATTTAATGTAGAATTTAATTTAAAAAAAAAACAGTATTACGATATCTGTATTACAAAAAAAGTTATGCTCATTTTAGTAGAACAAACAAACACAAATCGTTTTGAATAAGAGCGTGTTTTGTAATAAAAGCGTACTAGCCAATCACAAACACTGTTCTGAGGACCAATCAAATGTCTGTAACTATAGTTTAGGTTATTTGGATGGTAAAAGAGTTATTGTTGTGGAAATATTTTGCGGAATGATGCATACTAGTACAATTAAATAGAGTATTGCTGTTTTTGAATATTTAAAGTCCTTTTTTTTAATTAAACTAATTTTAAACAATGTCATCAACAAGAAGAACTAATTGGACATCTACAAAAAGAAGCCGAATTCTCATATTGAGAAAAAATGGCCTCTCTTATGCTGAAATTGCAAGACAAGTTGGTGGTTCAGTGACTTGTTCTGGTGTACGAAAGTTCTGTTTACGTTATGGAAAAACGAAATCAGTGGAAAAATAAGGCCAAATCGGGGCGAAAAAAATGCACAAGTGCTACTGCCGATAGATAAATTAAACGGCTATGCCTTCAAGATAGAAAAATTTCATCAGATGCCATTAGATGTGAAATTAATGCAGCGGGTATTGCAGTAAGTTCAAGAACAATAAGAAGACGGTTAGCAGGATTTGGACTACAAGCTAGAATTCCAAGGAAAAAACCATATTTAAATCAAAAGCAACGCAAAAAACGAGTTAAGTGGGCAAAAGAACACATTAAATGGTCAGAAAATCAATAGAAGCAAGTAATCTGGAGCGATGAGAGTAAAATATCGCTATTTGGTAGTGATGGTAGAAAATACGTGAGACGTAGAGTAGGAGAAGCACTTCATCCTGATTGCTTTGAAGCAACTACAAAAAACCCAACAAATGTCATGATTTGGGCATGTATGTCTGCAGATGGTGTGGACCGAATTCAAGTGATTGATGGCATCCTGAATGCCAAAAAATACATCGAAACTGTCCTGGAACCAAAATTGATATCTTCCATCAGGGATCTCTTCCCCAACAACGCACCATTTATTTTTCAGCAGGATGTAGCTCCCTGCCACACAGTAAAAGTATGCAAAGCATGGTTTCAAAATAAAGGCATAGATATATTACCATGGCCAGGAAACAGCCCTGATCTCAATCCAATTGAAAATTTGTAGCGACGTTTGAAAATTCCTGTACGCAAAAAACGTCCATCCAATAAAAGACAATTTATTAAAGCTATAATTCATTCTTTGCACCATGTGATTACGAAAGATGAACTCCAAACACTCGTTCACTCGATGAAAAGACGCTGTGAAGCTGTCTTAAAAAATAAGGGTTATCCTACTAAGTATTGATTGTGTAAGTATCACTTTAAAAAAATGCAAATCTAAGATAGATCTTACTATTAGTTGCATAACTTTTTTTGTAATACAGATATTGTAATACTGTTTTTATTATTAAATTCTACATTAAAGTACCTTCAATTTGATACATAAACGTCCGTATTTAAGTAAAAATTAATATATTCTACAAGCACACAAAGTTGAAAAACAAGAAACTTTCAAAAAATGTCCACACTTTTTGGCACCACAGTACATACTGTTGATTTTATCCTCTGTCTCTTTTTTTAAATGAGTAAAATAAAGTATATAAGTTTACTTTTTTGTGATATTTGTTTTATAATATAATATGCCCGACGATACCAAAACCTGACATTTAAAGAAGGGGATGCCGGTGTAAAGCCTATTAACCGTTAGACGACGGGTTGGGGCACACATGTCCGGGTTGAAATTTTTTTTTCTATTCGAACAATTTTTGAAATATAATCTCTTCCATAAACTTATACAGGGTTCGTACAATTTTACCACAATTTCTTAATATAATTTTTCGCCTTATTTAAATGCAGAAAAGTAATACAAATCCAGCAATTAAACGAGGCGTCTACAATTTCTGTTATTTAAATATTAAAAAGAAAAATTCTCTGGTAGAAGCGTACACACCCTGTTGCACATTTTTTCTTTTTAAATCAGGAGAAATATATCACAAATTAGTTTTTAAGTAAATTGTGGTAGGAATGAATATAAAATTATTCACCATCTCTGGGTCGTAATCAATGTATTAGACATCATCTTCTTTGTTGACAACGTCTAGTGGGTTGTTCGGAAAGTTATTTCCGTTTGGGGAAGTTGGTTCTCGTACCGGAATATTCTATTTTTTAACTACTAGACATTAATTTCTATATCTAATGTCTAATAAATTGACGATCAGAATTTTCCGGTACAAATTGGTTTTCCCAAGAACTTCCCAAGAACTTCCCAAGAACTTTCCGAACAACCCAGTATATTGAAAACAAAATCAAATAAACATGCTTTGAATCAGCAAATTTAACCCGTTGGGGACGAGCGACACGTATACGTGACGCATAAGATGCTCAGAATCCTTCATTATTCCCACCAGTTAATTTTTATTGTACGCTTTGCCTTATTGAATCATAACATTTTTGCGATTCAATTAGGCGCAAATTTCTTTTTTGAAAAACCGGTGGAAAAAGATTAAAAATTCTGTAAAGGACGCTCGTCGCGAAGGGGTTAATTAACACTTTGCCGTCCGGCGACACCACAGTGGTGTCGTCGTAAAGTAACTTAATTTTAATCCTTAACCCCTTGAAGGGCACCGGTATATTATATATACCACTTAATTTTAATCCCAAAATGCCACAATGACACCAGAATTTTATAATCAAATTTTGAATTTATAAGGTACACGAGGAAAAGGTTTTACTTATTTTAAAATAAATTCGTTTGTAAATCCTGGTGTCAATTAATCATTTCAATATTTTAGCTACAAGAGTACTTTGCCCCTGAAGGGGTTAAATGCTACATTGGCACCAGAATTTTGGAATGAAAAATCCCATTTTATCAAGTACATGATGGAAATATTTTACCTACTTTCGAATAAATTTGTTTCTAAATCCTGGTGTCAATCAATCATTTCAATTTTACGAATATAAGTATTTTTACGAGACATGCAGACGGCAAAGTGTTAGTACAATGTGGATGAATTTATGCTATGAAATCTATTACATAATTATTTTACTCATTAAGTAAAATTGCTGGCTCAATAATGTTTATTTGATTTTTTTTTTTTTTTTTTTTTTTTTTAAACATTGAAGTTGTCGGTTATGCACATTTAACAGGATTACTCTTAAAAAACTTAACAGTGCTACGCAAACTGTAATTCCACTTGACACTTAAAATACTTTTTAAGTCCTTTGCTGAAAAATGCTAGAAAATATGTTTTAAGTCCTTTGTTGAAATGTACTGGAAAATATTTTTTTAAGTCCTTGTTCAAAGCAGCTGCATATTCATGTGTTTTGAAATCTTTCTGATTGTTTTTTCATTTTTGTATTTTTGTTTGTAAATTTCAATAGGGGATCGATGAGTAAATGAAATATTTACTTTTAAAAGATAATCAATATATTTTTTTCAAACCGAAGGTTATTTTCAATTTTGAAACTTTTAGAAGTTATGTTAACTATTTTATCGTCTTTTTCACTTCAAATAAACAAGGAAAAGTGTGATGATCTTTTTAAAAAAAATTAGAGGTCTTAAGTAAATAGAGAAAACATATTTTTAGTGTCATACTTAAAAAACACAGTGAAACTGCTGAGCAAGATTTATATCCTATTGATAGTTTCCTCGAAAAAGAAAATATTTTTTACGTCCTGTGCTAGAGTGAATAAGTTTAGTGAATAAGTTTTGCAGATTTTTCTGCTTTTTTTTAGCGACTTTTCATAAGAGGGAAGAGAAATATTTACCTTTAAAAGTAATATTTTAAAATTATGAAATTTGTATGTGTAATTTGAGTATTTCTGCATTTATTTGCAATTTTATTTTATAATTTTAGAAAATTCAAGTTTTCAATATAAGCTCTTGTTTTCGTGTTTTGTAAAGTTTTCTGACTTTTTTTTTCTTTTTAAGTTAAATTCTGTATCTTTAAAAGACATGCCTTTGATTTTATTTTCTGTTCTTTTTCACTAAGACTAAGAATTTACGAATAGTTTTTTTTATGATATTTCGTTGTAATATAATGCGTTACAGGACGATAGTAAAATTTAATATTTAACCCTTTCAGGAAGCAATTGTGTTCCTGTAACTTCGAATTCTCACCGGTATTTACGAAAGAATTTAGTTCAAAATAAGGAAGAGCAATTTTTCAACGTCTCCCCCCCCCTCCCCGTCAAAGTTAAAAAAGTAAAATTTCATTAAAAATTTCTGGTTTGAATAGGATTAAAATTAGGTGGGATATAATCTATCCCACCGCCCCTCAAAGGGTTAAAGGGATGTTCCGTGTAAAGCAGGGGTGTCAAATTGTGGCCCGCCAGATACCACTAAACTTTTATATTAAACTTCTTCTTATCTGATCATTGAATGTCTGCGATTCTATAAGTCGACTATTTCTTTTAAATTTTAGTGGCATCCGGCGGGCCACATTTTGACCCCTCTGGTTTTATATTTAAAAGAAAAATCATCATATTTATAAGAAAGCATCCTATTTATGAAAGCATAATATTTATAAGTAAGACGCTAAAAATCATCATAATTAGATGTTTTTAAGCACCATATTTAACTGTATCATACTAAACACATAGTTTTTTTTTTCTTTTAGTCAGGCAGCTCCTCTTATGAGCATTATAATTCCATGTCACATTACTTAACCTGTTAACTTGGTATGACGAAATATTTCGTCATACAGGAACAACTACTGCAATATTTTGAACGCATTACTTCCATCAGTGAAATTGTAATAGAAATTTTCGTTTTGTTAAAACACCATATTCATGCACAATTACTGCCATTAATAAGAAAAAAATTTATATTCTATTTTACTGGAAGTGCACCCCGTTGGTAATTGTAAAATTAGATGAACAAAAGTTTATTCCCCGGATAACACGTTAACAAAAATATTTTCTTTGTTCGTATATATTATAATTTAATGTATATTATATCATATTAGTATTGCTTCTAATCTATATATCTAGATGCATGGCAATCTAATTGATTGCAGAAACACGAATTTTGCGTTGTAATTTAAGAAATAATGTAAAACACAAAATGCAAAAATATCGCCCGTGGGCAGAATTACGCATATCCAAAAGACGTGCATTCGCATCTCCCGTCAGCAATGTGTTAAAGATCGAAACTTGACAGTGAAATTTCTGAACTGAATTTAATTTCACATGATAATTTCATGGAAAAAGAAAATATTCTTTAACCCATTTTCTAAATCATCTGTACATGCATAAAAGTATTGCAGATGTTCTGCATTTTTTTCTCAGTTTACAAATTTAAATAGGAACTTAAATATGACTTTAAATATTTACTTTTAAAAGGTATCCTTAATATTTTTTACACACTTTCCAAATTCTAAAGCCAGGATCATCTCAGATTGAAAGTAAATGGTGTCTGTTTCTGTCCCTTCTTGTGATCTCTTCACATTTTGTTGGAAATCTGGACAAAATCTTGTCCCCCTAAATTTATCAAGTGGTTTGTTCGGGAGTAAAATCTTCCGAACCGGTTATTCTTTTTGCATTTCGGTCGTAAAGGCACTCTCTTTTAACTGTAACGGTATGCATATTTTATTCTAGTTTGATGTACCGAGTAAGTATATCTAGGGTGAAACAACTCCATGGAATGTGATATGATGGAAGGACAGTTAACCCCTTTCTGCTTGTATAATTGTATATTGGTATAATGTGATAACCAAGTTCCCAGCAAAGGCTGGAGGTATATGTATATATCTTTATTTAAGTTTAACATTCAAGATGAATGAATAACTGTAATTTTGATTTCAACACAAACTGTTTCTTCAATGTGCTATATACTTAGTGACACCACAGACCTTAACCATTGTGTTTTATAACTCTGTTCTATCGCAATCACATTTCACATAAAGTAAAGTATTTTTGTTGAAGATTTCGCTAAAGTGCCATAATTATTTTTACAGTCATTTGGCTTGGCATTAGGCACCATACATTTTTGGTTGAGAAAATGGTTCATAATTTTAGTTTCCTATTCAAAATTTGTTTTTCTTGGTATGTATTATCATCCCCTGCAGTTTTAATGATCTGTCCACTAGCATCTGAATTTATAATACGTGCGTTATATTTGTTATATTTCCTTTATCTCGAAAATTTATGTTAAATCTGTTAAAATTCGAGAAGCGCGCTAATTCCATTCAGATTTTCACGTTTTTCAAAGAATGGCATAGCAACTAAAAACTCCACACGTTGCCAAGAAAAGGAGACAGGTGGATAAAAATGCAGCCCTCAGCAATACAGGGCAAGCGCAATGTCGCGCAGGGCCCTGGCAAATAACTTAGGCAGTCCCAACGTCTCTGATTGCAATATTCGACTAATAAAAATCATTATTAAAAATTGTATATATAATTAGAATAATTTATATTATAGACTAAAAAATGTATGAAAATATCTTACAAGATCTTTCACATGTAAAGTGTATAATTATTTTTAGTTTCTAAAGATTTTCTATCCTTTAGAATATTGTAAATATTTATTTTTTGTATTAATTGTTGCTTCCAGGATCCCCCAATCGATACAATCATTAGCAAATATATCAAGTTTGGCTTTAAGAAATAAAGTTAATACAGGGTTCGTACGCTTTTACCACAATTTTTTAATATATTTTTTACTATTTAATATTTAAGTAGCAAAAATTGTAGACGCCTCTTTTAATTTTAGGATTTGTAGTTGCATTTATATAAGGCGAAAAACTCTATTAAAAAATTGTGGTAAAAGCGTACGAAACCGGTCTAATGATTTTAATTAACATCGTTATATTTTATGAGTTTCTTTAAAAGAATGTTTTGTAGTTAGAAAGCATGTATAAATATATTTACAGTAATGGTTCATATAATTGCCATTCATTAAAAAATAAACAGCATTTTTAAACGCATTCGTAACATTAGCGTGCATTTTAGGAATTCCTTTTTTCATTCGGAAATTCCAAATCTATTCCAGAAATTACGAAAGAATAATTTTTATTTTAAAAAATCACGAAACGTCTGTCATTAAATAATGCAAAAATTGCTAATCAAAATTTTTGGTATGATTTCGGAATTAAAAAAAGAAGCTCCTGAAGTGGACGCATATATGCGCTAACAGAGGTGCCAAGTTCCCACTAATATTCCGTAATATTTGATTTAATCTGAGCCAGTTTAACAACGCTTCAAACCAGAAAAATTATTGGATAAATCTTTATTTATTTAATTTCAGGTTTCTATGTGGAATTTATTTAATTTCATTTCTTTAAAAAAAATTCTGGTGCGAAACGTGTTAAACCTGCGTCAAATTAACCCACATATTATGGAAGATTAATGAGAGCTTGGCACCTCTGCGCTAATGATGCAAATGGGTTAAATACGCTATAATAAAAGGTGGTCATAATGTCTTACCCTGCAATAATTTATTGCAAAAAACTAATATAATTAGGCATATGCTCGTTTCAATATATTGTAAAGACATTTATCAAGATTTTAATACAAGTACTTACGTCAGTAAATTTCGATGTGAGCACCCTTGGTAGCTCGAAGAATGACAAGGCGGTATTCCATTTCTAGCCACCTATTGCCTAACATTTGGGCTATCACACTAGACACATCATCTGTAATCCTGATCTTGAGTGTTTCAAGATCTTTTACTGGTGTTGCAAACACTCTGTCCTTTATGTACCCTCAAAAGAAAAAAAAATGTAAAGGATTATTATCGAGTGAGCCACGGTGTTGGTCAATCCCATCCGATCCATCTTCCAGGAAATTTGTCTTAAAATAAAACTTAAGAACATGACTTTTTCACAATAAAAATTTTACATTATTATATTCAATGGTTATTTCGTAATATTTTTTTGCAATCAGGGAAATACTTTATGGCCACCGTCTACGACTACATCATGGAACAGATGCGCACCAGTGGGCACCTGGTGAATATTTTTATATTCAATCATACCACAATTTCCCATTAATAATATCCTAGTATAAGTGTTTGCCATAGATTTCTTGTTTTGACCCTTTCCGGCACAGACAAATTCTGTCTGTAAAATGAGAAATTACTGATTTACACCGGAATTTACAAACGACTTTCTTAGAAAATAAGAAATACTAATTTTAAGCTTTCATTGTATAAACAACATTTTATTAAAATATTCTTGGTGCCGAATGTAAGCTTGGAATTAAAATTAGGTGGTCCCAGAGTGGGACCACTGTGCCGGAAAGAGTTAAAACGGTCAACTGGTACGCATACATTCCGACCCGCAGTCAAAAGCTTGAATAAGACGAAGAACATTATATAAATTTAGTGGTGAAAATAGTTTTTCTAGCGCGCAACTGCATAATCAGAAGTAAAGGAATTATAACTACGATCTTATTTACAGTGTCCTCTTGAGTTTGAGGGTCAAAAGTCAATATCTTTAATATAAAAGAGAGTTTGTGGGGTAAATATTTGCCACATTTGCAACAACTAATGCTTTTCTGTTATCTCTAATTGAAGTTACAGTGATCTCTCACTTATACGCGATGTTCAGTAATTACTTTTTCATACCACTATTTTAAAACAGTAAAATTCCATTTATAAATTCTGCGAGTTAAAAAGTCGAAAATTACCTTATAAAAGAACTCGTGCAAAAACATGATTTCCGTGTATCTCGTATAACTGAGAGATGGAAGAAGTATTTCATAGTTGAGATTTTTGGTGAAACAAAAATGTTTTATAACAATGTTTCAGAAGATAATGGAATGATTGTAAATAGATTGTTTTATTATAGTTTATTATTGTTAACATAGAATTGATAAGGCGACCATTATTTTTTTTTTAAAGAAAAGAAGCATTCTTCTGTTTTCAGTGATATAATTTGATACAGTGCCCTGATAAGTATTCTTGGGGAATGGAACAGACAATCACCACAATATTTACATAGTAATGTTTGGCTTATTTAGGACAGAAATTTTGCATTTAAGTTAGCCAATGGTTACTATTCGGAATATACTATTCCTTGGTTGGGCAGCTGTCACAGGCAAAGCCATTAAATAATAAGCCCAGTCAGATAGTGTTAAATTTGTTAGCGACACACTAGCGCCAAACCTCTGCTGCGGAAGGAGGACAAAACAGAAGTGGGTCGCAGAGAAACGATACGATTTACTTATATCGATATTTTATACGATTTTTATCGATGTTTTGTTTTTGCACTTCCTTTAACAGCTTGCTAATTATTGGGATCTTTTACATTAAAGCTAAAACTATAACGAAAAAAAAAATGTGGAAATTTACTGGATTAATATTTCTATATAAATATAGTGGTGGAAAAAGAAGTTGATTTATTTATTAAAAGTTAAATAAAAAGTGATGGAAATTTACATCTCTTTCCGGCACAGACAAATTATGTTCGTAAAATGTGAAATTACTGACTGACACCGGAATTTACAAACGACTTTCTTAGAAAATATGAACTCCTTATTTTAAGCTTTAATTTTAGAAGAAAATTTTATTAAAATATTCTTGGTGCCGAATGCAGCACTCCCAACCGCTGGATGGCGCTATTTTCAACTTGCGAAAAGTTTCCCATTTATCTGACTGGGCTTATTATTTAATGGCTTTGGTCACAGGTATCCTGCAGTAATCACGCTCTGTTTTAAGGGCCTATACGCTAGGTTCTTGCGCGATTTCACGCTCGCATTTTAATATTTTTAAATGATTTTTTTTGCATAGGATAGTTGAGGTTGATCTCTAACGTTGTTAGTTTTTACTTTTTTGATTTTGGTTACAGTTCTTTTTATAAGCGGACATTTTCAATTTTGGAACCGGTTGGAACCGGTTTTGAAAGTGAAAGTACCCTTATATAAAAGAACTGGAACCAAAATCGAAAAAGTTAAAACTAACAAAGTTAGAGATCACGTCAGCTATCCTATGCAAAAAAAAAAAAAAAAAAAAAAAAAAAATCATTTAAAAATATTAAAATGCGATCGAGAAATTTCGCAAGAACCTCCCATAGACTTAACATTAGCTTGCGCGTTCTTCCTCATGACTGATGTACGCTCTTAACATACTTAAAGTTTTTCATTATGTTTAAAAGTATTCCTGTTCACAATACACACAAAAAAAAAACAGATATGAAAAATTATTTTAGAGAAATTTTTGTCTAAAAAAAACGAACAATACTGAACAGCTTTCCCCTTCCCAAAACAATTAATAACACTAATGATATTCCTTCTATCTGATTTTCATTTTCTTTTTAATCTACAGGATTTCAGAATCAATATAATCAATATAAAAAAGAAAAATATTGGTAAAAATCTGCTCCTATTGCATTATAGGTTCTTGGTTATCTTTAAAAGAGGTAATTTCAGAATTAAACATTTTCAATGAAGTAGAATTATTTAATAATGATGTTATCAACAGAGAACGAGATGATTAGAATTTCAGTTATTAAACATTTCTTTTGATAAAATATCAATTATTTAATGAAAACTGTATTGGAGATACATATATCATTTTGATTTATTAAAGAAATTAAACTATGCTAGAACAAAAATAATTATAATGAAACATTTTTTTTTTTCAAATTCTTCTATTACCGTTGAAAAAATAAAATATTCTGATTTTTTTTGCTTTGCAGGCAATTTTATTTAGTATTTTTTTAATCGTCTCATTTGAGGCATGAGGTGATTAAAATTCCTAAATCTTTTTTAGGAATCACTGATGTTATTTTTTATTTAATTAATGTGTAATTTAACATATTAGGAATATCTTAAATAATTCAAATTTTATTAAAAGACTAAATTGGTTAATAATGAAATTTTTATTTTAGTATATATTCAGACTGCTTGAGGTTTTTTTTTTTTTTTTTTAACACTTGATCATTTTATTTGTAAAGTCAAGCGATACATTTTTTTTAAATATTAAAGGATTAACCCTTTTAACGTGGTATATTATATATTAATAATAATGTTATCAACAGAGAACGAGATGACTGGAATTTTAGTTATAAAACGTTTCTTCTGATAAAATACTAATTACAATATTCGTACGCTGTAACCACAGATTTAAAGACTTTTTCTATTTAATATTTAAATATCAGAAATGACACTTAATTCGTTTAATTGTAGGGTTTGTAAGACGTCACTGTATTTAAATAAGCTGAAAAATTCTATTTAAAAATGTGGTAACAGCTGAATTATTTAAAGAAAATTGGGTTTGAAATACATACGAGAGTCGATCCAGAAATAAGGTTCCCATCAAATTTACAAATAGACAACATTGTTTAATCTCATAGAAATTTACATGGTTGTAAAGAAGAAAGTTCGCTCTATTTCTCTACATAATCGCCATCTTTTTCTACGTATTTTTATAGATGGTGCTCCACTTTCTGTATCCCAATGTATTAGAACTCCGGCGCCAAACCGTTGAGGAAGCATTTCACCTCTTCTTTGACGTCATCGTCGCTCCGGAAGCGTTGACCATCCAAGTGTTCCTTTAATTTGGGGAATCAGTGATAATCACTAGGTGCGAGGTCCGGACTGTAAGGTGAGTTGGGCATGACAAGCCACCCAAATTGTGTCAAAAGTTCCTGGGTTTGACGGGAGACGTGAGGTCGGGCATTGTCGTGAAGCAACGTTACACCGGCTGTCAGTCATCTTCGCCGGCGGTTCTGGACGGGTGGAGTCCCTTTGGCGTGCAATAAGCGAATTACGGAAGAATTTCGCAATTGGCGGGATCAACAATGGGTACCTCCATCTCGGACGGCTGCTGAGCCAAGAATTAGCGGCGCAGCAAAGCGCGGTCGGGGGAATCGCGAGTGTGGGAACAGCCGCGCACAGCGCTGTTGCCATATTTCGCCTCGCACCTTCCCGTGCGGCTGGAGCTCTTTGGGAACCTTATTTCTGGATCGACCCTCGTATATAATTATAATTTTTTTAAATATTATTATATTAAGTAGTATATTATATATACAACTTAATTTTAACTGGAAATTGCTAAATATCTTTCAGAACTTTCTAATAAAACTATGCTTGAATCATGTACGGGAGTAAGATAATTTATTTGTGTTCATTTCTACTCTGGCACTCAAGGTACTTGCGATATCTTGGACAGCCACCGGGTTGGACCTTTTTCAAGGACGCAGCCAACGCCGGAGGTAACTGAGTACGTTTCCGGGGCACATAATTCGCAGCATTCTCATATTACAGGGATCGTATGCTAGTACCACAAATTTTTAATGGAAATTTTTGCCTTTTTCAAACACAGAAAAGTATTACAAATCGTGCAATTAAACGAGGAGTCTGCATTTTCTATTATTTAAATATTAAATAGAAAATTTCTATTAAATAATTGTGGTAACAGCGTACGAATCCTCTATTACTTCCTTCAACGAAAAATCATTCTGCTATTTCTTAAGAGGCTACTTCACTAACGGAAAAACATCCACTTGCTAATGTTAATCTTACGGGAGAAATTTTTGTTTAATATCTCGTTGGCATTTCAATATTTTTAAATGATTATTTTTTGCATTGGATAGCTGAGGTCAATCATTACAAAGACCGTTTTTTTACTTTTTCCATTTTGTTGACAGTTTTTTTTTTTTTTTAAATTACGATGCTTTCAATTTCGGAATTGGTTTCGAAAATGAAAGTATACCCATAAAAAACCTGCAAACAAAATCGAAAAAGTAAAAATTGGCCTTTGTAGATATCAACCTCAGCTGTCGATTGAAACAAAAAAACAGCATTTAAAAATATGGAAATGCAAACGAGATAGTTACAAAAATTCTCTTATAAGATTAACATTAGCTAGTGGGTGTTTTCGTGTAAGTAAAGTAGCCCCTTAAGGTTGTTTGCTGGTCAGTGATATCACAAATTCCTCTCGCTAATGTTAAATCTATGGTCATTTGATGATTTCATATTTTTTTTAATATCTCCTTAAGAAAATAACATTTTTAACTTCGTTAAAACCAGCCTTTGTAGAGATCGACCTCAGCTATCGAATAAAAAAAATCATTTAAAAGTATGGAAATGCAAACGAGATATTTAAAAAAATGCCCCCATAGGATTAACATTAGCTAGCGGGTTTTTTCGCGTGAGTAAAGTAGTCCCTTATAAGGGTGTTTGTTCTTCAGTGAGATCACAAATTCCTCTCGCTAGTGTTAAATCTATGGGCATTTGATGCATTCATATTGTGTTACATATGGAAGTAATATATTTAACTTCGTTTTGCATTATTAATGTCTGAGAACACATTTGGAATTTATTGTTGAATTGTTATTATTATTATTATTATTATTATTATTATTATTATTATTTTGGTCTGGCTGGAAAACATGCTAGTGGGACACAGTGCAGTGAAATGCGTAAAATTTCATGAGATAGCACCAAATCTATTATCGTATATACTCGCGTATAAGTATGCCTCAATATTCGGGAGAAAATATACGTCATACGTATTTTGGAATATCTTTGTCATTTTTTAATCGCATAATTTGTAATAGTCTTCTGCAATTACATAAGGCAAAAATTATTGGGTTATCCATTAAATTAATGCCGGTTGGGAAAATCAATTCGCACCGGAAAATTCTCCCTCTTAATTATTAGAGATTAGATATCGGAATCCATGTCTAATGATTAAATGATAGAATTTTCCGATACAAATTGATTTTCCTAATCGGCACGATCTTTCCGGACAGCCCAATACAACATGCAAATTTCTCGAATTTTGGATTCGACTTATACATGGGGATGTACGGTAATTATATTTTGCGCAGAAAACAAAAACTAAGCGCAATAGTGCAGTATTACAAATAAATATAAAAATTAATTGCAGTTGCTTTTACATTCTATGTGTCTGAGATCGGTGCAAAAAACATGATTCGCACTATTTAAACTTTTAACTCCCACTATTTTAAAATAAAAAACTTATTTAATCGCAAATTTCTCTAATTAAATTAGACAAGATTTGCTTTTCGATGATAGTTGTACTAGTCCTAAAAATACATGTTGGGGAGAAATTCTGCCAAGTAGAACATATGGGTGATTGACGAGATTGACAAATACTTTTAATGATATATTAAATATATGGGTGCACTCAATACTTTAGGCCAAGGATTTAGTACTAATAATAATAACTGTAGTTTATACGACGTTTTATTGACTATAGTTTTAACTAACTAATTTCTTCAAGCATTTTATCTCTTTGCAACTTAGGATTTTCTTTTCATATAAAACTAGCAGAGCTCCGCCAACTACGCTGGTCGGTTAATTCCAAACGATACTCAAATTAAACGAACTTAGGATTGGGCACCCCATTGTCTTCGGAACAGGTCAACTCGAATTTAAAAAGAAAAAAAATCATTTAGAATCCTGCAGAAAAATCATCCACGTATTTTTTAAAAACTGTGATTGTTGATTTATTTTTTTTTAAACGGTGAAGCGCTTCTCTTCTACGAAAATTAACCCAGGCTTTTGGCAACAAAAAAACTGGCTGCTTGTAAAATTCATCTGAAGGAAAAGCTGCCATTTCAAAGAAAGGGAAAGTTTTTCTTCCCATTTGAAGTGGTGAGATTGATAAATGGGTTTCTCATTGTGTGGGTTTGAACCACTCCCTGTTCCTTTTTGTTCAAACTCAGCTCACTCTCAAACTATAAAAGGGGAGAATCCCCTGGTATTTCCCGTTCCTGCTTTCAAAAAAAGTTGAAGCATGCGCACTGAGATCAATTTTATGTGAAAAAATGTTACGTGAAATCTTAAGAAATGCGCTTTTAACTTTAAATATATAGATTTTAAGTAAATGCATTATCTATCTTAGTTTCTATTTAGTTTTTCACATGACAAATTTTCATTTTCTTATGCAAACATTCGACAATATAAGACAGTCACAATCAGTGTTGCCAATCTGGCCTCCTTTTTAATTTGAAATTCCGAATACTAATTTTTTCTTTATTGATGACAGACATTTCGTGATTACTTAGAATAAAAATTCCTCTTTTGATTTTTCACATTTGAATACGGAATTTCTGAATAAAAAAGGAAGCCTTAACTGCCAACACTTTTCACAATGATTAATCATCCTCACTTAGCATTTTAATCAGAAAAATTATATTATCATTTGTTCATTTCCGTGTTATACGTGAACAAAAAATCCAATTTTGTTTATATATCCTCAGTGTTATTAAGAAAATTGCAGAAAGTTTTGCTTCTGTTTGAAACTTTTATATTTGATCGTTTCACGCATGTTGCATTTCTGAAATATTTCCATTTACTTTTTTCATTTAGAACGTTTCAAAAGAGTCTGATTAAATAAATAAATAATAATTTCAAATAGAATTATATATTCAAGAAGAATTTGCAACATTGAGGTTTTTTATAAGTAAAATAATAATATTTTGAACCAGAAAAGATACGATAAGGCAAATATTCCCCTCCCTATTTTATTTCTCATTTTTATGAGATGTTTTGACAGACGATACAAATTGTAATCTGTTTTTATTATGGAACTATGAATAAAGACAAGGCATGAAATTTCAGTTGAAAAGGTACTAGCCAGACAAAAATTTTTGCTCCCCACTATTTTACATTCATTCAGACAGTAACATCGGCGTCCATACCTGCCCAGAAAATGAGCTATTTGTGACAAACTGAATTTAAATTGACCATTGTTAGAAGGAGCTATCTGTTAAATCCAGAATATTTTACATTCATGAAACACAAGAACAATTTTTAAAATGTTAAAAATTCGGGAGAAAGCGAATATTTTTTACCGTGTTTCAAGCAGCTGAGCTTCGGTGGCGAAACCTGATTCACTTCGCACAGGATTGAAGAGCGATCAGATACGGGCTCGGAAGCGAAAAAAGCAACCTTGGCGCTTGCGCGGTGCGAAAGCGGGGGAACGAAAGCAGACGGGGGAACTTCGTTCCTCCGTAGGAGAGAAATGGAAGTGGGTGACGCCGTATTTTTTCTCGTTTTGGAAAATAAATGCTATCACTTGATTTTAAAACACTTCCGCGTAGCGCTAGATTGAGGCACGATATTCTGAGCCTATACAGTTTGATTTGAAGCACAACATTTCTAAAGACGAAACTTACTCGCCAACCTCAAATATTTACTCGCCAGTGGCGAGCTGGCGAGCGGAAATTTCGTGCCCTGGTAAAGAGAAATTGAGATTGCCTCAAAATCGCAAATCTTCAAATGTAAAAGATTCCACAGTGCTTGATTACCACCAGAACAAACTCCCAGCAGTAAATTTGAATAGAAATTTCCTCCTTACTTAAACGTCTTAATACTGCTAAATTTCTAACGTAATTAAGGGGAAAATACCTATTCGTTTTTACTTGGTGGCATTTGTCCCGATGGTAGTCGACCCAGCGATTCTGCCCATTGGAACTACATAAATAAACTGCGCTCCTGTCAATGTCAATGGAACCGCCGTGGAAAACTTCCGCCAGTAACTTTAAATACAAATTTTCGCTTTTTCAAGCGAATTATTTATGCAGAAGTTCTGTCATAAATAAGGCCAAAATTTCCATCATTGTTTACTGGTGGAAGTTTGCTCCTGCGTTAATCAGGCCCTGATCCGATGTAAGAAACAACAACAACCATCTTGTGACTACATCCTGAGTTATTTTACTCCCGACCCTTAGACACTACAGTATCTGTCTCCTCTTCTTTATTCACAGCTTTATTGTTTTACCGTTTCTCTAAATGACTTATCTTTGATGATTGTTTAAATGTGTTGTACAAGAACAAAAACATGGATTTGCTTAGCAAACTTATATCACTTATATCAGTTTGATTACATCAATTTAATATTTTCAACAAAGCGCTCATAACAGCAACAACTTCTAGGTTTTTAATATGTCAATATGTGTATATAACGTAAAGCATATGTGAAAACCATGATGATATTAAGAGCGCTTCATATCGAAAAAAAATTCTGCTGTGACTGCACTCGGCTTTCTGAACACTGGCGTATGTATCTAAAAAAATTAAAAAAAGGAGAATATTTATAAATTTTTGGCACAAGTGATTCGAACATTTGGAAACTGGAGACATTACTTCGACACCACTAATATTTTATTACATTACCACAATATTTATCAATATGTCCAGCGGCTTGCCAGGGAGGAATACAAATTATCTGGATACCAGTAATATTGTAAAATTTTCTTTTCCTTGATTTCGCAGAAAGTTAGTTTTTCGATTAGATACGGCAAAGAATACTTTACAATATTAGTGGCATCCAGAGCATCTGGACTACCACTCACACACTAGTACACCGTCCCCTGAATACTAGGGCTGACGGCTGACACAAATATGGCGGCTGTCGTAGTCAGACCATTTTAAGCCTTTGCGTAGTCCTCTGTAATTGCACACCAATATTTTCTAAAAGTTTTCTTTGACTCATTTGATCTCAGCAAAATAAGGGGAAGAAATGTTTTAGAAATTATTGGTGTTCAAATTCGAAGGACCGTACCAAAGCTGAAAAAAATCTGACTACGGATTCAGGGGGTGGTGCTCTGTCACATGTCCTTGGCAATTTTCCTTATAGAGTCGGTCGTAAAATGGTTTGAAAATGCTTTAACCCTTTCAGGGGCAAAGTTCTTATTTTTCTAAAATGTTGAAATCAGTGAATCACACCGGGATTTAAAAACAAAATTTATTTCAAAATAAGTAGAAGCGTTTCTTCACGTATATTATAAAAGTAAAATTTGATTCCAAAATTCCGGTGTCAATGTGGCGTTTGGGAATTAAAATTAAGTGGTATATATTATATACCACCGCCCCTCAAAGGGTTAAAATGGATTGAATATCTAATATATCGACCGACTTTTACTAAAATCCTTAACATTCTTGCAACTGTTGTCTATAACATATGCAAAATGGGAGCTCAATCGGAAATACCATTTGACGGTTATCATGGCCATACACACATACAAATAATGATTACAGTATTTTACTTACACTCTGTCAGAGACGGCGAAACTATGGAACGCGACAAAATATTTTCGGCACGGTGTTTATTGGGGTTCTACAAATGAAATTAAACAAAGTACGTGGATTTAAATAAGCTGAGTTTTTCATAAAGAAAAAAAATCTGAAAATTAAAGAAATCGAAATGTATTTTATTGAATTGCATTCTATTTCAATAAGGGCCCAACAATTTATGAAATTCGTGCTTGGAAACTTTCTGGTATTTTTCAAATCAAATAATACCATAATTTACATTTAGTAAAAAGGAAATTATTAAATAAATGCATGAAAACTAGAAAATTACATTAAATAATTTTTCTTGTTTAAATTATATTTTTGTTACAGGTATGAAAATTAAGATAATATTTGGAGAATTTAAAAATTAAGGATTATCAGGCAGTTTAAGCAAAAATGCCAATGAAGAAATTACAGTAACTTGATATGCAATATGCTATTTTGACAATTTTCCCTCTACCTATGTCTGTAAGTCCTTATTTTCTGAAATGAATAATATGAAAAACTCTGGTGGAAACCACTTGTACGATTATCCAAGGTTTGTACACTTATACCACAATTGTTTAATGGAATATTTCGCCTTATTTAAATACAGAAATGTATTACAAATCCTGCAATTAAGCGAGGGATCTGCGATATCTGCTACTTAAATATTAAATAGAAAAATTATATTAAAAAATTGTGGTAAAATCGTACGAACCCTGTTATCCAATTCAGCTTGAATTCCGTTAAAAGAAACCGATATGAACCCGATATTAATTATTTGACGTCCAACATTCAATAAAAGAAATCGAATTTGCCTTTTTACAGACTTTCTAAAATATAATTGTTACTACAATTGTTACAGGGCAATACGTAACTCTCTGTTACTCATATATTATAAATCCTAATAAACAAAAATTCATGTAATTTTTGTATAAACACTATTGTTGTTGTTGCTGGCGCGTAATGGTCACGTAGAATCCTTTTTCAAAAAATTTGGCAAACGGATGTGAAACGTTTCGCCGTCTGTGCACTAAATGTTCGAAAAGTAAAAGCCAAATGGATATAATTTAAATGCATTAAAATTTTCTACATCAACCAAATTTTCAGATCTAGTATAACGCATTTAACCCTTTCAGGTACAAGTAATTGTGTTTCTGTAATGTTGAATTCATACTAGAAATTTCAAAATGTTTTATTTGAAAATAAGAAAATGCAATTTTACAGTGTTCATACGCTTTTACCACAATTTTTAATAGATTTTTTTGTTTTATTTAAGTGCAGTAAAGCCTTACAAATCCTGCAAAAAAACGAAGTGTTTAGAATTTCTGCTATTTAAATATTAAATAGAAATTTTCTATGAAAAATTGTGTTAAAAACGTACGGACCCTGTTTTACAGCTTCATTTCACCAAAGATTTAAATGTAAACTTTTATTCAAAA
Organism: Maratus michaelseni; assembly: GCA_963931845.1. NCBI lineage: Eukaryota > Metazoa > Arthropoda > Arachnida > Araneae > Salticidae > Maratus > Maratus michaelseni. Next base: position 220,430,924 of record OZ007595.1, read on the forward strand.
TTTTTGGTTCAATTCATTATTAAAATTAAGTGATATAAAAAATATCCTACCGCCCTTCAAGGGCTTCAACAATCTTCAAACTAAAATTAATCAGGGTGGCGTTAAATATAGATCCTAAATCATATTACTACAATCAACACATCTTAGTAAAGAGAAAAATTATACTGGAGTGCCATAAATCAGTGCTTTTATACTCACTTTCTTCTACGTAATCCCATAATAAATAATAATAATAATAATAAAACATTTTACTAAATATATATTCTGTTTTACAATATATTGTGATATTTTTTTATATTTAAGTAAATTGAAAAGTATATTAACAGTTTGTTAAACAAATTGTAAAGTGTTACAGATAATGGCAAGGTTTTCGCAATTATACATCAAAGTTATTCACAAGACAAATGTTCGTAGTGCTATGTAATCCATCAGAAACGATATGGCAGTTACTATGATAAATGATACTCCCAAAGCAATTTCTGGAGGAATCTGATATTATCTCGTTCTCAATTTTGTGCGATGCCAGTACGCGAAATCAAGTAGCATTTTTATTTAGAGTTGCAAAGACTAGAATAAACCGGGTTTTTGGAGAATAAGCCGGGTTTTTTGGGAATAAACCAGGTCTTTTGTGAATAAACTTGGGAATAAACCGGGTCTATTGGAAATAAACCTGGGAATAAACCCGTTCTTTGCAACTCTAGTTCTATTCTTAAGAAATCTATTTAAATGATTTTAGGTAAAGTTTGGATGAATAATCAAGTTTGTAATCCATGAGTTTTTTCATTATTATATTGTGATATTCTTTATATTCACGTATATTGAAAAGTATATTAATAGTTTGTTAAACAAAGTATAAATTGTACACAATTATACATCATAGTTATTCACAAGACTTCATATAGTATTATGTAATCCATCAAAAACAATATGGCAGTGACTATGATAAATGATACTCCCAAAGCAATTTCTGGAGGAATACTATGTTATCTCATTCTCAATTTTGTGCGATGTACGCAAAATGAAGTAGCAGTTCTGTTTTTTCCATATAATTAAGAAATCTTTCTAAATGATTTTAGGCAATGTTTGGATGAACATTAAAGTTTCTTAACAGTGAGATTTTTTCATTATTATATTCGGTTTTTTTTTGTGTTTACGTAAAATAAAAAGTATATTAATAGTTTCTTAAACAAAGGATAAATTGTAACAGATAATGGCAAAGTTTTCACAATTATACATCATAGTTATTCATAAGACAAATGTTCATAGTGCTATGTAATCCATCAGAAGCGATATGGCAGTTACAATGATAAATGATACTCCCAAAGCAATTTCTGGAGGAATCCGATATTATCTCGTTCTCAATTTTGTGCGATGCCAGTATTCAAAATCAAGTAGCAGTTCTATTAATTCAATATAATTAATAAATCTATCTAAATGATTTTATTAAAGGTTGGATGAATTTGTAAATTACTATTTCTGCGAAAGATTTTTAACTGTGGGTTCTTTATATTATAATGTGATATTATCGTTTATACCCATGCATGAGTGGACACCAAATTTCGAGAAAAATAAAGCATTCTTCCGTTTTAATACTAGTATTTTCGGTAAGATTCATTTTATTTATTTAATCACAGAAGTCACAATAAATCTCTGCGATTAAATTATACGAACAATTCTATTCAGAAGTACTGGTATTCGAACGAATTCTCATGTTATTTCTCTGGAATTTTGGGGTTGATTTGTACACGAGTATATAAGGTATTTAAAACTTACTGATTATAGAATGATTGAAAAAAGAATATGAAATTAGTGTATCAGTTATTAAAGGTTAAGATCTAGTAATTTTAAGATATAGCGATCTCAGTGACACATTCAATACTCAAAAGCGTTCCATTATTTAAGACTGTTAGTCAACTTCCCTATTCCCCTCGCTAATGTTAAACCTATGGGCGTAAAAATTCTTCTTATATTTAAAATATCTCCTCAGGAAATTAATATCTCTAACATTTTTCTGCTGTGTACTCTTCGTAAAGGATGTCTTTTTAAGTTGTCAAAATATTTTAAAAGTATGTGCTTAATTTATTATTTTATGTGTTAAAAGATGACGAGCTGCAACTAAAATTTCAACACTTCACATAAAATTAAGTATATATTTTAGAAATATTTTGCAAAGTAAGAAAAAAAGAGACATCCTTTAAGAAGATCACACAGAAAAAAGGAGTTGCAAATCTTAATTTGTAGATGAAATATTTTAAATATAACGGGGCACTCTACGTTCATAGGTTTTTAAAGTGAAATGGGCATTAGCGAGCGCATTCAGGACAATTTAGCGAATATTGGACATTAGTGAGAGGGACTGGGAAGCTAACTGACTTAAGAAAATAAACAACGCTCATACTGAGTTTAGTTTTTTACAGTTAGTTTTTTAACATATTAGCGAATTAATCTTTTCCACTCTTCTAGCAGAGATTCATCCTTTGGTATGAATAGGAATATTTTCTAGTTTGCTGTCTTGTATCGAGTACTGCAACCAGGCACAAAAGAAAGCGTATCAAGTTTTTTGGCAATGATCAATATCATTCATACAGGGTGTTTCACAAAGGACCCCTAACTTTAAAAATCAATAACCCGGAAACGGTTATAGAAAGAATGATCAAACCAGTGTTATGGTTATTTAAAAAATCGTAAGAATCTTATACATAAATCCCAAATTTAGTTAAAAATAGCGCCGATAGATGGCGCTGCGATAAATAGGCGTGTCATATTAAAAGTGATTCAATATGTACACCTTTAAACAACAGACACGTCGCAAACGCAGAATGAAATTGTCAGTGACTCTCTGTAGTGTGTCACAGGAAATCGACACACAATTTTGACAAATAGCCTCTTTGAGCTCACCGATTGTTAAAGGATTGTTCTGGTAAACAATGTCCTTTAATGTGCCCCACAAAAGGTAATCGCAGAGAGTGAGGTCGGGTGAATACGTAGGCCACTCCATGCCTTTTCCTTCACTGTCGAATAGTTCAACGCAATAAATCTATCGTCGAAGTATTCGTCCAGAAAGTCAAAAAAGTCTTGTGTATGAACCACGACGTGCCTGGTCGATCGTCTAACGCTTGCTGAGTGGCAACAAATTGTTTCAAAAGGGCAATATACCGCTCAGTCGCCACCGTTTCTCGCAAGAAAAAGGGCCCAATAATGCCTTTACAGACTACAGAATAAACTGTGTGTTTTTTTGCTATAGAGTGGTCGTGCGTGAGTCAAATGTGGATTCTCTGTACCCCAAAATCGCCAATTGTGTCTGTTAACGACACCATCCAGATAAAAATAGGCCTCATCCGTAAACCATATTCGGCCGACATCGAAACCTGAACATTCAATCTTCTCGAGCATCTCGTTAGCGAAATGCTCTAGTTGTCGTTCAGCTTGAACTGGCATGGCGTTCCGGCATTGAATCTTGTAAGGAAACATGTGTAATGATTTCCGCAGGATTCGGTACGTGCTGGATGGCTTGATTCCGTATTCAGCTTCAAGTCTGCGGACAGATTTATTCGGATTACGCTCAATAACTGCAGCAAGTGTCGTTGAATTTTCCGGGTTAACGACGTAGTGGGTCCGACCCACATTTCCGATTAACGCATCGGCCACGTTGCCTGACTATTGAAATTTTTTGAAAAGCTCACGAATTATTTTCCCATCTGGGCCTTTTGCGACTTGAAATCGCGTTTGAAAACTTCTCCTTGTGGCAGTAGGACTCTGACTTAATCGGGGGTACTCCAACACAATAAAAACGCGTTCCTCCACAATATACATCAGTTTCGGCATTTTTTTCACTATACGCTAATAGCGGTCAGATTTCAATGGCGAAATCTTCGACGGCTAGTCTTTCTTTGCTTCTGAACTCTCTTTAGAAGGATTCTTAACGCTCTCAGCGCCATCTATTGGTGCTATTTTTAACTAAATTTCGAAATTTATGTATAAGATTCTTACGATTTGTTTAATAAACATACCACTGGTTTCATGTTTCTATCTATCACCGTTTCCGGGTTATTGATTTTTAAAGTTAGGAGTCCTTTGTGAAACACCCTGTACTTTCAAAGCTTATGAAAATCACTATCCAAGTCAAAGAATATAGGGTATAACCATAGCTGCCAACTTTTACGCTTTTTTGTTACCACTAAATATTAATAGAAATTTTTGCATTATTGAATCACATGATTTTGGCGATTTAATAAGCTGAAATTTACTATAAAATTTTAGTGGTAGGAAAAAAGCGTAAAAGTTGGCAGCTATGGTATAACTTAATTATTTAAAATATTTACCACCATCTGAAACGTTGTCTCAATTCGATTCTTATACAATGTTTGCGTTGAAAAGAGCTAGCAGATAGTGGCGTAACTAGAGAAGGGGGCGGGCGGTCTAAATGCTCTGGAAACCAGTAATATTATAAAGTTTTCTTCGACTTCAATATAGCAGAAAATTGCTCCGATTAGATAAGGTAAAAATATATTTATAAAATTAGTGGTGTCCAAACCATCTGGACCTCCACCTTGTCTACACCACTGCTAGAAGATGTCGCTGGGATCAACCCGTTATCTTTTCAGCATCGTTGTACATTTATCGGATTAAATTTTTAGTACTATTTTGTAGCCGTTTTCCACACTATGTATTCTAGGCGCTGTACCTGTAGCCTGCGGGCCACGAAACTTCCAGTATTTTAGTATAGAAGAGTTTGTCTCAGTTAATGACAGAAGTTCTCCAATTAAAAAAGACGAAGTTAATCTTTCGGCATTTGTGGTGGCAACCGACTTTCCGACAAAAAAGGTGGAAGATCCTTACGCTAAAACATTGCATGATTACATTATTTTTGCTGGAAAAATGAAAAATGAAAACCGCTAAAGTGCCGTATATACATTTTTCTGTGTATAAGACGCAGCTAATATACATCTGTTTCCAGAAGTTTTATTTTTTAAAATGTTCATTTGTAGAAATATTCATCAAAATGTACAAAAAATCATTTTCTACTTGGTACTTGTTTGACTTGATTTAGTTTACAAATAATATAATAAAATCATTTGTTAACATTACACTAAATTTGTAATTAATGCTTAAAGTGATAAAATCATTACACATGATAAAGGCTTAAAATACCTTTTAATATAAAGATGACATGTTTCGTGCACGCAAACGACGACTTCTTCAAGATCGAAAATCATAAATAAATTATTTTTGCCAAGTGTTTGAAAATGATAAACACAAAACACGATACCCAGACTTGCCAAGTCTCCGGCTTTTTGGATACCAGTAATTTAGTACAGAAAATGTAGTTTTCTTTAATCGGAGCATTTTGCGATTTAAAAGAACAACATTTTCTCTAAAAAATTACTGGTGTTAAAAAATCCGGAGACTTGGCAACTCTGGATACCGCATGTATAATGAAAGCAGGTGCTTAAAATGTTTAAACTGTAAACGTGAAAATTATTGTTTTACTTATTGCTTTTTTAATTTGTAAATCAATTCGTGCCTAATTTTAGGTAAATCAAAAGAACAGAAAAAATACAGCTTTGGCCAGACTACATAGGGCAGAGCTTTACAGATTGATTTCATGAATAGTAAACTAATTTTTTCATCAAGAATTTATTTCCCACCCATTATCTGTGAATGAATAGAAATATTTTTGCTAAACGAAAACATTTGCAATCAATCAGCGTCTTTTGAATTACCTAAAATTTGGCCCGAGTTGATTTACATATTAAAAAAGCAATACAGTAAAACGGGGTTAATCGGAACATTTTTTAACTTTAAAATAAGAAAAAAGCACCTATCGATTTTTTAATTGTTTTTTTTACTAGAAACTTCGGCCTTGTTTTGTTCTTGAAATTTTAAGCAAAAACAAAACATTTTTTACATTTTTTATGTATATTTTTTAATCTTTTAATGGTGTACCGATTCACCCGGCAGGTAGGGGTGAATCGGAACAAATGTTATAAACTTTATTTGTTCCGATTCAGACTTTAATAGGGTTAATAAAAACAGGTAATGATGATAAGGGATGAATAGGAAGACGTAGTTACTATCAAGCTAATTCTTTGTTTTCTACACAAGTAAAGGTATGACTTTTCAGAAATTAGAAAACACTTTGAACTCAAGAAAGATTAAAATTTATTCTAAGAAAATGTATTTGAATTGAGAAAGATTAAATTTAATACAAATTCAATTCACTTACTTCGTTCACAAAAGTTATCATATCTTCGAAACGAGCAGATGTTTGAATGTTCTCCTTTAGCTGAAGTTTCTTTGTGACATCTTCATGAAGAAATGCTGCGTCCTCTTTTACCGTTTCTTGAAATCTCCAAATATGAGGGACCCTTATGTAAAATTTTCCCACATAACCATCATCTTCTGGGTACTGGACTTTGGTCACATAGAGTCTATTATGACGTTTTTCCATGCATTTTAACGACAAAGAAATCTCCTGGAGCAAATTTGTTCGAAAGTTGAGAATTTTCTGGGATTCCAAAATCTGGATCTTCTTCTGAACTAGTAGGCAATATGAACTCTTTATCACTGTCTTGAACAGAATAATTGGAATTTGAATCTTCAGACGATAATCTTCTGGACTGTTTCTTTCGTTTGTGTTCCGATTCACCCCGTAAATCTTAAACCTATGATGTTACAAGACATTTTTCACTTTTTCATTCTGTAGTTTTAGAAATACATAAAATCTAAGACAGCATATCGTTTATAGGTCTATCGTTAATTTAAAAAAAAACACTGCTCTTAGGTTTAGAATACGAAAAAGGTCTGTAGTTACATACAAAGTTTTGCAGATGTTGAAAATAGGAGGTTTTTGAGGATCCACTTGGAGTTTTTTTTATATAACCCAGTAGTGGTGCCAGCATGACAAAACTGATTTTACCAACACTTCATGATACTACCTTCTTAAAAAAAAATTGGCAACTAAAAATGTCCTCACGTATATTTATTTTGAATTTATTTGTATGACCGGGAAGTTTCGTTCCTGTTCACCCCGCTGTTCCTATTCACCCCATTTTACGGTAAGTATAATAATAATTTCCACGTTTACAGTTTAACAATTTTTTCATTATATATGTGGTCTCATGTTGTGTGTCATTTTCAAAAACTTAGCGAAAATAGTTTATTTATTATTTTCGATCTTGAAAATCTAGTAGTTTGAGTGTACGAAACATATTATCTTTATATTAAAAGGCATTTTAACACTAGAATTACCGGAAAATTTACTCAAGTTTTATAAAACTATTTCACACCAGAATTTTTGTTTAGAACTATGTAACTTATTCATTTAGCATATTCCCGTTAGTATTCTATTTAATTTATTTTGAAAAGAAATTTCTGTCGTCAAAATGACAGCTCATGGTAGTTCTAGTGAAGCCTTTTTGTGTAATGTTTTTATCGCTCGATCATTTTACTACCAGTATAATTATATACTACATTTGGCCTTATTTAATCTTTGAACGGTATGAATTAAATAAGGCCAAATATAGTATATAAAAATACTGGTAGTAAAGTGATCCTACCCTCCCCCCCCCCCACCTTGGCGCTACGCCTCTGTTTACCAGTAGCTTTCTTCTCCTTAATTGATCCCACACTTCGTAATATTTTTCCATGATTAAATAAAGTGAAGAATACTGTATGGAATTACTGGTATACAAACGGACGGACATGTTATTTTTCTTAAATTTTGCTGTTGACTTATACGGGAACATATATGGTACATTTTGCCGTTAGTTTGCAGCAAAAAATGCTAGCGCACAAACTGCCAGCACAATTTACTGAGATTTTATCCGGTTATTCCTATACTGTAGATTATTGATCGGTTAACTTAGCATCTGTGAAATGTGGTTTCATTGAATAAATGATTAATTCAAAAATAATTGCTGAGAAATAGAACTAAGTTACATGTACTAGATTATTTTTTTTTAACACAATTTTTCAAATTGGTAAAGTAATCATACAAGTTGTAAATTTCCAACTGGACGAAAAATGTCCGGGCCAGGATTCGAACCTGGGATCGCTTGGCTGAAGCCGCCAAGTAGAGCGTGGCGGCTTGAGCCAAGCGATCCCAGGTTCGAATCCTGGCCCGGACATTTTTCGTCCAGTTGGAAATTTACAACTTGTATAACCCTTTCACCGTTTGAAGATTTTCCAATCTTTCTATAAATATGCTTGAAAATCCCAGAATATATATATTTTTTAATCGCTGTTTGATGCTATACTATCTTTTATAACTCCTCATTCTATATACGGTTAAAAAAAAGGATTATGTTAAAAATATTTTTGTCTACAGTCATTTTAACATGATTACATGAAACGGAAAAACACGGATGCAAAATTGAAATAAATAAAATAGATATTAATCTTTCAGCAGGGCTGAAATTACGTTGTAAATTACTGAAATACAAATGATGTGAATTATCACTTTACTAAACAGCGTACAAACAATAGAGTAAAAAATGTCCAGATTGGTTGTATGCTGTTTTGTAAAGTGATAATTCACATGCATTGTATTTCAGTAATTTACAGCGTAATTTCAGCCCTGCTGAATAATTAATTGGTATATAAATATTCACCGATACTGGGTTTGATTTGTCTCATGTATGCCAATAGAATTGTGTTCCTGATTGACGTACCATCGTGTGCCGCAAGGTTGTAGTCTAGCCATATAAGAGTGAGAAAATGCTAGACCGGATAGCTTAATTTGTAAAGCACTTAGTGCGCTATACCAAGGAATCCGGGATCGAATCTCTGTCTGGACATTTTTTCACTATATTGGTTGTACGCTGTTTAGTAAAGTGATAATTAACATCCTTTATATTTTAATAAAATAGAGTATTACCTATTCATATTTTGTAAAACATTTGAAATTAACTCTTTATCACATTTTAATTTCACTAAAACGCAAAAAATTTACAAGTGCGCATAAAAGAAAAACCCGTGGGATTTGAATTAATATAACTGGTTAAACCCCTTCGGATGTGTCATCCGATTAAAAGTATGTCTTTTCATTCAGTATTATTGTGTCTTGACAAAAAGTTTTGTTATTATCTACATACAGTAATGACGGTATATGGCTATACATTTATTATTAGGACTTCATTTATGCTTTAATATTTAGCGCATCACGACGCGGTTTGGATCATTCAACTCGGTATCGATAGAGCTTATCGATTTTTGTTCCGAGTTTCACCACCAGGGGGCGCTTTCCTATCTCTGTTTCTATGGGAAGAATCACGACGGGGTATGGCTTATTCGACTCGACATCGATAGAGCTTACCTATTTTAGTTCGTTTTTTCACAACCAGGGGGCGCTTTCCTAATTCTGTTTCTATGGGAAGGATCACGACGGGGTATGGCTCATTCTACTCAACGTCGATAGAGGATACTACAGCTTATCGATTTTTGCTCAGAGTCTCACCACCAGGGGGTGCTTTCGTATCTCTGTTTCTATGGGAAGGATCTCGACTGGGTATGGCTCATTCGACTCGACATCGATAGAGCTTACCTATTTTAGTTCGTTTTTTCACCACCAGGGGGCGCTTTCCTATCTCTAATTCTATGGACATGAAGACGACGGAGTATGGCTCATTCGACTCGACACCAAAAGCCTTAACGATTTCAGCTATGTTCGTATTAACAGATTGCGCCACCTGGTGGTGGAAGGTGGATCTAACGTATACTGCAGCGCGTGCGCAGCACGACTGCTATACGGTGCCGCAGTCAGCGGGGACCCGATCCGGCGGTTCGTTCAGTTAGAGGTTTATACTATTCAATGTGCAATTTAAGGGATTATGTGGTGCGTGCGCAGCACGACTTGTATACAGTGCCGAAGGAGCGGGGAACAGGGTGGGAGGTTCGTTCGGTTAGAGGTTTATACTATTCAATGTGTAAATTAAGGGATTATCATGTGCCGAAGGCAGCGGGGACCCAAGTCGGAGGTTCGTTTGGTTCGAGGTTTATCTTGTATTAGGTTTTACAAAATTCGAGACACCGATATAAATTAGGGGCCCGCTAGCGGGCGAAGCCAGCTAGTATTTAGTAATAATAAATGAAACAAAAAATTCTTTAATTCTCTTTACACTGTTGATGTTCCTTTTTATTTCAAACATATGATTCACTTTTTAAATTTAAAATAGGGGCTACTTTTACAAAAGAATAATTTGTGATAACACATAAACTAGTCGTTGGGAGCCACCTTAATACTTATCCATCATGGATATGCATAGTATAAAATATGAAAATAAAACATGTATAAATTATTTATAAAATTCATTGCAATTCGAATACAATCGTGGCTTGATGCCATCATAAATTTTAAACGCTCTATTACTAAATTGCGTAAAAGGAGCAGTCTTATAACTAAACAAATGATAATCTTATTAACGAACAGTTTACTGCGTCGGATTAAGCGACTCATTTCCAAGTAAAATATATCTTTGAATTCAAATTTGAATGAAATACAGTGTCATGAAAAATCAAATAGTGTGGAAAATAGGATTACAAATATCTCGGCAACTCATTCCTATACTGTAGATTATTGATCGGTTAACTTAGCATCTGTGAAATGTGGTTTCATTGAATAAATGATTAATTCAAAAATAATTGCTGAGAAATAGAACTAAGTTATATGTACTAGATTATTTTTTTTTAACACAATTTTTCAAATTGGTAAAGTAATCATACAAGTTGTAAATTTCCAACTGGACGAAAAATGTCCGGGCCAGGATTCGAACCTGGGATCGCTTGGCTGAAGCCGCCAAGTAGAGCGTGGCGGCTTGAGCCAAGCGATCCCAGGTTCGAATCCTGGCCCGGACATTTTTCGTCCAGTTGGAAATTTACAACTTGTATAAGTTATATGTAGTGCAAAGAAACAAAGAGACAACTGGTATAAAATTGAGAAAAAAATATATTTGTTTTACTTCTTTAGTTTCTTTGAAAGTTGTTTTATTTAAGTGTGTATGATAATTTAAGAATTATTTTCTCACCGTGTATTAAATTAGATATGAATGTAATTCAAAAATATAAAATCGAACACTCTCACCATTTAAGCGTTAGGCCCGTGTTTTTCCGTTTCATGTAATCATGTTAAAATTAACTGTAGACAAAAATATTTTTAACATAATACTTTTTTTTAACCGTATATAGAATGAGGAGTTATAAAAGATATTATAGTATCAAACAGCGATTAAAAAATATATATATATTCTGGAATTTACAAGCATATTTATAGAAAGATTGGAAAATCTTCAAACGGTGAAAGGGTTAAAAAATGCAAAATTGAAATAAATAAAATAGATATTAATCTTTCAGCAGGGCTGAAATTACGTTGTAAATTACTGAAATACAAATGATGTGAATTATCACTTTACTAAACAGCGTACAAACAATAGAGTAAAAAATGTCCAGATTGGTTGTATGCTGTTTAGTAAAGTGATAATTCACATGCATTGTATTTCAGTAATTTACAGCGTAATTTCAGCCCTGCTGAATAATTAATTGGTATATAAATATTCACCGATACTGGGTTTGATTTGTCTCATGTATGCCAATAGAATTGTGTTCCTGATTGACGTACCATCGTGTGCCGCAAGGTTGTAGCCTAGCCATATAAGAGTGAGAAAATGCTAGACCGGATAGCTTAATTTGTAAAGCACTTAGTGCGCTATACCAAGGAATCCGGGATCGAATCCCTGTCTGGACATTTTTTCACTCTATTGGTTGTACGCTGTTTAGTAAAGTGATAATTAACATCCTTTATATTTTAATAAAATAGAGTATTACCTATTCATATTTTGTAAAACATTTGAAATTAACTCTTTATCATATTTTAATTTCACTAAAACGCAAAAAATTTACAAGTGCGCATAAAAGAAAAAACCGTGGGATTTGAATTAATATAACTGGTTAAACCCCTTCGGATGTGTCATCCGATTAAAAGTATGTCTTTTCATTCAGTATTATTGTGTCTTGATAAAAAGTTTTGTTATTATCTACATATAGTAATGACGGTATATGGCTATACATTTATTATTAGGACTTCATTTATGCTTTAATATTTAGCGCATCACGACGCGGTTTGGCTCATTCGACTCGGTATCGATAGAGCTTATCGATTTTTGTTCCGAGTTTCACCACCAGAGGGCGCTTTCCTATCTCTGTTTCTATGGGAAGGATTACGACGGGGTATGGCTTATTCGACTCGACATCGATAGAGCTTGCCTATTTTAGTTCGTTTTTTCACCAACAGGGGCGCTTTCCTATCTCTGTTTCTATGGGAAGGATCACGACGGGGTATGGCTCATTCGACTCAACGTCGATAGAGGATACTACAGCTTATCGATTTTTGCTCCGAGTCTCACCACCAGGGGACGCTTTCGTATCTCTGTTTCTATGGGAAGGATCACGACGGGGTATAAAACTATCCTGCGCCATCAGGCGCCCACGGGGGTCGCCGACGCGCGTAAACGACCATCGCACCCAAGCCTCTGAAGGGCTTATAACGCACCAGGGCTTTGTCTCGCCCGGCGCTGCGATCGGCCTGAGGCTGCTCCCCACTGCGGACCCCCAGGTCATTTTACCAAGGTTGGTGACATAGGTCGTCACGGCAGTAACCCCACATCTCGGAGGAAACTTCCGCATAGACGGAAACTTGATGAACCGCCATGAAACCCCCGACGACTTTGTTCGCGAGACCCCATAGGGGGAGACAGTCGCTAGGTCATATGTCGAGCTACCACGACGGCTCTTGCTTTACCACAACTCGAGGGGTGTGAGCAACCTACAGAGGTTGTCACGTTCCCTTTTGCAGTGGATCCTGAAAGGGAAAGGATTAGTGCAACAAAATATAAACTCTTAAATTTACAACAACAACAACTATTGACTAGAATGCATAAAACATTTCAAACTTCAACAACAAACTTTAACTACAACAACAAATATATAAACAACTGTGACTATCCCATATTATCACAGACAACTGCCGCCTTATGAGACGAATCTCAAGCCTGCGTACTGATTGCACCATTACCTCTACCTCTACGTCCTGCACCGTGGGGACCACGGGCATTTCGCAGTGCGTTCAAGTGTGGGCGTGGAAGAGCTCGGTGATTACGGCCTGCTCTTTGGCGACCAAGGTTGCGATCTAGAGTACGCATAAGGAGTCGGTGAATGATCAACCGGACACCCTTTCTGGCGTAGCCACAGGCAGAGATCGCGTGGTGTAAGCGTCCGAAAGTCACGAGGAAAGTACTTTTCCCGCACAGACTTCCAGAGCTCGCACCGGAATAGCACATGCTGATGTCACACACCTCAACTCCACAAAAACATGTAGAGTCGTGGTGAAAGAAACGAGCCTGATGATCGCCAAAGGTGCCGTGTCCCGTGAAGAAATCGCCCTGCAGTCGACGGATGCCGACGCGTGGGAAAGATTCATAGGTCTTGCGCCGGGTCCCAGATTGGTCGCATCTCTCTTGCCACTTGGACAAGGCACGTCCAAAGAGGTCTTTTTTGGCTTGGCGGCGCGTGACTGGAATCACTACATCGACGTCTTGTCGAGCAGTGGCTTCTTTTGCCAACTTGTCCGCCCTCTCGTTAAAGATGTGACCAACATGGGCCCGGACCCAATGCAGATGAACCTCAATTCCTGTAGTTTTAATTAGATCCCTAATCTCGGCAATGGCCTTGTGCTGAGGCACAAGTCCGTGAAGCGCTTGGAGCGCCGATCTCGAGTCTGAGAAGACGTCGAGCTCATGGCTCATTCGACTCGACATCGATAGAGCTTACCTATTTTAGTTCGTTTTTTCACCACCAGGGGGCGCTTTCCTATCTCTAATTCTATGGACATGAAGACGACGGAGTATGGCTCATTCGACTCGACATCGAAGCCTTAACGATTTCAGCTATGTTCGTATTAACAGATTGCGCCACCTGGTGGTGGAAGGTGGAACTAACGTATACTGCAGCGCGTGCGCAGCACGACTGCTATACGGTACCGCAGGCAGCGGGGACCCGATCCGGATGTTCGTTCAGTTAGAGTTTTATACTATTCGTTGTGCAATTTAAGGGATTATGTGGTGCGTGCGCAGCACGACCGGTATACAGTGCCGAAGGCAGCGGGGAACAGGGTCGGAGGTTCGTTCGGTTAGAGGTTTATACTATTCAATGTGTAAATTAAGGGATTATCCGGTGCCGAAGGCAGCGGGGACCTAAGTCGGAGATTCATTTGGTTCGATGTTAATCTTATATTAGGTTTTACAAGATTCGAGGCAGTGATGTAAATTAGGGGCCCGCTAGCGGGCGAAGCCAGCTAGTATTTAGTAATAATAAATGAAACAAAAAATTCTTTAATTCTCTTTACACTGTTGATGTTCCTTTTATTTCAAACATATGATTCACTTTTTAAATTTAAAATAGGGGCTACTTTTACAAAAGAATAATTTGTGATAACACATAAACTAGTCGTTGGGAGCCACCTTAATACTTACCCATCATGGATATGCATAATATAAAATATGAAAATAAAACATGTATAAACTATTTATAAAATTCATTGCAATTCGAATACAATCGTGGCTTGATGCCGTCATAAATTTTAAACGCTCTATTAATAAATTGTGTAAAAGGAGCAGTCTTATAACTAAACAAATGATAATCTTATTAACGAAAAGTTTACTGCGTCGGATAAGGGGCTCATTTCCAAGTAAAATATATCTTTGAATTCAAATTCGAATGAAATACAGTGTCATGAAAAATCGCAAAATAATTATATTCGTTAGATTTCTGTAAATAACATCTTATGTATTAAAACGAAAAGGGATTTCCGTCAAATACATTTTTCACACGAATTTGCCCCATTTACGCATGCGTAAACTTAAATCTAGAACCTAACCAGTTTTAGAGCACACTCAAATGCGAAAACGGTGGCTTAGTGGTATAAATCACGTTTCTTCTCTGTTCCGATAATCGTGTGGGTTCGATCCCTGCTGTGGACAGAATGATTTTTCTTGTTTTATTTGAATTATTCTTCAAAAATTTCAAACTTTTTAAAACAGTTAAGAATTTTATTTTTATGGTACTATCAAGTTGTTTGCCGTCAAGTTTTGACGGGTTCCATCTAGTATTTGTGAAATTTCAGTAAACTTTAACTTTTGTGAATTTCATAGCTACTTTTCATATTATTAACGTAAAAGTATTTTTCCCCCAACAATAAAAAAATATTGGGACACGGAAAAGTTAGAAAAGGATTAATTTTAATAGATTGTGCAAATGTGTAGATAGCATTTTATGATAATAATGCGTATAATATATGTTCACCCTGTTACGGAGAATATTAGATGTTATATGGCATTTAAGTGATTAATGATAGTCCCCAAATGTTTTCTGAGAAAATCTCATATTATCACGTATTACACGTAATACGTGAGCATGCAATGTAATTACATTTCGATTCGTCCCTTATAAATGAGAGAAGTAACTAAAGTTTGAATTACATTGGAAATATTTGTTGAATTATCTATTTCCATGAGTTTCAGTCTTGTTGTTTCACGTTCTAATTATACTACATAACTGCTAATATTCCATATTTTAAAAATCAAATAAGCATACTTGGAACCGGAAAATTTATTTAATTAGAAGTGTCTTGTGTCTTAATTTCAATTTGACTTTACCTCTCAAATAATTTTCTGATTCAAATATAATTATTTGGCTTGCAAAAACCGGAAAGTTGGCAGCTGTGATACTGTAGTTGTAATTCAAAGTAGCTAAACAGTATGCAAAGTGTAGTTAAATCTTGACGCTACATTTAGCCAGTATTGGAGAGTTCATAATTTGAAAATATAGAGACAGTACGAGGACTATTCTATGAAAACATTTTCCCAATATTTTTAGTATATTTTCTCAAGATTGACAAAGATACCAAGAAAATGGCAAATTTATTGAAATATTTCTATTATATACGACGCAGAGGTGCCAAGTTCTCACTAATATTCCGTAGTATGTGGGTTAATTTGAAGCAGGTTTAATACGTTTCGCACCACATTTTTTTTTATTAAATGAAATTAAATATATTAAATATAGGAATCTGAAATAAATAAATAAATAAATAAAGTTTTATCAAATAAATTTTCTGGTTTGAAACGTTGTTAAACTGGGTTAAATTAATCCACATATTACGGAAGGTTAGTGGGAGCTTGGCTTCTCTTCCACCAAGGTATTTACAGTAGGTTGCTATAATAAGTAAAATATATACATATCTCAGTATTTAGGAAATATCAGCATTACATTGTAAATCTCTTCATTGCAGAGACCTAAGCAACCTAAGAAACCTGACCAATATTGGATTCTTATTTCGGCATTTAAAACTCTATGCCAAACTAGAATTAAATAGACATCAAATCAATATAAATGCGTGATAAAGCTTACAATTTCAGATTGAAATATAAATATGAGTTGCTTTTGTTAACTCTGCACACATTAAAATTTTTAGTTCAAAGTTAAACTATTCAGTGATAAAAAGTAATTTCATGAACCACAATATCATTCAATCAGTATTATCCATGGTTCAACCTTGAAAATGATTTTAACTTCCACCAAGAAATGGAGTTATTCACAGACAACCAAAAAAGTTATTGCTCTGCCTTCTCATTTTGTTACTTTAGACAACGAGGTTATCCGTCTATTTGAACAGCTGCTAGCACGCTGGATACATGTCAAGATGTGTCAAGTTTGAATTTCTGTTAAGGCTTTGAATTCATTGGGTGTGGGGGATTCTCCTTTAAACATGTAGGTTTCTGTCTGGTAAGACTTTGATTGTAAAGGAAAACCTCAGGGTCCGATTGCAGCATGGGTAAACTTCCACCAGTGATTTAGTATAGGAAATTTCGCCGTGTTAAACCTTTGACTGAATCTTTGACTGAGTAGGAATCAACAGCTAATAGGAAAACAGAAGATAACAGCCAATCACAGAAGAGTAAAATCAAAACAATAAATAGAACAAAAAGTAGAAGGGAATAAGAAAGAAAATTGAAAAATAAAATCATGAAAATAAAATTAAATTAAAAATTAAATTAAACACACACATATATTAAAATATGGGAACAGATGAAATTAAGAAATAAAAAAGTAAATGAAATATAAAAAATATATAAAAAACAGACTAATATTAATTAATACAAAAATACATCATATGGTAGTACTGAAAAGGTTTTTCCAAGCAGCAGAGAGCATTGTGGAATCAGATTTATCATTAACAATAACTTCACGATTAAGGTAAATGGCAAATATTTCAAGAAAGTCCAATTCAGATATACTATTGGCATTAAAGATAATTTTAGCATTTTTAAAATTAAAACAATGGCCGGAATCCCAAGAGTGCTTGGCAATAGACGATTTAGAAATTTCTTGATTAGTTACGTAACGAGAGTGTTCTTTTAAGCAGATTTCGAGATTTCCTTTAGTTTGACCAATATAAGATAAATCACAGCCATTACAAGGAACATTATTAACTCCCCATTTATGAAGATCAGGAACAGGAGATTTAGTGGAGGGGGACTTGGATTTATTGACAGGTTTAAAGATAATGTTAAAATTGAAGCGTCTTAAAACTTTAGCTAATTTGAAACATAAAGGAGGATAAAAAGGGAGGGCAACCAAATTATAGCGTTTGCTTTTGACAGATTTGGAAAGAGTAGATTTATTAGACGGTCTATTGAATTTCTTCACAGCAATATTGATAACAGAAGGATTTAAACTTCTTTTGACAGCAACAGTTTTTAAATAATTAAGTTCATCCTTAAGGGATGCAGAGTCGGAACAAATTTTGAGAGGACGATTTACAAACGTGTAAAAAATACCGATTTTTTGGTTGACAGGATGATTTGAGAGAGCAAGAGGTGGGTTAGAGATAGAAAAAGGTTTTCTATAGACACAAGTTTTGAAAGAAGAATCATATTTGATAACTAAAACATCAAGGAAAGGAAGTTAATTACAATTTTCTATCTCAAAAGTAAATATGGTATTGTTTCAAGTGAAATGTTGCGTCATAGTACTTATTTAAGAACTATATTTATAAATTATGCTATTATTATACTGAAATAAGCTAATTATTATTATTTTGATAAAATGTGGCAAATTCACTAGACGGGAGATTTTACCCGAGTCAAATATTCCCAAATGCAGTGAGTCAGTTGCCATTTAGAAAACAAAATCTCTTAGCAATTGGTATATCATATTCTAATTAAGTATAGTAACTTTTAGATCATTAAATAAAGTACACTATTAAGCAAAAATATATTCTTTAACTTTATTTACGAAAAGCATAAAAGCTGACGACTAGCAAATGGAAAGTGACGGAAAACCAACATTAACTAGTAAAAAAAGCTTTTCATGTTCTTCCATCTTCGGTGTATCAGCAAAAATACTTTTTTTTAATTGAGATGAAGGTAAAGGGTCTAACATCCCCAATTTCCCCAATATGCATTGATTGAAAATTGGCGTTACTTCCTTTTTTGTAAAACTGAAAATACGTGATTAATAATAATAATAATATATATATATATATATATACAGGGTGTAACTGAAATGCTTCAACAAACTTTGAGGGATGATAGTACTCATGAAGACAACCAAAAAATGCAATGGAACATGGGGTCGCAAATGACGTTTAACCCCTTCAGGGGCAGTGGTATGTTTATAAAAGCGCTTAATTTTAATTCCAAAACGCCATAATGGCACCAGAATTTTGCTAAAATCTTTTCCATTTAATATGTATGTGAAATATAGCCTTTTTCTTATTTACAAACAATTTTTTTTATAAATTCCGGTGCCAGTCATTTATTTCAACATTTTAGTACTAAAAGTAGTTTGCCCCTAAAAGGCTTAAAGGATAAAAACAGAGAAAATGCGTCTGAAAATGGACTGGCACCGGAATTTACAAAAAAAATTGTTTGTAAGTAAGAAAAAGGCTATATTTCACATAAATATTAAATGGAAAAGATTTTAGCAAAATTCTGGTGCCATTGTGGCATTTTGGAATTAAAATTAAGTGGTTTTTTAGTCATACCACTGTCCCTGAAAGGGTTAAATGTCATTTGCGACCCCGTGTTCTATTGCATTTTTTGTTCATCTTCATGAGTACTATCATCCCTCAAAGTTTGTTGAAGCATTTCAGTTACACCCTGTATATATATATATATATATATATATATACATATAGCGTGTATCTGAAATGCTTCAACAAACTTAGAGGGATGATAGTACTCATGAAGACGAACAAAAAATGCAATGGAACATGGGGTCGCAAATGACGTTTAACCCTTTCAGGGGCAGTGGTATGTTTATGAAACCACTTAATTTTAATTCCAAAACGCCACAATGGCACCAGAATTTTGCTAAAATCTTTTCCATTTAACATGTATGTGAAATATAGCCTTTTTCTTATTTAAAAACAAATTTTTTTGTAAATTCCGGTGCCAGTCCATTTTCAGACGCATTTTCTCGAATTTTATCCTTTAAGCTTTTCAGGGGCAAAGTCCTTTTAGTACTTATGTTGAAATAAATGACTGGCACCGGAATTTACAAAAAAATTTGTTTGTAAATAAGAAAAAGGCTATATTTCACATACATATTAAATGGAAAAGATTCTAGCAAAATTCTGGTGTCATTGTTGCATTTTGTAATTAAAATTAAGTGGTTTCATAAATATACCACTGCCCTGAAAGCGTTAAACGTCATTTGCGACCCCATGTTCCATTGCATTTTTTGTTCGTCTTCATGAGTACTATCATCCCTCTAAGTTTGTTGAAGCATTTCAGATACACCCTGCATATTAATGGGATAAGTCACTTTTAACGAATCAAAAAGCGAATAAATCACCTTTTGATTTCAATTGCTTATTCAGGGTTCGTACGCTTTTACCACAATTCGTAACAGAATTTTTCGCCTTATTTAAATGCAGAATAGTATTACAAATCTTGCAATTAAACGAGGTGTCCAAAATTTCTGCTATTTAAATATTAGCAGGGTGGTTAGTGGTCAGGGAAAAATAATGTAAAAAAAAAGTGATATACACCAGTATATTCTTATAGAAAAATTCATCTTGATTATTTGATCGAATAATCAAGATGAATTTTTCTATAAGAATATACTAATGCTTGAAATTTTTTATTGTATTTTTTCCTGACCACTAGCCACCCTAGTGTAACTTTAGGATATATGGCCATAGAGGAGAGATGGGCAGTCTAAATATTTCCAAAATTTTATCATAGATCGCAGCATAAACTTTGTTCGTAGGAAATTGTTCAGCGAGTTCATTCATTGCGACGTGCAGCTGTGTTTTTCAATTATAAAAAGTAAGTAAAATTTTAATGTTTATTTAATTTAGTGGTTGAATATTTTTATTGAATTAGATATCTGAATGTTTTACAGTACGTACGTTCAATTTTGTTTTACTATACGGACTTTTAAGGAACTTTACAAATTGTGATATCGTCGCTACCATATCAAACTATCGAATGCGAAAAAATGCATTTTTCATTACTTTTAAAAATGGGATGATTGTCACCACTATATTTTAATAGTATTCGTCACAAGGGTTGCCAGTTTGGCCTGCTAATTTATTTAGAAATTTCGAATCAATACCATAATTTAGAAATTTTCGCTTTACTTTATTACAGACATTTCTTGATTACTTAAAAAAAAAAAAAATTCTTATATTTACCGGTATGTATTCAGCATTTCTGTAACAACAGAACGCCAAACTGGCTAACCTGTTCTTCACAGATCTGTTGTTATTATTTCTTCTAGGCAAATAATTCTAATAAAATTTAGTGATGACATCGGCTCATTTTTAAAAGTAATGAAAAATGTATTTTTTCATATTCGATAGTTTGGCATGGAAGCGACGATATGTTTTTCATTATTAACAAAAAGAAATGTGTTATTTTTTTTAAATTTTAACTTCACTTTTCCTTTCTTTGTATTGGATGGCCATCTTTCCTCGGTTTGAAGGAAAGATGGCCATCTGCCATTTTAACTTGAATTTTGTTTCCCACTGTTTGTTGTCAATATTTAATTATTTGTTGCCCAAAGTATGATGAAAATATGTATACGGACTTTAAATATGCATAATTATTTCTTGTATTTGCATTCTAAGAGTTTTAATTACAATCTTTAAAAACTACGGCCGTCTATCCTAGAGTTACCCTAAATAGAAATTTTCTAATCAGAAAAATTGGCGGAAATTCCAAGGCGTGTACGCACCTTGATATGTCGAAAAATTCTATTAAAAATTGTGGTAAAAGCGTTCGAACCCTGTTATTTTGAAACGAAGTTTATGTGTATGCACTTTTTTTCTAAAGTATCGAACGGAGAATAAACGGACTTACACATTTCCCTTTAAACCAAAACCTTTAAACGATTATCTCTCGGAATATAAATTTTAGTACCAAACGCAAAATAATTTCATAATCACTTCAAGGAAGGATCTTCAATTTTCATAACTTCTAAATATAATAATTCTTTGCAAAATGAATCAAAATCTTGGATATGATTTCTAAAATAAAAAAAGGTTATTTCCAGAATGCCCTCATTTTTTTAATATTCAATTCCTTTTTATTAGTTTTGAAGTTTGAATATGACACATATTTCAGAAGAAAAAAAAGAACATTTTCAGGAAATTAACGTGTTTCTTAAAACAAAAATCTTAAGTTAGTTGTAAAGACAATCTATATGCAAAATCAAAATTTAAATTCCAACATAAAAAGTGTTTAAAACTTTTGAAATGTGAAAAAATGTACAGAAATGCGTTTATTTTTTGTGTAATATTACTGAAATAAAATGTCATAGAAATATACATTTTCCAACAAACTGTTCAGATTCAAGACAAAATGTTCCAACAAAAGCAGAAATTACTTTCCTTTAATATAACAATAAAAACGTTCATTTCTGCAGTCGCGGTAAAGGAAAACAATTCCTACAAATATATCAAATATATAAAAATCAAAATTTGTCTGTCTTTCTGTCGGTCTGTCTGCATTTCTATACATTTGTATCAACAGTTTTTGAAAGCCAAAATGGTAAAATGTTACGTGTAGGTGTATTAAAACACGGACGAGGCAACTAAAGTATTTCGGAATCGAAATAATATATAGTTAATTTTTAATTAATAAAAAAAAACAAAAATCTAACACACTTTTCCTGTTAAATTTAACACTAGAACTTCCATGAGCCGTCATTTTGACGGTTATCAAATGAATATATTCCGACACGAACCAGAAATTTCTTTTTAAAATAAATTAAATATAAAACTCACAGAAATACTTTAAATGAACAAGTTAAGTAGTTTTATATACAATTTCTGGTGTGAAATAGTTTTAAAAAACTTGAGTAAAATTTCCGGTAGTTCTAGTGTTAAACATTTTTCGTTATATCAGGTGCCAACAATTAAAAATCCACAATAACATTCTTTCTACAATATTTAATTTTGTATTGAAAGATTTCCACGTGAAAAATGAAAATGAAATATAAAGTTTCAAAAATTGAAAAAACAAAATTAATATGACTTCACATTGGTAATATAACAGAAATGTTCAAACATTTCTTAATAATGCAAGAAGTATAAGTATGTGTAAGTATAGAAAGTAGGTTAATATGACGTTATTAGAGAATTAAAAAGAAAATTAATATGACGTCATATTGGAAGTTTAAAGGACAATTAAAAACATGAAATCATTAAATATGAATGACAATTTATTTATTGCTAAAATAGGTGTAAAATAAAATAGAGGTTTTAAAACATTAAAACCATTCTATAGATGTTAAAACTTTCGTCGGAGTCCCAATCACTTTCGACCAGAACCTGGCCATCATCAAAGGACAAAACTGAGATTTGAAGCAAATTTGAAGCAAATCGTATAATTCTGCATGAAACACCCTTTTAGCTAAACTAAAGGGGAGGGGATTAGCCCCCCTGTTTTCCCCCTTTATACTTAAACAATGAACCTCCAAATCTAATCATGGAAGTGCCTTATCAGAAAAAAACCTGTTTTCCAAATTCGAATCAAATCGATTAATTCCGCATGAAAAACACATTACCTAAATTAAGGGGTGGACGTTTAGCTCCCCAATTTCCCCCTTTATACTTAACCAATGAATCTCCAAATCTAATCAAGGAAGCGCCTTATCACAATGAACCTATATACAAAATTTGAAACAAATCGGATAATACTGCACGAAAAACCCATTTATCTAAATTAAGGGAGGACTAGCCCCTCGTTCCCCCTTTATACTTAACCAATGAACCCCCAAAACTAATCAGGGAAGTGCCTTATCAGAATAAACGTATATACAAATTTTGAAGCAAATCGGATAATTCTACATGATAAACCACTTTATCGAAATTAAGAAAGGGGGGGGGGGAGGGAGATTAGACCACGTTCCTGGAAACGCGATAACTCTTGAATAAAATATCCGATTTGCTTCAAATTTTGTATATACGTTCATTGTGATAAGGCGCTTCCCTGATTAATTTTGGGGGTACATTGGTTAAGTATAAATGGGGGAAACGGGGGGTGATAACCCCCTTAATTAAGCTAAATGGGTATTTCATGCAGAATTATCAGATTTGCTTCAAATTTGGTATATAGGTTCATTGTGATAAGGCGCTTCCCAGATTAGTTTTGGGAGTTCATTGGTAAAGTATAAAGGAAGTATTTCATGGGTATTTCATGCAGAAATAGCTTGTGAGCTCAATGTCATGAGTTTAACTGGGCACTTTTTTTTAATTTAAATATTTGCCACCATTATTTAAAAACAAAATTCTTTTTGATCTATTGCAGAAGTTAAATAAACATGGCACAAAAGTAGCAGTACTGAAATAGTGGTATCAAAACAAAAAACATGCTACGAACGCTGTGAGTCCTGCTTAATCTATAACGGGCAGGGAAGACCGAGCTATGCTCGGTCAAAATTAGCTTTGAGTTCGAATGACCATGACCGTGCTTGAATTGACCCATGACCAAAATGGTCCAATAATCAAATTTTCTCGAACATGTAACCAAGCCCAATTGTCTTCTCTTACCAAAAGCCATAGGATATAAAATTTAATCAAAATAGTCTGAGCCGTTTATTAGATAAGATTAGCTTGTCTCACAGTGACCCAAAAATGACCCACTAATCGGATTCTCTCGAGCATGTGACCTAGACCAATGAATTTTTCGTGCCCAAAACCCGAAGGATACAAAATTTTGTTCAAATCGTCTGAGCCGCTTTTAAGATAAAAATAGCTTGACCCATAATGATCCATGACCAAAATGACCCACTAATAGAAATTTCTTGAACATCTGACTTAGCCCAATAGTCTTCTCGTTCCCTAAAACTGTAGAATACTAAATTTAGTTCAAATTCTCTGCGCCTTTTTAAGATAAAAATAGCTTGACCCATAATGATCCATGACCAAAATGACCCACTAATCGAATTTTCTCGAACATGTGACTTAGCCAAACAGTCTTCTCGTGCAAAAAAACCATTGGATACAAAATTTAGTTCAAACCGTCTGAGCCGCTTTTAAGATAAAAATATCTTGACTCATATTGACCCCTGACCAAAATGACCCACTAATCAAATTTTCTCGAACATGTGACGTAGCCCAATGATTTTCTCGTGCCCGAAACTCATAGGATACAAAATTTAATCAAACTCGTTAGAGCCGTTTTTTTTAGATAAAATTAACTTGACCCAAAAATGACCCACTAATAAAAAGTTCTCAAATATGTGACCCAGCCCAATAGTCTTCCCGTGCCCGAAAATAGTATGATACAAAATTTAGTCAAAATCGTTTGAACCGTTTTCAAGATACAATTAGCTTGACCCAGACCCACGGGGACCCAAAATGACCCACCAATCGAATTTTCTCGAACATCTGACCTAGCCCAATGGTTTTGTGGTGCCTCAAAACCGTAGGATACAAAATTTCATCAAAATTGTTAGAGCCGTTTTTAAGATAAAATTTGCATAACCACACGCACACACAAGATTTGCTCGTATTAGAATATATGGCAACGAGAAAAGAAGTTTGTGTGTGTGCTATGTCCGCTGAATGCAGAGATACAAAGATTGACAGGAAGGTACCTCTAAATCTGAAATAATGTATTCCGAAGCCTGATTTTGGAATTTTTATCCTTTTTTTTTTTCAATTTTAATTTTTTATTTGATTTTTAGCGCTTTTTCACATATTGACCCGATTTTTCCATATTAGTATAAGGAATTCTACTTTCAATCGTAGTTTCAATTTAACTAAATGGGTATTTCATGCAGAAATAGCTTGTGAGCTCAGTGCCATGAGTTTAATTGGACACTTTTCTTTTTATTTAAATCTTTAAAACCACTATTTAAAAACAAAATTCTTTTTGATGTATTGCACCACATTTTGACCCGATTTTTCTATATTAGTAGAATGGATTCTACATTCAATCGACAGTTTCAATCTTTTAGCCTAATATTCTGAATAATATTAATCTTGTCGTCTTTTCAATAAAGTTGATACTGAAAAGAAAAATATCGATATCGTACAGAGTTCGTACAGCAATTATTGAATTTTTCAGGAATTTTTTTTTATGCAATTGGAAGGTTTTTTTCGCATTTTGCGGAGATTTTTTTTTACATTGGTAAAAGGAATTCGGTTTTCAAATTTTAGCTTAGTATAGTAAATTTTATTCTTTGCGACATTTGAGTTTTAGCGATTTTTAATGCAACATTTAGCGTTATTTTGCGTATCATGGCGAATTTTTGACATTTATGTGAGAATTTCGGTTATAATGTTTCAGCCCACTATACTAAATTTTGTCCTCTGCTATTTTTGAATATTTTGCGATATCTAATGCGATTTTCAATAAGATTTTTTGTGTTTTTTGGCGTTCCGCTGAGATTTTTTAGACATACTTAAACGAAATTCTGTTTCAAACTTTTGCTTATATATTAAATATATGTTAAAATTCATTATAATAAATTATACCTCTTCGAATTTTTAATTTCAGCGATTTTGTAAATGTTTTCACGTTTTGCGGTGATTTTTTGACATTTGGGACATTAATCTGGTTTCAAACATTTAGTCTTACACAGTAAAATTTCTTCTTCGCGATTAAAAAATTTTTTAGCGTATTTTCGCGTTTTGTGGCGATTGTTTGACACTCGTAAAAAGAATTCTGTTCGAAACTATTAGCTCAAGGGAGTATTCAAATCCAAACTGCTTATTTTGAGACACATTTGTAAATTCATTTTTGCTCTAAAATGCCTCCAATTGGCAGATTCTCTTATTCAGAAACTTTATAATGACCATATTGTCTTGATTTTTGGATAAAGGCAGAATATATTTTTAAAAAGGCTGTCAAAGTGAACATTTTGAACTGAATTTCCCGAAGTGATAGCGCTGGAAACAAAAAAAAAATATCGGACTGTGAAAATAATTGTTTGTAAATCAATTTCTAATTAATTGAACGAAAAATAAAAAAATGGGGCCCTTATAAATGTCTTCATAAATCACGGCGCCAAGTTTCATGTTTTTATTTTAAAAAAATGAGTCTGAAAATGTGTCACAAAATTTTGAGTTGTTGAGCGTGAAAAATATTTCTTTTGAATTCCGCGTTAATATGGTAAATTTGTTTCTGTGCAATATTTGATTTTTTAGAGAATTTTATAGCAATATTTAGCGTTTCGCTGCGATATTTGTCATTCGTAAAAGGAATTCAATTTCAAATTTTAACCTAACACAGTAAATTTTGTCCTTTGCGAATTTCGATTTTTAAAATTTTTTATCATGATTTTTAGAGTTTTTTCGCGTTACGAGACGATTTTTTGACATTTGGAAAGGAATTTGGTTTCAAACTTTAAGCTTTACATAATAAATTTTGTCTCCGCCATTTTTGAAGCTTTTACGATTTTTACGCGATTTTTAATGCAATTTTTAACGTTTTATAGCGTTTAGCGCTATTTTTTTTTTTTTTTTTTTGACATTCGTAAAATAATTTTGTTTCGAACTTTTAGCTAAATATAAGAAATACTTCCCACTGCGGTTTTTAAAGCGATTTTTATGGTTTTTATTGTTTTCCGCAGCAATTTTTTCACATTCGTGAAAGGAATCCAGTTTCAAAATTTTATCCTAATATAATAAATTTTTTCCTCAGTTAACTTTTGATAAATTATAGAGTTTTAGTGCAATTTTTAGCGTTTTTTTTTTCGGGTTACGCTGGGGTTTTTGACATACGAAAAAATAATTCGGTTTCAGACATTTAGTCTTACATGATAAATATTGTCCTCCGCGATTTTCAATGCGACTTTCAGAGTTTTTTCGCATTTCGCGCCGATTTTTTTACATTCGTGGTTACAAAGTTTTAGCTCACTGTAGTCAAATTTGCCCTCAGTGCTTTTGGTATCAGTTGATATATTTGGCCCTCAGTGCTTGGAGATTTTTATGCGAATTTTTCTGAGTTTACTTTGCAATACATAACGATTTTTCAACGCTAGTAAAAGGTATCCTGTTTTAATATTTTTGCCCATTACAGTAAATTCTTTCCTCTTTTCAATAAAGTTTGTTCGGAATTCGCACAGATTTTTCATTTCTCCGCAAATTTTTGTATGCGATTTTTAGAGTTTTTTCAGGTTTCGCAGAGATTTTTTGACATTCATAAAGGGAATCCTGTTTTAATATTTTAGTCCAATACAGTTAATTTTGTCCCCTGCAATTTTTGAATTTTTGAATTTTGGTGGCTTTTTTTTTTTTTTTTTTTTTTTTTTTTTGCGATTTTTCCACAGTAGTAAAATGAATCTTGTTTAGATCTAATAATAAATAGTACATTTAGATAGTAAATTTTGTTCTTTTTCCATAGAATTTATTTGAAAATCATGCAGCGGATTTTAAATTTTTCGTGATTTTTCAAGCATTTTTTAGAGTTTACCCGTGCTTTTTTTTTTCTTTAACGGGTAGAAAATAAATTTAATTTTAAATTCCTCGAAACAAATAGCGCTTCAATAAATCAAAGCTTATTTTAATTATTATTTTTAATTTTAGCAATGTTCAATCACTAGCTGTATTACATATCGCGACTAAAATATGAATATGAGCAAAATTACCGTAATTTCCGGCGTATAATCCGCAGCTCAAAGAGTCGTTTTTCGACCCAGAAATATTATTTTATAAAATGTAACTTAAAAGATCGCTGTAAATATTCAACTACAATTATTGAATAAAATTTCTGGGTCGAAAAACGACTCTTTGAGCTGCGGATTATACGCCGGAAATTACGGTATATTTTTTCGATGTACATGGAGAAATACCTAATACCTGCTTCACAGAAATAATAATAATAATAATAATAATAATAATAATAATAATAATAATAATATGTATACACACACACACACACACACACACACACACACACACACATATATATATATATATATACACTCTATTAAGGGTTTAAGAAATACATGAATAGTTGTAAGACTTTTTTAGAAAAAAAAAGTAATTGATATTTTTAAAAGGGATTAAAATGGGAAAAGGAATTTTTAAACGGATTTTAAAATTTTTAAAAGGGATTTAAAAGGGATCTTTATTTCTTTAAAAAAATTGTACCTTTAAAATCAAAACACTATTTTCATTTTATAGAAGCGGGATGGTTATTCAATTCAAAATTATTTAATTTTTCATTCTTTAAAGTTGGAGGTGTATTGTTTCTAGACAGCAAAAATATTCTTAAATATCTAAAAAAAAAAAAAACCACCTTGATTTAGCAAAGCTGATTTTAATTAATTTCTTGAGAGAAATAGTTTTAGGAATCTCTAGTCAACAACTGTATTTATCATCGCTATCAAAATATGAATAAAAAACAAAATTAAATTATATAGAGAAAAAATACATAGAGAAAAATCTAGTATGTCTACAAACATATGAAAAATATATACATTCAATTTAGAGTTTAAAATGTACATGCTTTGTTCTTAGAAATAAAAGTAAAATGCATGTATTGATAGAAATATTTTTTGTTTTTTGTTTTTATCACTTAGTAATCAGAATAATGTGTACATTTTATATGAGCTGAATGCTTAGTCACACGTTCAAAATTCAACAAAAGTGGAGGTTTATCCTTATTAGACAACGCATATAATCTTAAATTTCTTAAAAGGAAATAGTCTGTTATTTAATAAGGATGATTTTAACTAACCCATAACAATTTCAGGAACCTTCGGTCGGTAACGATATTGCACATCATTAACACTCGGTAACGCTCCTATCGCGTTTCAGTTATTCCACACAATTCAGCGGGGAACGCTATTTTAACGTTCCCTATAATTTTTATAGTACTTAAGCATCGGGAGATTCTATTTCTTCGTTGGATCTATCTTCTTTTACTTAGAAATAGAGAGATTCGTTTACAAATTATAATATATATACAGGCATCCCCCGACTTACGCAATTAATGCGTTCCGCTGACTTTTACGTAACTCGAATTTTAGGTAAGTCGAATGTGTAATTTGCTTAGGTAAAATTTCGTAAGAAACTGCAATATTTATTATATATACACATATAGATTATTTACACAGTATTAATTTTTAATTAAAGCAACATGCAGCAGTATTTACTCGGATATAAATTATACAAGTATGAAAAATATAAAGGTAAACTGAAAAAAACACTTTTCAAATAAAAAATATCTTGTGGCATTTGGGATTTATAAATTTAACATTGATGGAGTGATTTATAAGAATTTTGAGATTACTTCAAACGACTATAAAAATAATAAATAATTAAAGAGGACTGACTTACCTCTTCTCCACGAATTTTCGATGACAAGACAAATGAATAGCACCCACAAAATAAAATAATTCTTGATAAGCACAAATTGTATTTATTAAGAATTAGATGACAACAATGAATAACGAACAATAAAGATTCGTTGTTATGATAATACTGTATATTCCCAACAAAAATATAACTCTCTCTAATACATAAAACAACATTATAATAGCTATAATTTTTATCTACATATTTTATTTATAAAATAACTGTCAAAAGTATGCAAACGCGTACCAAATGCGCTAGTGAGTTCATAATGTAATTTTCAAAAATTTTTTACGTAACTGCGAATTTAAGTAAATCGCAGTATACGTAAGTCGGGGAATGCCTGTATATCATTTCATTTATTAGGTCATTCTGAAAGTTCTGCGGTTTTTGAAATATTTTGAATTCATAAATACCGCATTCCCACCAGAATTTCGAAATAGAACTTTGTTTTTATAATGTACATGAAGAAACTGCTTTTATTTATTTGCAAATAAATCTATCTGTACATTCCGGTGACATTCAATCATTATAACTATTATAAGTGACGAATAAAAATAGCCCGAGATTTTGTATAAGAAAATGAAAACATCGCCCGCGGCTAGAGGGTTAATTTAAAAATAAAAGTATCCGGAAAATTTCAATATCGCCACAGAAAACTACACCGAATGTTTTAAGGATATTCCAGAAATAATATTATATAAATAAATTTATTGATAAAAAAAGATTTTCTAATTTTTTTTTTTAAATTTTCGTCACCCTTCCCCCGCCCCTTGTAATCAGAATAATGTGTACATTTCTTATGACCCGAATATTTAGTCACTGCATTCAAAAGTATTTACATTCCCATTCCACAAATTTCCAAGTTATTCATTATTAAATACCAAATATAAACTTAAATTTCTGAAAAAGGAATTCATCTTGATTTAGCAAAGCTGATTTTAATTAATTTATGGGCGGAAACTAATTCAATAATGTTTACTCTGTGGAGATATGATAATCAGAAGAAAATATTAAGAAATAACATAAATTTTTACACACACATCCTCCCCCCCCCATATATATATATATATATATATATATATATATATATATATATATACACGTGACTGACTATTTTTTGAGCACTAAATACATAGCTGAAAGATTTATTCTTTTCGCAACATTATTTTTTAAGATAAATGTTTTGTTTGTTTAACCCCTTAATCGTCGCGCCCTTTTAGTTTAGGCTACTTTTTAAAAAATGAGATTGCTTGATTACCACCAGTTTTTTTAAGTAGAAATGTCCGTCTTATTTAATAGGCAGATAAAATAATGCAAGAATAAAGCCAATAATACTATTTAAAAAAACTGGTGGGAATCAAACAATCTCAATAAAATAGGCGTAATCTACGCTGCCCGTGAATGTCTCGGGCACGACGATTAAGGGGTTAATAGCAGAACTTTTTCCCAATACATAAGGCAAAAATGTCTTTTAAAAAATAGTGGTAAGAAAAGAATAAATTTGGCATATATGCATTTAGTGCCCCAAATAATAGTAGTCACAAACCGCCACTGAATATATATATATATATATATATAAGGAATTTAAATTACCTACTATAAACTTTAAAAAGTTAAAGACATAAATATTCTATTTGCTGTTTAAAAAGTACATAGATTTTTCCAAGGCTTCTCTAGTACTGCAAACACATGTAAGCATTATAATATATAACATATTTTTTCTTTTCTCTTAAAGAAACTAGTCGGATGTGGCAATCCCAAAACTTTCTTCTATCTCACACAGATTTCGCATACATTAAAAAGAATCAGCACCAGTTTATACCAAGGTCTAACTGAATCTAAAGTTTTATTAAATTCCGTACATTAGTTCTTGAGATACGACTATTGCTAAAATCGTGTGAAGCCTGAAAAATGCAGCACAGCAGCGCCACCTGTTGGGAGATTTAGACCAAAACCTAATCAACAACAACTTATGTAGACATCTAGCTGAATCAGAAGTTTGATGAAAATCCGTGCATTAGTTCTTGAGATATAGTTATCCTGATAATAATGAAAAAAGTAGCATAGCAGCGCCACCTGTTGGGCAATTTATACCAAAACGTAAGCAGTATCTATTTAGGTCAAGGTCTAACAGAATCTGAAGCTTGATGAAATTCCGTGCATCAGTTCTCGAGATATAGCTATCGTAAAAATCGAGAAAAAGTGGTATAGCAGCGCCACCTGTCGGTCAATTAAAACCAAAACGTAAGCAGTATCTATTTATGTCAAGGTCTAACAAAACCTGAAGTTTGATGAAAATAATTGCATTAGTTCTTGAGATAGAGCTATTGCGGTAATCGCGAAAAATGTAGCATAGCAGCGCCACCTGTTGGGCGACTTTCACCAAAAACTAATCAGCACCAATTTATATCAGGGATTAACTGAATATAATTTTTTATTAAATTTCGTGCATTAATTCTTGAGATAGAGCGCCCACAAAATTTTTGTCACATACAGACAGACAGACAGACAGAGTCACAGACAGACATTTTCTAAAAATGGTTAAATCGTGTTCATGACCTTATAAAACGCATAAATCCGTCGAAAACTGGAAGTCGAAAATTTTCATGAATCCCATACTTTCTTCTTTTAAAGATAGAAGAAAGTAAAAAAAATGAATAATTAACATGTTTCATATGAGTCGAATAACTTAAGTAGCTCATTTAAAAATATTTAATTTTCCATTCCACAAATTGGGAGGTTTGTCCTTATTAAACAGCAAAGATAATCTTCAATTTCCGGAAAATAATTGCACCTTGATTTAGCAAAGTTGATTTTTATTTATTAATTACGAGAAACTATTTCAGTGATGTTCACTGGGTGGCGATATGTCGTCTCAAGAAAATAGTAATAAATAATATACTTTTTTATGAAACAGTACATCAAAATTATCTACTACATCCTTAGAAAAATGAAAAATATATACATAATATAATGTATATATTTTTCATTAAGAATACATGGCTTTTTTCCAAGTCTTCTTTCTCTACTACTTAAAAAACATGTAAGTAGTGAAAAAAAATCACCGATGTTTTTCTATCTTAAAGGGGAAAAAAACAGGATAGTGAATATGTTTCACATGAGACGGATAAATTAAACAGTTCATATAAAATTATTTTCTTAACCACTCTATAAATGTGAAAGTTTATCCTTATTAAACAGCAAATATAATCTTAAATTTCTGAAAGAGAAATGCGCCTTGATTTAGCAAAGCTGATTTTAATTACTCTATTGCGAGAAACAATTTCGTTAATTCTCACTCTGTGCCAATATGTTAAATCCTGAGAAAATACTATTAAATAATGTAATTTTTTTTATGAAAAAGAGCATTGAAATATTCTACTATGCAATTGGAAACATTAAAAATATAGACATTCTATTTGTTGTTTAAAAGTTCCAAGTTTTCTCTACTTCTACAAAAACATGTAAATATTTAAAAAAAAAAAAAAAAAAAAAAAAAAAAAAAAAAAAATTAAGGGTTTATTTTTTTTTTCAATAAAAAAAAGGATAATGAATATATTTCATATGCGTCGAACAACTTAAATAGCTCATTTAAAATTATTCACTTTCCTATTCCAGAAATTGGGAGCTTTATCCTTATTAAACAGCAAATATAATCTTCAATTTCAGGAAAAAATATTGCACCTTGAGCTAGCAAAGTGGATTTTTATTTATTAACTACGAGAAACTATTTCAGTACTGTTCACTGGGTGGCGATATGTTATCTCAAGAAAATAGTAATACATAATATACTTTTTTATGACAAAGTACATTAAAATTATCTATTATATCCTTAGAAATATGAAATAAATATATATTATTTTTGTTGTTTAAAAAATGCATGGATTTTTCCAAGGCTTCTCTAGTACTTCAAAAACATGTAAGTATTGAAGTATTTGGGGGGGGGGGGGATCACCGTTTTTTTCTACTTTAAAGGAAAGAAAAAAAACAGGATAATGAATATATTTTACATGAGCCGAATAACTTAAGCAGTTCATATAAAATTATTTACTTTCCCATTCCACAAATTGGGAGGTTTATCCTTATTAAACAGCAAATATAATCTTAAATTTCTGGAAAAGAAATGCACCTTGATTCAGCAAAGCTGATTTTAATTAATTTCTTGGGAGAAATGATTTCAGGAATGTTCAGTCGGTGGCGATATGTAATATGAGGCGAGCGCCAACTTCAGCACCTTGGCGACCGCGACAGGGATGACTGGAAATTCGCGCGCGAGATTCTTTCTTCCCGTGTGCAGTGTCTAGAAAGTCCGCCGGTAGGGCTTTCGACAGCCTCTTTAACTGGCATGGATGCTTACGCCTTCATCAACAATGGCACAGCCCCGGCGAGCCCTGGAACACAAGCAACCTATGAGGATATAGATGATGATCAAGGTAGGAAGACATATGCAGCACTTAATTTTTTGCAGAATACTTTTAACAGAGTTTCATGAAAAATTATTTTTAAAACATCAGAATTTTTCTATAGTTTTTCAAGTTTTAAGTTTAAGACCTGTTGATTTTATGCAGCTTATTATTATAATTAACATTAATATTGTCTATTCGAAAAAAAAAAAAAAAATCTGCTCGATTATCTATATACGATGATTCTTCTGCAGAATTTTTAATTTTTTTTAAAAAGATTTTTCGAATTTTCGAGTTTTAAAAATCTGTTTGTACAGCTTAATATGATAACTAACATTAATTTTCTTTATTCGAAAAATATTCTGCACTTTATATCTGTATTTTATAAAATGGATTTTTTAGTAAATTTTTGAGATTTTTTTAAGGTTCGTCCATTTCTAAGTTTTTTTAACTTGTTGATTTTTAAGGTTATGCTAATTTAACATTATTTTTTTTAAATTGAAAAATGAATTGAAGTCTGTATTTCCTATCTATACTTCATAAAAAATGTTTGATGAATATTTTGAGATAAAAAAAGAAGAAAAAACTTGATGATTTTTTTCAGTTTTGTAGGACCTGTTGAATTTTCTAAAGTTTATTATGACCACTAATATTAATTTCCACAATTTAGAAGGGAAAAAAATACGTTTTTTGTCTGAATTCAAAATAACAAAGTTCTCATAAATATATAAGTTTTGGCAGTTTTTTAAGACATTTTCATGTGTTTTTTATAAAAAAGTAAATTTTTTTAAATTCTTTAATGGATAGAATACATGCGTTTTCTCGGCACCTCACATAATGAATTCATTATTATAAAGAAGACGTTTTATATTATTGAAATATGGTATATTTAAAAAAAAATAGACATATTTTTAAAATTTCAAAAACATATTGTCGTTTTATCAAAATAACGTTTTCAATTTAAATAGCAATCTATATGTTTTATTACTTATGATTGCTCTACAAGTTTTAAAAGAAAGAAAAAACACACCAATGCTCCTACCAAATATTTTACTACAAATAATATATATATATATATATATATATATATCAGGGTTCGTACGCTTTTACCACAATTTTTAATATAATTTTTCTATTTAATATTTAAATTGCAGAAATAGCAGACACCTTGTTTAATTTCAGGATTTGTAATACTTTTCTACATTTAAAAAAGGCGAAAAATTCTATTAAAAATTGTGGTAAAAGTGTACGAACCCTGTATATATTAATATATATATGTATTACTACTATATTTTTAATCATCTTATGACGGATTATGTGATATGATTTAATATTATTTCTAAAGTATGCTAAGTCGATTCTTAACGTGTACTTGGTTATGAAAAATCTAAATACTTATTAGAAAATCGACTGCAAAACTTTAACTTATTTATTTACTATATTCGTAATTTATCATTACTTACACATATTTTTTAATAATAAAAATAAAATTAAACTGAACAATATAAGGAAACTAAAGTTTCAAAGTATGGCAGAATTTTCATTATTTTGCGAATTATGTTTTACTTTTTTTTAAAGAAAGAAGAAAAATGATTTTATTTTATTTTATATATTTATTTATTTATTAAAGTAAAAAAAAATCTCTAAATGATTCCTTGTTTTTGCATACTTTATTATACTAACTCTTGGTATAATTCTGTTAACTATGAAATAAACATTTAAATATTCATTAAAATATATCTATTCTTTTTATTTATTAATTCAGCAATTAAACTTTGGTTACATTATTTTTAATAATAATAATAATAAGAAGAAGAAGAAGAAATACTGATAAATATAAGTAAACGAATATTTAAAAGTATACTAGCACTTTTTATTGTTTTACGAATTTAGGTTCCCTTTATTCTTTATTAAAAAAAAAATAATTTATTCTGTTTTTTTTTTTTTTTTTTTTTTTTTTAGATTATCATTATTTTATGGCGTTTTTTTCTTTCTTTTTTATGATTCATTATTTGTGCTAAAACCTGTATTATTATACTAATTATTAACAAAATTGTTTTGCTAGAATCGAAACATCTAAATATTTATTAGAATATCTGTGCATGAATTTTAGTTATTTGCCTACTTCTTTTATTAATCAACTGTAGGAATTATAAGTTTAAAAAAATACCTGACAAATTTAAGTATACAATTTTAAAGCTTAAAGCACTTCCGTTATTTTAAGAATTTTACTCTACTTCTTTTCTATAAAGAAAAGAGTTGATTTTGTTTTTTTCCCTTTACGTGAAGTCTTGTGTTTTAGTTTCCTTTTTTAATGCATTAAGTTATTAACTTTTTACATTCACTTAGTTATAATGCAATTAACCAAATTATTTGTTCATTATGGAGAATTATTTTTTATTGATTTCGATAAAGTTGGGAAATGTTGGAGTTTTCTTAATCAGTTTTGAACATAT
The DNA here is from genome assembly GCA_963931845.1 of Maratus michaelseni. Lineage (NCBI taxonomy): Eukaryota > Metazoa > Arthropoda > Arachnida > Araneae > Salticidae > Maratus > Maratus michaelseni. The sequence continues at coordinate 220,467,655 of OZ007595.1, forward strand.
ATAAACTTGTTTCTATTTTTGTAATTTTATACAATAATTTTTATATTTCAATAGAAAAAGCACCTTAGATAAAATTTAGCGAAGGAACATTTTTAATGGTTTTGTTGAACGGCAAAGAAATTCTTTGTACATTAGCAATGTATTTTGAAAGCGCAGTTTTAAATATCTACGTAATTGCATTTAGATAAAAGCTTCTATCCACAAATGATTTTTCAACGAATATTCAACATGCAGTTAGACAAAACCAGAAGCGGAAGAATTAAAAACATCTGTCCTTTTTTTTAAAGAAATAAATTGAATTTCTTAAATTTATTTTTAAACTTCCCTCAAAAAAAATCCCTCATAAATTACATTGAAAAGGAATAAAAATACTGAGCAGTTAGTTAAGATTTTGGAAACCATAACGGCCATTTTAACCCTTCTAGTTCCAAGTTTTAATTTTTTTTATGAGCGTTTTAGTTTTGAATGGTTTGAACCAGAAATTTAATTCTATTAAATTTAGCTTCTTCCTATAACAAGGCATACATTTGATTTAAATTATGAAATTTAAATTATTATTTTTATCTGCTTCGAAACACGAAAAACGTCAATAAATGGGATTTAAAAAAAACCTCAATGTCATGCTTGCAAACCTTCAACTATTCTTCTGCAAAATGTGCTTTATCCCCTTTTAATAATTTCATTTTTTTTAACAATGAATGTAAAATAGAGACACTAAAATATTTACCTTAAGATGTGTTTCAATTAATAAAGCAAAGATTTTACTGTTAAAAATTAGTGGTTAAAATTTTCTAGTAACGAAGCACATAAATTTTTATTGCCTGAACAGCGTTCAGACAAAACAGTTACATGGTTAATGTGACCCTAATTAAACACGTATGGGACAAGAAAATTCATTTGAAATGTATATTCATTTATATATTTTCATATTTCCCCGTGAAACTTATCTGATTTTAACTCTAAAAAAAAAAAAAATCTGGTTCGGACTCCGAGCGTGTTTAACCCGGGTCAAATTAACCCGCATTTTGAAGATGAACACTGTAGGGTGAAAGGTATGTAATGGTAGCAGGAGGGTTAACAGTTTGACTACATGTCGAGACACATACATCCAGCGCCTGATTACCAATGGGGCAAATTTTCACCAGTAAAAATTAATAGAAATTTTATACCTATTCATGAAAGTAATTTTGCATGAATAGTTTGTTTAAATAAGCAAAAATTTCTAATCAAATTTACTGATGGAAGTTTGTCCCGTTAGTAATCAGGCCCTGCATGGGTCCCCATATCCCACTTTTTGAAAAACTATCTCTGTCATACACTTATACTACGATATTTGGAAGAGAAAACACCAAAAAGAAAAGTTTTTTGTAAGTTATGATACGAGTAATATAAAATTTGTCGCCAGTTGAAAATCCCGTGATCAGCGGATTAACTAAGAAATATTGAAAGTGCAAAATTTGAAATACGTAATTATATTAATTCCCATGTTTGAGTTGCGTTTACTTTATTTGACTTGCTAATAAAAATATAGAAACAAAAATGCAAATATCACAAAACGAACTACCGTAATTTCCGGCATATAATCCGCAGCTCAAAGAGTCGTTTTTCGACCCAGAAATATTATTTTATAAAATGTACCGTAATTTCCGGCGTATAATCCGCAGCTCAAAGAGTCGTTTTTCGACCCAGAAATGTTATTCAATAATTGTAGTTAAATATTTACAGCGATCTTTTAAGTTACATTTTATAAAATAATATTTCTGGGTCGAAAAACGACTCTTTGAGCTGCGGATTATACGCCGGAAATTACGGTAATTAATATCAATGTAAAATAGTTTTTAACTCGTTGGGGACGAGCGACACGTATACGTGACGCATAAGATGCTCAGAATCCTTCATTATTCCCACCAGTTAATTTTTATTGTAAACTTTGCCTTATTTAATGACAGCATTTCTGCTATTCAATTACACGCAAATTTCCGTTTTGAAAAACCGGTGGTAAAAGATTAAAAATTCTGTAAAGGACGCTCATCGCGAAGGGGTTAAATCTGAAATATTGAAAAATATTATATCATTAGTTTTATTTATTTCAGATTAGACTTTTAATGGTTCATAAACGTTTTCAAAGTATACACATGCAGTGTACCACTAATATTTACAAGAATTTTAACATATGAAAATGCAAAATTTGCAGCTATTTTAATGAAATGCAATACATACAAATTATTAGAATAAATTGTAAATTATTATAATGGAATACCATTTCTTATGCAATATTTATGCTACATTATAAAAATCCCCAATCCAACGACAATAAATACGAAACTGACATATCTTATTTTGTTGATATATGTATATGTTATTATGCCTAACAAGTAAAAATGAAATTTTACTAAAAAAAGCATAAAAACAGAAAAAATTCTCAATGTGCATTCTCATTTAAAATTAATCTACAACCATATGCAAGATGTTGAGGGAGATTAGACATGCTTTCACACCAGCGATTTTGCACCATGCCGTTCACCGGTTGCACTGTGACATTTCCGAGTGCATCTCTCATGTTCTTTATTGTTTGAATAAGCGTTAATGGTAGGATACAGTTTTGACAGACGTTGTCTGCCATATGTGGATTATAAAATACATTATTTTTAATTAGTCATTTAATAAAATTATTTCAAAGCATTCCGTATGCAATTAATTAAATAAGAAAGGTTTGATATATAGATCTCAGAATAACATTATAATTTCGCATAAAATTTAAATAAAATTTAAGTAAAACATAAGCCAAACGACATTAAACGAGGTGAATTTAAGAATAATTGCAGAATAATGAACTGACATCTACATGTATTTTGTATTCTACTTCTAACGGTTCTTTCCTATTTTTCCCAAAATACTATTCGTGTCATATATTTAATCAACTGCAAGAGATATGTAGAACAAAGGATATATTTTTTAAATATTGGTACAATTAGAATATTAAAATAGTGTCTTCTGGCAATTCTGCATTCGCTATATTACACGAAATAAAAAATATATTAAACGTTTACTAAATAAACAATTGAAAATATGTCTTTAAAAATAATCTACAGATTGAAAAGGGAAAAAAAGTATTGCGTTTTAAGTTTTGCATTTTCAAAATCGATAATGCGATGCTTTAATATATATGTATATTGAAGTATATATTTATCAAAATAAGCATTAAAATTGTTCTCGGGATATCAAATCCTCTGGATATTGAAAAAAGTATTACCGAATCATAATTAAGAAATTTACCAGCTGTTGCTTTAAAAAAGTACGGGTTTTCGTTTCTTTAACCAACAGTACTTTTTTTAGACGTTTTACTTTCATTAAATAAATAAATAAAATGAAACAAATAAATAGAGAGTTAAAGTCAGTTATTTTTTAATTTCTGAACGTGTAGACAATAAATCTATTTTTTTAAATATTGGATAACTATTTTTCCCACATATATCCTTCCTACGTAAAACTTCAGTTTTGCTGACATACTACATGTTTTATTAAATGTTTGAATTTCAAAAACTGAAACGAAACTTTTAAATTTCCATTTTTTTCTTTATTTCTTATGAACGTTTCAATTTCAAACGTTAAATAACATGTTTTCTGCAAAAGATATTATTTCTTCAGTTTTTTTAAAAATATATATGCCTCTTTATATGCAAGAAAATTTTTCCTTTTCTTGATTTTTTTAAAGAGTTAAACAAACTTAATATGTGATTCTTTTTTCATTATTGCAAAAGATAGACAGGTGTGAAGAAGTTGATATTTAAAAAAAAATTAACATTTTTTACGCTTTTCATTCCTTCAGGTTGAAATAAAAACACTTTCTTTTGTATAATAATTGCAAATATATATTTAAAAAAATAGTTGTGATCTCATTAAAAATTCAAATGTTTTAAAAATACATGTTATATTTTTAGTCGGCAGTTTGGTTCGAATAATTGTTTTTATAGCATCTTAAATAGAATATTAGATAGAAAATTGAAGTATGTCAGGACTTGTTTTCTCATGTTATGAGATAAGCGTTTCTATCTGCGATTTCCACAAAAAACTTTTACATTTAAAAATTGTTGTTTTTATTGCTGTGACTCGTTGAAACTCATATATATATATATATATATATAAAGTTGGCGCACCGGAAAATTTTATCATTGAATTATTATACATGAATTCCGATAGCTAATGTCTAATAATTAACGAGCAGAATTTTCTGGTACGAATTGATTTTCCTAAACGGAAGGAACTTTTCCAACAACCCAATATTTTAACCCTTCTTTGCATGAGTATTCTTTTACAATTGTTTTTTATACATATATTAAATATTAGACACCAGAAATTTTAAAATAGATTTTTAACTTTGTTCAGCATCATAGTTCACGGGAAATTTACTAGATTAATATTTCTATATAAATATAGTGGTGGCGAAGAAGTTGATTTATTTATTAAAAGTTAAATAAACAGCGATGGAAATTTCCATCACAATGCAAAGAAGGGTGTATTTAACTGTGGTATTACGTTTTGTCGAAAAAAGACCCTCATACTCACATATTTAACCTAATTGATCTCTATGCTGTATTCGTTCAATTATTTTCTTCGTATAATGTGCATAACATAAACGTTTCGTCCTTCATTTATTTATTTTTTTGAAAATTTTCTCAAACTGTCTCACACCATATTTATTTTCCCTTTACACTAATTTTACGACAACATATATGCGACAGTGAAAGAAAGTATTATATATTAGTTTTACGTATTTCTTATTAGATTCTTCATTTTTAATAATGCACTAATATTGGACTATTCTTTCAAAGTACATGGATGACATTTGCTACTAACATTTAAAAGAATTTTATAATATGAAAATGCAACATTTGAAGTTTTTTTCCATGAAATGCAATACATACGAATTATTGGAATAAATTGCAAACTTTTATATTGAAATACCGTTTCATATCCAATATTTGACCACATTATAAAAATTCCCAATCCAACGGTAATAAATGCGAAACATGTTTTAGTTAGTTCCTATATATATGTATGTTATTATGCTTAACAATTAAAAATGAAATCTTGCTATAAAAGCTTAAAAACAGAAAAACATTTCGTAGTGTGCATTAGAATTTAAAATTAATCTACAACCATATGCGAGGTACTGAGGGGGAATAGACATACTTAGCGCGGATTTGCACCATGTCATTTACCGGTTGCACTGTGACATTTCCGAGTACATTTCTCTCTGTATCTCTTTCTTTTTTTAAATAAACATTAGCGTCTGAGGGCTTTCCTGCATTTTCATAAAAATATTTGTAAAACTTAAAATAATTTAAATTTTCTTTCACCGTTTGTTTCTAAAATACACTTCATATCTCTTTATTTTACATATATCTTAAAATACAGTTTTGTTAAAAAAAAATATTTGTCTAGAGCCGATTTAAGTTGTTTTGGGAAACGGAAATTTCTGGCAAAACGCATAGACCGTTAATATCAGTCGACAGTTTTAACGGACATTGTCTGCCAAATTTTTATTAGAAAATGCATTTTTTTTAATTAGTCATTTAATGTATTTACACAGCATTCCGTAAGCAATAAATTAAAAAAAAGCTTCTTTTATAGATCTGAGAACATTATGATTTCGCATAAAAATTAAGTAGAGTTTAAGTAAAATACAACCACGAGGCTTTAAACGACTATAAGTGTGAATACATGAATAATTTCAGTACAGGTGCTAATTTTATGTTCTATTTCTATAGACTAACTTGTAACTTTTCTACTTATATCTTTCCCTTGCGATAAGTTGGACATTTTTTTTATCTATCCCAAAATACTATTCAACAATTCTTTTTTTCTATCCTAATTTTATCATTGTTGCAAAGATACTTGGGTATAATTTCTTTAGGTATATATTTTTAAATAGTGGTTTAGAATATAAAAATAGTTTTATATGGTAATCCTGCAGTAGCTATATTTCCTAAATATATATATATATATATATATATATTAAACATTTACTAAAAAACCACTTGAAAAAAATGCTAATAATAATCTTCAGAATGAAATGAAATGGGAAAAAAAAAGTACTACGTTCAAGTTTTGAATTTTCAGCTATCCAGTTAAAAAGTGATAACGAGATGCTTTAACATGTAAGCATAGTGATGTATATACTTATCCAATTAAGCATTAGAAACCTTCTCGGGGTATCAAATTTCCTGAATATTCCTGAATATTTCCCGCCTAACAAGTAAAAATGAAATCTTACTAAAAAAGCCTAAAAACAGAAAATTCTGGCAATTTTCATTAACATTTAAAATTAATCAGCAACCATATGCGACATACTGAGGAGGAATAGACATACTTAGCACAACTTTGCACCAAGCCATTTACCGGTTGCACTGTGACATTTTCGAATGCATCGCTCATATTTTTTTTAAAACAAAACTGGCAGGATACAGTTGTAACGAACATTGTCTGCCAAATGTTGATTATAAAATACATTATTTTTATATAGTTATTTAATATAATTTCAAAACATTCTGTATGCAATTAATTTCAAAAAGGTTTGGTTATGGTTTCACATATTATGTGTATATTTATATATATTTGAGTTGTATTTTAATTAGTTTAAATAAAATACAATCCAAAAGACTTTAACCGACAATAATTGTGAAACTATGAATAATTTTAGAACATGTCAATATTTATATATTCCATTTCAAAGATCTTTTTGACACTTTTTTCAAACTACTATCCTTTCCATATACCATAGAAATCTACAACAAAGGATATATTTGTTAAATAGTTGTACGAGTAGAATATAAAAATATTTGCTTATGGAAATCCTGCATAAACTATATGCCACGGAAAAAAAATATATTAAACATTTATTAAATAAACAATTGAAAAAATAAAGATGCCCTTAAAAAACATGCTAATATTTATATAGTCTATTTCAACGATCTCTTTGTCACTTTTTTCAAACTACTACCTTTTCCATATACCATAGAAATCTACCTCAAAGGATATATTTGTTAAATAGTTATACGAGTAGAATATAAAAATATTTGCTTATGGAAATCCTGCATTAACTATATGTCACGGGAAAAAATTATATTAAACATTTACTAATAAACAATTGAAAAAAAATGCCTTTAAAAATAATCTTCATTATTAAAAGGAAAAAAAAAAATACTACGTTTCAAGTTTTATATTTTCAAACACCCAGTATAACAGCGATAATGAGATTCTTTAATATATATATATATAGTAATGGATATACTTTCACAAATAAGCATTAAACTTTTTCCCGAGATATCAAATTCCCTGAATATTGAATGAAGCATTACCGAATCATAATTAAGAAATTTCCCAGCTGTTGCTTTAAAAATGTACAGGTTTTCGTTTCGTTAACCAACAGTACTTTTATTTTTAAATTTTCCTTTATATATATAAGTAAATGAAATGAATAAATAAATAAATAAATAAGTGGAGATTTAAAGTAAGTTATTTTTTGAATTTCTAAATTTGTAGACGATAAATTTGTTTTTAAAAATTGAAAAGAAAGGAATAGAGAATTAAAGTTAGTTAGTTTTTGAATTTATAAACTTGTAGACAATAAATTTATTTTTTAAATAGTGGATAACTTTTTTTCTTACATATACAAGTAATTCTGACTGAGTAAAACGGCAATTGTGATGGCACAATATTTTTTTTTAACTTTTGAATTTCAAAAACTAAAAATATACTTTTAACTTTCTCATTTCTTTTATTACTTATGAATTTTTCAATAACATGTTTCTGCAAAATATATTATTTTCTCACACGATTTTTTGTAATTATTTGAGTCTCTTTATATCCAAGACAGTATGTGTTTTTCTTTTAATTTATTTTTCTAAAAGAGTTAAGCAAAATTAATTTGTGATTCATATTTCATTTTTGCAAAAGATAGACAGGTGTGAAAAAGTGGATACTTTTATTATTATTTTTTTTAATCTTCTGCTTTTAATTCGTTTAATTTGAAATAAAAACAATTTCTTTGTTATAATAATCGCAAATATTATTTTGAAAAATAATTGTAATAATTGTACTCTCATTGAAAATCAAATGTGGTTAAAAATATGTTTCATATCTTTGATCAACACTTTGGTTGGAATAATTGTTTTTATAGCATCTTCAACACAATATTAGATAGCATGCCATAACCTGTTTTTCTCATTTTATGAGATTTGTATCTGCCACTTGCACAAAAATTTTTCATTTTAAAAATTGTTATTATTATTGCTCTTACCCGTTGCAAATCAAATATTATTTTTTAAATTTTAACTATGCTATTACGTTTATTCGAATTATAGCCTTTCATACTCACATAGTTAACCTATTGATCTTTATGCTGTATCCTTTCAATATTTTCTCCCTGTAACGTGCATAACTTACACATTTCTTCCTTGATTTATTTTTTCGAAAATTTACATAAACTGCTCTCTTGCGACATTTATCTCCCCTTTACTCCAATTTTACAACATATTTGCGAGCCTGAAACATTTCAGAACGGTGATTTGAATTAGTTGTTTACTGGTATTTTTCAAATGTTTAAGCATCGCTTACTGACATTTTGCACGAAAAAAATGATCATTTACAAATATATATGTATAAATTGGATAGAAGTTATTTTCTTACGTTTACTAGTAATTGGTTAATTTGTTTTAGCAATAACAGGGTTCGTACGGTTTTACCACATTTTTTAATAGAATTTTTATATTTAATGTTTAAATATAATAAATCGTAGACGTCTCGTTTAATTGCGGGATTTCTAATACGTTTCTGTATTTAAATAAGGCGAACACATCTGTTAAAAAATTGTGGTAAAATCTTACGAACACTGTATTATATATATATATATATATATATATATATATATATATATATATATATATATATATATATATATATATATATAATACAGGGTGTAACTGAAATGCTTCAACAAACTTTGAGGGATGATAGTACTCATGAAGATGAACAAAAAATGCAATAGAACACGGGGTCGCAAATGACATTTAACCCTTTCAGGGACAGTGGTATGTCTAAAAAACCACTTAATTTTAATTCCAAAACGCCACAATGGCACCAGAATTTTGCTAAAATCTTTTCCATTTAATATTTATGTGAAATATAGCCTTTTTCTTATTTACAAACAATTTTTTTTTTGTAAATTCCGGTGCCAGTCCATTTTCAGACGCATTTTCTCTATTTGTATCCTTTAAGCCTTTTAGGGGCAAACTACTTTTAGTATTAAAATGTTGAAATAAATGACTGGCACCGGAATTTATAAAAAAATTTGTTTGTAAATAAGAAAAAGGCTATATTTCACATACATATTAAATGGAAAAGATTTTAGCAAAATTCTGGTGCCATTATGACGTTTTGGAATTAAAATTAAGCGCTTTCATAAACATACCACTGCCCCTGAAGGGGTTAAACGTCATTTGCGACCCCATGTTCCATTGCATTTTTTGTTCGTCTTCATGAGTACTATCATCCCTCAAATTTTGTTGAAGCATTTCAGTTACACCCTGTATATATATATATATATATATATATTGATAGATTGATAGATAAATAGATAAATTGGTAGATAGATAGATACAGAGATAGATAGGTATAGATAACATTTTAAAAATAATTTGCAGACCTAAAAATAAAATTAATGTAGAAACCAGTAAAACTGCGGTAAGGAGCAAACTTTGAACTGTACTTTATAATAAAATGTTTCGGCTTATTTAAGATCTTGAAGGGGGTGGTATATTTTTATACTTCTTAATTTTAATCCTCAAATGTCACATCGGCACCAGTACTTTGTGATAAAGTTCTTCCTTTATAATGTATGTAAATAAAAAAGTTTTTACTTATTTTCAAATAAATTTATTCTTTTACTTTTGCTGTCATTCAATCATTTCGATAGAAGTACATGCACCTGAAAGGGTTCAGACAGAAATTTTGCTTTTAAATAGGCTGAAATTAATCCTACTAAAAAATTGGTTATCAATCTGCACTTCTAGTAAGCAGGCGCTGACGTTTCGCATAATATTTATTACTGCTGTCAATTTCTTCCATGTATGCATTGAAATTTTTCTCGTGAGTCCGCACTCGATAATTTGGCCTATTATATAGCCTTGATAGAGTTAGCGCTGTTATGGCGAAATAAATTTTTGCTAACAGACACAAATGTTTCAGGAAATTATTTAATTAAGAACTATATTCTTTATTAAAGAAATATATTCTTTAACCCTTAATTGCATAGTGATGTAAATTTCCATCACTTTTTATTTAACTTTTAATAAATAAATCAACTTCTTCGCCACCACTATATTTATATAGAAATATTAATTGAGTAAATTTCTGGTGAACTATGTGGCTGAACAAAGTTAAAATTCTATCTTCAAATTTCTGGTGTCTAATATTTAATATATGTATAAAAAAAACACAATTGTAAAAGGAAAACTCATGCAAAGAAGGGTTAAGTTGCTGATAGTAATTGTCAGATGGAAAATTTTGTCACTCATCACCGAAGTTATCCTGCACAAATTATACGTATTAACCTCTTCGCCTCCATGTATCCACTAGCGGATACATGCCACGATAAAGGTAATGACATCTGGAGACGAATGGATAAAATGAAACTTTACTCGATTAGTGAATTTCCTTATTGTAAAGAAAGTTTTGAGACTAGACCTTCTGCATATATAATGGAATTAACCCGATTTTTTTTTTCATCTTAAAGAATTAAATAGGTCATTTCAAAAACCACATAAGTCACAGAATCAGAATTTCTCAGAAAAAAAAGCTGTATTATTCACAAGTAAATGAATTTTCATAGTCTTTTTGGGGCTTATTATAGACTTTGGACTTCAAAGTTTGTAAATATCGAATAAGTTTTATAATTTATGAATAATAAAAAGAAGAATAACATATAAACTGTTCCTGACTTATGTTGTTTTAGCAAGAAACAAGGTTAGGTGGTATTTAATTTGAACTAAAACAGCCATATTAAACATATTTTTAATCAAAATTAACAAAGATAGCACTTATACAGGAACATTTCACGTTTTAATATGGTATTGCATGCAAATGGTAATATGGTAATGTAATATGTTATCCGCATGTAATCTGGTATTGCATGCAAAAACCACTTAAGAGCCCTACATCGTCACGCTAAAAAACGCGCAAGCTAATGTTATGTCTATGGGAAGGTTCTTGGCAGATTTTTCGCTCGCATTTGAATATTTTTAAATGATGTTTTTTGCATAGGATAGTTGAGGTCGATCTCTAACGTTGTTAGTTTTAACTTTTTCTAATTTTGTTCCAGTTTTTTTTTTTATATAAGGGTACTTTCACTTTCAGAACCGGTTGAAAACGGTTCCAAAATTGAAAATGTCCGCTTATAAAAAAACTTTAACCAAAATCAAAAAAGTAAAAACTAACAACGTTAGACATCGACCTCAACTATCCTATGAAAAAAAATCATTTAAAAATATTAAAATGCGAGCGAGAAATCGCGCAAGAACCTTGACATAGACTTAACATTAGTTTGAACGTTTCTTCGCGTGACTAGCGTAGGCTCTTAAGAGCCTACGCTAGTCACGCGAAGCCTATATTACATTACGAAGCCTATATTACATTCTGCGTACCTTTTTATCACAATTTTTAAATAGATTTTCTGGTCTTAGTTAATTGCAGAAAAAATATTACAAAGCGTGGTATTAAACGAGGCAACTGGAAACTGCGCTATTTAAATAGTTAATAGAAATTTTCTGATCTTAAATAGTAGTGGCAGGTGGCAGGCTTCCAAAGAACGTACGCTCTTCTTGACTATATATAACTAAAAAGCCAATTTTAATGAACGGCAATTCTTAGGAAGATATTACATTTCAGAAACATTAAAGGGCAAAAATTAAAAAAAAAATTCTGTGAAATCGGATGTTTGAATTGCATTTATTTCGCTTTCCATGCCAAAAAGATTATATATATGCAGTGAAACCTCTGAATATCTGACACGCCGGGAGTACAAAATTTGTCCGGTGTTCAGAGTAAAAACACACAAATATATATAATATTCGGGATTGAAAAAGTGTCTGCTAGATAGAAATTTCCACTATTCGGTAGTCATCAGGATTTACAAATTTCTGATTAGTTTTTTCATGATTAATAATTCACAAATATATATTTACTATTTCAAAAGATAGCAAAAGTATTTTCTATCAAAATTTACACGAATTTTGTGACTTGCAGATCGAATATCAGGGCTCCCAAATGGTCTGCTTTTTAAATACCGGCATTTTCTTAGAAAAGTTTTTTTTAGATTTTTCGTGCAAATTTTGCAAAAACTACCTTTGGAGAGTTTTTTTTAATTTGTGGAAATGTTATAGAAACCTACCATGGAATTTTCTGTTAAAAAATATTGGTATAAAGTTGGCGGAACATTTGGCAGCCCTGCAATATTTATAATATTTTTAATGAAGTGCAATATTTCCTACCATTCGGATTAATTTCCAAACTTCTCTAATGGAGTAACATCATTTATGCAATGTTGCTGTTTTGTAAAGATTCCAGTGATCCCAAATGGTTCGTTTTTTGAGTACCAGTAATCACGAAGAAAGGATTTCTAGGTAGATTTCTGCAACATTTACAACAGAAACAACTTTCGAGGTAGGTTTCAATTAAATTTCTAATATTAATCTAATAAGGGAACCAGTTTTGCTGAATCTCGCAATTAGCAATGACATCTGTTGTATTTTATACCCCTGTGGACCAAAGTTAGGGAACAGCTAAAGTGGCTGCAAACATTGCATTTATTAATTTTACAGCCCCTTAACTTTCAGAAAATGCAATTTTTGAGACCATTTATTGGGCAATTATCATAGAAGATTTTTTAAAAAGGTACTTTAAATTGCAAATTTGTTAATAATGGGAATAAAATATTGAATAAAGCTAAAACATTGTTTTCAGAACCTACGAATTTCACTTTAAAAAAATGTAATTGCATTTTTGTCAGCGCGGAATTGGCTTTATTCGTTATCGTAGAATATTTCCCGGCAATGCTGACCGAATGTCACAGTCGCCTGATGTGTGTGGATTCGTAGCACCATATCTGGCGACTTGATTTGCTTTTGGCGTGAAATTAACAATTAAAAATTCATTACTTTAAAATTAAATGTATGCAAAAAAATATATTACGATTTTATCGGTTCTCTAACATTGGTCTATAGGGCTATAAAATGCATCAGGTCTCAATGCTAGATGCGACCTTCAACAAAACCCTTGTAATATTTCTTAATAAAAGTGGTTTTCAAAAAACGAACTATTTGGGAGTCCTGCTGTCCCCAATTTAACGACGCGACAGTAAATGCAATACTCACACACTACGATACCTAAGTTAGTTTGTTCATAGGCTTCTTTCATAATTCCGAACATTTAAAAGGGAGAGTTCATTTTAAAAGCTTAAAGACAAAATTATTTCTCGGATTGGTGACTTAGTCTTTGAAATGAATGTGCAATCATTTGTGAAGCATTGAATGGGAAGTAGAGATTTAGTGCAGGGGGCTCGTTAAATTTCCGCAAGGGACAAAACCAGGCAGAGAAGTGAGCTCATGGGGAATATTTAGTTTTTGTTGTCTTATGTCTGTATATAATAGTGAAGTATTATTAACACATTACAATATAGTTGCAAATTGTTTATGATTTCAGTGTGTCTGTCTGATGTTTGTCAGTCCATGCTCTACCTCTCGTAGATATACTCGGATTACTATAAAATTTTCATATGTTTTTGAGGCTTAGAATAGAATGTATGATATTGAAAATGAAGTGTGTAGCATTTATAGTTCGTTTACAGAGACGTACAAAATAATTTCATTACATTACGGTTTACGGGGGGAAATCGTTTGCTGTGCATTTTATTTATGTTACGATATTTCAAACATAATGAAATTATATACTTCTTTTTAATTGCTAAAAGGTATAAAATAAAAAGATTATAAACAGTAAAATAGGTTTTATTAGACTATTGACATATGTTTCAGCTCAATCTGAGCCATTATCAAAACAAACAAAAATATTCTATAAATGAACGGTCTATGAAGTTATTTGACACGCAATCATTTAATTTTTCACGTACTTTTAAAAATTACGCACTTTATTTTTATTTTTGTATTTGGATGTTTATTTCTATATTTGTAACCATGGAGTAACTCGAGCCACAATTTTGGTAAATTAAATGATGCTGTATCGTTACATATTGTATTTTTACGTGTCACAATCTCTATGGTTTCTCATATAATGGATTGATTGTATAGATTGCAGGGGAAAATTATTTTATTTTCGTTGAAATTTATTTGGATGGTTTCTTCTTGATATAATCTTGCCAGAGCTTTTTTTTTTTTTTTAAATTATACTTAATATTAGCTAAATGCTCCTTTTTTGTGTAACTGAAATTGCTGCTTGTCGTGAAATATAGCAATTCTTTGTTCTGTCTTCTTTAATAAATGATATTTCATATACTCCTGAATAATTCTCAATATTAATTGGGTCAGTGTTACTGCAAATTATATTATTTAATTTATGAGGGGGTTTGGCTATTAAACAGATATTAAACAGGTTACAAATATGGAAATAAACATTAAAGTAAAAAATAAAACTAACGTGCGTATTTTTTTTTTTTTTTAAGTACGTGAAAAATTAAATGATAGCGTTTCAAATAACTTCATAGACCGTGCACTTATAGAATATTTTTGTTTGTTTTGATAATGGCTCAGCTTAAGCTGAAACATATGTCAACAGTCTAATAAAACCTATTTTTCTGTTAATAATCTTTTTATTTTACACCTTTTTAGCAATCAAAAAGAAGTATATAATTACAAGTTATTATTTGTTATATTCAGTATGAGATTAATATACATCATTAAGATTGCCTGCAACATGTTTTCCCTGGAGTATAACATTGGTAGCATTTACATAGGTGCCAACCTCTCGTTAATATTCCGTAATATGCGGGATAATTTGTCCAAGTTTAACAACGCGTCAAACCAGAAAAATTATTGGAAGAATCTTTATTTATTCAATTTCAGGTTTCTACGTGGAATTTATTTAATTTCATTTCTTAAAAAAAATTCTGATGCGAAAAGTGTTAAACCTGGGTCAAATTAACCCGCATATTACGGAATATTAATGAGAGGTTGGGACCTATGCATTTATCGTTCCTTTACAGAGCCGCACAAAAGGATTCCATTACATTATGATCTATGGAGAAAAATCGTTTGCGGTGCATATGAATGATGTTATAAAACTCCAAACATAATGAAATCACGGAACATATACTGCAATGCATGTTCTCTATACATTATAATGAGTGCATATCATTTATCGTTCATTTACACGACGCACACAAAACGCACACAAACAAAAGAAGCACACAGTGACGCACGCAAAATAATTCGGTTAAAGGAATAAGATCGATAATTGCTGGATATGCCTTTTGCTCTGTGGTATGTAGTTTTAAACTGATTTAATTTTGTGTGTTGTGAGTATAAATTCTATAGATCGCATACAGGGCTTCACGAAAGACTTGGTACACATTGCCGGATATGGACAGCAATTGCGGAAAATGTATTTTTACTGAGTTAGGTGATTTTTTAATTTTCCTATTTCGATAATTTATTTCATTTTAGAAAAAAATTAAATTCCTTAATAATATCCTGCTTGTGTTGGAAAGTGTTTCATAATCTATACCTGATGAATGATTTTTCGTTCCTGTTATATATTAGCGATTAATATGCAAATAAATTTTGACCAATATCAAAAATTTAATATAAACTGCTGGAGGGATAAGGTTCATTAGTTAAAGAGGAATTTTTTGAAAGTGAGATAAAACGCTATAGAGCAAACATCCAAAATTCAATTCCAATATGAAGGCTATTTATTGGAGCAAGTTTTGTATAAGACTTATGTTTATTTTTGCTGTATCAGATTTTTTTTTAAATTGTAAGGTTTAAAAATATCTATGTTCTTAAATATTTACATATTTTTTAACACTTTCCAACCTAGTTGAAATGTGTTTATGACTTCGGTTTGTCTGGCCGCATGGCCGTCTGCCGTCTGTCCGTGCTGTAACTCCCGTAAATATGATCGGAGTGCCTTGCAATTTTTATATGTTATTGTCGTTATCTATAGCATGTTCCCTATTTCATCTGAACAGTGTACCACTTATAATTTTTTTTACAGGGACACTCAAAAGAATTCCGTTACATTACGGTCTATGGAGAAAAAGCATTTGCGGTTTATTTTAACGATGTTACAAAATTTTAAACACATTGTAATTGATATATATCACGAAGTTGCATTACAAGAAGCTTAATATGGAATATGATGTGCATAGCGCTTATAGTTACTTTACAGGGACAGTCAAAAGAATTCCATTACATTACGTCTATGAAGAAAAATCGTTTGCGGTTTAATTAAATAATGTTTCACTATTTTCATATACCGGGCTGAATAAAAGTATTCGGATATTTTTCCGAATATTGCATATGTTGGAAATTCCTGAAATTACGTTTTTAAACATGCTATGCGTTTTTCAAATTGTTTACTTAGATGTTATCTTTCAGCTTATTAAACAGTAATGATTTGTAAAATTATTTTGGAAGCTTTGGAAAGTGTTACATAATCTATGCTTGACGCATGATTTTTCGTTCTTGTTTAATATTGTGACCGAAAAAAACGCCTTAGGGAGGGGAGAAACAAGCAATAGTTTTTTCAGACGATATGGGTCCGCGTTTGATCACGTATTCCGACGTCTTGAATTCCGTCCTGAGGCTGGAGAAACAAACAGGAGCTTTCTCGGCCGCCACTGAATTTGGCCGTGATACCACTGGAATAGAAATTCTTAGGGCAGCATTACAACATAAAAAAGCATCAGGGGAGCTGTCGACAATGTTACAATACATAACGGTTTACCGTTATGTATTGTAACATTGTCGAAAGCTCCCCTGATGCCTTTTTATTTCTTGAATAAAAATTAGTGCTAGGAGAGAAATTGATATAAAGGAGACTTTCTGCCATATGTTAATTATATGTAATTTTATATTTAAAATTTACCATATACCGTAACTTCCGGTCTGTAAGCCGCGTTTTAAATAAATCTGATTACGACGAAAAATTTCATATAATAGAGTGTAACTTATTTCTACTTGATAGTAATTTGATCTTTTTTATTAAATAAATATCTGGTTTGAAACAGACTTAGATTATCCGCTGCTTGTACACCAGAAATTATGACAATGTAATTTCCAAACCTTCCGTATGTAGTAAGTTTAACACAAAATATACCAACAACCGGTCATGTGGCCGGTACTAAATGAAAATATTTCGATTTGAACCAGAAATTTCTTCATAAAATATATAAAATCTAAATCACACACTAATAAGTTAAACAAAAAAGTTAAATAATTTTAAGTACAAGTTCTAGTGTGAAATATTTTTATAAAACTCAATTAAAATTCCCGGTATGTTCAGTGTTTATCCAAGTTTATAGATCGTAAATGGGAGTCATATTATTATGATTTCGCTTAAAATTTGAATATCATTTATGTAAAATACCACCTGATATACTTTGACCGAAAACGTCCTTGCGTAAATAAAATTACTTCCGCTCATGTTATGTTTTATACATAAAATATTTCAGCCATTAGCTAAATAAGAATTGCCATAACGTGGACTTAATTAAATATAAAGAATAAAAAAAAATAGAAGGTTTTTTTTTTTTTTTTTTTTTTTTTTTTGGAAACCACGGTTAAAATTGGCAATTAAATAAATGCACAGCTGCCAATATTCCGGTACGTTCCGTAACAGTATATTGATATCTTCTGAAGAAAATAAGCATCTTTTGCACCAGAAAATGTATTTGAAAAACCTCGTTTTTGGCGAACAGTTGATGTCGGTTAAGGGGTTTCCGAGTTGCATACAACTTTACGCCCAGTCTATATGTGAGTAAAGTGTGTTGTATAAAATTGAGCCGTTGGGAAAAATTAAGATGTAGTATTAACTACAGGATAAAAGAATAATTACAATGAAAAGGATAGATGAAAAGTTAAGAAAAGATATTATAACAAATTTGGCATAAAAATGTAAAGCGAAAGAGATTAAGGATAGAGTCTAAAAAATTGGAAAGAAAGTGAAATGGTATAGCTGTAGTTTTAACTAACTACTAGTTAAAGTAGAAAAAAAGTAAAAAGTAGTGTTCGGAACATGTTCGTGAAATAGCACATAAATACCAGGTGGTGAAAAATGCGGGCAAAACATAAACATGAAAGGCTTTCTTTGTAATCTGTATTTAATTTATTATTTCCAGTAAAATTTCCGGTTACAAACAAGTTTGTTGAACCTATGTCAAATTAACACAGTGATAGATAAAGTGTTTGTGTGTTGGCAGCTATGTAGATGAGTTACGATGTCATACTCTTCCAAATAAGCTTTAAAAACTTTATTAAGATATCCGATTCCCTACACATCAAATAGAACTTTGCCAAATCATAAATTTGAAAATTTCCAGCTGTTACTATTAAACGTCTTTCATAAATTTCCTTCCGTTTTCTCGTAGTACTTTTTTAATTTTTAATTTTTTGAGTCTAGACTTCAGAACAGCGTTAACGCAATTTTTATACTAGCGGATAGGGACAGCTTAATGCAATAATGTTAAAACTTCGACTGCCTTTTGAGAATTGAGAGCGCATGCGTGGACTAGAGAGTAGCATAACTATATGGGGAAAAAATAAAAAAAAATCCCTAGCCGACTTCGGAACGTTGTTTTGTTGGTGTTCATTTCCTTAGTACTTAACCATAAAATTATTTATTTGATTTTGATGTTACTGCCATAAAGAACTATGGAAAGTTTTCAGCATACATGTGTGAAATTTTAAACTTCATAAAGCACTGTAAATTAAAATTTCAATCAGTATATTGCCCACACTTTTCTCATTTAAATGACTTATTTTACAATAATAGAAATAAATTTGTAATTGTTATTAATATCAAAATTTACTTTTATTAAAAATATTCCATTTATCATGAAAAAGATAAAGCAACCAATAAGCATTTTAAATTAAAAAAATTGAAAAAAAAATCTTTAAAACAATATTTAAATAAGTATTTTTTATTTTAACAATAAGTATTAATCTGAAATTGTTATTAATGTCAAAATTTACCAATTATCATGAAAAACATATTGAAACCTACAAAACATTTTAAAATAATCAAGCAGAAAAATAAAATCTGATGCAAGCGTGGGTTCGAACTCAAACTATCTAATTGCAAGATCAGCTCCCTAACCATTCACCCACCGAGCACACAACCGAACAGCAACAAAATATTAATAAAAAACAATGTTCCAAAGTCGGCTAGGGATTTTTTTATTTTTTCCCCATATCGTTATGTTACCCTCTAGTTCACGCATGCGCATTGAATTCTCAAAAGGCAGTAGAAGTTTTAACATTATTGCATTAAGCTGTCCCTATCCGCTAGTAATTTTTATTCCTTGAATTGTCTGAAGTTATAAATATTAAATTTCTATTTTTAATATTATGAAATATATTACATTTTTACAGCATTCAGAAGTAATTATGTGTAGGTGAAAATAAAATTTTCTTGACGCGAATACCCTTATGTTGCGGTTTGAAATTTCAAATGTTTAATAAAAAGGCTTCTACAATGAGATTGTTATTTTCACTGAACTTATTTTTTAATTTAAGTCTCTTTGTGATTCATTCCAAGAAAATAGACGTTTCCAATTATTTACCTTTAAATAATTAAACAAATTTTATATCTGATTAATATTTTATTATTGTAAAAGATAGATATCCGATATAAATACGTGAATATTTTAATGCGCTAGCATCTTCTCCATTTTAATTCCTTCAATTTAAAATGAAAGCACATTTTTCTTTATCAGAAATGCAAATATTTCGTTTAAAAACATTTATCTGTCTTCTCATTAAAAATTAAATGTAAAAATGTTTATGTCTTTGTAAACAGTTTTGTTCGCATCATTATTTTTATAGCATTTTGAATAAAATATGAGATATAAAATTAAAGCATGAAAATATTTTTTCGAAGTAATCTACTTTGCCAGTTATGTATGCAAAAAGTTCTCATATTTTAAAGTGGTTATTGTTATTGTTGTTATTCGTTACAATGTAATTAATTGATTTTATATTTTTATTTGTTTTGTGAAGTTCACTCGAAAAAAGGCTGTCTTAATCTCATTTATAAACCAATCAATTTTTATGCTAATCTATCACAATGATACTCACTTTGAGCTCCACGGGCCGCAGAATTACCACATTTTTTTAAAGAAATCTTAACCTCATTTAATCACATAATTTCTATTATTAAATAAGAAGACTATTACAATTTTTCTCAAACAGTGGTGTAAGAACAGGTTTTACAAAAGAAAGTAGTGAATACCACTGGTCAATTATGATTTTTTTTTCATTTCATTTGCTTTGGTTACATGATTTGATAATCTTAACCAAATCATGAATTTACCGAATCATGAATTTCATGAACCAAATCGTGACCAAATCCTGAATCAACAAGTAAATTTTGATAATCAATTTCTCATTTCAAAACTTCTTTTAAAATTGTTCTTTTTTCGCTGAAGTTTTGTATATTTCACATTAATTTTGAAACAATTATTATTTTTCATGTTCGTCTATTCAAAATTCCGGAACGTTGAACTGACGTCAGTTGTTTATTTTAACGCAATACGATCTGGGCTATTTGTAGGAAAGGTTTTGCGTGTAGCCGGCAAAGTCTGGATTTTAAAACAGTAGAAGCTCCTCCCTCTTCTGAGCCTCTTCTGTAAATTCTTTTCCCAGAAATGTTTCTCAAGATTATGCATTAGTAAATATCTTTCAATGTACGAAAGGAATATAAATGTCTTACAATCTAAAAATATATATATGGACAATATGATATAAATGCATTTTCTGTAGGGTAGAAGCCACGCCCTTAGTCAATGATGCTTGGTTAGATAAACACGAAAATTCTCGTTCCCTGTCGCCAATATGTTAATATGTTACTTTGCTAATTTATTGTGCTCTGCTTACTGGGAATTTTCGATGTAATTACTTACGATATACCGTATGTATTTTCCTTTATATCATATTACATATACAGGGTATCTACGAAAGGAGTCCCTGATTTCAAAATTAAATAACTCGGAAGAGGAGATCAATAGAAGAATGAAACAAGTGGTGCGTTGATTTTGAAAGCCGTAAAAATCTAATACAGAAGTTTCAAAATTAGTTACAAATTTTGTTGATAGGTAGCGTAGTACACTGCAGTTGCAGTACAGTATCCAAGAAATAGACTGCAAATTTTTCTTTTTCCAAGCAGAGGTTGCAATGACATCACAATCGATTGAAAATGTGCACTTTTTGCATCACTAAGAAGCAAACGAAGCAAACGAAGAATGAAACTTTCGGTCACCTTCAGTCGCCCTCTTCGTCACCTTCAGTTGCCCCTTTTTTATTCTTCCTTTATTAGTGATGCAAAAAGGCCATATTTTGAATCGATTGTGATGTCATTGCAAGCTCTGCTTGCAAAAAGGACAATTTGCAGCCCATTTCTTGGATTTTGTACCGCAAACACAGCGTACAGCGCCACCTATCGACAAAATTTGTAACTCATTTTGAAACTTCTGAATCAGATTTTTGCGGCTTTCAAAATAACCGTACCATTTGTGTCGTTCCTCTATCGATCTTCTCTTCCGAGTTATTTAAATTTGAAATCAGGGACTTCTTTCGTGGACATCCTGTATATGTTGTAACAAATATGTGTAAGTCACCGGCATTTAATACATATTGTGTAAAACCCTTTTTTATATGTTTCCTGCATTTCCCGAGCAGTCAAGAAAAAACATATTTTTATGTTTCCAGACGGTTATATATAGTGCAATTTTTCCAGATTATATTTAAGTGTTTCAGCCTTTCTTAATTAAATTTCGTAGCAAAAAAATAAAATACATAAGTCTAAAAATATTCCGCAAACAAAAGAAGAGACAACAATGTACTTTGTCGTATGGCGCATTTTACTCGTTTTCCGTCACCGTTGTTGTTGAAAGTAATAGTTAAATATGCATTAGTGAAGTCAAACTCATCTAAATACAGATTGAAATTCTCCTCAGGTTATCAGATTCACTGCATATTAAAGTAGACTGCACCAAATGATCATTAGGAAAATTTTCACCTGTTGCGCTTAAAATGTTTTCAAGATTTTCGTTTCGTTTCTCTGTCGCACATTTTAATAAAAATCCCCCCGCTCCTCCTTTCTCCCCCCCCCCCCTAAAATGAGCAAATGACATTTTTTTTTAAAAATCTTTTAAATATGTAGACAATAGATTTATTTTTAAAATGTTGAAGAATAAATTAAGTTTCTCGGTGGATATAATTTTTTTAAATGAAAATATAATTTAATTGAATCTGTATTTCCTACAGTGTTCGTATTCTTTTAACACAATTTTTATTAGAAGTTTTCAGTTTAATGTTTAAATAGCAGAAATTGTAGACACCTCATTTAATTGGAAGATTGGTAACAATTTTCTGCATTTAAATAAGGCCCAAAAGTCTATTAAAAATTGTGGTAACAGCGTACGAACCCTGTGCTATGTTGAGTTTTTTAATTTTAAATATTTCCTGATAAGTTTTTTTTCACTTCCTATTTTTTTTTCTATTTAATGCCTCTTCGTGTTTCAATATGTTTGTGCTAATATGTGTTTTTTATTTTTAATTATAGAACTAAAAAAATATATACAGTAAAACCTCTAAATAACGGACACCCCGAGAGCTCAGAATTTGTCCGGTATTCGGAGGTGTCCGCTATCCAGAGGTAAAAGCGCACGAATGTATAGGTGATGGAGGATTGAAAAATTGCCCGCTAAATAGAGGTGTCCGCTATTTGGGAGTGTCCGTTATGGAGGTTTTACTGTATATGGTTATTTTTGATTGTTTTATAGTATAATAGACTAAGACACTAAGTGTAAAGCGGTGTTTTAAAGTGTTAGCATTTCCTCCTGTTTAATTTATTAAATTTTGTATTAGCGTGCTGTTTTGGCTACAAGAAATGAATGCAAATATTTATTTATTTTTTAAGAAAAAAATTCTATTCATCTCATTATAAATTCCAATTTGTGAAATATATTTAATACCTTTTGTTTGGAGTCGTCTTTCGCATTAACATTTTTTATAGTGTTCTGAATAAAATATAAGATTGAAAACTAAAAGAAAAGATTATTTTTAAAGTAATCTCCTTTACCCGAGATCTATGCAAAAGCTCTTTAATTTTAAAACAGCCTTTATTCTTATCATTTTTTATATCATTTTGCATAAAATATAACATAGAAAGGATGAGTTTCATCAAATAATCTGCTTTACACATGATCTATGACAAAAGCTCTTTCATTTAAAACATCTTTTATATACAATAATTTGTTCATTATGTATGATAGTTGCCGACCTTCCGTGCCTTTTTAAGTTAAAAAAAATATATACTAAAACCAGATTTTTTTAAAAATAAAATCATTTAATAATATGTATTGCTTCTTATTTAGAGCTGAATTTTCTGAAGTTCAGCTACAATTTATTTACTTTTCTCGCTCAATGTTTCCTTACAGGGTTCGTACGCCTCCTGGAATTTTGCGGCCAGGAAATTCTTCAGTACCAATATTTTCTTACAGAAAATCTCTCCTTAAAAGAAGGCGAAGTTTCTCGAGTTCAACCTAGATTTCTTTTTCTAAAAACAAAATGCTGGTACCACGCCTGGAAAATTCCCTGATCCGTACGAACTCTGTACATATTCTTCAATAATTTTATTATTTTATTTATGTAATAAAGATTTTTCTCGTAATTGTCTATTACTTTTCCTAAATTGAAATATCTCTATAAATTTATTATATATAATATATATATATATTATTTCATCTTAATACTTTTTTTCAAATAATTATAACTTTTTGAAGTTACGTTAGGGCCCTTTATGCCATTTAGTGTTAAGGTTCCATGGATTAAAACAAAGATCAGCCAATACCTTAAATTATGGCTGTCGCTGTGATATTTATTTGAGGTTTTTTATTACTGTATATTCCGGCGTATAACGCGTAGTTCAAACAAACATATTTCGATTCAGAAAAACATTTTAATAAATGAAGTGCAGCAATTACGGCGATTCAATGTCACGTTAAATTATATTTTTCGCTCTAAATATGTTCGTTTGACCCGCGCGTTATTCGCCCGAATATGGTGTAATTAAAACTGCTGGTTTAAAGTAAATTAGTTTGACTTTTAAAAAAACGGAAAACAGGAAGATATGCAGGGTTTGTACGCTTTTAACACAATTTTTAATAGAATGTTTTACCCTTATTTAAAATCAGAAAAGTATTAAAAATCCCGCAATTAAACGAGGCGCCTACCATTTCAATTTAAATTGTGGTAAGAGCATATGAACCCTGATATGATATAATGGTACAGTGCAGGCAATGTTTCCAAATATGGCGATATTTTTATTCAAAAATTCTGATTTGCATTTTGATTTTTGATTTATGTAATGATAAAATCTGGACAGTGTTGAAGAGTGGTGCAGCATTAAAGGGTTTCCTACTATCGTTGAACTTCACGCCCAGTCTATGGATTAAATGTTTTGCTATTAAATGAGCCATTGGGTAATAATATAGCTGTACACGGTGGCTAGTAGTCAGGGAAAAATACAGTCAATAAAAGTGATAAACACCAGTATATTTTTATAGAAAAATTCATCTTGATTATTCGATCAAATAATCAAGATAAATTTTTCTTTAAGAATACACTGGTGATTATCACTTTTTTTGACTGTATTTTTACCTGACCACTAGCCGCCCTGCTGTAGTCATAAGCAGGGCTTAAATTGCGCCGGAGCCCTACTCCGATACTTCTCTGCTTTTAGTAAATATTTAAATATTGGTCGGAATTCACCGGAGCCCATAAATACTGGGCTCCGTAGCCCATAAATACTGGGCTCCGTAGCCCATAAATACTGGGCTCCGTAGCCCAGTGCGAGGTGCTTCTGAAAAACCGAAGCCAAAATTACCCTTTCCTTTTCCTCCCATATCGAAGCTTTTGCATTCTTTTCTTTCAAAACACTATATGTGACATAACGTATTGCACGCCTCTCGTAGTGTTTCCGATCACGGTGTCAAATGTTTAATTTTATCTGGTTTTCAAGGACTCATCACGAAAGACTGTCATACGGAAGGAATCGATTATAGTTTAAGATATGCACCTTTTATAGGAAATTGAAAAACGTTGTTCGATTCTTCAGCATATGAATATTCATTTTTGAAAATTTCATTCATTTTTTCATAAAAATGCATAGCTGCGAACTATTCTTTTTTTTTTGTGTGTTAACACTATTTCCAAAATCACAATCCTCACTTTATTTAATCGCAGAATTCTGCGATTAATTAACATTAAAATTAGGCAAAGATTTCTATTCGGCCGGAGTGATAACAAAAAAGTGGAATAATTGACTGCTAAGTAAATGCAGATAGATATATTTAAAATTCTTATTTTGCTAAACAAAAAAAATGCTTTAAATTTTGAAAATACGCATAATGTATGAAATATAAATATGCAGATTGGAGTGACGGTGGAGGGGGGGGGGGGGGGGTGAGCACGCTACGGTTGTTAGTACTGCAGAATATTAGGGCTCCGGTACTTTTTTTGTTAGAAATTAAGCCCTGGTTATAAGACTACATATAGAAGTTAAAGTAGTATTTAAGGATATTGAAATAGAAAGTAGTATTTTTTTTCTAAATACAAAAATTAAGTTTAAGGAAAAATAAAAATTCTGCTGGGATAGTTTACTAATAAAATATTCAAATTACGGTAAAGTTAAGAAAGTGAAGCTGTATCGTAATTTCGTGCGTATGCGCCGCATCTTAGTTAAGTCTTTTTCAAACCGGAAGTTTTATTGAAAACAAGAAGTCAAATATGTGATAAGCAGAAGTAAGTCACATTTTAATTAAAAAAAATTCTGGTAGGAAATCGAATTATCTGAGGTGCGGCGTATACGCGCGAAACTACGGTAGTTATGTGAATTACTGAGAAAAATGAAAAAGAAAATTTATGCTAGTTAAAGTTGAACAAAAATTTCAGAATCGCAGAATAAGATCTCTAATTATAATTAAAATATAGATAAATTACTTAAGTGATACAAATAGAAACAACAAAAAGTTTATAAAAACCTTTGAATGATCAATATATGTTTCAGGGCTCATACGGCGCCATTTTCAAGATATATAACGATAAACAAAAATACTTTCGCAATTTTTTGAAAATAAACTTGAAAACATAAAACACGAGATCATATATGTTAAAAAAGCAGGTGTTTGAAGTAGCCAACTGTACAGTACAGGACATTTTTAAACAGTCTTGTTACCGCAGTGACAAACTTCAACCAGTTGTTTATAATAGAAATGGTTGCCTATTTTAACAGAAATTCTGCGTTTACATAAGCCAAAAAATTCTGTATTAAGTTATTGGTGAAAGTTTGCCTCCGCGATAATCAATCCTTATTTCTTAAATATTCCATTCATAAATAAAGAAATATCTTAAATGGCAAATTTGCTTTTTTTAATTTTTTTTATTCCTTGCGATTTTGTAAATACTCAAATAAATATCTCATACTCGTATACTCGATAGACCTTTCAATTATTGTCTATGATTATTTTTCTCATTTAACGTCTATCGCTTAAATGTTTCTATTTTGTTTTATAACCTTCATTGCCAATGTTTAATTTGAAAATTTTACTTAAACTTATAATTTTCTGGAGCATATTGAATAAAAGATTGCGGATAGAAATTTAAAGTACGGAAGAACATTTTAAAGTAATCCCCTTTACGCATCATCTACGTATAAACGTCTGACATTTCAAAGTTGCTTTTATTATTATTGCTATACGTTGAAAATCAGTTACTTTTTTTATTATGAAATTCATGCAAGTTAAGTCTCTTAATTTCACATTTCTATTTTGACAGATAGTTTAGTTTGTGTCTATCATTAATTTCTCATTTTAATTTGAATCGCTTCCACCCTTCTAATCTGATTTGGTAAAATTTTTCATTTTAGTTGTTTCTCCTTTTTACACAACTATTTTCCGCCATTATCGCTCTTTATAGTAGTTTGAATAAACTATAAGATAGAAAATCAAAGTACGAAAGGAGATTTTAAAAAAATCCTTTACCTATGCATCCTTTACCTATTACTATCAATGCAGAAATGCCTTGAATTTTAAAATTGCTTTTATTACGATTGCCATTCACTAAAACTCAACTACTTTCAGTTTTATATTTCTTTTAAATTCTAAAAGGTGTAAATTAACAACATAATACAAATTAAAAAGCTTTTATTAGGTTGTTTTTATTTACTAAACAACCTAAAAAAAACCCTAAAAACAACCTAATAAATGTTATTTTAATTTGTATTATGTTGTTAATTTACACCTTTTAGCATTTAAAAGACATATATTATTACAAGGTGTTATAATTAACTATATTTTTACTTTCAGTTTTATTTATTTAAAAATTTACTCTAGAAGAGTTTCTCATATTTGCATTTATAAATCGATAGGTTTCTGAATTTTTGTTTATCATTATTTTTCACGTTTAATTTCTGTCCCTTACATGCCTCTTCTTTGAATTTGGCGTCATTTAAATTATTTTTTTTTCCTTCTCTTTTTGGAACATCTATTTTTCCGTTGCATCAATTTTAGAAGAATGATTATAGCATTTTAAAGAAAGATTAGATATAAAAATAAAGTGCGAAAGGATAGTTTAAAATAATTCCCTTTAACCCTGATCTATTAACAATTGTATTAAATTTCAAATTTGCATTTATTATTAATGTTGTGCGTTTCAACGAAATAACATTTATACTTTTCATGAAATTTGCTTAAACTTTAGATCTCAAACTTGTATTTATAACTTACTACAACCAGTGCTGCCAAGTCTCCGGCTTTTTGTACACCAGTATATTCTTAGAGAAAATGTTGTTCTTTTACATCGCAGGATGCTCAGATCAAACAAAACAACATTTTCTGTATTAAAATACTGGTATCTGAAAAGCCGGAGACTTAGCAGCTCTGCTACAACTCTAAATTTTTATCAAGCATTATTTCTCAAGTTTAATTTTTATGCTGATATCAGACCTGCCAAGTCTCCGGCTTTTTTGATACCAGTATTTTAATACAGAAAATGTTGTTTTGTTTGATCAGAGCATTTTGCGATTTAAGAGAACAACATTTTCTCTAAAAAAATACTGGTGTGCAAAATCCGGAGACTTGGTAACTCTGCTGATATACTATTCTTGATTTGCCAATTTTTCGCTTCAAAACTTTTCTTAAAATTGTGATTTTTACAGTATTTTGTATTAAACGTAATAGGGAAAATTATATTATAAAAGATTTTTTTTAACATTCCTGTAGCTTCCTGTAATAATTAAAATTTCAAACATATTCGCCATATTTAATATCGGAAATCTGCGAATAAATAACTCGACGGAAATAGTAGTAATCAGAAATAGGTACATCCACGCACCGTGCACTCACATTTATATCCTAAATTGATCTCTATGTTGTAGTCAGTCATTAATTTTCTTTTTTTACACTTTCCAACCTAGTTGAAAAGTGTTTATGACTTCGGTTTGTCTGGCCGTCTGCCGTCTGTCTGTGCTCTAACTCCCGTAAATATGCTCGGATTGTCCTGCAATTTTTATATGTTATTGTCGTTATCTATAGCATGTTCCCTATTTCAACTGAGGTGTGTAGCACTTATAGATTTTTTACAGGGACACTCAAAAGAATTTCGTTACATTACGGTCTATGGGGAAAAATCATTTGAAGTTTATTTTAATGAAGTTACACAATTTCAAACACAATGTAATTGATATATATCACTAAGGTGCATTACAAGAAGCTTAATATGGAATAGGGTGTGCATAGCACTTATAGTTACTTTACAGGGACAGTCAAAATAATTTCGTTACATTACGTATATGGAGAAAAATCGTTTGCGGTTTAATTAAATAATGTTTCGCTATTTTAAACACATTGAAATTTATATATATCTCTAAGGTGCATTACAAGAGGCTTACTACAGAATATTGTGTGTATAGCAGTCAACGTTCATTTACAGGGACGCACAAAAGAATTATCTACTGTCTGTTAACAATAATTCCTGGAAGTGCGTTTAAAGTTGCTGAACGCGATTTTAAATTTAACTCACTTTTTGTCTATTACTTGGTGTGTATAAATTCTGTAGATCATATACAGGGCAGAACAAAAGTTCGCGAACACATTTCCGTTTATTGAAAGAAACTCCAGAAGGAGAATTTTAAACTGTGCTACGCGTTTCCTAACTAAACTAAAATTTAGCATCCTATGTAGTATATGTACAAATCTATAGATCATATACAGGACTGAATAAAAGTATTCGGATATTTTTTCTAAATATTGTATATGTTGGAAATTCCTGAAATTTTGTTTTTCAATATGCATTTTCCAAATTGCTTACTTAGATGTTATCTTTCAGCTTATTAAACGGTAATGATTTGTAAAATTATTTTGGAAGCGTTGGAAAGTGTTACATAATCTATGCTTGACGCATGATTTTTAGTTCTTGTTTAAATTTGTATTGCTTACAAGTTTCTTCGTAGATTTCGTTCGATTCAAGTTTGAAATTAAAACTACAAGTGATAACTTACAAAAATGTATATAAGTTCCAAAGCCCAATTTATTCTAAAAACTACAAATTGCGTTAATAAGCCATTACATTTTCTGTACTATCAGAATTTTAGTTTTTGTTTCGACTTACTAAATTTGTAAAAATAAGAAAACTACAAGATTAGAGAAACTGTATGTCACATTACGAAGTTATGTAAAAAGTCTTATAAAATGTTGGCTTGATTTTAGGAATTTAGCTACGTACATTGATTGCATAAGATCCCTAAAATTAATATTAGCTACAATTTTATTTATTTTTATTTTTAGTAAATTACTACACACATATCTAATTATTAAATGTAAATTGTTCTAGCAAATACGTATCTAAATATTTTTTAAACATTTTCTTTTAAATAAATCAAGCATTTAAAAAGACTATATATTACTCTAAACGCCACTTTAACTTTTCTTAAATTTAGACCATCTGACATATTTTCAAACAGTATTTTAGGTTTTAGAATGCAGCACAATGCAATTAGAAACATTTAACAAACTAATTTATAACAGGGTTCGTAAGCTTTTACCACAAATTTTTAATAGAATTTCTATTCAATATTTAAATAGCAGAAATTGTAGACACCTCGTTTACTTGCAGAATTTGCAATATTTTTTTGCTGTTAAATAACACTGAAAATCCTATTAAAAATTGTAGTAATAACTTCATTTAACCGAAATATATTCCATGCCCTCTCTACAGCGCCTAGAATACGCTGTGTGAAAAACGGCTACAAAATAGTACTAAAAAATTTAATCCGATAAATGTAGAACGATGCTGAAAAGATAACGATTCAATCGCAGCGACATCTTCTAGCAGTGGCGTAGACAGGGTGGAGGTCCAGCTGGTTTGGATACCACTAATTTTATAAAAATATTCTTGATATATCTAATCGGAGAATTTTCTGCGAAATTGAAGCCGAAGATAACTTTTTAATATTATTGGTTTCTAGAGCTTTTGCACCCCCCCCCCCACCCCTCTCTGGCTACGCCACTGTCTGCTAGCTTTTTTCAACGCAAACATTGTATAAGAATCGAACTGAGAAAACGTTTCAGCTGGTGGTAAATATTTTAAATAATTAAATTATAGCCTATTTCCTTTGACTTGGATAGTGAGTTTCATAAGCTTTGAAAATATGAATGATATTGATTATGGCCAAAAAAAGTTAGACGCATTCTTTTGTGCCTGGTTTCAGTACTCGATACAAGACAGGAAACTAGAAACTATCCCTATTTAGCATACCAATGGATGAATCTCTGCTAGAAAAGTGGAAAAGATTAATTCCCTGATATGATAAAAAACTAACTTCAAAATCAGTTACATCTGAAATATACAATTACAAGAAGATTTTACTAACAGAAATTATGTTCATCTCGTCAATAGTGAAACGATTACGTTTGCTATAGGTAAATCTGTTTTTGAAGCAGACGTCGCTGTGATCGCCTTATTTTTGTACCGCATCATTGCACGTTTATCGACTACATTTTTTTAGCACTTTTTAAAGCATTACCAGTTTGGCTTTTTTTAAATTCCGAAATTTCGCATTCATACCAGAAATTCCCTGTAATGTTCATTTGTTTACTTAATGGTAGATATTCCGTGACTTCTTAAAGTACAAATTCTTGTTTCGGAATTTCCGATTTGAATTCAAAATTTTTGAATTAAAAAACGGTAAAACCGTTTTCCACACTATGTATTCTAGGCGCTGTACCCTCTCTGAGCTGCGTGTCCTAAAATTTCATATCGATATTTCATGTTAAAATGATTCCGAAAAGTGCTTTTTTTCGGGGGGGGGGGGGAGCACATTTTTCCTTTATACTAAATTTATTGTAGATAGGTGTAGATAGGAAAATTGGTGAAACGAAAAACTTTTAAAAGGAACATTGTATAACTTTAAAACTGGATATCATATTTCGAAAGTTATATATGAAGTATTGCGAGATTGATTTTAGATTTTTAGTTTCGCATATTTTAATAACCTTATTATAATTAACTTTAAGAGAATTTATTATTTCCTTTTTTTAGCATAGAAATAATTTTCTAACAATATTGAACATTCTTCTAATTATTAGTTATAATATTCTTCTAGTAGATACATCACTAAATAAATTTGAAGGATTTTCTGGAAAAATGCACATTTACAATTCCTGTCTATTACTTCACTTTCGAAAGTTTAAGCCAGACTTGTTTGGTTAACTCATTTTAAGTTACAGAATAAAATAAAATTATATCGACATAATTTATCAAACTTCTTTATAACTTTTTCCAAGATATATTCCATTTCCTGTTTAAGATGCGAGTACTACGATATTTTATCGATTATTCATCTATATTTCTATCGATTATTCTGACATTTTTTCTATTTTCGCCACATATTTTTTTACATTGAGTTTATTATAGATATGCCCTTATCATTTAAAGTTAAACAACTGAAAATAGCCCATGTAGTTCATACAGGCTTACATATTATAATGGTATTTTATTATCGACTAATATTTATTTCATGTTTTCGTACTAAATTACATATTAACGTTATAGTTTTTGTAAAGTCATATTGCAGACATATCAATTCTCCGACTTTTTGGATACCAGTAATTTAGTACAGAAAATTTTGTTTTATTTAATCGGAGCATTTTGCGATTTAAGAGAACAACATTTTCTCAAAAACATTACTGGTGTGCAAAAATCCGGAGACTTGGCAACTCTGATATTGCGAAATATAGAGTACCACTCGGTGAAAATCGAATGATTATTTTCGATAAAATAATAGCAGCGACAACAAATTTAAGTATTTCCTGTTTTTGTTTAACCCCTAAACAGTTTAATTTTTTTGACACAGTAAACTAAAAATTGAGACAAAACACCACTTTGTCCGAACTAGAAAAAATTTACCTTATGTTTAAAAAAAAAAGAAGTCTGTCAATTAATTAATGGAAGATAACAGCTAAAAATTAGTGGTATCCAAATGCTTTTAGTAACGAAGCAAGCAAACTCTTCTTGACCGAGAGACGTTCGAGTAAAACTATTAAGTGTTTAAATAACGCATACTTTATCACATGCCATCATTACACAAACAGATAAAAATACTGTTAAAACTCTATATGCTAGACTATAAGTAATCACGAAAGTAAAAAATCTTCGAACATCGTTTGAGCAGGTTTCGTACGGTTTTACCACAATTTTTTAATATGATGTTTCTATTTAATATTTAAAAAGCAGAAATTGTAGACGCCTCATTTAATTACATGATTTCTAATACTTTTCTGCATTTAAATAAGACGAAAAATTCTGTTAAAAAATGTGGTAAAAGCGTACGAATCCTGTTGTGGTTATCTAGTTAATTATTTAATACTTGCTTCTTAATAATTCACCAGTATTAGTTCATGTCCAACACACACCGAATAAAACGAATATGAGCATACTAACTTTACAATTTCTAAATTATTTCCTTGATTTTCATCGTACCACTTGCAGACAATTGATTAATTTTAACCACATAAGAATAACATAAAGGAGAAACTGGAATAGTCCTGTATTTGAGAAAATAGGAACTAATTTACCATGTAATGTTAATAAGTCAATGTTATAAACTAATTTGTGCACGTGATACATGCGCATTTGGGATTTGACTGGCCTTTATATATGTAAACACCTGTAAATGCATAAAATCGTAGAACGGCAATTTCGTACTTAAATTTACGAAGCCATTAACTCATTATGACCGCAATTATTTTTCTTTTAAAAAAGAAAAAAATAATGCATTTGATACCACTTTGTTTAGAATAGAAACTTAATGTTTCTTTTTATCGAGTAGTTTTTGTCATCAAAGAAGTAAAATATTTTGCTTCTGAATTACTGTTCTAAAGACAACAAACGTGGTTTTAGCTATGGTGTTGCTTTAACCCTTCAGGGGCAAAGTACTCATGTAGCTAAACTATTGGAATGATTGATTAATACCAGGATTCACGAACGATTTTTTTTTAATAAGTAAAAGCTTTTCCTCATGTACCTCATAAATTTAAAATTTGGTTATAAAATTCTGGTGTCATTGTGGCATTCTGGGATTAAAATTAAGTGGTATATATTATATACCTATATAGGAGCCTTATTTTATACCGGTGCCCTTCAAGGGGTTAATGCAACGCTCGGCTAACATGGGTTAAGCTAGGGATCTGCAACCTTTCATGCAGCTGAGCCAAATTTAAAAATTATAAATAGGGGTGTGATAAACGAAAACATGAAATGTAACCGTGAAGTGATACAATCTGTAAAATGTACTTATGCTAGATTGAATGAAAATGACAGAGAAAAAATACGTTTACATGTTATGTTTCAATCTAGTTAATTACTTTTTTTTTAAATTTATGTCTGTAATGTGGATTACCCAAAACCACTGTGAATATTTCGTAATATTTGAGGGACTATTTCACTTAAAGAACATTTTATACTAGAGTTTTTGCGTGTTCTGATTTCATATTTAATAGTACCATGGAAAGATAACTTACGGTCAATTTAACTCTACAAAAATTACTGGGATATGAAAACAAAAATCCTGTGTTTAAAATATTGCTAAAAATGTAATATTTAGCCACGTGTACTGAATAGTATTTTCCGCTTCCTAATTTATGTTTAACTACCATATGACGTTAATAAGCTAGACAAATAGGCTGTAATACTAAACACGCCTGATTACATCAAAGCGTACAGGAGAGATTTAAGCGCTGATAAGTTCTATTGTAACCTCGGAAATTACAGTTTGCAAATTGTGATTATAATTTAAATTTTGTGATGTTTTGTGTTTAATTTGTCGTTTAATCTGCTTCTAATTAAAATTATTTAAAACAAAGGTATTTTAATTAAAATTATGAATTTCTTTAATTTATTGCGCTTATTATCTTTGTTTTAATTCTCGTCAAATATATATATTTTTAAATTGTAGTTAATGGTATAGCTGCCAACGTTTACGTTTTATTTTTTTTCTTACCACAATGTTTAAAAGTATTTGCTCTCCTATTTATTTCCCCAAATTCAGTTATTAACCCCTTGAAGGGCGATGATATATTTTTGTATTATTCAAGTTTTAAGCCCCAAATGCTACAATGACACCAGAATTTTGGAATAAAATTAATTTTTTATTGCCTACGTGAATAAAATATTTTACTTATATTCAAATAAATTTGTTCGGTAATTCTGGTGTCATTATATCATTTAAACATTTTAGAAACAGACGAACCTTGCCTCTGAAAAGGTTAAATATATAAAGCAAAAAATAGTAGCACTATTAAAATGTAGCTGTGAGAAAAAATAATAAAAGTTGGCATTTATAGTTAAATGTAGTAATTAATAACTATATATGATTTGTTAGATTTAGTGGTGAAATAGAAAAAGGATAATTCGCGTAATTTGTAATGTTCTCTGTTTAATTTTTTTATTGTATGGAAACTAAGTATGGAAGAGATGATCTGGAAATCTTCGCTAAAGATAGGAATGTAGTTGCCATTATTAGGAAATTAAATATGTGAATCTTACTGTGCAGAATGGTAACTATTACATAATTATTATATGGTGCCGTGAGAAAAATTGCAATATTCCTTTACAAATAGCACCATTTTTCAAGAACGATAGCCCCTGTACATAACTATTATTTTTATGTACCGTAATTTCCAGCGTATATCGACGGATAAAACAATTGTGTTTCAACCCAGAAATTTTATTCAATAATTGAAGTTAAATATTTACAGCGATCTATTAAGTTACATTTTATAAAATAAAATTTCTGGGTCGAAACACGATTGTTTGAGCTGAGGATTATACACCGGATTTTACGAACGCAGTATTAAGTTGACCAAAAATATTTAAAATGACAAAAATTGACTAAAGTTTGATCGTGGATTCGGAAACCTCTGAGTAAATTAGGTTATTATTATTTTGTTTGAATTCAATTATGTATGTTCTATATAATTAAAAAATAGATTTGTTTAATTCTAAAAAAAAAAAAAACACTAACAGAAGCCTTGAAATTGTACCACACAATTAATATTGCAAAATTTGTTTTGCCACGATTTTGAATTCCAAATACCATATTTTTTAGTCGTCATTTCTTCTATAAACTGCTTATCAGAGTTGCCACAGGTTGTTTTTTAATTCGGTTTTCTTGATTACCACAACTTTTTTGAGAAAGAAAAATTCGCCTTATTTAATGACAGATTAAATAATACTAATTCAAAAAAGTGGTGCCAATCAAGCATTCTGAATTTAAAAAATGTAGACCACGAACAACACTGCTGCTTAGTATACTGTCTCTTTATTATAACCAAAACGAAAATTTTTTAAAATAATAATAATAATAATAATAATAATAATTCAAAATTCGTAAAAATTATCATATATTTTTTTGTTATAGTTTGAAACAACTTTTGTTTGTTTGTTTGTTTTTAGGTGTAGTTTGTAAAGAATTTAATTTCCTTTAATTAAAAAAAAAAGAAAGAAAGAGAGAGAGATGTAAATCCGTTTGTTTGTTCAAAAGTTACCGTGGCAAAACCACTGAAAAACGTGTTTCGAGATATCTGAATTTACAGTTTTGTATTCGGAGGTATCGCCGGTCTGTGCGGCTCAGCGTTTATCACGCTTACGACCTAATTTTAGAAATTTTCTAAGCTGATCAACTGTACGTCATTCTTAAAAGTTCAAACCTTATTAAATAAAAATATTAATAAATGCATTTATTACATCATAAATTGTGCACGCATTCTGTCACTACTTACAGTGGTGGTCAAAAGTTTGGACATTTTTTTAAAGTTTCATGTTTTTCAAATTTGTGTGCTTGTAGAATATATTAATTTTCACTTAAATGCAAACGTTTATATATCAAATTGAAGGTAATTTAATGTAGCATTTAATAATAAAAACAGTATTACAATATCTGTATCACAAAAAATGTTATGCTTATTTTAGTAGAACAAACAAACACAAATCGTTTTGAATAAGGACGTGTTTTGTAATAAAAACGTACTAGCCAATCACAAACACTGTTCTGAGGACCAATCAAATGTCTGTAACTATAGTTTAGGTTATTTGGATGGTAAAAGAGTTATTGTTGTGGAAATATTTTGCGGAAAGATGCATACTACTACAATTAAATAGAGTATTGCTGTTTTTGAATATTTAAAGTCCTTTTTTTTAATTAAACTAATTTTAAACAATGTCATCAACAAGAAGAACTAATTGGACATCTACAAAAAGAAGCCAAATTGTCATATTGAGAGAAAATGGCCTCGCTTATGCTGAAATTGCAAGACAAGTTGGTGGTTCAGTGACTTGTTCTGGTGTACGAAAGTTCTGTTTACGTTATGAAAAAACGAAATCAGTGGAAAATAAGGCCAAATCAGGCCGAAAAAAATGCACAATTGCTACTGTCGATAGAAAAATTAAACGGCTATGCCTTCAAGATAGAAAAATCTCATCAGATGCCATCAGATGTGAAATGAATGCAGCGGGTATTTCAGTAAGTTCATAAACAATAAGAAGAAGGTTATCAGGATTTGGACTACAAGCTAGAATTCCAAGGAGAAAACCATATTTAAATCAAAAGCAACGCGAAAAACGAGTTAAGTGGGCAAAAGAACACATTAAATGGTCAGAAAATCAATGGAAGCAAGTACTCTGGAGCGATGAGAGTAAAATATCGCTCTTTGGTAGTGATGGTAGAAAATATGTGAGACGTAGAGTAGGAGAAGCACTTCATCCTGATTGCATTGAAGCAACTAGTAAAAACTCAACAAATGTCATGATTTGGGCATGTATGTCTGCAGATGGTGTGGGCCGAATTCAAGTGATTGATGGCATCCTGAATGCCAAAAAATACATCGAAACTGTCCTGGAACCAAAATTGATACCTTCCATCAGGGATCTCTTCCCCAACAACGCACCATTTATTTTTCAGCAGGATTCAGCTCCATGCCACACAGCAAAAGTATGCAAAGTATGGTTTCAAATTAAAGGCATAGATATATTACCATGGCCAGGAAACAGCCCTGATCTCAATCCAATTGAAAATTTGTGGCGACGTTTGAAAATTCTTGTACGAAAAAAAGTCCATCCAATAAAAGACTACTTATTGAAGCTATAATTGATTCTTGGCACCATGTGATTACGAAAGATGAACTCCAAATACTCGTTCACTCGATGAAAAGACGCTGTGAAGCTGTCTTAAACAATAAGGGTTATTCTACTAAGTATTGATTGTGTAAGTATCACTTTAAAAAAGTGCAAATCTAAGATAGATCTTACTATTAGTTGCATAACTTTTTTTGTAATACAGATATTGTAATACTGTTTTTATTATTAAATTCTACATTAAATTACCTTCAATTTGATATATAAACGTTTGTATTTAAGTGAAAAGTAATATATTCTACAAGCACACAAAGTTGAAAAACATAAAACTTTCAAAAAATGTCCACACTTTTGGCCACCACTGTATATAAAAGATAAAAATATATAAAAACGTACTACTTTTTAATGCATTTTATTGATAGGAAATGCAAGGATTCATTAATGTTGCATTATTATTTGAAAGATTATTAGACACATTGTTATTTTTGAATAAGAATTAACCGTTTATATATGAAGTCCGTTTGTAAGAACGCAAGCAATTTTTTTTATTGATTTAGCAATATGGTATTTCTACAAGTACCTTGCATAATGACTGAAAGATATTCTTAAAACCATTAATTAGACTAACATTTTTATTGTTTGCCGGAATCATTAAATGATAGTATTTATATGTTTTTACAATTGTAATTAGACAGGATGTGTTAAATTGACTGACGGTTTAATAAATTCAATAACAATTAAATTATGATAGCTATTTTGAAATGATTCTGGCAATAGATTAATGTGTGAAGTCGGGAATATCTTTACTACGCTGTAAAAAAAAAAAAAAGACAAATTCCTAATCTATGGAGAGCATGCTCCCATCCGCTGGTCTATACCCTTCAAGTAGATAATCGGTCCTAAAAAAATGCACCAACATCTAATCTACGAAAATATACAATTACCTCAATGTTACCTCATCAGTTCCCTAAAAAGCTTTTTTATCTTAAAAAAACAAAACTCAGAAACCAATATATTTAAAAAGGCGATAATAAAAACAAAGTTTCTTTTGCTGCCAAAGGTTTTCGAAAATAATTCTGATTGGTTTTTGAAGTGTATTAATGGGTTTTATCAAACTGGAATATTGGTTTTTCAGATGTTATCAATTATCAGTTGAACATTTTCAGGTACTTAATTGAATTTATCTATGCAAGAGTAACAAAATAATATCCATTATATAATGTTAATGTTTTTAATGCATCATGTTTTTTCTGTAACACATGTTTGTTGAACAGGAAAATGTTTAAATTTAAATTGATAGCATCCGAAAATCCAATATTCCCTTCTGAGAAAACTGATTAGTACAGTATAAAAACTACTCCGAAACGTTTCCGAAGATAGGTGCAAGCAAAAGAAATGTTGTTTTTGTAAATGCTTCTTCAAATATCGAAAATATATTGGCTTTTGAAATTTCTAAAGATAAAGAAAGGTTGTCGGAATCATGGGAAACTCGAAAGTTGTTATTGTATATTTGCGTTCGGGATTATTATATTATATATTCCTTGATTGTCTTTTTTTTACAGTATGTGCTTTTTTGTGTTAGTTCCGAATATTACCGATAAATAGTGCTGCACTGTGTCAAGCTGTAATAATGCTCAAAATATCCTTGCATTCCCAAAAAGCAAATTTTTGGCGTTTTTAGAGGTAAAGATATTAACGTGTAAAAACTAAATGAACATTCTTCTATTCTTTAAAGGTTAATTTGAGTATTCTAAAAGTTTACGACAGCTCAGCGCCATGTATCAGTGTTTTTTGGAACTACGACAAGAAGCAAAATAAAGAATATCCTGACTTAACACATTAATTTCTGACAATAATAATTTCGATAGCTGGCATTGTTTACCTGTTACTGATTCTCGAAAACCGTCAGTTCATTTGAGACTGTATTTCATCATGTATTTGTTAATGATAATAATAATGGGGATAAAAATAAAATGCTTTTTAACTATAACAAATATGAATTATTACAATACGGGTGTTTTAAATCAACAGTAAAATTCCAGAAAAGTTTTCTAATAGAAATAATAAATAATGAGGCTTTATCGATTCACAAATATCAAACTATAACTATTGAATTAGTAAGCAAAGATTGATTTTTAGTAGTTTACTGTATACACAAAATCAATGTTAAAGATCACATTTCCTAACTATATATTATAAGCGTAAATTATCAAAATAATTTAAAACTCCAGCAAAGATGATTAACTCTAATCAAAATAATGATGAAACAAGTAGTTTTCAATATTTAATTATTATCAAACTGAAACTATTGAATTAGTTTGTAACAGCAGATATCACTAAAATACTTTTATCATTTATAATCAATCTATTTTAATAGTTGTATTTCGTTAACATATATATTAAGGATAAAATAATTCAATTAGAGAAGTGGATCTTAATCAATAGAGCCAAAGCTGTAATTCATCAATGCCTGTACCTATTGTACCATTTGAATTAGTAGTGTGAGAAGTCCACCATTTTTTACTCGAAACTCCTGTTTTGCAGCCCAAAACCAAGCATACGAAGATCCCATGTAAAACATATTTTCCTCAGATTTCTTACAAACCCCACTAATCTGTCGGCAAATATCAAAACTCTTGTTTCATCATAACCAATTTTCCATCTGGAAGGTTTTGAGACAACTAGAAGAATAGAACGAGTGGGGTGGCCCATCTTTCATCACGCCGACGCACAGTGGAACAATCCTTAAGAAAATGCGAACATAGGGCCAAAAAATAATCATTAAATAATTAATTTTTTTCAATGAAATATTTTAAAAGAATATCTACAAAATACGAATATATGTTTATTTTTTTAATTATAGAAAATTATATCTTATTTGTATAGCTCGGAATATACACCATTCAGCAGAGGAATTTTTCTGCGAATTTTAGTGATTTTTAAATGTGCTCAGAAATTAAACCAAGGTAACCACTAATAATAACTCGTTTAAAGTACCGTAATTTCCGGCGTATAATCCGCAGCTCAAAGAGTCGTTTTTCGACCCAGAAATTTTATTCAATAATTGTAGTTAAATATTTACAGCGAACTTTTAAGTTACATTTTGTAAAATAATATTTCTGGGTCGAAAAACGACTCTTTGAGCTGCGGATTATACGCCGGAAATTACGGTATCATTATTAATTTCCTAAAACGCATTTTAAACCACTACTGATTACATTTTGATTGAATTTTATGTATCATTTTACATCATGAACAGCCCATATAAAATTAACGGTATCATAAACTTAAAAGTTGTGTAACTTAAATTGCATGAAGTTACGTGAAATTTCAAAGACATGTTTGTGTTCCTAAAAGCTTGTATTTTAATGTGGTATAGGGCAATATTTGCACAAACCTGCGCATTTTTTTAATAAATGGATTTGAAACACTCTAAGTGGCTATCACATAATTTTCCGTTTCCGGAAACCATAGTAAATTGTCTGTAGACAAAAATATTTTTTAATAAATATTATACTGTAAGAATTTTCTAAGATGAAATAATGTAAAAAAATAATTTAAAATTAAACTATAAAAATAAATTCAATATATACGTATCTTGGGTTATACAAATATTTTCATGAAAATGCTGAAAAACACAAAGACTCTCAGAGGGTTAAATCTACTCTAATAAATGGAAGCATGATGTGTAAGTGCTAAGTGTTATTTAAAGTAAAAGTTCTAATGCTTCTTGAAATTTTTTGTTCCTTTGAACGTTTTGTACTGTGTGTCTAATACTGGAAATCAACGGGTCAGATGTTATAAGTAAATGGTGCAACAAGTCTTCGTTACATGATCTTCGACTTATTTTTTTCATATGGAACTCCCGGTACCTCAGAATCTCTTTATTTCGAGCTTCGCCAGCTTCTTCCGATAATTGGCCAAATTCGAACAGCAAAATTTGTAATTATATCTTTTCCATGAATTAATAACTTATAAATAGAACCTGGCATATAATACCACCCGTACTTCGAAACACAATCTTTAGCTGTTTCCAGTGCAAATTCGCCAAATTTTTCGGCATTAATTACTTCGTCACAGGAGATAACTTGCATTATAATTGCAAAACGTTTAATAAGTTCTTTATCTAATCCAATGATCTCAGCTATCTTTTCAAACTCAGCAAAAAATGTCCTTGCAGTGTTTCCATCGTGTGTCAAACCACTCCCCTGTTTAACAATATCAATTAGCAAACCTAATTCTTTTCTGAATTCGCGTTGAATTTTTCTCTTTCATTTTTCATATTGCTTCTTTTGGTCCTCAGTTCTAGCACTCCAAGCTTTAAATGATAAATTGTAAGAAATATGAAGCAAATATTCCATAGACCGTATCTTTACACGGAGACTAGATACACCAAAGCTGTATGAGGATGCGTTTACACTTCTTTTAACAATTTTATCAATGTTATTCATTTTCGAAGGCTTTGCACCACAAATATAACATGTTTAACAGGAGGATGTATTTGAAATTGTCGTAATAATTTTTCCATCAATCATTGTTAAATTCATTTCGTGATCAATGGTTATATTTTAATGTGCTGTAGGCATATATTTTTTATTTATTCTTCCATTCGCTGATATTCCTTTTTTGATATTTCAGTATTCTCGCTGACGAATTCAAATCTAACATGGCGACAATATCTAGTGGATGATTGAGTTTGATTTTGCTAAATAGTTTCAGCTCCACATAATAATCTAATAGGAACAAAACTAGTCATAAAAATGGAACTATCTGATTGTAATGAGCATCCTTCATAAAAAAAAAAAATATATACATGCTTTGGTTTGAAGCAACATCAAAACCTCATTTACATATCAATTTTAAGTGCATTTTGGACTCAAATTGTATTTTAGATGCATCTAAAATTCTAATTACAGTTAAGTCTAAAATTGACTGCAAATTAATTTGAACCAAACTATCATTAATAGATATTTGTTCTTTTGAGACGTAACAGTCCAGTTTCGCTTGTTGAATATAAAAGTACGTCTGCCACTGGTCCACCTTCTTCAATGCAACTTTGCCTTAAAGTGATATATTGTTCCTTAGAAAGATCGAGATTTAGCATCATTGCTAAACACTTTTCCTTTGAAAATAAATTCGCTTCAATCTTTTTCTCTCAAAAGTTTTTTTATTTGGGAAACTTCATTCGGATTTTTTATAAGATGATCAATCACTTTTGTAAGATCTTTAAAACCCTCAGATGCTAATTTTTGTTTTTCTGCATGCAAAAGAGCTTCATCAGAAGTATCCTCTCTTAAACTTTGAGTTAGTCTTCTTTTATGAGTTTCGGTTATATCTGAAAAACATTTCCGAGGTGTTGATTTCTGCGAATTTTCAACTTCAGATGGTTTAAATTCATTACCAACTTTGAAGGAACACTGAAGCCAAGAATCGTTTTTAGTATTGAAACGATCTAATTTTCGTTGAGATTTCTGCCATCGATTTTTTACAGCTACACAAAACTTATGTAAACGCTACTTTAAGTTTTCTTCATCAATTTCTGAAGCATTTAGCTCACAGTGTTCCCTTACAAAACTAAGAATTGATTTTTCATAACTAAAACCTTTATTTAAATTCTTTAGATACAGAAACAAATCTCTGTTTGTTATCATTTTTCAAAAGAATATAAAAAAAAAGCAAAAGGAAATAATCTTGCTTCAGATAAAAAAGAAATATACTAAAATTAATATTACTACAAAATAATTTTATAAAACTCAATCCCGATAATAAAAAATATGCACTGAAATAGGCTCTAAAATGTTACAGAAGAATGTTGCGGTTTTGTAGAGCGATTTTGAAGAGTTATGTAAATATTACATATGTTGCCAATTAAAAATTAAACAAATGTTTTGAATATTTTGCCAATGTCATTAGGATATAAGTAAAAACAAGATAGGTAATAAAATTATCGACTGCTAAGCTTTTTCTTTTACTTTGTTTTTCAAGTTTAATTTAGTTATCCAGTATGTCTCTAAAAGTCCTGTTTTAAACAAAAAAAGATTAAATTGCTCATAAAAATCATGCAGATCTATTGAATATAATTTATTTTACTTATTTAAACCTAAATATATAAAACAGTCATATATATATAGGGTTATAATATTGTGATAATCGTATGTTCGACATCTGCTATACTTTGATCCACTGTGCGACGATCACCCAAGTAACATGGGGACCAAGGTGGCATCAGCAGTAGAGAGGGAATGTGAGAAACCTTTTCTACCAATCATAACAGACTTTCTACGTGACCTCATCTTTCAGAGCTTCTAGTGACTACAGAAATCCCTATTGTTCTAGGCGTAAAACAGAGGTGATATGAGAAGGAAAAGGTTAGTTAATAGTGAGTAATCGAGTTAGGTTGCAGGCAAGCTGAACGGACAAGGAGAACAAGGTGAACAAGGAAACGGATTCATAACTCCGGAT
Organism: Maratus michaelseni; assembly: GCA_963931845.1. Taxonomy (NCBI): domain Eukaryota; kingdom Metazoa; phylum Arthropoda; class Arachnida; order Araneae; family Salticidae; genus Maratus; species Maratus michaelseni. The sequence continues at coordinate 220,512,096 of OZ007595.1, forward strand.
GGAACATTTCCTGTTGATTGGTAGAACCCCCGGGTAGGGAAATAATTTCTCTGGCTTAAATTTTTGAGGTTGTTACAAGACTGCCTTGTGTACTAATTGTGAACTTTTCCAGCTTCGTCAGGACGGCGAAAACACTTTTCCCGTTCCTTATTCAAGAGAAAATTGAGGGGAAGTCTTACCTTTTTGTGGAGGGTCAGACTAGCGAACAGTTTGTTTCCCTTACCCACTTTGGAGGGGACTTTACATCTGTTTCATGTTGCAAAGACACACTTTGATAAACACTGGACACTTCCGCAATTGACTTAGAATCGTAAGCTAAAAGAACCCGCATGGTATTATTATATGATCGTTGTGCAATCTCATTAATCAAGAAATATGTATTTTTGTTTGTTTGACGTACTGGATTTAATAAATGATATATGAGAGATGATATATAAATTGAGTTCATGTGAAGGCCATCGCTACTGCTTCATAATTAACATCTGGACCCGTCTCAGTAGCTTACATTAGCGACAATGATTTACTTTTTATTTGTGAAAAATGTCTGTTGAAAACATTAATACCAAGCTGTAACTACTGAACTAGTTAGGAATAGATAGTGTGAATGACATACTTTAACGTTTACAGGATGCGTGTATGTCTATAAAAAAATTTTAATACAATTTGTCGGCTTATTTAATATGTTATAAATTCTGCACTTAAGAGAAGCAATTAGAAAATTTGAGACTGAAATTTCAAACAAAAATCCGAAATAGTGGTTGCGAATTCTTTGGAAATTCCAAGGAGTATTCACATCTTGTGTTTGTAATTTTTGTTAAAAAATAAATTTTACTAAATATATATGAAGCATAAATTATTCACATTGACTTGATATTAAACAATATAATCAATAGGGAATTCTGCTTATAGTAATAATAAATCAAGGGTGCCCATTAATTCATTACTATCAAGTCGTATTTCGTTAATACCAAGATGAAACTATTGACATAGTAGTTTATAACTGGTGTCATTAAAATACTTTATATTTTCTGAAAAATCTCTGCGAAAAATATATTTTAAGCAGACATAATTCCAATACACTGGATGTTAATTAACAGAATTATTCAGGAATTATATTACTAGCATTATTATATCAAGGGAGCTCTCATTAATCCTTTAATACCAAGCAGTCATTCATTAATCCCAATCTGTACATGTTTACTTAATAGGTAATTAGTTGATATCATTAAAATACTTTTTCGTGCAAAATGTCCGTTAAAAATCACATTTTCTTAATATATATAATAGACATAAATTATTCATATACTCAAGATGTTAATCACCAGGATAATTCAGAAATTTTGATCCTATTAAATAGAAATCGGTGGGTTCTCTTTAATTCATTAATACATTCGAAACTATCCCATTCGCTCACAGCCACGAGTATATTCGTGGTTTTTCAATCTAAAATTAAGAATTCATACCGGAAATTTCAAAACAAGAATTTTCATTTTATGTAATCACGAAATGTCTCTAATTAAATAAAGTAAATATTGCTATTAGTATTTTCTGGTATGAATTCGAACTTTCTACATAAAATAAAATTCCAGTCATTTTAAGCCGGAAATGAACGTGCTATTGAACCAGTTAGGAACAGTAGTGTCACTGATAGACTTTATCAGTTCTAAATCTTCTCTGTTAAAAATATAATTTCTTAAAAACATAAATTAAACATACGTTTTAAACCTATATTAGATTTTAATGGACAAATACGGAATTTTCACTTTTACTAATGATAAATCAAGGCGTTTGTATTAGTTCATTAACACCAAACTAGAAATGTTGAATTATTTAGAAACAAGTGGTCTCAATGAAATACTTTATCACATATATAGGGCTGTAGAGTATTATTTTCGTGTTTGTTTTTGTTATTTCGTCTTGTGAAGTAATAGAAAATACAAACTAGTTCCAGAAGTGCCAAGCTCTTATTAATCTTCCCTAATATGTGGGTTAATTTAACCCAGGTTTAATACGTTTCGCACCATAAATTTTTTAAAGAAATTAAATTAAATTTATTCCATGTAGAAATCTTTAATTAACTAAATAAAGATTAAACAAATATTTTTTCTGGTTCGAAACGTTGTTAAACTGGGTCAAATTAATCCACATATTACGGAAAATTAGTCAGAGATTGGCACCCCTGTAGTTCGGTTGTGCCAATCGCAAAACTTTCTTTTTTCTCAAATATGTTAATACTTCAAAATTGGCTATCACATCGCTAATAAAATCAATATTTTTCGTTATTATGTTGTACGCCAGCAGCTTGCGAATCGCCGGGTTACTTGGATGCAAAGCAGCCTTCCCTGCATGATCAGCCGATGTACAATACAACTACGAAAAATTGAGAAAATCGCTATTACAGTGCCCCCTACCGGCCGTAATAAAACACATATAAAAAATTGGTTAAATTCTATGCATAATGTCATACACTTTTAGATGGTACAATAATGAATTGGCGCCAAAACCGTTATCACAGCGCCCAGCTCCTCGGAATATCTCCAAATTCAAGTAGAACCTGCTGGCAATAGGGTAAAACATGTGAATGAAACTTGATTCCCTTTTATGCATAATCTCATACACTTTTCGATTTCTTTAAAAAAGTATTAAATTATTATTTGTGAAATAAATATAACATATAAGTATCAGTAGTAAATTTCACAAGCAGTTGAAATTTCTATTTTTAACAAAAAAGGGGAAAAAATACATATACTAAAAGAAAAAAAAAATGTTTCTTCAATAATCTCTTCATATTATTTTTCAGAAAAGTACTATAATAATTTAATATAGTTTATTTATCATTAAAAACAATGTAGCATTTGTGTAAAACATAGTTATTCAGTTTATCTGAAACAAATAACATATTTAAGTCATTTGTTACTCTTTATATTATAGAAGGTAAAAATATATGATAACATATATATATATATATATATATATATATATATATATATAAATATATGATAACATATATATATATATATATATATATCTTTTATTATATATTTAATGTAAAATTATTATCTCTTTAAAACTCTATACAATTTTCATTTTTTACTATGTATAACTTCTAAACATCTTAATAAAAAAATATTGAATGAAAAGTATTTTTGTACTTTTTAAATTATTGAAAGTTAGGTTTTATTTCTTAGAATAATAATAATAATAATAATAATTATATATATATATATATGTATATTAGTATAACCTTATCTGGAGTAATAATTACATGAATAAAAATAATTTTTGTAATTAATGAGAATTTGTGGCACACGAAAAGATAAATTTATGCCAAAATACGTAAAAAGATTTTCATTAAAAAACTATTTTGGTATATATCTATTTATTTAATAACTGATAATTGAAGTTGAACATTTGCGTGCAAACAATGTAAATTAACATTCATATATGCAAAATAATCAACAAAATTTACAATTAAAAACACAAACTACCACTTTTTTTTGCAATGCTTCTCATTAAAGAAATTTGTGATTTAAATATAAAGCATAATCTTTAACCTTCGCGACGAGCGTCCTTTACAGAATTTTTAATCTTTTGCCACCGGTTTTTCAAAACAGAAATTTTCGCCTAATTAAATCTCAGAAATGCTGTCATTAAATAAGGCAAAGTTTACAATAAAAAGTTACTTGTGGGAATAATCGAGGATTCTGAACCCCTTATGCGTCACGTATACGTGTCGCTTGCCCCCAAGGGGTTAAGCAAATATATTTAAACAAAATTTTACTATAATTAAGACTGGAAGAGTATTTTATACAATTGATAGAAATTAATTTTATCACTTTAAAAGAAAGATGAATAAAAAAAATCTAACTCAGTTTTTAAAGGTAATTTTTACACTCACTTTCATTCTAATTAAAAATTCATGTATTTCATGAGGATAAAATGTAAGCGTAAATCAATATATACAGTAAAACCTCCATAACAGACAGTTCTGAATAGCGTACACCCCAATTTAGCGGCTTCATTTCGATGCCCAACAGCAACAACTATATACTTTTATCTAGTAATACTTAATACTTTATACTTTTACCTCTTAATAGCAGACACCTCCTAATAGCGGACGAATTTCGAGCGCCTCAGTGGTCCGTTATTCCGAGGTTTTACTGTATGTTAAAAATAGTTTATGTTAATTTGTATCGTAATAGACATCTACTGCTCTGTAACTACATAATTTAGCTTGAAACAAATTGAGGAATGTACATTGTACAAATTTAGATTGTTTTTAACGGTTTTTGTTTAAAATATAATATAATTTACACAAGCTCCATCCTTTAGCGCACCAAGAAAACAACAAACCACGAGTATGCAAGCAATCTCGTGAAACTTATAACCACATCCGATTGTGACAATAGCTACAAAGATGCGTAACACCTACTATCAAGATTTGTGTTAATAATACGCATTACCTCAAGTAAATAACTACACCCGATTGTGACAATAGTTACAAAGATACAACTACTACCAGGATTTGTGACAATATTAACCATACAAGTAAATTTCCTTTTAAGTTTCAATTAATAGAAAATTAATTGGAAATTTACTTGCATGTGTTGTTCTATGCTAGAATTATTGTGAAAGAAGGTCGTCTAAAAGTTTGCCACAAGGTTGTGTACCCTGGATGACAGTTTATATCTTGTTCTACGGTTGCAGCCTGTCCGAAATATATAAGAGTTAGAGATGCTGAGTTGGGATATCGTTCCTTGTAGCTCAGTGGTAGAGCCTCAGAGCGCTATTCAGGGGTCCTGGGTTCGAATCCCGGCTTGTGACATTTTTCACTCTTTTAGCTTAACGCTCACTATAGTAATGAAAAAATCCATTTGTTTGTTACTCAATATTAACCATGACAAGAGAACTCGCTATCAAGAAAAGTGATAGAAAAATACATTAGTGACAACAAAACAAGAAAAAGTGACAAAATGCAATCAAGAGTCACGAACATCATGCCAACGCCAAAGGTTGACAACAAAACAAATAAACTACGACAAAAGGAAAAATATAAGTATTTATATTTTTTATGTAAACCAGTAAAAACACAAATATTTTAATTGAATTATGCTAGCTTATTATAGTCTATAATAGCAACCATAGTTTATATTAACTGTAAGCAAGTTTCATAAATGTGCTCCTCGCATAGTTTTCAGTGTGAATGCAGTACGGTATAAGCGGCTCATACACGTTCTATGCAAGAGTGAGCCCCCCTTTTTTTCCTTATTCGACAACGTACTCGCAAACCCATAGTTAATAGATTTGAATTGAATTATGCTAACTTACCATAGTCTATAATAGCAACCATAGTTTTATATTAACATTAAGCAAGTTTCATAAATGTACTCCTCATGGTTTTCAGTGTGAATGCGGTAAGGAAGTATAAGCAGCTCCTACAAGTTTTATGCACGAAGGAGTACTTCCCCCCTCCCTTTTTTTCCTCATTCGAAAACATGCTCACAAGCCCATAGTTAATAGCAATCTAGAACCGCCAACACAGTAACTAAAGTGATTCACCAAATAGCACTATAGCCAAGATGCCAGTCAAGTAGATCTCCTATGAGGAGATGAGTCGAATTTCGCCCCGCGGCCAGGTACACAACTCATTAAGCTAGGAATAATGTCCGTCAGATAGGGACATGATCAGCGGTTTAATAATAATAATAATAATATAATATATACTATTTATGATGGTTTTATATATATATCCCCAACGGCCCCTTTCATGACTATCCGATGGTATTGATTTTCCCAACTTACCTTTGGTTCCGTGAGTGGCGTGACTCTCGGGAAGCTAATTTTCTTACATCTGGCGTTACTAAAATAATTTATGGTTTGAAAATATCTCTCTTAACACGTTGACGGACACTTGCGTCTATAGCCGTCAAAGCGAAGTTTACTATGTGGCATGACGTCAATAGCCGTCCAAAACGAAACGGTCGTTTTTAGACACTACGGCTATAGCAGCACAAATGTGCATTTACCGGCGTACAAGTAGAAGCCCAATGTCATGTTTTGGAGACAATTTTTTAAGTTGAAGTTCGTTTTCCACCTGTTATACGAGTTGCAGCTTCAGTATGCACGTCGTGGTTGTGAAGGGAGTAGTGCAACCTAATTAAAGGTGCTGAATTAATCAAAATTAAGTTTATTTAGGCAGAAAGAGTAAACTTCTAATATTCTAAAAAAGGGGCCTCCGTGGCCGAGTGGTTAAGGCACCACGCCGCTAATCGCTTGCGAGTGTAGGAGGTTGTGGGTTCAATTCACACTGGTTCCATTGCACACACACTTTGTGTGGAACCCCCAGGTTGTGTCTCTTGTGTTGTCTTGTTTCTTCGTACTATCTCGTCAAGATCTATGTAATTGTAGAATTCATGTATATGTTTCTGTGAATAATAAATAAATGTATATGGATCATTCGAGACGACAGCCTTGTAGCTATACCGTAATTTCCGGCGTATAATCCGTAGCTCAAAGAGTCGTTTTTCGACCCAGAAATATTATTTTATAAAATGTAACTTAAAAGATCGCTGTAAATATTTAACTACAATTATTGAATAAAATTTCTGGGTCGAAAAATGACTCTTTGAGCCGCGGATTATACGCCGGAAATTACGGTAGGTCTCAAAGCCCACCTCTCTTCAAAGTTATGTCAAGTTATTCTAAAAATTACAAAAACATATAGTGTCAATTTTCGAACTTCACTTGTTCCTACTGTCCGTCAATGTGTTAAAAACACATTTAATAAGGGCTATTTGTCGTAATTATGTTGTAATTATCTTAATAAATTAATTCTAACTGAAATTGTATTGAAAATGTAAATGTAAATGCATGTCATTATAATTTATTTATTTGCATTTTATTGTAACTGTATTGTTTTGTTGTAACTACATTCTTTCCAGACTGTGCCTCCTATAAACATTCGGGCTAGATGTCCAGTCCAGGTATTCTGTAACACACGGTCTCACTGAAAAACGTTAAAGTTTATAATAGACCGTAACCTTTTAACATTCATGTCTGTTTGTGGTATTTTGTGTAAGGATTTTAGATTCGAATAAACAAATAAATCTCATGCATGTGTTCTAAGTAACAAAATTATTATTCCTATTATTTTTTTAATTAATTAATTTAATTAATATAAACCTTGATTTAGTTTAAAAGAAATAAAAAAAGTAATTAATATAAATCTTGAAATAATTTTAAACCAATGAAAATTGGTAATTAATTATTATTTGTCGAATAAACATTAATTATCTCCCTATTCTTAAGATAAAAATTTAAAAATGTTTTTAAATAAGGTATTAAACATACTGCTTGGGAGATAAATATAAAATAAATAAAATAAATAAATATGAGTATTATACAGACTCAAACAATTTAATTTTCTATAAAAAAAAAGAGTAAAGCAGAATCTATTTAAAGAAAAGCATTTCTATGCGACGTAAAAGTTTTGACTTTCTTAATAATCTTTACATATTATTTCGCATAAAGAAAAAAAAATACAGTGTAAGTTTTGTTTTTTATCATTAATTTCGATGTAGTATTTAGATAAAAAATGATTTTTGCTTAATATCTAAACAAAAGGTAATGCCTTTAATTTGCTTGTTACTATTTATAAAATAAAAGGTAAATGTATGTAATAACATCTGATTTTTTAATACAGCTTGTTGAAAGAAAATACTTTTTTATTAATGTTATTTTCCTTATTTGAAACATTAATAATGACACTGATAATTTAAAATGGGAATGATGTGTTTATAAATAAAGTCTTTCTAAAAACTATGGATGAGAATTTACCATTTTTCACTTCTCACTACGCATTTTATTCAAATAATCTACTTATTCACTGAAAGTCTTATATACAATGGACAATACGTCTCTTCTTATGACGTATCTCTGGTTAATGAGGATAACTTTGTTTTCCTCATCATTTCGTGTTTGTAATTAATATTAAAAGCCCCGCTTAAAAGGAACTACTCATCCGATATTGCGGACATTTTTTTCAAAAACTGACCGAGCAGAATCGAAACTGCTTTTGTAGAGGAAACTGTTCTAAAATGATATAACCTAAGAAAAAAGTTTCTATTCATGCAAAGTTTTTATTTTTTACAAACTCACTTCGCGAAGTATACAAAATGCATTGTGTCTTTTAAAAAACGACAAATAAAGTCACAACGTCGTAATAAAGATTTATATAAAATGCAGCACTATGTCATTTTATCTACAGTGCTATCCTAAAGCGACACACCCGTAAGTTGCTATTTATTTTACTTGCATACATCACAAATATTTTTTTTTACACACCATGAAACACCAGCATGCCTACTTTGAACACTTAATATATTTTATCCACTTCTGCTACGATTTTGAGTGAATGCATAAATCATTGCAACAAAGACAGGCTTCATCATCATCATCATCATTACCATCGGCAGAAAGATCCATGTTTTTGTAGTCATCAATGAGTGTAACAAAGGGAATTTTCTTCTTAGCCCGTAGAGCTGCACGTCTTGGAAGTGAATTATGTTTCTCAACAGCTTTTGCCTTCGATTCGGCAATGTTAAGACTGTGTTAGGTCAAAACTTTTGTACTTTCATGCTTCCTCCTTTTAGAGGATGAATTGACATGAAGTGCATAAGGAAGTGGAGATACATCAAGTTGTCTGATAAATAAAGATGATGAATTTGAAGATGCTGCCGGTTGAAAAGAAACACACGTCTTCGGATTATCGGAAACATATGTTGTCTGCGCTAGAATTGGAGAAGTTGGCATTGAAACTGTGAAAATTGACGGATTAGGTCTAGATAGGCTGTTATCTTTTATAACTTCAATTCCACTACTCTGTAAAAATTTAATTAGTTGGTTACAGCTGTATCATTGAAATAATTTACTGTTTGTTAATTATTGTTATTTCTCTATCAAAATATGTTATGTTTTCTATCTTTCAACAATCAGATTTAATAAACACATGTAATATACATAAATTAAGCACAAAATGCATAAGATTAATTATAATAAAGCGTTTCAAGAAATCTGCTTCTAGTAATAATAAATAAAGGGGTGTTTATTAGTTCATTAATTTAAAACTACAAACATAGAAGTAATTAATAATAACCGGTCTCACTGAAACACTATACCCTTTATAAGAGCAGGGAACACTTCGCATTGAAATCTGTTTTTTTTTTGTTTTTTTTTTAGGATTTAAAAAAAAAAAAAAAAAAAATCTGCCAAATGCATTCCACAGACTAATTAATGAACCAAATACTTTTGAAATGTAAGGTAATTATTATAAAACTTTAATGTTTTTCAAACTAATAAAGAAGAATAATTAATTGTTTTTGTTATTTTTAAACAATTATTAATTATGTTATTGCTCTTGAAATAAGTTTTAAAACCTGTCTTTAAATAAGGCACAATTAGTGCTTTGGAAATAAATACGATTATTAAAGAGAGAAAAACAATTTAAGTTTCCATAAAAAATAAACAAAATGCAATCAATTTAAGGTGGAAACCATTTTTGTACCAAAGAAAAGTTAATGACTTTCTTAATAATCTCCTCACATTATTTTGTTGAAAAAACACAGCAATGTAAATCTAGTTTCTTCATCATTAATAACAATGTAGTATTTATAGAAAAAATTGTTTTTGTCATTTATCTGAAGCAACTAATGTATCTATCTGTTATGTTCGTTTCTATTTATATGATAAAAGATGGAATATTCAAAAACACAGTTTTTCCAATACAATTTATTATAGGGAATGCAAAGTTTTTTTTTTTTTTTTTTTTTTTTTAGATGTTGTTGTGCTTATTTGATACATTGATAATTACGTAGATTTTTTGAATAGCAATTAATTATTTATGTTTAAAGTATCTATGCAAGCATGTATGGCAATATATTTTTCATTTATCATTCTGTGTTGTTTTATTTAAATATCCAACTTACTGTCTGAAAATTATTTGATACATTTTTACATTAGTTGATTTATATTTTATTGTTTGTTAGAATCATTAAATAATGATATTTACGTATTTTTATTCTTTTAATTATGTTTTGGATAGTAATTACATAGATAATAATATAATTTAAGTACCTAATGTTAAATCATGGTATTATTCAAAGTCAAATATAATCTAATGCATAAAATATATAAATATCAGTAAAAAAAATTATTTAACCATCACAATGTTTTAGCATCTATCGTTTGAGATTACAAATTTTTCGTTAATTTAAACATATCTTTCTTGTATAATTTATGTAAATTAGCCTTACTCATACAAGAATACCTTAAATATGCTACTAGAAACAGTCGTTTTATTTTGAAACTCGATAAAAGATCAAAATTCGGTCCTGAAAAGCTTGACACTAAAGTAAGACACTAAAATTAACTGCTCTTTTCACAGGGTAAAAATGTTAAATTTTTATGACTTAAATTAAATACTAAAATTATTTTTATTTAAATTCAATTTCCACAAATTTCTGAATCATAATGCTGATTTTTTCAGTATGTTGTTCAAATGAATAAACTAAATAAATATTCATTTACACAAAACAAATATTTGCACTGTATCCATCGATTGCAAAAGAATATAACGCCTACTCACAAATTAATTAAAATGTACGGGTATATCTTGCATAAATGCTATACAAAAGGCTAAAATGAATGCAGGCGTAAATCGATACATTTGTCATAAATAGAAATTATGTTATACACTTGTAACATCATAGACATCTGATACAGTGGACGAAGTTATCCGATTACCAAAAATGAATGAACAAAGGAACAAACTTATCTATTTTATTTAGCATTAACATTAAACAAAAACAAAGAGTTTTACTCAAATTTTATAAAATAATTCTCACCAGAAATTTTATTTAAAAACTTTTAAATTTTTATTTAATTTTTTTTTTTCTTTTTGTGAATTATATTTTGTTTATTTTATGAAAAAAATTCTGATTCTAATCGACATATTTTCAATTGGTACCAGTTAAATTACTGGTTGTTGGTATGTGTAGTGCAAATATTCCCACCTGTAACATTATTGTCTCTAAAGATAATTCGTTATTTTCTTTGCAAGCCTTTCTATAATGATAATTTTGTCGATCATATGTTGAGGAATTAAAATTTTTAACATATTGTTGGAATAATAAATAACACACCATCAGTGTTTCCATAACTATCAATTTCTACTTTTTTTTTGTTGTTATTTTTGTTTTAGCATAATAATTTTAGCTATATTAAAACGGAGATTTAAATTCTAGGGTAAGTTCATATAAGTTTGTAGCTGATCGATTACTCTTTAAAAGTTTTCGTTCAATTGTGGTGGACGTCAATGTAGCATTTTTTGTTTAATAGAATGTAGAATAATTCTATACTTTCTCAGAGTAGACATATAAGGTGTGAAAAAATAGTTCAGACAATGTAACATAAACAAAAGATTCTTACCTAAATCAGATAAAACACTTTATTTTATATCGAAATAATGTCTGTCGTTCGTAATGCATATTTGAGAACGACTATACAGTTCATGAAAAGAGCGTGAAGAGTCATTTTTCGATACCGCATAGAGAACACTCGGCACTTCACTTTAAATTTGCTAAGCCACATTCGGCCATCGTCGTGAAAAATTTTTGGCTCGTAGAAAGGTTGTACGCTGTGAAAAATACCTGTTGTTTTAAAAGATCATACTGTATTTTTAATATAATATCTCCATTCCAAATTCTGTTTTGAGAATTCGCCTCAGAAGGTTTGGGATGAACACTCATGTATGTAAGAAAAAGATAGTCGCGCTAGTGATCGCTTACAAATGCAACACGTACTGAGCACGCTGTATAATAGATCTGCACTGTTTCAATTTGACAGGGTTACCCTGTCTATGGAACAGAAAATTGCTGTTTCATTCAGATAAAATCTCTACCAATTTAACAGGATTCTTCTTTAAAAATTACAGAGGAAAACTGGTAGTATTCCTGACAGGATTTTTCCATAGAATGTTTTTACAGTGTAGCCTTTTATCTTTAACCATATTCACATGCTATTACTCTACCAGATTTCTTGTTATTCACACACCTGAAATTAGCTTTAAAAAGAGAACGATTTTCGGATGCTCGTATTCAAAGCCATTCTACAAGATTTCTCAGTACTGTAATAAGTGTTACCAGTGGGATACTTATTTAAAATTCACATTGCTTGATTGGCATCACTTTTTTGAACTTGTATAGATCGTCTTGAATTGCGTTATTTAATCTGTCAATAAATAAGAAAAATTTTACTTCCTCAAAAAACTGGTGGCAATCAAGAAAAACTGAAATTAAAATAAGTAGCCCATTGGCTGTATTGAAAAACTTCGTCCGCTGTTTTCAGGAACTACAAAGTCATTGTGAAAAGTGCTTTTGGAAACAAAAAAAAAAAAAAAAAAAAACTAAGAGATATCAGGATTCGTACATTTTTACCACGATTTATTAATATATATATTTTTAATTTAATACACTGCTCAAAACAATTAAAGGATATTTGAAGTTTTATATAAAATAAAGATATAAACGAAATTTTTTTTGCCGAAAATAGAAGAAGATAATCACAAATGCAAATTTTTCTGGTTTTCAAACTGTGGAGTATGCAAATTTTGAGTTCGACGTCAAAAACGTCGCTTCAGCGGCAGCGAATGAAATTTGACTTTCAACTGGATAAAAGAGAATGAAGACAAGGATGATCGGCATTCAGTGATTGCTTTGTTTCGATGAGTACGATGTCTCAGAGAAGTCATTTGACAGATTCAGAAGCTTGGAGAATTGTTGGTAGGTTAGAAGGGGGGCCAAACTCAAGCCGAAGTAGCGCAAGCCATTGGAGTGTCACAAAGTGTCATTTCCAGGATCTGGAACCGTTTTTTGGAGAGTGGATGTGCAGGCCGAAGACCAGGGCAAGGTCGTAGACGGGCAACAACGCCCAATGAAGATCGGTATTTAGCGTTAACAGCGAAACATGAACGCTACTCTTCTCCAACAACACCTTCGCTCGGCTACAGGCACCACGATTTCCACTCAGACTGTCCGAAACCGGCTCCATGCTGTAGGTATGTATGCTCGCCGACCGATGGTATGTGTTAGATTAACATCAAGGCATCGTCGCGACCGCAGGGAGTGGGCAACCGAGCATGTCAACTGGAGGAGAAATGAATGAAGCAATATTCTGTTTTCTGACGAGTCCCGTTTTTCTGTGCATCCGGATAATAGGCGTATTTTCATCTGGAGGGACCGTGGCAGTAGGAATAATCCTGCGTGCGTGCACGAAAGTGTCAGATTTGGCGGTGGAGGAGTGTTGGTATATGGTGGCATCTCCATTGACGGGCGCACTGACCTCTACATCATTCGAGATGGAGCTCTGACTGGTCGCCGATATAGGGATGAGATCCTCAGACATATTGTAGTCCCTTACGCTGCAGCAATCGGTGATAACTTCATTTTAATGGACGATAACTGCAGGCCACATCGAGCAAACCTGGTGGAGGATTTCCTTTTCGAGGAAGGAATCGTTCGAATGGAATGGCCAGCGTGTTCTCCAGACATGAATCCAATCGAGCACGTTTGGGACGCTCTAGGAAGACGAGTTTCTGGCCGCCAACAACCCCACAAACTCTCCAAGAACTGGAAATAGCTCTTCTGGAAGAGTGGGGCAGAATACCCCAACTCGTCATTAATAGCCTCATTGAGTCCATGCCTCAAAGGTGTTCAACGTTGCTGGCCGCCCGTGGAAACCATACCCCCTACTGAAAATGATTTTCTTTGAAGAAAACACCTTTTCTTATTCTTTTTTTCTCATATGCACAAATTGTGTTTTTTTCCTTTTGTACACAAATGCGCAATAAAATGCATTTTTTTCTGCAAAACATGTGTAATTTATTCTCATATAACCTACTATGTCTGTCGACCATGTATCAATCAGCTAAAAAGTTTCTCAGATACAAAATCCACCTAAAACTGCAATATCCTTTAATTGTTTTGAGCAGTGTATTTAAATAGCAGAAATTGTATATGCCTCGTCACTATTCTGCATTTAAGTATGGTGAAAAATTCTATTAAAAATTTGTGGGAAGAGTGTACAAATCCTGTATATAGAGTTAATTTCCTTATTTAGAAAAGGCCCTTTTGTTTAGAAACACATTCGACAAACTTTATTGTTATACATTGTACTATATAGATTGAAAGCTTTTTTAATTACAGTAAATATCAAACATGCAAAAATTTCGAATTCTTAGAGTTTATTTACAATTAAACATTTTTTTAAAGTACAAATTTGTATTTAAAAAATAGGTAATCATCTTACAAAAGCAACAAATTCATTGAAATTTCAGAAAGCGAGTTTTTAAAATAAAGGTTTTCATAAAAAGAACTTTCAGAAGTGAGTCATCTTTGCTAACCATGAATAATAAGTCAGGCATGAGGTCTTTTGAACTAGTTACACTCTATAAAAATCTTGTCCGTAGTACTACCAGTTTTTTTTTCCTTTTTGCTCTCAAAATATGAATTGTACGAAATATAAAATACCAATTTATTAACACAAATCATGCAGTGGCGTAGCCAGGGAGGGGGTCCAAACGCTCTGGATACCAGTAAAATTGTAAAGTTTTCTTCGCCTTGATCATCGCAGAAAGTCCTCCAATTACATAAGGCAAAGAAAAATTTACGAAATCAGTGGTATGAAGAGCATCTGGACCCCTACCCTGGCTACGCCACTGAAATCGTGCTTAACCCCTTGAAGGACACCGGTATATTATATATACCACTTAATTTTAATCCCAAAATGCCACAATGACAACAGAAATTTTATAATCAAATTTTGAATTTATAACGTACAAGGACAAGAGGCAAAGCTTTTACTTACTTTTAAAATAAATTCGTTCGTGAATCCTGGTGTCAATCAATCATTTCAATATTTTAGCTACAAAAGTACTTTGCCCCTGAAGGGGTTAAATAAACTACATGCGACGAAACAAGAGTATGGTGTCCTAAAAACAGCAAAATAAATAAGCTTTTTTCAAGTTTTCTGCAAAATTACGCAGAAAAAAAAATCCCCGTAGACTTGGCCTGCAGGCACAAGTAGATTTCGAAGCCTCAGATCGTTGTGCGCCTGTCTATTTTGAAGTGTAGAAGAAGGACCTTTTTGCCATGATGTGGCAGTTGGAAATATGTCACTTCCAACTGCTCGAATATCTGCTCATATCTGCTATAAACTCACTTCGAAATATACCTGTGCCTGTAGGTGGTGCCAGGAGGTATTTTTTAGTTTTTAATTTTTTTGCTGTAATAGTTGGTCCTATAAAAAACTTATCAATATAAAAGTAGTAGATAATGTTAAGAAGATGTATTATAAATTTAAGTGGATTTTATATCTTGTGAATTGACTAAATTATGAATATTTTTCTTCTTAAACCCCTCCCCCCTTGAGGACATTTTTAATGAAATCAAAAGGATGTCATACGTAAATTTTTTGGCCCTCTTTCTAAAAGTAATAATAACTTTAAACGGATTCGATATGTACCATAATTAAAAAGTTACGGGTTTTTTTCTGTTTTCACAAAAAGTCCCCCATTCCCACCCCCCTTGGTTCGATTTTGCACTTTAACGAACTTGACCGAGATTTTATGCCGCTTGATTTTATGTATCAGTTTGGAAGCGATTTTTGCAGAATTATGGAAGTTATCGTGTCCCTTAAAAAGGGATATAGGTAGATAGATAGATAAAGTTTTGAACTGGAGGTGGTTTTGGGTTCTAGTAGTCATGATCGGTGTAAATCTGCAAAAAAATTTCAGAAATTCCAACTTAGGGGAGATTGTAATAGGTAGTATTTCTTACGAAATCTACCTAAAAATGCGATTTCCCTATCTTTCACGGTTATAGTGTTCAAACATCGCGATAGTATAAGTTATACTTTAAATCCGGGTCTGCGAATAGCAACAATTTATTTATTAATTGTATGCTGTTTTAAATATATATATATATATTAATTTTGTTCTCTTGTTATATAATGCTTTATTCCTACTTTTTGTGTTTCTGAGTTAAGTTATTATAAAGATTAAATTTCTGCAAGATAAATCTTCCTTAAATGATTCTTATTTTTATTTCTATAGTCCATCTCAATTCTATGCCCTCTTTTTATATAATCTATTGTTCAATCACGTATATCCAAGGGAATTACAGGGAATGAATAACAATACCCTGATTTCCTATTGTCTATACAAACATCAGCATGGAAAAAATGAAACAAACTTGTAATACTAATTTGTGTTATTTTACTAATGGTATTATTATTTTTGTATTTTTTGTAAGCGATACTTTTCTGTAATATTCGAATAAAATACATTAACAAAAAATCAATAATATTTTTGTTTTTTAAAAGACTTTTGTTCTTGTTGAAAATGTGTATGATTATCTAATTTTCTAAAGAAAACGTAAGATATACACACGCACACACAAATCTTAATCCAGCTCTTAAATAAATTTTAAAATTATAATTTTCAATTTTAATTAAAATGGATTGGATTAAATATGTTGAATTAAAAAAGAAATTTTTTTAAAGAAAATATGCAGAAAACCCCACTAATGTATCAAACATGTTTTAATAGTAATATCCAATTCAGTCTGAATAATGTATATAAATTATATTACATTGAAATAGTGTAACATCATTAAAACATGCTAGAAACAATTTTTCCCCTTATAACATTATGTAACGGAATTCTTGTGTGTGACGCTGTAAATGAATAATAAATTCTTTGCACTCCCTAGTCTTCAGAAAGCATATTTAAGTGCTTCTCTGAAATGCATATTGATTCATTGTGTTTGAAGAAGTGTAACATCATTAAAAACACTGCAAACGATTTGTCACCAAAAAACCATAATATAATAGTTTGAGTGTATCCTGTAAACGAACTTTAAATGATACACAAACTTTTTTGATCCAAGGAACACAAATAAAGTATCAAGAGTATGTTTTACCTTCTGAAAAATGAAAGTTGGTATAGTTTTTAATATGTTTACGAGTCCTGTTTCAAAAATTGGATTCCTATTCAGAAAACAGATACAGTGTCCAGTCTATCCAGGGTGGCTAGTGGTCAGGGAAAAATGCAGTTAAAAAAATGGTAATTACCAGTATATTCTTTTAGAAAAATTCAAGTTGGTTATTTGATCGAATAATCAACATAAATTTTTCTATAAGAATATACTGGTGTTTATCACTTTTTTGACTGTATTTTTCCCTGACCATTAGCCACCCTGCTATCGTACCTATCACATTTCTCTGCGACAATTTGGTGCTAAAATAGCACGAGCTGGTGCTTTATTCCCACGACTGCACATAAAAATAATGATGCTAACAAATTTAAACTTACGCTCGTATTACTCTATTTTACATATTACATATTTCAAGAGAAATGGTTTAATAAATTTGCACATACAATTCACAAATATTTTGTTCTAAAAGTTTGAAGAATTAAAGTTTTGCACTTCAGTTAATGAACTATATCCGATGGCATATGTATCAAATTCGTGAATGACAACATGTGTTTTATTTCATTTGCGTTTACTGTGCTGTAATGCTTTGTATGGATATATTTGTAAACTAAGGTATTTATTAGAGGGGTTACATACAATGAAGTATCTTCTCAAAAGAAATTAATATGCTTGTTTGTTTTTTTTAAACAAATACCTGAAGCTGAGACTACTTGCTCTCAAATATAGGAAAGTGACCGAAAAAACGCAGACGCACCGGAGAAAGTTCTTTTTCGCAAAGAAAATTAAACACGAAATTAAGTCTTTTCTATTTCATGCGAAACTTCCTATGAAAGATTACAGTTTTTTTTAATATAACTAATAAAACAAGTCCGCTTCCTTTCGTATGTTACTGTTACAGGTATTAAAAATAGAAGAATAATTTATTTTAATGCTGTTATGTATATTGAAATGTATACATTTATTCAGTTAATATTTGTTCGGTACTTTTGTTTGTAATACAGCAAATATTTTTACATGGAAATTACATTTAAAAGCTGTACATTTTATTTAGTGGGTAAAAGTGTTTTCCAAATATTTCATATTTACAATTTATTTATTAAAGAACAATTTTAGAATAAACGTCTGATCCAATTTTTTTATTTGACATTTGATATAAAAATCATTATTCACATTTTTAACAGCGAAAAAGACAAGAACATTGACAACTGAGTTTATGTGAATCGCAAAAATGTATGCTTACTGGCCATGGAACATATTTTTACACATAAAAATTATAAAATTTAAACAATTTTACACTTAAAAAATTTATTCAATAATGGGAAATTGAACCTACTTATTTATAACTATAATTTTATCAAAAAAGTGCATGAGAAGTTGAGATGCAAGTTACCAACAATATTTTGTATCACACAAACTTCTTATACATTTGAAAAAAAATTGTTTAATGAATATGTAAGTATAGTTCGAAAATATTTTCTGTGGATAGTTTGCAGAACATAAGTTATGCTTTCAAACTTAACGAACTATATCTTATGTTGGATGCATCGTGTCGGTATGTGTTTAGTAGAAAAAGCGCTGCCTACACGTCAAGACGTACGAATCCTGTTTCAGGTTTGTATGCAGCGGCGTAACGTCCGAGGAGGGGCGATCATTTTACTACCAGTATAATTATATACTACATTTGGCCTTATTTAATCTTTGAACAGTATGAATTAAATAAGGCAAAATATAGTATATAAAAATACTGGTAGTAAAGTGATCCTGCCCCCCCCCCCCCTTGACGCTATGCCTCTGTTTGTATGTCGAACTGAGTTGGATTTCACTTTGCTGGAAGATAAGACATCACGAGCAGGGAAGACCGAGCTATGCTCGGTCAAAATTAAATTTTAGTTCAAATATCATGACCCATGACCAAAATCGCCCACTAATTGAATTTTCTCGACCATGCGACCTAGCGCAACAGTCTTCTCGTGCCCGAAAACCATAGGAAGCAAAATTTAGTTTGAATAGTCTGAGCCGTTTTAAGATAAAATAGCTTGACCCATAATGACCCATGACCAAAATGACCTACTAATTCAATTTTCTCGAACATGTGACCTACCCCAACAGTCTTCTCGTGCCCGAAAACCATAGGATGCAAAATTTAGTTTAAATAGTCTGAGCAGTTTTTAAGATAAAATAGCTTGACCCGTAATGACCCATGACCAAAATGACTCACTAATCAAAATTTCTCGAACATGTGACCTAGCCTAATAGTCTTCTAGTTCCCTAAACCTGTAGGGTGCTAAATTTATTTCAAATCCTATGAACCGTTTTTAAGATAAAATAGCTTAACCCATAATGACCCATGACCAAAATGACCCGCTAATTGAATTTTCTCGAATTTGTGACCTAGCCCAACAGTCTTCTCGTGCCCGAAAACCATAGGGTGCAAAATTTAGTGTAAATAGTCTGGGCTGTTTTTAAGATAAAATAGCTTGACCCAGGACCAAAGTGACCCACTAATTTAATTTTCTCGAACATGTGACCTAGACCAACAGTCTTCTTGTACCCGAAAACCATAGGATGCAAAATTAAATGTAAATAGTCTGAGCCGCTTTTTAGATAAATTAGCTTGACCCACAATGACCCAGAAATGACCTACTAATCGAATTTTCTCGGACATATGACTTAGCCCAATGATTTTCTCGTGCCCGAAACTCGTAGAATACAAAATTTAATCAAAATCGTTAGAGCCGTTTTTTAGATAAAATTAATTTGACACGCGTTAACCCAAAAATGACCCACTAATCGAAAGTTCTCGAACATGTGACCCAGCCCAATAGTCTTCTAGTGACGTGTTGAGTGTACGCGGAGGGGAAGGACGTTATTGTGTTGTGCTCCTACAAATGTCTGGCTAAAGCCCCTCCAAAGGTCAGCGGGCCGGGCGCCCTTGATGGAAATGGATACATGAATGTCTCAGCTACAAAAATAGGTAAACAGCATGTTTCTACGTTAATTATTAATTGTTTTATGTACATATTACTTAATTTGCTCTAGCCTAGCCTGCTGTTTGTCAACCAGTGACTGCTTCCATCTTATTTTTTTTGTCTTATTATGTTTTAATTGTAATTTGCTTAAACAATGTAATAAAAAGTTACCTCTTAATATTAGCAAGCTCATAGAAAAGCCTTGTTGCGATAACTTAAAAATTTTAATTGTTATTAAGCTTTTTATTAGACTTCTGTTGCTAACCAAGCCACATAGTTCAGCATGTCTTGCTCTAAATTTTGGCCTCTGAGAGTATGTATTAGGATATATATTCTTGAAGGACACGGGGTTCATTTCTGGGGGGCTGGCTGTTTGGCATCACGGGCATTGTTACAGTGTGGCTTGGTTATGGGACCTCGCTCTCATTTGCTTTTGGGGAGCAAGGGTGACAGCTGTTTGCTGGCCGGGGTGTGGCCTCTTCAGTCGCTCGGTCCCCCCCTAATTAACTTTCTGTCTGCTATTTTGTAACGAGGGGAGTTAGAATTCTTTGATTTTTCTGTTTTTTTTTTTTTTTTCTTTCTTTCAATTTTTAGTTTTTATCATGTAGGTTGTGCTTAAATTTGACGTTTTTTTTCCTGCGCCTTAATATGCTTTTTAACATTTATTGAAATGAGATAGAATATCTTTCAACTGTACCATTTATAAATAGTAAAGGGAATAGGGAGGGTAGGTTAAGGAAAGAAATGGTTACATACTTTAACTTTTTCAGCTCTTTTTTTTCTCTAGTACTTTACATCAGAAAACTTATTCATCCTATGATCCAAACTTTTTTCCAACTTTAATAATTTTAATTGTAATACTTAGCAGTTTTCAACGCAATAACGGTTTTTTTTTTAATTCCTTTTATTTTCTTTTTTTAAACCTTGTTCTTTTTATGGTTTTTTTTTTCTTTACTGTTTTATTTTTAATTTAACATTTTCTTTAACATCCCGGGTAGTGCGGAGTTATCGGCTGTTATTTTGTTAGTCGCTGTACGTGTATTATAGCTATAGTTATAAAGTAAATTTCAAATTATTGGGGTTGTTAAAACTTTCTTTTTAGTTTTGTGCAAGGGGGGGGGGGGGACACTTTTTTATTAACACAGCAAGCTCTAATATGTCTTATTTCCTTTAAATTCCTAAGTTTTAAATTTCTTACCTATTTTAATTTTTTTTTCTTACAAAATTTCCAACTTACTCAGTAGTAAAAGTGTTATTTTAAATAAATCTTTTCAAAGTACGTAAAATTAATATTTAAAATAAATAAATATGTCGTTTGTTTTTTAATATTACTAGATAATTTAATGATAGTTTTATCTTTGTCACACATCTTTTACTCCAGTAACAGAGAAATCTACTCACACCAGCTTTTGTTAATAGCTTTTTATAACATGTCTTTAAAAAACATCTAATATCTAATGTATTATTAACATATTAAAAAAAAAAAAAAAAAAAAAAAAAACCTTATGATTTTTTTTAATTCACTTATACATAATTTTATTCATTATATTATAAATGTATGGCCATGAAAAGACGCCCTTTTTTTTAAGAGAATCTCACTTTATCACTATGCCATCCAGTTTACATTTGCAAACGTTTTTTCGAACAGCTAACAATTTTATTTTTCATTTTCAATTTAATTATACTTCTATCTCTCGTAATTCTTAATTTCTAACTCTCCTTAGCCCCACCTCTCTCCACGATCATCAACTGGACAGGAAGCGCCATCTATCGCCTTCCCCAAGCCCTGTTCTTTCCCTTTGGCTATTCTAGCCCATATCCTAAATTCAGCTAGACACTTTTTAAACGTTTGGCGCCATCTCTCGTAGGTTACTCGCATTACTTTAAATCCTTTTTTGAGATCATCGACATGACTAGCATTTCTTTTACACTCTTTCTACTTACTATTTTCTATTAACATTATAAACTTTCTCCAGTACATTATACTATATTTTAACGCATTTTTTGTATTTTAAACTCAGGATGTTTTTCAGGATTGTTAGTAATTATTTCGCTCAATATCAAATGTTAATTTTCAGCAATGGCAGAAATTTTCTTTCACTTAATGTCGAAAGGTGATGTTCAGTGATGTTGGTATTTATTGGCCAACATTCACAGCTGTCAACTTTTTTTTCATTTATTCACATTTTATTTATTTATTTATTTATTTTTTTTTTTTGGGGGGGGGGGGGATGTTCTTGTTGTTGGCCATTTACTTTGTGCTGCTTAAATTCTTACAGGATTTTTTTTTTTTTTTTTCATTTGCCATTTGCCGCTGCCACCGTCGGACTCATAAGGTGCCGGTGCAAGGCGGTTTTCCAACTTATCACTCTTAAACGCTTCTAACTTTTAATATATTCATACATTTTCACTAAAATTGATTTTCGAAGCCTCCAAACATATTACTCTCCTCCCCACCACAAAGCATCACACCCGCCACTTTTTAATTTTTTTAGCGTTTTTTTTGTGTTTGACACTCATTTCCACATAACTGTACTTCTACGCATACAATATTTACAAAAACTGTTCTCTTAATTAAAGATTGTTTCTCTCTACCCCCCCCCTCCCCCCTACTTTCTACTATTTTCTTTGTCAAGCTTTCCTAAAATATGTTTTTTTCACCATTTGTTTATTTTCTTTATTCTCACGTCAACATCGCTATTTTATTTTTTTTTTATTTTTTTTTTCCATGCTGTAATATACTGTTTTATTGCCCTCTTATATAAACTTAAGAGCATCTATGTTTTCTAGTGCGTTTAATATTTTTTTCATTTTTCACACAATCCTGAAATTTTCTTAGTTTTTTTGGGCCCGTTTTTCATCAGTCCAGGCCGCTATTTCACTTTCTTCTTCAATTTAGAATACCTAGCTGCGGACTTTCACATTTTTGGACCATGTAACCAATTCAAACACCTAACTGTTACCAAACTGTTATTTTTTCAATAATTTCCCATCTATCTCTACGTGCAAATTCTCACATTATATAACAGTTTATTTTCAGCATTTTTTGGGGCTTTTTAGTTGCACTTAGTGTTAAGTTTGTTGTTTTTTTCACCTTACAAAAAATACTCAGTAAAACTCATCAAAATTTGTCAATTTACTTCCCAACACATATTATTCACACTCCAATAAATATTTCTTTCTTACTTTCTTTTTTCTTCTCCCGAGTACGGCGTATTGCCTTCCACCGGACCACTGGGATCATTTGCCGGCGCCAGACCAAGGTGCTGGGGTAAGGCTGAACCCCATTTCTCTTCACTAGTTGCTTCTAATTTGTAAATAATTCATTCATATTTCATCATAATTAGCTTTAGTAACCCCCAAGTTTTTAGCCCCCCCCCGCCCCAAATTTCAACACACCTGCAGCAATTTTAGTTTTAGCGGATTCATTTTTTTTTCTTTTCTTTTTTTTCCTTTTGTGAGTGTGTGTTTGTCGCAAAACACACTTTTTTATTCATAACTAATCTTCCTCACATTCAATAACTATAAAAATTCTTTTCGTAAATTAACACATTTTGCTCTTCATACCCCCCACTTTTTATTAAGTTTTTTTGTCTAGTTTTCCTAAATATATGCATTTTTCATCATTTGTTTACACTCTTTTTTCTCACGAAAATATGGCTAGGTCTCGCAATTTATTCCTTTTTCATACTGTTATATACCGTTTTTTTGTCCTCTCATATAAACTTAAGTGAATTTATGTTCTCTAGCGCTTCTAATAAATTTTATCATTTTTTACACAATCCTGAAATTCTCTTTATATTTTGGGGGGGGGGGGCGTTTTTCATCAGATTCCATTTCCCTCTTTCACTATCTCCTTCAAATTAGAATACCTATCTGCGGACTTTAACATTTTCGGACCATATAACCAATTCTAACATCTAACTGTAACAAAACTTATTTTTACAATTATTTCCCATTTACAGTTTTTTTTTCTTTTTTTTTGCCCGCATAATTATAAGTTTTAGTGTGTTTTTTTTTTTCCTTTGTTGTATTAAAGTCTTTTTTTTTCGTTTTATTTTTATTTACTTTTCTTCATTTTTCTTACACTCCTGAGTAGAATAATAATGTTTTTATTTACTTTTTAATTTACTCTTGCATCAAAGTACGTTCTTAGACTTTCTCAGACTCCCCTGTGTTCGCAAAATGCCACAAGACTTTTCTCTCTTGCTTTTTGCACAGCATTTCCCCTTTACCACTCGTCGGTCGGGGTGGCGCGCTGCGGCTGGCCTTGGCTGGCGCCTGAGTCTCTCGTCTCTCCCTCCAATAGCAATCATCTTCAACAACAATCCTCCTCATCTATCGCAACAAGTTCTGCTCTACCCATATTTAAACATGTACTATTAATAAGTTACATAGCAAGGAATAGCAATTTGTCTTTCATCACCTTAACGAGCCCCAATCGTTTCATTTTCTCTTCCCTTTCTCACCCAACAATTCCTTAAGTCTAAGCTTTTTGATACTGGTCAATCATTATTCTTTACCCTAAAGTCGAACCTAATAATTCCAGTCTAATTTTCAGCGCAGTCACGAGTTTTTGACAAACGGCAAGCTTTTGTTCCTACACTTTTCCATTTTGAAACATGCTGCGAGACCTGTAGAGCCATTCATGGGTTTATTCAGTCAAGTGGCGTGAGTGCCCAATGACCTAGTTTTTGACTTAGTATAATTTTCTTTTGTTTATCGTTTCGTAGTAGAAGCTTCTCATCCTGTTCCTTCCCTTGCTAACATGTCGCCAGGCAACGGAAGATTTCCTTCTGACAAAAACTCTAGCTCTCAGTCAGCAGCTCGAAAGAGCAGGTCATCAACTAGAAATACCAGAGCAAAGCTGTCTAGAAGCGTCAGCCACAGCTCAGCAGCATCCACAATACATGAAAACACTGATGCAGAAACAGAAACATATACGATGGCAGAACTTATTACGATGGGAAAGAGCTACGTAACAAGAGCTGAAAACAGCATTGCTACAAAAAAACTCCCCACAGAAAAAACACTAAAAAATCTGAGATATGTATTTGAGTTCCTTCAAAATACAGAAGAGGCACTGCAGTCCAGGATACGCCAACTAGAAATAAATGAAGCAAGCCTCCAGACAAGCTGCCAGCACCTCCAAGAAAGCCTAGATCACGCACGCCAAACGAATGAGAAGATAATTGAAAGGATCCCAGACACCGTCACACTTATAGAAGCAGTCAGATCAACACTAAAACAAAATCAAGCAGACCAAGCAGCGGCAATAGAAAGCACCACCACTTCACCAACAGAAACAGCAACACCTCAAGTCCCACAAACATACAGTCAAACAGCCGCACAACCAGCCAAAAAGTTTGTTCTGGAAAGCTCTAACCGCAAAACCCTCATCATTAAAGGTACATCAATAACACCGGGAAAAGAAATCGAAATAATGCTATCTAAAGAGGCAATTGCAACGCCAATACACGTGGATAAGGTGGCCCCCAGGAGAAATCACGTAGAAGTTACCTGCAAAACAGAAGAGGACTTAAAGCGCCTACAAGCAGAGCTGCAGCACAATCAAGTTCTCAACAAAAAACTTAATTTTCTGCAGAAGGCAGTTCCAAAGCATAAAATGATTCTCCTGGGTGTCCCAGAGGCGCTGACGAAGGAGGCCCTCACTAATATTCTTGGCAAAACATACCATATAACTGAAGAAGACATCATCGTCCTCAAGGAGTTACCTAATAGACACAACGAGGCGACAAAAGATTTGATTCTTCTGCTGCCTAAGTCACTTGGCATAGAGCTCATAAATGATGGAGGCATCGTCATCGGCCTAAAGACCTGTCGCCTCCGACCACATACTACCATCCTGCGCTGTCGCCGCTGTCAAGGCCTTACCCACCACGAACGGAACTGCAAGGCGGCCACGTCTGTGTGTGCATGCTGTGGCGAAGCACACCATGAAGAATCATGTGCTGCAGCTCCACGATGCATCAACTGCACCAAACATAACACACAACACAACACACATTTTCCAACAAGCCACAAAGCATCAGATTCTGGTTGCAGTGCCTACCGCTCAAAATATAGTTCAGAACGGGAAAGACTTAACCTGCTTTTCCAAATTGGTAACAGTTCGCAAGTTCACCTAACACCAGAAGAACCAAACAGACATCAACAATTCAACACACAGCACCCAACCATACAAGAGGCAACACCAGCAAATAGCCCCTATCATCACGATGAATGGTATGGTAATCGTTCATATAGAAATGAATACCACCCACTCTATCAAGGAGGCCACAACGGGCATCACCATGACTGGCAAGGTAGGCCCTTCTATTGAATTTAACATAATTTTTGTTACTAACTTAACCAAGAACCCTTTATTTAAGTACCTTTTATTTAAGTACCTTTTCAGAAAACCAATATGTCTCTTCTAGCACCTTCGGACCCCCCACCATTTGGCCACATCAAAATCATTCAGGTTAATTTAAATCACTGCAAGGCAGCTAATGTCAGCCTAAAAAATTACATGATATCAGAAAATATAGACATTGCATTGCTGCAGGATGCCTACTGTGGCAATGATGGAGCGCTGCTGTCAATTTTTCCGAAAAATTGGGCGAAGTTCGCGTCCAAAGATAACAGCGCTCATCTGGTCGTCCAGAATACGGATCTGGCATACTCACACCTATTCACAGGAGACAACTGTGTTTTCATCACTATAATGGCGAAGGAAGGAAAACTAATTATAGGCTCTACCTACGCAGCACCGCGTTTCAATTTTGATGAAACCCTTATGGAGTGGCAACACTTAATAACTCATAAGCAGTACTTCATTTGCGGAGGTGACTTCAACGCAAACTCCACTGTTTGGGGTTGCCCACAGGAAACCATCCGCGGAGACAGTCTCATCGAGCATCTCGCAGTCCATAATTTAACCATTGTTAACATTGATAACAGAACACACACATTTGTCAGAATGAACAACACAGGTATTATAACACACAAAGGATTCCCAGATCATACGCTGGCGAATCCGAAGGCGGCACAAAAAATCAGGGACTGGCGAGTAATGGACATCCACAATGCCTCGGACCATAAATACATACGTTTCGGCTTTGACATTACACCACTGACTACAACTAAACGACGTTTCAACACAACCCGAGGAAACTTTAAAAAGTTTACACAAATCATTAAAACACACAGACCACTCCTTGCACAACACCTAAGGGATGCAACAAACATCACCGACATTAACTCCTTCACAAAAAAACTTATTGCTTCCATGCAAGAGGCGGCACGAGCATCCTTTAGACTAAAAAATACTCGGAGGACTCCAGTCTTCTCGTTCTGGACCACCGAACTTAAGACACAACGAAACAAACTCACAGCGCTAAGGAGAAAGATTAAACATCTACGAGAAACACACGGAAACACACCTTATTTTGAAAACCTTGGCGCTCAGTACAAAATACTCTCATCAAAATTCAAGAAAAGTGTTCAGGATGCCAGAGTCAAAGCCTGGCGGAATTTCTGCAGCAATCAATCAGAACCTTTTGGCACGGCACAAAAATTTTTTACAGGAAATTTCTTCACACCAGACGAAATTAAACTTGAGCTTCCACCCTCCATTTCATCCAGGCAAGCGAATATGGAGCACCTAACTGCAGCACTTTTCGGACCATCCTCGTATCCCAACAGGGACAATTCAGACCTCAATTTTTCGACACCTAATGATAAACCCTTTTCTAAAGCTGAAGTAGCATCTGCTCTACATACATTTAATGATAAAAAAGCCCCTGGCCCAGACTGCGTGGACTTCAAAATTTTAAA
Source organism: Maratus michaelseni (assembly GCA_963931845.1). NCBI lineage: Eukaryota > Metazoa > Arthropoda > Arachnida > Araneae > Salticidae > Maratus > Maratus michaelseni. The sequence continues at coordinate 220,539,952 of OZ007595.1, forward strand.
ATTAACTTTCAAAATCATCCCAAAGTTGTTCACCAGATGGGCCAATCTGTGTCTCAATCACAATTACTTCCCTCAAACACTGAAGCAAGGTGAGGCCGTCTACTTCCTGAAAAAAGGAAAGAATGCCTCTGAACCCACTTCCTATAGACCTATTTGTCTCCTACCAACTCTGGGGAAGCTGCTAGAAAAACTACTAGTCACACGACTGGTGCACTTCATGGAGACGAATGGCATCTTGCATCATAGGCAATATGGGTTCAGAGAGGGTCGGTCATGTGACAAGGCCCTTTATGACATTCTTACCACTTGCAATGAAACCATCAGCAAAGGAGACTACACCTCACTTGTTTCACTAGATATTAAAGGTGCTTTCGATAATGTAGAATGGAGGGACATTATCCAGCAACTAATTGAAATTCGCTGCCCGGCTAATATAGCTGGAACCATCGCATCCTACTTAAGCCTTCGTAGCATATTGATCAATTGGGGTTCAGGCACTTCGGTACATCAGCTCGAAAAGGGCTGCCCCCAAGGCTCCTGCCTTGGCCCAATTCTTTGGTTACTCATAGCTAACATAATTCTAAAAGAGCTAGAATCTAGAGGCTTCATTCTCTTTGCATTCGCTGATGACTTCAGCTTTATTTTCTCGGGCAGGCGGCGCATGGACTTGGAGGCAATGGCGGCTCAAGCCCTCCCCGTATTCTGCCAACTGCTAACAAACCTCAACCTCCAGCTATCAAGCCAAAAATCACAAGCAGTCACATTTTCCAAACCACGCAAACTTGAACGTAAACCAATCATAAGAGTGAACGGGGTTAGTGTCGAGCATGTCTCACACCTCAAACTTCTTGGCCTCACCATAGATGAACACCAAAGCTGGACGGAACATATCAACACCCTCTTGATTAAAGTAGGAAAATTACACTTAAACGCACGTAAACTAACGTCAAAATCCTGGGGAATAAAGCCAACAATGTTAAAAATCTGGTACCACACAATAGTGGAGCGGATAATTTTCTACTGTGTGGGCGTCTGGGGAGGTAACCTCACGCAAGCCGTGAAGGACAAATTGACCTCGATGCAACGGCTCTTTTTGCTGCAAATTGCTCGAGGATACAGGACAATCTCAACGGACGCACTCACAGTAATAACAGGTATTCCTCCCATAACAATAACACTCCAATATGAATACCAGAAAAACAGGATCACACACCTAGAACATGAACCAACGTGTGCAGCACTTTTTCCACAAATACAACTACAGAGGAAGGTTCCCAGTTGGAGAATACATCCCGCAGAAGAGACATCTCACTTACAGATAAACACAACCAGGCACGGTTTTGAACACAGCTACTCTCCCCGCTGTCCGACCATTTTCACTGACGGGTCACGCACGGAGACTGGCGTGGCAGCAGCATTCTGTGCCATGAAAGGCGAGGTCGTGACCCATAAGTGGGCCTGCAGAATCGGTGATAACAACACTGTCTTCCAGGCTGAGCTGTTCGCGATTCTGCGGGCATTGGAATGGATTGTCTCTAACCCAACAGTACAATTTTACAGACTATATTCAGACAGCCTCTCCAGCCTACAAGCAATCTTTACTCACCGCACAAAACATCCCATTGTACTCCAAATAAAACTAGTTTTAAAAGACCTTGCACGGCGAGTAGCCCTGGGCCATGTGAAGGCACACATTGGCATTGCTGGCAATGAATTAGCTGATAAATTGGCAAAAGAAGCTACGAGAAGCACAAATATTGATCTTTCCCTCCCTGTTCCCCCATCCTACATTAGAGGGTTTTTAAAGTCTAAAATCATTCCTCAGTGGCAGGACCACTGGGATTACTCGGATAAAGGTCGACATACCCACAAATTGCTCCCTTTTGTCTCTCTAAACCTGCTTAACCTCGCCCCCCACACATCAGCGTTCCTCACAGGACATGGTCCATTCCCTACTTACCTCAAATATTATAAACGTGCAGCCTCCAATGTGTGTCCATGTGGCCAGCGGGGCTTGCCTTCTCATTACTATTTTGACTGCCCACTGACCGTTGCCTGGCATCTCAGATCTCCCGAATTTCCCCCACCCTCTTGGCTAACCAATATTCTAACAAGACCAATCTTACTAAAAAAATTAAAAAATATTTTTAATTTCTTAATGGATTTATCGAACTTAACAAATTAAGTAACCAACTCTAGCTTTTATCAATTTTTAACTAAACATATTAAATTCTTCACCACCAATCAGTACTGTAATTGATCTTCCTACCCTCCTTCTCCTGACTTTTCCTTTTTTTTGGCTGTACCTTGTCAGTGTTTGAGCACCTTGCTGTGCTCCCTTCGCAGTCTTTAGAAGCGACCTCATCTCTCCAACGCAACAACTTGTGGCGCCATCTGTCGCGTGGGAACTGAGCTCTCAGATTCCGGCGCATCATTATTATCCAAGGACCGCCTTGGCCGCGAACTGTGTGTCATGACGCAGGAGCGTTAAGGACTATTCACCTACAAGTTCTTCATCACTGCACCTGCCGCTGTCTGTCGCGAGGGAGTGCAGGCTCCAGCGGTTCAGGCTTTTTTCAGTTTCTTTTTTTTTTTTTTTTTTTTTTTAGCTTTCTTGCCTGCCCCTTGTCGCGCTTAGGCTTGTCCTGGCAGTGCCGGCCTTTGGCCTAGTTTGTATTTTCTTTTTATTCTTTTTTGTTGTTGTTTGGGCCGTTTGCGCGTGCGCTGGCGGTCTCGGCATCGTGCCTTCCCCTCCGCCGGTGGCTGGAATCACCCAAAACGAATCCCCGCGTGCCGGGGAACATCCCGGGGGAGGTGCTAACGCTCTACGGCCTGGCTTTGCTGGGCCGAGTGGCCTCCCTTAGGCATTCAATAGTCTTCTAGTGCCCGAAAATGATCGGATACAAAATTTCGTCAAAATCGTTTGAACCGTTTTTTAAATACAATTAGCTTGACTATGAACCAAAATGACCCACTAATCGAATTTTCTCGAACATCTGACCTAGCCCAATGGTTTTCTGGTGCCCCAAAACGGTAGGATACAAAATTTCGTCAAAATCGTTAGAGCCGTTTTTAAGATAAATTTTGCATATATATATATATATATATATATATATATAACAACACACACAAGATTTGCTCGTATTAGAATATATGATGTACAAACGATGAACGTAACACCCAAACTAAATAAACAACCGTTTGTGACAGCACTTCTATTATTTTATTTACATTTGTTTGGTATTCATTAAAAAAAAAAAAAAAAAAAAAAGAAAAAAAAAAGTTATATATATTTTTCAAGATTGAAACTTAGACAGTCAGCTATTATAAGCCGCGAAAATACTCTTAATCAAGGATGATTAGACTTCCAATGATTTGTAATAGCGTATGTTGTTGAAAATGTTAATTCATGTATGAATGTATGAAACATATTCTGCTAAAGAAGGAATTGCTTGAATTATACAATATGATAAAACGATAGCTGTATTAAAGTGTGCTATCAGTTACATAAAACTTTTCCACAAAAGTACTAAAAACATTTTTTTTTTTAAATGTTACAAGTTTGGCTACATTGGTTTCTATTAGTTTATGTATTTTGTTTTTAATAGGATTAGTAAGGACTTTATTTTTGAGGAGCACTAATTAAGAATAGTAATATTTTCCTCATTTAATCTCAGAAAATCGTTAAAACTTCTGTGATTAAACAATGCAGAAATTACAATTCGGAAACAATGGCACTGAAAAGTTAGGTTCATACGCACACTGGATATATTAATGAACATCAGTAATTTTAGTTTAAAATCGTAGGGGTCCTCGAAGACACAGAAAATATGAAAAGAGACACGTGGTAAGCAATAGTTTAAGAACTGCTGGAATAGATTATTTTTTGTAGCTACTCTTGTACAGAATACAACTACCTCAATATCAGTTCCGATGTGTTTTTGTTTGCTTTGCAGATAAAATAAAATTCATATCAAAATGAACTAGATTAATGGTCCTCCTACTTTCGTAGTTAACAACACTCTAATGTAGTAGAATATTTCAACGCATGTAAATGCTATTTAACTGCTACATTGTGATTAAATTACTTCTCTTACGTAAAATAAAAAATAATCTAATTCACAAACCATTTTTAACACAACAACAGAGGTGCCAAGCTCTCACTAATCTTCCGTAATATGTGGGTTAATGTAACCCAGGTTTTATACTTTCGCACCAGAAATTTTTCAAGAAATGAAATTAAATATATTCCATGTAGAAATCCACTGTTTAACTAATTAAAGATTCGTAAGATAATTTTTCTGGTTCAAAACGCTGTTAAACTGGGTCAAATTAATCCACGTATTACGGACGATTAGCGAGAGCTTGGCATCTCTGCACAACAACAATATAAAATAGGTATATATTTTAATAAGCAATTATAGGGTAAAATATCTCAATTTGTCGGGAGGAATAGGTGAACCCAACAACAGGACACTGCGCTCCATGGAACAGCGTCACATATTTTCATAGTCACAGGAATATATAAATATTTCCATTTAGAGACATTTAGATATTGTACATTGCATTATAATCTTCTTTTACATTTATGTTATCCATGTAAATGCATTTGATACATTATTGTTCATAAAATGTATCAACCATATTATTATACTTTGCCTACATTTTCAGTTTTATTACTATCATTACAAAAATAAAATGTAATTCCACCTCTAAAAGTAAAATTTATCTGTCAGAGAGCTACAAATGAAATCCTCCTACATTTATCTACCTCTCATGTAAGGTTTTCAGACGTTTATATCAGTCTATTTTTTTAAACAAATTCAATACAAATGAATAAGGTATTTTGCATTTTTAAAATATGTCGTAAATTTTGAAATCCAAAAGACAGGAGTAATACAGAAATGAAATAGTTTTCTAATTGTACGTAATTTTTTCATGCATCCTACGCATCAGTATGAAAATGAAAAGAAAAACAACGTGTACTTCGCAATGATATTCTGATATTCTTCCACTTTAGTATGCCTACGTGAACTTAGTTTTATTATTTTTCATAGTATATATTATTGCAAAGTATAACAAGTTGAAAATTGTACGTCAACTGTGACAAATGAAATGCGTTTGTACTATAACTAGTTTTATAAATATTCAGATTTTGGTGCAATAGCTGTTGCACTCGTATGAAAAAATGCATGAATACAAAATTTATTTTATATGCAGATTTTCATATTATAGATAATAATTTTATTTTATAAAATTAGGTTTCAAAGCACTTTTTAAAAAAATTACAATTCTGTTACAGTAAAATTGTACTACGTGCAAATATCCAATACAAGACAATGTAAAATAAGTCATCGTTATTATTTCAGTGAAAGGAATTATATCGTCTGTTATTATGATATAATTAATTTCGGTAATAAAATAAGTACATTTTAAGTTGGCAACATTTTATCTTTTGTTGATACTTACGGAAAATTCCAATGGGAAACTTAAGCCTAATTTTGAAAATTTCAGAGCTTGAAATCCATATTTAGACGATTTTTCCATCAGGGTTCGTACGAACTCCTGGATTTTTCAGGGTGTTTACCAGTATTTTCTTATAGAAAAACTCGCCTTATGTAATGGCGCGATTACATAAATCAATTTTTTCTATCAGCAAATTCTGGTTATTTCTCTGAAAATTCCAGGAGTCCGTACGAACGCTGTACCATTTAATATCTATTTCTCCAGACACATCTATCCAAAAAACTGTCGGTAGATTATATGATTGTTATAATGAAACAATTGTAGTATACGAATGCGTCTTTAAAATTCAGTAATACGGAAATAATATAACTCCATGTTAAATATCACGTAATCACCATGCCAACCTAGAATCATTACCATCATGGGATATCATTGAATTAATTATGTTAGTAGGATTTAATAGATTGAAGAAAACTTTTATCAATATCTTTTTAAGTTCTGATTCGTTTTTCATAAAATTTGAAATGACTCGACCAATTCTATAACGAATATATATTAAATTTCAAACCATTCGGTTGGGTAGTTTTTGCGCTGTTATATGCGTACAGACCAGACGATGACTATACCAGTGCTACCAAATGGTGCGCTTTTTGAATACCGGTATTTTCTTAGAAATATTTTATTTTTAGATTTTTCTTGCAAATTTTGCAGAAACCATTTGCGGAAACGTGGTTTGAAACATACCACGAAATTTTCTGTTAAAAAATACTGTTGTGCAGTCGGCGGACCATTTGGTAGCCCTGCTCTAAGTTGCTACGTATTTATAGTATAATTATAAACGCACCTAAAAACTGTAGTACTAAGTTAACCCCTTCAGGGGCAAAGTACTCTTGTAGCTAAAATATTGAAATGGTTGATTGACACCAGAACTCACGAACGAATTTATTTTAAAATAAGTAAAAGCTTTTCCTCATGTATCTTATAAATTCAAAATTTGATTATAAAATTCTGGTGTCATTGTGGCATTTTGGGATTAAAATTAAGTGGTATATATAATATACCGGTGCCCTTCAAGGGATTAACTTTATACTTAATAATCGTTTAAAAAATACATATTAATATTTCAAATACATACTTTTATTTAAAACATTGTTACAATTTAATCTTTGTTTCTATGTCTACAAAAATATTTGTCCCCACCCTAAAAGTCAAATTAAATTTACAGAGGACTATAAATAATGTCATACTTTCAACCACTAAGTAATCTTCCGTAAAGTTGAAGTAATTTCACCAAGGGTAAACATTTATAGCTTGTAAACATACATAGTTAGTAGCATACATAGTTTGTTTGCATGGACACTCAAAACATTTTGTTGCATTATTGTCTATGGGGGAAAATCGTTTCCAATGTATTATAGTAATGTTACACCATTTAAAACATATTGAACTGTATATACGTCACTGAGGAGTACTATAACTAGAGCTCCTATACTACAGGCTGAATCATATCACCATTTAATAACCCAACGGAACAAAAACCAAGCTGAAACCGCTTACGCTTGTAGTGGACCGCGAGTGACAGTGACCGGAACGGCAAACACCTGCCCAGTAGCCCAGGCAGATTCCTAATGCTGAGCTGGGTAACAATATGGCGGTTATTTGCGGCAACTATATGGATATGCGTCCGCTCCCCTTATAGGAGTTTTAACTATAACATTTTTACTGTAAAATATGGCGTGCATAGCGGTTATCGTTCGTCCAAATGTCCGTTTCGCCATGCTAAATGGGTAAGAGTCGTTTGCAATGTATTTTAATAATGTTAGACTATTTTAAACATATTGAAATTGATGTACATCACTCAGATGCACTACAATATGCTTATTGTAAAATATGGTGTGCATAACATTTATCGTTCATTTAGAGGCACATACAAGAAAAAATTCTGTTACAGTACTGTTTATGAGATATAATTGCAGAAAGTGCGTATGCGTTTTTAAATTTAAGTAATTTTTTGTATATTAATTGGTGTGTATAAATTCTTCTAGGTCATACGTATGGTTGCATAAATGAATTAATTTATGTTTATTGACGGAAATTGCTGAAGGGGAATTTTCGACTGTGTTACGCGTTTCGTAACTGAACTAAATTTTAGCATGCTATGTTGTATATATACAAATCTATAGATCATGTACAAGGCTTCACAAAAGAATATGAATACCTTTCTGAGTACAGAGGGTAACTGCTGAAAGTGGATTTCCAAATGTGTTAAACATTTTTCACATTGTTTACTTACACTATATTGCCAAAGGTGACCGGTCACTTGCGATTTTAGACGTTTTGTTAACTATCCAGAAAATTACATGAGGAATTAACCTGAAACTGCAGGTGTGTAAATAGTATAGTATAGCTTATATATTTCCGGGAAGATTTTTTTCACTAAACCCCATAGGGGACTGTCAACAAATTGAAAAAGAACGAATATCTTTTGGATAACCCTGTAAAAACTAATGTAGCAAAGGCGTTCAAACTCGAGATTATTAATAAGTGGCTTATTGTAATATACTGTGTTCATTTTTATGAGGATAGCTTACATATTCGTAGAAAAATTAAGGTTTTTATAAAAACAGTCCCAAATTTCGCCTAGTTTTTTGCTTATAATTTGTAGAGTTCTTAATATAAAAAAACGTTATTTTCAGAAAATATGACAAACAACCTTGTACATAATACTTCGCAATCAGAATTAAAAAATAATAATAATTAGATGAAAAATGAGCAGGTTTACTAAAAATGTTTCACTGCGCATGCGCGAATGCAATCAAAATATAAGCTAAATATAAGCTAAGTATATAGAGCAACTTTTGTGAAAGTCTCAAAATCATAGCTTGAAAATTCTGAAAATTATCGTCGATAGAATAAGCTCGAACGCAAAAAGAAGCAAAAAGATGAGGGGTTGTATCAAATATCTGTTGATTAGTGACAAGATAGCGTACACAATATTGCACGTACTACTATATTTGGATACAACCCCTCATATTTTTGTTACCTTTTGGGAACAACGGATTTCGAGCTTATTCTATCGACGATAATTTTCAGAATTTCCAAGCTATGATTTTGAGACTTTCACAAAAGTTGCTCAATATACGTAGCTAATACATTATGCATATTATATTTTGATTGCATTCGCGCATGCGCAGTGAAACATTTTTTAGTAAACCTGCTCATTTTTCATCCAATTTTTATTATTTTTTAATTCTGATTGCAGAATATTATGTACAACGGTGTTTGTCATATTTTCTGAAAATAACATTTTTTTATATTAAGAACTCTGCAAATTATAAGCAAAAAACTAGGCGAAATTTGGGACTGTTTTTATAAAAACCTTAATTTCTCTACGAGTATTCATGCTATCCTCATAAAAATTAACACAGTATATTACAATAAGCCACTTATTAATAATCTCGAGTTTGAACGCCTTTGCTACATTAGTTTTTACAGGTTATCCAAAATATATTCGTTCTTTTCAATTTGTTGACAGTCTCCTATGGAGTTTCGTGAAAAAATCTTCGCAGAAATATATAACCTATACTATACTGTTTACACACCTGCAGTTTCAGGTTAATTCCTCATGTATTTTTCTAGATAGTTAACAAAACGTCTAAAATCGCAAGTGACCGGTCACCTTTGGCAATATAGTGTAAATGTTGTCTTTCACATTATTAAACGGAGACGCTTTGTTACAGTATTCTGAATGCGTTGGAAAGTGTTTCATAATCTATACATAGCACATGATTTTTCATTCTTTTTCATGTTTTCTTTTGTCATCAGTATAAAATTGGAAAGAAAAACCTTGTACTCCGGAATGAATCTCCAACTTTCTTTAACTATGTAACCTACTTTTATTATTTTCTTGTTTCACATTAATAAAAAGCAATTCTTAATTATCTTAATATACTTACTAAAATTAAATAAATTATCTTAATATTTAGTAATCGTTATAAGTAATTTTTCTTAATATTTCAAAATTTCATTATCTTTAAAACATTTTTTACGTTATATACAGTGACCTCTCACTTATACGCGGTATATGGAAAATATTATCCGGCACCAGTTTTTTTAAGGTAATTTCCGCCTTATTAAATCGCAGAATTTATAAATCGAACTTTACTGTTTTAAACTAGTGGTATGAAAAAGAAATTACTGAAAATCGCGTATACGTGAGAGGTCACTGTTTATATTTATATTTACGATACACACAAAAATAAAATTTTAAATTCGCCTATAAAAGTAAAATTTATGTATCAGAGGGCTATGAATAATGACCATCTGCATTTATCTAACTCACATGTAATGCTTTCGCCCGACTAGATCAATACATCTTTTTTGACAAGATCTATGCAAGCGAATAGGGTAGTTTGCATTTTAAAAAAATAGAAGATATCGACCATTCAGGAATTCTGAAAACTGCAGTAACGTGGAAATGAAAAAAAATTATGAATAGTTGTCTGTTTATTTTTTATGCATTATTCGCATCAATATGAAAGATTAACAGAAAATTATGCACACAGCAAAGATTACCTTATATTGTTACATTAACTAACACACATAACCCAAGCTATGTACACAAACCATTATTACCAAATGGTCTGCCACTATTATTTAGATTAAAAATTTTGTTTTTTATTTAAATTGTAGCAGTATAAATCACCTCGTTGAACCACAGATTTTGTAATATTTTTCCGTGATTAAATAAAGTAAAAACTGCTATTTAAAATATGTGATACAACTGTACGCACCTTGATTACTTTATTATTTTATTATTTGTCGTTATTCACTGTTGATCTTCATGGACTGTAATACACTTTGAATGTCTTTTAACAGTTTTTTATTAACATTTCAGACATCACGATACACACAAACATAAATTTCTTTATTATTTATGCTGGCCAGGAAACCAAGCCATAATGTAATAATGAAAAAAATCTAAGTAAGAAGCAATCGAAAGAGCATAGTGAAATGTGTTTTTTAACACATAAATCATTTCCCTCGTCTCCTTGTTATCGAGATATAAAGTCTTAAAGTTTGTTAATTTATTTGTTTAATTTAGGAAGAAAAGGAGAGGTTCTGATTCAGAAATTGTATTAATCAGATTAATATAAAATACAAAACATATTTATATATAGTAATATAAAAATGGAAAACGCCCGCAAAAAAAGAAAAAGAAAGAAAATGCTATTGACAAATATGGTACTGTAAACAAAAAGTGATTGAAGCATAGAAAATCGTGGCACAAAGAACATTTCATGAACTTAATTCTAGTGTAATGATTAAAATGGTCCCTCTCCTGCGAAAAACAAAATTATAAGGCTGTTTCAAATGGAACTAGCCCAGTTTGCACAAGTATACCGAATCATGTCGGAGTATTTCCGCACACTGAACTGGAAATGGACAACTTGAGCTTGATAATGTCGTTATGTTTAAAACATAAAGACTCCTCTTTCAAACCTATCGACCCCTCCTTTCATTCTATTAAATCAATAAATTAGTAAATCAGATTTTATATCTCGATAACGGGCAGACATGGGCAAATGATTTATGTATCAAAAAGAAAAAAAAAGTTTCACTGTGCTCTTTCGATTGCTGTTTATTTAGATTTTTTTTCATTATTACACTAACGGCGTGGTTTCCTGGTGAAACTTATATGATTACCCCGTGTGAATTGGGTGGAGTATAAAAAATAAAGTTTTGATGCTTGTCAGATACATCAGCTAAACCCTTGAAGGGTGGTGGGATATAATACAGTGTGCCTCAGAAAAATGTATACATACACTGTGTAACCGGTCATTTCTTTCTAATTTTTCTTTCTTTTAAAATAGGAATTAATTGGAAATAATGAGTGAACCAAGATTAACATTGGAAAAAAGAAACTTTATTTCAAAATACTATGAAAACTATTAAGTATGAAAATGTAGCAGAAGTACAAAAACCAGGATCTGATTAGCAACGGGGCGCACTTCCACCAGCAAGAAAGAATAGAATTTTTTTGCCTGTTCATGGCAATAATTTTGCATGAAAAGGGCGTTTTAATAAGACGAAAATTTCTATTAAATTTTACTGGTGGAAGTGTTCCCCGTCAGTAATCAGACCCTGACAAAAACAATATCGCAGTTAGTTTAAGGCGGATCCATCTATATGACTTACAATTAATCGGATAAAAGATAAGTTTGTAACGAACATAGAAAACGTTCCGGTACCGAAATTAAACAAGAATGCGACACAGCACCAAATGTTTTTTGAAGTTTGTGAATCAATAGCTCACCATTATAAGCAATAAATTGACCAGAAGGTTAATAATGTGGAACATCTGTAGTAGGAGGAAAAGTTATACATTTTATGTAGATTCTTTTGCAATTCAAATGTTAATTATATGTGAATAAAACCTGGAGTTATAATCATTTAACCCTTTAACGGATAAAGCACTTAAATTGCTAAGATGTTGAAATAAATGATTGACACCGGAAATTATGAACAAATTTATTTTTATATAACAAAAAAGCGATATTTCACTTATATAATAAATGAAAAACATTTCTATTAAAATTCTGCTGTCATTGTTGAGATTCGTAATTAAAGTTTTGTGGTTTCGTGGGGAAACCAATGAACGTTAAAGGGTTAAAGCATACATTTTTCTGATACACACTGGCTATTCCACTTAATTGTAACGCTCAAATTCCATAATGGCACCGGGAATTTCATAAAATAAATTTCATTTCATACTGTGTACATGAAGAGAACCTTTTACCTATTTTCAAACAAGTTTGTTCCTAAATCGTCCCTCAATCATTTCAACGTTTCAGTAAAAGAATTACTTTGCCTCTGAAAGGGTTAATGCCGTATTTACAGTTTACTCGCTAGGTGGAGCTAAACATATTTCCGGTACAGAACATTCACATTAATAATTAAAAAAAAACATGTTATACAAAATTGGGACTTTTTTAAATAAAAATATTAAAAGACACAACTATAATTTCGAGAGCAATTAATTATCAACTCGCATCAGCAGTTTATCTGTAGTAAAGAGTAATTATACTCGAATAAGCTGATAGGTAGTTTTACATTTACCGGGATGATTTCTCTCTGCTGCTAATTACCTTATAATGAGAGATGACAATTAATTGCTATCGAAACTGTAGTTGTGTTTTTTAATCATGATATGGTGAAAAAAGACCTTCTTTATTTTTTTCAACCTCCAATAAATATTCTATTGATGACGAAAAATATTAATTCTGAGTTTATTTTTAATAAACAGTTAAATTAACTATAAATATTTTCAACATTTACAATTTTTTAAAAAAGTATTTAAATTTATGTTTTTATTTATGACATCTATAAAAATAAATTTTATTACTTACAAAAGTAAAATTTAAGCATCTGAAGGCTACAAATAAAGTGCTTGTATATTTCACTAAATATCGTGTAATGCTTTCTCCAAAGTACATCAATCCATCTTTTCTAACAACTTCTACGCAAGCAAATAGCGTATTTTACATTAAAAAGTGCATTCTGGAAGTCTGAAGACTGAAATAATGCGGAATTTAAACATTTATGAATAATGTTAGTTGTCTTTAAATTTTGCATACATCCTTCGTATTAGTGTAAAACAGAGAATGAAAAAAATTCGCAGTTGATTTTCTTTTATTCTTCAACCTTACCTTAACTACTTAACATTTTTTGTATTGTTTTACACTATTCACATTAACGAAAATAAGAAAAAAAAACTAAGTTATCTTAATAATCGTTATAAATAAATTATGTTAATAATTTCAATATTACGTTTTCTCTAAAGTCTAATTTACATTTTAAGGTTATTACGATACGTACAAAAATAAAATTTAACCTCTCCTATAAGAGTAAAATTTATGAATTAGACGGTTATAAATAAATTTATGTATTTCTCTAATTCACATGTAATGATTTCGCTCAGCTGTAGCATTCTGTCTTACTTAACAATTTTTTATGCAAGCGAATAGAGTAGTTTGCATTTAAAATTATGTCGTGCATTTTTCAGGGCTCCTGCTGATACGGTTTTCTTTTTATATCAATATTTCTGAATAAACATTTTCCTGCTAAATTTTTACAACATTTGCAACAAAATCTACATTTCCAATAAGTGTCTCCAAAATTTGTAAGAAAAATGTCGAAACCACTTAACAGTTTTACTCTCCTTCCTCATCTACTAATGATAACACTAAAATTATGCCAAATTCTACTTCTAAATCTCCACAAATACCATCTAGTTATACTAATGAAATCCAGAAAAATTTCCAAACTTTTAAGGATTAAAAAAAAAAATCTCCAAATCTCTGAATTTCTAAAATGTATAAAAACTATTGCTACAGAGGCTAAAAAGTTTAAGAATCCCATGGAAAAATGATTGTTATTATCAATGATTTCGACTATCTTTCAAAACGAAATTAACCTCCCCAATATTGACTAATGTCGTCATTGCAGAGTTACCAGACTGTGCGGTCTTTGACCTCATATTTTTTCTTCACCCTTTTATTTTGCTTTTTAACTTTTTGTGTACTGAGTTTTCCACATTTCTAACTTAAACTCTCTTTTTTATTAGCTCTGTCTTTTTTGTTAATTAATTAAAAAAAACTCATTATTAATTTTTTAGATTGCATTTATAGTAATGTATTTCTTATACTAATGGTCTCTGAAAGGAGCCTTTTTTATGAGATGGGTATGGGTTTGTCCCTCGGTAGGTCTTCGTCTGTCATGTGCATCAAATTAATTTTTTATTCAATTGTTAACCCTTTCCGGCACAGTGGTCCCACTACGGGCACACCTAATTTTAATTCCAAACTTGCATTTGACACCAAGAAAATTTAATAAAATTCTATTTAATAAAATTGTTTCTACAACGAAAACTTAAAGTAAGGGGTTCTTAAATTTTGTTAAAAAAATCGTAAATAAATTCCGGTGTCAGTCAGCAATTTCTCATTTTACAAACAGACTTTGTGCCGGAAAGGGTTAAACATTCTTTTGTCTTTTCTGCATTTTAATTCTATTTTAAACGTTATTGTATTTTTTAAGTAGTTTTTACTACATTTATACATATTTTTACGGCTCCTCATTTGTCTTGAAAGTCGATAACCTTTACACTGGATATTAAGTTGCTTAGCAATTGGGTGATTCATGAAGTTCACAACCTTGTTCCTTGTTCCTTTCGATTATATAAGACAAATGCACTGCTGCCCAAAAATTAAGGAACAGTGACCGGAGGATTTCGATTTTTACACGGTTTGTCAAATATCTGCTGAAATTCTTGACAAATTGTCCTTGCACTTCGAGGATCTAAAACACATGTTTGACTTCAAGAACAGTAGAAACAGTATACTGCAATTAAAAGATTAATATATCAAATATTTGATGAGATATGGGCATTTGTATGAAATAATTTTTAACATTCTTAATTTTTAACATTTCATTCATTATATTTTTCATTATATGCGTGAAAATGATATGTGCCAAAGATTTTTTGTCATGATCTGGTAGTCAATTATATAGAGCAACTCATATAAATAGACCAGTCAAATATCGTGAAAACTCAGAAAGATACCGGCAATACAGTGACCTAATTGACAAATTGGGAGGAAAACGCAATTGGAAAATACTAGATCCCCCGCCCGCCCCAATTTGTCAGTGTATTAATATATTTTTAAGTTTTCACGATATTTGACTGGTTTCTTTATATGGGTTGCTCTATAGAATTGACTACTAAATCATGGTAAAAAATCTTTCGTATAGTTCGCGCATACGCAGTCAAAAATTATTTCATAAAAATGCGCATATCTCATCAAATATCCAAAATACTAATTTTTTAGTTGCAGTACACTGCTTCTACTTTTCTTGAAGCCAAACATGTGCTTTATATCCCCAAAGTGCAAGGACAATTCGTCAAGAATTTCAGTAGATATTCAGCAAACCGTGTAAAACGCGAAAACGTTCGGTTACTGCCCCTTAATTTTTAGACAGTAGTTTACAATTTTATTATAGAAAAAAAGGTGTTTCATCTTTTTTTTTTACTTAATTGTATGTAAAAAACGAGCCGAGTGGGAAGCCTGATTTTGGAATTCTTAAGGTTTCAATAATCTGTAAACAGAAATTTTCTCAATAATAGTTTCTTAATAACTGTCTACATATTTTTCATGCATTCTTCTTAACAATATAAAGCTTAAAAAAATCATGTACACCACCATAATTGTCTCATGATCTTCAAACTAACCTGACGTACCAAATCTTTATGGAGCTGTGAATAAAGAGGAGGGGCCAGATAGTGTACTGTTTACTGGTTGCGAGTGAAGTAACCGCGGATGTAATCACAAGATGGCAGTTTTTGTTTGTTTACGTCCAATCAGGGACTCATTAACGACGACGAGGAAGTCCGCACTCGTAAAAACTCATAGGATGTTTTGCCTTACTTATGATAGACGTCGTACACGAAGAAGACGTTTAAATAAGGCTAAAATTACTATAAAAATTTACTGGTGAAAATTTCGTCCACCGGTAATCAAATTCACTGATATTGGCAGGAGGATTGTTTATGTTGTCACAAAATGGCGGAACTATATGGCCTGACTACAGCCGCTGGAGCAAACTTCCACCAATAAAAACGAATATGCATTTTCGCTTTAATTATGACAGAAATGTTGCATGAATAAGGTGTTTAAATAAGAAAAGAAATTCTATTCAAATTTTCTGATAGAAGATTACCCGGCGGCGGTAGTCAGGCCTTGCGACTCTGGTTACAAATTAAAAGCTCACAATTTTGATGATATGGCAATTCTTTTTTATTAATAGTTCCATGCCTAATCTTACTTTTATTATTTTTTACTATTCAAATTAATGTAAAAATATAAATATATAAATTATAAGTTATCGTAATATTTAATAATTGTTAATAAATTGTCTTAAGCTTTTCAGTATATAGTTTTATTTAAAACTTTCTTACATTTTAAGTTTGTTTTATCATACCTACAAAAATATAAATTAAACGCACTAAAAAAGTAAAATGTATGTATCAGAGAGCTATAAATATAGTTCTTTTATATTTATCTAACTCACTTGCAATGATTTCATGAAATCCATCCATCTGTTTTGACATCTTCTATGTATACGAGTAAGGTAGTTTGCATAAAAAAAATATATGTCGTGCATTTTGGTATTCTGAAGAGTGCAATAATGTATGTATAAATGAAAATTTTCTGAATAGTTGTCTAAATATTTTTCATATATATTTTGTATCAGTATGAAACTGAAAAGAAAATTATATTATCCGAAAAGATGCTCGTATGGCCTTCAACCATACCGTACTTATCTAAATTTATATTTGTCATTATTCATTATTCACATTAATGAAAAATAACAATTCTATTTATCCTATTATTTAATAACAGTTTTCGTTTATATCGTTTTCGTTTACTGTTTAAATTTTATTGCGTCACCTGCCTAAAATAAAATTTAATCTCACCTATAAAAGTGAAATTTATGTATCAGAGGGCTATAAATAAATCCCATCAATATTTTTATAGCTCATATATAGTGTGTTTTCAAGCAAATAATATTAATCCATCTTTTTCGACAACTTCTATTCTAGCGAATAGTGTAGTTTGCATTTAAAATATATGTTGTACTTTCTGGAATTCTGAAAACTGCAACACTGTAGGAATGGCAAAGTTTCTGTATATTTGTCTGTATAGTATTTTCCAAGGAAAATTAGCATTAGTATAAATTTTAAAAGGAAAATCGAGTACTCTTCCATGATTCTCCAACCTAAGCTTGTTTGCATAACATAAATTTTACTATTTTTCCTTACTCACTTAAGAATAAAAAATAATAAAAATATTTTTTCTACGTTTACTTAATATTTAATTACCATTAAATAAATCATCTTAATATTTTCACTATTTAGTTTTCTGTAATAATTATCCTTTACATTTTATGTATTGCTTTGATACGTACAAAAGTAACTTTTAACCTCACCTATAAAAGTTAAATTTATGTATCAAAGGGTTATAAGTATAATCCTTTTATATTTATCTAACTCTCTTGAACTGATTTCGCCCAACAATAATAATCCGCAGAGTGCGTTCAGCTATAACAAGATTTTTGAACAGAATTTTTCGCCTTATTGATTGGAAGAAAAATTTACAAATTCCGCAATTAATTGCTCAAATATTTTTTCATCTAAAGAAATATATTAGGCAAAGAATTCTGATCTGAAATAGTCATGTGGAAATTCTAAGAATTGTATGCATCTCCAATCCGCCTTTTTTTGACAACTTCTATGTAAACAAATGCGGTAGTTTCCATTTTTTTTAAAGCGTGTTGTGCATTTTGAAATTCCGAAGACTGCAATAATGCGAAAATGCTATATAATTTTCCAGTTCATCTCGGTATACACCTGAAAAAAAATCATGTATACCGCAATGGTTATCTTCAGTGGTGTAGCGAGGGAGGGGGTCCAAACGCTCTGGATACCAGTAATATTGTAAAGTTTTCTTCTTCTTATTAATTGCAAAAATTATCCGAATATATAAGGTAAAGAAAACTTTACAAAATTAGTGGTATGCAGAGTATTTGGACACCCACTTTGGCTACGCTACAGGTTATCTTATATTATTAAACATTACTTTACTTACCTAACGTTATACTTATATATCAATATTCATAAGAAAGAAAAAGGTTAAAAGTAATTACTTCAAAATCATCTTTATGTTTAAGAATCACTAAGTAAATCACCATAATACTTTTTTCCCTTAAATGTAACTCACTATATTTGACACCCATTTTTTAAATAAAGCAAAAAGATTATTTCAATGATTATTTCCCCTGATTATTTAAAACATATTAATATATAAAATGACAATTTCATTTGCTAAATTATTTTTTTTACTTCAATTTGTTTTTAATTTTTACAATTTTAAGGGAAAAAAATGCAATTTTTAATACCTCACGTACTCGAGTACAAGTAAATCTCCAAATCAGAGTGGAGAAACAGGTTGAATACCAGTAATAATAATTATCTTCAGTTATCTTCTTAATAATAATTATCTCCAGTTTATTTATTCGAAGGAAATTCTTAAGAATTCTCCTATTAACCCTTTCAGGGGCAAGCAATTGTGTTCTTGTAACGGTGAATGCCTACCGGAATTTACTAAAGAATTTAGTTCAAATTCCAAAAGAGCAACTTTTCAACTTTTCCCCATCAAAGCTAAAAAAGTAAAATTTAATTAAAAATTTCTGGTTTGAATCGGATTAAAATTAGGTGGTATATAATATATACTAAATAAGACAAACACATCCACTTAAATATTGGTATTTACTCATTTTTACTCTCGCATTTTGGGGTGGGCTTATTACACGAGTATGTATTCTGCACACAGAACTTTCGAAAAATATCCTAGCAATAGAAATATGATAGTTTACAATGTTTTTTTTCCCCACAAATATAGAATTTGAGTAACTAAAAATGCTATGAATAAAGTATAAATGCAAATAATAATGCAATACAAAAATCAGACATATAACAATTAAAATTATCATTTTCGGAATTTTTCATATATTTTCTGTACGTCATTTTGCAAACATGACTGTAAAAATTTCAGGAATTTCTCACTGTTTTAAACAGTTAGTTTATTTCATTCCAACATGACATAAACAGCCCATTATGGTATAAATCTTAAAACATTTTTAATCTATTTTAATTACAAAAATGTTTCTCATCCGTTTAAAAATAGTTCCTATATAAGAGAGTATTTTCTGATAACACGACAGATTTTCTTTCCCTTTTTCTAATTGTTTTATGTTGCAGTTAATATTAGAATTCTATATAGGTAATTTAAACAAGTAAATTTTATATATTTAAAAAATTAACTAAAATAAATAAAAGGAATTATTAAACAATCAAAATTAAGGTAATTGAGCCTAAATGCGATGCGATTTCTCAAAAGTTTGTCACATTTAAGGTATATTTAGCATTTTATTAAATATTAAACGCAAAATTTAAGAAACAATCGAGTGATTACTAAGCTTTTAAATCAAAATTAATTTGTTTTAAAGAAATCAAATTATTATTGGTAATTTAAACAAAAATACATCATTGTCGCAATTAAGTCATTTTTGCCATATTTAAAATAGTTAAAACCAAATCCGAAGTACAGATATCCAAAGTATATAAATCTGAGAATGCATTTATTTATAGTCAGTTCCACTTAATTTTAATAATTGAATTGAAATCAGTTTTTAAATACTTAATACTGTATTAAAATTAAATAAGGAATATTAAAAGCTTTTTTCGTCATTTATTCCCTCACTGGCGATCATCAAAATTCTTAGATACTGCTAACAGTCATAGATTGATGAAATTAGACAAATAAGTAGCTGGGGAAACACAATTACCTAGAAAATTATTAAACATAGTATTTCCATCCTTAAACCCTTAAATTATGTGTTATGGATTTGGCCGTATAAGCTATGCATAGGCAATAAATAATACAGTGGTGGAAAAGATTCGCAGCAATAGGTCATTTGTCATCACAAGATTTTATTTAATGATTTATTTAATGACAGAATTTCTGAGATTTAATATGTCAAAGAATACTGTTAAATTTTAGTGGTAACAATCACTGCATTGCTTCGCATCTTTTTCACCACTCAATAATAACTAATACAGGGTGTCCCACAAGGTACGCAGCGTCTAATATGTACAGATTCGGATAGAGCACGTCAATATGAGTGTTTTGAATGGTAACAAGTGGGATCCCCGAATATAGCGTGATAGTCTAATAACAGGATGAAAGTTATCATAGCTGCGAATTTTTACGCTTTTTTCCTACCACTAAAATTTTATAGTAAATTTTACTTTATTAAATCTCCGAAATCACGGGATTCAATAAGGCAAAAATTTCTATACATTTTTAGTGGTTACCACGAATTTGCATAATCACCTGGGGAATCTTTCATGTTGTACACATCGTCATTTGGAATACCCACAATCGGATTCGTCAATAACCGTAGCTGCCAACTTTTACGCTTTTTTGATACCACTAAAAGTTTATAGAAATTTTTGCCTTATTCAATCCCGTGATTACGGAGATTTAATAAGGTAAAATTTACTATAAAATTTTAGTGGTAGGAAAAAAGCGTAAAATTGGCAGCTATAATAACTTTCATCCTGTAATTAGACTATCACGCTATATTCGGGGACCCCACTTGTTACCATTCAAAATACTCATATTGATGTGCTCTATCCGAATCTATACATATTAGACGCTGCGTAACTTGTGGGACACCCTGTAAATTACTAGAATATACTCCAAACAATCCGGCATTTAAATACTGCAAAAGTGCTACTGTTTTAGGGATGTTATTACTTTGAGTGTATTTTAATTATATTAATGATCTTTATATAAGGGTGCATCAAATCAAATGAAAACGGAAAAGTGGGTATAATTTGGTTTATTTTTGTATGACTGTGGTGAAACGCTGTGAAACAGTAGAGAGGGTAGTAAAGACGGCAACACCTACTGCAGAAAGGGACTTGCCCTAGGGCAACATAAATGTTTACAAAATATTTCACCGTCTTTGGACAATAATTCCTTGGAATTTGTTTTGAGGAAATTTCCGTAATCGGCTCTATAATCAATTTGCAAATTTTATGCAATATAATATAATGCAATTCATTATGAAATTCGATGCAATTAAAAATTATTCATTTGATGGGTTTCGGGTTAATAAGGTTATTATCGTACAAAATAATCATTGGATGGCATCATACCATAACGGGAATAAATAAACTTGGTCAAAACTGATGTTTATCGAAACTCAGAGGATTTCGTTCGAAACTTTCATTTAAGGTGTCTTTATGTTAATTGGTCTTTTTTTTGCATTCTAATATTAATTTTAATTGTCAAATAATTTATACATGCATAGTGACCAAACAGTAATTCTGAAATTATTTAAAGACATAATATTGATCGATAATTTTAAATGAAAGATTTGAGATGATAAGATTAAAATTAATCAGCGCATAAAATAAATTTTGTTGTTGTTGTTGTTGTCGCATTGCGTTCTTTGAAGGTTCTTTTGAATTTATTGAAATTACTCCCGTACATCAGAAATCGAAAAAGAAACCCTCTAGCTTTCATAACTGGTGGAGATTTGCGATACGCGACTTTTGACTTGGTTGATCTTCAGATTTGAGTGCTTTTTATAGTTGATAAATTTAGCCGAACTTGCCGTATTTTCCCTCACAAGATACATTAAACATATCTCAGTTAAAATAAACAAATAAAGAAAGAAAGAAAAGAAAAGAAAAAGAAAAGAAAAAGAAAAGAAAACCACATTGTCTCTGACGAAAAGATTTGGAAATTATTTTTGAAGATCAAATACTGTAAATTGCTTAACAGAATGAGTTGTTTGGAATTTTAATTAGAAATCCTTCTTTTCTAATCTTTAGCAGCATTTAAATTCCTAGATTGAAAACATTTTCCGGGATGAGTAATAGCTTTTCTTTTAAAACAACTTAAAATAATGATTGCAACAATTTATCTAACCGTTTATAGATCTGCTGTAAAAAATTACCGTAATTTCCGGCGTATAATCCGCAGCTCAAAGAGTCGTTTTTCGACCCAGAAATATTATTTTATAAAATGTAACTTCAAAGATCGCTGTAAATATTTAACTAGAATTATTGAATAAAATTTCTGGGTCGAAAAACGACTCTTTGAGCTGCGGATTATACGCCGGAAATTACCGTAATTCTAAACATTTTATTTTTTATTTATAAATTAAACACTTGTGTGCAATTTCTAATGCTATGTTTCTTTCAGTGGTTTATCAATTGCAAGAAATTTATGTAAAGGTTAGGCAGAAAGTCAGTATAAACTCTAAAATTTGATAAATAAGATCTAAAACAGTAGTAAAGTTTGTACGAGTTTGTTACAACAAAAATGTTATAGTGTAAAAACTCACGAATGAGGATACTAAAGCGAATGCATCTACCGAAAGAAAGCAAATGAGGATGCTTTTAAAGAAATGATTTATCGGCGAATTGCTAATTCGATTTATAAGATTTCGAGACACACAATTGTGTTGTGAATTCACACCAGAATTTTAGAAATTTTGTATTTAAAAATAAATAAAGACAATTCCTAATTAATATATTTCAGGTAAACTGTAAATGTATAAATTTATTTTTCAATTCTGGCATAAATTTTGATTACAATTAAGTGGCCCTTGAAGTGGTTAATACAGCTCGCAGAGTTTTTTTTAATTTTCTGTATTTGCTGCCCCTACATGAAATTAATAAATTTCGTGGTAGATTACGCTGACTATGGAACAATGCAGTTAGCAGGATAGAATACCTAGTTGCTTACCAACCAAACTTACAGGTTATAGGTAATCGACTTGCGAGGCAAAAAAGGAATTGTGAGAAATTTAAAAAGTTAAAAATTAAATAAAAATATTTAAAAATATTTAATAATGGAATAGAAGTTTTAACAATAAAAAAAATCCATTAGATCCAAGAAGATGACAGACGAAACCTACCAATGAGGGTCGAACCCATCTCAAAAAGACTCTTTACAAAGACTTTTTATAACTTTTATGCCTAGTTTTTCTGAGATAAAAGAAGTCAAAGAAAACTTTTAGATATTATTGGTGTTGAAGTTCGAGGAACCGTACAATCGCTGAAAAAAAATCCGCCTGCGGCAGCCGCCATTTTTATCAGCGCGCATACCTAGTATTCAGGGGGCGGTGCATCAATGCTGAGTGGCGTCAGTTTCGACCTGGACTGAGCGCCAATCGCTGTCAGCGCCTTCTATTGTTTGAAATTCGAACTAAAATCAAGACTTACAGTAAGAAAGCACCTGACATCATACACAACCTTTCTGCAAGAATTTTTTTAATATCTGTCACCGTTTGCAAGTTATTGAATTTTAAAATCCATGAGTCACTTTTGGGACTCCCGGTATGATATTAGATGAGAAAAAAAACGAATATAAATATGAAAAATTATTGACAGGATTACCAAATTACCAAAGCACTTTTTTCCGTACATATCTAAAGTTTATAGGTTTTCTTATTGTTTTCAAAGATCAGAAAATATTTTATAACTTAAAGTTGAGTACACCATTCATGGAACTATGAATAAAGAGAAATTGACATATAATAAAAATAATGAAGGTTCGGCAGGGCCGACGACAACCGTGGCAGACTTCTACCAGTAAATTTGAATATGAATTTCCTGTTTATTTAACCGCTGTATTCATGCACAATTTCTGTCATAATTAGGGCAAAAATATCTATTCGTTTTTACTGGTGAAACTTTGCAGCGACGGTAGTGAGGCCCTGCGGTCCCGCCATATTGTGACAACACAAACAATTGTTCTGTCAATGTCAGTGAATTTAATTACCTACGGGGACTTCCATCAAAACTACCAACAGTAAATTTCAATAGAATATGTCACCTTATTTAAATGTCTTATTCATGCAGAATGTCTGTCATAAATAGGGCAGAAATTTATATATATTTTTACTGGTTGAAGATTGTCCCAGCATTAATCAGATCCTGATCCGATGTAAACAAACAACAGCTGCCATTTTGTTCTACATTTTTAGTTACTTCACTCGAAACCGGTAGACACTACACTATCTGAATTTTTATTCATAGCTCCGGACACCATTGATAGGAAAATAGATTTGCGTAACTCCAGATTTTAACATTTTGAATCATTTTTAATTATACACTATATTTCCAATGATGATCGGTCACTTGCGATTTTAGACGTTTTGTTAAATATCTGGAAAGATACATGAGGAATTATCCTGAAACTTCAGGAGTGTAAACAACATGATAAACGTCATATATTTCTGAGAAGATGTTTTCCCGAAACCCCATAAGGGGCCGTCAACAAATTGAAGAAAAACGAATATCTTTTGGATAACCCTGTAGAAACTAATATTGCAAAAGCATTCAAACTGTAGATTATTGTAATAATTTGGGTTAATTTTTATGAAGATAGCATGTATACTCGAAGGGACTTTCAGGTTTTTATAAAAACAGTCCCAAATTTTACCAAGTTTTTTGCTTATAATTTGCAGAGTTTTTAATATAAAAACAAGTTATTTTCAGAAAATATGACAAACAAAATTGTACTCAATACCCTGCAATCAGAATAAAAAAATAATAAAAATTGTATGAAAAATGAGCAGGTTTACTAAATATTGTTTCACTGCGCATGTGCGAATTCAATCAAAATATACTGTGCATAATATATTAGCTAAATGTATAGACCAACTTTTATGAAAATCTCAAAAACATAGCTTGAAAATTCTGATAGTAATCGTCGATAGAATAAGCTCGAAATTCACTGTTCCCAAAAGGAAGCAAAAAGATGAAGGGTTGTATCAAATATAGAATGAGAGACACTTCATTCTTATTATGTCAACTTTCATAAGCTAGTATATTTGGATACAACCCCTCATCTTTTTGCTTCCATTTGGGAACAGCGAAATTCGAGCTTATTCTATCGACGATTACTATCAGAATTTTCAAGCTATGTTTTTGAGACTTTCATAAAAGTTGGTCTGTACATTTAGCTAATATATTATGCACAGTATATTTTGATTGAATTCGCGCATGCGAGTGAAACAATATTTAGTAAACCTACTCATTTTTCATACAATTTTTATTATTTTTTAATTCTGATTGCAGGGTGTTGTGTACATTTTTGTTTGTCATATTGTCTGAAAATAACTTGTTTTTATATTAAAAACTCTGCAAATTATAAGCAAAACACTTCGTAAAATTTGGGACTGTTTTTATAAAAACCTGAATTTCTCTTCGAGTATACATGCTATCTTCATAAAAATGAACCCAAATTATTACAATAATCCACTTAATCATAATCTACAGTTTGAATGCTTTTGCAATATTAGTTTTTACAGGGTTATCCAAAAGATATTCGTTTTTCTTCAATTTGTTGACGGCCCCTTATGGGGTTTCGGGAAATAATCTTTTCGGAAATGTATGATGTTTATCATGTTGTTTACACTCCTGAAGTTTCAGGATAATTCCTCATGTATCTTTCCAGATATTTAACAAAACGTCTAAAATCGCAAGTGACCGGTCATCATTGGAAATATAGTGTAGCACACACACAAACTTCTTTTCTTGTTGCCATATATTCTAATACGAGTAAATCTCGTGTGTGTGTGGTTATGCAAATTAAAAACAGTTGGTCGTGCAAATCTTAAAAACGGCTCTAACGCTTTTGATGAAATTTTGTATCCTACCGTTTTGCGGCACCAGAAAACCATTAGGTTAGGTCACATGTTCGAGAAAATTCGATTGGTGGATAATTCCTCATGTAGCTTTTCAGATATTTAACAAAATGTCTAAAATCGCAAGTGACCAGTCATCATTGGAAATATAGTGTATATGGATTATTAAATATGTGTATGTGAAATTCAGGATTAATTTATATTGATATAATTTTACTCGCATTTTCTATTTTTTTACCTTTCACATTCTATTTTATGGTTAAATAAATATCCATCAAATGCATTATTCACATAAAAGATTTTGCTGCAGGCTATTGCTTCAACTTACAGAAAAGCATTACTGAATTTTACGAATATTACCTGAATTTATTGACGCCTCAGTGTAGGGATTTGAGCTGTATCCTCATGCTTATATTATTATTTTTATTTTTTACAAGGCAGAGATTCTTCCTTTTTTTATGTTATCACTTTTTCAAACGTAGCTATGGAAACCAACCATAAATCATCAAACTTTTACCAAACACAATTTATTATCTAGTTAAAGTGAAACTTTCATTTTCGAATAGCAGCTATTAGAAAATATTTTGACTCAAAAATTCCCTATATTATAATTCACTATATAAAATCTCCCCTATATTATTCCCTATATTATTATTCTACATTTAAATTTATATTTACTTTCACAATGATTATTATATAAATGTAAATAATTGAAAAAAAAATGTTTATAAAATTTTAAATGTATTTTCCAAATGTTTTTCGCATTTTTATATTTTATTCTAACACTGAATCTATCAATGATATTTGCTAACATAAAATCATTTCCCACAGGCCTTTACTTAACCCTTTCCGGCACAGACAAAGTCTGTTCGTGAAATGAGAAATTACTGACTGACTTCGGAATTTACAAGCGACTTTTTTACAAAATAAGAACTCCTTATTTTAAGCTTTTATTGTAGAAACAAAATGTTATTAAATATTCTTAGTGTCGAATGCACGTTTGGAATTAAAATAAGGTGTGCCCGGAGTGGGACCACTGTGCCGGAAAGGGTTAAGACTATACATAATCATTACATTACTGAAGTATAGGAGTATTGACTGAATTTATTGAGTCCTTAGTATATAGATTTTATTATTATTATTATGTACAAGGCAAATATTCTTCCTTATTTTTTTCGTTAAAACCCTTTTAAAAGTAGCTATGGAAACTAACTGTAAATCATCACAACTTTATCATCCGAAATTTATCCCCTGGTTACACTAAAACTTTCATTTTCGTCTAGTAGCGGCTATTTGAAACTATTTGAAAATATTTTGACTCAAAAATTCTCTATATTATTCCATTTAAAATTAAATTTTCATTCACGCTGATTGTTATGTAATTAATTATAATTTTACAAAAAATTTTGTTCATAAAAATTTTGTTCACAGCCCAAAGTATAGTAAGCGTACTCCTGGGGTTACACCTACCACACTGATGTACTACACAAGCGTACTCCTGGGGGTACACCTACCACACAGATGTACTACACAAGCGTACCACACTTGGGTACGACATACGATGTACTGGATGGAGGTACTTAAAGAGTATTTGTCAACAATCAACATAAGACATGGTGGAAAGTTTCAGAAATCAGTGAAAAGTTTTTCATGTAATTGAGTGACCAAAATATAACAACACACTAGGACTAGATATTAAAGATGACTTACGATTTAAACCTCAAAACATTAACAGCGAAATTTCAACAAATTTTCAGGCGTAAACAAATGCAAGTGTCATATTAAAAAGCTTGCTAAGTATAAACCTACATTAAATGTAAATAAAAATATGTTTAATTGTATTTATTTGTTTCCATTTGCGTTTTTATTGAAGTCTCTCAATAGTTAAAATAATAAAGAGTGCGCCAGAAACGTGTAATACTTCAACGATCACGCAATGCAAAAAGTTTGGGGACCACTGCTTTAGCCTATAGTTAAGCATTATCTAACTTCAGGAATATTGACTGGATTTATCGAGTCCATTGTGTACAGATTTCAGCTTTTTTTTTTTTTTTTTTTTTACAGTGCAAAGATTATTTCAGAGTGTTTTACATTATCATCCTTTCAATCTCAAATATCGAAACTAACCATAAATCATCAAACTTTTACCACCAGCCATATATTATATAATTACACTGAAAATTTCATTTTCGTCTGGTGGTTGTTTGAAAATATTTTGACAAAAAATCTTTCTGTATTTTTCCATTTAAAATTAATTTTAACCTCACACAATTTATCATAAGTGTATTACCGTAATTTCCGGCGTATAATCCGCAGCTCAAAGAGTCGTTTTTCGACCCAGAAATATTATTTTATAAAATGTAACTTAAAAGATCGCTGTAAATATTTAACTACAATTATTGAATAATATTTCTGGGTCGAAAAACGACTCTTTGAGCTGCGGATTATACGCCGGAAATTATGGTACTAATTTTACAGAAATTTCTGTTTAAAAATCTGAAATATATTTTTCAAAACTTTTTTTTCATTTTCATATTTTATTCAATCATTATACAAACACCCACCAAAGATATTTGCCAACATAAAAGCCTTCACCGCAGGCTATTGCTTTAGCCTATAGATAAGCATTTCCCAACTTCCGGAATATTAACTGAATTTATTGAGATTACAGTGTACAGATTTCAGTGTTTTTTTTTTTCTTTCTAAGGTAACTGTTTTTTCTTATTTGTGTGTTATCGCCTTTCAAACTTAGCTCTTGAAACTAACCATAAATCATAAAATGCTTATCATTCGCAATTTATTCGCTGGTTACAATGAAAGTTTTATATTTGTTTATTGGCTATTTGAAAATACTTTGAAAAGTTTTCTATATGTTACCATTTAAAATTAATTTTAACTTCACACTGTTATATGTATTAAAATTTTTACGGAAGATATATATTAATAAATTTGCGGAAATTTGCATTTATAAAATCTTAATTATATTTCTAATTTTTTGGCATCTTCTAAACTCAAAAAATATCCACCAAAGACATTTACTAACATAAAAGTTATTATCCAGGGATGAGAGCGCTCCGACCCGAATGCCCGATTGTCACCACAAAATTTTAATAGTCTTTGTAACATTATTTAAGGACAAAATTTCTGATATTTAATACGCTGGAAAATACTATTAAAATTTAGTGGTACATTTCGGACATTCGGGGTCTGAGCGCTCTCATCCATGTTATCGCAGGGTGTTTGCTTAGGCTATAAATAATCATTTCCCAACTTCAGGAATATTAAGTGCATTTATTGAAGACTAAGCGTACAGATTTTAGCTTTCTTTTCCTTTACAGGGAAAATACATACATATATATATATATATTATTTTTTTTACGCAACTACCCATTTAATAGTAGCTATGGAAGTCAACCGTAAATCATCAAGGTTTTACCACCATCAATTTATTCTCTGATTGCACTTTCATTTTCGTCAAGCGACTATTTAAAAATATTACAACTTAAAAATTAATCTTAACTTCACACAGTTGTATGTAATAATAAAGCAGTGCGTATTCTTTTACGCAACATTAAAAAAAAATTCTCGTCTTATTTAACCCCTTGGGGACTGATTTATTTGAAAAGAAAAAACATACAGAACAGACACACCAGAAATTTGGAATACTGTTTTTTCTGTATTTGTTTTGTTAACAGATATTCCCTGATTAAAAAGAAGCGAGAAATACTGTTAGAAATTTCTGAATTAAAAAAAAAATCCGTGGACAATACTCATGACGAGTCTCAGTCGTCAAATGTACCCAAGGGGTTAATTGCAGAAAAATATCACAAATTGTACAACCAAACATAGGAAATGTAAAATCTGCTACTTAAACATTAAATAGAAATTTTCTGATCTTTAACGATGGTTGCTGTATTTTATATTTCCAAGGAATGTATACGCTTGTAAAAATTTTACGGTATTAATAATTTTGCGGACATTATGTATTAATAGTTTTACGGAAATTTATGTTTATAAAATTTCAATTGTTCAGAGTAACTAGCGATTATAGAATTTCTCAAGGAATATACCAGTATTTCTGTGTAGAATAATTCGCCTTATTTACCAGCGTAATTAATTAAGGCTAATTTTTCTATACTGAAATATTGGTATATATCCTGAGAAATTCCCTGAAAACCCTATTTAATTTTCCAAAATTGTTTTGTAGTTTAATACGAGGTATATCCGCAAAGTAAGTTCCGTTTGGTTATATAAA
The DNA here is from genome assembly GCA_963931845.1 of Maratus michaelseni. Classification (NCBI taxonomy): domain Eukaryota; kingdom Metazoa; phylum Arthropoda; class Arachnida; order Araneae; family Salticidae; genus Maratus; species Maratus michaelseni. The sequence continues at coordinate 220,570,022 of OZ007595.1, forward strand.
AAAAAACGTGTACAGATACAAAAAAAAAAAAAAAAATATTTATTATACAAAAATCTACAACTGTGAAACTACTTTTCTACATAGCTTCCGAAATTTTGTAGGCACTTGTCGTAGCGTGCTACAAGGTTTTGTATGCCTTCTTCATAGAAGGTTGCCGCCTGTGTTTTCAACCATGTGGTTACATGTTCTTTCAGCTCGTCATCATCGGTGAAGTGTTGACCACCAAGGAAAGATTTGAGGTGTAAGAAGAGATGGAAGTTGCCCATCCGTTGTTTTTGGTGTTGTTCAGTAAGAATTTTGGGTACCCAACGTGAGCAATGTTTTTGAAATTTCAGTTTTTCAGTAACAATTTCATGAATTAGTGATCGTGAGAGTTGAGGAAATTCCATAGCAAGAGCACCAATTGTAAACTTACGGTTTTGCTTAACCTTCTCTTCAATTACGGTCACAGATCTGATTTCACAAGCGGCGGCATTTTCAATTAAGGCTGACATTCTAAAGAAGCACTACAAATAACACGTCGGCAGCAGCGATCTGAAAATGGCGTACATTTCTTCTCCTTCAGTCAGAGTAACTGCCGCGCATGCTCGGAACTGCGATCGCAGCGCTGCTGCGGATAGAAATAGAAACGGAACTTACTTTGTGGATATACCTCGTAGTTTACTTAAACCTTGAATGAATATCTACCGAAAATATTTAACTGCATAAAAGTTTTTGCCGTAGGAAATTGTATTTAACCCAAAAGTTTCCAACAACACAACCGCTCACAAAACAGTAAATTTTTAGAGTAATATTCGCCTGATTTAATGGCAGAAAGCTGATTAAAATTCTACGTTTATATAAAAAACTTTTATGTTGATAAATATCTTCGGTAGATATTCATTCCCAGATATTGCACAAATTACGGTTTGCAGTTCATGCGTGATTTTTGGTGCAATTTAAATAAATTATTGTTTCTTTCTTAATCGCATTTTTAATGCTGTTTTCTGTAAAACATATTTTAATCTTTAAAGAATTTTGGCTCTAAACTCAGAACTGCCGAAACGCACATGTGAAAAATGACGTCATAAACGTATATATCTATTCCTAATACAGGTTTTAGAAAAAACCTCTGTAATAGAGCCCCTGGTTTCCAATTTCGGAGCGGGTGAAGTGAAACTTGTGTCACTTTGACGAACTCATAATAAAATATTTCATCTTTTTCAAATAAATTAAATATTTTACAAGGAAAAAAAATTAACACTTATCCGAAAAACCTCTTACTTTCATCGCCTTTGGGAAACGTTTTAGCCACCTCCTTTCAAAAATAATTAATTGAAAATAGTACATGTTTTTTCTTTAAATTTAATTCTTGTGAATAAGGGACAATAAATGTCAACATAAATTCAAATAGCTGAAATCTTTCTCCCTCATTAAATGTAAAGCTTTAAAAACCTACTTTTTAATGATTCCTAAATGTCAATATGTCGACAGACGATTTTTGGTTCCGTAGAATAAAATGGTTCATAAAGTTGGTTAATAAATATGTAAAAATATATTTTTATTTCTTCAAATTTCCTTTGAAAATTTAATCTAATCAAGATTTTTTTTCACCATCTGTTCAAATTGAAAATAATTTCTTTTTTAATTTTAATGAGAAAGTGACGTCATGAAAAAATATATGTATTTTCCTTTTTTCCCTATTTATCCAAAAAATGTAGTAATTTAGAAAAACTTCTTAAGGCGGTTTTAAATTATTAAAGATACAAATAGCTCGGAAATTAATTCAAATTTTAAAATTATGAGAGCTTATATGGTATTATTGGATCCATGCGGATAACTCGTGTTAATTTAATCACGTTGCGTTCTACATTCTAGGAAGTATGATTGTGGAATACATACAGATAATCAGATTTTAATATAATGAAGTCTAACTCTAAATAAATATCCACTGAAGATATTTACTAACATAAAAGCTATTGCTGCAACTATATAGATAAACATTTCCCAACTTGAGGGAAATTAAGTGAATTTATTGAAGCCTTAGTGCAAAGATTTCACTTTTTTTTCTTTACAAGGCAAAGATTCTTTCTTATTTTTCTACGTTATCACCCTTTCAAACGTAGCTATGGAAACCAACCATAAATCATCAAAATTTTACCACCCTCAATTTATTCTCTGGTTACATTGAAACCTTCATTTTCGTCTAGGGAGATGTCTTCTTTCTTTTTAATCTCTGTAGAGACGTGATGCTTTGAGCAATTTCGTTATAAATGGAGAAAAAAAGGAGATAGTTTGAGAGCAAAAAGTATTTTTAGCTGTTGCGTGGTGGATAATTAAAATGGGTGTATTTCAGTGGGAAATTTCAGATACTCGCATTTGAAACTTGAAGAGCATGAGATAATATCTCCAGAAAGCGGAATAGTTTTGAATTGCAAATATAGATGCGGTATTTTTGTACTTAGATTATTTTTAACTTGGAATGTCACGCTATTTATTAAATTCCCATTGCAGATGGGTTTTACATTTTTATCTGATCACCAATAAATATGAAGTTATTTACCGTAATTTCCGGCGTATAATCCGCAGCTCAAAGAGTCGTTTTTCGACCCAGAAATATTATTTTATAAAATGTAACTTAAAAGATCGCTGTAAATATTTAACTACAATTATTGAATAAAATTTCTGGGTCGAAAAACGACTCTTTGAGCTGCGGATTATACGCCGGAAATTACGGTAGATTCAAAATGTTATAAAATAAAAATTGAAAGTAGGATATAATGCCATTTCCAAAATATAGTATTTGTATAAAAACACAATAAATTAAATTAAATTCACTCACATTCAATAATATTTTTATTATATTAATAAATTTTATTAAAAAAATATATACCACTTTTTTCATACAAAATTTTCATTCTTTTAGTGTTTTCTTGTAAATGCTATAAAAACCTATCCTGAAGATTATTTATTTCGTAAATGTTGCAGAAAAGCACCAGAAACAACTTTCTTAAAAAAAATTTCTAATAATAATAATAATAATAATAATAATAATAATAATAATAATAATAAATTCCTCTTCTGGTATTCAAAACGGACCATTTGGGAGTGTATATCCAAGGGTGAAACTTGCAGAATGAAGAGGTTGAATTATCTATTTCAGTTACTAAATTACAGAAAATGAGTAGACTGGCGATAATCTTACAAAAATTTTATAGAAAAAACATGAATGCAGTAGATAAAAGATACATAAAAATCCACCTTACATCGTAGTTACGAATTTTTGCGCTTCTTTGCTACCGCTACATTTGAAATGAATAATTTGACTTATTTAAGTTAAATAGTTAGAACCTCAAGCGTTTTTTAATTGAATTTAAAATTTTCGGCATAGAATTACGCCATTTTAAAATAACCATTTTCTAGTACTTTACTGCATAGTTGAAAATTGTTTAGGAATTCGGTTTCTCTGTCTGTCTGTCTGCCGTCTGTCCACGGTCTAACTCGCGTAAACATACTCGGATTGCCTTGCAATGTATATATGTTATTGAGGTTTATTAAATCATGTTCGATATTAAAAATGAAGTGTGTAATGTTTATTGTTCGTTTGCATAGATACTCAAAAGAAATCCTTTACTTTATGACCTATGGGAAAAATTGTTTGTGATGTGTTTGAATGATTTCACACTATTTTAAACATATTAAAATTGATATTTATCATTGAGGTGCACTACAAAGCGCTTATTGCAGAGCATGGTATGCATAGAACTTAACGTTCATTTACAAGGAGACACAAACGTTTTTGTTGCATTACTGTCTATGAACAATGATTGCTGAACGTGCATTTTCAATTGTGGTGTGGGTTTTTAAATCTAACTAATTTTTTGCATATTAGTTGATATGTATAAATTATATGGATCATATACAGCAGGCATACCTACCAACATCGCACTTAACTTCCGTCAATGTAGGTTAATTTAACCAAGATTAACCCTTTCAGACGCGGATTACTTCTGTTCGTAAAATGGTAAAATGATTGATTGACACCAGAATTTACAAACGAATTTCTTAGAAACTAAATACTTGCTTTTCTCCAAGTTCGTTATAAAAGCAAAGTTTTATTAACCCCTTCAGGGGCAAAGTACTCTTGTAGCTAAAATATTGAAATGATTGATTGACACCAGGATTCACGAACGAATTTTTTTTAAATAAGTAAAAACTTTTCCTCATGTGCCTCATAAGTTTAAAATTTGGTTATAAAATTCTGGTGTCATTGTGGCATTTTGGGATTAAAATTAAGTGGTATATATTATATACCGTTGTGCCCTTCAAGGGGTTAAAATATTCTGGGTGCCGTTTGACAGTTTGTAATTAAAATTAAATAGTCACATTTGTGACCACCGCCCGTGAAAGGGTTAACCCCTTCGCGACGAGCGTCTTGTACAGAATTTTTAATCTTTTACCACCGGTTTTTCAAAACAGAAATTTTCGCCTAATTGAATAGCAGAAATTCTAAGATTTAATAAGGCAAATCTTGCAATAAAAAATGACTGGTGGGAATAATCGAGGATTCTGAGCATTTTATGCGTCACGTATACGTGTCGCTCGTCCCCAAGGGGTTAAACACGTTTCAAACCAGAATTTCTTTTAAAAAAGGCATTCAAATAGATTTAAAATAAGAACATGAAACTGAATATATGTTATTTTTTCAGATATCTTTACTGGTTAGAAACGTCTTTAACCCGGATTAAATTAACTCACATTGTACGAAAGTTTAGTTGAAAGTTGGCAGATATGCAGCAGGGGTGTCGGCTCACCGGTTACCACTAAAATTTTATAGTAATTGTATCTCACTAAAATTTAATAGTAATTTGTAGTAGCCTTGTCTAATCATCGAATTTCTGCAATTCAAGAAGTTGAGTATATCTTTTAAAATTTAGTGATATCTGGCGGGCCACAGTTTGATAATCCTAATATACAAGGATGCACAACAGATCTCACTACCATTCCGCTTATTGGCGGAAATTTCTGAAGGGGTACTTTCAACTAAGCCATGCCTTTTCCAACTGAACTAAGTTTTAGTATACTATATAGTACACATACAGGCCAGCAAAATAGAATTCGGGTATTTTCCCGACTATTGGCGGAAATTGCTGAAGGGGAACTTTCAACTATGCGATGCCTTTTCCAACTGAACTGTTTTAGCATACTATATAGTACGCATACAGGCCAGCAAAAGAGAATTCGGATATTTTTCCAACTATTGGCGGAGATTGCTGAAGGGGAACTTTCAACTATGCGATTCCTTTTCCAACTGAACTAAGTTTTAGCATACAGGCCGTACACATACAGGCCGTCAAAAAAGAATTCGGATATTTTCCCGAATATTGGCGGGAATTGCTGAAATTGAGTTTTCAAATGTGTTATGCGTTTTCCAAATTATTCACATAGATACCATCTTTGATATTAATACACTGTGAATTGTTACAGTATTATGAATGTGTTAGAAAGTGTTTCATAATCTATGCGTGACGCATGATGTTTCGTTCTTTTTTGAAATATTAGATAGAATAATTACGAAATAACGAGAAAATGAAACGTAAATAATATATATTGCACCATTCAACAGTCGTCATAGTCATCAAGAGGAACAGATGCTACTAGATAGCAGTCTATGCTAGTAAAGCAAAGATGCTACCAAGCAAATGTTAATCCTATGATAGACTTTTCTTTAAATTTCTCTTTTAAAATTTTATTTTTTAATTTTATTTATTTATTTATATATATATTTTTTTTGTATAGGATACTTGAGGTTGGTATCTTCGTATAGCTAACCTCGTATTTATTTTTCTGAAGATACTAATAGTTTCACAACAATTTTCTAAAGTGAATTTGTCCTCAGGAAAAAGATATCATGTGCAAAAGATGACTTTAGCGTCCCCAACAAACCAACCTCAGAAGAGAAAAAAAACGGCGATTAAAATCGAAAAGGTACGAAGATACCCGATTGGACACCAACCTAAAAAAATCCTATGAAAAATAAAATAAAGTAAATAAAAATAAAATAAAAGTATTGAAATGAAAACAAGAAATTTAAAAAGAACGCTCCTTATGGTTTTAAGTATTCAAATACGTTCAGAGGCCTTAACAATATAAGATTGCAACAAATTAATCACTTTTATCATTTTAGTTTACATACGGATTAACTTTCCATTAAATTGCATTAGGTTTAGGGAACTGATAAAAAATATAGAAAACTTTTTAAAAATTTTGAAAAACTTGAAAAATGTTACATTTTAACATAATCATTCAGTTAAATAAAATTTAGTATCAAAATTATCTTCACGCATCTAGGGAATGAACTAAAACTTTTAGACTACTTCTATAAATAAACATTTTACAGCTAGACGGAGAATCAATATAAATATTTAGCATATTTTATATCATCGTTATTTAAATATTATACCATAATTTGAAAAATATTCTCATTGTGAACATTTTTTTATAGTCCATGCCCTAAGAAACATATTATGTAAAAAAAAAAATAATATTTTGAGATTATTACTGTTACAATGACCTCTCACTTATACGCGATACACGGAAATTATTTTTCAGCACCAGTTTTTTTTAAGGTAATTTTCTTCTTATTGAATCACAGAATTTATAAATGGAATTTTATTGTTTTAAAATAGTGGTATTTCAATTTCGTTTCACAGATTTACAGGTTTACTTCCGGCTAATTTAATCGTCACTTCCGGTTTGTGGAGCTTAACGGATTATTTAATATATTAGCTTCTAATTGCCGTAGATATAAAGTCAAAGGTGCTTTTTAAAGCTAAATAAATGTTCTTTTTAATAAATCATAAAACTAAAAATGTCGTTATTTGTGGAATTCAAACATTTCAACGTATTCGGATATCTTAATAGGCTACAAGTGCAGAGGTGCCAAGCTCTCATTAATATTCCCTAATATGTGAGTTAATTTGACCCAGGTTTAACACGTTTCCCTCCAGAATTTTTTTTAAGTCATGAAATTAAATAAATTACACGTTGAAACCTGGAATTATATAAATAAAAATTCATCAAATTACTTTTCTGGTTTGAAGCGTTGTTAACCCTTTGAGGGGCGGTGGTATATATTATATACCACCTAATTTTAATCCGATTCAAACCAGAAACTTTTAATAAAATATTACTTTTTTAACTTTGACGGGAAAAAGTTGAACTTTTCCTTATTTTGAACTAAATTATTTCGCAAATACCTGTGTGAATTCGACGTTACAGGAACACAATTGGTTGCCCCTGAAAGGGTTAAACTGTGTCAGATTAAACCACGTATTACGGAAGATTAGTGGGAACTTAACTTGGCACCTCTGCAAGTGTATTCGCGTTACTAATGTAAGTCAAGAGATATCTCCTCTATAAGTAAATGAATGGGAATATAATAATAATAAAAAATCCTTGACGGCTCAGCCTACAGGCACAGGTATATTTCAAAGATGTAGACCGTGGGTCGGCTGTTTATTGGGAATTGCAGAAGAAATTACCTTTTTGCCATAATGGGGCAGTTGGGGATGCCCACTTCGAAATCTGCCTATGTTTGTAGGCGGAGCCGAAAAGATATTTTTGTTTATAATATTTTTTTAATATAGCAGTTGGTCCTATAAAAAACTTGTCAATATAAAAGTTGTAGATAATATTACTACGATTTATAAAAAAATTAAGCGGATTTGATGTCTTGTTAATTGACGAAGTTATGATTTTTTTTCTTCTTAAACCCCTATTTCCACTCCCCCTTGAGGCAAATTTTAATTATATCAGAAATCTGTCATACATGAATTTTCGGCCCTTTTCCTTGAAGTAATAATAACTTTAAACAGATTCGATATGTATCATAATTAAGAAGTTATGGGTTTTTTCCTGTTTTCACAAAAAACAACCTCATTTCCTCCGCTCCGCCTCCCCTGGCCTGATTTTGTCCATTAACGAACTTCACCGAGATTTGATGCCCCTTGATTTTATGTATCAGTTTTTAAGAGATTTGTGCAGAATTGTGGAAGTTATCGGGTCCATAAAAAGGTGATATAGATAGATAGATAGATAGATAACATTTTGAACTGGGGGTGGTTTTGGGTTCTAGGAATTATGATCGGCGTAGTTCTGCAATTTTTTTTCAGAAATTCCTAAATAGGGGAGAATGTAATAGCTAGCATTTCTTACGAAATCTATCTAAAATCCCGATGCTTATCGGTTAAACCTTTCAGGGGCAGTGGTATGTTTATGAAACCACTTAATTTTAATTCCCAAACAACACAATGACACCAGAATTTTGTTAAAATCTTTTCCATTTAAAATGTATGTGAAATATAGCTCTTTTTCTTATTTCCAAATAAATGTTTTTGTAAATGCTGGTGCCAGTCATTCATTTCAACATTTTAGTACTGAAAGTACTCTGCTGAAGTACTGAAAGTACTTAGAGTACTGAAAGTACTCTAAGGGTTAACCTTTCTACAGATATTTTCCGTCATCCCTGCAGTGTGATACAGATAAGTACCAAAATTGCTTCAAAATCAAAAATTTAAAAATCTAAAATTAATATATTTTTCCTCCCTGATGAAGGTTATGTGTATAGCTGAAAGCACTCGGAAGTTATTGACATTGGATAATATGTTAGTGTAGTTTAACATATTTTTACAATTTTAGCATCTTTTAAGTAATAAAGTATTTACATTAAGTGTAATTTGAATTTTTAGATTTTTTTAAAGATAAATTTTAGCATTCTACTCCTTTTTTTTTTTTTTGCTTAATTTAGTTTGATTTTTGAAAAAAGAAAAAAAAGTAAGATATTCTTGGCAACCTGTTGGAGTATTTTTGTGTCAATACGAGAGTGTAAATAGACCTGAAAGCCCAAAAATTCCTTTTTATAGTAACAGGGTTCGTACGGGTACCGTTACTTTTCCAGGTGACATACCAGTATATTTTTCTAAAAAAATAAATCAAGTACAAACGTGCGAAATTTCACCTTATTTAAGAAGAGAATATCTATAAGAAAATACTGGTACCGAATAATTTGCTGGTCTTAAAATTCCAGGACCCGTAGGAACCCTGAGTAATAAAGATTATATGTTAGTTTGATCGACTTTTATGTATTTGTCACAGTTTTTAACAAAAATAGAGCAGAATGTATTAATAATTAACGATAATGTCCATGCTTATTCAAATTATATGTTTAGCATATATTATATTGTTATATTATTATGATTCCAAAACATCTCATTTTATAGAATAATTATTATCCAGCGTCAGTATATCTCCTTTATCTCGCTATATATATATATATATACAGAAAGTTAAATTGATAGATAGATAGTATTTAAATTTTGCATTATTTCACTAGTAAATCCACGCTGCACTTATTGATTAAAATACTGAATGATGTTGAAATTAAATTTTCCATCGCATTCTGTCACCTGGCATAAAAAAAAAAGAAAAAACTTCATGGCACAATTAATTCAGCCATTATTCTCTCCTTGAATTTATGGATTTAGACGGATGATATAAAAAGGGAAGAATTGAAAACCATTATGCTCTCTGCTAGCTGCTTTAAAATGCCTTTTATTAGGGAACTGGGGATAGAGTTGTATTATGTAATTTTTATTTGGATTTGTTTAATAGAAAATTACACAGTACTGTGAAACATTCATTGCTGTGTTTGAAAATCCATACGATAAAAAAAAAATAATAAACATAATTCAATAAAACCTAGATACATTTTCTTAATAATTTAGACAAAATAATGTAATAGTTTTAACAGGATAATGCATCGTTAAAATTTTCCTTAAAATAATGATACATTTACCATGTATATTACACTCACGTTACTATCTATCAAGATAACGATAAAAACGCTTTTAACCCTCCAGCCGCGGGTAACGCTCCTATCGCGTTTCACTTACTCTATACAATTCCGCGGGGAACGCTATTTTAGCGTTGCCTACAATTTTTATAGTACTTAAGCATTGGGAGACTCTATTTCTTCGCTGAATCTATCTTCTTTTATTTAGAAATAGAAAGATTCGTTTACAAATTATAATACATGTATCATTTTATATACTAGTTCATTCGGAAAGTTCTGCGATTTTTTAAATATTTTGAATCGATAAATGCTAGATTCTCACCGGAATTTTGAAATAAAACTTTGTTTTTATAATGTACATGAAGAAACTGCTTTTACTTATTTAGAAATAAATTTGTTTTTAAATTCCGGTGACATTCAATCCTTATAACTATTATAAGTGACGAATAAAAATACGCCGCGATTTTATATAAGAAAATGGAAACATCGCCCGCGGCTAGAGGGTTAATTTGAAATGTATTTGTTTGACCAATGGTTATAAAACACTATTCAGAAATGTTTCATAATACGGCTAATCTTCCAGGGACCGAATTTGTTTTCAATTTTAGGAAAAATAATTTTTACGTTAATAATATTAAAAGTATCAGTCCAAAACACAAAAACTGAAGTTTATTTATTGTTAACACTAAACATATCGGAAATTTTACTGAACTTTTTAAAAACTTTTAACATCGGAATTTTTTTAAAGAACTATTAAACTTTTTTATTCGGCTTATTACAGTGTGATTCGTATTTTATTTATTTTAAGAAGAAATTTCTGGTTTAAATTGAAATATTTGCATTTGGTAACGGTCAACGCATCGGTTGTTATATATTTATTGTTAACGAATACGTATATAATTTACTGAAATCTAACTAATATAGTTATTTTACGAACTATTCATATGGCAATAGGCTAACAGAGGTGCCAAGCTCTGATTAATCTTCTATAATATATTGGTTAATTTGACCCAGGTTTAATACATTTCGCACCAGAATTTGTTTTATGAAATGAAATAAAATAATTCATGTAGAAACCAGAAATTAAATAAATAATGTTTCAGTCAATAATTTTTCTGGTTTGTAGAGTTGTTAACCCTTTGAGGGGCGGTGGTATATATTATATACCACCTAATTTTAATCCGATTCAAACCAGAAACTTTTAATTAAATCTTACTTTTTTAACTTTGACGAGAAAAAGCTGAAAAATTGCTTATTCTTATTTTGAACTAAATTATTTCCTAAATTCCTGTGGGAATTCAACGTTACAGGAGCACAAGTGCTTGCCCCTGAAAGGGTTAAACTGATTCAGATTAAACCACATATTACGGAAGATAAGTGGGAACTTAGCATCTCTGGGCATGAAGCTGTTTATGAAGGTGTTCTAAAAATATTAGAATCTTGTATTGTCATCGGAAACATGTCTGTGTACATATTTTTTAGATTTCTAGGTCATCAGGAAGTGAATGGAATATCAATTACAAAATTACTTACATGAACCAGGTTAATTAAAAAGAGTGTAATAACAATATGTGTCCACCATTGCTATTTACCTATAAAAACAATGCAACGTCAGTATTTGTGGCAAAATATTGTATGGAGGAAACATAGTGTTTCTACAATATTTTTAAGTTAACCTTTTTAAAAATATTTGTCGTGATGTATTTTCAATAACAGTTGAAAAATCACCAGACGTAATAATGAATTTAAAGCTGATTTATTATTCCATTTACAGTATTCAGAACTCTGACATTTTGAAATGTATTTTTGTCTCAGTAATGCTGTAGACTTTTCATAATATATTCCGTTGTCAGTTTTCTAATCCTATAAAATTCAGAACCAAATGAGCATTATATTTTCGATACATGCCAACAAAAATATCTCTTTCCATTTTTTAACAGTGAATAAAAAATAAATAAATTTGATGTAGAAAATGAATATATATTGTGTTACACAGGGTGTCCCAAAACATTGACTTCGGCTTTTATCCCTTAACACATTCACTGCCGGGTTTAAAATTACCGGAATTTTATTTTATTTAGAAAGTTCGAATTCGTATCAGAAAATACTAATAGCAATATTTACTTTATACAATTACAGTCATTTCGTGATTACATAAAATAAAAAATCTTTTTTTAAAATTTCCGGTACGAATTAGTAATTTTAGATTAAAAACCACGAGTATACTCGTGGTTGGCAGCGAATGGGTTAAATATTGTTCATAGACATATATTCTAAATTACAAATTTGCATAAAAATGTGCACAGAATTTTATGAAATCGATTAAAATTTTCAGGGGATTAAATTTGAAGAATTACAATATTTATATATTTATACGGCCCCCATACAGAAAATTTCCCCCACTGAGTAAAATGTGCCCATATACTAATAAAGCCATGTAGAAAATTTCATCATTTTAACATAATTAGTCACAGATATAAGAAATTACATAAATGCTGACATAAACCACTTTTCGATGCATGGATATGCGTTATCAAAGGGATAAATAATTTCGGGCGATCAAGTTCCAGGAATCGTACACAAATTATAAAAGAAACCAATGATTGCATAAATAAATAATAATTGTGTTATTTATTGGTACACAAATATCTAAACTGTGCAGAAATTATAACTTTACGCAAAGATTACAAAGCTCAGAGTCAGATATTTGCATATTCAAATATTTCTAAGCTATTTTATGTTAATTGATTGCGCCATGTACATGTTTTATGCTGTAATTCATTGTGTAAAATTTTAAAGTATTTTTCAGGAAGCATAGTTTTGTAAATTTGTAAATAAAACTAAAGATAAGAGCCATATTGTATTTGCTTATGATGCATTTCTGCGTCGCTTAATCTGCACTCTAGCTTTAAACATTTACATTTTAACTTATGATTAACCCCTAAACTACTTTGTTTAAACATATCTCTGGCACTTTTTATGATAAAATGCTGAAAGTTTGTACATGACATTAGTACATAGGGCACATTTTACTCACTGGAAAATTATTTGTACGAGAACCATATAAAAATTTAAATTTTGTACTTCTTCAAATTTAATCCCTTGAAAATTTTAATTGATTCATTTAATTCTGTACCGTGTTTTACCTAACTGTGTAATTTATAATATATGTCTAAATTTAAGGAATTAAGCCCGAGTCAATGTTTATGGGACACCCTGTATATGTATGTGTGTGCGTGTGTGTTCAGCGATTCGCTAAGTCTAGAGAAATTTTTTACAAGTCAAAATCTCACCCATTTATTTTTAGTAGTGGTGCTATTCAGCTGTCGAAGAGGTCTGTATTTTTTTTTTTTTTAAGTTGGATTTTAATAGATGATTGCGAGATCACACTGGTCATCCAATTAACCCGTTTGGGACGAGTGACACGTATATATGACGCATAAGATACTCAGAATCCTTCATTATTCCCACCAGTAAATTTTTATTGTAAGCTTTGCCGTATTTTATCATAGCATTTCTGCGATTCAATTAGACACAAATTTCTGTTTTGTAAAACCGGTTGTAAAAGATTAAAAATTCTGTAAAAGACGCTCGTCGCGAACGAGTTAAATTGTCGTAGTCAGATTCTTAGTAAAAATGAAGAACTTAATAATCAGATTGGCAATCGCATGCCCAGAGTAGTGCTAGGGTGGGTTTTACATCGGGATAGATCATCCCGTGGCTCAGTGTTCAACCAGGATATAAGCTAATACCTTTTATTTAATACAGAGACGTAATACATTTCGAAAAAGGATTCCCAGACGTCTTAAAATAAGATGCAATAAACCGCTAGTTAATAGGATTACTGTTTTTGGAGTTATAAGGTTGTTTCTTTTAAGCAATTCAGTAATCGAGCCTTCAAAGTTTATGACGTCATCAAGCCACGATTTTATTCGAATTACAATGCATTTTATAAGTAGTTTACTCATTTTTTATTTTAATATTTTACATTATGCATATCCATGATGGGTAAGTATTATGGTGGCCCCCAACGACTAGTTTCCATTAAACTAAGACAAAAAATTATATTGAAAAATGTGGTAAAAGCGTACGAACTCTGAATACCGGGTGATTATAATTAAAGTTACGATTTCAAAAATCGATAATTTTAAAACTGCTGGTCAGAATGACTTGATATTTTAGCAGAAAAATCGTGAGGCAATGGAATTTTGTTTGGCGAAGGAAAAAAAATAGTTCCAAATTGTGCCGATAGATGGCGTTGTCAGGGTAATGTCAGGGGAAAGACCAAAAATATATTCTTGAACCCTTTCCGGCGCGGTGTAAATTTGTTTGCAAAATGATGAAATAATAGACTGACACCGGAATTTACAACGAATTCATTAGTAAAAAGAAACTTGCTTATTATCTGGTTCTTAATGAAAGGAAAATTTTAATTAAATATTCTTGGTGCCGTTTGTCAGTTTTAGAATTAAAATTGGGTGTCCTTTTTTGTGACCACCGCCCGTTAAAGGGTTAAACATAGGAATGATGTTGCCAAAAGGCAAAAAATAGAGTTCAGAGATTTACTAAAAATTTATTAGCGAAAAGACAAGACTACGTGTTTACAGCGACGACAGCGATAATGACAAAAAAAGAAAAAAAAAAGAGCTTCATGGAACAAAGACCTTACTGATTATTAAGGCATAAGTTGCTCAATATGCCCTCCGCCTTGTTCCGCTACTAATTGGAAGCGCAAAACGGCATGCTCCACAACAGATCGGAGGGTATCTGTACTAATGCAATGGGTGTGTTGTGTGATGCTTGCCTTCAAGTCGGCTAAATTCTGAATCCGCCCGCTATAAACAACATTCTTCAGGTACCCCCCAAAGCCAGAAATCACACGGGTTTAAGTCGGGGGAACGTGGCGGCCACGTTGTTGGAAAATGGCGGCTTATGATCCTATCTCCGAAATTATCACTCAGTAGCTGCTTCACAGTAGTAGCAATGTGCGGAGGAGCGCCATCTTGCATGAATATTATGCGATCCACACACTGACGCTGTTGAAGTGCCGGAAGAACATGGTTACGCAAAAGTGCTTCAAACCGCTTGCCAGTAACTGTGCAGGTAACGGGACCCGCAGGTGTGATCTCCTCGAAGAAAAATGGACCGACGATAAACGCTGCCGTTATTCCGCACCACACAGTGACCTTTTCAGACTGAAGAGGTAATGGCTGTAGCTGGGACGGATTCTCGGTCGCCCATATCCTGCGATTTTGCGTATTTACAGAACCTTGAAAATGAAAGTGGGCTTCGTCAGACCACAGAATGTTCCATGGCCATCCGTTGTCCACTTCCATCCGGGCAAGAAATTGTAGTGCAAAAGATTGACGTGCTTCCAGGTCAGCAGGTAGCAACTCCTGCACATGAATTATCTTGTACGGATGACAGCGTAAGACGTTCCGTAGGACTTTACGCACCGTGCTGTTCGGCATATCCAGCATTCGGCCAATCCCCCTTGCACTGCTGATTCCAGCATCACTGTCAGTATGTTCCTGTAATGCTGTAGCCACATCTTCCACTGCCGCAGCTGAAACTGGTTTCCTTCCTCTACCCCGTTTAACGTCAAATGAACCGGTCTTATCGAATTTAGCAATCATTTTTTGCAGACCATTTGTTGTTATTGGACCTTTTTTATGGATTTTAATGTCCGAAACTTTCTAATAGCTGTAAGTGCACAGTCATCGTTCTTATAAAAAAGCTTCAAGAGCAGAGCGCGATCCTTCATAGTCAGAGTCATGATGAAGCATTCAGGCAAAGAGCGGCTGCTCTGCATTTTTATGGTTGCTATGTCTGCGGTGCGCATGTCACGTATTAGTAATTTGCATATCTTCAGACAATGTGAACCCAGACAGCGCCATCTATGGGCACATTATGAAACTTTTTTTTCCCTTCGCCAAACAAAATTCCGTTGCCTCACGATTGTTCTGCTAAAATATCAAGTCAATCTGACCAGTAGTTTTAATTAAAATTATCGATTTTTGAAATCGTAACTTTAATTATAATCACCCGGTATTTAATTAAAATTTTCCTTTCATTAAGAACCAGAAAAATAAGCAAGTTTCTTTTTACTAATGGATTCGTTTGTAAATTCCGGTGTCAGTCTATTATTTCATCATTTTGCAAACAAATTTACTCCGCGCCGGAAAGGGTTCAAGAATACATTTTTGGTCTTTCCCCTGACATTACCCTGACAACGCCATCTATCGGCACAATTTGGAAATATTTTTTTTCCTTCGCCAAACAAAATTCCATTGCCTCACGATTGTTCTGCTAAAATATCAAGTCATTCTGACCAGTAGTTTTAAAATTATCGATTTTTGAAATCGTAACTTTAATTGTAATCACCGGTATATTGTATTCATTTTCTGCTTCTTATTTTTCATTTTTAGGAAAATCCTATATCATTTATCTTGCATTTAGTATTTTAAAGACAATAAAAACTGAAAAACTGAATTGATATTTTAGCTTTAGATTTTTTCATTTTGAATCCGGAAAGTCACTGGCGATTTCACGCTTCAAGCATTTTTAACTGTCTTGAGAGTTTAAACAAATAATTTGGAGGTTTTTCCTACCTCTATATTTTTTTATTGCTTTTGTATTTTTCAGTTATGACAAAAACTTAATAACTGAATTGATTGTTTTAGTTTTAGACTTATTTTTTAAATTCATTCAGAATTTTACGCTTGAAGCTCTTTTAAGATTTTGGATCTTTAAAAGAAATAAATTGAAGATATTCCTGAAAATATCAGAGATTTTACCGGATAAACTATTTATTAATAGCCACTGTGAATGGAAAGTTAAAGAAACTATCAAAAGTGTCCAACCTCCTTTTACAAATTCTATGTTTGAAACAAAGGAAAGATTTTTTTTCAGCTTTTATTTATCATATTATTTCTTCTCTTATTCTTTTTGTTTTACGAATCACATATTATACATATTATTTAATCTATACTATAAAGTTATAGTCTAAAGTTAGAATAACACAAATACATTTTTTCTTGTAGATTTAGAGTTTTTTATTTTTATTCCTGAATGTCATTCGTATTTGAACGTTTCAAACACTTATAGTTGACAATATAAAAAGCAAACAATATAAATAAAATATATAATAAGAAAAGTAAAACCTGAATGTTTCAGAAATCTGACTATTGCTAGATTTTTATAAGTTTTGATAAGTAGGACGGACGTTTTTGATAGCTTCTTTAACTTTCTTTTACAGTTCATATTTAAAAATATTGCATCGAGTAAAATCTCTGATATTTGCAATATCTCCAAAGTATTTCTTTAACAGTTGAAAAATCTCCAAATAACTTCAAGTGTGAAATTCCGATTCATTTTCAAAATTCAAAATGAATAAAGCTAAAATATCAACTCTGAATTTCAGTTTATTGTAACTTGAAAGTATTAAATTCAAAATAAATAATATTCGATTCGATTGAAGAATAAATAAATAAAGCGTGAAATTGCTTACATTTTTCCTCATTGCTTAAAATATAGAAATTTATTTTAGAAAATAGATTGAACTTTGTTCTATACAGGGAATGTACGTACGTTTTTACTACAATTTTTAATATAATTTTTCGCCTTATTTAAACGCAGAAAAGTATTACAAATCCTGCAATTAAACGAGGCGTGTACAGTTTCTCCTATTTAAATAATTAATAGAAAAGTTCTATTAAAAAATTCCGATAAAAGCGTACCAATCCTGTTATAGTTTCTTCATTTTCACTCATCGATCACTCATCGATTTATATTGTCAACTTTTCTTGCATTTTTAAAGAAATAATTTGGACATTTGTTTTTTAAATATCAGGGTTATTACCGAGGCTAACGAAAAAGACAGGCTACTGCGGTGCATTCCACTTATCTTTTTTTACAGACAGCTAGAGTGACGTGATGCTTAAAAATAATTAATCATAATAATAATCACTCAGGCGTGCTGGTTGGGAGAGCATAATAATATATAGAAATCAACATTCTTGAATGAAATCTGGTAATTCATGATTTATGAAGGAATTGGAGAAATGCAGTAAATATCAATTCTTGTTACGAGATTCTGGTGTATTTCAGGTAAAATAATACTAACGATTTGTCTTTTTCTTGGTTTAATATACGAACACATAACACGCAGACAGACACATCAAACACTAAAAAGATATTAAACAGTAAATAAACATATTCGAGAAAATTTTAAAATCTAATTCTGGAAGCCGCATTTTGCTTCCTTTAGATCCGAGCACCTCATGATACAGAAATTAATTATCTTCTGTCACAGAGGGGACTCCCCGGTAGACAGACAGTCGGCGCTAATCTCCGCCGCTCACGTGATTTGCAACACACTGCCCCACCATGAACATAGGGGTGTTCATCACTAAACATATATATATAACAATACAAATTAAATGAAATACAATCATTAAATAATAATACAAGTTATACAAATTAAATCAAATACAAACATAGAATAATAATAAAATTATACATACTTCAAGGCTAATTTAAAAAAAGAGAGAGTTCAACACTGATTCAACTAAATAAAGAAATAAGAAAATTTATATTAGAGTTCAATAATTAAAGTTCAAATTTTGTCTCAGTCCATTATAGTTCAAGATTGAAAAGCAGTTGTACAGGTCTGTTCAATATGGACTTTTCAGTCTTAATTTTACAGGCTCTCACCTTGCCATCTCTTCCAGGAAATATTTCTATAATTTTACCTAAACTCCAGAAATTTCTGGGTAATTTATCATCTTTAATTAAAACAACATCATTTATTTTAAATTGGGGAAGATTGGTTTTATTTAAACTTTGGTGGGCTGACCTCAAATTTAATAAGTATTCATTCTTCCATCTAGACCAAAACAGCCGCATCAATTTTTCCCGATAGTTAAAGGCTTTAAGCAATTCTTTCCTAGAAGAGAAATTAGAGTCAAGGTGAAGCCGTACGGGGGGAAGAGAAGATATTCTTCTCCCTATTAAAAAATGGGCAGGAGTTAATGGTAGGGGGTCCTGCCTTTCATCACGTATGTATGTCATGGGTCTGGAGTTCACCATTCCTTCAACCTCAATAAGTACTGTATGCAACTCATTAAGGGTCAGAGAAGATCTGCCCAATGTCTTTCGCAGCGCAGTTTTTACAGACCTTACCATTCTTTCATAAAATCCGCCCCACCAGGCGGCCCTTTCCACTATATACTTCCATTTTATGTTATTGGAAGCAAAAAATTCTTTCACCTCTGGATGAGTCACTATAGTCCATAGTCTCTTAAGTTCTATTTCAGCGCGTTTAAATGTTCGTGCGTTATCGGAATAAATAACGGAGCATAATCCACGACGAGCGATGAACCGTCTAAAGGCAAGTAAGAATGTTTGTGTTGACAAATTGTCAACAAGTTCCAGGTGGATATTTCTTGTTACAGCACACGTTATTAGCAATATATACTGTTTGCTGTCAGAATCTTTGACAAATAAAGGTCCTGCAAAATCGACTCCTATTACGCTATATGGAGCTGACTGTTCGACACGATCAGGTGGCAATGGAGCTATCGTCTGGTCTCCTGGAATTGATGAAAACCTTTTGCAAATAATGCATTTTTTCAGTTGATTTTTTATTGTTTGTCTAGCCTTTAGTAACCAGAATTTTTCTCTCACTTGTACGAGGGTGTGAGAAACCGCTCAATGAAATACTCTAACATGAGCATCCCAAATTATCAATTCGGAAAACTTCGTTTTGGACGGAAGAATTATCGGGTGTTTTTCATCCGTTGAAAAATCAGCTTTCCCAAGTCGACCAGAGACACGCAGGACGCCTTCGGAATCAAGGAATGGGTTCAAACAAAGCAAGTGCGAGTCTTTTGGAAGAGGTTTGGCATTTTTTAAACACTGTATTTCATTAGAAAAAAATTCACTTTGAACTAGCCTTATCCAATACAGCTCTGCTTCTCGAAGATTTTCTGGTGTAAGTGCACAGACTTTCTCGTGATTGCCCTTTAGCAATTTTATAAAATATATCACGTAAGCAGTGACTCTTAACAATTTTTTTAGGCTACTAAATTTTTCTATATCAATTATTTTTTCATTAACAATGATTGAATTAACTATTATTTCGCCTTTGCATTCATTTTTAATTTCTGGAATGAATGATTTGATTTTTAGCTTATTTTCTTTCGGCCAATCAATTTCGGGATTAATAAGCCACTCAGGACCATACCACCAGCGTCTTGAATTTATTAGCTCTTTGGAAGAGAGCCCCCTAGTAAGCATGTCTGCCGGGTTATCCTTGCTATTAACATGCCGCCAAGAACTAGGATCGGTCATTTCCTGAATTTCCGCTACGCGGTTTGCGACATACGGTTTCCACTTGGCGGCCGATCCCTTAATCCAGTGCAAAACTATAGTAGAATCGGACCACAAAATTATATTTTCAATATAACTGAAAAGATGTTTAATATGGTTGGCAATTCTGGCAGCTGTTAAAGCTCCTAAGAGCTCCAATCGCGGTAAACTAACCTTTTTTAAAGGAGCAACTCGCGATTTTGAAATTATATAGCAAGTATTAAAATAGCCTTCTGATGTCCTGTATCTAAAGTAGGCTACAGCTCCGTAGGATTTTAACGAGGCATCAGAAAACACATGAACTTGAACTTTGTTTACTGTTACATCTGAATCAAAATAATATCTAGGTATTTTCATATTTTCTAGTAGTTTTGTTTCTTTATACCACGTTTGATATTTATTTACAATTTCTTCGGAAAATGTGTCATCCCAGTCAAGACCAGATTCCCACAATTCCTGCAAGAGGAGCTTAATTCTAATCATAAAGGGATTGAGGAATCCGATAGGATCAAATATTTTAGCAGCAGTGTGGAGAACGTGTCTTTTGGTGAATTTTAAATCACCGTTTGACGCTAAAGATGTCAAATCTATGGACAGAAAGTCCTCCTTATTGTTCCAATTTATTCCTAGTATTTTAAGGTTTGATTGTTTTTCTTCTATTTCAATTACAGAGTCGGCATTCTTCCACTGTTCCTTTAATTCTACAGAATTGGAGTTAAATTTCCGTAACTTCATATTCGCGTCTTTAAAAATTGAAACTGCACAAGATGACAGCTTAAAAGCTTCTGGTACCGTAGATGCTCCGTGAATCAAGTCATCTACGTATAAATAATTATCTAACATGTGGTATGCGATGGGATTGGCCTCCTTATAATTTTTAATGTGTTTTTTTAGAGTTGAAGCTAACAAGTAGGGGGAACTGGTGAGGCCAAAACAATGTCGATTAAAATGATATAAGGTTGGTGGTTTATTTATGTCGCAGTCATCAAAATATAAAAAACATAAATAATCTCTGTCACTCCTCGATACCTCTATTTGCAGGAAGGCTCGGGCCAAATCCCCACAAAAAGCAATTTTATGCCGCCTGAAATTTAGTATAACATCTACGAGATTAGGATTTAAATTTTCCCCTGAGAAAAGACATTCATTTAAACTTTTGTTACTACCCTGTCGACTGCTCGCATCATAAACAATTCTAGTTTTAGAGCTAGAAGATTTTTCCCTAAAAACCGCTCTATGAGGCATTACATAATTTACAGAACAATTATCATTACACTTTTGAATAATTCCCTCATTCAATTGTTCCTTCATAATTTCATTATATCTTAAAAATAAAGATTGATCATCTTTTAACCGTCTTTCCAAAACTGCAAATCTTTTTTCCGCGACTTGGTAATTGTTACATAAGTTTTGTCTATCCGTATCGCATCGCCACAAAAGTGGTGCTACATACCTACCATTTTCGAAACATATTTCCTTCTCGAATTTATTTATGACCTCAAAATGTTCATCATCTTGTTTATCTTTTTGATTAAATAGAAACGATTCCATTTCCCATAAGTTTCTTAAGTCATTATCTATTGACGAGCATATTATTTTTAAACAGGAAGTACTCTGTAATTTAGCGCCATAAATTCTACCTACTAAAGTTTTTACAAATATCGTTGGTTGAATAAACAACGATTGATTTATTTTTTTAACTTCTCCAATTATCGTTGAAAACATATAATCAGCACCTAAAAGAATTTGGATGGGTTTTGCATGAATAAATGTGTCAGCAAATTCATTTTCATTAAGACTGAGTTTATTTATTAACTGAGAATCAACTGAGGCGATAATTTTCGCTCCGCTAATGACCTCTGACACAAGCGCTTCAATTTGTATGTCAGCGTAGGGGGGAACGCGACTGCGTACTGTAATATTCACAACATCGAACTCTTGTTCTATGGCTTTGCGGTTTCCGAACGTATAAACTAGAAGCCTTTCCTTTTTCCTAGGTTTTAATTTCAAAGCTGTCGCTAGACTTTTTGTAAGGAACGTTCTAGAAGAGGCCGAGTCATATAAAAGCCTCGTATATAAGGTTTTAGAGATACCTAGCACCTGTACACAAGCAGTTTGTAATAATGTTGAATATTTTTCGGAGGAATTTTGAGTCTTAATAACTGACGATAATACAGTTTGGTTTTCGAGAATTCGGGAAGATTCGGGTGTTTCCGCATTTTCAACGGGACGATTTTTATCTTTCTTAGTGGGGCAAAATAAATAATTATGCTGATAACTTTGGCATAATTCGCAAGGTTGAATTTTTACTTTACAAGAAGATAAGAGGTGGTTTTTATTCAAACATCGATAACACCTCCCACTTCTTTTTAACTTATAACGTTTTTGTTCGTCCGAGATTTCCTTACATTTTAGACTATAATGATTTGAATTGCAAAATATGCAAACATTTTTTACAACCGTGTTAAGCGCGACTGAAGTGGGAACATTAGTTTTTAATCTAGTCGGATTTTTTCTTTCCCATCGAGATGTTTCATTATTTTTTAAGGAAATTCCTGACACCGCGTTAGCCGCTTCTCGTGATTCTATTTCAAACTTTATAAAATTCATTAATTCATTGACGTCACCAGATTTATCAACATTTTTTTTTCTTTGAAATTCTACAACCAAATTATGGGGTAATTGCCTTAAAATTATTGGAATAAGTAAATATCCGAAATTATCTGAAGCCACCCCCATCGCTTGTAAATTTCTAATGCTAACTTCACATTCATCGTACAATTCTCGTAACGATCTGGTATTTGAAGCAGACTTTACAGGCTCAATTTCTAATAGTTTATTTATAAACCCACTAATCAAATATTCTGTTTTTCCATATCTGTTTTCTAGTAAATCTAGAGACGATTTATAATTTTGTTCATTTAGAGCAAATCCTGAAATCGTTTTATAAGCTTCTCCTGACAGAAACGATTTCAAATATATGAATTTTTCAATGCTACTCAAGTTTTCATTAGAATCTATAGTACTTTTAAAACTATTTATAAATTCAAGAAATGTGTTAGGATCACCTTTAAATATTGGTATAGTTATCTTGGGTAAATTTATTGTAGGTGATCGTGTATTAGGATACGGAATTGTACTGGCATTTGTACTGGCATTTGATGCAGTACTTGTATTGCTCAGTTCAGCGTTAGCTTTAAACTTTTTTAATTTTCCTTTAATTTTAAATTTTGCTTCATTAATGGTATCGTCATACTCAATACTGTTTTGAATTTCTGCTTCAAAAAGAGTAGTATCAGATATTAACTCTTCAATTTTAGGATTTATTAACTTTAATTCATCTTGTTTTTCAATTAAATTGTTCAAATATTCCGAGAGTGTCTCAAAATCATTTTCACTTTCTAAATCTACACTTTCCATAAATGTTTCAATTTTTGTAATAAATTTCGTACAGGCAGTTTTAATTACCTTGCGCTTTGATTTTAATTTTCCAGATTCATTTTTAAAAACAAATAAAAGGTACAGTACCTGATTTTGCCGGGATATAATCTTAATCCAGTAAGTCGTCTTCGAAAATGTTGAACTTAATCTTGATGATAATCACTAGGAGCAACATTATCATGAACTTTAATATTAAAGCTCCCGGGTTTGTTGTTACCATAAAAATAATTAATCATAATAATAATCACTCAGGCGTGCTGGTTGGGAGAGCATAATAATATATAGAAATCAACATTCTTGAATGAAATCTGGTAATTCATGATTTATGAAGGAATTGGAGAAATGCAGTAAATATCAATTCTTGTTACGAGATTCTGGTGTATTTCAGGTAAAATAATACTAACGATTTGTCTTTTTCTTGGTTTAATATACGAACACATAACACGCAGACAGACACATCAAACACTAAAAAGATATTAAACAGTAAATAAACATATTCGAGAAAATTTTAAAATCTAATTCTGGAAGCCGCATTTTGCTTCCTTTAGATCCGAGCACCTCATGATACAGAAATTAATTCCCTTCTGTCACAGAGGGGACTCCCCGGTAGACAGACAGTCGGCGCCAATCTCCGCCGCTCACGTGATTTGCAACAATGCTCTTTTCGTACACCTGCATTGGTGGATTCGAGCATCACGTGACCCCGGCGGTCTGAAAGAAAATATATGCGTAAAGCACCGCTATCAAAGTACCGTAATTTCCGGCGTATAATCCGCAGCTCAGTCGCTTTTCGACCCAGAAATTTTATTCAATAATTGTAGTTAAATATTTACAGCGATCTTTTAAGTTACATTTCACGGAGAAAGAACCTGGAGGGGAAACTAGAATAGGCGAGGATATCGAAAATACAAATCATATTTTTTTAACGAAAGAGGGCGCTGTAAAATTTGGCGGCTGCCTTTAAACTGAATGTCATTAGATAACATGTTAAATTCCGAAAGTATTTTACTCGATTATTTTTAATTATAGCAATTATATGTCATAAATATAAGATGGGATATAAATGTTTTATTCCGGGATGTAGATCGGGCTATGATGATGAGATAAACAAAAGAAAAATCGAAGAAATTTTTTTTTTAAGTATGTTTAGAGCTCCAAATATGAGTGCTTTTTATTATACTTTAATTTAAAGTTATATGCATGTAATCATTTTTAAACTATGAAATTTTTATTCTAGTATATCGATCTTAGTGTATATGTTTTTAAAATGTTATACTTAATGAATGCTAATGTCTGTGGCTAATTGACATGGTCATTTAAATTGTCTTATAGAGTGCTATTTGTTTGGCTGTAATCTGAAGCTGTTTTTATTTGAATAATACTTTTAATCTCTAAAAATTATACGTCCATTCCGTATTTCTTCGCAGTACAATATCCGTGATATTTATTTTTAAATGACTACTATTCAGATGCTTCTGTCAGGATGAACTCTTATTTAAAGAGTTATAAAAAGCAATCGAAACGCCAAATATCTATTAAAATATATGCATGGTGTGAAGAAAACTTTATTTAATGAAATTTCTACTTGTTTGACTTTTTTAAAGTTCAAATTTTCAATCAAAAACATTTAAAAAATGAATGCTTTTTACATTGAAAAGCATTGCAGAAGCAGGTTAGGATAGCCTTCAGTTTACCATGGCGCCATCTATAAGGAGAAAAACTGTATTGTAAAATTTCAACGTTACTTTCCCCTCCATCTATCTTCCTCCGTGTTACATTTTATAAAATAATATTTCTGGGTCGAAAAACGACTCTTTGAGCTGCGGATTATACGCCGGAAATTACGGTAATTTTTGATATGGTAGCCTTTTATTTTTGTTAGCCTCGGTTATTAGGTGCGTTCGTAATTATATAAATACGTAGCACCTATAGTCGTCGTTTGGTCCGTCCGTCTGTCCGTCCGTCTGTCCGTCCGTCTGTCTGTCTGTCTGTCTGTCTGTCCGTCCGTCTGTCTGTCTGTCTGTCCGCATATAACAACGCAAAAACTACCCAACCAAATGGTTTTCAATTTAAAATATATTATCTTTGCAGAATTTTGTCGAGACATTTCAAATTTTATTAAAATCGAATCAAAACTTTAGGAGATATTAATAAAAATATTTATTAAGAAATTTGAATTTTTTTTTTTTAAATCGGTGTTTTTTTGTTATAGGAGCGCTTCCGAAGTTTAATCGTCAGGCGACCGAGATGCTTATTTTATGACAGAAATTAATCTGCAGACGATAAAATTCATTTCACAGAATTAAAAATCATCACGATCTGAATATTTATATAACTAGCTGATACATATATATCTGAATATTTATATAACTAGTTAAGATATTTGTATGAACAGTGTCATAAAATATATACTTAACTAGCTGTTTAACCCGTTCTACGCACGGGAGATCATGAATTTAATTCTAAAAAGTGCGTACGAACGCACCTCGTTTGTAACGTTTGACGTACAATTTCCAACTTGTTACTTATTAATTTGAATTTTTTTTTCATAAATTCAGAATTTTACGTTCGAATCCCTTTTAAGATTTTGGATCTTTAGAAAAAATAAATTCAAGATATTCTTAAAAATATCAGGGATATTACCGGATACACTATTTGTTAATATCCAGTGTGAATGAAAGTTTCGATGAGTGAAAATGAAGAAACTATAACAGGATTGGTACGCTTTTATCGGAATTTTTTAATAGAACTTTTCTATTAATTATTTAAATAGCAGAAACTGTACACGCCTCGTTTAATTGCAGGATTTGTAATACTTTTCTGCGTTTAAATAAGGCGAAAAATTATATTAAAAATTGTAGTAAAAACGTACGATCCCTGTATAAAACAAAGTTCAATCTATTTTCTAAAATAAATTTCTATATTTTAAGCAATGAGGAAAAATGTAAGCAATTTCACGCTTTATTTATTTATTCTTCAATCGAATCGAATATTATTTATTTTGAATTTAATACTTTCAAGTTACAATAAACTGAAATTCAGAGTTGATATTTTAGCTTTATTCATTTTGAATTTTGAAAATGAATCGGAATTTCACACTTGAAGTTATTTGGAGATTTTTCAACTGTTAAAGAAATACTTTGGAGATATTGCAAATATCAGAGATTTTACTCGATGCAATATTTTTAAATATGAACTGTAAAAGAAAGTTAAAGAAGCTATCAAAAACGTCCGTCCTACTTATCAAAACTTATAAAAATCTAGCAATAGTCAGATTTCTGAAACATTCAGGTTTTACTTTTCTTATTATATATTTTATTTATATTGTTTGCTTTTTTTAGGTGAATATTATATCGTTTTTGTTGCTTTTAGTATTTTAAAGTTTCAATTTTAAAGTTACAAAGGTCAGAAACTGATTTGATTTCTTACCTTTAAACTTTTTTTTGGAATGCTGAAAAACAATCGGAATTTCAGACTTCAAACTATTTAAAGATTTTGAATTTTTAGAAAAATGTTTTGGATACATTCTTGAAAATATCAGAGCATTTGTTCGATGCAACAATTTTAAAATATGGACTGTGAATGAAAGTTAAAGAAACTATAAGAAAAGTCTTTAATTTAAAGTTTATTAAGTAATTTTAAATGCATTTATAAGTTTTAAGAAATAGTAAAATTTTCAATAAATTCAGCCTTTTTTTTTAGGGTGGGGGGGGGGGTGGGGGGGTGTTGATAAATCATACATTTTTTATACTCTGTTTATTATTTTAAAGTTACAATAAAAACGAAACATCAGAATGATTTTTAGTCTTTTTATATTTACTGAAAGTAGGTGAAATTTTTCACGCTTCAAGTTTTTTTAATATTCTTGATCATTTATAGAAAGAATTTGAAGATATTCTTGAAAATAGCAAAGCAATCACTCGATGCAATATTATTATACATATAATATGAAAGGAAGTTCGAGATATTATCAAAAATATCTGAAATACTTTTTATAAAATATTTCTACATTTTAAGCAGTCGCCAGATATTTTAGCATTTTCAATTTTATTTTATTATTACTTTTCTATATCTTGATATATTATTTATTTTCTTTGAGGGAAATCGTCTATTTATCGAAAAATTCAATTTACTTTTTTTTTTCCTCAGCATTTTTATGTTTTAAAAAATGATCAGATTTTAAAGGAATCTCACTTGTGATTTCACGATTCAAGATTTTTTAAAATTCTTGAACTTTTAAACAAATAGTTTGGAAAGTTTTCGAGATCCTTTATTTCTTATATTGTTTTAGTATTTTCGAGTTATAATAAAACTTAATAGTTGAATTGATTTTTTAGCTTTAAAATAATTTATTTAATATTCTTAAAGTCATTCAGAATTTCAAGCTTGAAGCTCTTTTAAGATTTTTGATCTTTAGAAGAAATAAGTTGGAGATATTCTTGAAAATATCAGATAATTTACAGGATACAATATTTATTAATATGCACTGTGAATATAAGTTAAATAAACTATTAAGATCGTCCAATCTCATTTTATTTTTATACTTAACACTAGAAATACCATGAGCCATCATTTTGACGGTTACCAAATGAATATATTCCGATTCGAACCAGATATTTCTTTTTAAAATAAATTAAATATAAAATTCACGAAAATACGTTAAATGAATAAGTTAAGTAGTTTTGAATAAAATTTCTGGTGTGAAATAGTTAACAAAAACTTAAGTAAAATTTCCGGTAGTTGTATTATTACATACCAACAACCACTCATTTGACCGTTACCAAATGAGAATATGTGGATATGAACCAGAATTATTTTCATGAAAGGAATAAAATAATTATCTCAGAAATAAGTTAAATTTAAAAGTTTAATGGTTTTAAATAAACATTCTGATGTGAAATATTTATATAATACCGAGTAAAACTGAGTAAAAAAATTGTTTTGTGTTAGATATAAAAAAAACGTTTCTAAGATTTAGGCAAAGATAAGATTTTATAGAATTTTCAGCTTTGAATTATTTTAATATTTCTAATTAGTTGGGGAGGGGGAGGAAGATTATACAGTAACCTCTCACTTATACACGGAAATTAATTTTTAGTACCACTTTTTTTTTTAAGTAACTTTTGCCTTATTAAATCACATAATTTATAAATGGAATTTTAATATTTTAAATTACTGATACGAAAAAGTAATTACTGAACATCGCGTATAAGTCACTGTATGTAATTATGTTCTGGTTAGCATAATTAAATTACAATAAAACTGAAAAACTGAACTGATTTTTTAGAGTAATCTACTTTGTTTCATAAGCACTTATAAATTTTAGCAACTGTCGAAATTTTAATTAATTTAAGATTTCATTTATTTTAACATTTAGTTTATTTTTAATTTTTTGTGCGGGAAGTTTATCATTTATTATGTGTTTAGTATATACATATTTAAAAAAAAAACAATGAAAACTGAAAGACTAAAATTTTAGCAATAGAAGCATTAAATATGGACAGATTAAAAATAAAAACAGTACGTAATTTTACTTATACTTTGCTAAAACAGTGTAAAATGAAAAGGTAAGGTTAAAATTTAGTTAAAAGTTAAATTATTCCAACAGTTTCAGCTAACATTTTATAGCCATCATCAGGAACATCAAAGAATTATCTCTATCAAGCTATAAGTTCACCCGTTTAGACCGTTGATGACCCTGAGGATGACTGTAAAATTTTAGCTGAAACTGTTGGAAAAATTTAACTTTTAACTAAGTTTTAACATTTCCATTTTATACTATTTTAATAAAGTACAAGTACAATTACATACTTTATATTTTTAATTTGTGTATACAATTTTGGCTTTATATGTTTTTGAATTCGAAAAGTCATTTTAAATTTACGCTTCAAACTTTTTCGAGAGTTTTCAGCTTTCAAACAAATAAGTTTAAGATATTCTTTAAAGTAGCAAAGCTTTCACACTATATAATACGTTTGAATATGCACTATAAAGAAGCTATCAAGAATGTCCAATCTAGTTTTATGATAATGTATTTTCCAATTTTAAACAAAGATCGGATTTTATAGATTTTCAGCTCTTAATTTTTTTCCCTATCTGATTTTTAAAGGGGAGAGAAGACTGTACGTAATTTATGTACGGTTTACTATTTTAAAATTGCGTGGAAAACTCAAAAACGGAATTGATTTTTGAGACTAATCTACTCTTTTAAAACGCATTTGTAAATTTTAGCAAAATGAATTGATTTTTGGGGCTAATCTAAGTTTTTTAAACGCATTTCTAAACTTTAGCAAAGGGAATTAATTGATTTTATAGAATAATCTACTTTTTTAAACGCATTTCTAAATTTTAGCAAAGTGAAATGATTTTTCAGACTAATCTACTTTTTTTAAACGCATTTCTAAATTTTAGCAAAGTGAATTGAACTTTGGGACTGATCTTCTTTTTTTTAAACGCATTTCTAAATTTTAGCAAAGGTCGTAATTTTAAGCGATTTTAAATTTTACTTTTTTTTTCTTTCTCATGAATAGTTTATTAAGTAATGGTCAGAATTTCAGTTTTTGAGCTTACATTTATCAGATTTCCCACTTGGTTCGTTTTGTTTAATACCACTTTTTTTTCTTTTTAGATTTTTTTTTTTACAAATTTTGTACGCACCTACCTAAAGTGTAATTTTTTTTTTAATTATTCTAAAAACCTAACATAAAAAAAATTCTTCACAAATACGGACCTGTGGGAGCAAGGGCCTGATTACCAACTGGTCACACTTCCACCAGTCAAAAATAATTGAAATTATTTTCTTATACGTGGCAGTAATTTAGCATGAATAAGGCATTTTAATAAGACGAAAATTTCTATTAAATTTTACTGGTGCACGAGTGCCTCGTCGGTAATCAGGCCCTGGTGTGAGCCTTAATTTATTTGATTGACTGTTTACATTTTCTTCCACTCGTCGACCTAACTGTTCGAAGTTGTCCGTGGTTTACTTCCTACGTTGCCGTAAATACGGGTTAGGATCCCTTAGAAAGCCCCCCACTGAGAGCACTCCCCCCTAGGGCCTATATCCCTCGAGTTGATAATCGGCCGTCGTCAATCAACCAACCAACCTTTACATTTTTTTCGCCTTTTGTGTGAATCATATATCATTTATGCTACATTAAGTATTTTGAAGTTAGAATAAATTCTTGAAAAAAGAATTATTGTTTTAGCTTTAGACTTACTCACTTTGAATTTCTTTCTTACAGCTCTGGATTCTTGAATTTTAAGGAAGTAATATGGAAAATTTCTTGAAAATATTCGAACTTTTACTCGATGCAATATTTTTAAATATGCATTGTGGATGAAAGTGAAGAAGAAGTCCAATGTACTTTTTAAAAACATTTTTTAGGTTTTAAGCAGTAAGCTTTTATTTATTTAAGTATTTTGTTTGTTTGTTTTTCTTTCTTCATTTTTTTTTTTTCTAAGAATCGTATATTTTGTTACATTTTTTGTTTTCAAGTTTCAAAAGAAACTGAAATAATTTTCTAACTTTAAACTTTTTCATTTGAATTCGGAAAGTGACTCGGAAATTTACGCTTTATGCACTTTGAAGGTTTTTCATCTTTTAACGGAAAAAAATAGAAACTATCAGAAAAATGTTTTAATACTTCTAGAATATATATTGAAAATGAATTACTAACTAAGATGAACATTAGATATTTAAGAGATCGCCAGTTAATGAAAAGAACTTTTATCAAAATAGTCGCAACCTGAGGATAACATAAATAATTTATATACAGAAGTGTTTGAAATTTTTGGAGTATTTTTTTAAGAATAATAATAAAAAAAATACTGACATTTATTGCATAATTTTCTTTTTTTTATTCTTTATTCTTTTTTCTTTTCTTTTAATTTTTTTTTTTGATAAATTGTTCATTAAGCAGTCTGTAATATATTCAGCAATGGTGTATCCCATGAAATTCGATGCAATCAAATTTATCAATATTATTTGAACATCCTTTTTTCTATGCACATGCATAGGAAGTGCAAAGAAGAATGAGGTATCATACAAAAGTTATTTCAAGTGGCTTTTGACACAGTATACTCACATTTATTTCCATTGGCAAAATACATTCGTAAAATTAAGAAATGATTGAATGACACCAACATTTAAAAACAAATTTAGTTGAAGCTTTTCCTCATGTAGATCATAACCAATGAACCAATGCAAAAGAACTTGTTGTTTCTACGATGGTCTTCATGCCATCGTTCACCTACCAACTAATGATGATCAAATAGAGGAAGCACAGACATTTTACACTTTCACACCATTTGCATTTCTAAATTCTGGTGCAAATGCGGCATTTAGGGATTAAAATAAAGTTGTCAAAAAATGACCCACCACCTTTGGAGGCAGTGGCGTAGTTAGGGTGGGGGGTTTCAGATGCTCTGGATACCACTAATTTTTTAAAGTGTTTCTTTGTATTATCTAATCGGAGCACTTTCTGCGATAATCAAGGGGAAGGAAACTTTAAAATATTACTGGTATCCAGAGCATTTTGACCTCTTCTCCTACGCTATTGTTTCAGGGGTTAAAATACGTTGTTTGATAAAAATTTCAGTTAATTTTGAATTAATAAAGATTGCAGTACGAAAGTCTTCCATGTTTTTCCAGCCGCTTTCCGCTTACAGAAAAAAGAAAACAAGAAACAATTTTCGATTAGTAATATTCGAATTTTTTTAATATTCGAATATTACATTTCAATGAGGCTATAAATTTGCAGTTTACTCGTACAATTCTCTCAGGAGCTTTGGAATACCAGAGGAAAGTAAAAATGAATTGATACTAGTGATCGTTTCACAAACTTTTTCGCGAATTAAAATTTTGTTTGTAAACATGTACCTGATAAAAACAGAGACTACTTAGACTACTTGTTACTTTTGACTATGGTGGTGGAGAAACATTTAAAGTCAGCTACATGGACTTTGAACTTTGAAGTGGGGGGGGTGGGGGGAGCATTGAGACCTATAGCCAGCTACATGGAATTTCCCTTTTGTATTTGTAAGGAAAGATGGCTTAGGAGAAGATAACTGTTATGGCAACAAAACGACTGACACGTGGCTATTGCCCGGATAATAAACAGAACAAAGCAACCGAAATGTGATAATGAGATAAAAACTATTGATGTAAAAAAAATCATTTGAAATTTATGTAAGTAGTAAACATTTTATTATTACGTCATGATGTATCTAATATAGTAATGATGCTTCCCACAATGGTTGTTACAATATTTCAAAATATGCACTATAAATGAAAACTGGAGGAGGATATTGAAACATTAAACTCTACTTTTTTCTCATAAGGAAGGGTAGGATACTGATGTAACTCTTGTTAAGTTAAGATGTTTTCTGTAGGTTCGTTTGTGTATATGTGGTGTGGGACAGTGGAGGGATGGCAACTTATTTCCAAATGAAAATCCCCAAAAGATTAAACAAATTTTAAACAACGAATTTCGTAAGAATATACTTAAACTGAATATCAAGTCGCCCCTAGAAGAGAACAAGAAAATAATTCGTAGCATTAATATATATATATATATATATGTATGATAAAATAAATAATAATAATAATAATAATAATAATAATAATAATAATAATAATAATGAAGATATTTTTATTTTCGGAACTGGTTCTAAAATGTAAAGTACCTCATAAAAAAGAATAAGTTCCAACCGAAATTGAAAAAGTAAAGAAGGGCCCGTTTAAATATCACTTTTAGCTATCCTAAGCGAAAAAAAAAAGAAAGAAAGAAAGAATAATTATAAATATTAAACTTTAAACCAAAAATTTTAAAATAACGGAGTCATTCGTTAAATTAGCTTGCAAGTGTCTTCGCGTGAATAGATAAGGTTCTTAAAGCTATTAAAAATTTGAAAAAATTATCCTCTATTAAGATGGATTCCTTTTTATTTTTATTTTAGTTCAAATTGTGGGTTATTTATGTTATGTGTAATATGGATAATGTTATAATGTGTAATGTTATGTAATTGTTAGACTATTAAATAGATTAAGTTTGTATACAATAAACAACTTACTAACGCATAAATTCGATAAATTTACCTAGGAATAGAAATTACCAAAGACCTTTCAGAAAAAGGCGGGGCTTGTATAGTTTCAAAACCCAGATTTAATTTTAAATTGCCGGTCAACAAAATGTTAAGTAAACAGTGTTACATTATGTTTAATAAATACACATCTTATCTTGCACAATTCTTTGACAAATATACGTCAAAAAAATTAAAATACTCATCGTTCAAATCGTGTCAAAATGAGCAATATTAGTGACAGTGAGATTTAAAATTCGGATTCACTTAAAATTATAATTTCAACATAAGGGTTCACCACAAAAACATTATTTTCTTCGAGACTATTATCGCTAAAATACTCCTAAAAGCGTGCAATACGTAAATATCAGTGTAATAATGTAAAATATAATCTTTTAAAGTCGTTATTTTTCCCCTGAAAAATTACTTATTTTAAATTAAAGTTTTAT
Organism: Maratus michaelseni; assembly: GCA_963931845.1. Lineage (NCBI taxonomy): Eukaryota > Metazoa > Arthropoda > Arachnida > Araneae > Salticidae > Maratus > Maratus michaelseni. The sequence goes on from OZ007595.1 coordinate 220,604,198, forward strand.
CATGTTTAAAATTACCTAGCGCATTAATAATTTAAACATTTGCATCTGCTAATTATAACATTTGTGTTCAATATTTCCAATAAAGTAACATTTACTCAAAACTTCAAAAAAGAAAGAAAGAAAAAAAAACTGACTCAAAACTTACTTTTCCGAGCTTCAGCTTCATTGATTTTTAATACGGGAATCCTCTGTTGCAATCGAGCTGAACTTTAAACTTCACGCCTTTTTGAATATCTTCGATTTCTTAAAAGAATCAAAGAAATAAATCCCAAAAGTTCTTCAAAGTATAATTTGACCTTTACAGAATAAATATCTGTAATGATACATTGCGATAGAAATTTGAATTTTGTGATAGAATGTGTTTTTTTTTCTACGGCCAACAAATGAAAATTTAAAATGGCGGCATAACAGGGTTCAATTTACTATAGAGCGTTTGATTTCTTTTTCATATATTAACGCCAGTTACTTAAATATTAGAAAAAAGTAATTATTGCAGGTCTCCCATTCTATGCGCTTTTTGAATACCACCTTAAGAAAAATATTTTTAAGAAAAAAAAAATATTTTTTTTTTTTTGGTTTTTCTTACAAATTTTGTACATACCTTCCGGAAACGTACCGTAATTTCCGGCGTATAATCCGCAGCTCAAAGAGTCGTTTTTCGACCCAGAAATTTTATTCAGTAATTGTAGTTAAATATTTACAGCGATCTTTTAAGTTACATTTTATAAAATAATATTTCTGGGTCAAAAACGACTCTTTGAGCTGCGGATTATACGCCGGAAATTACGGTAACTTTGCAGAAAATGCTATAAAAACATAGTACGTAAAACACAGTACGGTCGCATTCCGATGACCGGTAAAAATGTAATCCACCTGTCCTAGGTGTTTGTTTTAATGTATAGATTCCGTGAATCTGTGGTGTGAAATGTCTACGTGTAACTATGTATAAATTTGTATATTGTGAGTATTGTCTAAAATAAATCTGATATGAACCTCCCAGTAAATCCTTACTGGATCGAAATTCGTGCATTACAAAGTCATAATAATAAATATATAGATATATACTATCATTACTGCTTGCACATAATAACAAAAGTAATCCTTAAGATAAAATAATACTCAATGAAAATGCATGTCTTGTTAAAAGGATTCCAGTTCTAAATGGGATAATCTATCCTAACTTATTTTTTAAAAATTTTTCGTTGCTTTTCTTTTTGGCTATTTCCGTTCTGTTCATTCAAACATTTCGTATTAGTATAAAATAAATATCGTTGTTTGGGTTCATCCCTATTCCTTTTACGGGATGAAATGTGAGAGGTGTGATTCGTGCATTACAAAGTCATAATAATAAATACATAGATATATACTATCATTACTGCCTGCGTAGAATAACACAAGTAATTCTTAAAATAAAATAATACTCAATGAAAATGCATTTCTTGTTAAAAGGATTCCATATCCAAATGGGCTAATCTATCCTTACTTCATTTTTAAAAAAATTCGTAAAAATGGGATGTTCTTTATTGGCTGTTTATCCTTTCGTTCCTTTTCTTTTTGGCTATTTCCGTTCTGTTCATTCAAACATTTCCTAGTAGTATGAAATAAATATCGTTGTTTGGGTTCATCCCTGTTCCTTCTACGGGATGAAATGTGAGAGGTGTGATTCTGCTATTTATGATATTTTTAAAGTTAAAATGAAAAGTATAATTCTTCCTTGAATCCCTGAAATAGCTTGTTCGAGACACTGTGTTTAATGTAAAGTTTGTGCTCTTTTTTGCGTTGTTTTTAAATTTTGCGAAGTACACAAAATTATTATAATATTTAAATTATACGATTTGAAAGAAATTTATTTTTAACTATTTGACGATGGTCGAAACATATATGTACCAGTGGACCCTATTTTTTATTTTATTCGTACACTTTTTGAAAGATAACCTCTGTCATACTTTTATACTAGGCTATTTTAACATGAAACGCAAAGAAAGATTTTCGAAAAGTGTAGCTCTGGCGCTGTAGTGCGACTGAATATAAAAAAGTCCTTCCGGCCTGTACCGGAAAGAAAAGGTAGCTTTCATAGTCTATGTTTTTTAAAATTCAACTTATTTTATTCAAACACCCGAAGCTAAAATGTTTGGAACCCGATTATAGAAGATTCAATCGCGGTATTCGTTAACACTGAATTTGAATGCTAATTTCTGCATGAGAGTTACAGTATAACAAAAATCAGGTTGTTCCAAAATATCAGCCCCCCTCATCCCCTAGAATTTCAAACTACCATATCTCTGCCATTTTTTAAGATAAAGCCGAAACAAAAAATGTTCCGGAATCCTTGTATCACGATCTAAGACTTAACGAAAACAACATTTTCAATTAAAAATTTTTTAGGCATCTTTTTGATTTTTTTTAAATTAAATTTTTTAACTTGCCGCCATGTTGAAACAAGATGGCGCATGAAGCTAGCCAACGAACTCTGTTGAGACCTTGGTATGTTCTGTACACATGATCAGTCACATTCATATCGATTCATAAATACGAGAGCTACAGCATAATAAATATCAGATTGTTTCAAAATCTCAGACACACTAGAATTTCAAACTGCCATATCTCAGCCATTGTTTAAGATATAGTCAAAACAAAACATGTTCCAGAATCCTTGTATCACATTCTAGCACTTAACCGCTAATTTTTTCGATTTATAAATTTTGTACAGCGTTTTGAATTTTTAAAGATTTTTAACTGGCCGCCATTTTGATAAAAGATGGCGGATGCAGCTGGCCAACGATCTCGGTCGAGACCTTGGTATGCCCTATACACGTACTCAGTCACATCCAATTCGGTTCTTAAATAAGAGAGTTACAGCATAACATATGTCCGATATATTCAGATATATATATATATATATATACATACAAAAATGGGCCGTTTGTCACTACTAAATTTTATTAGAATTCTTCGCCTAGTAGAAAATTAATAAAACTTCTGTGTAGATCAGGGTTTCCAGTTTAGTCTTCTTTTTATTCCGAAATAAAGAATTCATACCGAAAATTTTGAGAAAAAAAAACTTTAATTAATCACGAAATATCTGTCATGAACATAACCATAAAATAATATCACTAATTATAATTAAAATGTAGACAAATGCTTAAGTGATTAAAAGAAATAACAAAAGGCTTATAAAAACCTTTTTAATGATTCAACATACGTTTCAACGCTACATTTCGGCGTCATTTTCAAGAAAAATATAATGATAAAAAATATTCTTGCAAATTTTGAAAGCCAGCTGTAATCGTGAAAATTATATTTCGTTATTGCTTTTTCAAACGGAAAAGAATCTCGTGCCAAATTTTGGGCAATTCAAATGAAACGGTTTCGTTGCAAATGTTTGCGTTACGCATGTAGATTTCTATGGATTCGCGGATAATGGATGGGTAGTAAGCTCTTGATGGGTAAATTATTTTACTATTTTTAAAATCAATTTCTATTGCTTCAGTTCTATTAAGTCGTGCCAGTGTTGTAGTACTCCTGTCATATTTGATATCAGCTATATGCTCTTTTAATCTTGTTTGAAATTTTCTGGTGGTCATTCCTATATAATATTGTAACGTTCCATCTGCTCTGGTGAATGGGATTTCATAAACACCTGATAGTTGATATTGTTCTATTGGGTCTATTTTCTTACAAACTGCACTTTTTAATTTCATGGTTGGTTTTGCAATAAGGCAGATATTGAATTTTCTAAGTTTATATTTTAATATTTCAAAGAATCCTGGAAAATATTGTAAAGTTGATATTTTTGAGTTCTGTTCATTAAAAATTTTCTTCTTTTTATTATCTATGCTCATAATTAATTTATTGATGGTGCTGTTTTTGTATCCGTTATTTATTGCGATGTCACGTATTTTATTTATTTCATTATTTAACTGATTAGGTGTACAGACAGTAAAAGCTCTTCTAATGAAATGTCGAAAGGTAGACTTTATAGGAATACACATAATTTTACATACACTGTAAAAGAGAGACAAATGCTTCTTAATCTACAAAATTAAATATAAGTAGGAACGACAGTATCATATAAACTATTCCATGTTACCCACAATTCCGAACTTCTATTTGAAAGTTCTAATATGGATTCGGAATTTCTGAATTAAAAAAAAGGCCAGACTAGTAACGCTGATAAAGAATTTAGTGGTGACAATCGGCCCATTTTTAAAAGTAATGAAAAATGCATTTTTTCACATTCGACAGTTTGACATGGCAGTGACGAATATCAAATTCCCAATTATGGTTGCCAGTTTGGCCTCTGTTTTTTTTTTTTTTTTTTTTTTTTTTTTTTTTTAAGCAGAAATTTGGAAATAAGAAAGTTACTTCTTGTAATTACAAAATGCCTCTTATTAAATAAAGCAGAAATTATTATTCGAAAATTCTGGTGTGAAGTCGGCATTTTTCATTAAACTAGGATAGCATACTGATTAACCTGACCCAATCGGTAAAGATCGGTATAACACTGTATTTCAATTTGAAACTGTTTTACACACAGCTTCACATCTTGAATTTATTATATAATAAATTTATGTTAGCTATCAGGATGCAAGGTTGAAATATAACAATAAAAAGCTTTATATTTTTTCTGATGTCAGTTGTTTATAGGAAAGTATTTGTATAAGAATTTCAAAATATTTTAAACCATTTGAAGGCGGTTCTATATTATTACACCATTCAATTTCCATTCCAAACTGAATTACTATTCTTTTTTAAAAAATTCTATCTGCCAGAATGTTTGAAACAAAAAATGTTACTTTTATAAGTTACAAAAAGAAACTTTTCATTTTCAAATCAATTTATTCGTTAATTCTGGTGTTATTCATGCATTTCAACACTTTACGAAGATAGTTACATCTCGCCATTGAATAATAATGATAATTGCTACTGAATGGGATATTACTAAAATGGCCACAGCGGCCACTTTTACATAGTTTTAACCTTTCTACCCTGCTGAAATTTCATTCAACCTTGTTAAAAACAATTCACACCAGAATTTTTATTTAAAACTATTTAACAGATTTATTTAACTTAGTTCTCTGTGGATTTAATTTAAATTGCTTTAAAAAGAAATTTCTGGTCCAAATCGAATGAAATAAATTACAGAAATGGGTCGATTCGACCCATTCAGGGTGGGAAGGTTAAAAAGTATTTTTCGATTCCAAACAAAAAATTATTTATAAAATAAGGGAAATATATAATCACATTGAAATAAATTAAATAATTAAGTTAATTAATATTAAATAAAAATCCTGGTTAAAATTATTTTTATATGACTAGAGAAGAATTTTGAGCCATTGTAGTGTTTAAAAAATTTAGCCCCGACAGTTGTGATTTTAAAATGCCGAAAAAAACCAACTTTCACAACCCCTGCACTTCAAAAACTGCGTTTACACCGGATACGCGTGGATGCGATCATTACGCTGGAGAAATGCGGAATATTGAAGCTTGATCATTAGAATTCGATGATTATTTTTAATTAATATCTTGGCTAATTATAAAGGTAAATGAAAAACCGGCGTCTGATTTCTTTTCAAACCTGTCTTCGTCTATCTTTATGAAAATTTGCAGATCTCACGAGCAATGCATTTCCCCAGCTACAGAGACATACTTCTTTTATTAATATAAGTAAAATAAAATAAATTTTACTCACGTGTGATAATATTTTTATAAATTTTATATGAGACTTTGTGTTTTTTATTTTAAATATTTTTTAAAACAAAAGAGCAACATGCAATACATGCACGTAGACAAAAACTTTCTATTTTTTTTAATACAGAAATCTTCAAATGAAATTTTGACAATAAAAAAATTACAGAGTTTCTTTAGTATTAACACTACTATTTTCTTTTTTAATTGTTTTTATTCTTCCCTTGGTAATTACATTTTAATATTTGGATTACTTTATCGTCAAGTTAAAATTAAGTTTTTAGCCACACATTACACGGCTTATTCTTTCAGGCAACAGTAAAATACATGTTTATGAAAAGTCACAGCCATCCATCGTTGCCACAGGTTAATCTCGGAAAATAAAACATTTGAAGTTACTGAAAAAATTAATAGCTCGAAAAGTATTTGTCACAAAATTGTTAGACAAAAAGTGTTAGAAAAGTAAAAAATTGTATTTTTTTATATAAATTTCGTAGGGTAGCTCATTAGGTAGCTTTTTGTAATGAAAGCAACCTAACAGTCGCTAGTCTCGGCACATATTCAAAGGGTTATCCGCATCATGCATGGTAATCTCAGGTAAGGTGTATTGGCAGGGCTTGCAGCGTTTGAAAAATTTACTCACTTTGCTACCACTATTTTAAAACTATAATCTTTATTGTAGACTTCTATTGCAGATGTTAAGGAATTTACCACGAAGATCTTTGCCTTGAAATAATGTTGGGACACACAGAAGTATTTAGAAATTTACCTGCGAGCCCCGTTTTGGAATACGGCCAATAGAGAACTGTACAAATTATTTTTGCCCCTGTATAATTTATAAACTTTATATAAATTTCAAAATGTCTGTAAATTACTGCAATAGATAAGAGGTCTATCTACTTTTTAAACATTGAGTTGTAAAATCCACCTTTGACAATTTGTTTTACTTTGTGCCCACCGGAAAATATCTACTTATGAAACAAAATAAAAATATCACCAAAACGTCCTTTTTTTGTAGCATAGGCGTCGATTTAGCGGCGGTGACGGAGATAAGCAGTAAAACTTCTCCCACTAATTTTACATTTGTTATTTTTGTCTTAATAAATCCGAGTGACTAATTGGAATAAAACTTTTCAAAATTTTTGTTTTAAGTATGTCATCTGTTTACCTTTTCGCTCGCTGGAAGTCGGCACCTATGATTTGTTATACAAAAAAAAAATGTTCATAATAAATTGTTAATCATTGAAAACGTTATACGAGATGGCGACAAATCAAGGAAAAAAAATCAGAAAAAAAGTGTATGTATCAGTATTTTCTGACAGAAAAATCCATCTTATTTAATTGCGCGAATTAAAATGCCTTTTCTTCTCTATATAAGAAAATTGTCAACATATTTTGTATATTCCCCTTTTCTTACTGTTTTTTTCCTTCATATATCACCGTCACTCTGTAGAAAAAGGGTCGTTTTGTAACATTTTTTCTTTTTATTTTGTGGTTAGATGTCTAAAGTGTACGTTATTCCGAAAAATCGTTTTAATAGGTCTTAATAATACGTTTTATTCCTTGTAAACGTTATATTAGGGTCGTTTTGTAATTTTGTAATAAAATATTTTTAAAAACTTACCATTATTTGTTATTAATAATCCTTTTTAATTAAATTTAAGAGCAAAATATGTTTTCATCCAATTTAAAAAAATTCCTGCATGGCAGGATTAATTCATTACAAATATTCTGAATATTTGTATATATATAAAAAATATTCATTATAGAAATATAATTTGTCAAAAGTAAAGTCTGGAGGAAAAAATCTTCGAAGTAAATCAGCTTAAAATATGTAGGTGCGAATACTAAACAACAAAAACTAATAATAATAAATCTAAGAAACTTTAAAAAGGAGCATAAACGAATGTCACTTTTCAGCTTTTTTGTTACTTTTTCATTTTAAAATAACTCAGTTTTTCAAAATATCTTTTTTTTTTTTATTTGAAAGAGAACATTTAAGGAAGTTATCGATTTTCAGAAATAAAACTTATTGAGTAAAAAGAAGTTTAAATTTTAGAAAGTGATAATGAATGCATAAAAGTTAAATATAAATATAAAATATGATATAATACAATAAAAACTCCATACTAATAGAATATAATGCTACAGTGCTAGTTAATAATTACGATAAATATGCTAGTGTTATAATCATCGTGCGAATTATATAGCAATGTAATAAATTCATATTGTAAAAAGATATAAATTATGTCATAATGAATAGAGGAAAGTATATTCAACTACCGTAATTTCGCGCGTATGCGCCGCTGGTTAAGTCTTTTTCAAACCGGAAATTTTATTGAAAATAAGAAGTCAAATAAGCGCTAAGCAGATCTAAGTCACATTTTATTTAAAATAAATTCTGGTAGAAAATCGAATTGTCTGAGGTGCGGCGTATACGCGCGAAATTACGGTAGGTAAATTATATCCAATGGTTGGAGTATCATAGTTGAGATTTTTCCAACAGAGCGAAAATATGCCGGGACCAGGACTCGAACCTGGGTACTTCGGTTTGTCGTACCAACGCTGTCCCTACTGAGCTATCCCGAGGATATCCTGGACTGGCATATTTCACTCTTATTTTTTGGACAAGGCTGCGGACTGCAGCGCTAATTTCATTCATCCGAGCTATAACTATAGCATTTACATGATGAATCTTGAAATAGCACGGAAACTCCGCTATAACTATAGCATTTACATGATGAATCTTGAAATAGCACGGAAACTCCTGACAGGAGTTTCCGTGCTATTTCAAGATTCATCATGTAAATGCTATAGTTATAGCTCGGATGAATGAAATTAGCGCTGCAGTCCGCAGCCTTGTCCAACAAATAAGAGTGAAATATGCCAGTCCAGGATATCGTCGGGATAGCTCAGTAGGGACAGCGTTGGTACGACAAACCGAAGTACCCAGGTACGAGTCCTGGTCCCGGCATATTTTCGCTCTGTTGGAAAAATCTCAACTATGATACTCCAACCATTGAGATATAAATTATGTTGTTTGAAAATGCTATTTTTAACGAAGTTTAAAAAGTGGGTTCACAGTCTTGTTAATGTGGAAAAAAATGAGTAATAGAATAAGGCAATAACAACAACAACAAAAAAAAAAAATTAGCAATGAAATATTCACCAGGAAACCACACCGTTAGTGTAATACTGAAAAAATTCTAAATTAGCAGCAATCGAAAGGGCATAATGAAACGTGTTTTTTGACGCATAAATCATTCGCCCTCGTCTCCCCGTTATCGAGATGTAAAGTCCTGAAATTTGCTTATTTCTTGAAGGAAGAAGGAGTCGATAGGATGGAAGGAGGAGTTGATAGGATGAAGGGAGCAGTCGATAGGATGAAAGGAGGAGTCGATAGGATGGAAATACTTTTTCAACGTAGCAACTCCAGTCACTTGTCCATTTCCAGTTCATTGCGCCGCAATACTCGGACATGATTCGGTATACTTGGTACAAGTCTTGGTTAGCGCAAACTGGGCCATTTCCATTTGATGCGCCCTTGTATTTTTTTTTCGCAGGAGGTGGACTATTGTAACCATTGCACTAGAATTATAATCATGAAATGTTCTTGGTGCCATTTTCTATGCTTCAATATTTTTTGTTTTGTATCATATTTTTCAATAGTTTTTTTTTCTTTTTTTTTTCACTTTTATATTATTATATCTAAATATGTTTTTATTTTATATTAATCTGATTATTAGAATTTCTGAATCAGAACCATGCCTTTTCTCCCTAAATAAACATATAAATTAGTAAACTTTAAGACTTTATATCTCGATAACGAGGAGACGAGGGCAAATGATTTATGTGTTAAAAACACATTTCTCTATGTTCTTTCGATTGCTGCTTACTTAGATTTTTGTTTACATTATTACACTATGGCGTGGTTTCCCGGTCAGATAAAATTATACTATGTTTAGAGGAACTAAGGGTTTGGCGCCATGAAATCTTAAGTATTTACGGATTTTTTTAAAAAAGAAATGTGAAGTATTTATAACAATCTATTTACACGAATTTATTGTACATATCGTTGCTATCATGTCAAACTATCGAATATGAAGAAATGTATTTTTCAATATTTTTAAAAATGGGCTGATTGTCGCCACTAAATTTTAATAGAATTCTTCAGCTAGTAAAAATATTAATTAAACTCTGGTGAAAAATAGGGTTGTCAGTTCGGATTCAGAGATGCCGAATCCATACCGGTAACTTTGAGATTTTTTTTTTAACTTTAAGTCAGGTCTCCCAACCTTTTATTCTAACACGTACCCCTTACTTAGACGTTTCATTTCGGAGTACACCTTGTTTATCATAAACGCCCATCTGCCCCTCTCTTCCCCCACATATTAATAAAATCTTAATTTCCGTGAATGAAAATCCCCATTTCAGGAATTATTCATTATGATATTTTTTTACTATTATTAAGGGAGCACTGATGTTTTCAGTTGTATTTAAAGTATTAGGTTTATCAGTTATCAGAAGAGGCCTATTAACAGCTACGCTCAGGTTCTCTCGCAGTTCTAAATAATCAGATTGTTTGGAAGGGCATTCTTTTCCCGAATCATTAGATTGAATTTCAATTGCAGTTGCCGTATTCTTTAGGAGTGTTCCGCATTTTAACGAGTTATCCATTTTAAAAATAAAACCAAATCATTCAAATAATAAGTAAAGATTTCGAATTAAATACTCATTAAAAGGAAGGAAACTGTCCAATTAATATACATTAGTGATGAAAATCCGCCTTTTCTAAAATAAAAATAAGGGCCTGCGTATCAACATGTTTTAAAATAAAACACTAAAACCAGAATCTCTGGCGTAATTTATGCGTTTTGCAATTATTATTAAAAATGGAACAGTAAGGGATAAAACGTGGCAAATGAATATTGTATAATGATCAATGTCAGTTTTCTGGAATATTGGAGAAAATATGTAACTACTCATGTAATATATTGAATTATGAATGAATTATTTCGGTCAAGTGGGGCTTTACCCTCATTTTGAGTGTAACATATTGGAGTTACAGATGAGACTAATTTTGTAATCTAAAACAATCAACTTTCTTTGTGTGTTTTCACTTAAACCATTTTTGCGATTTCCGCCATTACAAATATTATTTTCACGTACCCCAGGTTGGGAATCGCTGCTTTAAGTAATCACGAAAGTTCTGTCATTAAATAAAGCAAAAATTTCTACTTCAAATCTCTGAATGAAAAAGGAAGCCAAACTCGAAAACCTGCTGAAGAATAACATTAAAATTTAGTGGTGACATTCGGCCCATTTTTAAAAGTAATTAAAAATGCATTTTTCACATTCGATAGTTTGACATGGTAACGGCGATATATTAACATAGAAAACCGCACGTTTGTTTCGTTAATACATAAAAAAGTGCGGATTGGCAGCTGATGGGCGAAAGCACTTTGAATATGTGGAGTAAAGTGGCGGTCAACTAAATTGGTCGTAGACTTGTCACAAAAAAATTTAACAAAATAACTAGGTTTTAGTCCAAAAGCTTGTGTAACGTAGCCGTTTTAAAAATCTGTATTGTTAGTGAATCGACATCGATTAAAAGTAAAATTTAAGTTTTCAATTACGAATTTCGTTACTGAAAGTTGCATAGAACAGTGGCATATCAATGTTACGGAAAAAATCCTACTTTTGTTTACTAGAAAAATATGTGAGGAATAATAAAAAAAAAATTAAAAAAAAACAAGTCGATTGAACGAAAGGGGGCAAGGACAGAGTGGCCACCAATATTTACAACTCTGTTTAAAAAAATAAATTAAATTAAAAATAAAAATAAAAATAAAAATAAAAATAAAAATAAACTCTTAAAGTTTTTGTTACTATTTACTCATTGTAGAACGCTCATAATTTTATAACTCTAAAATTGCTCATTTACTTTCGTTATCGACTTCTAAATAATAAAATATGATTTTATTGCGTATAAAGAGTTCTTTAAGCGACAAAAATAATTTCGAAATTTTTGAATCAGTCAAAGAGGAGTTAGCCGTTTTATATTGTTTCAGTTTAATATTAAAAGAATAGGAGAGCGATGCTTGACCTTTTAAATATTTTCGTCGCAGTTCGGAAAGCTAACGCGTAAAAAGAAAGAAATTGCTTCCGATACTCTTTTATTTAGCAAGCGAAACTACAAAACTATTTCATTTATCCTTTCAGAAATAAAATAGTTTAAATTCATGTCGTGCAGGTTTCGTACGCTGTTACCACAATTTTCTAATAGAATTTTTCTATTTAATATTTAAACAGAAGAAATTGCAAACGAGTCGTCTAATTGCTGGATTTGTAATACTTTTCTGCATTTAAATAAGGCGAAAAATTCTATTAAAAATTGTGGTAACAGTATACGAACCCTGTCATGGACAATTTAAAACTATTTTTAAGTGTTTGGGTAAATTTATAAATCTTTTTTTTTATGTAAAAGTATTTAATATTAGTTGGGGCACTCAAATATATTTGCTAGGAATGCAACATTTATAAATCTAAAGACACAATAGGATTTAACCAGGATATGTACATGGTGTTTGATTATTAAAATTTTTTTTTAATGTAATCAGTTTTAATATAAGACGTAATATAAGACTTCCATTAATCTTCCGTAATATATTGATTAATTTGACCTCAGTTTAACAAAGTTTGGAACCAGTAAATTTATTTGATGAATCTTTATTTATTTATTTATTTTCAGATTTCTATATGGGGGGGGGGGATATGTTTAATTTCATTACATAAAAAAAAATTCTGGTGCGAAATGTATTAAACCTAGATCAAATTAACCCAAATATTACGGAAGATTAGTGAGAGCTTGGCACCTCTGTATAACAAGCATATAATATAGTACGCATTTTAACACTAGAACTACCATGAACCGTCATTTTGACGGTTACCAAACGAATATATTCCGATTCGAACTAGAATTTCTTTTTAACACGTTCGCTGCCAATTACGAGTATACTCGTAGTGCTATCTACGTTTCTTCAATCTAAAATTAGTTATTCGCACCGGAAATTTCAAAAGAAGAATTTTTATTTTATGTAATCACGAAATGTTTGTAATAAAACAAAGTAAATATTGCTATTAGTATTTTCTGGGATGAATTTGAACTTTCTAAATAAAATGAAAATTCCGGTATTTTTAGCTTGGCAGCGAACGTGTTAAAATAAATTAAATATAAAACTCACAGCAATACGTTAAATGAATAAGTTAAGTAGTTTTAAATAAACTTTCTGGTGTGAAATAGTTTTAAAAAACTTGAATAAAATTCCCGGTGGTTCTAATGTTAAACAGTGTATCTCCTATGCAAAAGACAGAATAGAAATAAATAAAGGTGATTTATTTATCACCCTAAATGGAACCCAAATCATATGAAAAAAGAATGCGAATAACGTGTAGTACTTTTTAATTAATTACACACCCGTCCACTGTTAAGCAATAAAATTTCGTTGCAGTGTAGTAACAAAGTTCTAATTTCTTTTACCACTTTTTTGAGAGAGTAGAGACAAAAGTTCCATTTTTTCACAGGCCGCGTAGCATTTGTCAGATCTTGAATACCTTGTCAAATTCTGTAACCCTTAAAATACTCTTTATATGAGGTTGAGATATAGGCGAGACTCACCATAAATTACACAGTCATTTCATTATAACCGATTATATTAGTAAGAATCTTGTTCCTCCAAATAAATTATTTTATAAAATGCTTGTAAATGTAAGTTTTTTTTTTTTTCTAAATTTGAGCTGTGCTCCGAATGGCCACATTTCTACTTATATGCATTTACTCTTTTGTACAATTTTCAATTCTTCTAAGCGTATTCGTGTACAGTCGTTAAAAAAAAAAACGCACCAGCCATGATATTTTATATGCAAACTGTTGCAGAGAAATGGAAGAGACGGTTGCGTATAGTTGTAATTTCTTAAATAGGGTTCATCTACATATTAAAAATTGTACCAACTTTCATATTTAAAACAATAATATATGTTCATGTTTTTTTTTTGTTTTTTTTTCCATGACTGTATATGAATATGCTCAGAGGAATTAAAAATTGTACAAAAGAATAAATGTATTGGAAATTTAGCAGTTAGGTACGTCGTTCAAATTTAGAAAAATAATTTAAAAATAAATTTAAGTGGTGTGTTATCTTACTTTTTATGTGCATATTTTATAAGTCACATATATTCAAGAGACGATAACAGCACTCTGTCATTGAGAATATACTACGCAATTTTCTTATTTTTCAAAAATTAGAAAAATTTAGCCGATGGCCTTTAGCTACAAACTTATTTTACAAGAAGAAGATACTGAGATTTTAATAATTTATTGTTTCTACTGGAAGTAAGGATGCTGCCCATCGAACCCGAATATTTTGGTACAGGTCAACACGCCTGCAGATTTCCGACATAATAGGTGACCATATTTAACAATAAAAATATATTTAAATAGTACTCGAAGCAATAAAAAACAACATGGAGTTATTAGTTTTTCAATTAATTTTAGCACCTTCCTAAGAAAACTAGTCGTTGGGGGCCAACGTAATACTTACCCATCATGGATATGCATACTGTAAAATATTAAAGTAAAAAATGTGTAAACTACTTATAAAATGCATTGCAATTCGAATAAAATCGTGCCTTGATGACGTCATAAACTTTAAAGGTTCGATTACTGAATTGCTTAAAAGAAACATCCTTATAACTTCAAAAACAATAATCTTATTAACTAGCGGTTTATTGCATCGGATTAAGCGTCTCATTTCCAATTAAAATATATCTTTGAATTGAAATTTGGATGAAATACAGGGTCATGAAAAATCGAAGAGTGTGGAAAATAGGATTACAAATATCTCGGTAACTCATTATCCAATCGACTTCATACTTTATGCAAAATTTATGTTTTTTTTATTGTCTTTTATATTTACTCCTTAAAATAAACAATTTCGAAAAATTAGCATATACCTTTTATCAGAACGAATATTTCGAGAGTCCGAAAAAAGTAGTTCCGGATAATCGAGGTTACTGAAATTCATTAAGCTTCTTCCCATTATTACATACTAAGTACATACCAAATTTCAAGTCTCTATCTCCATTTTTCGGGAGATAGAGCGTTTACAGACACACACACAGACACACAGACAGACGGACGGCAGAAATGTTTTTCTAAAAATATGTTTTTCGGAATCTCCAGTGTCTGAAACGTGTAAATCCGTCAAAAATTTTTTTTTTTCAAATTTCAAAACGATTACATTACTATACTACGTATGATGGGTAAGTAACGTGGAATTATTAGTTTTTTAATTAATTTTAGTCCTTTCCTAAGAAAAAAATTCCGAAATATGTCAAATTTTCGCCGCCGAGAACGTATGTAACCACTTAACAACAAATTCTAAAGTATGTGTTCCCTTTCGAAATACACTATAATAGATCCGAAGCTCACGGAACTAGGTGTAATGTAGGTAAATCGAAATCATCGGATAATCGGGAGGACATCATCAAATGCATTTTCTAAATATAAAAACATTAAATAAATTACAATTGAAGTTAATATAGAAAAATTAATAACTATTACTATCAGTAACTATTACTGTCACTATCACTATCATTAACCCCTTAAGGACGAGCGACACGTACACGTGTGACGCATAAGATGCTCAGAATCTTCGATTATTCCCACTATTTATTTTTTATTGAAGTCTTTGCCTTATTTAATCATAGCATTTCTGCGATTCAAATAGGCGAAAATTTCAATATTGAAAAACCGGTGGTAAAAGATTAAAAATTCTGTAAAAGACGCTCGTCGCGAAAGGGTTAATTATTAGTATTTCTATCATTAACTCGTACTATTAACTACTTTAACTCTTTTCTATAGATAATTGTATGGTAAAATTAGTGAATTTAATCATAAAAGGAATAATACAAATAAAAATATAGCAAGTTAATAAGGCAAAAATGCTATAGTTCAGGGGTGCAAAAATCTAGGCGCAAATGGGCTGATTTCCACCACAAAATTTTATTAGTATTCTTCGTCAAATTTTATTAGTGTACTTCCCATAAATGTTATCAGTATTCTTATTAGGCAAAGAATACTAAAAATCTAGTAGTGGGAATCGGCCCACTGGTTTCTAGATTTTTGCACCTCTTCTATAGTTAATTGTGTTATTGTTTGCTATAATTAAATTTTAAGACAATAAGAGAGAGAAAAAAACAGGTGAACATTTTTGTTTATCTTTAATTGTGATTTGCTTAGAGCAATATTCCTGATTCGACGTAATAGAAATGCTTGAGTTTTTTCCTGTTTTTCTAATCATTCAGTGCATTCCGATAGCATATGTTCTGCATTTCGGTTCTTCACTGTCAGATTCTTCAGATTCTGTTTTTTATGGATTACAATATTTAAAGCTTTATTGCAACAGTTCAAAAGTTATGAAATATTAAATTTCTTCCAGAAATTTAAAATACAGCCTTAAATACTGTTAGATATATCACCTCATGTCAGATGATAAAACGTGTGAGCTGTGTCAGTTAATCGAGTTTGTCGTGTAATTGGGAGTGTACTGTACTTTTATGAAAAAAGTGATATTAT
This sequence comes from Maratus michaelseni, assembly GCA_963931845.1. Taxonomy (NCBI): domain Eukaryota; kingdom Metazoa; phylum Arthropoda; class Arachnida; order Araneae; family Salticidae; genus Maratus; species Maratus michaelseni. Next base: position 220,620,522 of record OZ007595.1, read on the forward strand.
CACATTGTTTTTAAAAGCATTTTCAGTAAATGTGAGACGTCATTCTTCTGTACAAAAATATACAACTCTTAAAATAAAAATTTTATTTTCTTTATTCACATGTTTAAAAGTGTTTAATACATTTAAAAATTTTTATTTATAAAAAAGATAAAAATTTCTACAAAAGACACTTTTCTGAAATCACTTCGGAAGTCTTTGATGTTTTCCAGGTTAATTCAATTATCGTTAATGAATGTTAAAACAATGATGTAAAAAATCTAAAATAAACTCTTCTCTTGAAAAACAAATACTTGTTCCGGAGTTGTAAAGTTTTGTATTTAACTTTTATACTAAGACATAAAACTAATTTTAAATAAAATTTTGTTTTTGCTGTACTCTGAAAGAATCATAAATTAAAGTCATAAAAGTATAAAATATAATTATCATCATAAAGTAAAATTATCATTACATTTTCACAAAAGAACAATAGCACATTATGCGATATTTTATGCTCATATTTACAAACGCGCTGTCTCTTCTTTAAAAGTTTGAGCACACTTCATAAAATTGTGGTGCAAAATAAAATACTTTATCTTTTCTTCTTTGTAACAAAAGACATCTTTTAAACTAAAAACTATTTGTTTTATCTAGTTACTGTAGATGGTTTGACACGTTTTAAAGAATTTAATTTCTGACTAATGAATTCCAAGTGCAGGAGAAAAAAAAATTGTACTACAATATTTAAAAATCGAGGTCGTTATAATTATCTGTAATTTATTTTTTAACACATTGACGGACAGTAAGAACAAATGAAGTTCGAAAATTGACACTATATGTTTTTGTAATTTTTAGAATATTAGAAGTATAGTTTTACTCTTTCTGCTTAAATAAACTTAATTTTGATTAATTCAGCACCTTTAAATAGGTTGCACTACTCCCTTCACAACCACGTCAGGTTGGCTAGTAGTCAGGGAAAAATACAGTAAAAAAGTGATAAACACCAGTATATTCTTATAGAAAAATTTATCTTGATTATTCGATCAAATAATCAATTTAAATTTTTCTATAAGAATATACTGGTAATTATCATTTTTTACTGTATTTTTCCCTGACCACTAGCATACCGAAGCTGAAACTCGTATAACAGGTGGAAAACGAACTTCTACCTAAAAAATTGTTTCCAAAATATGACACTGGGCTTCTATTTAAAAATCGTGGCAAAATTAAATTGCACTCGATTAATTTAAAATTTTACTTCGCTGCACAGAGATTGGTTTTCATCAAAATGTATTAACTTAAATAAAAATTTATAACAATACACTGTAAAAAAATTTCGGAACGTTTCAGGAAATTATTCTGAAACATTTCGCATATTATACTGGAATTTCAAATTTCTTTATGTCCCACGTCAATTACGGCAATATTTCGTGTAATATTTTTGAGAGGTTTCAACTTTTCCGTAAACTACATTCTGCGCATGCGTGCTTCATGTTTTATGTTCCATTAGCCATTTTGATAACTAAAGAAGAATAAAAAACACCTGCCTAGGTATTATGCTTCATTATTTGGAATTTTTCTTTTATCTGTAGTACGAAACTTTAAATTTTAATTGCTTAAATGAGACACTAAATAAAAAAAGGTATATTGATTATTGAAAATTGGAATGTTTCACTAATTTGTTGTGACACGTAACAGCAAAAAGCCGTGGCATCTTAATGCCACCACTTTTTTCTGGAACCTTCAGAATTTTTTTTTTAGAGTGTACAGTTTGTAAAGGAACTCACCAGAATCAAAATGGCCTATAACATAGCTGCCAACTTTTACGCTTTTTTGATACCACTAAAAATTAATAGAAAATTCTTCTTTAATGAATAACATTATTTCGGAGATTTAATAAGTTTAAATTTACTATAAAATTTTAGTGGTAGGAAAAAAGCGTAAAAGTTGTCAGCTATGCCTATAATGTTTGACGACAATACTTATTCATTAATAGAATATTATATCTATTCTGCACTAATAAATATTCCTGAAAAATCAATGACACTAATTATGTGAAGCTTTCGTTTTGTGATTACAGAAATGATATAGAATTAATTTTTGTAACTAAAATCTTCTTTTTATTACAGTTTATATGGCAAAACAAAGAGAACATGATAGCAATTTTCATCAGTTGGACGACATTCTTTTTTTTTTTAAATATTCTATTTTTACGCTCAGTCCGTTTCAATTTCGTAAACATTTTCTGTACATTCCATAAAACCACTCTGTGAAAAGAAAAGTTTGAAATATTATTCCTTATAAGAAAAGTAATGCCAAAACTAATAAACTATTTGGGTTATACTGTAGCGCAACAATAGTCCTGAGGATTTTATTTTAGAAATTGTATTGAAAAAATAATAATTATTTTTATATTTTATCTGGAAAACACCTATAAAATGAGTGTTGTGAGCTCACCGAGTTAACACTTACAGGTTTGTGTCTCTGTCTATGATTTTTGAGTTGACTTTAATTCCCTCTTTGAAAAGCGAACGTGAGGTAAGTTGAACTAAAAAAAAAAAACCACGAGTTTCTGCACAAAATATCGCAAAATCTAGTAATACATAATAAAGCAGTATATTTTAAAAGTATTCTTCGCTTTCATTTCATAGATTAAACAACACGAAGAAAACTTTTAGAAAATACAGGTATTAAAATCAAGGAATCGTACAAACTCCGAAAAAACACCCGCTTGCGACAGCCGCCATTTCTATGTCAGCAGGTAGGGCTAGTATTAAGACGCTATTACAGCCACCGCCCTCTGAATACCTAAGTCCTGTGCGCTGAGAGAGAAATGGTGGATGTCGCAGGCAGCATTTTTTAAGCGATTATACGGTCCCTTGAATTTGAACACCAGTATTTAAAAAAAGTTTCTCCACCTTCTTTTTCTGAGATTAAAATAGTTAAAGAAAACTTTTGAAAAATACTGGTGCTCAAATTCAGGGGACCGTACAATTGCACCACACCCTGAATACTAGTGTTATGTACTGACACAAAAATACCGACTATCGTAAGTAAATTATTTTCAGCGTTTGTACGATTCCTTGGTTTTAATATCAGTATTTTTTTAAAGATTTCTTCGATTTATTTAATCTCAGAAATAGTAGGAGAATGATACTTTTAGAAAATACTGGTATTTAAATGTAAGGAACCGTATAAGAGCTTAAAAAAATTCACCTACGACTTTTTGTGTTACCAATTAGGCCTAGTATTCAGAGGGCAGTCTGTCAATCCACAGTCCTCTGAATACTAGATCTACGTTCTGGCGCAAAAATGGAAGTTATCTTAGGAGACTTTTTTTTTCAGCGTTCATACGGATCCTTGAATATTGATAGCAGCAATTTATTAAGGTACTCTTCACCTTATTTAATCGCAGAAAATAAGGTCATGCGTTACTTTAGAAAATATTGATATTCAAATTCAAGGGACCGTACAAATGCTAAACAAAATTCTCCTACGACTGTCGCCATTTTTGTGTTAGAGTGTAGGTCTTCTATTCAGGAAGGAGTGATTGACATATTCCGCCGCCTAGCCTAGTATTCAATGTCAATCAGTATCTGCCCGTGCCATGTTTAATCGTCTTTCAAATCCAACATTGTATGTGTACCTATCATTTATAGTTTTACTGTTATTAAAATTTTCGTTATGCTCATTTTTTGTGAGACTTACGATTTAAGCGTTGCGCCCCGATTTCGAAGTGTAATACACATTTTATGTCAAAAACATTCTTTCTATTAATTAATAAGAGTTATAATCTCTGAATGAGTATTTTGAAAAATGTCCAAGCAATTATATCCAATTTTGAAATTTTCAAGTTTAATATTTTAGCAACGGAATTAATTTCTTAAATAATTTTCATACCCTGTAGTAAACAGCGGTGTGGAAAAAAAATTATAGATATTTTTCTTATAGAAATAAAAAAGGCTGAAGTTTTCACACCCCTCATTTTATTCCTTTCTAAGAAACAAATTTAAGTTATTTTAAAAGCTTTTATTGATAAACAATAATACAAAAGTTTGGGATAAAAGGAATTGCACTGCAACCATTTCAAAATATTTTGATGCTCCTAAAAATTTTTATATGTGTTAAATTAACTGCAAACACTTTATTTTCTTTATTCTATTACTCAAGAAAATATTTAAGATGTTTGAAAGAATCTTATTATTAGACAAGTAATGTTAAACTATAGAAAGACAATACAGTCAAACCTGTTTTTATTTGGAAAATAAACAGCGCAAAGAAAAAAAAATTGTTCCGAAACTTCACAATCAGCTAAAACAAATAATATTTAGCAACATATTTAAAAATATATATGTGTAATGGATAAGAACCGCATAAAATAGTATCACATCGAAAAATATGTAAAAGCTTCTCGATATAGATGGATATTCCTTTACATAACAACAACAAAAAAAAATCTACTCACAGGGTTCGTACGCTACTACCACAATTTTTTACTAGAATTTTTCGCGTTCTTTATATCCAGAATAGTATAACAAATCCTACAATTAAACGCGGTGTCTACAATTTCTGTTATTTAAATATTAAATACAAATTTTCTATTAAAAATTGTGGTAAAAACATACGAACCCTGACTCATGGAAACATTTTTAAATATTTTATCTACTTATTTTAGACATGCAAGAATTTTCAAAGAGTTTTTAAATATTATCCTTTATTGTCAAGAATACGCATTTTCTTGTGATGAACTTGTTCAAAATAGCTATGTCACTGGAAGATACTGGTGTTGACTTTTTAAACATTCTATCTTTATTAAACGTTCAAAAGAAGAAAAAAAAAGCTTCCGTCACATATTTCCGTAACCCGATTTGCGTTCTTTTACCATTAAAAAGGAGTACTCATATTATATATTTCACGGACATTGTATTCATTCATACACCGCATAAAGAACGTCGCACATAAGATAGCTCATAAAAAAAAAAAAAAAAAAAAAAAAAAAAAAAAAAAACCGAGAATACTGCACAGAAACAGGTTAACACTAGAACGACGGAAAATTTTACACAAGTTTCATAAAAATGTTTCACACCAGAATTTTTATTTAGGACTTTCAACTTATTTATTTAACTTATGTTTTGTGTGGTATGTATTTAATTTATTGTATGATGTATCCGGTTCGAATCGACATTTTTTTCTTTTGGTAGGGGCCAAAATGGCCCCTCGCCGTTTACTGTTACTGTAAGATTTGCCTTATTTAATGACAGCATTTCTGCGATTCAATTAGGCGTAAATTTCTGTTTTGAAAAACCGGTGGTAAAAGATTAAAAGTTCTGTAAAGGACGCTCGTCGCGAAGGGGTTAAAATATTTGAAGTTTTTGTACAATATAAAATTCTTAAACCTTTGTTTCATATTGTTACTGTTCACGACAGTTGACAAAAGTGCTTTTTTTTCCTTAATCCAACATATTTCATTTATAGTTCCTTTTCAAATCTTATGCTATTCTGTGACATCTATGCTTTCAGTAGAAAAAATAGTGATAGCATCGCAACATCGAGTAACTTACTTATTGAGATATCATAAATATGGATGTCCCTTCAGAATGCCGGTAAGTTGTTCCGCATGAACAAAAATGTTTCTAAATTTAAAATAATGTTAGTTAAATGGTATTTAGTTTATTAATTATTGTTTTACACTTCTTGGCTTAATGCATAATTGGAACACAAGTATAAAAAAAAAACTTTATTTGTTTTGTTTTGGACTACATTGGACAGGCTGTAATTAAAACAATTAAAATGATTATACATAAAATAATTTTTTTTATCATGCTGTGTGATTCTTTTAGTTAGAAAATAGCAAATTTAAGGTTTTAGATTTGCCAGTTTTAAAATATGCAACAAATGGTTAACTATATAAAGTATTTACTTTGCAACTAAATAATAATGTTCGGATGCAGTCTTTTTTAAATTATCGTAAATAAATAAATAAATATATGTTTTGTGATTGCTGCTTGTATTGCTCACGGAACTCAAACCCGACCCCACATTGTAACTCTTTCAGGGCAAAGTATTTATGTTCCTAAATTGTTAAAATGATTGACTGAGACCCGAATTTACGAATAAATTTATTTGATAATAAGTAAAAGCTTTTCTGGTTCTTTTGTATCTTTTAAGAATTGAAATTAAGTGGTGTGTATAATATACAACCATCCTTCAAGGGGTGAAAACTTAAACAACAACAAATTCCTGCATAAATATACAATAATTATTATTGTAAATATTTAATTGAATTACATTTTTAGTTACACTACGATCTTAATATTTTTAAATGTTACAATTGCTTTCTTTTACATAAAAAAAGTTAGCTTCTACGAAATTGCAGTTAAGGTATCTGCCTACGTACGGAGCACTTTTTTTTTAAAAAAAAGGACAGTTTTGAATAAATATAATTATTTTTAGTTCAATTGTAATACAGAATGATAAGAAAACATAAAATCCTAGCAATATCTTTTTAATATTTTAAAAAATTGGGGGTTTTTGCCATTTTTTTAGCAAAATTTCATGTTTACGCCAGACAGCGTACACTCAATTCAAATAAATATATTTCAATTTACTTTATGCTGTATACTTCTATGACACTTATCTGTGCACTGAACTAGGAGTTTTACAATATCTTCAAAAATAACCGAAAAATTTCAAAATATGTAAAAAAGTAAATTTTTTTTAGTAAAAATTACCATTTTTTCATATTTGAGTACCTATAAAATAATTAAATTATCACATATAGCTTAGATCCTAGTTCCGAGCATAGTGAATGATATGGAAAGCATTCTCACAAAATTTCACTGAAATATCTTTAAAACTTTTTATGTAATGAATTTTATCGCACATGGAAATAACGAAAAAACTGATTTTCCATAAATCGCATTTAAAGATTTCTTTTTAGGCAAAAAACTACAATATTTAATTGTTAAAATTGCCATTACTCCTCTTCTAATAATCGTAGGAATAAAATTAAAACAGATTTAGAATCGTAAAAGATTACTCTTTCAAATAAAACAATAAAAAAAAAAATTCGAAAATTTTCACCAAAACAGCCAATTTGATGTAGGCAGATACCTTAAATAACACATAGTTTAAATTAACAATAATAACACACAGGTAGTGAATATTCTCCCATGTCGAGCTACTTCCTGGAAACTATTTTCAATTAGATAAAATGGTTTGTAAACCGTTTAGTTTTTATTTTTTCAAAATTAAAAATTACGATTTCTCAGCGTACTATGCATTACGATTCTCAGCAATTCTCAGCGTTACGATTTCACAGCGTACATCCTTCTATAAGTCAGCTATCAATCGGCAAAGAATTGTAGATATTTTTATAGGGCAGCCATTTAGGATACGTTTTTTCAAGAGACTGAGCAATTGGCTGGAGCTTTTACTCTATACATTTTTTCGGATCTATTACTTACCCTATTCACAATTTAGTAGATTATTATATCAAATATCATATGTATGAATCCAGAAATAATCCCATTCACGGATAATTTTCAGAAGTCTTGGAAAGTTTCTGAAAAAATCTTTTATTTCGGCAAGGCACCATCTTTAGTTTGAAAATTATATTTTTGTACTTGATCAAAACATTCATATTTTTTAGCAAATCGCAACTTTACGACGAGCAATTTGTATTTTATTTTGGAAGTACAGTATTTACTGTTATAGTCGATATATAGTCGATTATATTGTTAAAGTTGATTTAGTCGTATTTCTCTTTATATATGTATGTAGCAGGGGTGCAAAAATCTAGGCGCCAATGGGCTGATTCTCACCACTAAATTTTATTAGCATTCTTTGTCAAATTTTATTAGTATACTTCGCCTAAATTTTATCAGTATTGTTATTAGGCGAAGAATACTAAAAATTTAGTGGTGGGAATCGACCCATTGTAGTCTAGATTTTTACACCCCTGATATGTAGTATAAAATAATACTTATTTCAAAAAGGATCATACCATAATGTGTGCAAAAAATTATAAAAATTTGTGAATATGAGTGTATTTGTGTAAAATTAAGAGCACCTAAAAACGAGTAGGTAGCCAAAACAGAAGTGACCTATTTCTAGATAATAGAATTTATACATCAGTACCAGAAAAAATTAATAGAAAAAGACTTATCAAATTACAGTGCACTTCAGACTTACTTTAATGGTAGAATTATCATGCTTTATTGAAAACATCGTAACTATTCTGAAAATTCTGTTACAATATTTTCAGAATGCTTAGAAATTAAAAGTATAAATTACGAAATGGGCTTCAAGTATAACAAGTCCTGTATTTTAGACTAAATAAATGGAATGAAACTCCGCGTTTCATGGGAAAACTTTCTTGACCAGTGTTCCAGCTTAGCCTCCTTTTTTATTAGTAAAATAAGGATTCATACCAGAAATTATGAAAAGTAATTTTTATTTTATTAATGACAGGTATTTTGTAATTACGTTAAATGTATATTTCTTTCTTAATTTTTGGCATAAATTTGAAATTTCTGAATAAAAAAGGAAGCTAAACTGGCAACCCTGTCTGTGACATGTATCAGCTTCCCCTTTATAGTTGCCAGTTTGGCCTCTGTTTTTTTTAATCAGAAATTTGGAAATAAGAAATTTACTAAATAAGTTAAATAAGTAAGTTAAAAGTCCTAAATAAAAATTCTGGTGTGAAATATTTTTTTGAAACTTGTGTAAAATTTCCCGTCGTTCTAGTGTTAACAACGATACCATACTGGTTAACCCAATCGGAAGAGTTCTGGATTACACTGTATTTTAATTTGAATCTGTTTTACACAGCTACATATCTCAAATTTACGAATCAACTAGCAATTTTTAATTGACTTATCAGATTTAAGGTTAAAATGTAACAATAGAAAAGTTTATATTTCTACTGGTGTCAGTTTGTTTATAAGAATACATTTGTATAAGAGTTTCAAATATTTTTAAAACCATTTGAAGGGCGGTGGTATACTATTACACAACTCAATTTCCACTCCAAACTCAATTACTATTTTATTTCTAAAAATTCTAGCTGCCAAAATGTTTTTAAAAAAATGTTGCTTTTATAATTTACAAAAGAGAACTCTTCATTTTCAAATCAATTTAATAGTTAATTCTGGTTTTATTCATACATTTCAACGCTTTAGGTAAATAATTACATTGCTACTGACAGGGTTAATACTAAAATGGCCACAACTGCCACTTTTACACGGACTAAAAATAAATATATTTCAATTCCAAACAGCATATTTTCCATACAATAAGTGAAATATATATCACACAAGGAACAAAGAACAAGGATGTGAACTTCATGGATCACCAGGTTGCAAAACTTAATATCCAGTATAAAGGTTATCGACTTTCAAGGCAAATGGGGAGCCATAATATATATATATAAATGTCTACAATAAAGTTTAAAATAGAATTAAAATGCAGAAAAGACAAAAGAAAGTTTAACAATTAAATGAAAAATTTCGCTGATCCACATGACAGACGAAAACATATTGAGAGACGAACCCATTCCCATCTCAAAAAAAGCTCCTTTCAGAGACCATACATTAGTTTCGGAGATACATTACTATAAAAGCAGCCTAGAAAAATTTATAAAGAGTTAATCTTTGTAATTAATATTAATTAGCAAAAATACAGAACAAAAAAGAGAATTTAAGTTAGGAGACTCAGCACACAAAAAGTTAAAAAGCAAAATAGAAGGGTGAAGAAAAATGTTAGGTTGGACACGGCACAGTCTGATAACTCTAATATGGTGACATTAGTCAACATTGGGAAGGTTAATTTCGTTGGAAAGAGGGTCGAATTCAATCATAATAACAATAATTTTTTCCATAGGATTCTTAAATTTTTTTAGTCTCTGTGGCAGTATTTTTCATAAATTTAAGAAATTTAGAGATTTGGAGAATTTCTTTTAAATCCTTTAAAAAATAGAAAATTTCCTGGATTTCATTAGTGTAACTAGATGGTACTTGATAAGAGTTAGAATTTGGAATAAGTTTAGTGCTATCATTAGCAGATGAGGAAGGAGAGTTCTCCACAGAAGAAGCTCCTCCTTCAGGGCTAGGATCTGGAGAATCAGCTGCAGGAACAACATTGGTTTTCTTTTTAGTATAATTGAAGTCTTTAAGAATATCAGCCAGTATTTTGGTTTCGTTAATAGTATTGTTATTCTATTTATTAGAATTGGAGTTGATTTTGCTTTTTTAGAAGTTTTTAAGACAGTCACGGTAGTTAGCAGGGTGACCAGTTTGACTGCAATTGGCACATTCAGGTGTAAATCTGCCCTTATGGGGGCACTCTGTAGTTAGCACATTTTAAGCATTTCGGCGTAAAATTGCAGACTTCGGAAGCGTGGTCAAAGCCCTGACAACGATAGCACTGTTTAACTTTTTCTTTATCATTAAAGGCAGAAATATTGGAAGAAATATAATACATTTCCTTAATTTGATAGATTTCAATAAAGTTGGAGCGCGGGAGCACACTCACCATGTATATTAGCATTGGGTTTCCAGTTCTGCGATTTTTGAGCATGGCAGCCCCGATTATAGAGAAACCATACTCTTTCAGACTATTAATGATAATTTTATTATCAGTATGAAGGAAGACCCTTAATACATATTTTTCTAGGTTTTTGATCCTTCGAGGGAAGGATGGTATATTTCTTAGTCTTTTCATCAAGGAAACGTTGAGTTTCCCTAAAGTCTTATTCTCTTTTGCACAAAAACATGGGGCGTTCACCTTTAAGAGAAATTAATGGTTTGTTTTTGTTAATCTCACTAAAACAGTCCAATTTTCCTGTACTTCAATATAAAATGGATTAATACGGGGCTTAGAGCAAACAGAATTTTGGTCCAGGTTTTAGGAGAGGACGTTTGATCGATTAGGGTATTGTTGACTTCATTACCAAGATTTTGAAATTTATTTTTCAGGGGTATTGCAGAGTTTTCCACGTTAATTTTACGTTTAAGATCATTATTCACCCTGGTGAATTTAAGTTCCTCATATAAATTTTCCTTATTAAGTAATGTATGAGGGGTTAAAATGCAAAATAAGCGGATACTTCATAAATTTTAAGATTATAAGGCTTCTCAAGAAATTGAAAAACCTCTAAGCAAACATTTTTTACCTCGGTTTGATCAGCTTGTGACTGAAAGTAACCATCTATTTTTATGAAATTTACAATATATTCGTCAGAAAAGGATAAGAATTCAGCTAGTATATTCTTAATTTTTCCATCAGCAATTTCAGAGGATAAAAATTGAAGCATTAAATTTCGAAGCAACTGCCTTGTGCACAATGTTCGTAAGTATATCACTATTTTGAACTGAACTCGTCGACGATATCCCGGGGAAAACGAATATAATTCAACGCAATATTGTAAAAAAGCACAGAGCAGAGCAATACACGTCCTCACAGAATACATATTAACCAGCAACGGACTTGAGACACACTGTGACTGATATTTCACAGAGAAATAAATTAAATAATTAAGTTAAATAGTATTAAACAAAAATTCTGGTTTAAATTATTTTTATATGACTTGAGTAGAATTTTGAGCTGTTCTAGTGTTAAGAAAAGTTACCCGCAGCGCAGCAATTGCAATTGTAAAAAGCAGAAAAACGCTTTTTTTACTACCTCTGCACTTCAAAAACTACGCTTTCACCGGATATGCGTGGATGCGATCATAACGCCGGAGAAATGCGGTATACTGAAGCTTCATCATTAGCAATCGATGAGAGTTTTTAATTAATATTTTGACTAATTATAAAGATAAAGGAAAAATCGGTGTATCCGGTGTATTCAAACATGTCTTCGTCTGTCTTTATGCAAATTTGCAGATCTCACGAGCGATGCACTTCTCACAGAGACAGACACACTTTTTTATTAATATAAATAAAATAAAATAAATTTTATTCACGTCTGATAATATTTTTATAAATTTTACATGATTCTTTGGGTTTTTTATTTTAAATAATTTTTTAAACGGAAGAGTAACATGCAATGCATAAATGTAGCCAAAAACTTTCGATTATTCTATTACAGAAATCTCCAAATGAAGTTTTGGCAATAACAAAAATTTACAGTTTCTTTAGTGTTAATCCTTTTTTTTTTTTTTCAAAAACTGTCTTTGTTCGTCTCTCTATAATTACATTTTAATATTTGAATTGCTTTTCCATCGACTTTACATATTTTTCTTCTATATAAGGTTCTACTGTATGTATTTACACAGTGGTTTACATACATATTTAGTTACGATAATATATTCTATCTGATTCTAATGTCTTTGCACTGTCAGTGTCAATATCTAACATAAAGAAGCTGCCGGATAATCCTTGTATATCTTCTTTTCTGCTTGCCTTTTCCATAATTACTGAAAAACAAAACTCATGCCTCCTGCCATACTTATACAATAATATTTTTAAAGAATAAGAACTTTTACTTTTGCGAATTTCTGCAAGTGATTGGATATAACTAATAGATGAGCTATTTTAAACAGATTTTTCACGATACGAAAATCCCGAAACATTTGTCATAAATTTTTATTATCTGGCTCATACTAAAAAAAGGCTTAAACGCACCCGTAGTGTATATCAAGAAGTTAATTTAAATATTTACAGGTATTTAATTATCTTATCTATTTTAGAATATAAATGAAATGTGCCAAAAAGTTAGTTATTTTAAACATATATATTCTGTCATTCCTATAGGATATATTTAATCAAAATAATGAAGTTTTGATATTACTACTTGAAAAGAACTTTATAAAAAATCAAAATTTAAAAAGACTTGTATTTTTAATGAAGATTTTATTCTTGTTTCTCTTATAAAATTTCCTTTACTAAATAAACAAAACACCCTTCCTTTGAAACTCGTGTTTTTAGACTAAATGTTTCTTGAAGATTTTTTAAACATTTTTTTAAATGTTTTGATGGTAAATAACACTTTTTCTTTATCTGGAGTTAAACTACCAAAATAGAAAAAAAAATATGCAATTTAAAAAATATTGTTTGTTCACATCCGGATACTTAAAAAAAAAAAAAAAGTTATTTTAAACAGGAAAAAAGTTTTGCAGGCTGCAGCCGTTGGTTAAAAACTAATGTATTTTAAAACTATTTCGGCTCAAGAATTTTTAGTTTAGATTAGTTTTGTTTTATTTTAAGAAAAAAACCTACACCTATCATAAAAATGGTCGTAAAAATGAGTTATTATTATAGCCCAGCACAGTAAATTCCTATATTGCTTTTCTATGCAAACCATGTAACATATATTTGTAATTTTGTGAAATAATTGTCATAACTATTTGTTATTCCAACAGCCGCATTTTTATGTATTCAACAGTAAATACAGAGAAGATCTCGTATACTACTGCAATCATATTACTATAGTAATCGTGTATATTTTGATATATCCGTGTATTAATTAAATAATTCTGCTAGGCGGGGTATAACTTAACCCACTAAGGACCGAATCATTTTCCTCAATAAAATACAAATATCGTGATTCATACCACTTTTATATTATAGCAGCCTAAAAGTGACTTTATCATGGTGTTTCTTGCATTAAATAGAGTGAGTAGTTATCCTAAAAACAAACTGGTGTTAACTTAAAACCTGGTGTAAGAAACATAATGTTGCGAAAACGCAACGTCAGTCTTTAATGGGTTAACCTAGATCACTCATTATTTAACAATAAATGAAATTTTTTGGGAATAAAATACTTAAAGCACTTTATTTTTTTTAAAATAATGCTGGTGATTAAAAAAAAAAATATATTACACACTATTGTTTTTACAACCTATTTGAAATAATTGGTACATTCTTCACCACTCCAAAATTTGGCATCCTCAGTGCCGAGGGCAATTATTCTTAAAGTGTATGCAGAACGTGTTCAATTTGTTAGCGTAAACGAACGCCACTTTCCTCTCTTGCGGCCGGTTGTGAAAACGAAAGCGCTGAGAGCTCAACACATGTATATTTTGATAGCATACATCAGTGCTACTTTCCTCTCCTGCGTCGAACTGTCAAAACATAAATTCCAAAAAATAACCTTTACTACAGTGCCTAGAATTAGATAGTGTTGTTATCGGCGTCAAAATTATACTTCAGAAATAGAGGACGCCGATAGATGGCGCCAGTGTTCTCGCCGCGGCTATGGTAACTTTCGTTTTTACATACACATCATTGTAAATCTATTTTTTTCTGTAATAAATCAGTACTTTAAAATGCTCTAGATAAAAAATAAACAAGGAAAAAAATTCTAATAATGAAAATACAGTTGAAGAGAAATGTAATTGATTTCATAACAACTAATTGTAATGAACTCAAACAGTTACAAACTTTATCATAGGACAATGTTTTTCTTCCTACAATATTTAGTTATTTCTAAAATTGGATAAATACAATACAATATATTGGATAAATACATTATACTATGATGAATTCTTGCAAAAACATGTCCCTATTTTGACAACTTTTTAATCGGTATTCATTATTACATAACTTGTTTACATCCAGTTAACAAACTAAGAGTAAATTGAGTTGTTAAAAATTTCTGATATTTCAGAAATTTAGTTTAGGGTAAAATAATTTAAGGTATACTAGAAAACATCAAACAAGAAATTAATAATTCTTTCAAATCTAGAAAAAAAAATAATTACTCCCCTGAAAGTATGACAAGAATGCATTTTCTTTAAATTGGGGTAGATGTGCCTAAAAAAATATTATCCTTAAAAAAATATTTAAAAATTATTTTTGATTAATAGTTATTATTATTATTATATATATATATATATATTTTAATATTACATTAAGCTATCAACAATATTTAACCATTCTCATACTCACACTTCCCAATGTGAATCAAAATTTTAATAACAGAAATAAATCAAACACTTTTAATTCCAGTAATAGACATCCTACAAAAACTAATTACATTGATTTTGTGAATGTATTTAAAACCATCATTGAATGAAAGCATACTAATGAAACAAAATAGTCATGTTAAAATAAATTTTAAAGTTAGGATATCAATAATTAATAAAATATTTATGATAATAATTCATTGTTTAAATTATTTATTGTCATTATCACAAGATAAATATTTTAATTATTTTAGATAGAAAAATTAAAATACTAAATTAAAAAAAATTGAGCAAATCTTCTTTCCCTTCAATAGTGTATTTGTAATTCCCCTCAATAAATCGCTCATGAAATGCGATTCACATTAGAGTCCTGCATCGGGTTGGGTTACCCGCACCCGACCCGTCCCACGGTTCGGGTCGGGTTGGCGCTTTATTTTTTTGTTGAGGTTCGGGTTCGGGTCGGGTTGACTTCTACTTTTTGCTGCGGGTCGGGTTGACATTCACTTTTTCGGATTCGGGTTAGGTTTTTACTCTTGCAGGTCGACTTCAAATGAAATTTGCGGGTTCGGGTCGGGTACAACCCGACCCGTGCAGGACTCTAATTCACATGCAACTTAATATTGGTTCAGATCTTTATCGGCACGAGGAATGACTTTTAACCATTTTTTAAATTAGTTTTTGTCTTTGGGAGGGGGGGGGGGTGGGGCTGGGATAGAGTTATTTTAATTTTGTTGCTTTTATATCCACTAGTATATCCAGGAACGAAGCATGTTCGATCAGCTTTTCTTTTCTTAGTATTTACAGATTTATCCATACTGATTTATCATTAAACAGGCATAATATATGTTTACTTAAAAATATTATAGCAATAGAAACATTCGTATAGTTTGTTTGAAAATACAGCGTTAATTACATTGAAACTAACATTAGGATCAAGCCTGGTAAATGAAACTTCAAACGTTAATAACGGCGGTGGGAACTCGACGCCCTCTCGCGGAGAAACTGGTTTTCCTCCTGTTAGGGTCATTTTTTTTTATTGCGGTTGTATTGGCGATAAGCACACTACTTATTTCTAGGCACTGTACCTTTACTTTATGGAATCAGGAAATGGCTATATACTTTTCGAAAATACTGGTATTTCAAATTCAAGGATCGTACAAACGCTGAAAAATATCCGCATACGACAGCCACCAATTTTGTGTCAGCGGATAGGCTTAGTATTCAGAGGGCTTCTTCCTTTACATGGACATTATTTGACATTATAGTTATGGTTGAAACTTGTCAAGCGTGAATTTGTACGATAAGTACTACAATTTTCTCAAAATGGCGCGATTTTTGCGAAAATTGTTTGATGTTTCATCATTTTTCGAAATCATTATCTATAAGTAATATTTTTATGGCAGATGAAGTTTAGCAAAGGAAAGTCAATAGTTTTGAATGAAGTGTATGAAACTAACTGAAATTAACAGAATTAAGAGAGATAAAATAAATTGTGCCAAATCGTATTTCTTTTCACTTTCACAAAGTGAAATACATTACTTTCCGAAATACATTTCATGTATTAATTGTAATTTAATGCAATTAAAATGCAAAATGATTAATCCTGCTTTACATTAAAAATAATTATGGTCAAATGTTTTCTCTCGTTTATTGGGATTAATTAATCCCACAATATTACCATACAAATCGAAACATACATTGAATGAAAAATACTGCAATAGAGCAACAGCCAAATTTCTCAGCTACCCAATATACATAAATAGGCAATGTAATAATGTATTAAGATATTGTTTTGATGAATTATTCTTATTAAGTACATATTACAGCTTGATTTGAAAAGTGAAGAGTTCGCTGCAGAAAAGGAGGTAACTCCAATTATCCAACTTTGCAGAAAACCGTAAAAAAGTTTAAAAATTCAAAATTCCAAATTGTGTGAAGATATTCTTTTTGATCAATATCCGTAATTGTTCTTACATATTATGAGAATATTTTCACTAAGTAAAACATATATCTTCCAGATGATGTGGCACAAGTTGGGTTGTAGGAGATACCTCTTTCTTGCCACTAAATGGATGTTCTGTCAAATATTTCAATAATTTACTATCATCTTATTTTATTCTAAAACAATTGAAATGTATCATATAACTTGGCTTAAAAAACAGAAAATTATAGTTTTCAATCATCATCACTTCCGAATCACACATTATTGTTTAAAAATATCAGAGTAACAAAGATAAACACTACAATAATATACAATACGTAAAACCAAAAACACCGCTGTTTATAAGTGTTGTATAACCTTCCTGTAAACAAACCACGTCAGTCGTTTGGGGTGAAAAGAGATAACTCCAGGAGCTACCTCTGTAATCCCCCAAACTGACGAGACAGATAGCTCCATCTCTTGAGTAACGCGAGAACAAACGATCGGAACTGCATCTTTCTGGCACCAAACGAAAGAGTTATTATTTTCAAACCACAAGATAATACAGGAAACTCCCTCCCCCCTCCCCAGGATGTAGCTACCTCCTTTTTGCAGCAAACCCTTCAATTAAAAAAAGTGTATCTAATTTTCTTATTCTTCCCTTAACATGCTTTACATGGAAGCTAATTTAATCGGTAACAATCGAGAAACATAGAAAAGTAAAGTTAATTTTAATTTTAATTCTGAATTCCTACAATTCTTAAAAATATTTACCATTAGTGTAAATAGTTTAAAATTTACATAATTTGATTTAAATCTAATACCATTTCATTACTTCGAACTTCCACACATATTAATTTATTTAAGAAAAATATTATCAATTGCCAGTTACATAGTTCTTTCTTCTTTTTGAAACGCATCTTGCGGTAACACAAAATTGTGTTGTTTATAATCATTCCACTGGTGTCTAGGTCTATATGATCAAAATATGGGCGAATTCTAATTTTTGAAAATCTTCTTAGAATTCTTCAAATGTTATTTTTTTTTTTTACCACATATTCTGCAAATTTCGTTTACAAAAATTCAAAGAAAATCCAATCAAAAAAAAAAAAAAAAAATCCTTAAAAAATCCAGGCTTATCCATTTTAAGCTTTTCGAGCTAGTCAAAATTTTACCCACCCCAATCGAGGGGACATCGAAAACAGTTAACTGCAGTAATTGAAATCGCACAAAGCGAGAGATTCTCGTAGTTTTGGTTGTTCAACTGCATAAACAGCACTCCGATGAAGGTAATGGACTGATTTATAAGCTGTATACAGGGTGTCCCAAACACAATGATCATTGATTTATTTCTTAAATATTTATCATAGACATATAATATAAAATGCAATGTTATGTAAAATAACGTAAAAAAAATTACGAAATCGATTAAAATTTCCAGAGGATTAAATTTGCAGAAATACAAAATAAAAAATTTTATACGGCCCCGTACAAAAATTTTACCAATGAGTATAATGTTCCCCATACAATAATATGGTCATATACAAAATTTCAGCATTTTATCATAAAAAGTCGCAGATGTATAAAAATACATAAATGGTGACTTAAACCACTTTTCGATGCTTGGATAATGATTTTGCAAAAGGGAAAAATCATGTGGGATGATCGCGTTTCAGGGGTCGTACACAAATTATGAAAGAAAACAATGATTGCATAAAGAAATAATAATTGTGTTATTTATTGGTAGAAAAATAACTAAACTATGTAGAAATAGTAACTTTACGCAAAGATTATAAAGCTTGTTCAAAATATTTTCCACCAATGCCAATACAGAGCTGCAGTCAGAGTCATATTTTACTTGCTTATGATGCATTTCTACGTCGCGTCATCTGCAGTCTAGCTGCACACATTTACATTTTTATTTATGAGTAACCTCTCACCTATTTTGTTTAAACATATCTCTGCGAATTTTTATGATAAAATGCTGAAATTTTGTACATGACCTTTTTAGTGTTATGGGGCACATTTTACTTATAGGGGAAATTTTTTGTACGGTGGCCGTATAAAAATAAAAATTTTGTATTTCTTCAAATTTAATCCCCTGAAAATGTTAATCGATTTCTTAAAATAATGTACCTTTTTTTACGTAACTTTGTAATTTATAATGTGTTTTTATATTCAACATTTAAGGAATAAAAGCCGAGGTCAATGTTTTTGCACACCCTGTATAGTAATGTCTGCCTAAAATGACTTAATGTTTAAAATAATGACTGTAAGAACATGTACTTGATTCTGCTTTTTCGATAATATCCTTTTCTACACTGTCTGCAACAGCCAGAAAGTAAACTTTTGATAAAAGTATTCCGTAGAATGTTATCACAACTTTTAATAGAATTTTTGGCCTCATTAAATTGCTGTAAAACATTACAAATTCGGCTATCAAACAAGGCAATTCAGAAATCAGGGCTCCTAAATGATCCGCTAATTGAATGCCAATATTTTTTAGCAGAAAATTTCATGATAGTTTTCTACGACAATTTACAACAAACATTTACCACCAAAGCCATTAAATAATAAGCCCAGTCAGATAGTGTTAAATTTGTTAGCGACACACTAGCGCCAAACCTCTGCTGCGGAAGGAGGACAAAACAGAAGTGGGTCGCAGAGAAACGATACGATTTATTTATATCGATATTTTATACGATTTTTTATCGATGTTTTGTTTTTTCACTTCCTTTAAAAGCTTGCTAATTATTGGGATCTTATACATTAAAGCTAAAACTATAATGAAAAAAAAAATGTGGAAATTTACTGGATTAATATTTCTATATAAATATAGTGGTGGCGAAGAAGTTGATTTATTTATTAAAAGTTAAATAAAAAGTGATGGAAATTTACATCACTATGCAATTAACCCTTTCCGGCACAGACAAATTATGTTCGTAAAATGTGAAATTACTGACTGACACCGGAATTTACAAACGACTTTCTTAGAAAATATGAACTCCTTATTTTAAACTTTAATTTTAGAAGCAAAATTTTATTAAAATATTCTTGGTGCCGAATGCAGCACTCCCAACCGCTAGATGGCGCTATTTTCAACTTGCGAAAAGTTTCCCATTTATCTGACTGGGCTTATTATTTAATGGCTTTGTTTACCACCCAAGGTGGTTTATGGAAAATTTGCAAAAAAATGCTAAAAATAAATTTTTTCTAAGAAAATACCGGTATTCAAAAGCGGACCATTTGGGAGCCCTGAGAAGTCGGCGATTTAAATATAAAAAGGAATTTTCTAATTTGAAAAATTAATGCCAGACTCAGTGGAAATTCCAAGTAGCGCACGCCCTTTGCATTGCAAGCCAATAAAACGTTAAGAAAATACATACAATTTGCTTATTTTTAAATAAAATTTTTTAACGGTGAATGAGGCATCTGTCATTTTAACTGTGCAATGAGTGAATTACTGATTTTGCCGCATTGTCATAAAAATCTTTTTTTTAACCACATATCCCGATACGTTTCTGTCAATTTGTTACTCACGAAATAATGAATTCATTTATTATTAATTTTCCATCGTCATCAATTTCATATCATGCTAAATAAATACAGTCAAGCTTGTTTGTTTATAAGTAAAAAAACTAGAAGAGGATACAGTTGTGATTCATCGGACTGCTGAAGAATCAGTAAGTAGTAAACTTCACATGTATTCAAGCAATATAAACGTGACTTGTACAATAGAATTCTAAGCATTCAGTTATGCGATATTGAAATTACCTAGACAACGCAAACTGAAATTGATGATTTCAGAAAATATTTTTAACACTGCATGTTGTTTTTTCAAAGAACAAGAAAATCTGGTGGTGTTACTTTTGAAAATGGAAAAACTACTCTTTTTGGTAAAGTGTCTAGACAATGCAGGTAATGAAAATGTTTTGAGCAACTTTAAATATTTGAATATTTGTATATGTTTTGATGAAAATTTATTTTGAATTTCTCAATATAATTTTCCTTAAATTTTTACGTATTTATGATTACTGAAATGTTTCTAAAAATAAGATTAAGCCATTTCTCTAATTTATTTTTCTAATTTATTTGAATCTTAAAAATTTTCTATGTTCAATTGTAAAGTTAAAAAAGATTCCGTATATACCTAAAGAAATTACTAATAAAATATTACATTTATAAACAAAATTTACAACTTTAAAATTATTCCAGTAGTTTCTATACATAGTGTACATTTTTGTAACGTATATCATTGTGGTATTAGGTTTTAGATAATATATATTATCTAAGATAGTTCATATATAAATAGATAATCAAGCTTAAAATTGTCTTTTATTACATCTTCAACATTATAAAATATATTTATACTTAGTTACTGTCTTCGACGGAGAACTAACTCATTGCAAATAGAGATAATTGGAGTAGAGAATTTATTTGTGAATAAATAGCTCTATATTCGGTTAAATTGAAGCGTCAATCTCACTTACACTATATCGCCAGTGATGATCGGTCACTTGCGATTTTAGACGTTTTGTTAAATATCTAGAAAAATACATAAGGATTCATCCTGAAACTTCAGGCGTGTAAAGAACATTGTCGGCGTCATGCATTTCGGTGAAGATTTTTTCCTGAAATCCTATATGGGGCCGTCAGTAAATTGAAGAAAAACTAATATCTTTTGGATAACCCTGTAAAAACTAATATCGCAAAAGCGTTGAAACGGCAGCACATGCTTAGAAGGCGTCTTGTAATAATGTTCACTTTTATGAGGATAGTACGTATACTCGTGGAGAAATTAAGGTTTTTATAAAAACATTCCCAAATTTCACCAAGTGTTTTGCTTATAATTTTCAGAATTCTTAATATAAAAAAATGTTCTGTTCAGGAACGATGGAAAACAACATTATATATAATACCCTGCAATCAGAATTAAAAAATAATTAATATTGGATGAAAAATGTGCAGATTTACTAAAAATTGTTTCACTGCGCATGCGCGAATGCAATCAAAATATACTGTGCATAATATATTAGCAAAATGTATAGAGCAACTTTTGTGAAAGTTTCAAAATCATAGCTTGAAAATTCCGATAGTGATAGTCGATAGAATAAGCTTGAAATTCGCTGTTCATTGAAGAAAGCAAAAAGATGAGGGGCGGTGTCCAAATATACAATGAGAGACACTTCATTCTTATTATGTCAACATTCATAAGCTAGTGTATTTTGATACAACCCCTCATCTTTTTGCTTCTTTTTGGGAACAGTGAATTTCGAGCTTATTCTATCAAAGATTACTATCAGAATTTTCAAGCTATGTTTTTGAGACTTTCATAAAAGTTGGTCTATACATTTCGCTAATATATTATGCACAGCATATTTTGATTGAATTCGCGCATGCGCAGTGAAACAATATTTAGTGAACCTGCTCATTTTTCATCCAATATTTATTATTTTTTAATTCTAATTGCAGTGTATTGTACATAATGTTGTGTGTCATCGTTCCTGAAAATAACATTCTTTTATATTAAGAACTCTGAAAATTATAAGCAAAACACTTGCTGAAATTTGGGATTGTTTTTATAAAAACCTTAATTTCTCCACTGTCGTCATAAAACTGAACAAAGTTTATTAAAGAAGTCCCCTAAGCATGTGCTACCGTTTCAACGCTTTTGCGATATTAGGTTTTACAGGGTTAACCAAAATATATTCGTTTTTCTTCAATTTGTTGAAGGGCCCTTATGGGGTTTTGGAAAAAAATCTTCTCGGAAATATATGGTGTCTATCATTTTGTTTACCCTCATGAAGTTTCAGGATAATTCCTCATGTATCTTTCCAGATACTTAACAAAACGTCTAAAATTGCAAGTGACCGGTCATCATTGGCCATATAGTGTATTATGAATGACACGATTACCGTAATTTCCGGCGTATAATCCGCAGCTCAAAGAGTCGTTTTTCGACCCAGAAATTTTATTCAATAATTGTAGTTAAATATTTACAGCGATCTTTTAAGTTACATTTTATAAAATAATATTTCTGGGTCGAAAAACGACTCTTTGAGCTGCGGATTATACGCCGGAAATTACGGTACCAAGACTGCTTGAAAGTCATTTATATCGTAATAAAATTTAAAATGTATATTTAATTTTTGTCGAAGTTTTAGGTCTTGATACAAGGAATCCGGAGCATTTTTTGTTTTGCCTTATCTTAAAAAATGACTGAGATATAGTAGTTTGAAATTCGAGTGTTGCTGACTTTTTGAAACAAGACAGCAGCTTACAAAAAATCAGGGACTAATTTATGACTTTTAGTGACCCTGATTTCACGCTAATTATTATCTTTCATTGTTGTAATCATTTTCCCAATGATACGCATAAAACTATATTCATGTCCGTTAGCGCCAAGTTGTCGTCTAAATTGGCGAAACATCGCCAAATTTGGCGACTAAAATAAGCCTTCATAAGTGAAGCCAACTTGATAATAGTACAATAATTTGGCGAATCTGTTATTCAAATTCGGTAGTAACGAATCTTCTGTAATCGGGTTCTTTGCCTTTTAGCTTGCTGCTTTCGAGTAACATTAGCTAAAATTTTAAAACGGAGATATAGTAAAACTATCTTTTCCTCTCGGTACAGGTCGAAAGGACTTTTTTAGGAGATTTGTTTTCCTGAATTTCGTGCTCCTACCTAAATGTGGTGCTGAGATATGGCGAAGTGACCTAAAACTTTCGACCCCTCCATTAACAACTTTCGGGGGAGAATTTTCAAAAATAATTATTTTGCTTCTCTAGGCCATAATAGCAATTTACTGTCCAAATTCCGTGATCATTACTTTAGTCGTTTCAGCTGGGCGTTGATGAGTCAGTCGGTCAGGCAGGCGTTCTTTCTTTATATAATAGTATAGATAAACATATATGCACTATTAAAAATTGTTCATTTTCGAATAACAATTGTATTTAAAACCGACTTTTATTACAATCTCAACATTTTGAAATGTATTTGTGTTCAATTGCTATCTGCGGCAGGAAGTTAGCTATTTGCATATACAAATAAATGGAGAAAAGAATACATTTGTTGAACAAACAGCTCTCTTTTCGAGTAAATCGAAGAACCAATCTTATTTAGTGAATGAAAGGATTATCAAAACTACTTGCATCTGAATAAGGAAATAGAAATAACTTGCTGCTTTCGGATTAGAGAAAAAAAATAATCATTGCAATGTACACTGAAAGAGACATCATAGTTAATGTCATGTATGTCGTATTTGCTTCATCATATCGTCGCTACCATGTCAAACTATCTAATGTGAAAAAGAGCATTTTTCATTACTTTTAAAATTGAGCCGATTGTCACCATTAAATTTTAATAGTATTCGTCACCAGGGTTGGTAGTTTGGCCTCCTTCGTTATTCAGAAATTTCGAATCCATACCAGAAATTTAAAATAGAATTTTTTTTTGTTTTGTATGATGACAGACATTTCGTAATTACTTATAAGTAATTTTTTTTTCTCAAAATTTCCGGTATGAATTTGGAATTTCTAAACAGAGAAGCAGGCCAAACTGGCAACCCTGTTCTTCACAGAAATTTTAATACTATTTTTACTAGGCGAATAATTCTAATAAAATTTAGTGGTGGAAATCGGCCCATTTAAAAAAGTAATGAAAAATGCATTTTTTTCACATTCGATAGTTTGACATGGTAGCGACGAATTTTATTTTAAAAAGGAAAAATAAAATAATTATAATGCGATATTAAATATTTAACGTGTACAAAATTCACGTCGCTTTCATTCTCCAATAGTATTTAAAAGTACTTTTTACTGCTATCTCAACATTATAAAATGTACTTGTACTTAATTACAGCCTGCGAAAGGCTTCTATTTTTACAAATAGAGATAAATGGAGTAGGATATACTCGTATAACTGTGAAACAAATAACTCCTTGTTCGGTTAAATCGAAGAACCAATCTTATGTCAATAACAGGATAACCCAAACAACTTAATAAGCACTTGTATCGTAATAAGAAAATAGAACTTGCTGCTTTCAGAATAAAGAACAAAAAATAACCATCGCAATGTGCAGCAAAACAGAATTAATAGCAAAATTAAAATATGTTTATCATATATTTTATAAGATATAGCGTATATTAGTTATTTAAAATTTTTCGTTACCTAAATATAATAATAATGTTTAAAACTGTATTTTATTATTCTTTCAATATTGTAAAATGTATTTTCAGTTAGTTACTCTCTGCGACAGAGAGTATAAAACTTAGAAAACAAAGATATCGTCGATACCATGTCAAACTATCGAATGTGAAAAAAAGCATTTTTCATTACTTTTAAAACTGGGCCGATTGTCACCACTAAATTTTAACAGCGTTTCAGTGTTGCAACATCACCGGGGTTGTCAGTTTGGCCTACATTTCCATTCAGAGATGTCGAATACATACCAGAAATTTAAAATAGAAATTTTTGCTTTACGTAGTGACAGCCTAATTCGTGATTACTTAAACTAAAAAATTTTCTTTAAAAATTTCCGGTATGAAATCGGTATCTCTAAAGAAAAAATGAGTCAAATTGGTAACCTTGTCCTTCACAGAAATATTATTATTTTTTTTATCAGGCGAAGAATTCTAATAAAATTTAGTGGTGACAATCAGCCCATTTTTAAAATTAATGAAAAAATGCATTTTTTCATATTCGATAGTTTGACATGGTATCAACGATGGGACGTATAGAGTATATTTGTTGAACAAATAACTCTACATTCTTTTAAATCGAAGAAACAATGTCACTTATGTCAATGAGAAAATTACAGAAACAACTTAAGAGTCACCTTTATTGTAATAAGAAAGCAGAACTTGCTGCTTTGGTATTTGAGAAAAAAAGATAATCATCGCACTGTACAGTAAAACAGAATTCATAGCAAAACTGATTGTTGTTTAGATTCATCATAAATTTAATAATATATACGTATACGTGTACTAATGTTGTCGATATCGAAAATATAATAATAATATTTAAAACTGTAAAACATGTGAAAATAAAATAATTATATTGTGGTTTTAAAGTTTGAAATGGCACAAATGGTTTAGTAGCTTTCACTCTTCAATAGTACACTGATGTCCAGAAATTAAGGGGCAGTGAACGATTTCAGACGTTTTGTCGAACATCTAAAATTCTTGAGGAAATTCCCGAAATGCCCTTGAACTTTGAGGTTGTAAAGAACATGTTTGACTTCATATTTTTCAGTGAAGATTTAGTCCCGAGGAAAATTAGCGGGGTATAAATAAATGTAATAATAAAATAATATTTTCGTTTCCACGCGAAACAGAAAATGCTCAAATCCCTGACTGTAGCAAATGACTATGTAGGCCTTGTTCAAAGCTTTTGTGCATTTGTGTAAGAATAGCACGCATATACTTAAAGATGAAAACGTTTCTGTGAAAAATTCATTTATATATATATATATATATATATATATATATAATCATGCAGAGTTTTCAACCAAATTTAACACCGCTTTCCAAAAACTTGTAGAAAAAGTATGTTGCAATTAAAATATTAAATTATTGAATATTTGATGAGATTTGGGAATTTGTATGAAATAAATGTTAACTGCGCATGCGCGAACTACAGCAAAAACTACCCATAGAATGGTATGGGATTTCTTCCTCAATTTATCAGTAAGCTCACTCTTTTGCCTGTATATTCTTGTGCTTTCACGATATTTGACTGGTCTTTTTATATAAGTTGCTGTATAGTATTGACTATCAAATCATAACGAAAATACTTTTCTGTAGTTCGCGAATGCGCAGTTAATTTTTTCATGCAAATACCCATATCTCATCAAATATTCAATAAATTAATATATTAGCTGCATTATACTATTTCTACAATTCTTTATGAAGTTTTTGGAAAGCGGTGTTAAATTCGGTGAAAATCTCTGCATGCTATTAAAAAATTTTAATTTTTCACAGGAACGTTAGCATCTTCATGAATATGAGTGGATAGTGGTATTCTTGCACAAATGCACAAAAACGTTGAACAAGACCTACATAGTCATTAGCTACATTTACAGAGTATTTTAAGCATTTTCTGTTACTTGGGTGATCGCAAATATTATTTCATTATTAAAATTGTTATGCCCCTCCCCCCTAATTGTCCTCGTGACAAAATCTTCACTGAAAATTCTGAAGTCAAACATGTTCTTTACATCCTCATAGTTCAAGGGCATTTCAGGCAATTTCTCAGAAATTTCAGTAGATATTCCATAAAATGTCTGAAATCGGTCACTGTCCCTTAATTCCTGGACATCAGTCTGTTTAAAATTGCCGTTTACTGCTATCGCAACATTGTAAAATGCATATGTAGTTAATTTTAATGTCTACAACAGCGAGTTATCTCTTTGCTAATATAGATGAGTGGGATAGGGAATACTTTTCTTGAATAGATAAGTCTCCGTTCTGTCAAATCGAAGCACCAATCCCACTTATGGGTACGGGAGAAATACTAAATTAACTTAAGAGTCACTGAAATTGCATTAGGAAGTTAGAACTTGCTGGTTTCTTGTTGGAGAATAAAAATAACCAACGTAATGTACGATAACGTGCAAATTATAGCGAAAATGAAATATATTGTATTTACTTCATTATATATTTTATAACACCTACATACCATTATATAATACATACAATATACTGTATAATAATGAAAGAACGAACGAATAATAAATACAGACTGTCCAAAAATGTGTGTACACGTTAAAAATGTGTTAACACGTTTATTTCAATAAGTATAAGAGATAGATAAATAATGTAAATATGAAAAATGTTCTTAGAGAGGTACAGAATTCAAAGCTTCCTCCATGCAGCGTCATTCAAACAAAATACAAAATTTATTTTTATACACCCCCCTATATAACAATATCCTATTCAGAAAATAGTCATTGCCCTCTTTTATGAAACACAAATAGAAAACCGAAACAGTTTTCTCCAATATTCGCAGAGATATCAATTTCCAACGGAATTAAACTTAATAAATGCATTACCCAATTTTCTTTTACTATATTCCTCCTAGAAATTTGTCTTTCAAATAAAGCTAAATAGACACTAACATCACCCTTCCCGTCAAAATGTGACATTAATTTGATAAAATATGGTTGCTTACCTGAACCAGATACTGCAGAAACGTGATTTATATTATTCAAATTACCTCGAAGCTCGGTTTTTCTTAATTCATATTCCATCA
Source organism: Maratus michaelseni (assembly GCA_963931845.1). Classification (NCBI taxonomy): domain Eukaryota; kingdom Metazoa; phylum Arthropoda; class Arachnida; order Araneae; family Salticidae; genus Maratus; species Maratus michaelseni. Next base: position 220,648,580 of record OZ007595.1, read on the forward strand.
GTAGTGTATTTTCTTCTTTTTTTTCCAGCCTGTCTGCTTCTAATTTTCTTTCTTTTCTTTCTGTTTCTGCTTTTAACCTTTTGCCTTCTCTTTCTGCTTTTAATCTTCTGCTTTCTCTTTCTGCTTCTAATTTTCTTTCTACCCTTTTTCTTTCTGTTTCTGATTTCCTTTCTTCTCTTTCTCTTTCTGTTTCTAATTTCCTTTCTTCTCTTTCTCTTTCTGTTTCTAATGTCCTTTCTTCTCTTTATCTTTCTGCTTCTAGCTGTTTTCTTCTTTCTCTCTCGGCAGCAATGACTTCGAGTAGAACTTGAACAAAATTTTCTTCATAATCTTCTGATTCAGTTACCAAAATTTTCAAATCAATAATTCTTGCAATCTGAGACACAACTAGACCCAGGTCATCACATACTGTTAATAAATCTGCTTTTCTAGCTTTATTAAGAACTGACATTATTTAATTTGGTGACAATTCAACGAAACAAAATATCATACTATCTCGTACGTCTGATTACCGATCTCTGAAAATAACTTATGATCTTAAAATTCGACTTGAAATAAATAGCTCATTTTTTCATATTATCCATTTCAATTCAAAATATTTTTCTTATTCAAATCAAAGTACAAAATAGTTTTTTTTATTCAAATCTCGGCAGAGTCCCCAAAATTCTTGTGGGATTATGATGAGTAATATGTAGTTTCAATACTACAGAGGTTCTTCAAATACAATATAAACAACAGTTTTTAATAAAAAAACAAAATATATAACTGAATGTTCAACATATAACTAGATTATTATTAAGGGGGTGCATCACTCAGTCGAAAACACCCGCTCGCTTGTGTTAATCCTATGGGGAAAATATTTTACGATATCTCGTTCACATTTCAATAATTTTAAATGTTTTTTTTTTGCTTCGGATAACTGAGATCAATCTCTATGCAGGACCTTTTGTACTTTTTCGATTTTGATCACAAGCCTTTATTATTAAGGAACTTTCACTCTCGGAACCGGTTTCGAAAGTGAAAGTATCCTCAATTTAAAAAAAACTGCAATCAAAATCGGAAAAGTAAAAAAGGGCCTGTATAGAGATTGACCTCAGCTATCCATTGAAAAAAAATCATTTAAAAATATTGAAATACAAGTGAAATATCGTAAAATATTTCCCCCTGAGGATTAACATTAGCAAGCGGGTGTTTTCGACTGAGTGAAATAGCCTCTTAATGAACAATAACAAATTTCCGTATTTTAATAAATACATACTTTACAAGCTTCTCTAAGCATTCCGTCAAACACAAACCAACTGCTTTCGCTGAAATCTATGGAGTTCTCGTTCATGCTTGCGTGCGTTCATTCTTGTATATCGTGAACTCGTGCTTGCCTTTTCAGTATCTCGGGGTTATTATTATTTCATTGTGTTTTAAAAAAAATGTTGTTGTCACTTCTCATTGTTGCATTTAATCCCCACACTTATAATGCTAAGCTTTCATTTTACGATTGCTGAAATGGTGTAGAATTTATTTTGCTATTAAAATCTACTTTTTGTTACAGTTTAAACGTCAAAATCATAAGAACATGATAACATTTTTTATTACAAGAATGACATTCTTTTTCCAAATATTCTTCTTTTACTTTTAGTTCGTTTCGTTTTCGTAAACATTCTGTAGACATTCCATAAAGTCACTATGTGGAAGGAAAAGTTTGAAATATAATTTTTTATAATAAAAGTCATGCCCAAAACTTAGAAACTATTTCAGTTATTCTCTTGCTAAACACTCGTCTTCAGGTATTTATTTTAGAAATTGTATAGAAAACATTTTTGTTTATTTTTATATTTTATCTGATAATACTAATAAAATTGCTCTTTTTAAATTTTGTCTTTCTTAATTTTGAAAATGTTATCGTGTATTTTAAAATTTCAAGTAAGATTAACTTTCGTGAAAAATCTTATGCTAAAAATTTTATTGAAAATACTATAATTTACGAGCAAAGATTAGAGGCTTTAGTGGGCGTATATTTTAGTGGGAAAATATTTTAAATATGTACCCGATATATATATCGGGTTCATAATTCGATTTTAATTGATCCAACATTAAGTAAATTTCTGCTACATAAATAATCGTCGATTTTTTTAAGAACAGGTTGCGCACATTTGTACCAGCATTTCTTTTATGGAATGCTTTTGGCTTATTTAGTCGCGGAAAACGTTAAAGATTCTACGATTAAATGAGGTGATTGCGAATTCTGCTCTTTTAAATTAAAATAACAATTTCCTAATCTAAAATAGTGGTTCTGTACTAGTCCGATAATCTGAGGAGTGTACACATCTTGTAATAATTGGGGATTAATTCGGAGATTAAGTAGAATCAAACACCAGCAATCGAATGTAGAAAATCCTCATACCGGTTGCAGGGTTGCCAGGTTAGCATTTTTAAAAATTCAGAATTTTGAGTTGACACCAGAAATTAATCGGTGTAAATTCTTTTTTATTTAATGAGAGACATTTCCAGACTTCTCAAAGTAATAATTCTTCTTTCGAAATTAACGGTGTAAATTTGGAAATTCGCAATAAAAAAAGAAAGGCCAAACTGGCAACCCTGACCGGTTGCGCCAAAAGTTCATTAAAACTTTAAAAATTCATTAAAAAGAAACAAAATATGCTAAGTAATTGCGGTTTGCAGGAATGCGATTAGAGCGAGATCTGATTTTTTTAATAACAAAAAAAGTTGTGGTTAAGATTACCGATAGATGGCGCTGGCATGCACAATATGAAGCCGATATATGCATATTAGACTTATAGTACAAGACCCATTTTAGCGAAGCGTCTGACAAACTTCAGTAACCCAGTACATGAAACAGTCCCTTTTCTCGTCTTCAGTCATTTTGCCGTGTAGAATTTTCGCAATGAGCCAGTTGCCTATTCCCCGTACTTGTAACCAACAGCGCTTGGTGTGGTAAGGATAGCATTTTTCTACCATCGAATGAAGAATCTATGTGCATTAAGCGGTTTTATTGTCAGCCTGATTTGCATAAATCTGCTTCATATTATGCATGCTATCTATCGCATGATCTATCGATAATTTTTTAATCATTTTTTTTTTGTTATTAAAAAAAAATCCGATTTCTCTCTCTAATCCCATTCCAGCAAACTGCAATCTTTGAGCATCATTTGTTTTTTTTCAAATGATTTTTTGGAGTTTTAACGAAGTTTTGGCACTTCCGGCACTTGTCTAGGATGTCTATCAGTCAAGGCGTGTCAGGTTTTAATCTTTTTTCATGCTTGAATACTCGTGGTGTTGGAATTTACTTTAAATGGAGGTTCCAGTGTGTTTAGCAATCTTGTACAAAAAATGTCCGTAGAATCCTAAAACAGTTAACCATACTAACTCGGACTCATCTTAGACATCTGTTTCTGAAACTGCAGTGTAGATGGTATAATGATTAATTGAGAGGGTTCGAAGGACAGTGGAGTAAGTCAAAAATTTTGAAAATCGAGATAATCATACTTTTAGTGAACGTATATTAATTTCTGTTCAATGTGCTACTCGAATAAGTCATAGTTCACTTAGGGAGTTACTAGAGGGCAAAACAAGTTGGACCACTCAATGCAACGGCGATACAACAAGTTTAACAAAATCCTTCATTTCTCAAATTACTAAATTTTGACTTACTCCACTGTCATTCTAACCCCTTCAATTGTTGATGATGAAATAAAATTATATCGCCATCTAATGATACTTATGGCACAAGAAAGAAAGCGTAAGGATACATCGTGTGATATAAATGAAATTTTTAAATGCAAAGAATTGACGTTTCCAATTTTTTTACTTTATTTTCTTTCGATGTTTATTTCAAGTCTTGATATTAATAACTTTTAAATTTGGAATTTTTTGAACATCCGGTAATTTCATTTCATTCCTCATGCGACAACATTTCGATGAGTATAGAGCTCTCTAGGTTTGATTGAGCTTATGTATATAAATTATCGTAATATCAGGTGTATAAGCCGCGGCTAAAAAAATTCTGTTACGAACCAGAAATTTTATTTATTATAAAAGGTCAAATAAATTCCATGCACAAATAGGTTATTTTTTGATAAATAAAGTTTCTGCTCGGAAACAAATTTATTTGAAACGCGGCTTATACACCAGAAATTACGGTACATAATTTTGTAAGAATCCCGAAATCATTGTTTTTCTATAGTTTCTCATTGTGATTCGAGGAAAATATTTTTTCTGACATCTTGATATTTTTTTGTATGCCGCGTTATAGTCAAGTGCTCTCACCAGTGTTGCCTGTAGGCTACATTTTAAAAATTCAGATTGTTCGATTCCCACCACTTTTTTTAAAAATAGCGTAAATGGCCTTATTCTCGCATTATTTAATCTGCCATTAAATAAGGCGACTAGTTCTACTTAAAAAAAGTGGTGGCAATCAAGCAGTTTCGAATTAATAAAAAAGTAGTGTATTGGCAACACTGGACCATTTTTTGAATACCAGAATTATTAACGGAATTTGTCGTTCTAGATTTTTACAACATTTGCAAGAAAAATTACCTTCTGGGTAGCTTTCTACAAAATTTGTAAGAATTAGTTTTATTATTATTAAATATTCGAGATCAACTTTTTTCGTGACAAACACCTTTTAATCGCTTCAGAACACGCATATATATGTCATGTTTGTCACATATATATGTCATATAATATAGAATGCGTATGGTTTTAATTTCTTTGTACCAGAATAATTTAGTCGTAATCTTTGTCTTGTCTAATCGTAGAATTCTGTAATTAATTAAGGCGAAAAATAATGTACGGAATTACAGTTATTAAACGTTAAAATATTCTTAAATGATACCCATCCTGAAGGGGTTAAGCATTGCACCCCGGTTTCGAAAAGTAAAACATATTCTATGTCAATAAAAATCTTCCAATAAATTCATAAGATTGTTAAACTATGATTGAGTTTTTCACAAAATTCCTTTGTCCAAGAAATAATAGTAATTTTAAAATGCTGAAATTTAATATTTTAGAAGCGGACTTTATTTTCTTAAACAATCTTTATTCCATCCAATAAACTGCGGTGTGAAAAAACACCTTCTAGATATTTGTCTAATAACAATAAAAAAGACTGAAGCTTTCAAAATGTTCCTTTTATTCCGCTCTAAGGAAAATATTTAAGATATCTTTAAAACTTTTATTGGTAAACAATAAATACAACCATTTTTAAAAATTTAGATGTTTTTAAAATTTTATATGTGTTAAATTAAACGTAAACACTTTATTTTCTTTATTCTATTACGCAAGAAAGTTTTTTAGATGTCTCAAGGAATCTTATTGAAAATAAAAAAATGTTAAATTATAAAAGACAATAACTGAACTGAACATGTATTAAAATATTTGGAATTTTTCCAAAATATAAAAGTCTTAACTATAGTTTGCAACTAAATAATACTCTTTGCATTTAGTGCTGTTTTCAATTATCACAAATAAATATTTTTTTTTTTCGTGATTGCTGCTTTTTTTTGCACACGGAACTAAATCACGACCCTACATTTTAAAACTTAAACAAAATCTAAATTCCTGTCTAAATATATAGCAAGTATTGCACTGAATATTTAATTTATTTATATTTTTAATTAATCGCCTAAATAATTTTCATGTTAGCCCAGTTTTCCTTAAAAAAAAAAAAAAAAAAAAAAAAAAAAAAAAAAAAAAAGGAAGAAAGACCGTTAGATTCTACGAAAGAAATTGTAATTGGCATAACACAGAGTTTAAATTAACAAAAATATAATTTATTCTACTATGTTGAGCTGCCTCTCAGAAGTAATCCACAATGCGATATTTTTTTAAATATAAATCGGTTACATTTTGTTTAAAATGAAATATTACAATTTCCCAACGTGCACCCTCATATCATAAGTCAACCATCAGCAAAGAATGATGGATATTTTTAGAGGGCAAGTCATGAACGATTTATATTATGTTGTTGCAAGGCAGGCAACTGGCTGGAACTTTTACTCTGTACACATTTTCTACCCTATTAACAATTTAATAGGTTACAATATCAAATAATATATGAATATGGATACACATGTCCAGTTGTCAACTATTGGATAATTTTATTTTGGACTCACTCTCCTCCTCACCATATCATACGTTATCATTCCTAACGTTTCATATCATAACATTTCATCACATAAGTTATCAGTGCCTAAAAATATTTTATATTTTACATTTTTTTTTCTTTTATACGTTTGAAGTGATATACAGATAGATATGATTATACATTTATTATTTGCATACTTTATGGATTCAATTGAAGAGAAGAAGTCAATGATATATCACTAGTATACATGAAATAACTTTATATCAAATAACACCTCAAAGAAATAGTTAATATTTGAAAGTAATTTAAAAATAGTTTTTTGTTATGTAATGCATTCAACAGTAATATTGTCTTCTTGCACTAGCCCCTGAAGGGGAAGGAGGAAAGCAGAACTTCGTATCACAAAACAGGTGGACAACAATCTTCCTCTTTAATTTATTAGTAAATAAAACAATTATCATTTCAATCGCACTTCGCACCTGATTTCTCCAACAGCAGATTATATCGTCGCTACCATGTCAAACTATCGAATGTGAAAAAATGCATTTTTCATTACATTTAAAAGTGGGCCGATTGTCACCACTAAATTTTATTAGAATTCTTCGCCTAGTAACAATACTAATAAAATTTCTATGAAGTTATTCTGTGCCAATTTGGTCTTCTTATTTATTTAGAGATGCGGAATTCATACCGGAAATTTTGAGAAAAACATTTTTACTTCATGAAATCTCTGTTGCCAGTGGGCTACTTTTTAAAAATTCATATTACTTGATTGGCACCACTTTTTTGAAATTGTATAATTCACCTAGTATTCGCCTTATTTTATCTGTCATTACATAAAACGAATTTTTCTTTCTCAAAAAAACTTATGGTAATCAAGAAAATGGTATTTAAAAAAAAAGTAGTTAACTGGCAACAGCACATGCAATCAATAAATGTCTGACATTAAATACAGCAAATACTTCTGCTTAATATTTATGGTATGAACTCAAAATTTCTGAATGAAAAAGCAGGTAAACACTGGTGAAGAATACTATTAAAAGTTACTGGTGACAATCGGCCCATATTTAAAAGTAATGAAAAATGGATTTTTTCACATTCGATAGTTTGAAATGGTAGCTACGATCTGTGGTGCATAGGGCAGAACAATAAGAATAGCGAACGTTGGGGTATTCCATATTTTCGAATGAAATGATTTTATAATCACGTGATGGATTTAATAATTACTTAGTTTTTCCTTAAAAAAAGACAATACACTAAAAAATAGATGACTATTTTAATGTAAAAAAAAAGTTACAAAAATAAAAATTTTGGAGGGATAAAAAATTATAATAATAATAATAATAATAATAATAATAATAATAATAATGGTTTGGTTTAGATAAGTAAACCGCTCGTATCTATAGCTTTCACGCGATATTTTAATGCCAAGTATATGACTGTGCGTCCAGTTATCCAGTTATCCCAGTCCCTGTTCAGTTTCGGTCGTCTGTTGGAGAAAAACTGGATACCCATGGTACAGCGACTAGAATACATAGTGTGGAAAACGGCTACAAAATAGTACTAAAAAATTGAATTCACTAAATGTAGCACGATGCTGAAAAATAACGGGTCGATCGCAGCGACATCTTCTGGTAGTGGCGTAGACAGGGTGGAGGTCCAGATGATTTGGATACCACTAATTTTATAAAAATATTTTTGCCTTATCTAATTGCAGAATTTTCTGCGATATTCAAGGCGAAGAAAACTTTATAATACAGTGATCTCTCACTTATACGCGATACACGGAAATCATTTTGTTGCACCAGTTTTTTTATAAGGTAATTTTCGTCTTCTTAAATCGCACAATATATAAATCTAATTTTACTGTTTTAAAATAGTGGTATGAAAAAGTAATTACTGAACATCGCGTATAAGGGAGAGATCACTGTATTACTGGTTTCCAGAGCATTTGGACCTCCCTCTCTAGCTACGTCACTGTCTGCTCGCTCTTTTCAAACGCAAACATTGTATGAGACTCGAACTGAGAAAACGTTTCAGAATTTCCGGTTTGAATTCCAAAATTTTGAATTAAAAAATGGTAAAACCGTTTTCCACACTATGTATTCTAGGCACTGTACCAATGGTTTTGTATTGAATTCTGCAATGAATCGTTTCTTCACTCAGTAGGTGACGGAGGGTGTATATAATGTTCAGTCTGCAAAGAGTGGCCACATGAAGACTCCAGTGGATACGAGAAGTAAAAGCTGAGAAATCCATTACATCACAACATTAAAAATTGCTTGGAAATCTGAAAAAAAAATTTACTGACCTTAAAAAATGTATATATGTTGTAAAGTTCTATTCAGAAATTATTACTATAAAGCTTTATGTTACTAAAAGTAAAAAAAAAAACTTAATTTCTTATTAATACCCGTTTTTACCCTACCACAAAAATTCGGAGCTGTTTCAGATGGTCCCAGCAAACGATTCTTTACAAGTAGAGAAGAATTTGCCTGTGCCAACAGGTGTGTTTTTCAAATAGTCCAGATGTCCCCAAATACTTTTGTGTGGTGTTTCGATTTTTCAGCCCTTCTACACTTTTGTCAAGAGAGGAAAGCCGGTTTTTGCCTACTTTCCCGTATATCTTATTATACTATGCACTATAAAATTATATATACAGTGAAACTTCCTTGAACGGTCACCTCTGAACAACGACAACCTCCGAATACCGGCCATATATGGATGTAACCAAACGCGTTCCATAGCATTAACATTAGTGCGAACCTCTAAATAAGGAATTCCGAACAACGGCCGCTCAAAAGTTACGAGAGCAAAAATTTAACAGTTTTCGGTACCATTTCGTATTTATTTGCAAACCAAAATGTGAAGACGATTAAGTCAGATTGATGAGGAGTTATACACCAAAACAACTCATATCGTTATTTATCAAACGAAATTTACTTGATCTGTCAACAAAAAGTCACTTAATCACTTAATCTTTTTCCAAACACTAATATCTTAATCCTTTTGATAACCATTCAAAATGTCTTAATTTTCCCAAAACTCAAGAGGCACAGGGAGAACAGAAAGACTTTCGTACCACTGTGGGTATCTGGAAAACCGTCAACAAATAATCTGTCAACCCTTTGAATACTGGAATCAGACAACATAGCATTGAAAATACGGGCGGATACCGGAACGTGAAATATGCTGCGAGATAATTTCTTGCCCCCCCCCCCATTTTTTTTAATCTGCTACTTGACAGAACTGAATAAAGAAATGAAGAAACAAAAACGCAAAATCCTTCTTTTTATGGACAATTCGAAATCTCATCCTACTGAAAATGGTTTCAGTAATCTGAAAGTAGAAGACTTTAATAATAATGACGAAAATTTAGATAATATTCTTAGAACGGCAGGCATAACAAACATGAAAGCCAGTGAGTTTGTATGTCTGGACAAAGATTTGGCTGTTATTGCCACATTTGATTCCATACAGCAAATGGTGGAAGACAGGAGAGAGGAAGAGAAAAATGATGAGGAAGAGGAAATGGAAGAGATTATAGAATCACCTAACATTTTCAGTATTAACACATATACCGAAGTTTTGACGAACCTTCGTGAAATTCAAAATTTTGCTTTAAGTCATAATGATGAGGAGTTACACACCAAAACAACTCATATCGTTATTTCTTTGGAGAAAAATATTTGCAGCAAAAAAAAAAAAACAAAAAAAAAAACAAAGCAATTGCAAATCACTGATTTTTTTAATGTAGTATAACAATGTGGATAAATTAAAATGACAGTTTCCATTTAAATTTGTATATTTTGATTTTTTAAAACTGAAACCTCTGAATAACAATCACCTCTGAAGAGCGGTCACTTTTCACTGGTCCCACGGGTGACCGTTATTCAGAGGTTACACTGTACATAAATGGAACATCCCACAATGTATATACAAACAAAATTAAAACATTTTGTGGATATGTCTATGTCTGTGGATGTGTCTATGAGTAGGTTTAGAGGCGTAGAAATGGACTATCTATGGATAAGATTCATACGACACTTTCGAAAAAACAAATAATAGAAAAATATATATGGGATTACACTGGACTTCTGACAATTCTCATGATGTATCACATTCTATCGTATAATAAATATGGAAATAATTCTGTTACAGTATTTTTAGAATATAAATTCAATTACACGGAATAAACTTTCTGCATGGCAATCCCTGTATTTTTGAATAAGTAAATGGAATGCAGCCACGAGTTCTAGAGGAAAATTTGCTTGTCTCTGACATTTATTAGCTTTTTACTCGTGTACTTGGTACAGTTCGGGAACAGTCTTCTGAATACTCGGCCTTGGTACTGAGACGAGATTGGCAGCTGTCATATGCGGATTTTTTTTTCAGTATTTGTGCGGTTTTTTGAATTTGAATAAAACTGTTTTTTTTAAATTATATTTCGGCTTATTTTTCTGCGTATAAATAAGACAAAAGGTTTTTTTTTTTTTTTTTTTTTTTTTTTTTTTTTTTTTTAAGAAAACACTGGTATTCAAATTCAAGGGTCGATAAAAATGCTGAAAAAAATCCGCCTATGACAGGGATGGCAAACCTGTGGCAGTTGGCAGAATATTTTCGGCACGGAGTTGATCGAAGTTCTAAACAAAATAGAATAAAATTAAACAAAATTCATCAATTTAAACAATCTGAAAATATGAGCAATGTTTTTTTTTTTTTTTCTAAAATTGAAAAAATTGAAATACAACTTATTGAATTCCAATCTATTTCAATATATGTTGAATATTTTTTTTTTAAATAAGAGAATATTTGGAGAATATCGGAAAGATGGATCATAAGGCAATATAACCAAAAATGTCAATGATGTAATTCTAGCAACTTTGTATGAAATTTGCCATTTTAACAAATTTTCCTTACGAGTTCCTTACGATTTGCCTACGAGTCATTATTTTCATAAATGGATAAGATGAAAAACTCAAATAGAAATATCCAATTTAACTTGCATTCCGCTAAAAATAACTAGGTATGAACCCGATTTTAATTATTTGGCGTCTAAGATGCAATAACATTAACCAGAACCACATTCAATTTTTTTATTATTTTCTAAAATATAATTGTTACTACAATAATTACAGTATATTAATACCGTCATGTATGTTACTCCCATGTTTTTAAACCAAACAAACATAAAATTCAAGTAATTTTAATTCCTTACTTTTGATTGAATAAATTTCTTTTTTGATTGTCGGCTAATTACAGTGATGTAATTAGTGATGTCTTTTTTGAATGAAAACAATTGCACGCGTGTGTGAAAAGGTTGGCCGTCCCTAGCCTAAGACAATGACATCTGCCACTTGCATGTACGAGCACAAGCCTACACACTACATTTTCGAACTGTGTTGATCACAGCTTCATTTCTAGAATACAGAGGATTCTATTATCCCATCACAGTTATGAAATTTAAGATTAATAAATAAATACAAAGATTGTGTATTTTGACTGTTGTCAGTTTGTTTATTGGAAACATTTAAATATAAGTGTTTCAAGATCTTACAAAAAACATTTCGAAAGCGGGGGTATATTATTAAACCATTAAAGTTTAATTTCAAACTGCCAAATGAATTTTTGAATAAATTTCCCATAAAACTTGTTTTTTTTTCTTTTTTTAACAATTTGAACAGTATAAATAAATCATGAGGTTTATTTTTTTAGCCTCATTTCCGTATCATAAATTAAAATTATTCAACAAAATTATTTTCACGACAAGAAACATAATATCATGGCTAAGTTTTGAAAAAACATATATTTAAAAAAATATTATTAAATTTTTAAATGTTTAACCATTTTCAATTGTTTTAATTTTTTACACATTTTTAAGACATATTTATAGGGGTATCTTTCAAAACTTTAAGGATTCATTTTTCTATAAGTGATTAATGTAAGAGAAAAAAAATAAACGTCTTTATCTATGCTAGAATTGAATGAAAAACCCGAATTTCCCCATATTTACATTAAAAAAAATATTCTACTGCAAAATGTATCGCTAATTAAGTTGATTAAACATTTTCAATTACGGAAAGAAAATTAGAAACTTGCGTATTATCTTGGCTAGATCGCCGAAAATGGTTGCCAAATGCCAATCTTGTTTATGGTTGCCAGTCATGTTCAACACAGTAATTTAACATTATTAAATACATAATTTTTTTTTAAAAATAGTAAATAATATAAATTAAATAAATTAATAAAATTTAATAAATGAACAATAATAAATAAACAACAAAAAATATAAACTATAAAATATAAATATAAATAATATATAAATTATAATAAACAATGGTGTTTACAGTATTATCCGGGCCAGGTCAGATATAACTGCGCCAAACATGGTGCCATTTATACTAATTACAGTAACCCTTATTTTTGGCAATTATATAGTCTATTTATTTATTATAGTTCATAGTTTTTTATTATAATTTATAGTTTATTTATTTTTTATTATAGTTTATAGTTTTGTTATTTATTTATTAAGGTTCATTTATTATATATTATTTATTTATTTATTTTATATTATTTACCATTTTTAACAACTTTATGTATTTAATATTGTTAAATTACTATTTTGAATACGACTGGCAACGATAAGCAAGATTGACAATTGACAATTTTTTTTTTCAATCTATCTCCAAGCTCAGATAATACGTATGTAACTCCCAAAAATAAACTATCCTCTTTAATAAAAAGGTATGCGTTGCTGACGACTGGGATTTTCGATAATCGTTGCCACAGATTAATCTCGGAAAATGAAACATTTGAAGTTGCTGAAGCAATTAATAGCTCGAAAAATATTTGTCAGAAAATTGTTAGACAAACTTCGTTAGAAATGTAAAAAAAAAAATGTATTTTTCTTGATATAAATTTCAAATCTAATGATTATGCCATTTTTCAAATATTGCTTTTCAAATATTACCAAATTTCACAATGAAATACCATAGCTAAATCTTCACGTGTAAAAAGATAATGATAACTTCCATGTGTCCTGACGTATTACTGGCTATATAGCACGAGTCACAAATTATAAAAGCCTTACTATTCCGTTAAAATATAAATCTGAATTATGATGCCACGAGTGCATGATTTTTATTTCATTTTAATATAATCATCTTAGAAACAAGGTTTTGGAATTTTTTTTCGAATGGGACTAAGAAATCGGCCAATACTGTATATTATTTTGAGTTTAACAGAGGAAAGGTGGGGGAGCACTTTATATTATTTAGGTTTCCTCAGGAACTTTTGGTCAGAATTGAAAGTTTAATATATCAAAACATCAGAAATTAAATTGAAATTTAAATCGGCAATAACTATAACGAGTGTCCTTCAGTTCTTTTGGATAGATTTTCTTTTAAAAATATAAAATCATTCAACATCGATTTTAGGTATTTTTAAGGTTATTATCACGGGCCCGGGCAAAGCCGGGCATGTCAGCTAGTAAACTATAATAAATAAATAAACTATAAAGTAGTAAAAAAATAGGGTTACTATAATTAGTATAACTGGAGACATGCAATTTTATCTCACCTAGCCCAGATAATACGTAAGTATCGAAAATAATGTCACTCCTTACACATCTGATGAAGTTTAAGCATTTTAAAAGTAACAAAATATTAATAAAATTCCAACTGGAGAAAAAGGAATTTAACGATTGGAATTCTGATACATTAAAAAACAAAACCGAAAAATCATGCGCCAAGCATAGATTATGTAACACTTTCCAACGCTTCCAAAATAATTTTACAAATCATACCGTTTAATAAGTTGAAAGATAACATCTAAGTAAACAATTTGGAAAACGCATAACATGTTTAAAAACATAATTTCAGGAATTTCGAATATATACAATATTCGGAAAAATATCCGAATACTTTGTGTATCCAATATCCGAATACTTGAAATTTTGTGTATTATCGTTTTTCAGCCCTGTATATGATCTATAAATTTGTATATATACTACATAGGATGCTAAATTTTAGTTCAGTTAGGAAACGCGTAGCACAATTTAAAATTCTCCTTCTGGAGTTTGTCAATGAACGGAAATGTGTTCTCGAACTTTTGTGCTTCCCTGTATATGATCTACAGAATTTATACACACCACGCAATAGACAAAAAGTGAGTTAAATTTAAAATCGCGTTCAGTAACTTAAAACGCACTTCCAGGAATTATTGTTAACAGACTAGTAGAGAATTCTTTTGTGTGTCCCTGTAAATGAACGATGACTGTTATACACACAATATTCTGTAGTAAGCCTCTTGTAAAGCACCTTAGTGATAGATATAAATTTCAATGCGTTTAAAATAGTGAAACATTATTTAAATAAACCGCAGACGATTTTTCTCCATAGACGTAATGTAACGGAATTCTTTTGACTGTCCCTGTAAAGTAACTATAAGTGTTATGCACACCCTATTCCATATTAATCTTCTTGTAATGCACCTTAGTGATATATATCAATTACAATGTGTTTGAAATTGCGTAACATCGTTAAAATAAACCGCAAATGATTTTTCCCCATAGATCGTAATGTAACGGAATTCTTTTGAGTGTCCCTGTAAAATAACTATAAGTGCTACACACTTCCGTTGAAATAGGAAACATGTTATAGATACCGACAATAACATATAAAAATTGCAGAGCAATCCGAGCATATTTACGGGAGTTAGAGCACGGATAGACGGCCAGACGGCCAGACGGCAGACAAACCGAAGTCATAAACACTTTTCAACTAGGTTGGAAAGTGTTAAAAAGAGTAAAGGAATGCATTAAAAAAAGCTTTTTAATGTACATTTATAATTACCAGATCTTTCGTAACTTTACCAGTATATACTTGGGACGTCTAAATACATTTTAAGCGTAAACCTCAAAAATTTATATTTTGGTTATTTTTCGCAAAGTGAAAGATATCTAATACCCTTAATCGCAACATTATTTTTGGTTTTGAAAATTTTATTCATGTTTTTCGCTGTAATCATATATTATAATACGAGCAAATCTTGTATGTATGTATATATTTTTTTATGTATGTATATAAATTTTGTGTATTATCGTTTCCGGGCACGAGAAGACCATTGGGCTACGTTACAGGATCACGAAAATTCGATTAATGGGTCATTTCAGGTTATTACGGGTCAGGGTCAAGCCATAGCTGCCAACCACGGAGGAAGATACCTCCGGAAGTTTCTTCCCCCGTACTGCCAACTTTTACGCTTTTTTGTTACTACTAAAATGTAGTAGAAATTACTTCCTTATGTAATCACACGATATTGTCGATTTAATAAAATAAAATTTACTATCAAATGTTAGTGGTAGGAAAAAAGCGTAAAAGTTGGCAGCTATGGTCAAGCTAACTTTGTGAAAAAAAAAAAAAACGGCTGAAACAATTTTAACTAAATTTCTTATCCCACCGTTTTCTAGCACGATACGACCATTGGGATAGGTTACCTATTCGAGAAAATTCGATTAGTGGGTCATTTTGGATCACTAGGAGTCAGGGTCAAACTAAATTTTGGTAAAAAACGGCTGAAACGATTTTGACTAAATTTCTTATCCTACCGTTTTCGAACACAAAAAGACGATTGTGTTAGGTCACATGATTCAGTAAATTCGATTAATGGGTCGTTTTGGTTCACTATGGCTCAGGCTCAAGCTAACTTTATGTAAAAAATTACTAAAAAAATTTTGACTAAATTTTTATACTACCAATTTCGAGCACGAGAAGAACATTGGGCTAGGTCATGTGTTCGATAAAATTCGATTAGTGGGTCATTTTTGGGTTACTACGGCTCACAGCGTTCCAATGTGAATATAGGTTGAAACAGTTAAGTTGTTGAACAGTTGACAGCAAAGGAAGTTTCAAAGTTTACAACATTGCGCCAAATTTGGCGAAATGTTTGCAGCCAAAGCCGGCTCGTGGCTGACTCTTTTTCGGGCACTAAATGCATGTTCCAAAATTTATTATATTCTTACCACTACTTTGTAAAAAAAATATTTGCCTTATTTATTGCTAGAACAATGGATCAACGGTTTGGTTGTTCATTTTTGATGGCCGATTATCTACTCGAGGGATATAGGCCTAGGAATGTGCCCTCCATTGGGGTCTTTTTAAGGGATCCTAACCAGTAATTACGGCAGGGTTCGAAGAGAACCACGGAAAACTCTGAATAGTTAGGTCGACGAGCACGACAGGGGTTTGAACACAGCACCTCCCGTCTACCAGCTTTGAGAGCAGAACCTCTAAGCCACTGATGGGGCCAATGACTCAACGGAACAATGTAGTTAGCAGAATGGAAAACCTAGTTGCGTACCTACTGAACTTTCAGGATAAATGTAAGCGATTTGCTAGGCAATTTGGGAGCCGTCAGAAATATAGAAAGTTAAAAAGAAAATATACAATTTAGTAAAGAAATTTAAGTTTAACAATAAAGAACTAAAAAATTTCCATTGTATTCAAGATGACAGACGAAAGCTACCGAGGGTCGAACCCATCTCAAAAAAGAAAAAAAAAAGACTGTTACAGAAACCATACATTTAGTTTAAAAGTTACGAAATAATAAAATTTTGGAAAAATAAAAGCCACTAGGCAAAATAATTTTTTTCTTTAATTCTGCCATTAGAACAATGAAAAGTTTTCTTAAAAAGTAATGGTACGAAAAGAATAAAAATTTACAGCCCTGTATTTAGTCCCCCAAACGGAGCGCCACTGTTTGCAACATTGGCGAAATTTGGCGGGAAAATTGACTTTCAAGATGACCAATTGCAAAACATATGCTTTGCGCCAAATGAATTACTGTTGGTTGGCGAAAAAATTGGTGTTCAGGACTGAAGGAATTTCCAAGAAATTCTCAGTAGGAGACTAGATAACCAATACTTCACAATACAACAGAAAGTTACTCGTAGTTCAAAGTAGTCTGCACTGAATTTATTGTTATATTGAACACAAAGCTAATTTTAACCGAGCTCTTCCCAGCTGGTTACATTTTAATATTTGGATTGTTTTGTCCATCACGTTAAATTTGCGCAATCTATTTTGTATGAAATTCTATTGTATTTATTTATTCCAGATATTATATACATATTTAGTTATGATAAAAATGCACTATATTACTATGTATGTAATATATATATTTATATTAGGATGTTTCATATATGATGTTCGATATCAAATAACATGATGAAACATCTCATTAGCAGGATTCATATAGATAGATAGATAGATAGATATACGTATATGTATATTTGTGATATATTTTAGTATCAATAATATATATTTAGGATGTCTGGTCATACCACTGCATTTAAACTCCAATGTGAAACTCGTTGTGCTATGGAGCTAAAATAAACTTTGACGCTAAAGAAAAAACAACTTTAATTTATTTTTTCACAAATTTTCATTACAATCTGAATTATACAAGTTTTTGAAAAAGTGTAACGATTTTTCTATGCTTTCTTAGTATTTAAATTTTTTTTGGATGGTGGATGTCTCCTAGATGGCGAATTTCAGTGACTTTGTTTTTTAAATCATACCAAATGAGTAAATACGCCTATTAATTTTTCGCGATGTATATATGTGACGTATAAGGTACTCAAAAGTTTGTATTGTTCGTACCAGTAATTTTGAATAGAAAATTGTCCTCTATTCAATCACAGGACTCCTCCAATTTAATTGGATTAAAATTTCTTTTCTGAATTACAGGTGGAACATATTAAAATATCTGTAAAGAACGTTTGTCGTGAAGGGGTTAATTGTGTTTTATGCTACAAATCAAGTATTTTTGTTGATATATCACGGTTCGTACGCTACTAATTTCGTTTCTTGAAAAACGAGTTGTTAAACCTATTGTGTGTATTGAACTTTCATCTCTACCCATTGGAAATCGTACACATTTTCAGGTACTATTACATCAGTTCACGGTACTTTATAACTTCCCATGTTTACGACACAAACCAAAGTTGTTGTATCTAAGTTTATAAGATGTATGTATCGATTTAAGATGCATGTGAGTAAGCAAATATATAATGATTGGTTAAAAAATATGAATATAATAATATTAAATGTGGAGTATGTACCATAAAAGTAATTTAAATATTTAAAAACATTAAATAATCTAATATATTTTAGTATATAAATGAAGTCCGCGAAAAAGTAATTTTTATATAGACGTGTGAATTCTTTCTTTACCACAGGATAAATCTTATCAAAATCATCAAGTACTGACATTTATACTTTAAAAAATGTTTCTAAAACAATTATCGGAATTGAAAAATGTTCGTAATTTTAATGGAGATTTTAGGTTTGTTTCTCTTATAAACGTTCCTTTCTTAAAAAAAAAAAAAAAAAAAAAAAAAAAAAAAAAAAAAAAAAAACATGTGTTGTTAAATCGTATTTTTTGCAAGATTTTTTAAATCTTTTTGTTTGTTTTGAATGTTTTGAGGGTAAATAAGACCCTTTTTTACTTGTTGTAAGCTAACGACAAAGAAAAAATATATAATTTAAGAAATACTGTTTGTTCACAACTGGAGACTAAAAAAAAAAAAAAGATATTTTAAAGAGAGAGAAAGTTTCACAGGATGCAGCCGTTGCTTAGAGACTAATACATTTTTAAACTATTTTGTGCTTAAAAACGTTTAGTTTTTTTTATAACGTATTGTTTGAAGAAAAAATAAATCGCAAACTATCATAAAAATGGTCGTAAAAATGAGTTATTCTTACAGCCGAGCACAGAAATTCATATATTGCTTTTCTATGCAAAACATTCAAACTTACTTATATTTGTAATTTTGTGAAATAACTGTAATAAAGTTTATTTATGTTATTTCTTGCATTTTTATGTATTATCCAGTAAATAGAACGAAGACCGCTTATATTATTGCATACATATTACTAGTATAATGCTTACAGCCAAGTTTTGCAAAAATTTTTCAACCACAATTTTTGAAAAGAAAAATTATCTTAGTTACTCACAAAAAAATAAATTAAATAAGCCAAATTTTTTCTGTTTAAATTTAGGCGCTTGAAATAGGGGTAAAAAAGTCAGCAACTTTAGTAATGTATATGTTTTCATAAGCCAAATTATACTATTAGATGGGGTATAACGTAAACCACAATCATATACTATTTGACAATAAATCAAAGTTGAAGAAAATAAGATACTTAAACCATTTCAATTCAGCCATTATTTTTTTTTAATAGTAATGGTGTTCATCAGAAAAAAAAAAGAAAAAAGAAAACAAATACTGTTTCTACAATTTATTCCAAATAAGTTGTAGGTTAACCTAATTAAGTACACCAAGGCTGTCCAACCTGGCGCCAGCTGTTCACCAGAAAATTCTTACAGAAACCTTTTCCTTATAAATTCGGAGATTGAATTAGGCAAATATTTCTATAAGAATTTTCTGGTGAAAAGCGGGCGCCAGGCAGTGTTGCCAGTGGACTACTTTTTTTTAATTCATTTTTCTCCATTGCCACCAGTTTGTTGAGAAAGTAAAATTCCGCTTATGTAATGATAGATTAAATAAGGAGAAAATAAACCGAGTTGTACCATTTCAAAGAAGTGGTACCAATCAAGCAATCTGAATTTTTAAAAAGTAGCCCACTGGCAACACTGGCGCCAAGTTGGACAGAGCTGAAGTACACCATCACTGAAAGGTTTATAGTTCGGGCGAAAGCGTCACATTTTGCAACCAATTTTAGCGTCGATGATTTTGGTACATATGATAGATTCGACGGTACATATAACTAAATTGTTAGTTAGATGGCGCACTAGCGTAGGATGTTGGCACATCAGCATCGCACATCCCGCTGCAATTTTAAATGGATAGCTACCCGACTACTGATGTTACTCCGACACGGCGACATGATCAGTAACCTGGTTGCCATTCTTTTAACATTGTAACGATCTGTGCAATGTTTCTATGACAAAAATCTCCGCTGTATCGCCAGTTGACTGATAGTTTTATTATATGTCCTATCTAATCTATCATATATACCAAAATCACCTATGCTTAAATTGGTTGCAAAAATGCTGCGCTATTAAGAATTTGCTCAAGAATTTCAGATGGTATTCGACAAACCGTGTAAAAATCGAAAGCGTCCGGTCATTGTACCTTAATTTTTGGACAACAGTGTAAAAATTAATTAAATATTTAAAATAACTAATATAATAATTTAAAAAAAAATCCGGAAGAAATGGTCGTACGAGAAAGATTCAAACGTACAACATACAATCAGCCTGAAAAACATGTAACTTACGGAGAAATCGTACAATATGGCACCCCTACTCTATGGTTCCCGTTTTCTTTATATTTCTTATCAGTGAATTATCATACATGCAAAAGTAAATTATGTAACATCTATGTTATATAAGCATATATTTTGTATATATATGTTATATATACAAAACAAAATATAGAATTTTTTTTATCGAAATTGCGACTTTAATAGCCGTAGGAAGGGTGCATACAGTGTTTCCATAACTTTTTTAATGAAAATTTGGCCTTATTTAATCACTAAAAATATTAAAAGACAATTATTATCAGACAAGGTGATTACGAAATTTGCAATTTATATATCAAAAAGAAATTTTTTAATCAGAAGGTTGGTGCCAGGTTCATTGAACATTCCATGGAATGCACATATAAAAGATATACAGTGCGTCCCAAAAGTTTATAGACAACGGGGTTTTCTTATTTTACAATAGAGAAAAAGGAGTAAAAATTTCAAAAGAATTTAAAATTATAAATAGTATTAATGCAATAATAATACCGTAATTTCCGGCGTATAAGCCGCAGCTCAAAGAGTCGTTTTTCGACCCAGAAATTTTATTCAATAATTGTAGTTAAATATTTACAGCGATCTTATAAGTTACATTTTTATTCTGGGTCGAAAAACGGCTCTTTGAGCTGCGGCTTATACGCAGGAAATTACGCTACTATAAAAAATAATATTATACAATCCCAGACCTTGTGAAAAAAATTAAAACTTAAATTTTACATTCCTAAAAGTTTATATACAACTCATTTTTCCCGTTAATGTTCAAATTTTAAGCCCTTTTTTCTCATCACTTCAAAAACTCGGTCAGGCATACTCAAAAGAAGAGTTTGAAGAAATTATGGCATTAAAGAAAACCATTTTCGTTTAGTTTGTAGCTTTAGATTGTGAACCGTTTCAAATTGACGCCCATTAGCATATACGTCTCTAAATAATATTCACCAGAGGTTCTTTATTGGGTTCAGGTCAGGACTTATGGCTGGCCAGTCCATAACAGTTACTTGGTTTTGTGTTCTAAACCACTGCATTATAGAGTTGGACACTTAAATGAAATAGTTGTCTTGCTGGTATGCCCATTTGTCTCCTCATAGCAACTTTCCAAATTGAAGTAACTGTACTTCAAGCATTTTTTGGTAATCTTCGGAACATTGACGACCTTTCAAAAAAGCAATATCAGTTGTTACATTATAAGAAAATGCTCCCCACACTATGAGTGAACCCCCTCCTTGTTGTCTGCTGATTAAAGTTCGTGGTTCCTTGCGAATATCGTACCAGTAATATGTCCAACCATCAGGGCCATGTGAATTAAATTTCTTTTCATCACTGAAACGAACACTCATCCATTCATCTGTCCAATTCATGTGATTTCGGGCCCACTGAACAGGAGCATCTTTATGCCGTTTTGTAAACTTTGGCGAACGACGTATTTTGCGATAGTCAAGAAATGTACTTGCCTGCAGCCGTCGATGGACCGTGAATTTTGATACTGGAACACTTACATCTTTAGAAACTGAACATATAGACAGGTTCTGGGTTAAAACTATTCTCAAAATATCTCTGTCTTGTCGTTTAGGTGTTTTCTTTGGTCGTCCAGAACGGGATTATATTTCAAAATTGTCACGTTTTGACAGAATTCGGTTGAATGCCAATACTGCTAGGACAAATTTTTCTTGCAATGTCCACAACTTTCCATCGACGAGCCTTTAAACGATAGATTTGCAAAATTTCCTTTTTGGAAAACTGCACCTTGCAAGGCATCTTTGCAATCATTTGTAAACGGAAAGACAGATTCGGTTTTATCTCAGAAAACTATTGCGTCACAAGTACATGACCTTGAAATATGAAAATTTTGGATATGAGTACTTAAATCAGCTTTTAACACCTGTTGGCTATATATTTTTGGGACAGCAATTTTTTTATTTTTATTTTTTTATATAAAATCTATAACTGTGAAAAGTTATTTGAGTATTTTATAATTTTTATTTCATCATTATATATTTGCATAATTTATTTCGTTTTTCTTATCTGTTTAGTTAGGTCTTAAATCTAAGAAATGGTTGTCTATAAATTTTTGGGACGCACTTTACCATCTTCCCCGTAAAAAATTAAAACAAAATGAATACATATTCGTTATTTTTAAATACAAATTTTTAACAGCGTATGCGGCAGATTTTACTTCATTTCATTGTCATAAAAAGCATTTTTTAACCACTAATCCCGATACATTTTCTTCAATTTGTTAGTAGTCACGAATTCGTGAATTATTTTATTGTTAATTTTCCTTTGTTATCAACTTCATAACATGTTTAATAAATGCAGTCACGCTCGTTTTACTCATAAGAAATAGAATTATAAGTAGATTATGATTGTGATTCATCTGACTGTTGAAGAACCAGTACCGTAATTTCCTGCGTATAAGCCGCAGCTCAAAGAGTCGTTTTTCGACCCAGAAATATTATTTTATAAAATGTAACTTAAAAGATCGCTGTAAATATTTAACTACAATTATTAAATAAAATTTCTGGGTCGAAAAACGACTCTTTGAGCTGCGGCTTATACGCCGGAAATTACGGTAAGTGTCGTCTGCACACGTATTCACGCAATGTAAATGTCATTTTTACAATAGAATTTTAAGCATTCAATTATGAGATATTGGGATTACATAGACAGAGCAAACTGATATCAGTTTCAGAAAATATTTTTCTCTCTCCGTATTGTTTATTCAAGAAAAGAGAAAATCTGGTATTGTTATTTTTGAATATAATATTGAAAAAGCAGCACTTTTGATTAAGTGTGTTGACAATACAGGTAACAGAAAAGTTTTCAACAGCTTTAATAATATATATTTATATTATTTGATGGACGTTTCGTTCTTTCTTTATAATAATAATAAATATTATTATTATTATTATTTTACGTAACTATGATTATTTAAATGTTTTTAGCCTCAATCACACGACATTTTTTCGTGTTGTAAAATTAATAAGCAACTCTGTTGCTCAATATAAAACAAGGCATTTTTCTAACTTTTTTCTTATTTCTATAAATCATAAATATTTCTGCTATGTGGAATTATAAAGTTGAGAACGATTTTGTCATTACTCAAAGAAATTACTAATAAATTATATTTATAATTATATTGATAATAATAATAGTTATTATATTTATAACGAAACATGATGCAACTTAAAATTAATCAAGAATTTATTTACATAGATTTGTTTCTGCAACGCATAGTATTCCTGTATGAGTTTTTAGATTATATATATCTTCTGAAATATTTCATTTATAAAGAAATAATAATGTTTAACCCCACAGTGCATGAATTTTTCTTTTAGAATTGCGTTTTTTTATATACTTATATTAAGAATTCGACACCAGAAATTTAAAGATAAATTTTTAACTTTATTTAGTAGCATATTATTGTTATTTTTACAGTATTAATATTTCTATACAAATATAGTGGTTGCAAAGAGCTTAATTTATTTATTAAAAATTAAATAGAAAGTGTTGCCAATTGGCTACACTATGTACTGTAGGGTTAACCGATTGATTATGGGGTTGGGAAATATGTCGTCCCAGCGACTATTTATTTATTCTATTTGCACCATTTTTTTCTAAAATAATATGTGACATACACTTGTACTGTGTAAAATCTACCAGAGAGAAATTATTTTGTAAATTGTTGTACGAGTGAATATAAAAACAGTCAACAGTCCTAGCCCGTAATCAAAAGGTAAAGACTGTCTTTTATTACAATTTAAACATTATAAAATATATTTGCACTTTGTTACTGTCTTCGAAAGAGTGCTAAATATTTACAAATAGAGATCAGTGGAGTAGAGTATTTGCTGAACAAATATATCTCTATTCGGATAAATTGAAAGTCGATTCTCACTTATTAACCATGCCGGGATTACCAAGAAAACTTGAACGTCATTTTTATCGTAATAAAACAAAACATGAATTACCTGTTTTGGATTAAGAAGAGAAAACCAATAACAAATGCAATATACAATATAATGGTAATTATAACATTAATAAAGAAAGTTGTGTTTACATTAATTTATTTTATAATAGAAAATATACAGGGGGCCATAAATTCGTACAAATTTTAAAAAATCATAACAAAAGAAGCAATGTTCGGAAAAATTTCGGTTTACGTGAATATGATCAAATGGACATTGGATGTTTTTCCATGTATAAAAAATGATTCCAAAAATAACCGAAAGATGTCGCTCACACGTCATACTGAGGTGTTTTATGCAAATTAGGACGATCCTACAAACCCCACGCTTCCTCAAAACGTCGTACTAAATTCAGTATCTCATTTAAATAAATAGGGTTTTTTTGCGCCATAAGTCCTTTCTCCGTGCGATCTTTCGGTTACTTTTGGAAAGATTTTTTTATATATGAAAAACAAATCCAATGCCCCTCTCATCATATTCGTGCAAACCAAACATTTTTCCGAGCATTACTTCTTTCATTATGATTTTTTTTAAAGTTTGCACGAATTATGACGCACGTACGAAAACTAAAAATGATCATTTCTGAACGGGATTAATATTTAAAACTGACTTATCGGAATCTCAACATTATAAAATGTATTTGTACTCAACTACTTTCTGCGCCAGAGAGTTAGCTCTTTGCAAATAAAGATAAATGAAGAGAATAATATATTTGTTTAACAAACAGCTCTCTATTTGAGTAAATGGAAGAATCAATGTGACCTATGTGAATGTGTGGATTACCAAAACTACTTAAGAGTCACTTGCATCGTAATAAGAAAATAGAACTTGCTGCTTTTGGATTAGAGGGGAAAAATAGTCATTGCAATGTACAGCAGAAATTTATATAAATCCTAGTTAAAGTAAAGTATTTGCTTCATCATATATTTTATTAAAAAGTGAAAAATAAAATAATTATAATGCGATTTTAAAACTTTAAAATACACGAAAATATTCGCAGCTTTCACTCCTCAATGGTATTTAAAACTGTCTTTTATTACTATCTCAAAATTATAAAATGTATTTGCACTTAGTTGATGTCATATGTTAAGTGTTAGGGCTTTGCTAATAGATACAACAGGAGTAGAGAATGTATTTGTTGAATAAACAACTTTCTATTCAGTTACATAGAATAAACAATCTCATTTATGTTAGTAAGAGAACATGTTTCAACATCTTCGCGACGGAAAAGCATTATCGAATTTTTAATTTTTTACCACCGTTTTCTTTTAATTCAAATTTTTTTATTAATAAAATCCCAGAACTTACTTATGGGTTTAATCAAATCCAAACTGCTTATTTTGAGATGCATTTTTAAATTTATTTTTGCTCTAAAATGCATCCAATTGGCAGGTTCTCTTATTCAGAAACTTTTATAATTTCCGTATTGTCTCGATTTTTTGATAAAGACAGAATATATTTCAAAAAATACTGTCAAAGTGGACATTTTGAACCGAATTTCCCGAAGCGATAGTGCTGGAAACAAAAAAAAATTATCGTACAGTAAATAATTGTTTGTAAAACAATTTCTAATTAATTGAACGAAAAATAAAAACATGGGTCCCTTATAAATCTCTTCATAAATCACGCCGCCATGTTTCATGTTTTTATTTTTAAAAACAAGTAATATAATTTTTTTTTAAAAGTTTTTAAGTCAATTCCTACTTTTTAATCATAAATATATAAAATAAACCCGTGTAGCATTAATGTCCCACGTTATCGTTATTGAACATTATTTTATAATCATCGTTGCGGTATTTTATTTCTGTGGCGTCACTTATTTGAGATAAATCTTTCATTTCATTTATGAAAACAATGGAAGTAATTTTTTTCTCCCATTTAAAACTAAAATTAATGAATTAAATTTAATGAATGAATTAATATTTGAAAAAACTGTATTAACATAAAGTGCCATCCACTACAAGTTTAAAAAAACTTATTTGAACTTGAGTGGATGAATAGAAAATATTCTATTAACGATTGAAAATTTGAACAAGATATATATAGAGAGAGTGTGAGCTAATAGTAGGAATTAAATGAGTCTGAAAATGTGTCTCAAAATTTTGAGTTGTTGAGCGTGGAAAAATATTTTTTTTTTTTTTTTTTTTTTCATAGCCTTAAGTAAAAAATGGAAATTTTAGATTTAAAATTTCTGGTAGAAATAACTAAGGATTCTGAATATTTTATGAGTCACGGATACATGACTCTCATCGCGAAGGGATTAAAAATCTATTCTAGCTAAATAAGAAAATGGAAATTGTTGCTTTTGGATTAAAGAAAAAAAAATTATCGCAATGAACGTCAAAACAGAATTCAAATCAAAATAAAATGTGTTATATTAATTTCCTCATATATTTTATTAAAAAAAATGAAAAAAAAGTAATTGATTTTATTTGCATTTAAAATTTTAAAATGCCCTGAAATTTCCGTAACTTTCACTTTTAAATAGTATTTAAAACTACATTTTATTGTTATCCTAACAATATAAAATGTATTTGTACTTAGTTACTGTCTTCGAAAGAGAGTTAACTCTTTGCAAATACAGGTAAGTGAAATAGAGAGTATATTTTGTTGAACAAATAGATCTCTATTCGATTGAATCTAAGAACCAATCCTATGTCAATGAAAGGATTACCAAAATACCGTAATTTCCGGCGTATAATCCGCAGCTCAAAGAGTCGTTTTTCGACCCAGAAATTTTATTCAATAATTGTAGTTAAATATTTACAGCGATCTTTTAAATTACATTTTATAAAATAATATTTCTGGGTCGAGAAACGACTCATTGAGCTGCGGATTATACGCCGGAAATTACGGTAACTTAATAATCACTTATGTCGTAATAATAAAATAGAACTTGCTGCTTTTGGATTAGAGAGAAAAAATAAACATAACAGTGTACAGTAAAACAGAATACCTACCATAAATAAAGTATGTTTTGTATTTACTTTATCATATATTTTAAAATACATAAGTGTATATCATATGTATTATCTAACATTGTCAGTTTCCAAAGTATAATAATAATGTTTAAAATTGGCTTTTATATCCATCTCAACATTACAAAATGGATTTGTACGTAGTTACTGTCTGTAACAGACAGCATACTTTTTGCAAACAGACGTATGTGGAGCATAGTATAACTTTATAAAGCTACGTCTTTAGCACCAGGATTTTTAACTTATAGCAGACGAGTTTCGGCAACATTTAGCGTATATTAATTACTGCAAAGAATGATGGATATTTGTTCAAATATATGGAAGAAAAGAATTACGACCAATAGAATTACGGGAAATTACAGGAATAGCCAATGGGAAAATTGTACAGATACTGGAACTGGTAATGTGAAATAATGCTAGTAAAAATTAAGAAAAAAGGTTTTTATATAATATTTCCATATGTGTATTAGAGGATTACCAAATCAACTTAAGAATCACTTGTATCGGTATAAGAAAATCGAACTTGCTAGTTTTAGGTTAGAGAATTAAAATAATTATCGCAATGGTACGACAGAGAACAAATCATAGCAAATATAAAATACCGTACATGTCGGTGTATATCCTGCCACTCAAACATATTATAATAACTAGACATTTTATTTCATAATTAAATTTAAATAATTACGACAAAGCAATAAATAACATTTCATTAAATAAAATTTCTGGGTTAAAGTACAATTATTTGAGCGCCACCTTATCCACTGGAATATACCATAATGATGTATTTATTTCATCATATATTTCATATTATATATATCGTCGCTACCATGTCAAACTACGAATATGAAAAGATGCCTTTTTCATTACTTTTAAAAATGGACCGATTGTCACCACTAAGTTTTATTAGAATTCTTCCTCTAGTAATTAGTTTTCCATGAATAACAGGGTTGCCAGTTCGACCTTCTTTTTTACTCACAGACACCGAATTCATACCGGAAATTTTGAGAAAAGATATATAACTTTAAGTAATCAAGAAATGTCTATCATTAAATAAAGCAAAAATTTCTATTTGAAATTTCTGGTACGGATTCGAAATTTCTGAATAAAAAAAGGAAGCCAAACTGGCAACCCTGCTGAAGAATACTATTAAAATTTAGTGGTGATATACGGCCCATTTTTAAAAGTACTGAAAAAATCATTGTTTCATATTCGATAGTTTGACATGGTAGCGACAAATGTGTACACTATGATTTTTTTTTTTTTTTTTTTTTTTTTTTTTAAATGAAAATAGTATTTAAAACTGTCTTTTATAACTATCTGAACTTTATAGAAAAGCGCTGGTACTTTGTTATAGTCTAGGATAAAGGGTTAGCCCTTTGCAAATACAGGTATGTAAATAAAAGATTGTATAATATATATACATATTATCCCATTCGCGACAACCGTCTTTTACAGAATTTTTAATCTTTTACCAACGGTTTTTCAAAACAGAAATTTTCGCCTAATTGAATCGCAGAAATGCTAAGATTTAAGAAGGCAAAGCTTACAAAAAAAGTCCTTCCGGCCTGTACCGGGAGGAAAAGGTAGCTTTTCTATATCTTCGTTTTAAAATTTTAGCTAATGTTACACGAAAACAGCAAGCTAAAATGCAAAGAAACGTTTACAAAAGATTCGTTAATACTGAATTTGAATAAGAAATTCGCCAAATTATTGAGCAATAGCCAAATTGGCTTCATTTATGAAGACTTATTTTGGTCGCCAAATTTGGTGATATCTCGCCAAATTTGGCATATTTCACCAAATTTGGCATATTTCGCCAAATGTCGCCAATTTTGGCGAGAATTTGGCGCTAACGGATATGAATATATAGTTTTATGCGTATGATTGGGAAAATTATTACAACAATGAAAGAAAATAATTTGCGAGTAATCGCATTAATGTGCTGTTTTGTTTCAAAATGTCAGCCACCCTAGAATTTCAAACTGCTCTATCTCAGCCATTTTTTAAGATAGAGGTAAACCAAAAAATGCTCTGGAATCCTTGTATCAAGGCCTAACACGTAATTAAAAAATAAATTTGAATTTTTATTTTTTTGTATATTTATTTTGTTTTAAATTTTAAATGGCCGCCATCTTGAAACAAAATGGCGGACCAAGCTGGCCAACGAACTCTGTCGAGACATTAGTGACACATCTTCATACACACAATTAGTTTCATCAAAATCGATTCATAAATACGGGCGTTATCGTATAACATAGGTCAGATATATATATATATATATATATATATATATATATGGATATATATATATATATATATATATATATATATATGGATATATATATATATATATATATATATATATATATAAATCAACATTTGAACGGAGGGTGGTTTTGGGGTCTGGGGGTCATGATCGGTGAAAATATATCGAAATTTTCCGGAACTGCTTTCCTCCGAACGGCTGCAATAGGTAGCTTTATACTTTTTTGTATTGAAAGCTACCTAATAACTGGTGGGAATATTCAAGGATTCTGAGCATCTTATGCTTCACGTATACGTGTCGCTCGTCCCCAAGGGGTTAAACAGGGTTAGTACTCTTTTGCCACAATTTTTAAATAGAATTCTTTGCCTTATTTAAATGCTGAAAAGTATTACAAATCCTGCAATTAAACGAGGCGTTTTTAGTTTCTGCTATTTAACACTACAACTACCATGAGCCGTCATTTTGACGGTTACCAAATGAATATATTCCGATTCGAACCAGAAAAATCTTTTTAAAATAAATTAAATATAAAACTCACTGAACTACGTTAAATGAATAAGTTAAGCAGTTTTAAATAAAATATCTGGTGTGAAATAGTTTTAAAAAACTTGAGTAAAATTTCCGGTAGTTTTAGTGTTAACTATTAAATCGAAAAATTCTTTAAAAAAATTATGGTAAAACGTATGAACCTTGCTACACTCTTTATTTTTTATTTATACTTTCTACTTTTTAGTGCTTTAAATATTTCGCTGCTATAGTTTCACAGCCAGTTAACATATTTTGGCGAGCGTGGTTTTGTGCATCATTGACTATTAATAATTCTGTTTGGCAATAGTTATTAATTTTTTTTAATTCCCATTCAAATTCAGTATTGACAAAAACTATGAATTTTCTAAAAGCCGGTTTCCACACATTTTGCGTTCTGATTTTGGATCAAATTAGCTGGATTCTTTAAAACATGGAATAAAAAAGTTAGCTTTTCTTACCAGTATAGGCCTGAATGACTTTTTTGGTTTATATTATCAACTTTTAGTGTTTTAAATGTTTCGTTGTTGCAGTTTCACATCTAGATGGCCTAGTTTGGAAAAGCGTGGTTTTGCTCAGCATTAACTTCATTGAGGCCGGCTAACGGAAAAACGCCTTAAAATTAATTTATAAATTTATAATTAAGTTCTAAAAATATTAAAATGCTGTATTAACATCGGAAACATACATGGGCAAAAAATCTATTACAAAGTTAAACTTTTACATACAAAAAACAAATTGAGTTAAATAAAAGAGTGTAATATAAAATACCTATATATATATATATATATATTTGTTTAACAAATGGTTCTCTATTCG
The DNA here is from genome assembly GCA_963931845.1 of Maratus michaelseni. NCBI lineage: Eukaryota > Metazoa > Arthropoda > Arachnida > Araneae > Salticidae > Maratus > Maratus michaelseni. The sequence continues at coordinate 220,679,557 of OZ007595.1, forward strand.
GTTAAATCGAGAAACAATCTCACTTATGTCAATTAGAGGTTTACAAAAACAACTTAAATCACTTGCATCGTAATAAGAAAATAGAACTTGCTGGTTTGGTATTTGAGAACAAAACATAATTATCCAAATGTACTGTGAAACAGAAATCCCAGCAAAACAAAAATATATCGTGTTTACTTCAACATATATTTTGCAATATATTAGTATAGATAAATATATATTTTCTATCTAAAATTATTACTTTTCAAAATGTAGAAATAATGTTTAAAACTGTAAAATATGTAAAAAAAAATAATAATCATATTGAAATTTTAAAGTTTTAATTATATGAAAAATTTAGTAGCTGTCACTCTTTAAAAATATTTAAAATTGCCTTTTACTCTTATTTAATTTTTTTAATGAATTTCTACTCAGTTACAGTCTACGACAGAGACTTATCCCTTTGCAAATAGAAATGGGTGAAGTAGGAAATGTATTTCTTGAACAAATAAGTTCTCCATTCTTTTAAATTCAAGAATCAATCTCACTTATGGATATTAGATTGCGAAATCAACTTAAGAGTCACTTGTATCGCTCTATAAGAAAATAGAACTGGCTGGTTTTGGATTAGAGAATAAAAATAATCACCGCAATGGTAAAACCCAAATTATAGCAAAAATAGTATATGTTGTATTTGCTCATATATTTTATAATACATACATACATATATATACATATATGAGTCTTAATTCGTGTTACAAACTTTAACCCTTTCCGGCACAGACAAAGTCTGTTCGTAAAATGAGAAATTGTTGACTGACACCGGAATTTACAAACGACTTTTTTAAAAATATATGAACTCTTCATTTTAAGCTTTCATTATAGAAACAAAATTTTATTAAAATATTCTTTATCCGTATGCAAGTTTGGAATTAAAATTAGGTGTGCCCAGAGTAGGACCACTGTGCCGGAAAGGGTTAAGGGACTTGAGTTTAAACTTTACAATTTTTGTATAGGAAACCAGAGTCAGAAATCCATTTATATAGTCAAAAATAGTCGTTTCGTTCATAACTTTTAACAGTAGTGAAGGTATTTTAACAAACATCGCAACAGTCTTACCATTGTATGAATTGTAATCATAGTGTAATTATTTCATTAAAGTATATTCACTACTATGAAAACGTGACTTCGGATTGAAGTGAGACGCCCTGTAATTTTGACTAAATTAATGGATTTTTGACTTTGGATTTTTAAACAATAAAGGATTTTTATAGTGGTCTGGCACAGGACATTGTAAAAATCATTAATTGTATAGGAAATAATAGTTAAAAATCCATTTAGTTAGTTAAAAACTCAAGACGTCTCACTTCAATCCGAAGTCGCGTTTTCGTTCATAACAGTAACAGTAGTGAAGATATTTTAACAGAATTTGCAACAGATTCATCTTTGTATGGAATATGATTTGTAAGCATATACAGGGTGTCCCACAAGGTACGCACAAGACTCCCTTATCATAGATCAGACTTGACAATCCGGAGAAAGTCTATGGGAGAAAATGTCCGCGGTAATTGCCAACTTATTAATTGACTTTCTCCGGAAAGTATCGCCGCCTGGTGGATACTACCGCACAGTTGCCATGTTTCGGGCTTTTTGAACACCAGTATATTTTTAGAGAAAATGTTGTTCTTTTAAATCCCAGAATTCTCCGATCAAACAAAACAAAATTGTCTCTACTAAAAAACTGGTATCCAAAAATATAATAGAAAAATCTATAGAAAAATCTAGCTGGTCTGCTACCGCATAGCTGCCAACTCTTACGCTTTTTTCTTACCACTAAAATTTAATAGAATTTTTTTCGTCATGTAATCACACGATCTTGTCAATTTAATAAGATAAAATTTACTATAAAATTTTAGTGGTAGGAAAACTACTAGTTCATAAGCAAATGCATAGAACAAATGGAGCTGTGAAAAAATTTCGTGTGATTTCGTGTCGTAAATACTATTACTGACGATTGATGGCGCTAGTAGCAGGACAAGTATAGCGGTCAAAGGCAACTTGCTGATTGAGAGGTCTGATACTATGATAAGGAGGTCTTGGGTACGCAGCGTCTAATATGTACAGATTCGGATAGAGCACGTCAATATGAGTATTTTGAATGGTAACAAGTGTGGTCCCCGAATATAGCGTGATAGTCTAATTACAGGATGAACGTTATCATAGCTGCGAACTTTTACGCTTTTTTCCTACCACTAAAATTTTATAGTAAATTTTACCTTATTAAATCTCCGAAATCACGGGATTCAATAAGGCAAAAACTTCTATAAATTTTTAGTGGTTACCACAAATTTGCATGATCATCTGGGAAATCTTTCATGTTGTACACATCGTCATTTGGAATACCCACTATCGGATTCGTCAATAACGTCATAGCTGCCAACTTTTACGCTTTTTTGATACCACTAAAAATTTATAGATTTTTTTTTCCTTATTGAATTCCGTGATTTCGGAGATTTAATAACATAAAATTTACTATAAAATTTAGTGGTAGGAAAAAGCTTAAAAGTTCGCAGCTATGATAATGTTCATCCTGTAATTAGACTATCGCGCTATATTCGGGGACCCCACTTGTTACCATTCAAAATACTCATATTGACGTGCTCTATCCGAATCTGTACATATTAGACGCTGCGTACCTTCTGGGACACACTGTAGTATGGATTTCGTAAAGTATCTTCACTACTATTAAATTATGAAAGAATCACGACTTCGGATTAGAGTGAGACGTTATTTTTGACCAAATGAATTGTTGACCCTGATTTCCTATACAAAAATTGCTTGTTACTGTGTCCTGTGCAAACCTTTAAAGTATGTACCATGAATTCGGGATCACCCTGTATATAAGATCTAACATTTTCCTTTAAAACATAAATAATCTCATTTAAAACTGTCTTTTATAAGCATCTCAGCATTAGAAAAAAGAGATTGTGCTGAGTTACTGTCTGCGATGAAGAACTCTGAGCTCTTCGCAATATCTTAAGCAAATAAAAGTGTATTTAAAAATTATGAATATTGTACTCTTTATATTGTAGTTATATTTTCTACTATTTAGTGTTAAAAACATTTCGTTGTTGCAGTTTCATAGCCAGTGGCCTTTTAGCAAACATGATTTTGTGCATAATTGACTCCCCTGCTTTTATGACACGTAAACATAATGACTAATCTTGTAACAATAAGGATTATTAGGCGATTTATCACCTGCGGCCGACTAACGGAAAATTACTTTTAAATTATAATTAATTACAAATTATTAATTTGTAATTAAGTTATAAAAATATTGTATTGTCATAAGAAACATACCTGTTTAAATTGTTTTTAAATAGTTCTAGCATATCAGGAAATGTGTGAAAAATCTATTATAAAATTCAATCTAAACAAAGTCCAAATTAAGTTAACCCGGGAACAGTCGCGCTGGTATGACATACTAAGAGTGCGTATTTTTACAATTCTCACCACTATTTTTTGAAATGTAATCTTCAACTTACTTTATCGCAGATTTTGTAGCAATTATTTTCGACGAAGTAAGATGATCATTGCTATTTTTGTATTTATTGTTGATAAAGTAAAAACCATATATACCATAAGTAAGCGCGACTTTTTCCGGGTTAAATAAAACAGTGTGAAATAAAATATATTTGTTGGATAAATAATAATTGAACTGTAATAGGTTTAATCGAAGAAACAATCTCATTCATGTGGATTACCGGATCAATTAAAAAGACATTTGCATCGTGATAAGTAAGTAGTACTAGCGGCCTTAGGATTAGAAGAAAAAACAATTCATCGTAGTAGACAGTAAAACAGAGATCATAGTTAAAGTATGTTGCTTTTACTTCAGTATAATATGAGTTATTTACAAAGTGCGATTTCAAATTTTTAAAATACACGGAAAATTTCTTAAGATTTACTCTTAAAAATTATTTCCCGTTTATTGATGTTCCAACATTATAAAATTACTTAGTCACTCTCTGGCACAGAGAGTTTGTACGTTGCAAATGGAGTCTCTTTGCAAATAGAAATAAGTGAAGTAGAGAATATATTTGATTTACAATAGAATGTGAAGCTCTGCATTCGGTTAAATCGATAAACCAATCTTATTTATGTTTTATGTCAATTCGAGGATTACAAGAACAACTTAAGGCTCACTTGTATCCTGATAAGAAATGGAAATGGCTTCATTTGGATTAGAGAAAAAAAGCAATCACCAGCATATACGATACAATAAAAAGCATTGCAAAAGTAGAATATATTGTACTACACATTGTCACAAACATTTTCGTCAAATAACATAAAATGTACACGCAGCAAGTTTCTGGAACACACCTGTTACTAAAAAGAAGAGATTTAGAAGAAATTTTTCTGTTATGTGAAGAGATTTCTGACTTGTGACTGAAGCTTTTCAGGAAAGATTGAGCTTAGCATCTCGATTTTCTTGTGTTTGAGGGGAAAAGACATACTTAAAAATTCCTTTTTTAATACGAAAAAGCACTAGGCAGCACAGTTGCCGGAATAACCATGTGAAAAACAAAAATGTAGTTTTTGATTAGATGACTTCAGGTAATTTTTACGTTCAATTGGAGAATTTTCTGTATTTAGGAAGGGAAATGGGCAAATAAAAGCTAATTTTTGAGAGTATATATAATTCCTCATATATGTTATACAAAAACGAAAAGTATAGTAATTATAATCGGAATTTCTAATGTTGAAAATACTCGGAAATCAAAAGAAAAATTGTCTATTTTGTAACGGTCAAAGATTTTTGAATTATTATTTTCTCTTAGCTTGTCCGTTTCAATTAGATGGATGCTTATACGCAATTTTAGGCTTACACGTATATACGATGCTTATACGTCTTTTCATATACGTTATAAAAATACGAAAAATAAAATAACTATAATTTGATTTTCTAATTTTGAAAGTGCACGTAAAATTTCAAAACTTTCGACTATTTTGTAACTGCAACATCATAGATTTTTGAATCCATATTTGTTCTTAGCATGTCCGTTTCAATTAGGTCGATACGTATACGTTACTTGATGTTTTCGCGTGTATACGATACTTATACATCATTTCATAAACGTTATAAAAATACGACAAAATAAAATAAATATAATCTAACTTTCTAATTTTTAAAATACATGGAAAATTTCAACACTTTCGACTATTTTCTAGCGGTGGCTTACAAAAAATTAATCATTATTTGTTCTTATCTTGTCGTTTGAATTAGATTGATGCATATAAACTAGGTTGAGAGATAAAACGCCATCATGTATTTTATTATTTAGTTACTATTCATTGAAACTTATCAGCGGGTACACTGTGGTAAATTGTACGTCACATGTGATTTATTTTTCCTGCACTTTGTGCTCATAAGTATCACGTATACTAAAATTCAATTTTTACTATTGATATGTCCAATTTTTCTCTTCTGACAAGTGTCCAAGAGTCTTAATTTTCTGTCATGACACATGCACTACATCTCGCATGTGTAGCAACTGTGCACAAATAATACGTCACGCGCGTGCTCGTGCAAAATATATTTAGGCGCGCCGCTGAAAGCTTTAATACCTGACCAACTCTACAAGCATTTTTTTAAAGACAGATATTATCCTTGAGATTTTATTTGGAGAAGTTGCACTAACTCAAAAAGTTACAAATTATTAAATCACGGAAAGTATGAAAAAGATTAATCCCTTATTTTCGTTTTTTTCCATTTGGGGATTATCTCTTACAATTCCCTGAAGTAATGTTAGTGATTATGCATGCATTTTCAGATCGGATGTAAATGAAAATTTATTTGCCATGATTTTAAAACGTTTTATGCGTACAGAAAAAAAATAATCGTAAGATGCGATGTAAGTAAGAATTATTTCTTTTTATTTTCCGAATTATAATTCTTTCAGTTTGAAAGGCTAAATTCAGAGTGTTATAAAATATTTCATTTTACGTGCCAGACTGATTAATATGTAATTTTATTAAATTTCATATATTCGAGTTCGTTGTTAAATAAATTTCTTCATTATGTATCCTTTTTTTAATACTTACGTAAGCTTCAGCAGTAATTTATTCTATGTTTAGATAGTTAAAATTACTTTATCAACATTGATATGAAATTTTCTCTAAAGAATACGTCTATCGTCCTACTACAATATTTTACATACATAACGTCTATCCATAAATTAAAATTTAGTAGCGGTAATATTTAATTTGAGGCTGCGTGAAATTTCCTTGCATGAGTATTATTTTAATAATTGCAACAAAATTGTCCCTGACGTTAGTTTACCGTTAGTATATGCAGTTCAAAATCAAAAGTAATTGTAGATTTATTTGAAACACAATACTCTCTTTAAAGCGTCCCCGCGTAAAACGTATCTCCATTTAACCACTTCAATGTTCAACTTCACTCGAGATAAGTCGGGGATAAAAAGACTATTTCTACCCGTCGCCTGTCCCCCAGTTAACGATAATTTGTTTTTCCTTATTATTTCCTATTTGCAATTAATTTGAAAGATTTCTGCATTACTCATCAGATAATGCAGACATTTTTTTTTTCACAAACGGACCGAACAGAATCAAAACTGATTATGTATGTTGTTTTTCAAAAGTAACATTGATATAACTTTGGTCATTGAGTCATCAAGAAATTGTTAGTGAGAATAATGAAGAGAAAGAAAAATTTCTACTACCAAGAACGTGATCACACCATACGTCCCAGAGAATTTTTTTATTATTATTATTCTATTCATACCACTATTTGGAAAATAATCTCTGTCATTCTCTTATTCTAGGATGTATTTCAGAGGTACCTGCGACACAGAATTGTTTTTGTAAATTGTGGTACGACAGAATATAAGAAAGTCCTATCCCGTAATCAAAAGGGGGCTTGGTACCCTTCAAGTTGTCAGAAATGACTAAAATATCTTTTTTTTTCCTTGCTAAAAGTAAACATTGGACCTCTAGTAATTCATCGAAATTTTGAAACAATCTGACAATTATAAGTGTAGTAAAAATACGTTTCACTATTTTGACAGTCCACTAAATGTTCACAGCATAAAATGTTCACCAATGCAAGTGTAACATCTGTAACTTAGATCTATGAAAGCAACAAATATATTCAGTTCCTATTTAAAAAAAATGGAACGTTTTTAATAATTTTTCTAAGCATAAAACCTTTAAAAGGATTTTTCGCAGTTCTCTCTCTCTCTCTCTCTCTCTCTCTCTTTTTTTTTTTTTTTTTTTTTTTTTTTGAAACTTGCTATATTTAAAAATGCTAAAACTTCAAAAATTATTTTCAAATGTCTTGATTATTTTTCATATATACTTTAATTTTTTGTTATTCTTTATATAATGAAAAGAAAATTTTGAACTGCAACAAAAATATATATTTTTTTTTTTATAGATACATTCGAAAACAGATACATGCGATTTTATTTTTTTTCTCAAAAACAAATTAATTAATTGCAAAATTGATCCTTAAAATTGTAGAGTAGATTCTTATAAACACCATAAAAAATCAGTGCTTATTGTAAATTGAAGGAGAAGAAAGAAATTTAAAATCGTTGATTCTTTTTAGATAAATTTTTTAATTTTATGCACAAAATTATTTTTTGTCAATTAAATGAATTTATTTAGTAATAACTTCTAATAATACGCATAAGATGTAAGTGAAAATACTTTAGTAAAAACAAAAGGTTCAAAGGATACCGAGCCCTCTTAAACACATTTACACACCTGGTTCAAAGTAATTGTACTTACGCACGAAACTATAAAGTATTCTTTAATTTTAAAAAATACTTTAAGGAAGAATACTTCATGTTACATTATCCGCATTACTGCATTTTATATTATACTTACAATCATCATTTCCTTATGTATATGCATGTATACATATGGGAATCTGGCATAGCAGCAAAAGTCAAAACTGTTCGAGGTAGTGGAGATCACGGTTATGTCCTCCATGGTTTTGTTCCGTGGTTAACTGAAAACCGCACGGAACTTTTATCCGGCATACAGGGAGATATAGATTCTATTACCATGCCGGCATAGAGTGGGAAGAAGGAAGTTAGTTGATGGTCAGACTCCTACGTGAAGGCATGTCTCTCTGTGCTTGAAAAAAGTTCATCGTGTATTATCGCACACACGTTTGAAGTAAATATAATTTGTGAAGTTTTTTTTAAAGTGGTTGCTCTTATTCTATAGCTGTGATGCCTTCCTTTTTTTATAATGACTAAAAGTGAATTAGTGGTCGGGTGATTTGATGCCTGATCCTAAAGTATTAAGTTTTGTTCTCATGTTTCTTACGCAGAGACTGTGTTAAAAAGAGCCTCCAAGCTCCATTCGAGGGGCCTTGCCTTGTGTTGTGTATACTCTTAAATACTCAAAAAATTATCTCTTAAATACTTATCATAATCTTAGATAATTGCATACATCTTATAATATGCATACATAAAATCAAACCTCGTTAGTACGCCACTGTCTGGTCCATACTAACGAGTATGGACGTTCATATTAAATGTAATGAGTCGAGTTCATATTAAATGTAAAATGAACTTCCAAATGTTTATATATTGGTTGGCCGGAAAATTTGGGCCGGTTGGGAAAATCAATTGTTACCGTAAAATTCTGCCCGTTAACTATTATACGTTAGATATCGAAATGTATGTCTAATAATTAAATGGTAGAATTTTCTGGTACGACTTGATTTTCCCAACCGGCACGAATTTTCCAGACAACCCAATAATAAGTATACCTATAATTATATTATATTACAAAAAAATATAAATTAGTAGAATAAGATTTAGAATTAACAAAATGAATGACAAATTATTGAAAGTACAGTAAGTATGTTATGCAGTACTTAATTGTACAATTCAATACGCGCACTTTTGTGACTGGCCTACAAAAAAAACCATTCATTTTTGTTTGAAGGCAGTTCTTTTAAAATCATAACTTACAGTTATACAAAAAATAGCGTTTTCGGAAATAACCTAGACAAAGAATTAGGGCTAAGTTTCTCTACTGTACACTTAAAAGTGACGTCATAAGTGGAGTGGTTGAAAAAATAGAGATGGAGTAAGCGAAGTACAATGTATGAAAAGGCGTATGAGAATGTTCGGGATTTCTAAGAAATGACGTAATTTGCGGAGTGACATTTCATACTTTCTAACAAGGTTTGATTGGATATCATCGCGACCTGCGTTATACACGGCCGGTGCATGACGTTTAAAACGTCACATGAAGTGGATCATTTTTATGCGACGATTGGTGGAAAGTGGCACGCCCTCAGTTTTGCATCAATCGCCGCGTAAAAATGATCCACTCCATGTGACGTTTTAAACGTCATGCACCGGCCATGTATAACGTAGGTCGCGATATCATGCAACGACATTCAATACATATCACAACTCTATTTTAAGCAAATTAAACTAATAGTGAGTAATGAGCAATCTTCCATAATCCTATTTCAAATAAGACTTAGTAATATTTTTAATTTGTTAACATAAATACAATCTGTAACAAGAACAAAGGAACTAATCCCCAAATGCAAAATAAAAGATTATGTAATGAAGCAAAATAAAGTAAATTTAGATTTCATTAAACATGTTAAAAATAGTTATATACATATACCTTTCTTTTGTTGTAAATTACATTGGCGTATAAATTTATCTTAAGACTATATATTTTCAATTAAATTAAATTTACAAAGTGTAATTTTTAATCAAATACCGGTAGCACATAATTTGATTTAATTATGTAGCAAATTAATTAAAAATATATTCAGAACAAAGATTAGATTTTATTTATTCAAGATCTCTGTTAACTAAATTTCAAGAGTATTTATTCTCGTTCCACATGTTTTAGAAAGAATTTATTCTAAAAAACTATTTTAAGATAATTAACATTACTTTAACAAATATCATAGATTAATTTATTAAAAAAATACATCTATTATCTTAATATAATGTTCCACCTACACAAATTCCATCCGTACAAAGTAAAATTTAAGTAGTGGTAATGTTTAATTTGGAATTAAGAAGATTTTCCCTGTATAGGTATTTACAATGTTAACAAAACCGCAAATTTCCACAAAATAAAGTGTACTAATTCAGAAAAAAAATAAAGCCTAATAAGAAATATTTAGATTTTATATATATAAAAAAATACACACACATATATATATATATATATATATTTATCATGTTCCATTCACGTACCCTTTTTTTCTTCTGAATTTAATCGGGATTATAAATTTATCTTGTTACATGAGGCATTTAAAACCAAAGTGAATGAAGTACTTTTTTTTCGTTCAACCGAGTTTGAGATCAAGTCTTCCCTAGTACCACAAGTTGTTCATCATTGGAAGTTTATGTAAACCGCTGAAAAATGATTGGCAACTGATAGGTACAGAGTCTACTGAATTTTGTAGCGTATCTGTATAGGATTCTGAGAGCTAACGGTTGGAATATTGTATACCCTTTGTTGGCAAATACAAATGGTTCATTGGCCAACAATTAGCAAAAGTTGATCCAACCATTTTGTGTTACTTGGAATTGATCTATCTATACTATTGAAAGAAAGGTAGATGTATGTTTGTGTGTCTGTGTGTTAGCGATAGCTAAGGAAGGTGTTGAATACCACACGTAGTCTGAAATTTTGGATGATGATGTCCAACGCAGGTCTGACAGCACCCGAGGATAGAAATTTTTATTTTTGGATAATTAGCCGAGATATTAATTAAAAACCATAAGGAACATCGCAAAATGGCGCGCCATCGGTCGATCGTGGGGATTTCCGAAGCATTCCACGGTTCTGTAGCAGAGAAGAACGAAGAGGAAAAAAAGTTCCAATTTTTGTATTTTTTACAAGTCCGTAACGACTTAGCCCCACCAGTTGCTGAGAGGTTCTGTCCTCAAAGCTGGTAGACGGGAGGTGGTGTGTTCAAACACCTGTCGCGCTAGTCGACCTAACCGTCCGGAGTTTTCCATGGTTTTCTTCGAACCTTGCGGTTAATACGGGTTAGGATCCCTTAGAAAGACCCCCACGGAGGGCACTCCTCCAGGGACTATATCCCTCGTGTGGATAATCGGCCGTCATAAAATCAACCAGCCAACCAACCGTATCGGCTTAAGAAATCTAAACGTGGGAAAACAAAAAATACCCACTAAACTATCATTACTTTGCCGGTTCTAACGATGTTACCCGTTTAATCAAATATTAATATTTACTCTTTCAAAAAATATTTCATGACGCCGAATTCGTGTTTTTTTTTCAACCGCATGTTTACAAGTCCACATGCACCCTCCTGAACGAAATACAAAAAGAACAAAAATGCTCTATTATAGATGGTACTTTTCCTGCTACAAAAATAATATTAATATTAACAAATATATATATATATATATATTAATAATGCCGTTTTCAGCTTTTTTTTCTGCAATTTTTTAAAATCTGCATCCACTTTCCTGCTGGAAATACGAAAAATATAAAACCAACCTATGGCTGTTACCTTTTTCTTTCTAACAATGTCTATTTAAAAAATATTGATATTTCAAAAAACTTATTTTCTGAAATTCTTCTCACGAATTGGTACGCTTTTCTTTTTCCTTGGTGATTTTCCAGAATTCTTTCCAATTTGAAGAAAATTGTCGTTTGGAAATTTTCGGATGGGTTATGGGCAGAGGTGCCAAGATATCACTATTCTTCCGTAATATGTGGATTAATTTGACCCAGTTTAAGAACGTTTCGAACTAGAAAATTTATTTGAGGAGTTTTTATTTACTTTCATTCCATGTTCTTACGGGAAATTGATTTAATTTAATTCCTTAAAAAATTTTGTGCTGCGAAACGTATTAAACCTGGGTCAAATTAACCTACATATTACGGAAGATTGTGGGAACTTAGCACCTCTGGTTATGGAAGATATAATCTCATTAAAAGAGTGGGTCGTGGGCGTTTTTTATTATTTAGATTTCCTCAGGAACTATTGGTCAAAATTGGAAGATGAAATTATCTGAATGTTCAATATAAATTCGCCAATCACTATATCTGGAGCTCCTTACTTTGATTGGAAAGATTTTCATTTAAAAATAGAAATTCATTCAAAATCGGTTTAAAGATATAAAAGCATACAAATTTCAAGTTTGGTTGAAAAAACAGACTGGAGCGTGCGTAGCATCTCCAGTGTACGCTGCCGAAGGCAGTGGATTCTAGATTCTTTGGATACATTTTCATTTAAACATATAAAATTATACAAATTCGAGGATTGACGCTACCGAAAGCAGTAGGTCCTCCAACTTTAGGATCGTTTGGAAAGATTTTCGTTTAAAAATATAAAATTATTCAACAATGATTTTAGTTATATATTAAAGTTATCACTCGAACAGGAAACGTCGGGTGGGTCGGATATTAAACAAAACTTTTTTCTTTGCCTGAACAAACCAAATTTTAGCTTGAAAATGTGAGCAACTGAATGGCGCCAGTCAATAGCTATTCTGAAATAAATGCACCAGAGCTTATTAATTTTGCATCCGGATCTATCTAAATAACGTTTTGGACTTGTTCCATTTTAATTCTAAATGCCTCATGCATACAAAAAGGAAACATTTCATTAAATACAGATTATTCAACTATGTAACAACTATGTAACAATAATTAAAAAAATAATAAAGAGCTAAGATTAAATTTAATGTATTCAAGATCTTTGTTAAATAAAAAGTAACAGTATTTATTATATTCGTATATCTCTGCGATAATGTCTTCGAATAATAAACTATTCTTCTGTAATTACCATTACTTTATGAAATGGGATAGAATAATTTTTCTAAAGAATTAATCTATCGTCTTGTTGTAATATTCAAAATACATAATTTTGATTCATAAATTAAAATTTAAGAAGGAGGAATGTCTAATTTGAAATTAAGAAGGATTTCCTTGCATGGGTAATATTTGAAGAATTATCTTTTAACGTTTCCCTGAGGAAATTTTAGCGATGATGCTGATGATTTTGAGATCGGATGTAAGTGTCGATTAATTTGCAGTTGTTCATACCAATTTTATGTATGATGAAAAAAAATCGTAAGATGCAAATTGAGTGAGGAAATATTACTTTTAGGTAGATTTCATAAGAAATACAACCTATTAAATTCTCCCCTATGTTGAAATTTCTGAAAAAAATATTTGCAAATCTGCGCTTATCTATCTATCTATCTATCATGTATATATATATATATATATACATATCAATTTTTTATTGACACGATAACTCCCATAATTCTGCACAAATCTTTTCCAAACTCATGCATAAAATCAAGGTGCAGAAAATCTCGGTCAAGTTTGTTAGTGGGCAAATTCTGACAAAGGTGGTGGAAATGAATTTGTGTGAAACCCCCCCCCCCCCCTATAACTTCTTAATTATGATACATGTCGAATCCGTCTAAAGTTATTATTACTGCTTGGAAAAGGGCCAAAAATTTATATGTAACAGATTTTTGATTGAAAATGACCACAATGAATATGGCCTCAAGGGGCAACAAAAACAGGGGTTTAAGAAGAAAAAAAATCAGTTCTTCCTCAGTTTACAAAATATCAAATCCACTTAAATTTATTATAAATGTTTCTTAATATCATCTACAACTTTTATATTGACAAGTTTTTGTTTGGACCAACTCTTACAGAAAAAAAAATTCTGGATCCGCCTACAGCTACAAGTAGATTTCGAAGTGGGTGGTCCCAACTGTCGCATCATCGTAAAAAGTTCCTTCTTCTCTCACGGTCTGTGGCGAAGACGCGAAATCCACCGTCATGAATTTCCAGGTTCTTAATTGTGCCTGCCTCCTTAAGAATGGTGGAATTGATACATGGAAGCTATCCCACAAACGAATGTAACCATAAATTAAAGATAATTTGTTTTTTTTTCAATGTCGTACCTTAACTAATTAACAAGACTAAATAATTGAATAATGTTTATAAATATTTACAAAATAATTGGAGTGGGAAAAAAAACTCGTCAAAAGCGGTCAAATAAAATTGTTAAACTGTCTTTTTCTCTAGTCTTGATTTAATTTTTGTTTGTGAAATTTGTACTTAACTTCGAAATCTATCTGTGCATGTAGTCCGATACGACAAGAATTTTTATTTTCGAATTATTATTTTTTAGTATGCCTAAATTCAGACTGTTATTAAAGGTTTTGTTTACCCCCTGAATCAGTTAAGATGTACTTTTACTAAATTTCACTTATTTATGTTCATTGTTGAACACATTTCAACAGTAATAGTTCCTTTCAATTTCTTCCATGTATTTCAGAAATAAATTATCCTAATAGAGTATTTATTTAAAGTATCAGATATTTAACATTAGTACATTGAATATGGCATTATTATTTCTTTAAATAATACATTTATCTTCTTGCTGTAATGCCTAAATACAGAATTTCCACCCATAAATTAAAATTTAAGTAGTAGTAATGTTTCGTTTGGAATTACGCAAAATATCATTGCACAGGTAATATTTTACGAATTATCTTTCACATTTTCCCTGTGGTAATGTTAGGGATGGTGCATGTATTTTTCAGATTAGATGTCAGTGTAGTTTTATTTTCAGAGGTTAGATATCTTATGTAATGGGAAACAGAAACTTAACGCGGGATGTGATTGAGGATATATTTATTTTATCTCCCTAATTTTCCCCCCCTTTTAACGTCTATGTACGCGGGGCAATCCCAAAAATCAATGAATGCATTCATTTAGCATATATAATATACGGCTCTAATAAATCTATCTGAATCAGATGTTGTACTTAGTAAGTTAAGTCAATGGAATAATGGAACAATGTAGTTAGATAAATGTTGAAGTCCACAGAGGTTTAAGTTTCATTTTATAAAATAAACTTTCTGGTTTAAATAGTTTTTTTTTTAATATAAAAAAGCATATTGTTGGCATCTACGCCATTTTACGAGAGTTTGGATCACAGCAGTGTGTCAATAAAAGTGTTATTTACGTGCCAGTTCACTTAAAATTAAGAAATATTATACAGGTAAATATGTAAAAGTTAAAATGAAAATAATATATAATAATATATTTCAAATGAATTTTTCTCAAAACAATTTTTTTTGTTCTATTCATCTTTAAAATGTTCCTTGTGATATTAGTTTCTTTCAGAATTTTCAATATATGTAAGGTGTGATCTTGAAACCAAACTACAATAAATCAGTGCATTCCTATTAGAATGCTGGTAAATTAAATTCCTTGAATTAGTTATAAATTCTGTTAAAATATAAAATTTTAACTCACTTCTGTTTGGTTCAAATTCTTTCTTCGGATTACGAACTGGATGCACAGATTTTTTTTTTAACAAAGACAATTTAAGTAATGATAATAAAAGAAATGAAGAACTTATTTAAAAAAAAAATTGGAATGCATGTCGAATTTAAAAACTAATTATTAGATTTAGAAGTTTTTAAATTTTCAATAAATTGATATTTAAAAAACATATATCTGTTGAATTTATTGTACAGATAAAATCTGTACAATATCAAACAGCATTTTTTAATTATTATTATTATTATTATTTATTTATTTTTTTTTAATGTTAGAATGCGATAAATAAAGAAAAATAATTTTTAAAGGCCTCCGTCCATTTCAGCTTTAAGAAAATGCGTGTTATAAATTACTATTTACTATATCTTAACTCAGTAATACGTATGAAAAACTTTGCAAGTTGGAATCTGGACTGTTATTCATAATAGTTTTTTTAACCTTCGTAGCCTGTTGAAATTTTACTCAACGTTGATAAAAACATTTCACATCAGAATTTGTTTTTAAAATGATTTAACATATTTATTTAACGTTGTTTTCTGTAGCATTTATTCAACTTATTTTATGAAAAAAAATCTGGTTCCGATCGAATAAAATAAATTATAGAAGTGGGTCGATTCGACCCATTCAGGGTAGGAAGGGTAATGTTTATTAAATATTAGAGCATAAATTAAACAAAACAATGAACTTTCAATTATTTAACATTGCAAACGTACATACACAAACCTCAGCTGTAAAATTTGTTTTTATGAAATAACAAGGAAAGTTATTTTAAGACTTTTTACAGAAAAAATGCGACATTTGTGACAATTCTGCATCGGGTCGGGTGATTAGATTTTATCCAAATACGGCCCAACCTTAGTAAGTTGGCTGATGCAGGTCGGTTTCAGATTAGAATTATACATCGAATCGAATAACCAGATTTTATAAAAACTGCACCCGGATCAGGTTCATGTAAAACCGGAATACCCGACCCGGTGCCGGTTTCTAATCTAAATCCTATTTTCAGCCACAAAAAAAAAAAAAAAAAAAAAAAAAAAAAAAAAAAAAAAAAAAGTTGACACAATAGTTGTGTCGGATTTTTGTAAAATCGGGTTACCCGAAACGATGCAGAATCTAAATTCTGCCTGAAAAAAAATACCCAATAAATTCGGGTCGGATTCGAGAAAAATGTAGTCAGTGGTGTATCCAGGGTGGGGGGTCCAGATTCTCTGGATACCAGTAACTTTGTAAAGTTTTCTTTGGCTTATCTGATCGGAGAACTTTCTGCGATAATCAAGGTGAAGAAAACTTTACAATATTACTGGTATCCAGAGCATTTGGACCCCCCCTCCCTGGCTACGCCACTGAATGTGGTCGTTCGACCCGATGCAGAATCGGGTCGATTTATCCCAAACCTCCTACTTTTCACAAATTTGTCGCACTGTTATTTTATTAAGTGGTCACAGTCTAACGTAACATAAGGGTTTCAATGTTGCGTCACATAGACAGTCATAAAGCCACAATGTGATACCACTGTGACGTCGCAATGCTATACGGCTGTGATTAGTTCGAAATAACTGAAAGTTTGAATTAACCGAGTTCGTTATCGCAAGTCCACTAAATTTATTCTAATTATTCATTGTTACTAATTTACTTTCTTATTCCCCAATAATTAGCCTACAAAAATATATCCTGTAAGTTAACATTATTTTATTAATTATGATGCAAGAGTTCTTCTAAAGAAGATATTTATCATCATGTTACAATGATGAAAATTCATAATTGCCCTCCATAAATAGCTTTTAAGTCGTGGTAATATTTTATTCGGATTTTGGAGAGATTTTGTGGCATAGGTAATATTTCATGCGTTGTACTTAAAATATTTCATATTTCACCGATATAATTTTAGAGATATTTTACTCACATTAATTATATTATGAAAGAGTACATTTATTTGTGGTAATTTTAAGCAATATTGGGGGTAATTAAATAATATTAGATGGGGAGAGATATGCCAAAATATCTTTATTTTAATTACAACGTACAACCATAATATTTTCATTTTAAATGTTATGATATACTTCGGTATGCTACATGTCTAGCGTGTTTCATAGGAAATTGAAAGAAACATTTCGTTACAAACTCCAGCTCTTTACATGTACATGTTTTCCTTATTTAATACATAAATGTGAATTTATAAAACATGTTTCTTAAATGAGATGCTATACATATTTTTAGAAATACATCTATTGCCTTATTATGATATAAAAAAAAAACTTAGTTTCTATTCCCGAAATATTTAATTTATATTAACACAGATTTCCTTGCATAGATAATATTTTGAGAAATTTAATTAATATATTTCACATTCCTCTGAGGAAAAATTACTGATAATATATGCATGTTTAATTCAAATATACAAAGGTAATTTTTTCCAGGGGTGATTGTGTTCCGGTATTTTGTACAGCACTAAATTTATATAGCAATATTCTTAGTAAGTCATCTCAGAATTTATCGATTAAAGAATAAAAATATTGCTATACAAATTTAGTGGTGTGCCAAATACCGGAACACAATCACCCCTGTTTTATCATGATAATTTTAATTAAGCTAGCGTTTATTTAAACAATTTAGAACGATACAGATTGTGTGAAATAATGTTTATTTTTATCATGATTTCCAACTTTGATGTAAATGTACTGTATTTAAAATTTTCATTTTAAATATGACACAATGAATATTCAATTGGAAAGTCTGCGTTTCAGAAATTTATTTCTCTTCTGCGTGCGTAACATTTTCTGAAACAATTTTTTTGCTCTTGATTTAAACATGACCAAAATATTTTCTTTTTACTTTCTAATTTATGCTAATGTATCCACAGTTTAAATTACCTATTAAATTTTATAAGATAATTTAGTATTCCTTACTATCTGACCCCCGCCCCCGACATTGCTTGGGCCAGGGATAATAACCTAAAATATATGTAAAATAATTGTTGAATTCAGACTTTTTCTCCGGGAGGGAAGGGGAATTGTACTTCTAGGCCATAATTAACAGGGTTGCTACGTGTCAGGCAATTTTTCAGGGTAGTTACCAGTATTTTTTTTTTTATAGAAAAACACCTCTATGTAATCGCGCGATTACGTAGGGTGAGTTTTTCTGTAAGAAAATACTGGTATTTCCCCTGAAAAATTCCCTGACCCGTAGCAACCCTGAATTAAGTATAAAATCCGATCTCACTTCTTTTCACACACGCGAATGTAAAAAAAAACAACAACTTATGACCGCGAGATTTCTTGTGCCATCATGATAACGGTTTTAGGTGATAAAGGGCTAGGAGACTTAGGCTACCCTTAGGAAACTGACACGGAAACTTTTCTCACTCTTTCTGTGCTGCGTTTCAAAGAAAAAAAAATCGATGGTTTAATATATAATTTTAAAAAACAATTTCATACTTTTGAATATTTTTCATTCGATTCCTAAGGTGTATAAAATTGGATGAATCAGAAATCAAATAGAAATTAGTTGATTAAAAACAAACGTCTCGTTTTCGGTGGAATGGAGGCTTTAAAAAAATCGCATGAAATTAAATATTGTACGAATTTTCAATAAGTTGAGGACAAAATTACGACATCTGTCACAAATATGGCATTTGGATTGTTTTTATTAGTGGGTCAAAATCACTGGCGGACTCCGAAGATCTGGGAAATACGCGAATTATTCCATTCAACATAAAATAGCAAAATAAATAATAAAATTAAAGATCTAAGTTTCAAATGCATTTGGACCTGTCTTCGTTAATTCAGAATAAAAAATTCAAATCTCTACCTGCGATAGATTTACAATACATTCCCCCAGAGATACAAACCCCACACTCCTCACGCACGAGTGCACTCACACTCACGCACACACGCGCACACACACACACACACACACACACACACACACACACACACACACACACACACACACAGAGAGAGAGAGAGAGAGAGAGAGAGAGAGAGAGAGAGAGAAAATCTTTCTTTTACGAATATAGATAAACCTCATAAAAGGTTTGCTTCGTAATTTTGTAATTGACGTTAGTCTTGTGACAATTTTAACATTATTTGTTCCTGATAATCCAAACTATATCTATTTTAAAAACAGCATATATATCCCATCCTTATAAAAATATTTCGTGCCTGACAAGGGCTAAAAATAAATCTTGAAGTAACAATCGGAAATGTAAATTTTACAATGACCATGTCTTTTTGACCCGCACAACACTCTACATAGTTTTCTGACTTCGTTGATTTTAATCTTGGCAAACTTCTAATACCTAATCTTTAGTTTTATTGTTGTTAGTATGCTGCTATGCACTAATCCAAGTAATTCAATGTTTTTAGATCAGGAAAAAAAATGCGACGAATTAGCTTAACATACGCAGAAATAGCTGAAAATTATTACGGAAAAAAAAAGATTTTAAACTTAAGGTTGCATGTTTTTTACCAAACTCTGTGACAAATGTTAGTTATTCGAAAATTATTTAAATTTTACTCTATTATTTAAAGTAGTTCAACCTAGTTGATACAGAAGCTAACGAAATAATTGCCCTTTATTTCATCTAAACCTGTTAATTCGTAATTGACTCAAATTAATCCAATCTCACTGCAAGGTGCTCTGTTAAAATGCAACTGTCAAAATATTTTCGAACGCACATAGTTGTAAAATTAAAGTCTTTCTGTTTTACCTATTTATTATATAACTTTTGCCTTTCAGCAAAGGTTATACACACAAAGTGCCTCGGAAAGTTCCTGAGAAATGTTTGTGGTGTGTTAGATTACCTTATAAGATATAAGTTTTTTATAGGAATCTGGGTCATCATTCAATCAAAAATACGGGGTGTATCAGTCAAGTTGGAACATAACTATTCTCCTTAACGTTTACAAAATATAGATATTTTAACGCGATTTTTAAAGGATTTACTTTGTATTGTGTGAAACACTTTGACATAACGAAACAAACCGGAATTGTACAGTATTTCAGTAAGTGAGACCTTATGTGATGTAAATTGCATTGGAAGACATAGAGCTTGAAGTTAAACGCTACTTGTATGTGTATGGTATCCATTCTTTAACAAAATGTTCAAATGACGTACTTTGTTTTGTGTGAAAGATAATGACATAACGCAATTTTCTGGAAGTGAACGGCATTTCAGAAAGTGAGACCTTACGCGATGTAAGTTACATCGCAGAATATGCAGCTTGAAATTAAGCGCTATTTGGATGTATATGATGTCCACTTTTTTTTTTAACAATTTTTTTAAAGACTTACTTTATTTTGTGTGAAACGCAATGGCACCACGAAACGTTCGGGAAGTGTACAGCATTTCAGCAAGTGGGGCTTTATATAATGTAAACGACATCGGAGAATATGGGGTTTGTAGTTAGGGCTATGTGGTTGTGTATAATATTCATTTCCGCCACTACTTTTAATATAGCTATATTTTGGTATCAAAAATACTAAACATACAGACCGGTATGTCTGTTACAAATGTTTTTGAAATATCTTCATTAATGATTACATGGATGACAAAAATTCAACATAGGGGGGAAGTGTGACATCCTGTATTTTTAAGTGACTAAAGAAATGACGACACTAGTTTCCCAGACAAAATTTGTTTGTTATAGTGTGCCCTACCGCCCCTTACAGTTTCTCAAAAGACATTTGGTCAACGTTTGACTTTATATGTTTTTATGTGAGAATATTCATTCAAAATATAAATTCTTACTAATGCTGTTCAACCTTAAGCTATAATTTATATTACTAGTATATTTGTAGATAACTAACGTTAATTTTTAAGTGACTAAAAAATGACGACACTAGTTTCCCAGACAAAATTTGTTTTTTGTAGTGTGCCCTACCACCCCTTACAGTTTCTCAAAAGACATTTGGTCAACGTTTGACTTTATAAGTATTTATGTGAGAATATTCATTCAAAATATAAATTTTTACTAATGCTGTTCAATCTTAAGCTATAATTTATATTACTAATATATTTGTAGATAACTAACGTTAATTTTTAAGTGACTAAAAAATGACGACACTAGTTTCCCAGACAAAATTTGTTTTTTGTAGTGTGCCCTACCACCCCTTATAGTCACTCAAAAGACATTTGGTCAACGTATGACTTTATATGTCTTATGTGCGAATATTCAGTCAAAATATAAATTTTTACTAATGCTGTTCAACCTTAAGCGATAAATTATTTTACTAATATATTTGTAGATAACTACACAGGGTTCGTACGGCTCCTGGAATTTTGCGACTAGGAAATTCTTCGGTACCAGTATTTTCTTACAAAAAATCTCCGCTTAAAAGAAAGCGAAGTTTCGCAAGTTTAAACTAGATTTCTTTTCCTATAAAAAAATACTGGTAACACTCCTGGAAAATTCCCTTATCCGTACGAACCCTGCTACAGTGTTGCCAGTGGGCTACTTTTTTTTAATTCAGATTACTTGACTGGCACCAGTTTTTTGAAACGGTATAATTCGCTTTGTTTTCGCTCTATTTAGTTTGTCATTAAATAAGACGAATTTTACTTTATTAAAAAACTGGTGTCAATCAAGAGAACGGAATTAAAAAAAGCAGCCCACTGGCAACACTGGATAACTAAAGTTAATTTATCAAACTTTATCCAGTTATTATTATGGTTTTGTTCCAATGTTAAAACTACAAAATAAATGCTCTCTATAAATTAACCTGTAAGTAATGACACTACTTAATTTGGATTTACGTGCGATTTTTCTGAACAATTATTGTTTTAAAAATTACTCTTAGCATTTTTCACAGGTAATGTGAGAAAAAAAAAGCACTTTGAGTGCTGAATACAATAGTAGATTTATTGGTTGCAATTTTAAACCTTTTTTGGTAGAATCAAGCAGCATTAACAGAGTATGCATGAATACGTTTTAATTTTCACCATACAAAACACCATTTTACTTCATAATTCAAAGTCAATTTGAGTAAGCGAAAAAACTGCAAATGGAAAAACGGAGAAAAATTAAAATTCCTAATATTGTTTTTATTAAACCTTTACTTGATAATGCTTCGATAACTGTAATTCTGCCATTTGTTTCCTCATACTTTTCTTTTATGGTTTATGAATCATTTTTTACCAGTAGCTATTCAGATAACTAAGATTACTTTTAAATGCAATTTCCCTAAATAATGCATCTTTTGTCGTATGCTAAAGTTAAAAATGCATTTGATAGCTATAAATTATAGTTAATCCAGTGGGAATTTTTAATTTACATTTACAATTAATCCAGCAATAAGAGTTATTTTTAACATTACTTTCATTTTACGGGTTGTTTGATATCGGATGAAAGCGTAGATGTGTCAGATGCAGTAGCGATCGTCAGAGGGTTATGCTGATGCATCACTTTACTATCAGATTTTTCATATACTGACGTGGAGCGTTTGTGGAGCGTTGTACGATTGAATAAGGTGAAATTTAGCTTACGAAAATATTGATAGTAAAAGGATGCAGCACACCCTGACGAGCCTCTATTGGTCGGATGTACTTTAAGAAATTTCAAATGTAATCGTCCTTTTACAAAGGGTCACCACTGGCTGAGAGGTTCTGCTTTCAAAGCTGGTAGACGAGAGATGCTGGGTTCAAACCCTTGTCGCGCTCCTCGACCTAACCATTCGGATTTTTCCGTGGTTTTCTTCGAACCTTGCCGTAAATACGGGTTAGGATCCATTAGAAAGACCCCACAGAGGGCACTCTTCCCCAGGGCCTATTGCCCTCGAGTAGATAATCGGCCCTATAAATCAACCAACCAACTAACCTTTTTCAGAAGATAAAACATTCATGAAAATTATTCTTTCTATATTATTTTTTTTGTTGTTGTTTGTTTTTGTTTTTTCTAAATCTATCTCAAACTTTAATACTTCATAAATTATTCGAATAGAATATTTTCACATTATTAACGTTACTGTATTACATATGATGTAGAAAACATCTATGTCTTGTTAAAATGTTATAAATACATAACTACCAACCATAAATAATTTTTAGCATGCGGTAATGTTTAATTCGGGCGTAAAAGAAATTTTGTTATATAAATATTATTTTAAGTAATGTCCTTAACAAATTCTGAATTTCCCGGAGGTAATATCAGAGATAATTTATGCACATAAAAGTCGGGTACAAGCGTAAATTTATTTCCGGTAATTTTAAACACTCTTGGGTTCAATCTAGTGCATCCAACCGTAAGACTTGCACGAGAAAATATTTTTAACATACAATAAATATTTATTCTGAATGATTAAATATCGCCTATGTGTAAATTATATTATTTCTCATAAGCATGTGAAAATAATAAAGGCTGATTTTTCTTTTGTTTTTAAATTGAGGCCTATTTTACAAGCCCTTTTTCATAAATGTCAAAAACATTTATTTTTTCAAATGTACCATTTTATTTTTCAGTAATAATTGTATAATATTTCAGTTATGTTATAGTTAATCAACCAAAATGATTACATGTAATTAACAGTACTGTGTCAAATATGATACGAATACTTTCGTTTAAGATTACATCTATTATCTTATGATAATGTTAAAAATACATAACTGTCATTTATAAAGTAACTTTTAATTTATTTCATTATTCAATCCCTATTTACAAAAGATGTCATTGTATAGATTAAGAAATATTGGTAGAAAATACGACTTTTCCGCGAGGTAGTGTTCGGGATAATAAATGTATATTAGGAAATGTATATTAGGTCGCGGATTATATGCCGGAAATTGCAGTATTTTTCGGAAACCCATTTTCTTTTATATAACTTCGACAGTTCTTAATTTTTGTAATTTACTTTTTGTATCTTTTTTATAATAAATTATCCTGATAACATATTATTAGATCTGTGTAGTAACATTATCATATGTGCTACGATATTTCTTCTAAAGAAAACAATTATTGACTTATTCAATTATTAGACTGTCCAAAAAATCGAAACTCATTTCTATGAGTAGAAAGAAAGTACATTCGAAACCTTTTCGTGAAAGAATGTCCTTGGTAGAATTGTTATTGGTAGAATATTCCACATTTCCCCGAGGTAGTGTTCGGGATAATAAATGTATATTGGTGATGCAGGTAAGTGGGGATTTATTTGTTGTAATTATTCAAAATGTTGCATATAATTAAGCAGCATCGAAAAAAATACGTGCATGAGAAAATATTTATATCTGAGATACAATGATAATTCATCATGATTAACCGTCACTTTACGTAAATATGGAAAATATGAGTGAAAAACCAAATAATTTAAATTAAAATTTTGAGTACCGTAATTTTCGGCCTATAAGCCGCGGCTAAAATAAGTCTGTTTCAAACCAGAAATTGCATTTTCTAAATAAAGAAAATATGTATCAAGTAGAAATAAGTAACATTTTATACAATAAAATTTCTTCTTAGAAACAGATTGATTTGAGGCGCAGTTAATATGCTGAAAATTGCGGTATTTTTCGAAAATCAATTTTTTAAATGTAAACTTCAACAGTTCTTAATTTTTCTAATTTACCTTTTCTATCTTTCAATAATAATTTTTTTCCAATAAAACATTATTAGACATGTGTCGTAACTTTATCATATATGATACGATATTTCCTCTAAAGAAAACAATTACTGTCTTATTCAATTATTATATTGTCCAAAAAATCGAAATTCATTTCTATGAATAGAAAGAAATTACACTCGAATCTTTTCATGGAAGAATGTCATTTTGGGTAAACTGATATCTTGTGCAAATATTTTCAAATCAGAGATAATTATGACTTTATCTCTAGAATACGTAAAGTTTTTACGATATTTTATATAAATTACAAAAATATTTAAAAACCACTTTCTAATACATAGTTCGCAATGACATAAAAAATTAACAGATTATTTTCGTCTTATTTAACTGCAAAAAAATATTGCAAATTCAGTGAATAAACGAGGCGTTTGAGTATTTTGAGTTTTAAAATTTAAATAGAAATTGTCTTATCACTAATAGTGGTGCCAGACTCCTTGGAAATTCCAAGGCGTGCGCGAATCTTGTTAACACGTTGACGGACAGTAGAAACAAGTGAAGTTCGAAAATTGACACTATATGTTTTTGTAATTTTTAGAATATTAGAAATATAGTTTTACTCTTTCTGCTTAATTAAACTTAATTTTGATTAATTCAGCACCTTTAATTAAGTTGCACTACTCCCTTCACAACCACGTCAGGCTGGCTAGTGGTCAGGGAAAAATACAGTAAAAAAAGTCGTAAACATCAGTATATTCTCATAGAAGAATTTATGTTGATTATTCGATCAAATAATCAATTTGAATTTTTCTAAAAGAATATACTGGTAATTACCATTTTTGTACTGTATTTTTTCCCTGACCACTAGCCACCCTGCACGAGCATACTGAAGCTGCAACTCGTATAACAGGTAGGAAACGAACTTCAACCTAAAAAATTGTTTCCAAAACATGACACTGGGCTTCTACTTGTACGCCGGTAAATGCACATTTGTGCTGCTATAGTCGTAGTGTCTAAAAACGACCGTTTCGTTTTGGGCGGCTATAGCCATCATGCCACAATAATAATAATATATATATTTTTGTTAATAGTAATTAACAACTTACATTTTTTTATACTCTCATGTGCAGCATTTAGTACACATTTTCTTGGTAAATTTGATATCTATGCGAGAATTTAGAATAGGTTTCATTTTATGTTAATATTACCACTGCTGCTCTTCTTTACGAACGAATTATGCATTTATTACAAACATATCACAATGGAGCTATGTAAAAAGATGCGGAGGGAGATAGTGCAGTGTCTAGCGGTTGCGAGTGAAATAACTGAGGACGTTGTCAAAATGACTCAACTTAATAATCTGCATCTGAATCAATGCTTGGCAAATGATAAGTACGAGAAATTCTGTTCATTGGAAAAATGTCAAATGTCACTATCCTTTGAGTAATTTCTGTCAACATCTGAATGTTAACGATCACTGCAAGGATAATCTGGTATCCTATCAAAAGTGTTGTCAAATCTGGCGGATTTATCATACCACTATTTTTTAAAGAAATTCATTGTTTTTTTTTTAATGGCAGAACAGTTGCCGAACATTTGATGTCGGTTAAGGGGCTTTCGAATTGCAAACAACTTAACTCCTATTCTTTTGTGAGTGGAGTGTCTTGTACTAAATTTTGTCGTTGGGGAAAGTTAAGATATAGTATTAACTGCAATATAAAGGAACAATTACAATAAAAAGGATAGATGTAAAATTGAGAAAAGAGATGATAATAAATTTGGAATAAAAAAGTAAACCGAAAGAGATTAAGGATAGAGTCTAAATGTTAGGAAAGTGAAATGGTATAGCTGTAGTTATTACTAACTACTAGTAAGGAAGTTGAAAAAGTAAAATTATAGGGTTCGGAACATTTTCGTGAAACAGCACATAAATGCCATGTGGTGAAATGTTACACATTGCATTGCCGTAATCATTTAACTTTATATATGAAATAAAATTTCTGTGTCTAAATATGTGTATTTGAGCTGCGCCTTATAGGCCTTAATCTACATACAGAACATACGAAATAAATAATAGCTTTCTATTTTACAGAAAACATATATTTAGAAGACAACATTTAAAGTTGTAATGCCTATGTGAACAAACTTAAATATCGCATTTACTAAAAGCTGAAGAATAAGGAATAAAAAAAAAACCTGTTCAACATTAGGAATTCTTAGCACAGCTTCATATAAAAGATTTAGCGAAGGCATTTCCAAGAATGTAATAATACCCTTCCATTGAATGCTTTGGAAGCAAAGCCAGTAAAAATAAAACTCTGGTGCTGTGAGGGAATATTTATAGGAAACCGTTTTAATACAACTTACGCAATTCAGGTGTTAAAACGAACAAAAGATCTGACAGTCATTGCGTAAGCTATTTTATGAGAAGTAAGAAAATATAAGACTATTCAATATATATATATATATATATATATATATATATATAAACTTAATAGTTCATACAAAGATGAAATCATACATTTTATTTGTGGGATTTATGGTAATTTGGGCTTGATTATTCTGCCATGGTTCCACAATAATTTAAGAATTTTTTCATCTGTTTCAAAGTTTCACATTTTTCTTTATTTTTTAATTTATGGATACATTTCATTGCAGATCTGAGTTTCATCTTTCACTTTTTTAATTTTCTTTTCACCCTTAATCTGTATTATATTCTGTTTGTTTTAAATCCGATTCATTTATTTTTTCTCGACATATTTATGGATATTATTCAGACAGGTACGTGTTCATTTTTCATATTTAATATCCCCCCCCACCTAATTGTTGTATGATGTTTCTGTGATGTTATTTAATGGTTTTATGTACATATATATATATATATATATTCGTCGCTACCATGTCAAACTGTCGAATGTGAAAAAAATGCAATTTTCATTACTTTTAAAAATTGGGTGATTGTTACCACTAAATTTTACTAGAATTCTTCGCCTAGTAAGAATATTAATGAAATTTATACGAAGAACCGGGTTGCCAGTTTTTCTTTTTTTTTGTATTCAGAGATACGGACATTTACACTGAAATTTTGTGAAAAAAGTTTTACCTTAAGGCGGTATTAAAAAAAAAATATTTTTCCACGCTCAACAAGTTAAAATTTTGAGACACATTCTCAGACTCATTTTTAAAAGTAACAACAGGAAACTTGGCGGCGTGATTTATAAAGACATTTATAAGGGCCCCATGTTTTTATTTTTCGTTCAATTAATTAGAAATTGATTTACAGACAATTATTTTCACAGTACGATAATTTTTTTTGTTGCCAGCGCTATCGCTTTGTGAAATTCGGTTCAAAATGTCCACTTTGACAGCATTTTAAAAAATATATTCTGCCTTTATCAAAAAATTGAGGCAACACGGACATTATAAAGTTTCGGAATAAGAGAACCTGCCAATTGGATACATTTCCGAGCAAAAATGAATTTACAAATGTGTCTCAAAATAAGCAGTTTGGATTTGAATAAACCCTTAAGTAATTACGAAATGTCTATCATTAGGAAAAGCAAAATGTTCTATTTGAATTTTCTGGTATAGATTTGGAATTTCTGAATGTAAAAGGATGTAAAACTGGAAACCCTGGTGAAGAATACTATTAAAATTTAGTGGTGACAATCGGAACATTTTAAAAATTAATGAAATATGCATTTTTTCACATTCGATAGTTTGACATAGTATCGACGATATATATACCTCTTTTAGAGAATTATTGTGATATTTACGTAACATCCTTCAGAAAATATAAACCTTTACTACCTGGAGTCAACACGCATACACAAAGTATTTTCTTCAAAACTTCACTAATATATTACGCAGCTAAACTAAGGAAACCACATTGATATACGTGAAACAAAAAAATATATATATAATCATCTCAAGGTGTAGGAAAATTTACCAAAATGTATGTTTTATTTTGCTAGAATGAAAATTTTATATTTTCTTCGATTAATAAATCATTAAAAAAATTATTCTTCGATTATAGCAGTAAATTTATTACTAGATTGACTTTTGCTCGCAACAGGGAATTTGTTAAGATTGCTTTTTAACTTTTTGCCCTCCACTGACACCTATATGGTGACATACTAAGTTTAATCCCCCAAATGTCACAATGACACCGGAATTTTCGATCAAACTTATTTGAAAATAAGACAATGCTTTTGTTTGTGTATATAATAAACCAAAAATTTTGTTTTAAAATTCCGGTGCCACTGTTACATTTTGGGATTAAACTTAATATGTCACCGTATAGGTGTCAGTGGCGTGCAAAAGGTTAATATTTTAAAATTCATTATTAGAATCGCTTTTACCTGCAACAAGAAGTTCGTTAAGGTTGTATTTGCATTTCAGGTAAAATATTTTTTCTTGTGTGAAATCGCACATATTCGCACAATCGCACAATATTTAAAATATTTCCGAAATATAACCTTTTGAATCTTTTTGTATTCTGCGATAAATGGCATTTTTGTAGTGTGAAGTTTTCAAAATTGTACCAATAAATTTATTTTAGGAAAGTACTCAATACAATACAATTTCACATCCGTGGAATCTAAAGAGCAAATAACAACTACACTCAGCATTGATCGATAACGTAAAGTGTATAGAATAATCGATATTTTACAAAAATATTTACGAATTGTTTTGTATAAAAAGCAAATGAAGTTATACAAACCATGCAATAAAATTCATTGTTTTTTTTTATAAACAAACATCGCTTTCATGTACAAAAGTTTTATACGAGGGCTGTAAATTAAGTAATGGCAACATAGGTATAAATCAAATTTTAATGAACTTACAAGTACAATTGCATTACATTCCTTCTATGTAATCACCAGCAAAGCTTATAACCTTTTGCCAAATGTCGGAAAGCCGTTGTAGACAAGTGGCAAAGTGTTGATTGTTGATGTGAGGGGCCGAGCGCCCTACTGCGTGGAATGCAGATGAAAAGTCATGAAATCGGTGACCTTGACTTGAACCCATCGTGCTACTGTCCTATACGGTAAAGCATTTGTGCAATAGGCTTCCACTAATCCTCGATAGCATTCTGTTGCATTTTTGCCACGGGCAACTTCGATTTTAAGCCACGACCACTGATCACCTTTTGAAAACATGCTTTAGAGCGATGGAAACGAAACTTGTCACTTTAACGCCACACAACAACTACCTTTCTAAGCAGATCGACTGTTTTTTGCACTCTACACATCGACAACAGTGCCACCTCACAGCTACCATTTCCTATTTGCGCATGCCCGCCCTTCTGCGAGTTTCAAGGTTAAGTTGCCAATATTTAATTTACAACTCTCGTATATACTGTTTTACCTAGACAAAAAATATCTTACTATTACCACTTTTTTTATTTTTAAAGATTATTGGCTTTTATTACAAGCATATCAAGTATTAGAAAAGAATATTTAAAAATACATTGCTATGTCAACGAACATATATCTCGCATTTAATAAAAGATTCAGAATAAAAGCTGAAAAGTTCTTTCGGAAACCTTACCAGTGCTTTATATAAAAGATTTTGTAAGTGTATTTCCAAGCACGTAATAATACCCTTTCATTGAAAACTCTGGAAACATCGAAAGTAAAAATAAAAATCTTGTATTGTGTAGAGATATTTATTCGAAACCATTATGTTACACTTTACGCAATTTAGGTGTTAAAACGAACAAAAAGTTTAACAGCCAGTCTGCGTGAGATATTTTAGTAGAAGCAAAAGAAAAGTGCAGGATTATTCGAGATATAGGATGCAGATCTCTTTCTGAAGGAATTATTGTGATATTTACATGCATGTGTTGATAAAATATAAAACTTAACAATCTGAACTGTTAACCCTTTCAGGCACAAGGTACTTCTGTTACTAAAATGTTGAAATTATTGATTGACACCAGTATTTACGATCAAATTTCTTTTTAAATTAGTAAAAGCTTTTGTTCACGTACATTAGAAAATAGATAGTTTTATATAAAAATTCTGGTGTCACTGTGGCATTTGGTGATTAAAATTAAGTGGGACAGAATTTAACTCACCATGCCGGAAAGGGTTAAAACGCGCAAAAAATATTTTATTTAACACTAGAACGACGGGAAATTTTACACAAGTTTCATAAAAATATTTCACACCAGAATTTTTATTTAGGACTTTTAAATTATTTATTTAACTTATTTTTGTGCGTTGTATATTTATTTAACTTATTGTAGGAAGAAATATCCGGTTCGAATCGACATTTTTTCTTTTGGTAGGGGCCAAAATGGCCCCTCACCGTTGTTCTAGTGTTAAAGACATGACTGATATTACGCAGTCAAGCTAAAAAAAAAAAAAGAAAAACATCCAATATATGAAAATATGTGTATGTATGCCATAATCAGCGCTAAGTCTGAAATAAATCTTTCAAATTAAATTTTTATTTTTCTATAATTATAGTTTTAAGTTATAGTTATAATTATAGTTTTATTCGATGGAAACTTCTAGAAATTTTATATTCTAGAAAATAGTAAGTTCTTTTACAATACATTATTGTAATCATTTCTGCCTATTATATGAACTTTACAAGAGTTAATTTTATATTAAATGAAAAACAATCGCATGCTCAAAGCAAGATGCTTTGTTTTCTTCTCATACTCTTGCACACACTTATTGTATATAGTCGCAGGGCCTAAATACCGTCACGCTCGCCGTGACAAACTTCCACCAGTAATTTCGAATATGATTCTTTGCCTTACTCAGGGTTCGCGTACGTCTAGCGCAAATTTTTAACAGTTCTTATTAGCTTTATTTAACTTCAGAAAAACATTGAAAATTCTGAGAATAAGCGAGGCTATTACGATTTCCTACTTTACAAAATTAAACAGTTTTCTTATCATTAATAGTGGTGCCCGACTGTTCAGAAATACCGATGAGTGAGCGAGCCTTGCTTATTTAAACGTCTTATTCTTGCTGAATTTTTGTTATAAATAAAGCCAAACTTTCTATTTGTGTTTACTGGTGGAAGTTTGCCCCGACTTTAATCAAGCCCTGTATACTCGTGTTTATGGCAACTCCAAAATTTGAGAGGAAAAAATCTGATTCACGGTCTCCTGAATAATAGGCCTATGTGCTGACCCAAAAATGACGGGTGTTATAGGCGGATTTTTCTTTGACATTTATACGGTCCCTTGAATTTTAATAAGTAGTATTTTATACAAGTGTTATTCATCTTATTTAATCAGCTAAAAAACAAGGCGAAGAATGCTGTTGGAAAATAATGGTATTTAAATTGAATCGACCGTACAAACACTATAAGAAATCCTCCTACGAAAGTTGCCATTTTTTTAATCAGCCCGTATGTCTAGTATTCAAGAGAGAGAGAGAGGGTGGGGGAGTGATCATAGTATTTACTAATGGATTTCTTCGGGGTTTTTTAATGGAAGAATTCATAATAATTTTCTGCGATTAAAGGAAAGATAATTATTATTAAACACACTGGTATTCAATCTGTTTCTGCAGTGTAATTTTGGGGTCGATCTATACTTGAGTATATATATATATATGTATAAAGTTTCCCTTAGAGAAAATATTGAATAGATTTTATTACATTTACATATTACCACTTTTTTTCTTTCGAAAAGTAAATAGTTTTATGTTTTTTTTTCATACGTGTCCTGCTTAAGAGTACAATGTGTAATTTTGTAATGCTATGTCAACAAACATAAACCTCACATTCAAAAAGATTTACGAATAATGGATAAAAAGCCATTGGCATTGTGTGCCCATGCGTGCCAATGCGTGCCAATGCAAGTGCCAAATGCGTGCTCTACCAATGAGGTACTCGGATGATATCCAGCCTGGCATTACTCAGGCTTATATGTTGGCAAGATTATGTATTCATGAACCAGAAAAAAAAAATATTTCTAAGGGCGTATTCCTTTTCTCCAAAATTATATATAATTCATTTTATCTACGCTGGAATTCTATTTCATCTTATGCTTTCCCCATGAGTTGTGATTCATGAAGACATAACCTTGCCAAATTATAAGAGTGCCAGGCTATGTATCGTCCAGGTTGCTTAGTCATAGAGCATTAGCGAAGAATGCAAATTCTCCAGTTTCGAATCCTGGCCTGAACACTTTTTCACGCTGTTCGTTTTCACACTTTATAAGCAATTTGAATATAAATTCAAGCAATTAAAATTTCAATTAGATTTTACTTTTCAAAAGCGGCAACTTTGCTTTTTATCGAAAGGGGCAAATTCACTTCGCTGGTATTTGTATTCATGTGGAGGTACTGTGTGAGTTTTTCACAAAGCATTTTTTATCTTTTTTTAAAAAAACTTGTATTTTTTATTATAGGAAAAGACACGCGTGCCACTACAATACTCTCCCGTGTCTAAGCCAACTGTGTTCCGAGAAACACGAGGTGAGGACTTCTCCTCATCGACATTAATCTTGTCATTTTGTAACACATTATTCTAATTACTTCTGCCTGCAATAGGGGCTTTGTTATTGTTAATTTGTAATCTAAAAACACAATAATTTAGCACGCTGAAAGAGAAAAGTACAGTTTACAGACGCATAATATTTTCAGTTTTTTCACACAGTGAAATAAGTGGATTTTAGCATTTTTTCTGTATACATTTTAAGAAGCGTATTCATTATATTTATTTCAGAAAATAACTCACATTTCCCCATTTGTGGTATCCAAGAAACTAACGAGGACTACCTATAATATTAATTGATTAATGTTTAACACTTTCTCGATGAGAGTACTTTACAGAAATTTTAATCTTTCATCACTGATTTTTATTAAATTTGAAACACTTTTTATTTAACTTTTACTAAATAAATCAAGTTCTTCTCAATAACTATATTTATACCGAAATCTTAACCCTGCAAAAGTCACATAAATATGCTACTAAATAAATTTAAAAATATATCTTAAAATTTCTGGTGTTAGACCGGGAGGCGGCAGCACAGACAATCATCTCATCGAGTTCACGGCTGAAATTCCAGAATTAGTTAAAACTCAATTCGCATATTAAAACGCAATCGGTCTGCCAAGTCATATCTTGGTGGAAAACACCTTAAAACCCGATTTTAGCGATTGACTCGTAGGTTTACCATTGTGTTTTCCTGCACCCAAAGGTATGAAAACATGGAGGACTGGGAGCAGGAATACACAATGGTAAACCTACGAGACAACCGCTAAAATCGTGTTTTCGGGTGTTTTCCACCAAGATATGACTTGGCAGACCGATTGCGTTTTAATATGCGAATCAAGGTTTAACAAATTCTGGAATTTCAGCCGTGAACTCGATGAGGTGATTGTCTGTGCTTCCGCCTCCCGGTCTATGTCTAATTCAGATTTTTTTTTTTTTTTTTTTTTTTTTTTTTTTGGTACTTATATTAAGGATTAGACACCAGAAATTTGAAGATATATTTTAAAATTTATTTAGTAGCATATTGATTTTTACAGCAAGTTAAATACAAAATTTTGCAAATTTGATAATCTAGAGCCATTTAAGAGGTTAGAAATTTTTGCCTAATTTAATCGCGAAAATGCCTTAATTAGATAAGATTTTTTTTTTAATTTAAAAGTTATTGGTAGGATTAATCATATATTCTGAGAACTTTATGCGTAACGTATACGTGGTTTTTAGTCTAAGTGCAATATTTAATCGTTCTTTTCTATAATTTTTAATATTAGGATTCGTCTAATTTAATCGCAGGACTTCTGGTATTAAATTAGGCAAAGATTTCCATTTGGAATTACCGGCGTTAAAATATTTAAAATTTGTGTATGGAACGCTGGTTGCGAGTGAGTTAAAGAAGACTAGTTAAATTGCAAAATAGCTTACCTATCACTTCGCATAAAAAACAAATAATTTTTATGAAACTGTGCAACAAAATGCATTACCTTGTGTTGATATGTATATGTTTCATGAATACATAAATCTGAAAAATGTATGAAATTTCGAAAACAAAACATGTTTTATTTTCTACTGAAAAAATAGGCCTTTTTTCGTTCCCAAATGAACGATAGCATCCTCTTTTATTGCACGTTTTAGAAAACACAAATTTAAAATTGTGATTCTATGTCAACAAACATAAACCTGGCATTTAATAAAAGCTGAAGAATAATGAATAAAAAAAAACTCTTTTCAATTTTCGGAATTCACAGCACAGCTCCATATAAAAGATTCAGGGAAAGTATTTCCAAGCACATAATAATGTTCTTCCATTGAAAGCTCTGAATGCAAAGAAAATAAAAATAAAACTCCAGTATTCTGAAGAGATATTTATACGAGCCATTATAATAAAACTTTATGACAAAAAAAAGATATTTTTTTTTGTAATCTGTGTAACAAAATGCACCATTTTAAGTTCACAAATAATAGATTTCGTTTACACATTGTTTTGTACAAAATTTTAACTTTAAAATTTTGTTGATTTATTCTATGTTGATAGTGATGCAATTTTCTTTTTCGAAAAGTATGGAGGCTTTCTCTTTTATTTCCATCATAGTATGGTTGAGAAAACAATATCTAAAACTGTAATGCAATGTCAGCGAACATAAATATCGCGTTTAATATAGGTTTAGGAATAATGGACAAAAAACTCCATTCAACTTTCGGAATTCTTAGTACAGCTTCATGTAAAAGATATTGGGTATGTATTTCAAATCACATAATAATATCTTTTCTTCATTGAAAGCTCTAGAAGCAGAGAAAATAAAAATAACACTCAAGCAGAAATGGGAGGCATTTATACGAAGCCATTGTGACGCAATTTACGCATTTCGGGTGTTAAAACGAAGAAAAGAACTGACAGTTAGTGTACGCGTTAGATATTTTATGAAAAGTAACGAAATAGAAAGCTATTCAAAAGCCAATATATTTCTTTTCAAAAGGAATTATTTACATTTTTGTTCATAAAATGTGTAAAATCTTATACATTATTTCTCCTGTCAACATCCCTTTTTCTAAGAAAACACGAAACGCAGAACGACGAATGAAAGGATTTTGAACATGCTTCTGACATAGTACACTTACATTTTCTTAAAACATGTTTTTTGATTGAAATTTGCTGATAATTAAAAATTAAATCGGCATTGTTTTCATAAAAGAAATGAAAGGTTTTCCTCAAATGAGTGTTGCCACAAAAATAAAATACCACATTATATGATGCTCTGCAATGATTATAAAAAACACCGCATGGGTTTATTTTATATTTATGATTAAAAAGCGAAATTGAAAATGAAATGTTTAGATTTATATTTCTATGGCCCATGTTTTTCCCGAAGCGGATGACGTCATCCTCTAATGCAGCGAGGCTAACGAAAAAGAAAGGCTACCGCGGTGCTTTACGCACATCTTTTTTTACAGACCGCCGGAGTCACGTGTTGCTTGAATGCACCAATGAAGGAGTACGAAAAGAGCATCACGTCACTCTAGCAGTCTGTAAAAAAAGATAAGTGGAATGTACCGCGGTAGCCTGTCTTTTTCGTTAGCCTCGTAATGCAGTTAATATACGATTGTTAATTTTTTTTCTCGTGCGTGCCTTTTGCAATCTTGGATCAGTTTTTACTCTAACTTCGATAGAATAAATTAGATGATATTCTGGCTTGACTAAAAACTAAATGTTGTTTGCAGATATTTTTAATCCTTAATTTTCCTTTAGAAGTTTAAACCTACATCTAATGAATATTACATATTAATAAAAAAATATTAGATTGCAGTGCGAAATCCTCGCACGGGCCCACTGGTAATTATATAAACTCACAAAATGCCTCTTACATTTTTTTAAACTGAACATATATTACGAAGTTAAACTAAGGAAGCATGTTACTAAGAAAATATGTTATACGAGGGTGAGCTGAGAAGTTCTGGGCCTGACAGTAAAAGCACAAGATTTTTCACAAAATTTCATATTGTTTTTCAATGTGAAATGAAATGTTGGTTCCCTTGAAACTGAATACATTTCAGACACACTCTTGTGTGCAAATTCTTTAGGGCAGCTCTGTACGAGGGTGGTTCGAAAAGTTCTAGGAAGGACAAAGAAAATACAAGTTTTTTGACAATATTTCATTTATTTTTCAAATTGCAACACAATACATTTCAGAAGACTCTTGAGAAATGTTCATTCCTTGGCGTTTTTGGTCGACGTTCAACAAAAGCGGCACGCATCAAGCGGAAAGCTTTTTCATACCCAAAACATCGTGTAAAATTTAGAGGGCAATTTCTATAGAGATGTTTTCTATGTCAGCAAGTTCTCGTACCTCAATCGGCGATTATTCAATACTGCATTGTGAATTTCTGAGACGATTTCGTCGGTAGTAGCATTTTTTGGACGTCCTAAACGTTCATCAACGTGAATTGATTTCCTACCATGTTTAAATTCACAGGGTTCATTCGGATCAGGGAATTTTCCAGGAGTTTCCCTGTTATTTTCTTTACAGAAAAGGAATTTTAGATTAAACTAGCGGAACTTCGCCTTCTTTTAAAGAGAGATTTTCTGTAAGGAAATACTGGTTCCGAAGAATTTCCTGGTCGCAAAATTCCAGGAGCCATACGAACCCTGAATTCAACAGCCCACTTTTTTAACATCGAATATGAAGGACAAGAATCCTTTAAGGTGGAATGTAACTCTTTTTATATGTCCGTGGGTGTTAAACCTTTTTTAACAAACTATTTTATGATAGCTCGAACTTTAATTTTTCCCATTTTTAGAAAATGTCAAAACCTGTTTACTTTACTTTATCGCCAAGCAATAACCAATAAATTCATGCGTCCGAAACTCGGCAGCATGTCATCTAAAGGAACATACTTTAGAAACATCATTGTCATTTGGTTATACTTGTTCCCTCTCTACGTCAGGCCGAGAACTTATCAGCCCACCCTCGTATATATTGGGTTGTTTGGGAAGTTCTGTCTGTTTAGAAAAGTTGGTTCGTATCGGAAAATTCTATCACTTAATTATTAGACATTAATTCCGATATCTAATCTCTATTAATTGATAGGCAAAATTTTCCGGTACAAATTGGTTTTCCCAAGCAGAAGGAAATTTCCGAACAACCTTATATATATATATATCGTCTTAAAATATTTTTTCCCTGATTTCTAAATTCCAATGGCGTTGTGAGCTTGTTCTGCACTTTCCCATTTCAATTTATTTGATTAAAAAAACATTATTTTGATTAAAAATTATTTTATTTTCCTTCGAGAGACGCTTCGAAGGATATTTTTGTGAGAGTTTGAGGTCCCGATATTGCAGGTTTCATACTTCCGCCAAAAAAGTTATCAGCTAGGCATTTTATTGGATTAGACAAGCCGCAATGCGTCGTTGGTATCTGTACTCATTAGCTATAAAACAAGATCAAGAGCCTGCTGTTTTGTTGTTTTTGCCTGCTTAGCAACTGTCTCTACAACATTAGCATAGTGTTTTGCCCGCTTATTTGCTTGGAATTTAATGACATACGTAATTATTTTACGCAGATTCGCACGGAAATTTTCTATGTAAATATAATGTTTATAAGAGCCATGAAAAGGTCTCGTGGAATATTATGATGCATGTAAAGAGTTATCCGACTGTGGAAAGAACTGTTGAATAAAGCTTTTACGTTCAATTTTTTTCAGCTGATATTTTTTTGTGGGAAACACCATCGGATTCTCGAACCAGCTGCCTGTCACAATGGCAATCCTCGTTTCGATATCTTATGATGAAATGAAATTATTATGATTATTATTATTATTTATGATTATTATTATGCTGTCATGAAATTACTACTCTGGTATCTGCAGACAGAAATTTTTATCTGCTTTTTTCATCATGCTTATGTCGTTTTTAACATCATATTCAAAATAGCTCATTCTGGTTTAATAATCCATCACTCTAGCGAATATGGAAATTGCTTCATAACCTAAGCTGAATAAGATGCTGGAATACATATTCTAGAAATCGTGAGAAGGTATACAACTGTTACAGGATCTCGTTATATACACATATATATAAATGTATTTATGAATATATCATATATATCGGGACATAACGGGTACTTTTAACCCTTTGGGGACGAGCGACACGTATACGTGACGCATAAGAATCTCAGAATCCTCGATTATTCCAACCAGTAAATTTTTATTGAAAGATTTGCCTTATTTAATGACAGCATTTCTGCGATTCAATTAGGCGAAAATTTCTGTTTTGAAAAACTGGTGGTAAAAGATTAAAAATTCTGT
The DNA here is from genome assembly GCA_963931845.1 of Maratus michaelseni. Lineage (NCBI taxonomy): Eukaryota > Metazoa > Arthropoda > Arachnida > Araneae > Salticidae > Maratus > Maratus michaelseni. Next base: position 220,718,719 of record OZ007595.1, read on the forward strand.
AAAGGACGCTCGTCGCAAAGGGGTTAATGAAAGAAAATTGATAAAAAATTACAGGTGCATACGCCGCATATAAAAATGAAAGTTTAAGAAAACAAAACGAGAGGATTTGGATTTTATTATTAGAGAGTTTTATTAATTCTATTTATCTATTCATAGAGTTGCAAAGAACGGGTTTATACCCAGGTTTATTTCCAATAGACCGAGGTTATTCCCAGGTTTATACCGGGTTTATTCTAGTTATTGCAACTCTATCTATTCTTATACATTATGAACTTAATTTTGTTTATCATCGGATTTTTTGAAACGTACTTGTTATAATGTTTTTCAGTGTTTTTTATGGCATGCCCATGCCATATACCTCGGATTATTTTCAAAATAAAAAATAAATAAACATTACTTCCAATCAAAAATTTATTTAATGAATAAAATTAAGTAGATTTCAAATGACTACCCCATTTAATGCAAGATATGTTTAATTAAATAAATTTCTTGATTGAAAATATGTTTTTTTTGTTTGTTTAAAAGACGCCGAAGGTGGAAAGTATGCGTCATGAATATTTCTTTGCAAAATAAGATACTTCTAATTAGGTGTGCATTGGGAACGTGGAGACACTCGTGAGTCCAGTGTTGCCAGTGGGCTACTTTTTTAAAAACCAGATTGCTTGAATCGCACCACTTTTTCGAAATGGCACAATTTGCCTTGTTTTTAGCTTATTTAATCTGTCATTAAATAAGGCGAATTTTACTTTCTCAAAAACTGGTGCCAATCAAGGAAACTGAGTAAAAAAAAAAAAGTAGCCCACTGGCAACACTGCGTGAGTCGACGTTAAGCAAATGACAGCTTTATTTTCAAACTTTACATTAGCGTTTTACAGGGTTCGTACGCCTCCTGGAATTTTGCGACCAAGAAATTCTTCGGTACCAGTATTTTCTTACAGAAAATTTCTCCTTAAAAGAAGACAAAGTTTAAACTAAATTTCCTTTTCTATAAAAAAAATACTGGTACTTTTCCTGGAAAATTCCCTGATCCGTACGAACCCTGATTTTAACATTTTAAATGATTTTTATTTTTATTTTTATTTTTATTTTTTGCATAGATTACTTGAAGACAACGTGTAACTGGGTACGTTTTCACGTTCTAGAATTTGGTTGCAATTTTTTTTTTTCATGGGGACACGATACATGTAACTGGTTTCGAAACTTACAGTGTCCTCAAAAGCATAAAAAAGTACAACCAAAATGAAAAAAAATCAAAACGTACCGGGATAGACTTATTATTAGACTTAGACTTATTATGATTAGACTTATTATTTTCAATCAAGAAATTTATTTAATTAAACATATCTTGCATTAAATGGGGTAGTCATTTGAAATCTACTTAATTTTATTCATTAAATAAATTTTTGATTGGAAGTAATGTTTATTTATTTTTTAATTTGAAAATAATCCGAGGTATATGGCATGGACATGCCATAAAAAACACTGAAAAACATTATAACAAGTACGTTTCAAAAAATCCGATGATAAACAAAATTAAGACTGGTGGTAAAAGATTAAAAATTCTGTAAAGGACGCTCGTCGCAAAGGGGTTAATGAAAGAAAATTGATAAAAAATTACAGGTGCATACGCCGCATATAAAAATGAAAGTTTAAGAAAACAAAACGAACGCAAGAATCACTGCTTAAAATGACCCTAGGTGTGTTATACAGCCAAAAAAATCATTTAAAAATATTAAAATGCTAACAAAAAATTTTAAAAGAACTTTGCTATTGTTTTATATTAGCTTGCATGCGTTACTAGCGTAAGCTCTTAAACTTCAGGGCAAGTATATAACACTATGATGATTATATGTATATATACAGAATCCGATTAACACAGGGACATTAATCTATGTTTGATGCCAAAATCATATCATACTGAGGTATGCATGTTGCATAACAAAACCAAGAATACAAACTGAAACGATAAATAAAATAAAGTAAAATAAAATAAAATAAAAAAGATAACATATAAATATCATTTACAGAATATATAAGAGATATACAGGGTGATTTTTTTAAAAGTTGTGAAAGTAAAATCCTATAATAAAAGAATCACTGATTAAAATGACCTGATTTTTCACCAGTATGCTCCCAAAGCAAAACTTAAAATCGCACCGACAGATGGCACTGTAAGTTAACAGAAACAGAGAATAGCCTCAGTGAGAGGAAAACAATGAACGTTACTTTGAGAAACTATCTTCTGTAGGCCTTCTGTTGTCATTGGACCTTTTCAATCTCCTAAGAGAAGTTGCTGCGCTGTCATTATTCTAATAATACAGTTTCACAAACGACGTACGGTCCAATGGTATAGTCATTGGGAGGATATCAGTAGAATAATGAAAACGAGGTGTGCGTGCTTCACGATTTTATCGCCACTGTGCGTGTGTCGCGTGCAAGCTCGTCCCTCGACTTTACTGCATATACAGCGCCATCTGTCGGTGCGATTTTAAGTTTTTTTTTCAACGATGCCAAAAAAAAATTCTTATTGCTTTGGGAGCATACTGGTGAAATTTGAGGTCATTTGAATCAGTGGTTCTTTAGTTACAGGTTTTTTACTTTCACAACTTTAAAAAAAAATCACCCTGTATATGAGATAAATTAATTTCTATACTGTGAAAACATGCTTTCGCAATACATATTTTTTACAGGGGTGCCCAATTACTTCAAAAAGAAATATGTGAAACATAAACAATAGAAGATAAATTTATACACATGAAAATTGATCATGCCATAAATGATTAAAATTAAAAATAGGAACAACTGTTACATGCTAGATAATTTCCATTCAAAGTAATGAATAAAAGTCCATGTGACATAAATCCAAATTACGTTTAACCCTTTCAGGGGCAGTGGTATGTTTATGAAACCACTTAATTTTAATTCCAAAACGCCACAATGGCACCAGAATTTTGCTAAAATCTTTTCCAGTTAATATGTATGTGAAATACAGCCTTTTTCTTATTTACAAACAAATTTTTTTGTAAATTCCGGTGCCAGTCATTTATTTCAACACTTTAGTACTAAAAGTACTTTGCCCCTGAAAGGCTTAAAGATAACAATGAACCGTACACTTAAAAATTTGTTGGTACTGTATTAAGTCGGTTAAATTGGTTTGTAAATCTATACTAATAAAAGAAAGTTTCGCTCTGTGTGTGTGTGTGTGTCTGTTGGCGAAGGCTAGGAAAATCTAGCCCACCTAGAAGGCTGGAAATTTAGATTTAGGTAGTCCAAAGCCTCTCGTGGTGTACCTTAACGTTAGAATTTTAATATCTTAATTACTTTCTGAAATATTAATTAAAGTGCACGAAGATCTCTCATTAAAAATACGCTTTTTTTCTTCGGTTGGTTGGTTGTGTAGAATATCTTCTCAGATCACATTAAATAAATCAGAGTAACAATCCATAGATAAGGACTTATAACGAAATAGTGCCAACATGGATTGCAGTTACCTGCATATAGCTAAGCTAATGTAGCGCCATCTACTCATGGCAAATTACACAAACGCCATTTGTTTAAGACATTTCCTGGCACGTTTTTCTTCATTATAATTATCTGGGTTTAAGGTTTTTTTAAAACAGGACATACATTATTATGATAGAGACTATTAATACAGAAAACTTCATTTAACAGATTACGTATTTGTTATATATTTGCGGGAATGGCGAGGGGTAAGTTTCTAATTACATTTATCAATTTTAACATTTTTTTAGCTTCACCCGTAGCACAGGGGTGCAAAAATCTAGGCGCCAATGGGCCGATTCCCATCACTAAATTTTTAGTATTCTTCTCCTAATAAGAATACTGATAACATTTAAGCAAAGTATACTAATACAATTTGACGAAGAATACTAATAAATTTAAGTGGTGGGAATCAGCCCATTGGCGCCTAGATTTTTGCACCCCTGCCGTAGCATTTAATTGTTGTTTTCTATACAGAATACTGCTATTTTAAATCCCAGTTTCTCTGTAATATCTCAGTAATAATGTTCCGAACTTCTCCATTTAGTTCCATTTTTACTAAATTATAGTAAAAATCAGCATTCATTGCTTCAAGGTGCATTTCTAAAAAGCAATTACCAGTATTTCCGAATAATAGCCTAAGCCAAATTTCAAATTAAGTTCCTAGCTTAACCAAATGAATCAATCTTTAAAGATGTCCTAATTGTCCAGATCCTCCTAATTAGTTATTTGCTGAGGGTCCCTTGAACATCCGCCACCCCCCCACCTCCGGGGCCCTCCTTCAAAGTTTTTTCTAATTATTCCCCGTTTCCATATCTCAGTAACTGTCTTTACGATTTCAACGCAAGTGATTCCAAACATTATAATTAACTTAATAGTCACCCTTTATAACATTAAACTAAATTTATGAGTAGCGGTTACCACTATTTCTGAATAATAGTTTAAGCCAAATTTCTAATTAAGTTCCTAGCTTAAGCAAACGAACGAATTTTTAAAGATGCATCGTAGTCCTCCTAATTAGTCATTTTCTGAAGGACACTTGAACATCCCCTTCACCTGGCACCTCACTCATGATTATTTTCGCTAACTATGCCTTATTTCAATACCTCAGCTTATAATGTTCCATCTTCTCGAAACCAGCTCGATTTTGCGCACGCCTACTATACAGTACCGTAGGCAATTTTGACCTGTCTCAGAGGTTCTTTCCGATACAGGTTGCTCCCCTGGCGGTAGAGGGAGGAAATAAAAGATATTCTGGAGCGTGCGAGCGTGCCCGGTATACGGTGTCGAAGCCATCGGAGATCTTGGCCAGAATTTCGTTTTTTAAAAGATTTGAGTTTATTACACGGGCTCGGGCAACGCCGGGCGGGTCAGCTAATATAAAAATATAACAGTAAAGCCGATTAATAAAAAATAATTAAAATTAATGTAGTTGGAATTTTTTTTTCGTATAACCAAAAACCACAATTCATAATGTTAACAAGAAAATGTATTCGAAAAATTTACAGACTAATGTTTATATAAAAATAAAATAATAATTAATTAGGTTAAAAGAAAAATAATAATAGTTATTAAATAGATTAATGTACAATAATTAATATAATTAAAAGTTATTTAAATTATTTAACCACTCCAGGAAACGATTTTTTTTAATTAAGCAGTGGTGCCCATTTATGAATAAATTATGTAATTTACACGTATTATGTATTATTATGTAACTGTATTGTGTAATCTTTGTAAATACCAAGTGTTTTAAAAGTTCGGTGCAAAAGTAAAACGTGATAAAAAAATATATCTATGAGTCGGAGAGACATGCGGTTTTCAGATAAATATTAAGCGTGGTTCAGGAATTTGTTTAACACCAAAAACAAATTAGTTCAAAATCCCGATAATAGAGAACACTGTTGCACATAACGCATCGGTTGATAAGTTCTCGGTCTGGCACACAAATGGCACTGCAGTCGCCGAACCGATGCTTTTTTTAGTAAATACTAACCTTTAAAAGGTACCAAAATATAATGTCATGACGATTCACTGTGTGGATAAAACGTTAGAGTGCTTTCAGTTGAACGACTTTGTTGGGAATAAATGGATAAACAAGAATTGTTATTTGATGGGAAAAAACACCGTTCAAACAAAAGCTTGGCTTGATAACCGTTATCCGGATACTGCACCAGGTAAATCAACCGTTATTGACTGGTTTACTGAATTTAAACGTGGTCGTACGGATACCTATGATGCACCACACAAAAGAGGTGGTTACTCCGGAAAACATAAAAAAAGTCCACAAAATCGTTTTGGAGAACCGTAAAGTGAAGTTGCTGGAGATAGCTCAGACTCTGAAGATATCCAAGGAACGTGTAGGTTTTATTTTGAATGAACATTTGTCTATGAAAAAGCTGTTGTCAAAGTGGCTGCCGCGCATGTTGACTTTTGACCAAAAACAGCAACGAGTCGATGATTCTGAGCACTGTTTGGAGCTTTTTCGTTATAAATTTATGTTATTTATTATTAAATTATTATTATTATTTATTTATTAAATTATTATTACTGAGTTATTATTATGATTTATTTATTAAATTATTATTATTAAGTTATTATTATTAAATTATTATTATCAAATTATTATTATCAAATTATTATTATTAAATTATTATTATTAAATTATTATTATTATTATTAAATTATTATTATTAAATTATTATTATTATTATTAAATTATTATTATTTATTATTAAAGTCATGTTATTTATTAAAGTTATAAAGCTATAAAGTTACAAAGTTTTGGTAAAAAGTTGGGTTTTCTTTATTATACCGGGAACTTATCAGCCCATGTGTTAACTCCATATTGCTCACAAAACGCAAGATTTGGATATAAAAACATTAGAGAATACTGCATGTATACTTTTAATACTAAAAAATAATAATGGTGAGAGAAGTTATTGTGGTTGAAAATTGCACATGATAACCTCCCGCACCATTATTACTTTTGCGTACTAAAAGTGTACATGCAGTATTCTCTAATGTTTTTGTATCTAAAGCTTGTGTTGTATGAACAATACGGAATTATTCCTTGGAATTATCTGCAACAGCGCCCTCTATTGTCGACATTTTGAATTTTTTTTCTGTCATACAAATTCTGGTACCATGATTAATATTTATCGGAAAACCGTATGTCTCTCCGAATCATAGATCCTTTTTTTAACGCGTTTTACTTTTGCACCGAACGTTTGAAACACCCGGTATATTTTGGAACTTAAATAATTTATGTAACTTTTGAAATTAAACTGAAATGTTACTATTAAATTAACAAATTTTTAACTATTCATAACTGGGATAAAAACTATATTAAACATCTAACCAAATATGCATAATGTACAAAATATAAATGTTTAAATAAATTAAATGTACAAGAAAATGTAATAATAGCCCAATTCACCAATTGTATTGTGAAGGTATGAAAAGCATCTAATCCTCTTCATTCATTCATTTAATTTTACCAGGTAATGACCAATGGCCAGGGCAAATCAATATTGTAATCCACATGCATAGGAAGAAAGAACAAAGGTTTATGTCCCCATTTATGCCTAGCTAAAAAAGCTTAAATGCTTTGTTTCTTATATACTTTTTTTTTTTAAATGTATAACAATAGGCGAAGTAGGTAAAAGGTTACAAATACTTACGAGGAACACCCTAGTCATTACAAAAAATAAACAAAATAAGAAATCTAGTGGATTTGTTTCTTTCTTCTCTATTAAATGTACCTATATCAATGTACCAAAAAAAATGGATGCTATGTGAATGCACACAAAATGCGTACGTATGCGCACAAAATCAAAATATTTTTTATGTAAATTAATATACATATATATATTAGAAATACATTAAATTTTTAAAAAAACATTACTTAAACTTGTAAAGTTGATAAAGTTAACTGTTGCATATAAAAATAACATTCAAAATAAAGGTAAAAATTCTATTAAACTTTCGAAAATCTTATCAAATCTTCACATAAAAAATTTAGCGAATCCTTTTCCAAATATGAAATAATATCCTTTTTTTTTAAAAAAATAAAAACAAAATCCTTGATAATAGGATATATTTATATAGAACCATTATGACACAACTTAGATGTTGAAAGCACAAAAGATGTGACAGCCTGTCTGCACGAAATAATCCATATGAAAAACAAAAAAAGAAAGACATTTCTTTATCTGTAAAAAAATACTCTTATATTTACATACAATTGTTCATAAAACAGTGGACGCAAATATCGTCACTCAATACATTTGTGCGTAATATTCTCTTGAACATCGTGACTGATGTCACACTGTGAAGTTATGAAAGTTAGATTATGTCTGAAGAAACATGACGTGATGTGCACTAACAAGGGAATTGCTGGCGGTGAAGCTCGCACCTACACTACAAAAATAAAACTAGTCGTTGGGGGCCACCGTAATACTTACCCATCATGGATATGCATAATATAAAATATGAAGATAAAACATGTGTAAACTACTTATAAAATGCATTGCAATTTGTATAAAATCGGGCTTGATGACGTCATAAACTTTAAATGCTCTATTACTGAATTGCGTAAAAGAAACATCCTTATAACTCCAAAACTAATAATCATATTAACTAACGGTTTATTGCTTCGGATTAAGTGTCTTATTTCCAATTAAAATATATCTTTGAATTGAAATTTGGATGAAATAGAGGTTCATGAAAAATCGAAGAGTGTGGAAAATAGGATTACAAATATCTCGGCAACTAATTATCCGACCGACTTCATTCTTTATGCAAAATTTATGTTTTTTTATTGTCTTTTATATTTACTCCTTAAAATAAACAAATACGAAAATTTTTATATACCTTTTATCAGAACGAACATTTCGAGAATCCGAAAGAAATAGTTTCGGAAAATCGAGGTTACTGAAATTCAATAATGCTTCTTCAATATGCTTCTTCCGATTATTATATACTAATTACACACGAAATTTCAAGTCTCTATCTCAATTTGTTCGGGAGATAGAGGGTTTACAGACACACAGACGGACGATATTTTTTTTTTCTAAAAATATGTTTTTCGGAATCTCCAGTGTCTGAAACGTGTAAATCCGTCAAAATTTTCTTTTCTATTTTTAAAACGATTGCAAGACTTGCCCTATACTACGTATGATGGGTAAGTAATAAAATAAAATGTTGAATTTACGGTATAATACTGGCATTCCAAGTTCCAGTATTATAACGTAAAATTAACAGTAATAAACAGTAAAATCAGCAGTAATACGCTACCGTGCATACCGTCAAATTAACAGAAATAAACAGTAAAGTAAATAGTAATACGCTACCGCATATGCGCGGCAGCGTATTACTGCTTATTTTATTGTTATTGTTAATTGTACTGTATAATACTAATAAAAATATATAGAAAAATCTATATAATACGAACGTCAAATTCACACAATAAAATATTTACAAAGCACAATGTAAACACATTGATAAGTTACGTTACTATCGAGGTGCAATAAATCAAAATACAGCTTCAAAACATTAAAACTGTAAGATGTTAAAATTTCATGAGCTTTCGGCTAAACATTAGCCTTCCTCAGATGAACAACAAGCAGTCGAGGAGACGCTGCTCCGAAATGGCGCGTTTTGGACAGCTGTCCAATTTTATAGCTCTATAAAATCCAAAGTTAACCCCTTCAGGGGCAAAGTACTCTTGTAGCTAAAATATTGAAATGATTGATTGACACCAGGATTCACGAACGAATTTATTTTAAAATAAGTAAAAGCTTTTCCTCATGTACCTCATAAATTAAAAATTTGGTTATAAAATTCTGGTGTCATTGTGGCATTTTGGGATTAAAATTAAGTGGTATATTTTATATACCGGTCCCCTTCACGGGGTTAAAGAACCGATAATATATGTCTGCAATAATTCCAATTTATGGATTTTACAGCAGCATAACAAATGCAATTTTTGAGACCACTTACCGGGTTATTAATATACACGTTTTTCGTTGAAAAAAGCACTTTAAAATGCAAATTAGTTAATCAGAAGTTGTAAATTGTACGTCAAACGTAACAAATGAGGTGCTTTCGTACTATAACGAGTTTTATGAATGTTCAGATTTTGGTGCAATAGCTGTTGCACTCTTGTGCAAAATTAAATGAATACAAAATTTACTTTATGTGTAGATTTTCATAATATCAGGTCTCCCAAATGGTCCGCTTTTCGACTACCGGTATTTTCTTACAAATTGTTTCTGGTACATTTTGCATAAAACTCTTTCAGAGGCAAAGCCATTAAATAATAAGCCAAGTCAGATGGTGTTAAATTTGTTAGCGACACACTAGCGCCAAACCTCTGCTGCGGAAGGAGGACAAAACAGAAGTGGGTCGTAGAGAAACGATACGATTTATTTATATCGATATTTTATACGATTTTTATCGATGTTTTGTTTTTGCACTTCCTTTAAAAGCTTGCTAATTATTGGGATCTTTTACATTAAAGCTAAAACTATAATGAAAAAAAAATGTGGAAATTTACTGGATTAATATTTCTATATAAATATAGTGGTGGCGAAGAAGTTGATTTATTTATTAAAAGTTAAATAAAAAGTGATGGAAATTTACATCACTATGCAATTAACCCTTTCCGGCACAGACAAATTATGTTCGTAAAATGTGAAATTACTGACTGACACCGGAATTTACAAACGACTTTCTTAGAAAATATGAACTCCTTATTTTAAGCTTTAATTTTAGAAGCAAAATTTTATTAAAATATTCTTGGTGCCGAATGCAGCACTCCCAACCGCTAGATGGCGCTATTTTCAACTTGCGAAAAGTTTCCCATTTATGTGACTGGGCTTATTATTTAATGGCTTTGTTCAGAGGTAAGATTTTGCTAAAATGATGTACAAACATGACATGAAATTTTCTTTTAAAAAATATTGGTATTCAGTTGGCGGATCATTTGGGAGCCCTTTATTATACAGAGTGATTTTTTTTAAAGTTGTGAAAGTAAAACCCTATAACAAAAAAACCCACTGATCCAAATGACCTGAAATGTCACCAATATGCTCTCAAAGCACTGGTTATTTTTTTGGCGTGGTTAAAAAAACTTAAAATCTCACCGACAGATGGCACTGTATATGCAGTAAAGTCGGGAGAAAAGCTTGCGTACGGCAAAGGGAAAATGTATACTCTTCGCTTTGTTGTGGAACATGCGGTTTCACGTTTCCAACGTGTAGCTGAAGACGATGGACAGCACATTGAAAATTTGTTGTGTTAGTTGCGCAGTTCCGTACGAATGCTTTACCCCATATTTTTATTTCATTCAGTTTCTGCGAAGGTATTTGCAGTTCCTTTTCCCAATTACTGCATTCTGTATGTTTTTGATATGCATAATAAAGTTTTCTTTTTCTCAAATTACAGTCCATTGTTTTCCTCCCACTGACGATACTCCTTGTTTCTGTTAACTTACAGCGCCATCTGTCGGTGCGATTTTAAGTTTTTTTAATCACGCCTAAAAAATACCCATTCAGACCTTCCAAGTCTCCAGCTTTTAGGATACCAGTAATTTAGTACAGAAAATGTTGCTTTAACTAATCGGAGCATTTTGAGATTTAAAAGAGCAACATTTTTCCTAAAAAATTACTGGTATGCAAAAATCCGGAGACTTGGCAACTCTGCCCATTTCTTTGGGACCAATGGTGAAATATCAGAAATATCAGAAATATCAGGTCATTTGAATCAGTTGTTCTTTTGTTATAAGATTTTACTTTCACAACTTAAAAAAAAATAACCCTGTATAATTTTATTTTATGAAATTAAGTTTCGATACACTTTTATAAACAATTAATTACAATTCTGTTAACATTAAAAGTATACTATACGCAAATATCAAATAAAAGACAATGTAATTTTTAAAAAAATCATCGTTATTATTTTACTGAAAATTCGAATTATATCGTCTGTTATTATGATATGATTTAATTTCCGTAATAAAATAGGTACATTTTGACTTTTGCTGACATTTACTGAAAATTGCGATGGGAAATTTAAGCCTAGCTTTGAAAATTTCTTAATAATGAAAATTTTCAGTATAATTATGGATTTCAGAACTTGAAATCCATATTTATACTCTTTTTCCATTTAATATCTATATCTTCGGAAACATCTATCCAAAAAACTGCCGAAAGAATATAGGATTGCTATAATAAACAATTTTAGTATACAAATTCGGTTTTTAAATTCTCTAATACGGAAGTAATAGGAATCCACCTTAAATAGGACGTAATCACCATAGCAACCTAGAATGATTATCTATCGTGGGATAGCATTGATTAATTACGTATGATATGGTTTAATAAAATGAAGAAAACTTTTAGTAATATCTTTTTAAGTTTTGATTCAATTTTCATAAAATCTGAAATGACTCGACAAAATTCTGCACCAATTATATGAATTAAATTTCAAACCATTCGGTTGGGTAGTTTTTGCGCTATTATATGCGGACAGGCGGATGGACCAGACGACGACTATAGGTGCTACGTATTTATATAATTACAAACGCACCTAATGAGAATATAAGATATTGAAAAAAAAATTTAAAAATCCCTGCAAGAACCTGCGATTTTCGTAAAAAAAAAAAAAAAAAAAAAAACTATATTTTAATTTCGTTTTTGGGGAAGCGAAATTTTCTTTATTCTTTATCATAGAATTTTTTCCGGTATCCCTGCCGAATGTTATAGTTGTCTGCTATGTTTGGAGTAATGGTTTGGAGTCATATCACATTGTTTGGCGACTTAATTCGATTTTGGCGTGAAATTAAAAATTAAAAATTCATTACTTTAAAATTAAATGTATATAAAATTATATCTTGTTTTTCTATATCTAAATTTTATCGGTTCTCTAACTTATATAGGACTAAAAAATTCACCATACCTCAATGCTGGGTGCGAACTTTACCAAAATTGATTCCATTGTAAGTATCTATATATTACGCTATCGTACGTGGCACAGAAATCGCGATTATTTGTTAAGTGTTCAATGACAACGCCTGAATGAAACGCATCTCACTGGTTAGTGTGTAAAAGTCCTTTGGCAGGATTTAGGCAAATATTTTTTACATTTAACTGTTTGGTGCTGCCATCTACAGGAATAAAAGCGAAACAAACAATGATTTCTGGATTATAGTGCAAATAAATTGTAATTATAATTTGCCAACATTAACAATTAAATAAATATATTTTTATGCATTTTCATTTGAAATATTGATTTTTGTAAGCATTTAATATTTATAATTTCAAAAATACAAATAGCAATATAAGATTTAAAACGTAAACAAAACAATGATTTTTAAAGGGGGATTTTTAGTAAAAAGGGAAAAGTAAGAGTAATAATTTTCTCTGACCATTTCATTTTTTAAACGTAACTGTTATACGTTTGAAATTTTAGCTCTTATTTAATTTTTTTAGAAGCTTTTAGTATAAATAAATATTATTCAGTCTTTTTTTATGAAAGATAAGTCTTTTTTTTAGCCATTTTTTTTTCACTTCACTGTTATATTTTTCAATGACAGTCTGCCCAGCCAACGCTGGCCGGGTTAGCTGGTAAATACTAGTAGTATAAAGAAGTTCGAAGACTGTGAATAAGTGTTGCCAATTTAATGCATTTTTTTTTTCAAATTACATTAGATAATGTTCTATTCGTTGCTTTATTTCAAGCATTTGTTCCGAGAATTATTTCTTGAATTTTCTGCTATTAAAATTACTTGATTGCTACCACTTTTTTAAGATAGTATTTTCTTATTTAATCTGTCATTAAAAAGGTATTAAACAAGGCGAATGGAACCATATAAGAAAGGGTAGCGATCAAGCAATCTGAATAATAATAGAAGAAAAAAACCCCGCTCTCTGGCCACACTGCTTGGCAAGAAATCCTACCATTCTGATAATATGAGTTAATAACAGGCATTCTGTGATTAATTAAGACAAAAATTAATACTCGGAAATTCTGGTCGATATTTTGAATAAAAACCCGCAAAATTTGCAACACTGATTAACACAGTGGTGTTAGCCCGTTACATATTTAAAATTCAGATTTCTTGATTTCTACCAGTTTTTCGAATTAACAGTATTCGCCTTACTTAATTACCGATTAAATGAAAAAATAAGGCGAATGTTGGCTGCTATCTATTTCAAGATAATATTTAATATCTATTATTATCTAATTAATATCTATTTCAAGAAATTGGTAGAAATCAAGCAATATCAATAATTATTAAAACAAAAAAAGTAGTGGAGAGACAAAACTGAAAGAGCACATTCTGCGATTTTTTTTACCCTACTAGTGCTTCCAAAAATATTTTTTTATATTTACATAATACTATATTTTATTTATTGTTTGACTAATAAAATCTTGGTAATCACATTTGTGTGTTTGAATAATACTATCTAGCTTAACCCTTTCAGGGGCAAAGCACTTTCTGTACTAAAAGGTTGAAATAAATGACTGGCACCGGAATTTACACAAAAATTATTTGTAAATAAGAAAAAGGGCTATATTTCACATACATATTAAATAAAAAAGATTCTAGAAAAATTCTGGTGTCAATGTGACATATAGGCAGTAAAATTAAGTGGTTTCATAAACATACCACTGCACCTGAAAGGGTTAAGATGATTAGCTTTAATAAGTCACATTTTAAGGTTGCCAATGACGACTATTTATATATATATATATTTTTATTATTATATTTTCTATAAAATAAAAATCTACTGCGAGAAAGCGGAGACATCTACCATGAGGATTTTTATTAAAAAATGGTGGTCGATAACATAATAAAAAATAGTCTCCAGTAGTAACCCTATACTTTCATAAGTCGTATTTGTACCACAAAGAAATTTATCTTTCTACCACCACCCTCTTTAATTTGTTTCTAGCCTTAATATACTTTTCATACATTTCCTTTTCTTAATTTCAGAAATGATATATCTTTTATTATCTACTTTGAAAGAAAAGTTTTCTTTTAATAATTCGAAACTAATGCTGTGTAGTTACGCTAATTACTAAAAAATATTTTTTCTTCTATTCAGACCTATACTGCAAAATGTATTCAAAATACGTTTTTTTTTTTTTTTTTTTTTTCATATTACACAATTTTTATGCTTTCTTTGTTCCTTACCAAAGTTGTCGTTTGTCTGAATATTCTAATGCAGTAAAAAAAATATATGTATTCAGTTTATTTCCTCTTGCCTGACAAACAGCACAAGCATTTGAATCACAATATCTTTTATCGATAAGTTTGATCACACATACCTTTGGTTAGTACAACATTTGTCTTTCAAATGTGACACTTTAGAATTGCAAGAAATGCTTTATTTTTGTCATGGGTTTGAAATCTGGAAGGAATACAAATTCTTTTTTCTTGCTATCAAGATTTTGGCTTGACAATATGAAAATATTACTAACGTTTTTGATTTCTACGAATTTGTGAATCGTTGATTCTTTTTTTTTTTTTCGCTGACAAAATTCTATTATTAAAACTTTGTTAGGACTTGTGACATTGGGATTCTTATTGAACTTGTCTATTTTAAAATTTGTAATATCTTTGTGTCTTATTCATAATGGTTTAAAATAATGGATAAATAATAATTGATAAAGTGATATAAATGCTGGACAATTTCACTATTAAAGATGTGAGTATAAAACATCACAAATTTTATTGAATGGTGTATACAAATTTAAAATTTTATACATACATTAAAATTAAAAATATCGACGTTTCGTCCACCATCTATGGTCTTCCTCAGGAATTTTTTTTCCTGAGGATGACCATATATGGTGGTCGAAACGTCGATATTTTTAATTTTAATGTATGTATAAAATTTTAAATTTGTATACACCATTCAGTAAAATTTGTGATGTTTTATACTCACATCTTTAATGTTGTAATGGATAAATTGGTTTATAATAATGTTTACCGGCTGCGAGTGAAATAACTGAGTACTACCTGGTGTTTGTCTACATCGGATGAGGGCCTGATTAACGGCGGGGCAAATTTCCACCCGTGAAAAAGAAGAGAATATTTCCCTTATTTATGACAGAAATTCTGCACTAATATGGTGTGTCAATAAGGCGAATTTTTTTATTAAAATTTACTAGCGGTAAGTTGCACCGACGGTGATCAAATTCACTGACAATGACAGGAGAATTGTTTATGTTGTCACAGTATGGCGGATCAAAAGAACCTGACTACTGCCGGGGCAAAAATTCCATTAATTATAACGAATAGATGTTTTTCCTTAGTTATGGCGGAAAGTTTAGGTGAATAAGAATTTTAAATAAGGAGGAAATTTCAATTCAAATTCATAGGTCGGCGGGTTCAACTCCCGTCAGCTCTATTGCTGCCGGTTGTAATTCTCTGGTGTTATAAATTTCCTTGTGGCTATCTCGTACTTGTATATTGACGTCCTTGCATATTGACTTATAAGCGTGAACTTGATGTCAAGCACACAGGTCAGATGTATGTGTTAAATAAATCAAATCAAATCAAATTCATTGGTTGAAGTTTACCCCTGTGGTAATCATGCCCTGAGCTGTACCACTATTTTAGTAAAGTTTTCTTCGCCTTGTTTAATAAAAGGAAATTCTCTGATCAGATAACACGAAGCGTAATGCTTTAAAAAAGTTGTGCAAAGAGTCTCTGGATTCCCACCTTGGGTACGTCACTGGTACGCACAAGGCCTGATTACCAACAGGGCAAACTTCCACCAGTAAATTTTAATAGAAATTTCCTCTTATTTAAACGCCGTATTGATGGAATGAATACAGCAAAAATTTCGATTCATTTTTACTGGTGGAAGTTTGCCCCGTTCATAATCAGACCCTGGGTACGCACCCTGCAAACATTGAGCTTTCTAAACAATACGTAGGGGCTTCGTCTCGGTCCGTTTTTTTCGACACACTATTGTCAAAGAAAAATGTGCTTTTTAAATTTCTTTCTGCAATTTTTTTAAAAACTGATCCCGAGGGTTATAATTTGTTGAAAGTGTTGTGAAAACCTATCACAAATTTTTTTGCACAGAAGTATTGGTGTTCAAAAAACGGACCAGTGGGAGCCCTGTAATAAGAAGTACCTAAACTAATACTAAACAACAATTCTTGTTTGTCTATATTGTAAAATTTATTCCATTCTGTCACTAACTTTTCTATTTATATATTATGCAATTTTTATACTTTTTTCATTATATATCTATATCTATATCATATATATATATATATATATATATATATATATATATATATATATATATATATATATATATATATATATATATATATATATATATTCTAGCTGTCACTTGCACATTAGATTACAGTAATAAAACACAAATATTTGGAAAAAATGCATATATTCAGTTCATTTCTTTCAACTGACAACGCGAACTATCGATTGAATCATAACTTCTTTCATCACACTTTTTTCACGTATTGTTTGTGTTAGTGCAATCATTGGCTTTCACGTGTGACACTTTGGAATTCCAAGAAATATTCTTTTTTTTTCTGGGATTGAGAATGTGAAAGGTAAACACATTTCTCTCTTTCTATCAAAGTTTTTACAGGACATTTTGAAAATTCAGCTACGTCTTCGATTTGAACGAATTTTAGAATCACGATTTCATCCTTATGTTTACAAAATTCTTTATTAAAAATATTTGTTACAACTTCTGTTAGAGAAATCCTTATTGATATTGTTCCATTTTAAAATCTAATTTCAGAAACATTTTTTTTTTTAAATTCACAACCTGGAATAAAAAGTTTTGAAATATTTTGAGGTTAGTTAAGCTAAAAATAAACAGCAACAATTTCATTCAACCCATATTGCAAATTTTATAAATTATTAAACTTTTTTAACATTTTTCATTTTTATAAACTATACAATTTTATGTTTTTTCTGTTTCTTAACCCCTTTGAGATAAGCGTTTCGTACACACTTTTTAAGTATTGATAACCGGTAATTTCATATATAAATTACCATGTAATCACCATGTCTAATTTCATTTCAAAAGTTTTTGTGATTAAATGAGGTTACATTTCTAACTTAAATTTACTGGTATAAAAAAATCGAAGATTATACGCAAGCTATCCCATAGATATGACTCTGATCGCGAAAGGTGTTAAATAGAGGTCTAGGTAACTCTTGCATATTTGATTATTATCGGACAATGTGAAAAATATATTTACTCTATTTTTTACCTGACAATCGACGAAATCTTTTGAATCATAACATTCTTTCTTGATGTATTTTACCCCACGTAAACTTTCGTTTGCTTTGTTTCAGTGAAATCTTTGTCTTTGACGTGTGACAATTTGAATTTGGATGAAATTCCCGTTTCATTGTCGAACTGACAATCTGGCAAGAAAACGCATTCTTCATTGTATTAAAATTTTTTCTTGACAATCTAAATATTCCAATGTGTTTTCGATTTGAACGAATTCGAAAATCGCAGTTTTATCTTTACATCGGCGAAATTTCGTAGCAACAATTTTTGTGAAAAATTTTTACGCACAAATTTTCTTTAATAGTGTATCCAGAGGCGTAGCGTCAAGGGGGGCACGGACCACTTTACTACCAGTATTTTTATATACTATATTTGTCCTTATTTAATTCATACCGTCCAAAGATTAAATAAGGCTAAATGTAGTATATAATTATACTGGTAGTAAAATGATCGTGCCCCCCCCCCCTGACGCTACGCCACTGAGTGTATCTTATTTGTAATTGTATTATATTTTGCTATTACTTTATTACCGATTATCACTAGGGCAATCTAGTAAATATGAATGAAAATTTTCACCCTAATAAATATAATAATTTTTTGTACTACTCATTTTCACAGACTATTTTATTTTCAAACACATAAACACGCAGTGTACATGTCTAAAAGGTTTAAAAATACTTTTAAAACTACACACAATTAGAGTAGTGTTCAATCTGTTGAAAATTGTAAAACAGTAAAAATATTTTCACCTGTCCCTCTCAGGCATTTTCAGTCAGTGCTGTTATGTTTTCTGCTTCGTCAGTCAATCTGTTGAAAACCCCCATTTTGCTTTTTCCTAATAACATATGGCGCCATCTGTTTTCTATTTTTGTGTGAGTCATATCATTGCATGTTTCTGAATTTTATGTAAATATTTCTTTGGCTTCCCTCTGTAGTGCCTCTGGAAAAAAATCACCTTATTTAAAGCAAAATTTCTGTCATAAATAGGAAAAATGTTATATTCATTTTTACTGCTTGAAATTTGTCCTGTTGGGAATCAGGTCGTGTTCTTAATCACAATAATTAAAGAATTGTAAATAGCTAATAAAATAAAAAAAAACACTGGTTATTAATTGAAGAATAAACAATATTGGTTTTATTCCTGCAGAACAATGAATATTTATCCAATGATGCCTGGTTACTTGTATCTTTTGTATCGCATTTTCTAACTTTTACCGTAATTTCCAGAATATACACCAAGGCTCAAAGAAATATATTTCTGACCAGAAAATAAAATGTAATTTATTTCTGTTTGGTATATATTTAACTTCATTTATTTTATAAAATTTCTACTGTAAAACAGATTTATTTCTGCTGCGTCTTATACGCCGGTAATTACGGTAAAACAAAATTTGTGCTTTTGCTATTTTCTACGATAGACGTCTAGATATGTCATATGCATATCTCCCAACTTTCATGTTTTCTGCCTACCACCAGGTTTAAACAAAAATAATTGGTTTATTTAATCGCCGAAAGTTTAGGATAAAGTAATACAAATATATCTGTCAAAAAATAGTGGTAAGAAAAAGCCGCTAAAGTTCGCACGTATGCATTCGTTATAGAATATTGTCACCAGTGTTGCCTATGTAGCTTTTTTTATTCAAAATGTTTACCAGATACTATTTGGAATAGTAAGTTACGCTTTATAACACCGAATGTATGTCGTTAAATAAAGCAAAAAATAAAATTAGGAAATTCTTGTCGTATAGCTGCCAACTTTTACGCTTTTTTTTACCACTAAAATTTATTAGAATTTTTTTCTTTTTGTAATCACACGATTTTGACAATTTAATAAAATAAAGTTTACTATCAAATTTTAGTGGTAGGAAAAAAGCGTAAAAGTTGGCAGCTATGCTTGTCGATATTTTTAATAGGAAATTTCGCTAAATGTTCACTTGAATCGTCACAAGGTAAAAAAAAAAATACTTCACGTCATTTTCTTTTACCTGACACGCCGAACATCCAGTTTAAATGTAACAAATTTTCTTGATATCTTTGATTACAAGTACTTGTCGTAATATTTATGGAAGTGCGGGATCTGTATTTTACATATAACAATTTGGAATTTCTAGCCTAGTTTCGGACTGCGAATCTGATACCAGGGACCGATTACCAAAGGGATAAACTTCCACCAGTACTTCAGAAAATTTCGCTTTTTAAAAAATCAGAAGTTTTGTTTCAAATACGACGAAAAATTTACTTATAAATTACTGGTGGATGTTTCCTTGTGCGTTAATCGTACTCGGAACGCAAACACATTATTTTCTTACTCATTAAAGTTTTGTCTTGAGGATGTGAACATTCCACATTCGTCTTATTTGAACAAGTTTGAAAATTGCGGTTATTCCGACAAAATTATGTGTAAAAAAATTATTTGGAAGGTTTTGTGACTTTGGAGGGCCCATTCCCACTGGTATTCAGAAATGAAAAAATCACCGTAACTTCTGTTGACGTCAGAGCGATTATACTTAGAGCTTGCGCAGTACGTATTAAATTTGTTAGCGATCACTAGCTCTACTCCTCACCTGCGGACGGTTGTCAAAAGCAAAGCGTTGCGTACGCACCATACATAAATTTTGTTCACATACATGAGCGCCACTTTCCTCTTCTGCGGCAAGTTCACGGAACATAACTTCATCATAAAATAAAAAAAACAGCTACAAGTATATATTCATCCATCGCACCTACTTAGCAGAATATTACGTTTAAAATTTAAGACCTACACCTGACCTAGTTAAATATCGCCGTTTTGATTATTTTTTCTTAATTTCACTTTGTGAATTTCCTGGTTTAACCTTTTCTTTTTCCAGCATGTAAAAAGGCAATCAGTCGTAAAAGGGCGCGATTTTCAAATTGGGAATTTTCTTCCAATCATCTGTCTGTTGAGGCTTAATATATAATTTCTTTGGTTGATGTTGAATGTTGAGGGTAACGAAAGTTACGGCGATTTTGCGATTTCAGAGCACCAGTGTGAATCAGCTCTGACAAAGCAACTCTTATTGATCGTGTCTCTTTTCTTAATCTGATTTCAGAACCAATTAATCTCTTACTCCTAATCTTTTACACGATGTCCTATTTGAACAATATTTTACTAATATAAAGAAGTCAAACTAATACCAAACATTACCCCTTCTATTCTGTCCAGATGGCAAATTTCCTTTTTATATTTATTACAGAATTTTACAGTTTTTCCACTTCTTAAATATATATTTATAGGCAATTTAGATAGTCAAAACATCACTTGCATATTTGATTATTTTCCCAAAATTTTGAAAAATACATATGTTTAGTTCATTTTGTTTTCCTTATGAGGCTATGCAAAAAGTTAATTGCAATATCTTTTCTCGATGTTTTTGATCATACATTATGTATTGAATTCTTAGTATTTAACCCATTAAGGACCGAATTATTTTCTCAATAACATACAGATATTGCGTTCATGCCACTTTTATATTATAGCTAATAAGATTAACTATATCATGGTGTTTGTTGCATCAAATAAAGCAAATATTTATCCTAAAAAACAAACTGGTGTTAACTTAAAACCTAGTGTAAGAAATATATTGTTATGAAAACGTAAAGTTTTTAATGGGCTCACGTGGAATTGTAAGAACTGCTCGTTTTCCTTCTTTTCAGATTAAGAATCTAAATGGTAAATAAAAATATTTTGTACCTGTAAAGGTTTTTGCATAACAATCTGAAAAATCGACTACGTCGTTTATATGAAGGAATACGGTTTCATCTTTACGTCGGCAAAATTTTGTAACATTATTTTGTGAGGAGAGCAATTATTTTTGAATTTTAAAGTTAAAAATAGATGTTCAGGGCTCATACTCGATACGTTTTTTTAAACCACTTTTGGGATAGAATATTAATAATCTTCTTTTAAGATATTTCTTGAAAAATTTTCAGAAACCTGAAAATTTATTTCTATTGCAAATGTTGTCAAAACCTAAAACAATTTGTTGGTATCCAAAGAGTAGACCAGCGGAGCCCTGAAATCTGCGAATTATAATAAAAATACACACAAGCACGATTGCTATATCTTTCTGAAATTTAGCTTAATTCTTTCTGAAATCTAACTAATCCAAATATACTATATAAAACGCGTTATGGACCAAACATTAACCCCTTAATCGTCGCACCCTTTAAGTGTAGGCTACTTTT
This sequence comes from Maratus michaelseni, assembly GCA_963931845.1. NCBI lineage: Eukaryota > Metazoa > Arthropoda > Arachnida > Araneae > Salticidae > Maratus > Maratus michaelseni. Next base: position 220,740,729 of record OZ007595.1, read on the forward strand.
TAAAAATTCAGATTGCTTGATTACCACCAATTTTTTTAAGTAGAAATGTTCGTCTTATTTAATAGACCGATAAAATAATGCAAGAATAAAGCCAATACTACTATTTAAAAAAAAATGGTGGGAATCAAACAATCTGAATAAGACAGGCGTAACCTACGCTGCCCGTGAATGTCTCGGGCACGACGATTAAGGGGTTAATCCGTTCAGGGGCAAAGTACTCTAGTAGCTAAAATATTGAAATGATTGATTGACATCAGGATTCACGAACGAACTTATGTTAAAATATGTAAAATATTTTCCTCATGTACCTTATAAATTCAAAATTTGATTTTAAAATTCTGGTGTCATTGTGTCATTTTGGGAATAAAATTAAGTGGTATATATAATATACCGGTGCCCTTCAAGGAGTTAACAGGTTTTCATTTAAATAATATTCAGTTTGAGATTCTTTGATATTTTTTTGTATAAAGCTCTCATATTACCAGTATCCGGCACATGAAAACAAAACATACATAAAAATCAAGAAACTCCTGTTTTAAATAACATGTAATAATAATATCAAATATAACAATATCATTTTATATTTTATGTAAAAATTTCGAAACGTCGAAAAATCTTATTTTAACTCGACTATGTTGAAGACAAAGGGAGAGATCACATAATTACAACTACATTTTTATTTGCGTAGATGAATTTCATGCTTTCTACACTGAAATGCTTTGGTATTAAAGTATTCTGGAACTAAAAAATAAACACCATATGCACCTTATATGGAACGTATACGTGGCTCCTGTCTTGAAAGTGTTAATCCCTGTCGCGACGAGCGGCACGTACACATACATGCCTTATAAGGCTCCCAAAATCGCGGAATTTGAAAATTAGTATAGTTAAGAAAATCTTTCCTTATTTAATCGCCAGGTTTAGGCAATTGAATAAAACAAAAATCACAATATTAAAATAATGGTGTATAAAGATTAATAAAGGGTTATAGATACTCGTAGCGAAGGGATTGGGGGAAATACCCGGTCATTCACAATTTGCCTAGTGAATAACACGTCGAATAATCACATGTTATGAACGTTTTCATTACGGGCCAGAATTTGTGACAATTTTTATGTTCAATCATACCAGGGGTGTCAATTTCGCGTCCTTCTTATTCAGAAATTCCGAACAGTAATTTTTGCATTATTTAATGACAGAAATTTCGTAATTATATAAAGTAAAGATTCTTTTTTGCGAATATCTAGTATGAATTCGGAATTTCTGAATAAAAAGAAGGTCAAACTGGCAACCATGAATAGCACAGCAATTATTAATTAACTTATAAATTGATGCATATTTTTTTAAGAATGTATTTAACCATAATTAACCCTTTGATTATGATTCGGAACTGGTGACTATTAAATTTTTATAATTAATCGTACTACAATTTACGATTGTGGTACGATTTTAATAATAATTCAAATTAGATTTTGAATTATTATTAAAAATATAACTACTATTTTTTTACGAATATATCTTTTCTTTTTGTAGATTTTTCTCGAAAATAATTTTGTATAAGTGTATAGCATAGATTATTTTTCAAAAAGTGGTACGAAAAGCATAAAAGATTTATGTCTTAACCCGTAGTCAATGGTAATGGTAGTGGTGGTGGTTTTTATCACGGTCGATTATCTGCGCTAGGGTGATAGCCAGCGAAGGGAGTGCCTTTGAGGTCTTAGTAAGGGATCCTAATCGAACAGTTTTTCCCAGTTTTCGATAAAAGCAAGAGCTTTTCTAGAAATAGCTGTAAAAGTTGGGGTTTTGCAATAGAATTTCTGCTCGCGACAGCCCGATAAATGTTATCATAGTAAAAAACTCAATATATACTTATAATTCATGATTTCATTTGTTAAAAAATGAAAAAAAAAACCTATTTTTTTAAAATCAACTTTGGAAAAACATGTTTATTTCTGCTGTGAAATTGTATTTTTTTGGACCATTCAGTTGCAGCTGAAAATTCTAAAGTATAATTTTCTATTTTGTACAGCAAAAAATTAAAAGAAAAAGTCTGTTTGAACACATGGCGAAAATATAAACTCGCATTTTGACTCATTACGTGAAAGTGCCGCCAAATTGGAAAGCAACCTTTTTTTTTTTTTTGCTTTGATAAGAAATTCACAATACTAGTATGGGAAAGTCACAATAGAAATGGCAGGCTTCCTATGTAATTATCTTCCCAGGTTTTAATAATAAAACTGTTAAAAGCCATAGGAACGCAGAGACGGAGTATGTCGGAGTCTGGCGACGTCCAATGAAAGCCATAAAAGGTCAAAGATTCCGACATACCGCAGTAAAAGAACTGCTACCTACGGAAAAGCAATGTTTGAATCTTAACTCGTATTTACGGCATGTTCGAAGAAAACCACGGAAAACTCCGAAAGATTAGGTCGACGAGCGCGACAGAGGTTTCTACCCAGCACCTCCCGTCAACCTGCTCTGAGATCAGAACTTCTCAGGCACCGGTGTAGCTCGTAGTCAATTGATTAATAAAACTGCATTTTATAAATTAAACTAACATACTTCATTTAACCCTTTATATCCTGAATTAATTTTCCAGCTATTTTTAATTGTATTTTTGCATCATTGGATAAGTTTTGGTACAGAATAAACATAGGAAAGAGGAAAATAACTTTTATAGTGTTTTAGTGGTTAATTATGCAACTGTAACCACCATATTTTTTTACCCTATGATATAAAATAAAATAGTAAATTTCAAATAGTAAACTTCAAATAAAATATAGGAAATGTTCACCTGTAGAGTATAGAAAACAATAGAAAATAATAGTACTAAATAACCGGTAATAAATCACTAAAATTACTCAAATGAAGAACAACATGCATGTCAATTCTATTGCAAAATGGATTTCGAATGTAGCGTGGCAAATGTAAAATTCCTACAATGCAAAGAAAGAGGATATGTGCTTTAATTTGCCATCTTCTGCCTGCTGTCAGAAATACACTTTTTGTGCCATTTTGAATACCGTTAGGAAAAACGGTCATATTACGAATATATAGGTGTTTTATTAAAGTGGTACTTATAAGTACCGTCAGGATAAAAAGGGTTAAAAAAATCCAAGAAATATAACACGCTATCATTTACAGGATCATTTACAGCTATGATTACAGGATCACTAATCCGGAAAAACGTTTAATGAAGAATGTAACTGGACCGACACAGAATAAGAAAATACTTATATAAAATCTCCTTCCATCCAATATTGACATTTTCATTGTTTCTTTTACCTGAGTGCGTTGCGAATATTATTTATGCGTTAAGGCCATAAGGTAATACAGATTTACTGGCTGCAATTTGTTGAGCAAAGTGTCGCATAATGGCCAGGATTTCAAAAGAAGGATAATGTCCTTTCGGAAGTAATGTACCAGCGCCATAATTCACGCATATTATTAATGACTGCTCTGGAAGATTATTATATTTTGCGGCGATTTTCAAAAGATAAAATGAAAATATTTATAGAAAAGACGGGAGTTTTTTTTAATATGGAAATTTATGTTTTAGCTTTACAGGTTTTTGTGATACGTGTTGTTATACTATTTTTTTTTTTTTTTTTTTTTTTTTTTTTTTTTTTTGTTGTAATTTATAAAATTAAAATAAAATATTTTTTCTGAAAACTATACTAGACAGGAAATTTAATTTTTAAATGCTAAATTTATATAATGAACGTTTTTACGAATCTAAACGACTATTATTTTGTTGTTGTTGTTATTCACAAATTTAAAGTACATTTTTTATTTTTTTTATTTCCAGAATTTTTCGCGTTTAGATTTGATGATACGGAAGAAATATTCTTACATTTTGAATCATTCGTCAGTTTTCTACGGTAAAGGTGATTACATAAAACATATGTCGATATGTAAATCGTAAATGTATGTAAATCGATATGTAACCGTCCGCATATGAAAAGTGTTCCTAATTTAAAGTAATTGTGCTGATAGTTTTGTTAAACACCTCATGTTAAAAAAGCTCATGTTATAGAAAATACATTCGCAGATTTTTTGCAGTTATAAACACTAGCAGCTAAGTTAGATGTTAATCATGCTGAAGTTGTTAAAGTGCATTTCTATCATGTAAAAAAAATCACAATATCTTATAAAAATAAAAAAGATATAACAAGATATAGATAGATATAAGTTATTTTGAGATTTATTTCTTTAACAGCTTTAGAAAAAGAAAAAAAAATATTACATTTAAAAAAAGCAAATGATATATTAGTAAAACTTTTTAACATGTTAGACCACATAGACGCTAATTCAGGTTTTGTTCACTATTACCACAATTTTTAATAGGATTTTTCGCCTTATCAAGGGGCGTACACCTCTTGGAAGTTCCAAGTAGTGGCACCCCATTTTCTGATAAGAAAATTTCTATTTAATTTTTAAATAGCAGAAATTGTAGACGCCTCCTCTAATTTCCGGATGTGTAATACTTTTAAATAATGAGAAAAATTTTATTAAAAATTTGTGGTTACAGAGTACGAACCCTGTATTCATTACATTTTAAAAAAAGTATAGTGAGTCAGTCTGAATTTCTATTGGCTTATAAATAACAAGTACATATGCATATATATATATATATATATTTAAATTATTGTATATATTATTGTAATATATATATATTTAAATTTTTAGGGGGTGCCTAAAGGAAATATTAATTACATTATAAATTGAAAAAATGATAAACTATGACAGGTGGCAGGGATTCGAAAAAAAGGGTAAATAATAGTCTGATATTTTTTTTACGTTGGCAGTAATTTTACTCATGTTCTGAAACGTATGTATATCAAGTTTCATGCAAATCGTTCAAAAACTGTAGATTTGTATAAGAAACATACACATCAAGAACGGCTTTTACATATACAGATTACCGTGTTTCATCCTTGTCCCTTGGCTTTCAACATCATGAGTCCTTTATCACCTTTGAATTTCGTTTCCGACCACGCATTCTTTGATGAAAAAAGTTTGTTTTTATACCTAGTATGACTTGTTAAAGATTGCCCCATCTTTTCAGAAACACCCTATGTATTATATGAATATATTATTAAAAAAAAAGAACATTTGTTTTAAAATTACTGATACCGGAAAAATAAAAATAAAATTATTTAATACATTTTGAAATTAATGTTTTTCGCAGATCATTTTCCAGCATAACTAGTTTCTTCAAGAAAATCTGCTCACTCAATAGGGCAGGTAACAGTTGGAAGTAATACGGCCTAGCGGCATTTTAACACAGGGTTCATACGCTTTTACCAAAAATTTTTATTACAATATTTCTATTTAATATTGAAATAGCAGAAATTGTAGATGCCTCGTTTAATTGCATGATTTGTAATACTTTTCAGCATTGAAAATCGGCGAAAAATTCTATTAAAAAATTGTGCTACGAACCCTATAATTATTAGATATAAGACTGATTAAACTAACATACTAAAAAATTACTCTCAGAATGTTAATATATTACCATTTTACGATGTTACGAATGTAATGGAAAAAATTGTTTAATATGAATTATTAAACACATGCTGTTAGTTGAATGTATTTTATTATAATCTTTTTGTCTTAGACAGGTATTTTCCTTGTTTTTCCTGTATTTCCGTGTCACAAGATTGTGTTTAAGATTTTTATTCATACGTCGGTGCTGTAAAGCAATTTCTTAGCGTCGGATAATGACCAGGATTTCAAAAGAGGGATAATGTTCTTTAGAAAGAAATATTATTCTGTTCCGTTCTTTACAAAAATTAATATCACTGCACTGGAAAATTAAAATTATTTTTCTGCGATTAAAAAAAAATAATAATGTTAAATATTTCAGTGCTAACTTAATTTTTTTTCTAGATATATTATGTCAATATCTTAAAAATAATTTAAAAGCATTCTCGGATTAATTTTGTGTTTCGTGATTAACCTAAAATCTATCTTTCAGGTTAATCTTATAATTTTTAAAACAATAGATATTGGTAACCAATATATTTTTAAAATTCTTATGTTCAGTATTGTTTCAAATTTAATATGCTAAATTTGATTGTATTTTCTTTTTCTTCCTCCTTTTCATCCTTTTCTTCACAAGGTTTGATATTCAACAAATACGATTTTTGTAAGAATAATGTTAAATATTTCAATACTAATTCATTTTTCTTTCTAGATGACTTATGTCAATATCATTAAAAAATGTAAAATAGTTTCGGCATGTTTTGTTTTTCGTAATTAATCTGAAACCAATCTTTCAGATTAAATTAATATATATTTTGTAAATACTAGATGTTGGTAAACAATATATTTTTTAAATTCTCATGCTGTGTATTGTTTAAAATTTCATATACTAATTTCGATTTTCTTTTCTGTTTCTTTGTCTTTTAGTAGCTTTCAATACTAAAAAGTATAAAGCTACCTATTGCAGCCGTTCGGAGGAAAGCAGTTCCGGAAAATTTCGATATATTTTCACCGATCATGACCCCCAGACCCCAAAACCACCCTCCGCTCAAATGTTGATTTATATATATAGATATATCCATATATATATATATATACAGGGTGTTCCGTTAAAGGGGTCCAATATTAATAGGGGTAATAGAGGAGATCACACGGAGCATAAATCAGTATATAATGCCTGGCCGGATCTCAATAATTTTCAAGTTACAGCAAATAGAATGAAAAATCGGAAATTTGTAAAAAAACCCTCATTGCTAAACTATCGATAATGCTACATAAAAACGAAGCACATATTTAGAAAGAGCAGAAAAAATCCTACGAAATGACATAAGTTGTTTTAGAATATTGAGAATTAATGGCGAGTTACAAGCTCTGAAACAGTGAAAAAATACAAAATCAAATATTTAGCAAAATAGTTAATCGTTAATTCCAAATCAAGCAGTTCCCTAGTTACAACTCTGTACTGTTGCACGCTCGGAAAGAGCGAAACTCCACCCATGACGATTGTAAACACCCCGTTTTAATATCTTTCAATTATACATTTCTGATCAACCTCTATCAATACCCTTTCATTATTCAGTCTGGTCAAGTGAATGACATATTGTGCAGCTCTCGCCTTGTCTTAAAGCAAACTCCGTGACTGCTGCGTTTCCTCCATGAACTTTCAGGATGATGAAGAAGAAGTACTTTTTATGCAAATTTTCTATGTGTATAGGAAGAAAAGTGTAATAAAACAGCAGTCATCAGTGGGCGTTATGTTAAAGGGAGGCTGTTGTAAGTGGGATTGTAGTAAGTTGATGTATAATAATTATGCCGGAATACTCTAACGAAGAATATGCGGACATGCATCTGATGTACGGGCAAGCTCATGGAAATGCATGTCTAGCACAGCGCATGTACCGTGAGCAATTTCCAAGGAGACGTTGCCCAAGTTCGAAACTCTTCATAAAAATCGATAGACGATTACGGGAGACTGGATCGTTTAATACAGCAAGCATTGATGCAGGGAAACCTCGACATGTACGAACACCTGCAATGGAAGAAGATGTACTAAATATTTTTAAAGATAACCCCTCCACGAGTACACGAGCTGCTGCGTCTGAAGTCGGTGTTTCTCACCAAAGTGTGTGGCGTGTTCTGCGTGCAGAAAACATGCACCACTTTCATGTGCAGCGGGTACAACTGTTATCAGTAACAGATTGTGCTCAGCGGACAGAATTCGTACGCTGGTTGCTTAATGTAACAGAAAATAATCCACAATTTCTGGAAAATATTTTATTTACTGATGAAGCAACATTTACGAGAGAGGGCGTGGTAAACACGCACAATATGCACACATGGTCATATACAAATCCGCACACTGTTTTCCCGTCGAACGCACAACAAAAGTTCAGTGTGAACATATGGGCAGGTGTCCTCGGCGATTATCTCATAGGACCATATTTACTCCCAGATGTACTCAATGGCAGTACGTACTTGGTTTTCCTACGGGATATCTTACCGCAGTTACTGCAAAATGTGCCAGCAACATTGCGCCACAATATGTGGTTTATGCACGATGGCGCACCGGCACATTTTTTCATAGGTGTTCGCAATCACCTCAATTCAACATATCCTGGGAAATGGATTGGACGCAGTGGACCTGTTGCTTGGCCTGCACGCTCTCCAGACCTCAATCCGTTAGACTTTTTTGTTTGGGGACACCTTAAATCGCTGGTGTATGAAACGCCTGTGGATACACCGGAGGATTTACTAGCGCGAATCGTTGTCGCTGCAGGAGACATTCCCAACTCCGTCGGAGTTTTTCGGCGTGTTCGCCAATCTTTACGACGTCGCTGTCGGCTGTGCGATTCTGTTAATGGGCGCAACTTCGAACACCTATTATAATAATGTCCGTTCGTCTGCCTTCCGACATTGAACTGTGCAGCGCAGGCCAGAAGACTCTGCTTCACATATGTCATAAAGTACGTGGAATGTAATTCTTTATTTGTCATTTTTCTTTTATTTTCAACACTTTTTGGCACAGTATTTTGTAAGTCACAGACTGTGGTGTACTCAAATTGTAAATTACAAAGTTTGTATGAATTAATTTAAAATTTAGTGTCTTTTTTAAATTTATAATTAATAAAATTATTATGCTATTTGTTATTATTATTTCCTATCATAAATTATGATGCACATATACATACAATAATTGTCCATGTAAAACATGTACTGAAACTTCTTGCATAGTTACAAATCGCAATATTTTAAATTATTTCCGAATTTTCACCACCAGTTTAATTTTAAGGAATTTAACTTAAGCTTTATATCAATAAAAGACCACTTTAAATGTAGACTATTATTGTAAAGTTATTTTGATTCATTCAACTCTTGAATAATTAAAAATGTTGCATCTCAGAAGAAGCATGATCGAAAATGTATAGTTGAGAGTAATTAAAAAGGCGGTGTTTCCAATCGTGATGGGCGGAGTTTAACCTTTGCTAGTGTCAAAGAAAGCGGAGTTGTAACTAAGAAACTGATTAATTTCTCTCACACAATTAAACCGATATGGTTCATTGTAAGCTTTTTCGAAATTTTCGGAATGGACCAAATTTTACTACATTTTCCTTGTTGTAGCTAGAGTTGTCTTTTTGGAATTAACGATTAACTATTTTGATGTATATTGGATTTCGTACTTTTTTCACTGTTTCAGGGCTTGTAACTCGTCAATAAATATTGCTATTTTAATACAATTGATGTCATTTTGTAGGTTTTATTCTGCTCTTTCTAAATATGTGCTTCGTTTTTATGTAGCATTATCGATAGTTTAGCAATGAGGGTTCTTTTACAATTTTCCGAATTTTCATTCTATTTGCTGTAACTTGAAAACTATTGAGATCCGACCAGGCTTTATATACTGATTTATGCTCCATGTGATCTCCTCTATTACCCCTATTAATATTGGACCCCTTTAACGGAACACCCTGTATATATATATATATATATATATATATATATATATATATCTGACCTATGTCATACGATAACGCTCGTATTTATAAATCGATTTTGATGAAACTAATTGTGTGTATTAAGCTGACCAATGTCTCGACCGAGTTCGTTGGCCAGTTTGGTCCGCCATTTGTTTCAAGATGGCGGCCATTTAAAAATTTAAAACTAAAATAAATATACAAAAAAATTAAAAATTCAAATTTATTTTTTAAATACGTGTTAGACCTTGATACAAGGATTCCAGAGCATTTTTTGGTTTACCTCTATCTTAAAAAATGGCTGAGATAGAGCAGTTTGAAATTCTAGGGTGGCTGACATTTTGAAACAAAACAGCACATTAACGCCATTACTTGCAAATTATTTTCTTTCATTGTTGTAATAATTTTTCCAATCATACACATAAAACTATATATTCATATCCGTTAGCGCCAAAATTGGCGACATTTGGCGAAATATCGCCAAATTTGGCGACCAAAATAAGTCTTCAAAAATGAAGCCAATTTGGCTATTGCTCAATAATTTGGCGAATTTCTTACTCAAATTCAGCATTAACGAATCTTTTGTAAACGTTTCTTTGCATTTTAACTTGCTGTTTTCGTGTAACATTAGCTAAAATTTTATAACGAAGATATAGGAAAGCTACCTTTTCCTCTCGGTACAGGCCGGAAGGACTTTTTCCTTTTCATATTTTCTTCTTCATAAGGTTTGGTACTCGACAAATACGATTTTTAAAGAATAACGTTAAATATTTAGATGCTAATACCGGGTGTCCCAAAAATGAGTGATGGATTTTAAAATTCAATAACTTGCAAACGGTGACAGATATTAAAAAAATTCTTGCAGGAGGGTTATGAATGCAGAGTTGCCAAGTCTCCGGATTTTTGCACACCAGTAATTTTTTAGAGAAAATGTTGTTATTTTAAATCGCAAAAATCTCCGATTAAATAAAACAACATTTTCTGTACTAAATTACTGGTATCCAAAAAGCCGGAGACTTGGCAGGTCTGTGAATGATGTCAGGAGTTTCTTTACTGTGATTCTTGATTTTAGTTTGAATTTCAAATGATAGATGGCGCTGACAGCGATTGGCGTTCAGTCAATGCCGGAACTGATGCATTGACGCACCACCTCCTGAATCCTAGATGGCGGATATTTTTATAAGCGTTTGAACGATCCCTCGAACTTCAACACCAATAATATCTAAAAGTTTTATTTGACTTATTTGATCTCGGAAAAACTAATTGAAGAAAACTTATTAGAAATTGTTGGTATTGATGTTCGAGGGACTTTTCTAACGCTGGAAAAAAACTCGATAGCCGCGATAGCCGCCATTTAGTATTCAGGGGGCGGAGCATCAATGCTGAGTGGCGTCAGTTTCGGAATCGACTGAACGCCAATCGCTCTCCGCGCCATTTATTGTTTAAAATTCGAACTAAAATCAAGAATCACAGTAACAAAACTCCTGTTATCATACTCAACCCTCCTTCAAGAATTTTTAAAAGTTATGGAATTTTTAAATCCATGAGTCATTTTTGGGGCACCCGGTATATTTTTATTTCTAAAAATATTATGTCAATATCTTTTAAAAAATGAAAAACCTTTTCCTGTATGTTTTTGTCTTTCGTTATTAATTTGAAACCTATCTTTCAGATTAGACTAATATTTTTTTTTTACATACTAGATATTGGTAAGAAATATATGTATTTTTAATTCTTACGTTTTGTATTGTTTAAAATTGAATATACTAAATTAGATTTTCTTTGCTTTTCTTCTTCTTTTTCATTTTCGAACACTTTCAAACATACATGAAATGTGTTTAGGAATTCGGTTTGTCTGTCTGTCCGTGCTCTAACTCTCGTAAACATACTCGGATTGCCATGAAATTTTTATACAACATTGAATTTTATAATAGAATGTCCGGTATTGGAAATGAAGTGTGTAGCATTAATAGTTCATTTACAGGGATATACAAAAGAATTCTATTACATTATGGTCTATGAAGAAAAATCGTTTGCAGCGCATTTGATTGATGTTACGATATTTCAAACATAATGAAATTAAGGTGCATTTATGAGGTGGACGACAGCATACTTTACCGGAGTATACAATTAGTAGCATTTTTAGTTCAATTACAGCAGGGGTGTCAAACTGTGGCCCTCCAGATACCGCTAATTTTTTAAAGAAATAGTCGACTTCTTGAATCTGAGAAATTTGATGATTAGATAAGGTAAAGATTACTATAAAAATTTAGTGGTATTCACTGGGGCCACAGTTTGACACCACTGAATTACAGGGACGTACAAAATAATTCCTTTACATTATGATCTATGGAGAAAACTCGTTTGAACATGTTATGATAATTGAAATATAATGAAAATTAAAAGGTTCAATTCAACTTATTTTCTTTATATTGTGGAGTGCGTGGTATTTATAGTTCATGTACAGAGACGTACAAGATAATTTGGTTCTCAACAATGACAGCAGAATTTTAATGGAAATGTTTTTCATTTACTATATATGTGAAATATCGCATTTTTGTTATATAAAAATAAATTTGTTCATAATTTCCGGTGTCAATCATTTATTTCAACATCTTAGCAATTGAAGTGCTTTATCCGTTAAAGGGTTAAAGGACTGACTGTGATCGGTTACTGCTAGAAGTGCTATTTCCGCTGTGATAAGAAATTTTATGTACTTTTTAGTGTACTACGTGTTGTTTACAAATTCTGGAAATCTTTACTGTGCCGTTAACACGGCTGCACGAAAGACTTCAAATATGGGCAGAAATTGTTGAAAAGGGATTTTTTCTGAGTTATGTATATTTTAAATTGCTTATTTAGATATTTCATTTCATAGTATGAAAAAAATAAATTTCTTAATAATATTATGTTAATATTGGAATGTGTTTCATAATCTATGTCGGGTGCATGATTTTTCGTTCTTGTTTCTGTTGATAAGGTTTTATATTCAACAAATACTTTTACATTTTACAGTTATACCTTCTTTCTTTTGATAGTACCTTGCGTCTAAGTAATTAAGCCCACAACTTTCATAAAAAAAGTATCCAAGAGATATAAAAGGTTATCTTTTAAATATAACTAGGCCCCGCACAATTAATAGAATCTGTTTTATTTGAAAGTTACGCCTTATATCGACATTTTTTTTTGTTTCGTTTAGCAGAGTACGTTGAAATTGTTATTTATTATATTATTCCTGAGAAAGGTGTCGCATAATTGCACTATTTTCAAAGGAAAATATATTATTTACGAGATAATACCTTTCTATGTCATAATTCACATACATTATGTATAGCTGCGCTGAAGATTATAATCGTTTGTTCAAGGTATAACTCTATTTCAAAGTACAGCATAGACGTATACATTTCAAAGTATAACTCTAAATAATTCTGTCAAAGATGGGAACTTCTAAAATAAGTGAAGGTTTTATTTATTTACAGATATTTTCTCTCAGTATTTTTATACATTCCAACTACCAGAATATTGAAGTGAGTAAATTGTACGAAATATTTATTTTGTCAACTGTTTAGAAGCATCTTCTATATTTAAAACTATAATTTTTTAATACGCATATACATATAACTATTATTTTTAAATTCTAAGCAATGTAATATCAAAACTTGGTAGTAATATGATTACCATTTCACCTTATCTTATTAGACTTCACGTTTTATTAATTTAACCTACACTGGGATGCATATTTGAATCCATTAAAATTTAACTTTTAATAAATAAATTTAGTTCCCCACGACCACTATATTTAAATAAAAATACACGCCATACGTAATTGCAAAAGTCTGCAATTAAATAGAAAAAGAAACACTCTTTAAAATTTCTGGTGAAAACAATATAACTTTGAATATATATATAAAAAAACTAACTTGAGGGGGTCGGGGGAAAAAATTGCCAAGCCACATTTTTGGTGAAATAAATCTAACACTGTAATCTGTTACTTAATGTTGTAAATTATAATCATATAATTTGGTTCTAATGTCACTTGGGAGCAGCATATGTCCCAGGTTTTTTTATTGCCCCATACGTTTATGCCCCCAATTGAGATAACTAATTTACAAAGAACGTAATAGTAACATCATTAAAATAATGCCATATTTTACTCAGAATATGTGAAATGTTACAAAGACTTTGGCGAAAAAACTTTATGTTAACCCTTTAACCCCTTGAAGGGCACCGGTATATTATATATACCACTTAATTTTAATCCGAAAATGCGACAATGACACCAGAATTTTATAATCAAATTTTGAATTTATAAGGTACATGAGGAAAAGCTTTTACTTATTTTAAAATAAATTCGTTCGTGAATCCTGGTGTCAATCAATCATTTCAATATTTTAGCTACAAGAGTACTTTGCCCCTGAAAGGATTAACGGACATTGGTTTCCCGATGAAACCACAAAACTTTAATTACTAAATTCAACAATGACAGCAAAATTTTAATAGAAATGTTTTTCATTTATTATGTACGTGAAATATCGCCCCCCCCCCTTTTTTTTTAAATATATATACAAATAAATCTGTTTATAATTTCCGGTATCAATCATTTATTTCAACATTTTAGCAATTGAAATGCTTTATCCGTTAAAGGGTTAAATATCTTGATTTGAGTATTTGATTAAATTTTCAAATTGAAATATCTCAGAATTTCAAAAATGTGGCTTAGCACTCTTATGCCCCGACCCCATCAATTGTGCAATGCAAGGATAAACTATAAAAATTTGAAAAATAACATTCAGAAATTGTTTCGTGCGATCGTGAATATATTAAACGAATATATATTTCTTAATTTTACGATGCGAATTATTCATATTATAATAAACCAAAGGAAATTTCTATTTAATTTCCTTTTGTTTTTCTCTTTTAAATTTGTTTTCTTGTTCTGCATTAGTATACATCAAACAACCTTACATTTTATGTAATGATGCAAATGGGTTAAACAATGGAAAGATTATTACTTGAAAACATTGAATTCAAAATATGTAATCTTTGGCACCTATTCATAAAGGCTTGTAATCATATTCATCATCGTGTTCGATCTGATGTTCTTCTTGTTCTGTTGTTGGCCATTAGAATATATCTTGTTGCTGTTATTGACTAATATTATTTTGGCAATAAATAGCAGTTGTGAGTGGCAACGTATAAATAAACCTATGTAATTTCTGTCTAAGCATCTGAACCTATCTTCAATGACAGGTTTACAACAATAAATACATTTATAAAAAAAAGTGGATTTATGTATTTTTAGCAATCACTCATTCTATTATAATATGTTATCTTATAAATTTGACTAGGCCCACATAATCAACAGAACCTATTTTATGATAAAGTTCTTTCGCCTTTATCGATATTTTAGTTATTTCTTTCAGGAGAGAGTGTCGAGATTTTTATTTATGTGTTGAGGTTATAAGGTAATACAGATTTACCTATTATAATTTGCCGACAAAAGTGTCGCATAATGGCCAGATTTTCAAAACACAGAAAAAAGTTATGAAGTAATACCCTTTTATGACATAATTCACATAAATTATTTATGACTGCGCCAGAAGATTGTCATTTTCTGTTGCGTATTTCAAAATATGATGTTAACCCTTTCTGGCGCGGAGTAAGTCTGTTTCTAAAATGATGAAATAATGGACTGACACCAGTATTTACAAACGAATTCATTAGATAATAAAAACCTGCTTATTTTTCCGGTACTTAATAAAAGGAAAATTTTAATTAAATATTCTTGGTGCCGTTTGTCAGTTTTGGAATTAAATTTAGGTGTCCTTTTTTGTGGACACCGCCCGTTAAAGGGCTAACCCTTAATTGCATAGTAATGTAAATTTCCATCACTGTTTATTTAACTTTTAATAAATAAATCAACTTCTTCGCCACCACTATATTTATATAGAAATATTAATCCTGTAAATTTCCCGTGAACTATGTTGCTGAACAAAGTTAAAAATCAATCTTAAAATTTCTGGTGTCAAATATTTAATATATGTATAAAAAATCACAATTGTAAAAGAAAAACTCATGCAAAGAAGGGTTAAATATTTCTGAAATAAATAGGAAGTTTACCAATCTGGTTACACTGAAAATTCATAAACATTTCTGCATTTCTTAACAGTGCATCTTGTTACTAAATTAATAAAACGTGCAGCATTATTAATTAAACCAACATTACTAACAAAATAATAGACATGAAATTTAACACGTTATAGTTTTATAGACTTGAGGCTTGGGGATTGAAAGAAATTGTTCGATAAAAATATAACTGGAAATACACATTCATGAGAAAGTATTTTATTATAAACTCTTGAGCCATGTATCGGCATATTTGTTTTGTTTCATTTACCTGGCTGTATTTAAATTATTATTTATGTGTCAAGGATATAAGGTAATACGGATTTACCGACTCCTAGTTGTTGCAAAAAGTAATACAATGACGGTCCCCTTTTCAAAGGGATGATATTGTTATTTACGAAATAATGTGATTGTCATAATTCGCATGAATTATTAATGACCGTGCTGAAAGATTATAATCGCATTCTATGTATTATAAATATGATGCTAAATATTTCCGTAACAGATGAAAAGTTTTTGAATAAGGTACATCACTGTATTTCTTTACAAAAAGTTGTCCTCGTTATTATTTTAGTTATTTTTGAAAAAAAAAAAAAGTAAATCTAATTCACAAACTATAAGATTTTTTTTATTTTTATCTCTGTACTGTAGAACTTCAAAGTTGAAATGACTAAACTGTTTACATGCAAAATACTTATAACTGGTATTTGAATGATGCCCTTTCAGTGCGGATATTTTTTTTATTTATTTTTTTTTTTTGGGGGGGGAGGGGTTCTGCTAAGTCCATGACGCACTACAGTAAGAACAATACACGCCGTGAACACCTAGGTCACTTGTGCAGCGTTGCCAGTGGGCTACTTTTTTATATTCAGTTTCCTTGATTGCCACCAGTTATTTGAGAAAGTAAAATTTGTCTTATTTAATGGCAGATTAAATAAGGCGAAAACAAGGCGAATTATAGCATTTCAAAAAAGTGGTGCCAATAAAGCAATCTGAATATATAAAAAAAGTAGTCCACTGGCAACACTGCACTTGTGTCGACGCTTAATGTAGTCTACAGCACCCAACTCCTAGATGTAGAAATTAGTCGACTCCCGCACTCGAACCCTTATGTCGACTTTTGTCGACTCCCGCACTTAAAAGGGTTAAAGATGTAAACTGTTTCCGGTTCACAAACGTAACTCCATTATCGTATATACTGATCATAAGTCAACACCAAATAAGAGAGGAAAAACAGGTGGAATACATGCATTTAGTAAGTACAATCTATATTTTATTTAATCGAAGAAAATTATTACTCATCTGTCGATTCAATAAGTTGAATAAATACATTGGGAAGTACTGGTATTAAAATTTCGATTTTTGGTTTCTACTTACACACCGATATATAATTGGCAACTTTTTATTATATTTTTGTTTCATATTTTAACTTTATTTTTTCTCTGGTTATAACTTGCTTATATAATATGCATTAAATAGCTTTTCAAAGTCTATAATATAGGATATATCATCTTCTTATGACAAAACACTTTTTACATGAGAAATATTTATTTAAAGAAATCCTGTAAAAGCTTAGTAACAGTAATTGGGTTCAAAGTTCGGTACATTTTCTTTTAAAAAATCGTTATAGAACATCATTTGAAAGATCTTTTATAATGATAAATGTTAGAAGATATATATTAGATGCTTTCACATTAGAAACAACAGATTATTTCTATTATACAAAAATCCATATATGTCCATAGAAAACAATGAGATAGCGCGAGTGTTGCCAAGAAATTGATTATACAATAAACCACTTTAATAAATTTGGAACAGAATTTTTCGCCTTATTTAATCGCAGAAAAACTAAAAATTCTGCGATTAAACGAGGTGACTACTAATTCCGTGATTTAAATATTCCTACCCTTGAATAATATACATACGCGCTGACATAAAAATGCCCCTCTAAAAAAGCTGCCGTATTTCTTTTATAATTCAACAAATGAATATTAAATCATATAAAATTTGATATACAGGGTGCTCGTTTATTTTGGTGTTAAACTCAAAGAGGTGATATTGCAAGTCAAGACAAACAAGATTTTAAAGTGGAACCCCACTTATTCATTAGAAAATGAAAAGTGCTTGCTTCAAGCTATACGTGGATTTTTGTTAATTAATTTAAGAACAGCGAATATATTGCAAAGAAATCTGCAAGGAACTTTTCTTGATTTCTACAAAAAGTGATGACATCATTATATTATACGTACGTCCTGACGCATTCCAAAATATGGAAAGCTTTTTATGATGTCAATGCTGTCACATTATAACCAAAAACTTACCACGGTGTTCTTCGGACGTGGATGTTGACCACCTTGAACACCTTTTGATTTCATCGCATTAACGCAAAGCAGGGCATGTCGGCTCAAAACTATGTTACAATATCTTTAATGTTGTTAGAGTTTCTCTTTGTAATTTCAATAAGTGGATTCAGTACCTGGGTTCCATTTTTTCTAAATCTTGAAGCATACTATTACAATCCTGAGTTTGTCACCGCAATAATTGAACACGATGTAAAATTGATTGAGAATGAATGGCTAGATGGGGTTTAATGACACAATCTTCCGCACATGGACATGCTTTGCCAAACAAGGTTATAATTGATTCAGTGATGAATTCAGGGAAGGGGGGGGGGTATTTTCTTCAAGAGCAGTGGAATTTTCTTCCCAAAAGATTTGAGATTTTATGCTCATTACCCCTCTAGAAATGCAAATCTCTCCTCTTCCTTGAACTTCACAATGTCCCCCTCCCTACCCCGGAGCAAAATATTTAAATTGAACAGTGAATGGATGAATTAAAATATCCAATTTTGAACCTTTTTAAAAATACGTAATATTTAACAGCAGTAGTCGTAATTATAAAAATTAATATTAGCATTTATTAATGATCATAACTGAGTGCATTTGGCTCAATTTTGTAATAGTTTTGAAGCATTTCTTTCATACAAATTCAATCGTGAAAATGTAATTACAATTTTAATTATATCAGTTAAATATTTTTTTTTCTTTATTTTGTGTGCATTTTTGTTTTGTATGTACTTATATGTATTTTTTTCTTTCAAGTAATTTTTGTTGATTAGTTTCATTTATCTGCATCTTGTAAGTAGGATGTTTTTGTTCACATTTTACTCATGTCCATATGTTACTGTTTATAGCATTTTGTTGTATGATATGAGTTTGCTGAAAAATAATTACAGCTTATATAATAATTAATACGGCTGAAAAATAATAAATACGGCTTAAATATTGCACAAATGTTTTTATGTTAGTAAAATATTTATAAATCTGTGTGTATAAAAAACACACGCTGATCCCAAAACTTTTCAGATTCGAATAATAACACTGATTTATTTAGCAAAACAACCCTATAAGAAATAAAATGGGACAATTTTCAGAAAAGGCTTCTGAAAATTTCTGTATCCTAAGTCTGTATCCAAAGTGCATTTCTGGATGTAAATTAAAAGTTAAATATGTCTTAGATATTTTTATTTTTGCAATTTTAGAGCTAAACGTCCTAGCAATTTGGATGCGTTAAAATTATAGCAAATCATGCTGTGATTTTTCTCGTTTGTCTTACAGTGAGTGCTATTTTTTGTGAGTTAAATCAGAAATTTTGATCACACAATAGATTTGATAGATATGTATGAAGAAATTCTTATCGATTGATTTATTTTATAACTTTTATTTGATTTTGCACAATTCGCTTATTTTCACGAGGTAACGCTCAAAAAGACGATAACGTACATGAAGGATCTTTTATCTCACATAAAAAACTAAATTGCAATATCATGCTTAAAAATCTATGTTTTTATTATTTTATTATGCAATTAAAATGTTTAAAGATCAGTTAATATTTTATGCTTGAAATATCAATAACAAAATTATCCTTCCATAATTCGGCTGAAAATGTAATATAATTTGAAGAGAAAAATTCAAGAAACGGAAATTTTTTGTAATATTTTTCAAGAATTTCTAAGAACTTAAATTAGGGTTGCTTTACTGAAAATGAAGCAAAACTGCTTTATTTCTGTTTGCAAATTGGAAATACAAGTTAAAAGTCAATGGATGTAACATTTAATAATAAAGCACCATTAATATTCAAATGAGTACAATTTTAATCAATAAAGTTCTATTCATTTGTCATAGCTACTAACTTTTCTGAATTTTTCATATGAAATGAAACAGGAAATTATGAAGTAAATTAATAACAACATAGAAATAAGAAACGTATCTCTGGTTCGAATTATGTATATTTGTCGTAAAACAAAAGTATGTATTACGTACTCTTTTACCATAATTTTTTAACCTTTTGATTATGGGTTAGGACTGGCCACCAAAGCCATTATATATTAAATCTGAGCAGATCAGTGGAATGAATTTCTCAAGTTAAAAATATACGACAGATAGTTTTTATGTGCTGGAAAATAAAAGTCTTAAACCAGAAAAATTCTGTTTTGGAAAATATTAAATTTTAATCCAAATACTAATGAAGAGCTCTCCCTTGCACATCATCTTATGTACCTGTACAAAAATATTCAAAATTATCTGAATGTATTCATACAGTGGTGTCACCTATGGAGAATCAAGCTAAACGAAAATAAAACCACCGCTGTTTATTTCTCTCGCTCTTTTAATTCTCCTAGTCGCCTCACAATTAACAATACTACCATCCCTTGGTCTGATAAAGCAAAGTACCTGGGGGTTACTCTCGATAAAAGACTCACTTTCAAAAATTACATTATTTCCATACGCGGTAAAGTTGCCGGCATCATTAATTCTCTTTCACCTCTCTTTCTTGGCCCTACACTTTCAATCAGAAATAAAATGCTTCTGTACAACGCATGCGTGCTTCCTGTCATCATTTACGCCTGCCCGATTTGGGGATGCGCTGCTAATACCAATATGGATTTACTTAAGCGTTCTCACAACAAATCTCTTCGTCTTATACGAAATGGATCCAGATATCTCCGTAATACTACCATCAGAAATTATCTTAAAACTGTTTTTCTCGTCAACCGCATTAAATTCCTCTCAGGTAAATTCTACCGTAATTTGTATAGGGTCCCCAATGAAATCATATATGAATTACCTGACTACGACATTCATAGCCCCAGCAATATGAAACGTCTCCGGTTTTCTACTATACTATCTGCTGATTGTCATTTTGCGTAAGATGCACGTTCTTTTCGAAATACTACGCCATTCATTCTATTTCCAGGAATCAAATCTTGATCAAATAAATAACTTGTTCAGCTTTTGTGTAAATGTTGCAAATGATACTCAAAACCTTTTCTTTAAAAACTTAATAAAGACTATTTATTTATATTTAAACAGGTTATTATTATTTTATAACTCTTATTTCAGAGTTCAAATTATTACCGTCAATCGGTTCAAAATCAAAGTTACATCATTTTCTTTCGAAAGAACAAAATCAGAATAAACCAAAAAAGGCCATTGCCACTAGCAACAGACAAAAAGCTAGTCAGACAAAATATCGTCTGACTAGCGCCAGGGAGGCAATCGTAACACTACCAGAGTAGACCTTTTTAGGTGCTAATACTTTTATTTTTCATTTTTGTCTTTCTTAAAAAAAAGAAAAATGTATTTTTCTTAAATACATTAAAAAACAAACAAAAAAACTTATGTATTTTTCTTAAATACACCTATACTTCATCTTACTATTATATTTCTAATGTATGGCAATGTAAAACAGCCTTTTTTTTAACGCATTCACTCAAATTACATCCTAGAAAGCAAATGTTGTTCCTTTAACAGTCAAACACACATTTCTCTTCCATTTCTAACTTGTCTCTATTCAAAATTATCTTTTTTTCACTCTAAACCATAATAATAATGATAATAATCAACTTCTGTCAACGCTGACATTCTATTGGTTAGTCTCTAATTTCGGATTGGCTGATGGAAGTGATCGTCCAATCTTTCGCTTCTCAGCACCTCCCACCTTGCTTCTTTTCCAAACTTAATGTTTAACGTTATGCTTAAAGCTATCTAAAATCCTAGTATGCACTAGACTGTCTAGTATCGCATTTTTGTTGCTTTATTTAACTTAATTGTGTTATTTTATTAACTTACTATAAACTTTCTTCACATTGCTCTCTTAAGATGTGTTATACAATTACTCATATACAGGGAGTGGAGTTATTTTTAACTAGGCATCCTCTTGAAGCGATCAATTGTTTAGCTGTTTACCTAATCAATCTTTTAGACTTTTGATTAAAAACTCACGCTACTGTAATTCTAATGAGTTGGATACTGGAATATATAAATTATTAGTAGTTATTATTTTCCCCTTAGAACTGCTGCTTTGACAACACGCCGCAGGAAAAGAAAGTGGTGCTCATGTGCACAAACAAATTTAACACGTACTGAACACTCTGTAAGTATAATTGCTCTGCTGTCGACTAATTTTATATTCCACCTTACCAAAATGTACCAAAAAAAAAATGTGGTAGGTATCTTTTGAAAATATCCTAATATGGCAGAGATTATTTTTCGAAAATGGTACGACTAGTATAACAATATAGTCGCTGCGATCTATGGTGTCTCACCCCGCGATCAAAAGGTTAATAAAATATTTTTTTTCATATAATCGCAGAAAAATATTACAGAATCTGCATTGAAATAAGGCGATTAAAAGTTTGAGATTTAAATATTAAGTAGAAATTCTCTAATCAGAATGGTGATGTTAGACTCCTTGGAAATATCAAGGAATGTGCGGACTTTGCTTGCGAGAATTCTTTATAAGATGAATAAAAATTCATGGAAATTTTAATTTTAATTATTTGTAAAATGTTTCAAAGGAAACCTGCGAGATTTTGCAACGACGCAAAATTATAATTTCGCACTTTTGAAATATCAAAAATTGAGATTGGTAACCGAAAATATTGAAATATATATATATATATATATATATATATATATTGTTTGTCAATTCATTTATTTCACAGGGAGAAAAATGATGCGGTACAGAGAGCGTAAATTTTTTATGCGAATTTTGCACAGAATTTTTTACCTTATTTAATCACACAAAATACTACAAATTCTGCAATTGGACGAGGTGACTACTATTTCCCCGATTTAAATGTCCCCATACTTCGAATAATAGGCCAATGCGCTGACACGAAAATGGCAGTTGCCGTATGCGGATTTTTTTTTCAGTGTTTGTATAGTCCCTCGAATTTCAATACCAGTATTTTCTAAAAGTATTATTCCCTTATTTAACCTTCCCCCCCCCCCCCCCAAAAAAAAAAAAAAAAAAAAAAAAAGAAGAATTCCAGAAAATTGTGATATTGAAGTTCAAGGTACCATACAAACGTTGAAAAAAAAAATCCACCTATAATACTACATATTTTGTGTCAGCGCAACACAACACGAAGGAAATGCTATCGAACACGTTGGTGAATACGACTATGACCAGGGTCGTAGTGTCCTGTATACATTTTTTTATGTGCAACCACTATTTTCATAAAGTAATTTTCGATTTATATTATTAATGCTCAATTTAAAGAAACCTATGAAAAAGTTTATAGTTTAGAAATAGTGGTAGAAAACATATAAAACATATAGGATGCTGCGATGCCGGCACCTGACTATAAGCCTTAATGAATAGGAGCCGAGATTTTCGAATTTACAATACTACAGTTTCCGAATAGTAATGTAATATGTCAATATTTGCTTTTTCGCATAATTACGAAATTAGTATTTGGATAAAATTTGTTTTGTAACATATACAAATTTTAACAGAAATCGCTTTCTACAAGCTTTAAATATGCGAATCCAAATTTTCAGCTCATTCTACAAAATAGGTTTTGAATTATTCTTAAAATAAAAACCCGCATTTCTGTTTGTTTTGCAACTATTAAAAATGAATTTAACAATATAAGTTTAAAATTATTATTTATGTATTACGTGTCAACTACTTCGCAGAAAGACTTCCCATTGGCATCTCATTGTGAAATATTCCGAAGAATCGAAGCAAAAATGTCAAAATGTTCGTAATGAATATTTTAAAGTGTTGCACAATTTCTGCATGCAGACGGTCTTTTAAGCTTATTTTTTAACATAAATTGTAAGAAGGAGTAATTTCCAATTTAATGGCTGTTTTCGTTTATCTCTGCGACAATTTAACGTCTAAAATTTACGGGGTGGATTTTTTGTTCAGCCGAATGTACGAAATAAATAAATGACATATACTTTACTCATTTTTTATTGATAAATAATATTGATATTTATACCAGAAAAAATATCGCATACATTTTTAAAGGATAATTAAATAAGCTTTAATGTTTATTAAAAATTGATTATGTATATAAAATTTAGTACAGAAAATTTTGTTTCATTCATTCGGAGCATTTTGCGATTTAAAAGAACAACATTTTCTCTAAAAAAATTACTGGTGTGCAAAAAGCCGGAGACTTGGCAACTCTGCATTAAGTATAGCCTTAAATGCACAAAAAAATTTAATAAATAGAACAAAACAGCAACTATGTGCAACAACAAATCGTAGAACAGCTCTATAACAGTGTGGTAGTCTTATAAGGATGAAATTATAGCCATCGAGCTCAATCACGAATTATTTAACAAAATCATACAAATGAAATGATAACAGCCATCAAAATGTAATATGATGAACTGATAGCCCTCGGGCTAAATAAAGGTTTAAGGCAAAGAACAGAATTACCAATGCTATAACAAAGTGATAAACAAAGTTATAAATAGACTATTTACAGATAATCAACAGTCTCCACCCTATTGCGCACGCAATTAATAACAAACCACGACTGAGGAAATAAGTCATAGTTTCGACAACCACCCCCGGAAGTGACAACCAACACCATAATAAAACATACTGATGCACCATGCTTGATAGAAACCTGGAGCAAACTGCGCATGGGCGAAAATGGCTAGTCCATGTCGAAAATGGGGAAGTCCGTAAGCAGTAAGTACGTTGCCTAAGATAAAGAGCGGTGATTTCAGCTTCTTTTGCCGGGGTTATTCTCCCTACAGTGTAAATGGAATCGGCTTGGCATTCTGCCAACTGGAGTTCTTAGAAGCGTGGTTAAACAGTAGTCAGTACTATGACAAGTGAAAACTAAAACTGTGAAAACTGACAACTTTTCACTAGGAAGTGAGTAACTCCCTCGGCAGAGACAACTGCCGAATGGAAGAAAAAATATGACAAAAAAATATGATCAAATCCAAAAGGTAAAGTATCCAGCGTAAGTTAACATCTACACTGTTAAAACTACAGGTGACACTTGTCACCTCCAAGGGCTGAAAGTCTTGTCTCACTGGTGACACCCCTAGGGGAGCCAGAATGGCACCCTTAACGAGGGTGAAAGGATGGCACCCCTAATCCAGGGTGCTCCAGGGGGTGAAATAATGACACCCTAAGGGAAACAATGGCACCCCACTCCAAGGTGCCCAGCCGCACCCCACACGGGAAAGCATTCCCAATCCATTGTGCACAGCACCCCCCCCCCTTGTCTAGCAATTGTATTTATTGTTTTGAATCATGAAATACAAGGTGTTTATTCATTTTCACATTGAATTCAGTAAGGAAAATGATAAAAACTTCAAGATCACTAATAAGTATTGTAATTTAAGGCATTTGACCACGTTTGGTTCTTTTTTTTTCATGATAGATGTAATATCATATTTTTAGACTCAGTTTAAGTAAAAATACCAGGTGTCCAAGGAAAGTGGTAACATGATTTATTTCTGTATACAGTATTCGAATTATCTACCTTCTTAAGAATTTTTTTTCAATTTACATTATTTATCTATCTCTTAAAATTATCTCTTTGTCAATTTCAAAAATTACTTATTAACAAGTAGCTGTGCTGAGTACCTATGCACATTGAAAATATAAATGCCAACTCAGGTGTTGATTTTTACTAAAAACTTCAAAAAACTTTTACATATTTTCTTTTTAGGTATTTGTGTAATTTTTATAATGTATCAAACTGATGAAACTGAAATTTTTATTTATGTTACACAATTTCATTTCATATTAATTTTAATCAACTTATTCAAATAAATGGAAACATTGTGCAAAAAGCGTGCTATTTTGCCATAATGAGAAGAATTTTTAAGCATTAAATTTTATGATACATTTGTTAGCTTCTTAATTAGTGTCTTTTTCAGTCTATTTAGTTCGCTTAAAATGCCCCGAGCTTTAAACAAACTGATTATGTGAGGGGAAAAGTAGAAAATCATTTCTCATACTTAAAAAAACATATACAGGGGTTGATCCAGGAAAAATAAAAGGACATATTTAGGGCCCCTTCACAAAAAAATTCCTCTTGATAAAATAGACCCTTTCATAAAATTCCATTCCATAAAAATATACTCTCCATTAATTATTTTTATTTTGTTAGGTTTTAAAATGTGTAGTTTGCATTGAAAAAAAATTCACCAGAAAGGAAAACTTTAACAGAAGGATTTAAAGAATTTATTATTATTAAATGCTTGGTTTGAGTATCTGGATTTCATCTTTTGTAATAAAATGTTATTTTTCACAAAAATATAATAAATTTCACAAAAACATGATAAATTTCTCAAAAATAACTTTTACTTTTCACAAAATGGGCCCCAAGAAAAAAAAAAGCTGCATCGACACCTGATATAACTCGTATGCAATGTTTAACTTAGCTGCAATAAATTAATCAATAATTCATTCTCTCTTTTGAAATTTATACAAAGTTGGAATTTGATCATATCATGTGTAGGTTAATATATATGAGATACACCAGGTGTTAAAAAATAGTCAATAGACACCAGATAAATAAATGCCAATTAAGATGTTGGGTTTTGTTTAAGATATTTTCATTAAAAATCATTTTCATTAATGAATTTGAAGTCATTTTACTTAAAACTAAATTTTTAATAACCATTTTTAACTTTAACTCCCAGCCTAAATTGTAAATAGATATTTTCAGCTTGAAAACAATACAGAGTTATGGTACCTTCAAATTCGTTAGTATTTATTATAATTTTTTCTATTATTGTTATTTTTATTAAATGTAGTGCAGAGATATTTATTTATCATTATTATTTTAAGATGCAAAAAAAAAAAAAAATTTCTTTGAGCAATACTGGTTAAATATATTTACAAAACTCAATACTCAATTATCTAAAACATTCTTACATCATACACTCATTCAGTCACACTTTGAAATGTTTCAGTGTTTTATTATTATTATTATGTTACAATACAGGAGACTCACAAAACATTTTTCAAGGTAAGACACATTTATAAATCTCAAAATATCAATTCAGGAATTGCGATTTGTTTATTTTGTTAATAATTCATAATATGTAATGAGGCATATTTTTATTTCTTCATTTCATGATCAAACACAAACTCTAAACAGGAAATCTCGATATTAAAAAGTATTTGATTAATAAAAATAAATTTAACAACTTATGTTTCAGCATTTTTTTTATTATAAGGCATCATTAAATCAATTTTTGGATGATTAGTAACAAAAACTGATGCGATAAAATTCATTAATTAAAAATAATGTAATGGAGCCATTCACGATAATCTAAAACATATTTAAATTATATATAACAATAGTAAAACATAATATACAAAAACACTGAAACATTTCAAATACCTGTATTTAAAGTGAGTGATATTCCCGAGTAGTAGTTAATGCTGCGATTGTAACTGCTGCCTTGTAACTAACTGCATTCAATACTTGAAAAGTGTTGTTGATCTGTTTATTAATTCGCCATAAATGGCGTTATTTAGTATTAATCACAGAATATAAGTATTTTATTGTCTGTGGTATTAATGAGATTCAAATATCATATCACGCGGCACGTGTTTGTATACGCTGCGATTCTCAAAGGCAGCCATTACTTTTCTCTACTGTTTACGATCTAACTGACGCCGCCGAGAAGAAGGGGGAACCCGTCACATGCGCATGCGCAAGTGCCAGGCTCCCTGCCTGGTGCCAATACGGAGTGCAAGGCACCTTAATTCGCTTCCAACACACAGTGAGAGGCGATTTGGCACCCCAAACACATTTTCAAGCCTCGAAGGCACTCTAAGGTACCAACTGGCTCCGTCAAATCACCTCGAGGACCAAAACGGCACCGGTTTGTTACCTACAGTTTTAACAGTGTACTTACAAGTAAAAAGTTACCGTATGTAAATCATTGTGCTGTGCAGTGCTAGATCAACAAGGATAAATTGCAATTTAGAACCGGTCACAGCAGTAAAATTACGTAATTCGCTAAAATAGTGCTTCTGCCACGATAGCCAATGTTCTGGTCAAGCGGATCACCGTCATGCGGTGATCAAGGGAATCTTGCCCTGCGGCCAGGTACACAACCCGTTAAAACACTTTAGCGGGCGGTGTCCACAAAAAAAACCACCTAATTTTAATTCCAAAACTAACAAATGGCACCAAGAATATTTAATTAAATTTTTCATTTTATATACGACCGGAAAATAAGCAAGATTTTGTTTTCTAATAAATTCTATTGTAAATTCTGGTGTCAGTCGATAATTTCATCATTTTAAAAACAGACATACTCCGCGTCGGAGAAGGTTAAGCTAGACCCTGTTGCCCAGCATGTAGCAGCCTGGTCAGTAGGGTGGGTCGAAAAAACCTAAATTTATATAATCGAAACGTAATAGTGCGGGAAAGTTGTCATTGGTAATAAGGAATAAATTTACAAAATATTACACCAAATGGTTAATATCTTTTACCGCCGCAAGAGGGGCAAAGTTAAAAAAAAAAAATTATTATTCAACTATACCAATACAATTTCTAATAGAATGCAAAAGCTACATCTAGATGTTACTGATGTTCCACTAAAATTTCATTATGGTGAAATAATTTCTATTACCGCCGCAAGGACGACCAAAATTTGGAAAAAACGGCAAAAATTTCAATTTTCCGTTTTTCAGCTCACAGGCTATCAAAGCCTGTATGTACGTACGTACGTATGTATGTACGTAACGCGATAACTCTTGATAGAACTAACCGTTTTACTTTAAATTTTGTTTATAGGTTCCTTGTGATAAGGCGCTTCCCTGATTAGTTTTGGAGGTTCATTGGTTAAGCATAAAGGGGGGAAACGGGGGGCTAACCCCCATAATTTAGATAAATGGGTTTTTCATGCAGAATTATCCCATATTCTTCAAATTTTGTATATAGGTTCATTTTGATAATGTGCTTCTGTCAATAGTTTTGGGGGTTCATTGGTTAAGTATAAAGGGGGAAAGGGGGGGACAACCCCCCTAATTTAGATAAAAGAGTTTTTCATGCAGAATTATCCGATTTTCTTCAAATTTTGTATATAGGTTCATTTTAATAATGTGCTTCTGTCAATAGTTTTGGGGGTTCATTGGTTAAGTATAACGGGGGAAAGGGGGGGTAACCCCCCCCCCCCGAATTTAGATAAATGAGTTTTTCATGCAGAATTATCCGATTTTCTTCAAATTTTGTATATAGGTTCATTGTGATAATGCGCTTCTCTGAATAGTTTTGGGGGTTCATTGGTTAAGTATAAAGGGGGAAAGGTGGGCTAATCCCCCCTTAATTTAGATAAATGGGTTTTTCATGCAGAATTATCCCATTTTCTTCAAATTTTGTATATAGATTCATTTGGATAATGCGCGTCTGTCAATAGTTTTGGGGGTTCATTGGTTAAGTATAAAGGGGGAAAGGGGGGGATACCCCCCCTAATTTAGATAAATGGGTTTTTCATGCAGAATTATCCCATTTTCTTCAAATTTTGTATATAGATTCATTTTGATAATGCGCTTCTGTCAATAGTTTTGGGGGTTCATTGGTTAAGTATAAAGGGGTAAAGGGGGGCTAATGCCACCTTAATTTAGATAAATGGGTTTTTCATGCAGAATTATCCGATTTTCTTCAAATTTTGTATATATATTCATTGTAATTAGAGACTTCCCTGATTAGTTTAAGGGGTTCATTAGTTAACTATGAAAGGGTAACGGGGGATGACCCCCCCACTTAATATATTGTTGATTTCTTTATTTTTCGAGGGGCATATTTCAAATTCTTTGAAATAAGAGTATAATATACAATTAGTGTGAATAGCCTGTGAGCTCAATGCCCTCAGTTTAACTGGGTAGTTTTCTTTTTTTACAATTTTTCCAAATTTTATTATATGTCTACTATTAAACAAATTTACATTATATCTAGCAATAACTAATAAATGTCTAGTAATTTTGATGATGGGGATTGCCAACCAAGGGCAAGAGGGGCCCGCCCCTCCTAAATTTGGGATAAGGGGCTTTTTGAAGAAATTTATGCGATTTTACGGTAAATTTTAGTGATTTTTTTGGTAGGGGGGCTCTTATATAAATTACCCTCAATTTTCACTTTTACCGCCCCCACCCAACAAAAAATCCCTAAAAAGTTCCGGAAAATCCCCAAAATCCCTTCAAAAAGCCACTTAGTCTCAAATTTAGTGGGGGCGGGCCTCTCTCGCCCCTGGTTGGCAATGCCCATGATCAAAATTACTAGACACTTATAAGTTATTACAAGCTATAATGTAAATTTATTTAATTTTAGATATATAATAAAAATTTTAAAGTTTAAAAAAAAACAAAAAATTGAATTTTTGCCGTTTTTTTCAAAATTTTGACCGCCCCTGCGGCGGTAATAGAAATGATTTCACCATAATCAAATTATACTAAAACATTACTAACCTCTTGATGTAGCTGTTGCATTCTATTAGAAATTGTATCGGTATGGTTAAATAATTTCTTATTTTTTGAAAGAAAAAGATTCTTTCGATTTTTTTAAACTTTGCCCCCCTTGCGGCGGTAAATGATATTAACCATTTGGTGTAATATTTTGTGAATTTATTCGTTATTATCAATGGCAACTTTCCCGCACTATTACGTTTCGATTATATAAATTTCGGTTTTTTCGACCCACCCTACTGGTCAGTGATAAAGAAAATAATAATTGCACGAAATAGTGGACGATATTACCTACCGTTTGGTACCAGTCACATTTTTGTACGATTGTTTGCAGCAGAGTTAGTAGAGAGTGGTGACCAAAGTCCTTGAGCCATCTTCGCGTCGCGAGTGTGTGCATTTCACATATGGTAACAATGATAGCTTATGAAATTGAATAAGTCGTGTTTCTAACATTTGTGAAAATGTATCAACAAGATTATACCTAACGATATTCTTGTCTAAGGACATTGCGTTATCGTGTTGTATAAAGAAGTTATTGATTAGATCAAAAATGACAATAAGTATAATAAATACCATTTGGATAAACAACAGACGAGAGAATTACTAAATACCTGTCACCTTTTACGTTTATTTGTTACTATCGAACTCCGTTATAACAAAAGGACGATAGGAGGAAAGACGATAATTAGCTTATTATATTAGTGTTCACACAATAATCAAGTTTAAGATTTCATGCAAAAGTAATATACGAAAATATGGAATAATTAGGATGAATTAATAAAAATTGCCGAAGGATTGGTGGACCAGGTAGATGAAATTTTACAATTCTGAAATAAAGAGATGAAATTAAATTACTAATGACCGCTAAATATTAACTTTAAAAATATTTGAATTCTAAATTTATAATTAGGAGATAATTTTATGTAAGAATTAAATAATAGTAATAATAATAACGTGCCTGTAATTAATTAATTTATTTAAATAGTTGTTTTTTAGTATCCTTTTGATTTTGTTTTCTTCCCAAGTTTGCATCATGTATTTCTAAATATTTTAATGAATTAAAAATAGGTTGGTTGCGGAATGTGGGAGATAAGCAAAGCCCTCAAAAAATAAACGACACATAAATGCATGACATCAATTACTGCATAAATGATAACTTCTTAGATTTGTTTTCACCCTATTGCATTAAAAGTTTTAGCACACAAATGAAATAACGTATTTTACTTAGCAAAAAAGAGAAAAAAAAAAACGGAAAATGTTTGCGAGTTTGCAAAACTTTTGCTCGCTATATCCGAGCTACTCTCGCTACAACCGAATTTGCATACCTTATGCACAGGATAAATTTCTCAGACCCATTGTGTATTTCCTAATTATTATTTATTTTAAAAACTTTGTCACCAATTACTTCTTGTTTGAGTTTGGCATGATTCCAAAGGAGGCAACGGCCCATCCATGTTTTTTTTTTTTTTTTTTTTTTTTTTTTTTTCGATAGCTCTTGCCATTTAGGAGATATATGCACATTTATATTTTGACGATACATCGTATGGTTTAGGAGACATATACGCATTTATACTTTGACGATATTTTTTTTTACATTTTCTTTACTTATAGCCAGGGCTTTACAAATTTGATAAAATCTGGTCGCCAGCAAAATTATTTTGTTGCCAGTAAAAAAAAATATGTACCCCCTTCACCTATCATTGATTTTCAAAAGGCACAAACTTTTTTTATGACTTAATGAGAAAATATAATAACAATTATATTTTAGAATTATTAGTTACACTGTTTAGAACACTGTTTCGTTTTTTAATTTTTGTTTAAATTTTTAAAGCAATTTTTAGCGATTTTCCGTATTTCGCGAAATGTTTTGACATTCCTTAAATACATCTTGTTTGAATCTTTTACCCAAATATAGTAAATTGTGTCCTGTTTTTAGTGATTTTTAGCATTCTTTTTCGCGTTTTGCTGCGATTTTTCAACCTTAGGAAAAGGAATTCAGTTCTAGTCTTTTAGCCTAACATATTAAATTTTGTCCTCTGCGATTTTTGAATTTATAGCTTCTTTTTATTCGATTTGTAGCTTTAAGCCTAACAAAGTAAATTTTGTTTTCTGCAATTTTTAAATATTTCCAGAATTATTTATGGGATTTTTAGCGTTTTGCATCGATTTTTGCACAATTTATTTTTGAAACGGAAAGAACTCTTCGGTAACTATTCTAAATCCTGTTTGTGCTCATTTCGTAGGTCAATTTTTATAAAAGAAAGAAAAAAAAAGTTAGATTAAAGAGTTTGATCCCAGATAAAAACACTTGGTCGCCAGTGGCAACCTGGCGACCGCATTTGTTAAGCCCTGCTTATAGCTAATGGATTTTTTAGTTTCGGTCCTCTCCCGAGTCTGTTTCTTTTTTCCCTATGCGTCTTGTATGTTACAGAAAATTTTAAAGTTTCACTGTTTCTTAATTTTTTCAACTTATTTTTTCTATTAGCTCGCATCTTTCATGCGACATATCATTCTTTTCACCTCTTCCTCATTACTTCGTCCTATCTGTTTATATGTTTGCCACTAAAATGAGTGTTTTAATTTTTCCGCTAGAAGGTGTATCTCATTGTTTATCATCATTATTATTATTATTGGAAGAGTGGGAGTGAAGGAGAGAGGTTGTTGGTCCCTAATTGAAATTACGAATATCAAACTCTGAATTTCTTTCAATTATTCTTTGAATTTGCTTAAATTTCCGTCTTAACTAATATAACATTAAGCATTTGTTACGCTAAAATAATCTAATGTTTACATAATGTTTTTTATAGTATTAAGTTTATATTTTAATTTCTGATGTTTATCTTTACACTGTAAAGTTGTTCCATGATGATCTTAAAAAGTTAGTTCTGATCATCGATTATTTTTTTTCTTTGGTTAATAAAATTGTAGACCTTGTTACATAATGTCTAGAACATATATACAACAAGTTTACTTTTTCTTTTCTCAATAAATCACGCATTTCGCCAATCTCAATTAAATCTCTTTTTGCTCCATGCATGATTTATGGTATTATTTTTTAATTTCAATCTTACAATCAATCTTTTCCATCCTTAACTTTTACATAAACAGTTTCAGGATAAACTAAAAAAAGTTTGTTTGGATCTTTTTTTTTTCTTTCTAATAAATATTGTAGCAGTGTCTACAACACTTAAAGAAAGTTACGAGCTGTTTCCTTGCTGCAATATATTGTCGGTTCTGCTAGCTTTATCCAAGTCATGTTCGCTAAGTGACGCAGACAGAAAAAAAAAAGATCAATAGCTGTTTTTTGAAAGTTTCAGCGAAAGAAATTAAACTTTTTTAATGTTTCGATTGAAGAATCTCTATAGTAACTATTGCTCTTTTCACAAAGTTAAAGTTATTACGTTTTACCTATGCTCATATAGTTTTCATTACATATATATTTAGTACATTTTTTGTATTAGAGAAAGAAAATATTTTGCCTAAGGAATAAAATAGATTTTTAGTTGGAAAAATTTAATTTTAGACACATAATCTATTCCAAAATAAGGAGTGACATTCTTAACTTTACAGGATATTTTATATATTTGTGTCATTTTGTAAGAGATATGTAATGCAAATTTTATATTCTATGTTAGAAAAGTTCTATGTTAGATCACGTTAAAAAATATATCACGCGCTTTACTTGCAAGTTCTAAACATTCTTTAGTTAAATCTGAATTTACGCTATTACCCCTTTCATCGTTATCTGTATCATCGTTACCGTATCTGTTTATCCATGCCAACCACTACTTATTCTTTCGTAGAATGTGGTTTAAGAGAACGGCGGGAAACTTTATTCAAATTTCATAAAAATATTTCATACCAGAAATTTTATTTAAAACTTTTAAGTTATTTATTTAACTTTTTTTTTTTTTTTTTTTTTTTTTTTTTTTTGTGCGGTATATATTTAACATCTTTTATGACGCAATTTCCGGTTCGAATCAACATTTTTCATTTGGTACGGGTCAAAATGACCCCTCGCCGCCGTTCTAGTGTTAGTTTATTTTACATATTTTTGTTTATTTAATATCATGTTTCCACGTGGAATTTTTTTTTGTTCAAAACATATTTAACCTGTGTTCAATTAATCCACATACGGAAGAATACTAGGAGGTGGCAGATATGTTTGTTGCATCAATGTTATCTGAAAGTAGGCGATATCAGATATCGATTACGCAATAGCAAACTTCCACCAGTAATTTATAAGATTCCCCCCTTCCCCTTATTTAAAAGAAAAATTCTGTGATTTAAACTGAGAATATTTTTTCTCTACACTAAAACATTTTGCACCTGTGGAAATCGATTCCAGTTAAAGTCTTTAAATAATAAACTAATAAACCTGTCCAGATGAATGGAAGAAATTTCGCAAGTTGTAAAAAGCGCCCTCTTGCGACTGATAATATATTTCTATGCTCTAATATGAAAAGTTTACACCAGAAAAATCCCAAAGTAAAATTGTGAAATGTTAATCCAGAGAGCGACAGTCGAAAAAGATCCAGCGCGGATTCACCTTTGAAAATACGTGCTGCTGCAAAGTTTGTGAGAATGTTTGAGATACTTATGAATTTCTAATAGCCATTCTTATTTCCTACAACCAGCTGTTTTGACAACTAGCTGCCGGAGAGGTACATGGCGCTCATGTACACGAACAAAATTTGTTTATATTGTGCACGTGCACCGCACTTCTGTTTAGTCCACCGTCCGCATTAGAGGAAAGTAACGCTCGTGTGTGCTAACTTATTTAACACGTACTGCGTACGCTCGCAGTATAAGCGTTCTGGTTCCCGCCGATGTTTTTTAAACTTGCACAATTGTAATGCAAAAAAAAAACTCTTTCAGTTTAAAACATGTGCGTTAAATCGAAATATTTCGTGTTTAAAGACATAAAAAAAACAATTAGTGTTAAATCTAATTCTAGCAAAAAAAGTGCGTGTAAAAACATAATTTCATGTATTACGATACTATGTCTACAACATTCGAAAGAAAGAAAGTTAAGAAATATTTTTTTCACTAAAATAAAATACCTATTTCTCGTTTTTATTAAAGTCAAGTACGATAATGTCAGACACGGCGAGAGATAATAGTTGTTTCTTAAAGGTTTTTGAGTAAAAAATTAAACTCTTTGAATGTTTGGAGTGAGAAATCTACGTAGTAAGTTTCGCTGTTGCGATAAAGTTAAAGATACGGTATTATATCTCTGCTCATGTAATTTTCACCTCATATATATTTATGATGTTTAAATTTCTTCAATTTTTTTTGAGGGGAAGGGATGATTTTGACATCGGAATAAAGTCGATTTTTTGAGAGTGAAATCATGTCATTCAAATTCAAAAAATCTTCATTTAAAAAATATATATATTTATACATTTAAAAAAATTTTCATTCTTGTAATGTTTTCTGATTTAAAAGTCATTTGAAGAGCAGCAGAGTGCCTTTAAATGCCGTGAAGCAACATATAATATTTTTAAAACTTTCAACTAATTGCAATTAGCAAGTATGTTTATTGTAAACAAAATTTTTACTCTCAAATAAAAACTATGCTTTTTTACATCCTTATAGAAGCAAAGTATTTCCTTTTCTAAAATGTTGAAAGGATTGATTAACACCAAGATTTATGAACAATTTTTTTTTTAAAGTATGTGAAATATTTCTCCGCGTATATTATAACAGAAAAAAATAAATTCTGGTGCCACTATGGCATTTGGGGATTAAAAGTAAGTAGGATATATAATATCCCACCCCTCTCCAAGGTGTTAAATATATTTACGCTAGAGAAAGCTCTCAAACTCCGATGTAAATAGTTCTTAGTTTAGAATGTGCTTGAATTTCTGTTTCGATGTGGAGGCAGTAATATAACAATAAATGTAGCCGCCCGGCAGCGTGGTTGGTAGAGGGGGCGTCAGCCACTGTGAGGGCCCAGGGTTTGAATCCTGGATGAGGCTAGGATGTCACTGTATGTCTATCTTCAATACTGTCAACGTCCCTGTTTCTATCGCGTCTCCAAGAAGAAGATTTATGTAATGTGTCAAAGTCCTGTATGTATTTCTGTGAATAAAAAATATGGATCATTCGAGAGAACAGCCTTGTAGCTTATAAGTCTCAAAGCAATCTCCGTCAAATATCAAATGACAATAAATGTTTCGAAGCATTTTTATCTCATTTTGTTTTTGACGCAAAACATAAGTTCGCCACAATGGTTAGATTACAAATTAGTTTGGTATTATTCATATCAGCCAACTACTACGATTTTGGGTCACCAGTAGTTTCGAAAAGAAATTTTTGCTTTATTAATCATAGAAATAAGAGAAATAGAGAATTATTTTCTAAATTAACAGTTTGTTGACCGGCCACGAGTAGGCTCGTGTTTTAAAACCAATGTCATTTACTAAAGACGTGTCTTAAATATTTAGTTCCGCCAACATAATTTTTACGGCATGAAATCTTTATCAAAAAGAAAATATGTATTTATACGATATATTTACGAATATATTGATAGAATGTAAAAAAAAAAAAAAAAAAAAAAAAAAAAAAAAAAAAAAAAAAAAAAAATCATGAAATCCACATACTGTAAGATTTTTACTGATGTAAGTTTGAAAAAGTTAACTAGACAAAGAGTATTCCAAAAACTTTTAAAAGAAGGCGAGACTTATACACTATATTGCCAAAGGTGATTGGTCACTTGCGATTTTAGACGTTTTGTTAACTAAGAAATTTATTAGCTAAGTATATAGAGCAACTTTTGTGAAAGTCTCAAAAACATAGCTTGAAAATTCTGAAAATGATCGTCCATAGAAGAAGCTCGAAATCCGTTGTTCCCAAAAGGAAGCAAAAAGATTAGGGGTTGTATCCAAATATAGTAGTACGTGCAATATTGTGTACGCTATCTTGGCACTAATCAACAAATATTTGATACAACCCCTCATATTTTTGCTTCTTTTAGGAAACAACGGATTTCGAGCTTA
This sequence comes from Maratus michaelseni, assembly GCA_963931845.1. Taxonomy (NCBI): domain Eukaryota; kingdom Metazoa; phylum Arthropoda; class Arachnida; order Araneae; family Salticidae; genus Maratus; species Maratus michaelseni. The sequence continues at coordinate 220,778,068 of OZ007595.1, forward strand.
TTCTATCGACGATAATTTTCAGAATTTTCAAGCTATGATTTTGAGACTTTCACAAAAGTTGCTCTATATACTTAGCTAATACATTATGCATATCATATTTTGATTATATTCGCGCATGCGCAGTGAAACATTTTTTAGTAAACCTGCTCATTTTTCATCCAATTTTTATTATTTTTTAATTCCGATTGCAGAGTATTATGTTTAATGTTGTTTGACATATTTTCTCAAAATAACTTTTTTTATATTAAGAACTCTGAAAATTATAAACAAAAAACTTGGTGAAATTTGGGTCGGTTTTTATAAAAACCTTAATTTCTCTTCGAGTATACATGCTATCTTCATAACAATTAACACAGTATATTACAAAAAAGCACTTATTAATAATCTGGAGTTTGAACACTTTTGCTACATTAGGTTTTACAGGGTAATCCAAAAGATATTCGTTCTTTTTCAATTTGTTGACAGTCCCCTATGGGGTTTCGGAAAAAAATATTCACGGAAATATATAAGCTATACTATACTGTTTACACACCTGCAGTTTCAGGTTAATTCCTCATGTATTTTTCTAGATAGTTAACAAAACGCCTAAAATCGCAAGTGACCAATCACCTTTGGCAATATAGTGTATTTGCTCAAAACAAAAATTTCATATTAAATTTCTGGTCAACAATGTAGTTATGGTAACGTATAGTAGTTGACAGTCATTTATTAGTTCATAGTTTTAACTCTTGAAGTTACCTTTAACCTATAAAACTATTCCATGATTATCTGTAAAATTTGTTAAGTTTTTTTTTCCAGTTATTTTCTGCTTGATTAATAATTTATTATAATATTGTATGCAAAACTTTAAAGAAACTTTCACGAAATATTCCGCTTCTTAAATGTATCGCCAGTTTTTTCTGCCTTATCGTTAAAATTTTGTTGATTTTTTTTCACCAGATTTATTTTGTTTGATTAATAACATATTATAATATACTATGCAAAATATACTATGCAAAATATGCAAAACGTTAAAGAGACTTTAAAGAACTATTTGTTCCTCTACTTAAATGTATAGCCGGTTTTTACTAACTTATCTTTAAAATTTTGTTGAAATTTTTTCCAGTCTTTTTTCTGTTTGATTTATAACACATTGTAATATTGTATTCAAAACTTTAAAGAAACTTTGAAGAACTATTCCTCTCTATTTAAATGTATCGCCGTTTTTTCCTGCCTTATCGTTAAAATTTTGTTGAGGTTTTTTTTTCAGTGTTTTAATGTCCGATTAATAACATATAATATTGTATGCAAAACTGTAAAAAAACTTTCAAGAACTATTCCTCTACTTAAATGTATCGCCGGTTTTTCCTGCCTTCTGCCAGTCACTTTCGATAACTGTTTTTTAAAAGTTTTTTGCAAAATAAATTAAATTCTTTGAAATTTTTTAGTTAGGGATTTATGTAGTCACTTTTGATTTTGAGATATTATAAAGTTTATGTTATCATCATTAATCTGTGTTCACGTTACTTTGATCTCAAATATACTGTTTAATATATTTAATTTTTTTTATTCAGATAAGGAGATTTTTAAACTTACGAATAAAGTAAATTTGTTGCGAGAAGAAATTAAATATATATATGTTATGATTACTGGTACATGTTATGATGTTATGTAACAATGTTAATCTCTGACGTTACCGTTACACAATAAAAACTGTTCCGCAAAGACCTTAAAAAGCTTTTTTTTTTCTCTCTAAATTATAAATTATTCTAATACTGCCTACAACATATAAAAAGAAGCGAAGATATATTCCTTTGCTCAAATAAATCATCAGTGGCTTCTGGCTCATTCATGTCACGTCCAATAAGTGACACAGAATCCGAAAAGATCAATAGCTTTTTCTTAAAAGTTTTTGCGAAGGAAGTGAAACTGAAGAGATTCCGAAGTAACTTTTAGTGTCTCGAAATAATTAAAGTTATGGGCTTTTATCTGTTTTCGTGTAATTTTCACCTCATATATAATTAAGGTGTATCTCTATGAAGAAAGAAGATTTTATTAAGAATAAAGTAAATTTGTTGTGAGAAACAATTAAGTAAAGGTACGATATTAATGAATTTATACAACATGTCACACATTTCTAAAATTTCGAAACAAATATGCGACAACAAATATTATAAAAATAGCTTATTATTAGTCATAGCTACCAATCGTCTGTTTTTTCCCCTAATAGTCTAAAACCAGAAATTTTATTGAATATAAAATATTAATTAATACCCATGAACAGTTTTCTGTTCTAGAGGCTGTTGGGTACCACTTTATTTTCTACCTTAGGTACTAATAAATGTGTTTAACACAATTTTTAATCGAATTTTTCGCCTTACGTAAATGCATAAAAGTATTACAAATCCTGCAATTAAACGTGGCGTTTACAATTTCTGCTATTTAAATATTAAATAGAAAAATTCTATTAAGAAATTGTGGTAAAAGCGTACGAACCCGGTAATAGAATATTTTTCTTTATTTTCTATTTTTGTACTGTAAATTTAATCGTATTTAATACAGTCGATCTCTGTTAACACAATAAGCATGAGGATAATAAAATTTCTCGTGTTAACTGTTACTCCTAACACCCGTGAAGATAATAAAATAAGTTACTTGTTTATCAGTTATCTCATATAGCTTGCATAGATTAATTTACAATATACCTCAAAATTCGTCAATAGGTGGCACTGTGCTAGATAAAACTGTATGCTTGGTTAACATAGCGTACAGAACTAATGGAGCTATGAATAAAAAGGAGGAGACATATAGCCAAATTTAAGCTTTTTTTCACCACTAATATTTAATAAAAAGTTTTGACTTTCGGAATCATAAATTTGTTGTGAGAAGAAATTAAATTTATATGTATTATGATTACTGGTACATTTTATGATGTTATGTAATAATGTTAAGCTCTGAAGTTCTCGTTACACAATAGAAACTGTTCCGCAAAGACCTTACAAAACTTTTTTTTCTCTGAAAATTATAAATTATTCTAATATTGCCTACAACACATAAAAAGAAGCGAAGATATATTTCTTTGCTCAAATAAATCATCGGTGCCTTCTGGCTCATTCATGTCACGTCCAATAAGTGACACAGAATCCGAAAAGATCAATAGCTTTTTCTTAAAAGTTTTTGCGAAGGAAGTGAAACTGAAGAATTTCCGAAGTAACTTTTAGTGTCTCGAAATAATTAAAGTTATGGGCTTTTATCTGTTTTCGTGTAATTTTCACCTCATATATAATTAAGGTGTATCTCTATGAAGAAAGAAGATTTTATTAAGAATAAAGTAAATTTGTTGTGAGAAACAATTAAGTAAAGGTACGATATTAATGAATTTATACAACATGTCACACATTTCTAAAATTTCGAAACAAATATGCGACAACAAATATTATAAAAATAGCTTATTATTAGTCATAGCTACCAATCGTCTGTTTTTTCCCCTAATAGTCTAAAACCAGAAATTTTATTGAATATAAAATATTAATTAATACCCATGAACAGTTTTCTGTTCTAGAGGCTGTTGGGTACCACTTTATTTTCTACCTTAGGTACTAATAAATGTGTTTAACACAATTTTTAATCGAATTTTTCGCCTTACGTAAATGCATAAAAGTATTACAAATCCTGCAATTAAACGTGGCGTTTACAATTTCTGCTATTTAAATATTAAATAGAAAAATTCTATTAAGAAATTGTGGTAAAAGCGTACGAACCCGGTAATAGAATATTTTTCTTTATTTTCTATTTTTGTACTGTAAATTTAATCGTATTTAATACAGTCGATCTCTGTTAACACAATAAGCATGAGGATAATAAAATTTCTCGTGTTAACTGTTACTCCTAACACCCGTGAAGATAATAAAATAAGTTACTTGTTTATCAGTTATCTCATATAGCTTGCATAGATTAATTTACAATATACCTCAAAATTCGTCAATAGGTGGCACTGTGCTAGATAAAACTGTATGCTTGGTTAACATAGCGTACAGAACTAATGGAGCTATGAATAAAAAGGAGGAGACATATAGCCAAATTTAAGCTTTTTTTCACCACTAATATTTAATAAAAAGTTTTGACTTTCGGAATCATAAATTTGTTGTGAGAAGAAATTAAATTTATATGTATTATGATTACTGGTACATTTTATGATGTTATGTAATAATGTTAAGCTCTGAAGTTCTCGTTACACAATAGAAACTGTTCCGCAAAGACCTTACAAAACTTTTTTTTCTCTGAAAATTATAAATTATTCTAATATTGCCTACAACACATAAAAAGAAGCGAAGATATATTTCTTTGCTCAAATAAATCATCGGTGCCTTCTGGCTCATTCATGTCACGTCCAATAAGTGACACAGAATCCGAAAAGATCAATAGCTTTTTCTTAAAAGTTTTTGCGAAGGAAGTGAAACTGAAGAATTTCCGAAGTAACTTTTAATGTCTCGATAAAATTAAAGTTATGGGCTTTTATCTTTCCACGTGTAATTTTCCCCTCATATATAATTAAGGTGTATATCTATGAAGAAAGGAGATTTCTTTAAGAATAAAGTAAATTTGTTCAGGGAAACAATTAAGTAAAGGTATGATATTAATAGATTTATACAACATGTCATACACTTTTAAAACTTCGAAAGAAATATATGACAGAAATATTATAAAAATAGCTTATTATTAGTGATAGCTGCCAGTTGTCTGTTTTTCTCCCTAATAATCTAAAATCGGAAGTTTTATTGAATATAAAATATTAATCAATAACCGTGCACAGTTTTCCGATCCGGACGCTGTTGGTTACTACTTTATTTTCTAGCTTAGGTACTAACTAATAACTGGGTTCGTACGTTTTACCACATTTTTAATAGAATTTTTTGCATTACTTAAATGCATAAAAGTATTACGAATCCTGCAATTAAACGTAGCGTTTACAATGTCTGCTATTTAAATATTAAATAGAAAAATTCTATTAAAAATTGTGGTAAAAGCGCACGAACCCTGTAATAGAATATTTTTTATTTTCATTTATTTTCTATTTTTGAACTTTTATTTAATCGTATTTAATACAGTCGATCTCTGTTAACACGATAAGCAAGGGGATAATAAAAGTTCTCCTGTTAACTGTTACTCCTAGTACCCGTGAAGATAATAAAGTAAGTGACATGCTTATCAGTTAGCTCATATAGTTTGCACAGATTAAATTACAGTATAGATCAAAATTTTGTCAATAGGTGACACTGTTTTAGATCAAACTGTATGTTTGGTCAACACAGCGTATAGAAGTAATGGAGCTATTAATCAAAAGAAGGAGACACATACAACAGCTGCCAACTTTTACGTTTTTCTTCAACCACTAATATTTAATAAAATGTTTTGACTTTCGGAATAAGAAATTTCGCTGATTAAATAAGTAAAAGTTTTTTATTAAATTTTGGTGATAAGAAAAAAGCGTAAGAGTTGGCTGCTATGCATATAGTTTAGCGTTTACCAGCTGCGATTGAAGTAGCGGAGGATGTAATCACAAGATGGCGGAAGGACCTAATTACCGGCATGGCAAACTTTCACCAGTAAATTTGAATAGAAAATTTCCTCTTATTTAAACGCCTTATTCTTGCAAAATTTGAGAAAAAATTTGCATTCGTTTGTATTGTTGAAAGTTTCTTCCGCAGATATTATAATTTCTTTCACTGATAATGACAGGAGGATTGTTTATATAGAACAATAGGGCAGATCCGCAGGACCTGAACGATTGGGACAAACTTCCACCAATAAAAACGAATAAATGTTTTTGCCTTAATTACGACAGAATTTCTGCATGAATAAAGGGTTTAATTAAGAAATTTTCTATTTAAATTTACTGGTAGAAGTTTTCTCCCGTGGTAATCAGCTTCGGCGGAACCGGTTACAGTAGAAGCTTCACCAGTTTGAGGATATGTCATTTCCTTTTATTCATACTTCCATGATAAAACTGCAACAAAAGTTTTTCAATTGTAACTTTCAAGTTATTTATATATTATAACACGAAATTGTAATACGCATTTTTGAAGTAACAACATTTTTTCAGTTTGAAGCAGCGTAGTGCCTTATATTGACAAAAACTTGAATTATATTTTTAAAGTGACTTTCAGAAAATCCATGACCTACATGAGAAACGTGTAATTTCTAGCATACTTATTTTTATAAAAATTAATGAATCCTGCTATTTTAAAGTTAGAGAATCATTTATGAAAAACATCCTGTATAAAATAATTTTTTGCTTCATTTGGAAATATTATGTTGAAAACTTTTCAAGATTTTAAAGTACCCAAAATCACTTTACGGAAACTTTCATTAACCGGTGTCGAAGATGTTTTTAAGTTTTATGAATCATAATTTGTTCCTGTTAAATCATAAACAAGAATGAAGAATTATGCGTCAAGCATAGATTATACAACACTTTCCAAAACTTCCAAAATATTTTTACAAATCTTTACAGTTTAATAAGCAGTGGCGCAGCCAGGGTGGGGGTTCAGAGGACCAATATACCAGTATTTTAGTGTTGTAATCTTCGCCTTATTCAATTCCAGAATTTTTTCTATTAAATAACCTGAAAATGAAATCTGAGAAAAAAGTGGTATCCAGTACCTCAAAACCCCTACTCTGGCTGCGCCATTGTTAATAAGGTGAAATATGTCTAAGTAAACAATTTGTAAAACACACAATACGTCTGAAAACACAATTTCAGCAATTACTGTCAATATTAGGAAAATTTTCCGATTATTTTATCCAGTACTGTATAAGATCTATTGATATGTATCTATACTACATATTTTGCTAAATTATAGTTCAGTTATTAAACGCATAGCATAGTTTAAATTCCCTTTCTGGAATATCCGTCAATAAAGGGAAATGTACTAGAGATATTTTGTACTGCCATGTATATGATCTATAGAATTTATACACACTAAGTAACAGACAAAAAGTAGTTAAATTTAAAAACTAGTTGCGCAACTGAAAACGCACTTCCAACAATTATTGTTAGCAGACAAGACTTTAACCGAATTATTTTGTGTGTCCCTGTAAATGAACGATGAATCTTATGAACACAATATTACATAGTAAGCCTCTTGTAATGCACCTGAGTGATATATATCAATTTCAATATGATTGAAAAGTGAAATATTATTAAAATAATCAGCAAACAATTTTCCGCCTTGGATTGTAATTTAAAGAAATTCTTTTGAGTGACCCTGTAAAGGAATTAGAAGTACTATGCACACCGTATAATATAGTAAGCCTCTTGTAGAAAATCAGTGATATATATCAATTTCAATATGTTTGAAATAGTGTAAAATCATTCAAGGAAACCGCAAATGATTTTCCCTAAAAAACATAAGGTAGCGGAAATCTTTTCAGTGTCCCTGTAAAGGGACTATAAGTGACACGCACTTCATTTTCAATACCAAACATCCCCTAGTAAACTTTAATAACATATATCAATTGCATGACAATCCGGGTATACTTTCGTAAGTTAGAGCACGGAGAGACAGATAAACAGGCAAACTGAATTCATAAAGAATTTTCAATTATGTTGGAAAGTGTTAAAAAAAAGCTACCCCATGCTTTTATATAACAAGAAAATTTGATCTTATTTAACACAAATTACTCATGTATAGCATTCATACCATTTTTCAAATTTTCAATCGAGTATAGTACGGCGTTTGAATTAGTAATCGGGCGATTCAAGATCTAAGAATCGACATCTAAGTTCACGAGAACTTTCATAATTGCGGGATTCATTCAATATTTTGCACTCAATTGTAGTTAACACATTAACGCCACAATTATTTTTGTCTTGAAAAATGAAAATAATTGTATTTCATACCGCTTTTTTAGATTAGAAATGTTTGGTCTTATTTTATCGAGGTGTCAAACGAAGGAGGTCATAAAAAAAAAGCGAAATATTCAGAATTACTGGTTTGCAAACAACAAAAGTATTGTTAGCTATGGTGTTGCATTAATGCAACTATAAGCTTTAATGGGTTATTGGAGCTATGAATAAAGCAAAGGAAACATAATGTAATGTCTACTAGTTGCAAGTAAAATAACTGAGAATGTACCGTAATTTCCGGCGTATAATCCGCAGCTCAAAGAGTTGTTTTTCGACCCAGAAATATTATTTTATAAAATGTAACTTAAAAGATCGCTGTAAATATTTAACTACAATTATCGAATAAAATTTCTGGGTCGAAAAACGACTCTTTGAGCTGCCGATTATACGCCGGAAATTACGGTAGTCACAAGATGGCAACTGTTGTTTGCTTACATCGGATTAACACATGAACAGGAGAGCAGTACCGCGACAAATTTCCACTAGTAAATTTAGATAGAAAATTTGGAATTATTTAAATTACTTTTTCTTACAAAATGTTTGTCCTAAATAAGGCAAAATCAACATATATAAGATTTTTTTCTTTTGTACAGTTTATGATCTTTAAAATGTTTTCGATTTTGAATGGTTTTTCTATAAATAATAAATTATTATCATATTGGCCAAAATATATAAAAGAAACTGTAGAATTATTTTCTTGCTCAAATAAATTATCAATCCTCCTATCTCATTCAACTCACGTCGGATAAGCGACACAGACGAAGAAAGATCAATAGCTGTTTTTCAGAAGTTTCTGCGAAAGAAATGAAACTCTTTGAAGGTTTTGAATGAATCTCTGTGGCAATTTTTACTGTTGCAAAAAAGCAAAAGCTGCAGTTTTTTACCAGTGTTCTTGTAATACTTTTAAAGTTCACGTACGTAAAATGTTTCAGTTTCATTTATTTAAAAACATGCGATGAATTTTGGCAAAATCTATTTTTGTGGGGAACCCTTAATTATTTAATATATTGAAATTTATATAATTGAGGTTTCACCAACCAGTGCAGAGATGTTCCAAAATAAAAATTAAAAATCATGTAAGAAAAGAGCTAAAATATTTTCTCATACATACGGCTACCAAATGGTTCTTTTTTAAAATACCACCTTTTTAAAGGAAATCTTTTTAGATAGTTTTTGTAAGTTTTGAGAAAGATTCTCCGATGGTTTATTTCTACTGCAAATGTTGTAAAAATCTACCACGAAAAATTTTCTAAAAAATACTGTTCTAAAAAAAAAAAAAAAAAAAAAAAAAAAAAAAAAAACATACCACTTTGGACAGCTGCATGTATCAAACATTTTTTAACTTTTTAGTCTAAACGTAGCAGCTTTTTTATATACAGCATTTATCTTTTTTCTTTTCAACTTAACAACGAATATAAAAAGGGTTTAAATTACGGATATAGTTTATGAGATTATTGAATTTTTCTTAACATCTTAAGCTAATTTTTATATTAAAAAACAGGTTAATAATGATATTAAAAAATGTTTTGGTCAAAGATGTTTCAATAAATTTATAATGCTACCTAAAATATACAAAACAAAATGAAGAACTGTTTCTTTGGTAAATTAATTAATCAGATTCTTTTCCTTCATTGAAATCATGTCTGGAAAGCGACACAGACGAAGAAATATCAAAAGATTGTTATTGACCGATGAATATTCATTAATTCATCGCTGCTATTGTGATCTCGTGCTGAATGATTTTCTGGCCGGCCGACTCTTTCGATCATGTAGAAATGTGAGAAATTGGCGGGCTGGGGAAGCCTAGGGAATTTGTAGGGAAACGCAGTTGTCAGAGCAACAGCACGTTGTGCTGAAAGCCGCAGGTTTGAGTACTGGCCTAGGTCAATTTTTCATTCATGTTGCGTTCATTGTATTTAATTGTGTCTTGATTAATTTGTCCTTATAAATTGTACTTACAAAATTAATCGGACGTATTGTTCATGTACTTTAATATGTAATTATTGACCGATGAATATTCATTAATTCATCGATGCTATTTTAATCTTGTGCTCCATGATTTGCTGGCCAGTAACTCTTTCTAACATGTATAAATGTGAGAAATTGCGAGGCAAGGATATCGACTTCGGAAGCTCAGTGATCAGAGCAACAGTACGTTGTGCCGAAAGTCGCAGTTTCGAGTCTTGGCCCAGGTCAACCTTTTCACTCATGTTGGGTTCATTGTATTTAATTGTGTTTGAATTAATATATTATTCATAAATTGCACTTAAAGATAAAGCGTTTCGACGAAAGAAATTAAATGTTTTGAATTCAGTAAATTTTGTAGACAAAGTTAAAGCTAACTTTATAAATAAAAATGTTTTAAAACACATATATTCTGCTAAATGATGTATTACGATAGAGGCGTAAAATTACATTAAAACACAAATCAACACTTTATGCCTACATCAGAGGCCATCTTCAGGATATCAACGGTTACAAGAAACTTTATATCGGTTTGACAAAAAGAAAATTCATGGAACGTCTCAAAAAAATCACAGTGACATTAAAAATCATAAGCAGTCTATGACTCTGTCTAGAAAATAGGTCTAAATAAAACCGAACTAGACAGGAATAACTTGGTGACACATATAAACCAAAAAACTACATAACTATCAACTTCAGGATAGTAGGGAGCTCAGAGTAATCGGGCATAACAGCCAACTTTCATGATTATTTGCTACCACTAATTTTAAAAGAAAACTGTACGTTATTTATTCTCATAAATGTGCGATTAAATACGGCAAAATTTTCTATTGAAAGTTCTTGTTAAGATAAGAGCGTAACACTGGACAGCTATGATCACGGTGTCAAGGAAGTCCAAATAAATGTGGTCCATCATGAAATTTCATTTACGTACTTCTTTGATTTTAATGTGTCATACGCTTTCATATCCTGATCGGATTTATTTGAACCATTCTGCATATGAGAAAGTTCGGCATATATATGTAAAATATTATAATACTATCTACTCTTCAGTATAAAAAAGAAGTGAACTATTTCTTAATGAAATAAATCATTAGTTCATCCTGCCTTATTCAAGTCACATCTGATAAGAGACACAGAAAAATCAATTGGTACTTGACTAAAGTTTCGAGAAAGAATTAAAATTCATTATAGATTTTGAGTAAATAATCTCCGTAGTACGTTTCTCTCTTGAGAAAAAGTTAAGGTTTTAAGTTTTTTTTCTTTTTTTCTTTTTTAATCTATGCTCATGTAATTTTTCACCTCACTCATATTTTATGGGTTTAAATATTTTATATTTGAGCAAAAGAAAAAATTTAACTAGGTAATAAATTTTACGTCGAAAATGTATGTATATGCTCTCTTTTCTATAAGGTCGAAAGGAGTTAAAAATGGTAAAATGTTGTATGTAAACATGCATGTAAATTTTAGAGTGTATCTTTGTGCATCCAATAGAAGTAGGTAAGCATGTGTGATATGTGTATGTAAAATTTTATTACACTATCTACAGCATATCAAATAACGGATGAGCTAGTTCATTACTCAAATATATATATATTAATTTCACCTGCCTTATTTTCGTCACGTCCGATAAGTGAAACAGACGCAGAAAGATCAGCAGATATCTCGTTAAGTTTCAGCGAAAGAAATTAAACATTATGAAAGACTGAAACATTATGAAGAAACACTGTAGTAACTTTAGCTTGTGCCATTAGAGTTGCAAAAATCTGGTTTATTCCCAGGTTTATTTCCAATAGTCCTGGTTTAGTCCCAGGTTTAATGCGAACAGACCTGGTTTATTCCCATAAAACCAACTTTATTCCCCAAAAACACGGTTTATTCCATGGTTTAAAGCGGGTTTTTTATAGCCTTTGCAACTTTATTTGCCATAAAGTTAAAGTTCTCTTTTTTTTCACTGCGGTCATGTAATTTTCAAATTATACAGGGTGATTTTTTTTAAAGTTGTGAAAGTAAAACCCTATAGCAAAAGAACCACTGATCCAAATGACCTAAAATTTCACCAGTATGCTCCCAAAGCAATGGGTATTTTTTTAGGCGTGGTTAAAAAAAACTTAAAATCGCACCGACAGATGGCGCGGTACATGCAGTAAAGTCAGGAGACGAACTTGGCATGCGCACATTGGCGCTAAAAAACGTGAAGTACGCACACCTCGTGTTCGTTATTCTACGGAAATCCTCGCTATGACTGCGCCATTGACGGACCGTGCCTTGTTAGTGAAACTGTATTATCAGAATAATGACAGCGCAGCAACTGCTTTTAGGAGATTTAGGACGCTTAAGAATTTAAGAAAAGGTCCAATGACGACAGAGGGCCTACGGAAGATGGTTTCTCAAAGTACCGTCTATTGTTTTCCTCCCACAGACGATATTCTTTGTTTCTACTACCTTACAGCGCCATCTGTCGGTGCGATTTTAAGTTTTTTTAACCATGCCTAAAAAATGCCCATTGCTTTGGGAGCATACTGGTGAAATTTCCGGTCATTTGGATCAGTGGTTCTTTTGCTATAGTGTTTTACTTTCACAACTTAAAAAAAAAAATCACCCTGTACATATTTTATGTATTACTTTGAGAGAAAGGAAATTTTATGACTTAATGAAACATATTTGTCTCCGGAATAATTTCATTTCAGATATACGTATACCCTCTTCCCTAAAATGTTGAAAATCGTCAAATAATGTAATGTATGTAAACATGCAAGTAAATTATAGGATGTATCATAATATAAACGATAGAAGTATGTGTGATAGGTATATGTAAAACATTATAACGCTAAATCTACAGCATATAAAATAAAGCAATGCGTTATTTCTTTACTCAAATAAATCATTAGTTTCTCCTGTCTCATTGAAAGTCTCGTATGATAAGTGGCACAGACTGAGAAAGATCAGTAGCAATTTCTTTAAGGTTTTGAGCGAAATAAAACTGTTTGAAAGTTTTGAGTGAAGAATCTCTGAAGTAACTTTTGCTCTTGCCATGAACTTTTCGAATTTTCTCTGCGTTTATATAATTTTCACTCCATCCACATTTAAGTGTTTAAATTTTATACTTGGTGGAATTTGTTTTTTACTTATGAATAAATTAAATCTTTAGTGATAGAAATTTACTTTAACCCTTTTAAGGGCGGCGGTATGTTTATGAAACCACTTAAGTTTAATTCCCAAATGCCACAATGGCACCGGAATTCTGTTATAAAATATTTCTTTTATTATGTATGTGGAATATAGCTTGTTTCTCTTTTCGAAATAAATTTCTAAATAAATTCCGGTTTCAGTCATTCATTTCAACATTTTAGCAGTGGAAGAGCTTTGCCCCTGAAAGGGTTAAGGAGCTCTATTGATAGCTTTCATGTCATACAGGGTGGTTAAAATTAAACTGACGGTACTCAGAGGCTCATGGCTCCGGTTCTACTGATCGGATCCGAATGAAACTTCAAATATATGTTATGTAGATCATGCGGCCAAGGTTTTCGTAAAAAAAAATAGTTGTAAATTTCGCTACCAGGTGGCGCTGTATGGCTAATACCATATGCAAATGAGTAGCTAATGTAATTTCGCTATAAAAGCTATACGTATGGTTCAAAGAAAGCATACGTACGCAGTGAACATGCCGATGAACAAGAAAGAACGCACATTGATCGAAAACTAATTTATCAGAATGAAAGCAATGCTTCGGCAGCCCTCCGTGCTTATCGTCGGATGAAAAATGTCCGTTAATTAAGCTAGAATCTTTAGAAGAGTTAGTACTAGAGTTAATTAAGCTTATTCGTAAGTTTGAAGAAACCGATCCTCTGGATGTTGCAGTGGAAGCGGACGACGAACAACTGAGTCGGCGATTGTGGAGTAAATTGCATTCAGAGCCGAAGCATTGCTCTCATTCTGATAAAAAAGTTTTCGATCAATGCCCGTTCTTTCTTGTTTATCGACATGTTCTCTGCGGGCGAATAATTTCTTTGAACCATACGTATCGCTTTCATAGCGAAATTACATTAGCTACTCATCTTCGTATGATTTCAGCAATACAGCGCCATCTGGTAGCAAAAATTCAAACTATTTTTTTTTTTTTTTTACGAAAACTTTGGCCGCATGATCTACATAACATATATTTCAAGTTTCATTCTCATCTGATCAGTAGAACAGGAGCTATGAGCCTTTGAGTACCGTCAGTTTAACTTTAACCACCCTGTACATCTGTAATACATAGTAACAAATATGAGAAAAACATATTGTCATAGCTGCCACTTTTTACGCTTTTTTCCTACCACTAAAATTTTACAGTACATTTTATCTTATTAAATCGACAAAATCGTGTGATTACATAATTAAAAAAAATTCTATGAAATTTTAGTGGTGACAAAAAAGCGTAAACGTTGGCAGATATGTATTGTATACATTATAAGAAACGATTGCTTACATATGGTAATGTTTCTTGTGTGGTTCTTGAAATAATATAACGCTATCTGCAAGTTATAAAGGAGAGTGAAGTATATGAAGTATAGCAATGCATCACAAAAGTATATAGCAATTTATCTGTGCAAAGAAATGGTTATTTTTTACTGAAATAAATTGCTATATAAAGGAAAGTGAAGTATACGAAGTATAGCAAAGTATTAGAGAAATTTATATGAATAAATAAATAGTCGTTTTCTCTTGGATGCTATAAATTGCTATATGAAAGAAAGTGAAGTATACAAAGTATAGGAAAACATCACTGAAGTATACAGCAATTTATTTGAGAAAATGATTAGTTATTTTTTTTCTCCAGCAAACCACCAGTTTCCCCTTTCGTAGTTTTCAAATCACCCGGTAAGCGAGACAGAAAGAGAAAGATCAAAAGCTATTTTTTTTAAGTTTCAGTTAGAGAAATGAGACTGTTTGAATATTCCGAATGAAGAATCTCAGTATTAAAATTTTCTTCTACCATAAGTTTAAATTTACATTTTATCTGTGCACGTGTTATTTTAACCTCATATATATTTAATGTGTTTAAATTTTATATGTGAGCGAAACAAGATTTTTTTGACTTGGTAATAAAATAAATTTGTTAGTCACAAACATTAAATTTTAGATATATAATCATCCCCTTAAAAGAAATGATATGCATAGATTCAGAACATTTTGTGTATTTTTATCATTTTCTAAAAGTTATGTATAAACAAAATAACATATACGTACATATATATATATACATACATACATACATATATATATATTCATTTTTGAAGGAAGAAAGTGAAACACTTTATACTTTATTTTTACATATAATAAAGTCGTTAAAAATAAAAATTGTACGAAAAAACGAATTTTAAAATTTTATTGAAAAAAACAATGTTTTTTTTAGGTTATATTACTTCTGATAAAAATACGGCTTATTGCACATTCGTATTATTTTTCTTTTTTAATTGGGGCCGATCAAGTATTACGCAAGCATATTTTTAGTCATTTTATACCCAATCCTGTAAGAAAAAATAAGCAAATGCTAGATAACCCCACGTCACACGTACGTAAGATTTCATGATATTTTATACGCCAACACTTTGCCAGAAAAAAAAAAAGTTACGTTACTAATCCTACAAATTTATATAAATAGACATTTATAGGGATTGTGGTATCCAAAGAATACAAAATGGTCTCAATATATTGTTGCTTATTGCATTGAACAATCCACAGAATACAAAATGGATAGATTTTCCGGTGCGTGGACAAATTTCATAGGAATTGGAGGCCGCTAAGTACATCGGAGTAATTTTCAGATAACTTAGCTGAAATGAGTTACATGTGACACGTTTTGAAGTTCAGAGATGTTCAGTGACATGCTTGTTGCTACACTTTACCTTCACAAGCTGTCCGTAATTTCAAAACTGCAATGCTCTGACAGAAGGAAAATAAGTGATATATGATTAACACTTAAATACCAATATTTACACAGATTGGAGATTGGTACAGCATTGCTTCAGATTAGTATAGGACTGTCATTTTCTGTACCAGTATTTCTATACGCTAGTTTTTTATCAGAACAGTTTATGTCGGTTAAGGTGCTTCCGAGTTGCAAAAAAGTTAACGCTCAGTCTATTGTGAGTAGAGTGTCTTGTATTAAATTGAGCCGTTGGGAAAAGTTAAGATGTAGTATTAACTACAAGATAAAGGAACAATTTCAAAAAAAGGAAAGATGTAAAATAAAGAAAAGAGATGATAATAAATTTGGAAAAATAAGGTAAAGCCTGAGAGTTTAAGGATAGAGTCAAAATATTGGGAAGAAAGTGACATGGTATAGCTGTAGTTTTAACTAACTACTAGTAAGGTTCAACTTCCTTACGTAAAAAATAGTACTCCTAAAGTAAAAAATAGGGTTCGGAACATGTTCGTGAAACAGCACATAAATGCCAGGTGGTGAAAAGGCGAGTAAAGCTTAAACAAAAAAGGCACTCAAAAAAGCCGATAAAAGTTTACGATGGAAATTATTATATAATAATAATGGTAGTAGAAGAAATAAAAAAAATCGCCTTTTGCTAATATAAGTGATACACATGTGTTTCATTGCTTGTCTGTTGGTTAATTATTCGAAGGGCGGTGATGTATTATTTATACTATTTAATTATAATTCCACAACCCCGAATGACTCTGACAAGTTTTCAATAAAATTTTACCTTTGTAACATACGTGAAGAAAATTATTTATTTTTAAATCAGTCCGTTCTTAGATTATGGTAACATTTAATCATTTCAACATATTAGAAACAGAATAACTTTGCTCCTGAAACGGTTACGTGAAGCATAGACTTATTATTATTATATTTATTATTATTTTTTGTTAATGCAATTCCAATTTAGTTCCAATTTTCAAAAAAAATTCTCTATTTTTGTTATTATATTAGGAATTATAAGGATTTTATTAAAGATGTGTGGGTCCACTTTTAATATGAGAGACTGCTATAAAATAACATGAAATTTATTTTGCATTACTTAAATTATTCCAACAAGAAATTTTTCAAAGAAATTTTAAATCCAACGAATTTAACAAATATTTGAAAAACAGAAATCCATTTACTGGAAAAAAATCAAAGCTATTTATCAATTTATTATTATTTTTTGTTAATGCAATTCCAATTTAGTTCCAATTTTCAAAACATTTTCTCTATTTTTGTTATTATATTAGGAATTAAAAGGATTTTATTAAAGATGTGTGGGTCCATTTTTAATATGAGAGACTGCTATAAAATAATATGAAATTTATTTTGCAATACTTAAATTATTCCAACAAGAAATTTTTCAAAGAAATTTTAAATCCAACGAATTTAACAAATATTTGAAAAAAAAAAAAAAGAAATCCATTTACTGGAAAAAAAATCAAAGCTATTAATCAATTTATTATTATTATTTGTTAATGCAATTCCAATTTAGTTCCAATTTTCAAAACATTTTCTCTATTTTTGTTATTATATTAGGAATTAAAAGGATTTTATTAAAGATGTGTGGGTCCATTTTTAATATGAGAGACTGCTATAAAATATTATAAAAAAAATTAAAATCTCGCTTCAAACTGAATTTTTGTTACAACTTCTATGATAATCCTATTTTTAAAACGAAAAGGAAATTCTTCAAGCTTCACAAAAAATTGACCTGTTTGCGCATGCGTAAAACTAAATATAGAACCTATCAAGGAAATATTTCACGAGAAAGATGTAAGGAGTGGCTGTGTGATCTAAGGCGCCGATTTTATGCTGTGGTTCTCTGTTTCGATTGTCGGTTCGATACCCACTCCGGACAGAAGGATTTTTGTTATTGGCGATAATTCGTTTTATCAATGTCATATTTTGCTTCAGAAGGAGAAGTTATATAATTTGTATATATTTTTTTTATTCGAATTCTTTACAATTACGTAAAATTTAACACCTAAGAATATTTTGCTTTAATTACTAATTTTATATTAAAAGTATTTAAATTAAATGATTGTGCATTTAATTATCGATTAATAAATAGAACTGATCTACAATATTTCTTATATTTGGTATGACCATTATCAATATGTAATATGTTTACTAAAATAAGTATGCGATTATTTTTCTTAAAAAAAGAAAAAAATGGAGAGAAAACAGAAATAAGCAAAAATATTCAAGCAGAGACTCTAAAGGAAATTATCTTGATATCCATGATTTAATTAATAATTAAACAATGTATACAGCGATGAAAGCGTAGCGCATCAAATGGCCAAAATTATAATAATATTCTTTGAAAGCTTATTAAATTCCCAAAATTCTGTCATTAAACATGAGGACAAATACTATTAAAATTTAGTGGTGACAGTCGGCCATTTGTTGCTCAGAGCTTTAATACCTGATACGAAAATGTATAATAAAATTCAAGTAATTAAAAAATATGTATTATAAATCATTAGCTGCAAACAGCAAAGTTTAAGTTCAGGGTTTTAGAATCAGACTTATAAAATTAAATTTAAAATGTTAAATTTTAAGATAAAAATTAAAATGAAAGAAAAAACCAATTTACAGAAAATAAAATAAACGAAAAAGCCCGGGGGAACTTCTTGATATATATCTTGCAAAATAACATACAAACTTCAAATTAAAATTATTTGAAGAAAAATTTGAAATTGTATCTTCAGAATTTTTATGAACGAATAAGTTTATTTTGCTCATATTAAATTCAAACTAATTCTTAAACATTATTCAACATATGCAAGATTCCAGCATGAAATTTAATAAAAAATAAATCATGGAATTCGTAAAGTAAATCAAATTCACTACAAGCATCTCGAGGACTCGCATAAAACATCTGATACAGCACTCTAAAAATTTATACGTTCCACTTCAAGTAATGTTATTTCATGCTCTAAACTGGAATGCCGACAAATAATATTTCGTCGATCGCCTTCAATAAAAACAATTTATGTTTAGAGTACCGAACCAGGGACTTTTCGAGGAACGAAAAATAAATATGCTATTGTTCAAAAGGCTTAGTATTCTTGCTGGAAAAAGTATATCATCGCATAGTTTTTGGGTACGTTCGTAATTATACGAATACGTAGCACCTATAGTCGTCGTCTGGTCCGCTGATCTGTCTGTCCGTATGTCCGCATATAACAGCGCAAAAAACTACCCAGCCGAATGGTTTGAAATTTAATATATATAGTCGTTGAAAAACTTTGCCGTGTTATTTCAAATTTTATGAAAATCGAACTAAAACTAAAAAGATATTAATAAAAGTTTTCTTCATTCTATTAAAGTCTATCACACGTAATTAGTTCAAAGATATCCTACGATAGGTAATGAATCTAGGTTGTCATGGTGATTACGTCCTATTTAAGATGGAGTCATATTATTTCCTTATTAGTGAATTAAAAAGCCGATTAAGGATACTAAATTTGCTTAATTATAGCAATCATATAATCTACCGACAGTTTTTTGGATAAATGTTTACGGATAAATTCATATTAAATGGAAACAAGTTGAAAATTGTAAGTCAAACGGGACAAACGAGGTGCGTGCGTACTATAGCTAATTATATAAATATTCAGATCTTGATGATTTTTAATTCTGTGAAATGAATTATATCGTCTGCAGATTAATTTCTGTAGTCGGTCGCTTGACGATTAAACCTTAGAAGCTCCTATAACAAGAAACAACCGATTTTTTTTTAATTCAAATTTCTTAATAAATATTTTTATTAATACCTTCTAAAATTTTGATTCAATTTTCATAAAATTTGAAATGTCTCGACAAAAATCTCCAAAGATAATATATCTTAAATTTCAAACCATTTGATTGGGTAGTTTTTGATCTGTTATATGCGGACAGACGGATGGACGGATTAGAAGACGACCATAGGTGCTACGTACTTATATAATTACAAACGCACATAAAAAGAGTCTAAATATGGATTTCAAGTTCTGAAATTTTCAAAGCTAGGGTTAAGTTTCCCATTAGAATTTTCCGTAAATGTCAACAAAATATGAAATGTCGCCTTTTTAAGACTTATTTTATCATGGAAATTAATCATATCATAATGTCAGACGATATATTTCCATTCACTGAACTAGTTATTGTACGAACGCACCTTATTTGTCACGTTTGACGTACAATTTCCAACAAGTTTATTATTTTATTACGATTTTGTATCTGTTTAACACTTTTCTTATTTTATGGATTCTAGTAAACAAGCAAGAAGAAAGAAAAATCATGCGTCTAGCTTATATTATGAAACACTTTCCAACACATCAAGAAAACAGCAAGGAACATTCACCGTTAAATAAAATGAAAGAAGATATGTAAATAAACATTTTAGAAAACATATCACAATTTATAAGTCCAGTTTTCGCAGTTCCAGTTTTCGCTTCATAGTTAGAAAATAGTCTAATTAATTTGTGAAGCCGTGTATATGATCTAAAGATTTCATATAAATATTTATATATATAGTACATAGAATGCCGAAGCTTATTTTAGTTAAAAAATTCACTTTTAGCAATTTTTGCCTATAGATGGAAGCGTTAATTTCATCAATTACTAACTTATCGCTGTTTGTATCCCCTATGATATATACCATTTTCAGTTACACCCCACAGAACGGTCTAGAATTGGTTGTTGTCAGTTATCGAGCTTAACACTATTTTTAACACTTCTAACAGTGTCTATCTCGCGTAAATATACTCCGATTGTCATGTAATTGATATATGTTATTGAAGTTTACTATGTCATGTTCAGTATTGAAAATGAAGTGTGTCGCTTTTATAGTTCGTATACAGGGCACTGAAATATATTCCGTTATATGATGTTCTATGGGGAAAAGTGTTTGCCATGTATTTTATTGATGCTACACTTTTTCAAACACATTGAATCTTATATACAGCACTGAGGTGCGCTACAAGATGATTAGTGTAGAATATGATGTTCATAGTATTTATCTGTCCATGGTAATTGCTGAAATTGGGTTTTCAAATGTGTTATGCGTTTTCTAAATTATTTACTTCGATATCATTTTTCGCCGTATTAAGCGGTGAAGTTCTGTTACACTATTCTGAATATTTTGGAAGGTTCCTCATAATCTGTACTTGACGTATGATTTTTCTTTCTTGTTTAACACATGAGCAATTATTCGCCAAATGTACGGCCATAGTTCAGTCTTGTCCTTGCATCGCGAAAGAGTAGCTGGAAAGAAGTCAAAAGCAGCATCATATGAAGAGATGAATCTGGGTTAAGTCATAAATTAAAAAATTTTTGTCATTCTAACCGCCTCATATGTTTCGGATCGTACGCAAGTACGTGTGATAAAAACTTTATATATTACTCAAATTGACGAATCATGATAGAAAAAGTAATGTTTTCAATATGTAGCAGAACAAACAGCAAAATAAATGATAAATGTATTTCAAGTATTCACTGTATTCAACATATGCAAAATTCAAGCCGAAAATATAATGAAAAATAAATCTCGGAATTTGCAAAGTAAATCAAGTATCTCTCGACTCGCATAAAACATCTGATGCAGCACTCTAAAAATTTGTACGTTCCACTTCAAGTAATGTTATTTTATGCTCCATACTGAAGTACAAGTAAACAAAATTCAGTCGATTGCTTTCAATAGAAACAACTTAAAGCATACGGAACGGGAATACATTTTTAGGAAATGCACTATAAATGCATTCTACTGTTCAAAACGAAGAATGTTGGAAAAATATCTATATTTGAATAGGTTTCATGAAATTTCAGGCTATTTAACTTATTTTGCACTGTCTTTTCTTTATAGATGCTAATCAAAATTACTGCTCTATGTCATTTTAAAAATGAAATAAAACAAAAATATTTTACTGAAATTTTATATTTTTTAATTATTTATGTAATGTATTAAGAAATGAGTTTTATATATATACACCGTAATATTTGGCGGATAAACCGCGGCTAAAATAAGCCTGATTCAAACAAAAATATCATTTCAGAAATGAAGTCAAATAAGTACTAAGTAAAAATAAATTACAATTTTCAATAGAAAATTTTATGTCATATGAATAATATTATTCGCGGCTTATACGACGTAAATTAAGGAACTCATATTGCAGTAACGTGCCGTAATTTCCGGCGTATACTCCGCAGCTCAAAGAGTCGTTTTTCGACCCAGAAATATTATTTTATAAAATGTAACTTAAAAGATCGCTGTAAATATTTAACTACAATTATTGAATAAAATTTCTGGGTCGAAAAACGACTCTTTGAGCTGCGGATTATACGCCGGAAATTACGGTAGATATGATCGAAAAAATAAACCCTTCAACACAGTACGAAGTAAATAGGAGATAAATGTATTTCTACACATATTCAAACATAAAAACAGATGTAAGCCCTTCACTTAACATATGAAATTTACAAGCATTAAATTTAGTGAAAAATAAGCGATGATTCGTGAAACAAATAAGAAAATTTATGCTTGTAAGAAAATTTCTTACAAGTATTTCCAGACTCACTTAAAAAAAAAAAAAAAAAAAACATATGTTACAGCATTATAATAATTTGAGCATTCCACTTCGAATATTGGTATTTCATACTATAATGCAAGTAACTAAAATGCAGGCGATTGCCTTGAATAACAACAATGTAAGACCAAAGTATAAAATAGGGAAACGTTTTTAAGAATTGAAAAATAAATGTATTCTACTGTTCATAAAAGTTAATATTGAACTAGGAGAAATACATCTGTGTAACGTATCGCACGTGGCACTCTAATACCCTGAGAATGAAATAACTGAAAATTTTATAAAGAGAAATAAAAGAAAAAAAAAGATATATATTTAAACCAATATTCTCTTTAGAAAAAAAAGCCTATTTTATGCAAAAACTCAGTTAATAAAACAAATTAGAATACGAATTAAGATGAAGTATATATATCAACTTAGTGCAATGTTATTACATTTGCGAAATAAACAAAATCGCTTTTTGAATTTTATTTAAAAATTCTGAGTGAAAAAAGCCCTTGATATACAGGGTTGTTATAATTAAAGTTCGCCTATTCAGAAGGCTCTAGAGCCGGTTCTATGGCTCCAAACGAAACAAAATTTCACTAGTACGTAGTTGAAGAGATGCGCTCTACGAAAATCGAAAAAAAAATAGTTAAAATTTTTATAAATAGGTGGCGCTGCGCCAATATTTAAGCCGATATATGCAGATTCCTTTATTTTGTAAAAAAACAAAATACAGGAAATTTTATTTCACAGTTGGTAAAAGTAAACTTTTTCAGATTCATTATATAAATTTCGGTCAATCCAGATGAAACACACAAAATCACAAAATTTCACCCAACGCTTGAAAAAGATCACATTTTATTCAAATTTTCGACGAACGACGTCAGAGTGACGTCGCAACTTCGAAAACTTGAAATACCCTTCTAACCACCTGACGATTTAAAACTTGCTGATAAAGTGTGTCTGTGATTTCTTTGACACTGGAACTGTTGATTGTTTCTGAAAAGCATTTGAATCTACGCTTTGTGGAGAAAGGTAACTTTGAAAGAAAAGGCACTTCTTGTAAAGTTATTTTATCAAAATAACAGCAACGCAGCTGCAGCTCTTCGAGAATTCCGGAAACTAAAAGATGTTAGACGTGGACCAATGTCGGATCGTGGAGTTCACAAAATGAGTAAAAAGTTCGAAGAAACAGGAAAACTCGACAGTCTTCCTGGCAGAGGACGAAAAAAGGTAGACATTTCTAGCATTGAAGATATTGCTACTGCTGCCGTGGATTTAGCAAGCCAGTCATCATTTGGTAATGCAAGTGTGCCAGCTATTGCGAATGAAGTCGATATGCCGATTTCCACTCTGAGAAAAGTGATGCGTCAAATTTTGCGCTACTATCCATACAAGATTCAGAGGGTGCAACAACTATTACAGGGTGATACCGAAAGTCGGCTATCATTTTCACTACAGTTTCTTGCACGAATGAATGTGGACAATTCTTGGCCCTGCAATATTCTATGGAGTGATGAAGCGCATTTTTATTTAAACGGACAAGTGAACACACACAACTGTCGAATTTGGGCGAAAGAGAATCCTAATGTTGTCCAAGATGTTCCATTGCATGCAGCTAAAGTGACGGTGTGGTGCGGTTTCACAGCTACGTTTATGATAGGGCCATATTTTTTTGAGGAACTAACATCCACAGGACCCATTGCATTTTCCGTAAATGGGAGAAGGTATCTCAATATGTTGTCAAATTTTCTGATTCCCAAGCTGTAACAGCGAGGCTGCCTTCAAAATATCGTGTTTATGCAAGACGGTGCACCACCGCACATTTTTAGAGCAGTTCGGACTTTCTTAACAAGCCATTTTAACAAGATCGCATCGTAAGTCGTTATTTTCAAACCGTCTGGCTACCACGATCGCCTGATCTAACACCATGCGGTTTTTGGTTGTGGGGATTTTTGAAACATTCTGTATCTAAAGACAGATTTCAGACAATCTCTTATCTGAAAGACACTATTAGACTTCATATTCGCTCAATCTCACAGGACAGTTTACGCAATGCTGTAGAAAGCACAATTCTGAGAATAGAATGCGTTATTAAAAATGGTGGAGGATTCATTGAGCATGCGTATTGTTATTCTCCGTTATTTCCTCGTTGCTGAGCGAAATGTTTTATTTTTGTTGATGCAGATTACATCACATGAAATTATATTCATTTTTCTGTATTGCTTAGAGTCATAGGTCAGGCTCTAGAGCTGTCTGATTAGGTGAACTTTAATTATAACAATTCGCAGTTCGTCGAAGTTTGTTGAAACTTGTAAATTTGTGTGCTTCGTCTGGATTGACTGAAATTGATATAATGAATCTGCATACATCGCCTTAAATATTGCCGCAGCGCCACTTACTGATGAAAAATGTAACTGTTTTTTTTTTTTCGATTTTCGCAGAGCGCATCTCTTCAACTACTTACTAGTGAAGTTTTGTTTCGTTTGGAGCCATAGAACCGGCTCTAGAGCCTTCTGAATAGGCGACCTTTAATTATAACAACCCTGTATCTAAATATGTGTTGCAATGTAACATACAAATTTTATTTTGAACAAGATTTTAAATAAAAATTTAAAATTTTCTCTTCAAAATTTCATTATTTATTTTCTCATGGTAAATAAAAACTGATGCATAAACATTGCATTTGCAATGATCATAATACTTGGCATAATACTTGGCATAAAGCACTTGGCATAATACTTGGCATAAAGCATAATACTTGGCGCCATAATTATTGAAGTGATATGTAATCAAAAAGGTTTTTTAATTTTCCGATAAATGGATTAATTATTGAGCTTTAGGCAATTGTCTGAGGACGGCAGCTTAATTTCCCTTTCTTGCGATGCCTCGTCCGGAAATTAGATTCGAAACGTTAACGTTTACAGAATTTTCTTTAAAATCTTTTGCCTTTACCAAAAAACGAAAAATAATGTTCAAATACTTAGATTCTTAACCCCTTCGCGACGAGCGTCCTTTACAGAATTTTTAATTTTTTACCACCGGTTTCTCATAACAGAAATTTTCGTCTAATTGAATCGCAGAAATGCTGTCATTAAATAAGGCAAAGTTTACAAAAAAAAGTTACTGGTGGGAATAATCGAGGATTCGAGCATCTTTTGCGTCACGTATACGTGTCGCTCGTCCCCAAGAGGTTAATAAGAGCACCTGACAATTTGATACGTTTGCCAACAAAAATGAATTAAAACGTGCGTCATAAAGAAGCCAGATTGGATTTGAGAACGAGCCTTAAACTCTTCGCGACGAGCGTCCTTTACAGAATTTTTAATCTTTTACCACCGGTTTTTCAAAACAGAAATTTTCGCCTAATTGAATCGCAGAAGTGCTAGGATTACATAAGGCAAATCTTACAATAAAAAGTAACTGGTGGATATAATCGAGAATTCTGAGCATCTTATGCGTCACGTATACGTGTCGCTCGTCCCCAAGGGGTTAAAAGCAATTTAACACTAGAACCGCGAGAAATTTTACTTATAAAAAGATTTCACACCAGAATTTTTATTTAAAACTTTTAAGTTATTCACGTAACTTATTTCTCTGCTGCCTACATTTAACTTATTTTAGAAAGAAATTTCTGGTTCGAATCGACATTTTTTCATTTGGTACGTGTCAAAATGACCCCTCATCCCGGTTCTAGTGTTAAGGGTAAAGTACAGAAACGTGAGACTTCTTGAGAAACCGTTTTTTGGTTGGTTGGTTGATTTATGACGTCCGATTATCTACACAAGGGATAAAGGCCCTCCATGGGGTCTTTCTAAGGGATCCTAACCCGTACTTACGGCAGGGTTCTAAGAAAACCACGAAAAACTCCGAACGGTTAGGTCGACGATCGCGACAGAGGTTTGAACCCAGCACCTGCCGTCTACCAGCTTTGATAGCAGAACCTCTCTGTTACTGGTGGGGCTCTTGAGTAACGGAATAGAAATATACTATTGTAAAAAGCGATTAGCATCCTTCTTGGAGAAATGTACGTTTGCCCAGTTTTTGCGAATTTTTATGCTATTTAATTTGTTTTATATATTTTTTTCTCTTTAGGTGTTGCTCAAAAATATGGCACTACATCACTTTAAGGAGAAAGTATAAATAAACAAAAAGTCCGATTTTGATAGTGATTTATGCAATTTAAGCATACCATATTAGCCCATAAAGTGTTTTATAATATACTTGTCACTTTTATAAATCATTATAAAAAAGTTATCTATGCAATTTAAAGTTGAAGATAAAATAGTATAGAAAATAATTTATTTTCACAAATATTATTTTTAAAAGCAAATGCATGTACTTTACTTAATCTTTTGAGTACGGGCCAAGATGGCGACTATTTTTATATTCAATCGTACCACAATTTTCAAAAAAATGTTCTTTCTGGTAAATTTATCTTGAAAATATTCTAGAATAAGTGTGTGGCAGACATTATATTTCAAAAAGCGATATAACTAGAATAAAAGAAAGTCGCGGAAGGACATGTATCTCAATCCCGTAATTAAAGAGTCACATGTGCAATATTTAAGTATAAAGTTTAATGAAAAGAAAATCAAATTCCTTACGGTATATCTAGCTAAGCATTAAACATCTGGTACATTACTCCAAAAAGTTGAACATCCCATTTCAAGTAATATTTATTGCATGTTCCATATTGCAAGAATTAAAGCTCAATCGTTTGCATTCAATAACAACAATTTAAGGCTAAAATACAAAGCCGGGCAACATTTGAAGAATGGAAAATGAATATAATTTACTGTTCAAAAAGGTTAATATGGCTGGTAAGAAATTGGAAACCGCCACAATATTCGCTACATATGCTATATATTTCTTACCCAAACATCTAAAGTATACTCCGACAAATGATCCATTACACTATCTCTATTTTCTTTTCCTATATAGTCTCTGTTTATTTGTACTGCAACTCCATTTAAAACTTATTCAAAATCGCGGGAAAATCTCCTTCTACGATCGTTGGTGATCTTGACACGCCCTCTTGATTCTGGTTTGTGGGAGATTCCCGCCACTTTACTCCTCTGTTGGCCGAAGATGTTGACCCCGTGATTCTGCACATTTCATCTCTCTCATAAATCCAGGGGTGTAAAGACTTCAAACGTCGCTGATGAAAATAAAATTATTTTCTATATACATTACGTTATCATAGAGAGCATTATTGAAACTAGGGCATCCAACCAATAGTGTGTCCGCCAGTCTTTAATCCGGAGATGTACTCTGTGTAATAATGTCCGTGGTCGACACTTTGAACAATTGTTGTAAAATATTTGTTTTCTCTGGACATCACGAGCTGTTTTGTACGTATTCTGTGCAATAAACAATTTTCTGGAGTGTTGCTTTCTTGTCTCAGTTTGTCCATTTCCAGACGCATTTTCTCGATTTTCATCCTTTAAGCATTTGAGGGGCAAAGTACTTTTAGCACTAAAATGTTGAAATAAATGATTGGCACCGGAATTTACAAAAATATTTATTTGTAAATATGAAAAAGGCTATATTTCACATACATATTAAATGGAAAAGATTTTATCAAAATTCTGGTGCCTTTGTGGCGTTTTGGAATTAAAATTAAGTGGTATCATAAACATACCACAGCCCCTGAAAGGGTTAAATGTCATTTGCGACCCATGTTCCATTGCATTTTTTGTTCGTCTTCATGAGTACTATTATCCCTCCAAGTTTGTTGAAGCATTTCAGATACACCCTGTATATGTTACGGTCAATATGATTAATCCGTTCATTATTAATAATGACCGGATTAATCATATTGACCGTAACATATATATATATATATATATATGCATAGCTGCCAACTTTTACGCTTTATTCTCACCACTAAAATTTGATAGTAAATTTTATCTTATTAAATCGACAATGAACAATAGAATAACATATTTAGCAGCATGGAATACCTAGTTGCGTACATCTGAACTTCCAGGTTAAAGGTAATTGACTTGCGAGGCAAAAGGGAGCATAGTCGTGTGATTACATAAGGAATAAAATTCTATTAAATTTTAGTGGTAAAAGAAAAGCGTAAAAGTTGGAAGCTATGTATATGTGTATTAGAAATATTAAATAAAATATGATGCATTCATTTTACTTAATATATGTAAATTTCAAGCATAAATTTTACTCAAAAATAAATGTAAAGATTCCTGAGATAAATTAAATTTCTCGCATTTATCTCTAAATTTGCATAAAAACTTCTGATTCAGTACTCTAAAAATTTCACCGTTCCACTTCAAGTAATATTATTTCATGTTCTATACAGCAATGCAGATAAATAAAACTCAGTCGATTGCCTTCAATAAAATCAATTCAAGGCTGGAGTACAGAACCGAGAGACTTTTTGAGAAATGTCAAAATAAATATATTCTACTTTCGGAAAAGGTTTGTTCTGAGGTTGGATAAGTAAATGTATCGCGTTGCATAGATTTTTATGAAATTTATTATTATTTAATTTATTTCATACATTTAATTGGTGTGTGTGTGGGGGGAGGGGGTGAGGTGAAGGAGATGCTAAAAATAATGCACTATATCGATTTGAGCGATAAATAAAAAAAGTATCATTGAAAGTTCGTTTCTGCTACTAATTTATATAACGTTTTAAAAAATGAACAATATCAATAAAAAAAGTGTGCAGAATTATGGAACTTATTATGTTCATAAAAAAGTGATATAGATAGATAGATAGATAGATAGATAAAGTTTTGAACTGGGGGTGGTGTTGGGTTCTAGGAGTCATGATCGGCGTAGATCTGCAAAAAAATTTCAGTAATTCCAACTCAGTGGAGAATGTAATATGTAGTATTTCTTACGAAATCTACATAAAACATTATGTAAAAAATTTAATTTACTTGAATTTACCACACGATGCTGCATAAAAGCAGGAAAAGAAATACTACATGCAAATAATTTCTATCGATTCAATAAAATATATCTGAAAATTAATTATTCGGCATATTTTAAAGGTTTTATAAAGGCAGATTTCATCTAAATTGAAAATAGGGATTACCTTAGTGCAGATATGAACAATAACATGTTTTAATTTAAAATCGTTAACCTATACTGTTTGGCGACAATTATGGTAATATGAGTGTTTTGTGTAAAAAATATTTGCTTAGTGGTGTTTAGTTTCCAATAGCGTTAAACTCTCTTCAAAATATCTTTTCAGTATGAAACATTTTTCAAATTTAAAACTAATCCGGTTGCAGGTATTTGTTTTGTCTCAGAGGAATTACGTTACATTTAAATTTGAGCAAAACATATTTCGCATATCATTTAATTAATTGGTGTAGAGACATAAAGCCATGTTTGTTCCAACCTTTAACAATAAAATATGAAAACAAAATTGTTAAAGAGTCAAAATTAATGTGATTTGTATAGAATTGAATATTTATCACGCGACATTTTTCTTGGCATTATCTTGTTCAAAATTGGTATTGTAAACATATATTATTAAAAAGTTGACTTAAAAAACAAAACTGCCTTTTAAATTTCATATAAAAATTATCACTAAACATACCGTAAAATTTGCTCAAGTTTTATAAAAAATATTTCACACCAGAATTTTTATTTAAAACTATTTACTTTTATTTTTAACAGAACAGTAAAAGGTTGGTATGTTCAATGGCTAGCTACCTAGTTGTAAAGTATCTTCTCGCCCTGAGTATGAATAGTAGTAAAGCATATCATGAATCAAAAGTTGATAAAATTACAGCCTATTATTTAACCCTTTCCGGCACAGACAAAGTCTGTTCGTAAAATGAGAAATTTCTGAATGACACCAGAATTTACAAGCGATTTTTTTGGAAAATAAGAACGCCTTATTTTAAGCCTTTTATTGTAGAAACAAAATTTTATTAAATATTCTTGGTGTCGAATACAAGATTGGAATTAAAAGTAGGTGTGCCCGGAGTGGGATCACTGTGCCGGAAAGGGTTAAGGCCTACTATTAAAGCTACCTATTTAACACTAGAACTACCGGGGATTTTTCTCAATTTTTTTTTAACTTTTTCACACCAGAAATTTTATTTAAAACTATTCAAGTGATTCATTTAACGTATTTCTATGAGTTTTATATTTAATTTGTTTTAAAAAGAAATTTCTGGTTCGAATTGGAATGGTAACCGTCATTTGGTAACCGTCAAAATGACGGCTCATGGTAGTTCTAGTGTTAAGGATAGGTAACTAAAAAATAAGGATAGTTAAATTAATAAAGTGGAAGATGTCGGCAGGCCTCACAATCACACACGTCAGACGATTCGGGTAGCACTCAATCATGTTTTGAAACAGACCGACCTTACCGGCACTAGAACTACCGAAAGTTTTATTCAAGTTTTATAAACTATTTCACACCAGATTTTTTGTTTAAAACTATCTAACTTATTCATTTAGCATATTCCTGCGAGTGTTCTATTTAATTTATTTTGAAAAGAAATTTCTGGTTCGATTTGGACTATATTCGTTTGATAGCCGTCAAAATGACGGCTCATGATAGTTCTATAGTTAAACCTAGAGTGAGCGCCTGGAGAGCTGAGGACGAAATGAATAGTAGGAGAGGAAAGGGGGTCTCTTTATGCAGAGTGGCTGCGCGAGCAGCCAGTCCGATAACAGGAGTGGCGGGGCTTACAAGCAACGGAAAGAAATGGAAATATGTATAATAATTTAGAATATAAAGTATAGTAATTTAAGGGGTTCAACAGTTCACGACCGAACATAGCAAGCAGTCTAAGGCAAAGACCGACCCCCCCCCCCCACTAAGTAAAAAGACACATTTCACTGACCATCCAAATTTACATAACAGAACTATAATAATAATGGCAAGTTAAATTTTCCTGAGAAGTTAGAGAACTTAAGGAAATATTTGAATTAAACTTAGAATTCGCCATCATTTTTCTGAAGGCGATTAATTCGGCCATTGGATCTTTAGGTTCGAGAATTGTTGCTAGAATACTGTTGAGTTTTATGGTAACTTCGTGAAAAGATTTGACTAACAATTGACTAAAAACTGTATTAATGTTCTAAAAACATATATATCATTTCATAAAATCTTTACTGAAGATGTTTAAAAGATTATACTTTCTATACAAAACTGTATTTACAGATAAAACCGTGCGCTTTCGAGCAAACACTTGATCATCATCTGTGTTACAAACGAACACAGATATACAATGACAAAATCTAGTGAAATACATCGTTTAAAATCTGGAGAATGGAACAAACATTTAAAACAAACCAACGGGGAGGAGGTGTGTGATAATTATATTTCATCTTGATCAATTCTTAAGAGTCTATACCATAATTTTGGAATATTGTAGGATAATGAATCATTGCAGGTTTTTTGTTTCTTTTTTGCATAAAATTTCTATGGATTCGTTACGTAAAAAAATATTAACTGGTAACAGAAGCGTTTATATACATGAAGGAAGAGATATTTAAGATTCAACTCTTCAATTTTCATGAGTGTTAAGCTTTTTTTTTAGGAGTTCTTTATAACGCATGTTTTAAGATTATAACTAAACGTGCATTATGTGTTTTTTTTTTTTTTTTTAGAACATTTATATTTAATGAAGGTTTCTTTTTATGCAAATTCAACTAATTGCTGTAGAGTTAAAAACATTAAGAGTAGTTAACATGTAGAATTAAACATTTGTTCTTAATTTTTGTTTTATGCGTTGCGAAATATAGAAAATTAGAAACGAAATTCAAATTTAGTCGTTTGGTGCGATAAGTACAATATTGTTTTCCAACGAACTTTCATTATTCTACTTAGATAATTTCTTAAAAATTATTTTCGATAAACTTTAAAGATAGTATGATTATAAATTTCCTCTCAGGGAAGCATAGGGATTACATAAATGCTGCCAACAGCAAACATAAATTTCAATTTGACCTTTCAAACTGATGCTATAGGAGAATACTTAATTATGGTAACAGGAGTGTTTATGTACCTAAAGATGTAGACATTTAAAATAAAACTCTTTAATTTTAAAGAATATTAAGCTGTCTTTTGAAGCAGCATTTTTATAACACTTGTCTAAAACTTATAACTAAACTTGCTTTGAGAGGTTATTTTAGCTTAGAAAATTTAAATTTAATGAAGGTTTATTTTTACACAGTTTTAACTACCGTGATTTCCGGCGTATAAGCCGCAGCTCAAAGAGTCGTTTTTCGACCCAGAAATATTATTTTATAAAATGTAGCTTAAAAGATCTCTGTAAATATTTAACTACAATTATTGAATAAAATTTCTGGGTCGAAAAACGACTCTTTGAGCTGCGGCTTATACGCCGGAAATTACGGTACTTCCTTTAGAGATATAAAAGCTACATTTTCTTCAAAGTTTATTTTAAATGTTATGAAACATAGACAGTTAGAAAGAAACTTCAAATATTGTTTTATTGGCCCAATATTGGGACCCTTTTTAACCAATATCGATTTCCTACGAAGTTATATAATTATTTTAAATAAATTCTTAAAATTTACCTTTCGATAAACTTTAAAGAATGTGTGATTGTAAAGTCCATCTTACAAGGGAATTTTCGAAACAGGCAAATTAAAAAATACCGTAATTTCCGGCGTATAATCCGCAGCTCAAAGAGTCGTTTTTTGACCCAGAAATTTTATTCAATAATTGTAGTTAAATATTTACAGCGATCTTTTAAGTTACATTTTATAAAATAATATTTCTGGGTCGAAAAACGACTCTTTGAGCTGTGGATTATACGCCGGAAATTACGGTATATGAAACTTTGGGAATCTACTATGTAATACGCTAGGTAGTACTAGGTATTTAATAAACATTTATTTTGTGTAGTCAAAATTGACATTACGGAATATTTTTGGACTTTATATTACTACTCACTAATCGTAAGAGTAACTTTTAAGTTAAAATTTGCTTCTTTTTATTACTTACCCATCATACGTAGTATAAGGTAATTCTTGTAATCGTTTTGAAAATCGAAAAAAAAATTTTTTGACGGATTTACACGTTTCAGACACTGGAGATTCCGAGAAACACATTTTTAGAAAACATTTTTTTGCAGTCCGTCTGTGTGTCTGTAAACGCTCTATCCCCCGAAAAAATTGAGACAGAGACTTGAAATTTGGCATGTACTTAGTATGTAATAATGGGAAGAAGCTTATTGAATTTCAGTAACCTCGATTATCCAGAACTATTTTTTTCGGGCTCTCGAAATATTCGTTCTTATAAAAGGTATAAAATTTTTTTCGAAATTGGTTATTTTAAGGAGTGAATGTAAAAGACAATAAAAAAACATAAATTTTGCATCAAGCATGAAGTCGATCGAAAAATGAGTTGCCGAGATATTTGTAATCCTATTTTTCACACTCTTCGATTTTTTATGACCCTGTATTTCAACCAAATTTCAATTCAAAGATATATTTTAATTGAAAATGAGACGCTTAATCAGATGCAATAAACAGCTATTTAATAGGATTATTGTTTTTGGGGTTATAAGGATGTTTCTTTTAAACCATTCAGTAATCGAGCCTTTAAAGTTTATGACGCCATCAAGCCACGATTTTATTCGAATTGCAATGTACTTTACAAGTAGTTTACACATTTTTTATTTTAATATTTTATATTATGCAATATGCATATCCATGATGGGTAAGTATTATCGTGGCCCAAAACGACTAGTTTGTTTCGTTGAAAACTAAAAAAATATGAATGGTTAATAAGATGTAAAAAAAAAACATTTTGAATAAAAATATATTTAAAAAATATAATATACATTTTGTATACAACCGGGTTATTCTTATTTTATTGTAAGTAAAACCTCTTATTATACGACACTTAACAGATGGCTATCGTCATTCTAAAGATTTCATTACCTAGCATTTTTTCTATGGTTAAGAATTAAACTTCAAAACTTCACTATAGGAAAGTAAACAATTTCATGGCTCGATGATAGCGATGGGTATAAAAAAAGAAACTCGCAAAAGTATTAAGAATTATATTAAATATTAAGTTTGACATATTACTATACTACGTTTGATACAATACTTATTATTGTTAATAGTATTAGCTTCTTCTCTGTTACTTCGGTCGGTACCGATGTTTGTTTATGTCATTTAACCCTCTCGTCACCCTGGGCCTAATATGAGGCTCCTACTTCGAATTGCAATATTTGACAGAAAAAAATTATTTTTGTTAATTCCAGCACCTAATAGTGATAGCATATGTCGATACATTTACTATTATGACGTTACTTATGTTTCAGCATTTAATAATAATAATATTAATAAAAGTTTTATTAATTATTAGTAAACCGTTTGCGTTTCTTTTAATTTAAACATATGTTTCACTCTTTAAATTTAAATTAGGGACTTCTTTTCCGAATTAGTAATTTGTGATAAAAGATAAAAAATACTACTAATTTTTTTATGTTTGTTTAATCTGGTTGTAATATGACATTTTCGAAACGTCTTAAAAAATTCTTCGTTAGTCTATTTTCATAGGAAAAACACGCAACATAACTACATTCGTTAGATTTCTGTAAAGAACACATTCGTTAAATTTCAGTAAACTGTAACTTCTGTGATTTTGATAGCAACTTTTAATTTTGTTAGCGTAAAAGTAATTTTTTCTAAAATTTGAAAAAAAAATCGGTGCCGAGAGGGTTAAAATGAATAAAAAAGAATATAAAATAAATAATTAATTAATTAATTAAAAATCAAATATATGATATCATTTCAACTAATATTAATAATTTATTTTCATTTAATAACAAACACAGTGCTCTACCGATGGTCATTTTTTGAATATCAGTACTTCTGTAAAAACTTTTTCGTGCTAGGTTAAAAAAAAATCAACAAAATTACCTTCCGGGTAGCATTCTAGAAAATTTGAAAGATAAATCTAAACAGCAGAATTTTCAAAAGTAGAATTCAAAACAAGGACCGAATGGGAGGTCTGCTCACAGTAATATCCATTCTCTTCTAGCCAAGAACTATAATTAACACAAAACATACCAATAATTATACTCAAGTTCTAATAAAATATTTCACACTAGCACTTTTATTTAAATAAATTAAACTTTTTTTCAGGTTATTTTTATATAATAATTATTTTATTTAATTCATAAAAAAATGCCTGGTTCTAATCGAAATATTTAGACATATCAGGAAATGACCGATTAGTGTTAAACAATTTAATAAAGATCACATTTTCAAATAAAATAAGAATTGTCGATCAGTGTACCAAATATATATTTGTAATATATTTACTTATTCTTCATCATTATTTTTAAATGTTATTAATAATTTATGTTTTCTTAGTTTTCGACAGAAATAATAAAACTAAAAGGTTAAATTGAAAGGTTTTCTCTATACCTTAAGATTAATGAGTAATACCATAATGGCGAAACATATTTCATTGTAAAATTTAATCCGTTAATGGAACTTGTGCAACCAAAAATAATTGCAAATTACATACCTCCATGAGTCCTATATATCCTAAATGTTTGATATATTTTTTGAATTTATGGACTGTGAAAGTTCCTTTGTTACTGGAGCAGAGGGAAGCGTTCTAAATGCCGCTAAATGAAACACAGATTTAAATATGACATTTTGAACTTATGCTGTAGAAGAGTATTTAACTATCGTAATAGCCGTGTTTATATACCTAAACATATAGGCATTGAAAACAAAGCCTGTGTTTTCAAGAGTGTTAAGTTTGGTTTTGAAAAATCATTTATTTATAACACACTTAACCCCTTAACTGTTGAGCTTTTTCGACACCATAAACTGAAAATAGGAACGATACACCACTTTTTCCGTATTAAAATATTTGTTTTATATAATCGAAAAATGTCTGCCAATGAATAAAACGAAGATTGCAATTAAAAATCAGTGGCGTCCAAACGCTTTTAGTAAAGAAACAAGTTTGGGCTTGTTTCGTTACTAAAAACATTTGGACATCACTAATTTTTAATTGCAATCTGCGCTTTCTTAATTGGCAGACATTTTTCGATTATGCAAAACTAATATTTCAGTACGGAAAAAGTGATGTATTGTTCCTATTTTTAGTTTATGGTGTCGAAAAAGCCCAACAGGTAAGGGGTAAAATTTTAACCCATATATGCCTAGCGTCTCAATTTTGGGGCGCTTTAGTAGATTGGGAAAGAGAGCATTTCAGACCACATTAAAAAAAATAGAAAGTTGGTGTCTTATTTTATCGAGGAGTCATCGATAAAATAAGACACCAAATTTCTATTAAAGAAAAAAGTGGTGTGATATGTACTTTTTTCCCATTTTACTAAATCATCGACGCTAGGCATTAATGGGTTAAAACTAAACTTGCCATATGTGATTGTTCCATCTTAGATTTTTTAAATTTAAAGAAGGTTTATTTTTAAGAAGTTTCAACTAATTCCTGTAGAGTTACAAGAACTACAATTTTCCAAACATTTATTTAAAATGTTGTGAAACACAAGCAATTAGAAATAAAATTCAAACATAGCTCCATTGAATCTATACCCTTTATAACCAATATTGATTTCCTACGAAGTTCTATTATTATCTTTAAATTAATTCTTTTGATTTATTTTTCTACACATTTTAAAGAGTGTGAGATTATAAATTTCATCTTAGTTAAACAGAGAGATTACCTAAATACCGCTAAGAGAAAACATAAATTTCAATTAGACATTTTAAATGTATGGTCTTAGAACACTTAATTATGGTAACAGGAGAGTTTATGTACCTGAAGGCCAAGAGCTAGACATTTAAAGTTAAGCACTTTAATTTGCAAGAGTTTTAATCTCTCTTTTGTAAGAGTCTTTTATTATAATGCATGTTTAATGATTGCAACTAAACTTGCTTTATATAGTTGTTTTACCCTAAGCATATACATTACAATTTAATTTATTGAAGGGTTATTTTTCAGCACTTTTAACTAATTGTTGTGGAGTTACAAAAGCTAAATTTGTGTATATTTTTTATTTTAAGTGTTGTAAAATTTATATGTTTAGAAACAAAATACAAATAACTACCATGAAGAATGGATTATTTCCTTGGAATATTTATTTGAGCATTCCTTTCTTATGTAATACATTTTAACACTGGTACGGCCCCTGGCGGGTTTGACCGAGACTTAATAAATATTTCTTTTATTCGAAACAGAAATTTCTTCATTGTATAAGACAGGTAAAAGCCACATAGAAACAAGTATAATAATTAAACAGTATTAAATAAATTCTTTAGTGTGACGTATTTTTACATAACTCTTGTAGATTTTCTGTCCTTTCTAGTGTTAACCCTTAATTGCATAGTGATGTAAATTTCCATCACTTTCTTATTCTTTCTTATACTTTCTCATTCATCCAGTGAATGGATGAATTATGCCCTCCAGATTCGACCGGGATAGCTCATTGGTAGAGCGTGGCGGCTTCAGCCAAGCGATCCCAGGTTCGAATCCTGGCCCGGACATTTTTCGCCCAGTTGGAAATTTACAACTTGTATGATTACTTTACCAATTTGAAATAATTGTGTTAAAAAATAATCCAGTATGAGACTATAGTTACATAAATTCTTAAATTTCATTTCCAAGCTCGTAAAATTCTACATAGGATTTAAAAATGCAATGATTCGTCAGATGCCAGGATAAGAGACACATGTGTGTCTTCTGCTGGGGTGTTCCTGAATAACAGTTATATGGTTAGTGTAGTTTACATCCTTCTACGTTCAAGTTATTCTGTGTTTGACGATAAAAAAAATAGATTTTTTTCAAGAATTTTTATGAAGAACAAAAAATATTCAATTTTCAGGGTTTCAATTTTGAAGCCTGTAACTGATCAAGCACATTAGTGTTAGCATCTGGGAGTTAAAGGAAATCAATATAAGGGTTGAAGCTATTAAAAAGCATTTTGAATATAATTCTCGAATGGCAGACTACATTATGTACAATTTCCTCCTGCCAAGTTGCACTAGGAATGGTCTTGCATAGGTGCCAACCTCTCATTAATATTCCGTAATATGCGGGTTAATTTGACCCAGGTTTAACACGTTTCGTACCAAAATTTTTTTTGAAGAAATGAAATTAAATAAATTCCACGTAGAAATCTGAAATTGAATAAATAAAGATTCATCCAATAATTTTTCTGGTTTGAAGCGTTGTTAAACTGGGTCAAATTAACCCGCATATTACGGAATATTAATGAGAGGTTGGCACCTATGGTCTAGATTGGAATGATTCTCTTTCTAGAAATTAGCTGAGGTAAAACAGAGAAAAGTTTAAGGTAATTAAAGTACATTTCAACTACGTAAATGACAAGTTAATGACTTATAGCGTTGATGAATTTCATGAAACATGCTTATGTCGTAGATAAAATTCAGGAGATCCATGATATGTGTTCAACTATCAGACTAATTTGTATTGAAAGTGTTGTTACATTTGCATAGTTGCCAACCTCCCGATTTTTTTCATACCAATATTCTTATGTAAAAATATTTAGTTTATTTAACCGTACAATTTCTGCAATTTAATTCAGTGAAAATGTTTGTAAGATTTTACAGGCATTCAAAATTAATATAAGACGCGAAAAAAAAATCAATATGTCAGTCAGCAGAATTCAAATTCTTGGACAATTCTTAGCTATTATACTGGCCACAAAATAACGAACATGGGCAGAAGATCGGGAGTTCGAAAACAGTGCAGTTTGCGGGGGGTGATTGTGCAAGATTTTCAGGGTTTTCCTTGTAAGATAACGATAATTCGGGTAAGTTTTTCTTCAAAAGTGCTACCTGAAGGCACACATTCCATAGCAATATGGCCAAATCAGCAAATGGGATCGGTGCTTAACAGAATCACTCACTCACGCGATAGAGAGTGAGACCTCTTCACATGAGACAATTACTGCAGTCATTGAGCTAAAAGGATAAGAGGATCAACTGCTGGTTTTATCTTTTTTTCTATAATCATACCTCTTTCTTTTTACCTTGTTCTCCACTAACGCTTTTCTCTTGATTTCCCCCTTATCGGTAACGAAATTTCGCACTTTGAACTTTAAATAAATTTCTCTTTTAAATAAATAAGTGAGAGAACATTTTGCAGTATTTATTACAACAAACTTGTGGATGATTGTAATCCAAAAAATTAAAAATTGTTAGTTAAAAAAAAGCTATATTTTTATTATTTAACCATAGAATTCTCTCCTATTAGATTAGGAAAAAACTACTATCTAAAATAATGGTAGATAAATTATCGACTCTGTGGAACCCCGTGGGGATTTATAAAAGCTACATTTGTTCTATTTTTTTATTTTATGTGTTGCGAAATATGGTAGGTTAGAAAAAATAAATAAATAATGCTGTCTTGGCTTAGTATCGGGACCTATGTAACGAATACTATTTTGCAGCGAAGTTTCACTATTTTTCTTAGATAAACCTAGAAATGGCTTTTTTCATATTCAATCGTGCCACGGTTTACAAAAAGAAAGAAAAAATAATCTTTTTGGTAGATATTACTCGGTAAAATTCTAGCATAAGTGTAATGCAGATATTATTTTGCAAAAAGAGGTAAGAGTAGAATAAAAAAATAGTTGCTGGGATGTACGGTGTCCCGATCCTGTAATCAAAAATTTAAGGAGCGAACGATTGCAAATTTAATTTTAGTTGAGTAAAGGGATAAATAAGAGCAAGTATAAATTTTAATTTGACGTTTGAAACGGCTCTGAATGTTAATTTTCAATTATGGTAACAGAAATGTTTAAATACATGAGAGTATAGATATTTAAGGTTAAACACTTGAATTTTCAAGAGTGTCTACAGGGTTCGTACGCTTTTACCACAATTCTTTAGTATAATTTTTCGCCTTATTTAAATATAGAAAAGTACTAGAAATCCTGCAATTAAACGAGGTGTCTACTGTTTCTGCCATTTCAGTATGAAGTCGAAAAATTCTATTAAAAATTGTCGTAAAAATCGTGCGATTGCTACTTAACCCTTTGAGGGGCGGTGGTATATAATATATACCACCTAATTTTAATCCGATTCAAACCAGAAACTTTTAATTAAATTTTACTTTTTTAACTTTGACGAGAAAAAGTTGAAAAATTGCTTATTCTTATTTTGAATTAAATTCTTTCCTAAATTCCGGTGGGAATTCAATGTTACAGGAGCACAAGTGCTTGCCCCTGAAAGGGTTAATGTCAATCCTTATTCCTTTAGGGGAGGCATCAACGCTCTACAGCACTATAATATATATCCTGGGCGAGTGGCCTCCCTTAGGCATCCAATTCTTATTTCTTTAATTTTCCCTTTGGTGTATTCTGTACGCCATTGTTAAAGAGTACGCCATGGTAAAAGCGTATTTACCATGTTAAGGTAAGCTTTTTTTTATTTTTTTGAATGAGCTCTTCTTTATAAAGGGACAAATATACAGGGTGATTATAATTAAAGTTTAAGTTTCAAAACGCTCTAAAAAACGAACTACTGATTAGAATGACGTCAAATTTGAACGGCGTACTATTGAAGAAGGGGGAAAGAACATGAAAAAAATAGTTCCAAATTTTAGTGACAGATGGCGCTGTAAGCGTCAGAATTTCGACGACAAATAACAAATCGTAAAACAACGGCTAAGGCGTAAGTCACACGATAAACCATCTGTACTGCTAAGTGTGCATGACTGTACAGGTGTGTTACTGTTAGTTATGCAAGCCCATCTACCACGGCAAGATCGTATCACATCGGATGGGAAAAATCGGTTTTTAATTGTCCTGA
This sequence comes from Maratus michaelseni, assembly GCA_963931845.1. Taxonomy (NCBI): domain Eukaryota; kingdom Metazoa; phylum Arthropoda; class Arachnida; order Araneae; family Salticidae; genus Maratus; species Maratus michaelseni. The sequence continues at coordinate 220,819,241 of OZ007595.1, forward strand.
GGCCAAAAACCGCATAAAAAAGCATCCATTCAATCGGTTTTTAAGTTTCGCGAGACTGGCGCAAAACATGTTCAATATGCTGTATACCGTTGTGTGCAACAAGATTAAATCGGGAAATAGCATGTCCCACAACCGATCGAAGTGTCACCATTGTCAAGTTCAGAATGTGTTGCGCAATGCGTGTCTTCAATTCAGCTACGTTGGCAATCGGAGTACTGAACACAACATTTTTCAGATAACCCCACAGCCAGAAATCACACGGATTGAGATAAGGTGATCTGGCCGGTCAGGCTGTATGGAAATGACGACTGATAATTCTAGCATTTTCAAAATGCCGCCTCAACAACTGCTTCACTCTATTTGCAATGTGCGGAGGAGCGCCATCTTCATAAAAATGATACTATTGAGACATCCACGATGTTGCAGAGCTGGAATGACGTCATTACGCAAAAGAGACTCATAGCGCTCACCGTTAACGGTAAGGATAACAGGACAGAAAGCACCCGTCTCCCCGAAAAAGTATGGTCCTACGATAAATGAAGCCGTAAATCCGTACCACACAGTGACCTTTGCAGGATGAAGTGGTACTGGGTTCGTTGCGAGTGGATGTTTTGTTGATCATATTCGGCAATTCTGTGTATTGACATATCCCGTCAGATGGAAATGAGCTTCGTCTGTCCACAGAATTTTCCACGGCCAATCATTGTCCACTTCCACGCGAGCAAGAAATTCCAAAGCAAAACCCTCTTTTGCTGGCAGGTTAGAAGGAAACAACTCCTGCACATGGCAAAATTTGCACGGATAGCATTGCAGGATGTTTCGTAGAATGTTATGCACCGCGCTCACTAGCCTGTCAAATGTTCGGGCAATTCACCGCGCACTGTATGGTTGCACACCACCGCTCGACTCCTCCTGAACAGCTGTGGCCACTTCTTCAACTACCGCCGAATCACATCTTTTCCTTCCGCTAGTAAGACTGTATATTATTTTCGAATTTTTTCATAATTTTCACCAGACCCATGACAGTCATGGGTCCAACGCTTTTTTTCATGCCCTTGAGAGTCCTGAACTTCTGCAGAGCTACTGGTGAAGAATCACCGTTCTTGAAATAAAGCTGTACAAGCAGAGCGCGGTCCTGCATTGAGACACTCATGGCGAACGTCTGAGACGCGAAATGAGGAAACGCCGTTTACCCAACGCTTTTATAACACCTGAAATGGCCATGCACATGCCAGGTATTTTAACTTACATCTTCTGACGCTTACAGCACCATCTGTCACTAAAATTTTGAACTATTTTTTTTTTGTTCATGTTCTTTCTTCCTTCTTCAATAAAGCGCCGTTCAATTTTGACGTCATTCTAATCAGTGGTTCGTTTTTTAGAGCGTTTTGAAACATAAACTTTAATTATAATCACCCTGCATATATATACCGTATTTACTCGTATATAACGCACACCCTGTACTTTACAAGAAAAAAAGCGATTTTTTTTTGTCTCGTATATAACACACCATAAATTTGACATGCAAGTGAATGAATGACCAAATGGATTTTAGTAAAGAAAGTCGAAAAAACTGTTACGTCAGGCCAGGAAAGAAGGCTAAAATCTATTTTTAGACTTCGCGTAGGGAGTGCGTGTATGAGAAATGAGTAACGGGGGTAGGAGTAAAGTGACGTATCATGCTGTGGTGATGTCATTCGCTTAACGAAATACTTGAGAGTGTCTTCTGACAAAGCGCGAAAAAGATGGAGAATCGATACAGTTATACTGCGACATTAAAGTTGAAAATATTTCAGTATGCAAAATAAAATGGTAACCGGGCTACAAGTCGGAAGTTCGGCGTTGGTGATTTAAGTGTGCGAAATTGGCGGAATATGGAAGAAAAAACTGAAAAAAGCACCATCCAAAAAACAGGCATTTCGGGTAAAATCGTGTAAATATCCGCAAGTGGAGCAGCCGCTTTTTAATCATGTAACGGATTTGCAGTTTTCGGGACACTCAGTCTCGACGGAAATGTTGATGTTCGAGGTCTCTAAAATAGCTCGAAAGATGAATATTCCAAGAGAAGGCTTCAAGGGGAGTTATGAATGGGTGCGACACTTTATGATCCGTAACAGTCTCTCTATCAGGAGAAGAACAACACTATCGAAGAAGTTGCCGGAAGAATACGAGGAACAGCGTACCAAGTTCTTTCAGTATGTTATAAAATTACGAAAACAAAACGGATTTCTGATGTCACAAATCGGTAATGCAGATCAAACTACATTGTGGTTTGATATGCCGGAAGCCACAATCGTTCATTCCGTTGGAGATAGAAGTGTTCAAGCGCGCACAACAGGAGCAGACAAGCAACGATGCACCGTTATGTTGGCCATTACGGCTAAAGGCCGCAAGTTGACACCGTATATGATTTTTAAACGTAAAACTAACCCAAAAGAATCTTTTCCAGTCGGCATAATTGTAAGAGCACATTAACCCTTTACGGCACAGACAAATTCTGTTCGTAAAATAAGAAATTACTGACTGACATCGGAATTTTCAAACGACTTTTTTTAGAAAATAAGAACTCCTTAGTTTAAGCTTCCATTGCGTACAGTTTTGCCAGTGGGCTACTTTTTTTAAACTCAGATTTCTGGTTTGCCACCAGTTGTTCGGAGTAAAGATATTCTCCTTATTTAATGGCCGATTAAATAATGCGAAATTAAGGGGAATTCTACTACTTTAAAAGTGGTGGCAAACAAGCAATCTAAATTAAAATAAAGTAGCCCACTGGCAACACTGATTGCATAATGCTATCCTTAACCTCCCGATGTTTATTTTGTGTTTATTTTCTATGAGCTCCTAATTTATTTAGTTGTTAGTGCTTGCGTTTTTTATGCTTATGTCCCCTTCCCCCCGGTGCTAGCATTAATTGATTCACTACCAATGTAATTTCCTACAGTTATGCTCTGGGGATGTGTGACATTAGGCCACGGGCTCCTCGGCTCAAAGTTGTTCGAAAGCTTCCATTGTAGAAACAAAAAATTATTAAAATATTCTTGGTGCCGAATACAAATTTGAAATTAAAATTAGGTGTGCCCGGAGTAAGACCACTGTGCCGGAAAGGGTTAAAAAGTGTGGATAACGGATGAGCTCATGAAAGATTGGACTAACGTTGCGTGGAAACGTCGCTTTACATTAGACATCTATGCTGGTCTTGGACTGCTTCCGTGGACACGCAACTCCTGGAATAAAAGCGAAAATTCGTCTCTCAAGTTATTTGGTTGTGATACCATGTGGGTTGACAGAAGTGCTGAAGCCCTTAAATTCTGTCATCAACCGACCATTTAAGGTTGCATTCCGGCAAGCCTACAATCGGTGAATGACAACAACAGATCACAACTTCACGCCAAGTGGGAGAATGAAGAGTTCGTCACCCCCAACTGTATGTGAAGCTTAGCTTGGAATTCCATCTCAGCTGAGATGATAATAAAGATCTTTGAAGTGACTGGAATTTCCAATCAGATGGATGGAACTGAAGACGATATGATATACGAGGATATTGACTGAGCCAGTGATGACAAGACAACATCAGTAGCTTCGATGATATTTGCTAATTAGCGTTTAAATAATGTCACTAGTGCTGTTGTATTAAAAAGTACAAGGAGTGAAATAAAGATGCAGCAATACTTGTATTAAGTGAGATTTTTCCAGTTTTAATTTAGTATATGAATAAATTTCTTGATTCATATGTATATCGTGTGATTACATCCAGCAATAAAAATCCGTGTATAACGTGCACCTAGGTTTTTTACCCTATATTTTTGAGAAAAAAGTGCGCGTTATACACGACTAAATACGGTATATATATATGTATGTATATGTATATTTATGTAAACGGGAATATAGGACAGGACAAAAATCCAATATGTCTGTTAGCAGACTTCAAATTCTTGAGCAAAACTGTTTGTAACAATTCTGCTCCAATTTTATCTTCTTCTGGATTTTATCGGATCCTTATAATAATACATCTTTCTTGTTACAGTGTTCTACACTAATGTTTTTCCCCTCAACGTCCCTTGATCCGAGCTTTAACCCTTTAGCGGGTGGTGTCCATAAAAAAGGACACCTAATTTTAATTCCAAAACTGACAAACGGCACCAAGAATATTCAATTCATTTTTTCTTATATAAAGTATCAGAACATTAGCAAGTTTTTATTTTCTAATAAATTCTTTTGTAAATTCTGGTTCCATTATTTCATCGTTTTAAAAGCAGAATTACTCCGCGCGGGAAATGGTTAAATAAACATTATCTTTTAAATAAAGGAGTGAAAGGACCTTAATTATTGTTTTATTACAACAAACTGATTGCAATCCAAAAACTTAAAAATCAGTATTTATATTTTGCCACTTTAGCATTTAAAACGAAAGACTGCTAAAAATATTTCACATAGCTGCCAACTTTTATGCTTTTTTCCTACAACAAAAATTTTATATTAAATTTTAGCTTATTAAACCGCCGAAATCATGTCATTTAATAAGCCAAAATTTTCTATTAATTTTTAGTGGTAGGAAAAAAGCATAAAAGTTGCAGCTATGGTTTCATAATTAAATGCGTTGAATGAATTATTTTAATATAGACGCATTAAGGCTTATATATTTTTTTATTACAGGAAAGCAAATTTATAAACATCCAAAATTTAACAATTAGTAAAGATTTCCTTGCCATTAAGCAAAATATGAAAGAAAAGTTCACGATGTTGTTTCACAAATAAATACTTCACTTAAATATTCCATTTTAAACTTGAAGAAATAATGCTAAATGCATAAACGCCAATGCAATTTAATAAGTGATGTTGTGAATTAACAGTTGTCAGCAATTTGTCGAAATGCATTGCTTATGCATAACAAGGCAAGCTAGAAACAGAACTGGTATATGGAAATGGAGCTGTATGTTCAAAAGATGCAATATATGTACTAAAATTAGAAATTTGTAAACACAATTAATTGCTTAGCTATTAAATCAGAGCAATCCTGGAAAACACCTTTAGAAGATGACTCGTATTTCGTCATATGCAAATGCATTGTATAATCATGGCGAAATCACTAATGCATATATTCATGAATTAGCTATGCAATTATGTCGTGTATTTTAAATAAATGATAATTACGAAATGTGTTTAGTGCAAAAACTTTTACATAATAGGAAGTAACAAGCGCAAAAATCAGTTTGAATTACATAAAAGTTTTGAATAAATGACATGTACCAAAATACCGTAATTTCGCGCGTATACGCCGCACCTCAGACAATTCGATTTCCTATCAGAATTTATTTTAAATAAAATGTAACTTATTTCCGCTTAGAACTTATTTGACTTTTTATTTTCAATAAAATTTCCGGTTTGAAAAAGACTTAGTTTATTTGGTATTAATACGCTTGTCAGGATTCTAAGTTATTTCGTTTTTTGTATACCACTTTTTTTCAAGGTTAATCTGGTTTTTAGATTTCTCTTGTGAAATATGTAGAAAATTACTTCCCAAGGCAGTGTCTGAAGCGCTACATACGAGCGATACAATTTCCACCACTGAATATAAGTAGTATTCTTCGCTTTATTTAATGACAGAATTTCTGCAATTAAATAAGGTAAGAAATACTTTTACAATTTAGTGGTTACAATCGAGCCATTGATGCGCAGCTGTTCTATCACGAAAAAGGTTATTTTTGTTGCAAAAATTGTGAAAATCTATCATGAAAGGTCTTTCTTTAACACTGCTATTCAAACAAGCTGGAAATTGTACGTCAAACGTGACAAATGAGGTGCGTTCGTATTATAACTAGTTTTATAAATATTCAGACCTTGCTGATCTTTATTTCGATGAAATGAATTATATCGTCTGTTATTATGATATGATTAATTTCCGCAATAAAATAAGTATATTTTAAGTTAACTAAAGTATTAACTCGCTAAGGCATTTACGCTTCATGTCCGTTTGCTTGTGAGTTGCAACACGTTCGCTAATGCAGAGATTATAAAATCTACTTCAAAGGTCACGCTGATCCAATGAGAAGTTTGGTTCAGGGTTTGTACTGAATCCGGCCCGCAGTGTTTGGAGAATTGAAATGCTTTTATCTTATTACGTATGCTACGAAACCGGCGCGATCTTTTCTCGCAGTTTGCGGGGAATTGAGCATGATTTTCACTTATTACGTATGTCACACTTACAGGCACTATTTTTTTTACACCAAATAGCACTGCAAATATTATCATGGAAAACTTGCTTTGCCAATGATTAACCTTCATGGTTAAATACGTTATGACTCAGGATGAACGAATCTCTTGTGTTGTTTTCTTTAATGAAGTGAGATTTTGGCCTGTCAACTTAATTTTAACTAAAATTATCTCAGAATCTATACACATTTGAATGTACACTGTAAAAAATCCGTAAAAATACAAGAAATTTTCCGTAAAATTTTACACACAAACAGACACACATAGAGGCAGACTCACTGACAGACACTTTCTAAAAACAAATCGTGTTCAGGACTTTCTGAAACGCATAAATCCGTCGAAAACCGGAAATCGAAATTTTCTTGAATCCAATACTTTCTTCTTGTAAAGATAGAAGAAAGTTGAAAAAAAAAAGTTTTTGCACTGTCATCTTCTCGAGCATATTTTACGCTGCATTATTCTTTTATTCTCAATCTATATGGAGAAAAGCTTCATAATAATTTCAAAATTTCTTAATTGAATATAAATTACTGATATTTTAGAAGACAAAGTACTTTGAAATTTAATACAAAAAGTTTCCCTCTTCAAACGTTCATTTATTTTCTTGGGTATAATGATATTTCTAAATAGAGAATTCCAGGAAATTAGTCAGGAAAACATGCTATTTTGACATTCTTAAATAAAAATCATTTTATTTTAATTAGAATTATAACTGCAATTTAACTAATTGTGCTCAATCATGTAATAAATGCGATAGTGAGTTAATTGAGAAATATTATTTATTTAATTGCGAAATTATATTGTAAAAGGAGAAGCTGTTATATTAAAATTCAGTGAACTGTATGTTAAATTTCAGTGTCTTTTAAGGGAATTTTAAAGTGTAAATACTCTTAGGCATGTGTGCGGTATTCCAAATGCCATTTCACTTCAATTAAAACTAATTGAAATAAAATATTCTCATGAAAAGGAAAGAGTGTAGCAAATAATTAACTATATTGAATATTTGTTTAAATGACATTTTCCCTTTTTATAAGTCCTTTTTAACACTTTCCAACATAGTTGAAAAGTGTTTATGAATTCGGTTTGTCTGCCTGTGTGTCTATCTGCCGTCTGTCTGTCTGTCCGTCTATCTGAAAGTGTCTGTCTGTCCGTGTTCTAACTCATTTAAATGTACTCATATTACCATGCAACTAATATAGGTTATTGAGGTTCACGACGGAATGTCCGGTATTGAAAATGAAGTATGTAGCGTTTATATTTCATTTACAGGGACCCTCAAAAAATTACATTACATTACGTTATATGGGGGAAAATCATTTGCAGTGCAATTTAGTGTTGTTATAATATTTCAAACATATTTAAATTCATATATATCACTGGAATGCACTACAAGATGTTTTCTATAGAATATGGTAGGCATAGCATTCTTCGTTCATTTACAGGTTCTCACAAAATAATTCGGTTAGAGTACTTTCTATCAACAATAATTGCTGGAATCGCGTTTTAAGTTGTGGTGCGTTTTAAGATTAAACTCATTTTTTGCCTATTACTTGACGTGTATAAATTATATCGATGATATACAGAGTAGCATAAAAGATCTCGAGTGCATTGCCGTTTATTAACGGAAATTTCTGAAGGAGATTTTACAAATGTGCCATATGTTTCCTAACTGAGCTAAATTTTGCTATATTATACTATACATCAAAATCGATAGATCGTATACACAAAATAATTCGAATATTTTTTTGAATATTGATGGTAATTCCTAAAATTGTGTTTTGAAGTGCGTTATGTGTTTTCCAATTTGTTAAATAAACATCATCTTTCAACTCATTAAACGGTGAAGTTTTGTACAAAGTATTCTGGACGTGTAGGAAAGTGTTTTAGAATCCATGCTTGACGCATTCTTTTTCTTTCATGTTTAATTGAAATATAAATTTGATAAAAAGGGTGGCAAATTGTTATTTATATATTGTTTCACAGACTGTAGTCGGAACTCGCCTTTTGGATTTTATTTCCCTTAAACCACCCAAATCACAAACCAATGGATGTTCATTGTGAGCTACGCCAATTTCACTGCCCAATGTCGCGTGGGAAATCTGTTTTCCGGCAATGAAAAATTTATCTGTATATTTCTTAGTTTTATGTCATTCAAAGCCACCCTAACCGGTTTCGCGTGTGGGTTCTCCACAGGCAGCGCAGGTGTTTGAACATTGTATTTTTTAAGGTACCGTAATAATGGAATTCGGGAGGGACATTATGCTGTACGCACTTGGTTTCCTCGTCTGAGCTGCCCCTCTTAGGCTAACAAATTAAATCAAACCAAACCAATGTATGCGTTACCCTATACTGTAAAAAACGACAAACCTTTCTTAATCTAAGAATATATAACATAACCACAAACAATAAAGCGTAAATTCCATTCTGCACAAAAAGTCATCGAAACTTCATTCAGAATACAGTGCAGGTATTCAAATCTTAAATCTTAATGTATTACAGGCATTCCATATTTAAAGTAAACTTTTGTTATAAAAATTTACTTTGTATAAAATTTACAATGTATAAGTTTTGCGTAGCCTCGCATAAAACTATGAGTAAAACAAATTAATAGATTCTGAAACTGATGAAGCTTCAACTTCAACCGATTCCGTAGGGTTTCATTACCGCCGGGCAAACTTCCACCAATAAATTTGAGTAGAAATTTCCTCCTTATTTAAACCTCTTATTGATGCAAAATTTCAGTCATAATTAAAGCAAAAATATCCATTTGATTTTCTCCCGGCGGTAGTGATACCCTGCTTTTCCGCCATATTGTGACTACATGAACAACTCTCCTGTCAATGTCAGTGAATTTGATTAGCGCTTAACCGTTTCAGTGCTATGAAGCGCGATCGCGCCGCAATGTATCTGCGGATCAAACAAATTTTGTTTCAACCCAGAAATTTTATTCAATAATTAAAATCATTTAATTTTTATTCAACAGTTGAAGTATTTACAGCGATCTAGTGAGTTACATTTTATAAGATAAAATTTCTGGGTTGAAACACAATTTGTTTCATCCGCAGATACATTAAGGCGCTATCGCGCTTCATAGCACTCAAACGGTTAAGTAAACTTCCATCAATAAATTTGAACAGAAATTTCCTTCTTCTTTAAACGTCTTATGCACAATTTCAGTCATAATTAAAGCATAAATATCTATTTGATTTACTCCCGGCGGTAGTCAGACCCTGCTTTTCCGCCATATTGTGACAACATGAACAATCCTCCTGTCAATGTCAATGAATTTGATTAGCGCTTAGGTAAACTTCGACCAATAAATTAGAGTAGAAATTTCCTCCTTATTTAAACATCTTATTCAAGCAAAATTTCAGTCATAATTAAAGCAAAATTATCTATTTCATTTACTCCCGGAGGTAGTGGGACCCTGTTTTTCCGACATATTGTGACACCATTAACTATCCTCCTCAATGTCAGTGAATTTGATTAGCGCTTAGGTAAACTTCCACCAGTAAAGTGCAGAAATTTTCGCCTTACTAAAACGCCCTATCCATGAAGAATTCCTAACATAAATAAGGCACCTTTTTCTACCTGTGGACGTTTGTCCTGTCCTTAACTAGTTTCTGATCTAATCTAAAGAAACCACAGCGGCCATCTTGTGATAATATACTCAGTGGACTTTACCCATGTCACGTCATCTGCGGATATATAGAAGAAAAACACCAATAGTCTTGAAGATCATTTTAACACAGTTTCACTTTCGTCCAATACATAGTCTTTTTCGGAGGGCATATACCTGCAGAGGCATTGCTGTTGCCACTCGGGGGTAAAGTCAGTTACTTCCCTCGCAATCGTTAAACACTATACTGTCTCCTCCTCTTTATTCATAGTTCCATAATGCCAAGCAGTATACATAAAAATAAGTTTCCTCTTTTAGTGTTTCGTGTAATTTCGTTGTTCAATCTGCTCTCAAAACATTTCAAACTTAGATTACAATGATCTATCGCAGAAACATATAGGAAAAATCCAACTTTGTCAAATACATTGTTGTAGCATATTTAAATGCAAAAAAGTATTTCAAATCCCCCAATTAAACGAGGCGTCTACAATTTATGCTATTTAAATGTTAAATAGAAAAATTCTATTAAAAAATTGTGGTAACAGCGTACGAACCCTGTATAGTGAAATCTGTATTTTGTTATCATTACTGAGAAATATATTGAATATTTTATAACTGACGGATTGACATTTATAATATTAATATGTGTCCAAAAATTCAAGTTAAATAATATTTTTATATTAAAGTCTTAATAAACCAGATTAAATTAATTTTAATCCTGTTAAAAATAATAATAGGAAATCAAATTTAATACATTCGGTCATAATTAAGCGCTTTAACTGTTTCAATGCAATCGTATTACCAAATGCATCAACAGAAAATACATTTTACACACTGTCCTTGACACAATGACAGAAATCTCATTAAACTAAACTTCGTTAATTTTTTATAAACTAAATTTAGTATTTCCTGCAACATTTCCTTTCCACATTTAGTTGAACACAGTGCAATTAATTTTGTCTTAATCCAAATGAAGCTTTTATGTATTTTAAAGGTGAAAAATATCTCTTAAATATTTAGAAATGACATTTTAAGTTTAAGTTAAAATAAATTGTATAGATCTTTTTTGTATTATCTTTTTTGTATAGATCTTTTTTGTATTAGTATTTATATTTAAATGGTAATAGATCTTCTTCACTTCTTAAAACGACTTTTTAGCTCACAGGCTATCAAAGTCTGAGAGCTTATGTGCCCGCCCGTTCTGTATGTATGTATGTATGTACGTATGTACGTACGTAACGTGATAACTCTTGACAGAAATAACCGTTTTGCTTCCAATTTTGTTTATAGGTTCCTTGTGATAAGGCGCTTCCCTGATTAGTTTTGGGGATTGATTGTTTAACTATAAAGGAGGGAACGGGGGGTTAACCCCCCTTAATTAAGATAAATGGTTTTTTCATGCAGAATTGTCCAATTTTCTTCAAATTTTGTATATAGGTTCATTGTGATAAGGTTCTTTCCTGATTAGTTTTGGTGGTTCATAGGTTAAGTATAAAGGGGCTAACGGGGGGGGGGGATCCTCCCCCTTAATTTAGATAAATGAATTTTTCATGCAGAGTTATCCGATTTTCTTCCAATTTTGTTTATAGGTTCCTTGTGATAAGGCGCTTCCCTGATTAGTTTTGGGGATTGATTGGTTAACTATAAAGGGGGGGAGGAACGGGTGGCTAACCCCCCTTAATTTGGATAAATGGTTTTTTCATGCAGAATTATCCAATTTTCTTCAAATTTTGTATATAGGTTCATTGTGATAAGGTTCTTTCCTGATTAGTTTTGGGGATTCATAGGTTAAGCATAAAGGGAGTAACCGGGGGTTAATCCTCCCCCCTTATTTTAGATAAATTATTTTTTTCATGCAGAGTTATCCGATTTTCTTCAAATTTTGTATATAGGTTCATTGTGATAAGGTTCTTTCCTGATTAGTTTTGGGGGCTCATAGGTTAAGTATAAAGGGGGTAACGGGAGGGTTAATCCTCCCCCTTATTTTAGATAAATGATTTTTTCATGCAGAGTTATCCGATTTTCTTCAAACTTTCTATATGGGCTCATTGTGGTAAGGGGCTTCCCTGATTAGTTTTGGGGGTTCATTGGTGAAGTGTAAAGAAGGGAAACGGGGGCTACCTCTCCTTAATTTTGATAAATGGGTTTTTCATGCAGAATTATCCAATTTACTCCAAACTTTGTATATAGGCTCATTGTGGTAAGGCACTTTCCTGATTAGTTTTGGGGGTTTACTGGTAAAGTATAAAGGGGGGAACGGGGGGGACTAACCCCCCTTAGTATAGATAAATGGGTTTTTTAAGCAGAATTATCCGATTTTCTTCAAATTTTATATATATGTTCATTGTGATAAGGCGCTTCTCTGATTAGTTGTGGGGGTTCTTTGGTTAAGTATAAAGGGGGGACGGGGGGCTAACCCCCCCCCTTAATTTAGATAAATGGATTTTTCATGCAGAATTATCCGATTTTTTCAAATTTTGTATATAGGTTCATTGTGGTAAGGCGCTTCTCTGATTAGTTTTATGGGTTCATTGGTTAATTATAAGAAGGAGAAACGGGGGATGGTTCCCCCCTCTTAATATATTGTCGATTTCTTCATTTTTCGAGGGCTTATTTCAAATTCTTTGAAATCCTAATAATATTATAAATCTGATTGTGTGCAAATGTTAGGCTGAAGCCAGTGTCAAAATGGAGCATTTAATGATCCTGTATCTTTGCATATAGGCTGATTATAACCCTCATATGAACATAGGCTGGGTTTTGTTTATTTTATTCAAATATTTTTCTTAATAATTCAAAATTTCGTTATTTTCATTGAGAATAAATGGACATTTCTTCGTATAGCATTTTAAAATGGTTAAATTTACTTTACCGTTGTTAATACTTTATCGTTGCCAAAACTAATTCAAAACCCGAAAAAATAATTTTTACTCAACAATTTAGTTTCAATTGAAAAATTTTCACGGGAAAAATGAAAATGAAATTAAAAAAATTAAAGAATTAAGAAGAAGATTAAATAATATTATTAGAAATAAAACGTACTTTTTTTAAGTTTTTGATAATAATACAAGGTTTCAATATGCGTAACCATAGGAAACAGGCGAATATGACGTCATTTATTGAAAATAAAGCGGATATGCTTTGATTGGTGAAATAAAATGATCTTGGGTTTTTTCTTCACTTTTTTTCTTTTTTTTCTTTTGTATGGTAACAATACTTGCCGTTTTACCGTCTGCGCACGGCTAATATAACTAACTATACCGTATTTTTTATTTAAATTTTAAAAAAGTAAAAAGAAGTTTCAAAAGAAAATGGTTAGCAAATGTCAATAATACGCTCCGCAAAATTATCCATGTCGTAAATGATGTCATGGATCGCGAGAAATAGTGATTTTTCATTCTTAAAACTAAAAGAAATAACTCTATTACCTAAAAAAAAATGACGAATGTTAATAGTTCCATTTTTGTTGATAAAACCTAAAGATTTAATATTATTTTGTTAAAGTAACATAATTTTCCCTATGCCAGTATTGAAATTAATTGCCTCGAAAATAAAATTAACAAGAATTATGTCATTAAAAAGGGATTTCTCTGGGGGAAAAGGAGACGTCCTATTTGAAATAAAACGGGAATTTTCCAATATATTTTAAATTGAGTGTGAATCAATTCCTTACATTAATAATACAAGGATCAATAAGTATAGAAAGTAGATAAGTTTCACGCCATATTTATAACGAAAAATTTAAATGTTTTGTTATCTATACTGATTATTAAGCATGGGTATCCGTTATTTCGTTCCGCATGAGTATCCGAGTTTTCTGCTAAAAATCACATCATAATTTTAAGAAAAGGAAAATGAACACGAATCTATTATATTAAAATCTGACCGTGTGTTTGTATTTCGCAACTACTCCTAGACTATCGAACGCAACGCAATTTACTACCGGTTTAGAGAATACCGGTTATAATTGATCCGAGGATGTCACACAAATTCTCAGAATTAAAAAAATTAAATTAAATGCCATTTTTTTAACGAAGTGTTTCTAAAAACGGAAAGTAACTTACTCCATATTTGTGTATAAAAAAGGAGAAATAAAACAGATCAGTATATTTTTTACATCATTTTCTCATTAAAACTGAAAAACAGAATTTATTTTCACTTTGAATAGATGGTGAAAACAAAATCTTGATTTCAGTAAATTATCCGAAAAATACAAAAATATTTTGACATATTCAAACTTCATGAATCAATTTATTCTGGAGAACAAAAATTGCCTGCCAATATACTGTCATTTAGAAAACAAGATTTGTTTCAACTATATATTAAACCAAGGAGGCAGAATTTAATTTAAAGAAAAAGCATATACTATTTCTAATTAATGTTTTTTTTTTTTTTTTTTTGAAGGATGGCTGTTAAAACGTTTAACAAAGGCGTTAAAAGTAAAATTGTTTATCAGGTAAAATTGACATTTGTTTTTACCCAATTCGTCTATTTCCACGGTTTTATTTGGCCCTCCTTTTTGCATTGGTTGCAATTTCAGTTTTGCGATTATTTGGCACAAAATTTCACTTTTTTAAGACTGAGTTATGTCAAGATCCCTATAATAATAAATACCGTATTGTCTCCTATGAAATGTGATAAATAGTTAATTATTAACGTTTTTAATTATTGGGAGTAAAATATTTTGCTTAATTAATGTATTTATTCTTCTTTTAATGTTGCGTGAACGAAGTCACGGGTAACAGCTAGTAATATTATAAATCTGATTGTGTGCAAATGTTAGGCTGAAGCCAGCGTCAAAATGGAGAATTTAATTACCCTGTATCTTTGCATATAGGTTGATTATAATCCGGGAATGAACATAGACTGGTTTTTGTTTATTTTATTCAAATATTTTTCCTAATAATTCAAAATTTAATTATTTTCATAGAGAATAAATGGACATTTTTTTCCTCATAAAATTTTAAAATGGTTAAATTTACTTTACTGTTGCTAACATTTTATCGTTGCCAACACTAAATCAAAAACCGAAATAATAATTTTTACTCAAATTTTTCACGCGAAAAATGAAAATGAAATAAAAAAAATTTAAGAATTAATAGGAAGATTAAATAACATTACTAGAAGATAAATGTACTTTTCTTTAGATTTTGATAATAATACAAGGTTTCAATTTTTTTCAATTCAAAAGAATATTCGAAAGAATAATTTCAGGTCAAAATAATTTTCTTAATAATTTAAAATGGTTAAATTTGCTTTACTGTTGCTAACATTTTATCGTTGCCAACACTAAATCAAAATCCGAAATAACAATTTTTACTTAAATTTTTCACGCGAAAAATGAAAATGAAATAAAAAAAAATTAAGACTTAAAAAGAAGATTAAATAACAATTCTAGAAGAAAAATGTACTTTTCTTTAGATTTTGATAATAATACAAGGTTTCAATTTTTTTCAATTCAGAAGAATATTCGAAAGAAAATTTTCAGGTCAAAATAATTTTCTTAATAATTCAAAATTTTATAATTTTCATAGAGAATTAATGAATATTTTTTCTGTAGAATTTAATTAAACATTTTACATTGCTAAGCATTATTGTTGCCAATAAATACAAAACATGGGATAATAATTTTTCCTCAACAATTATTTTTCAATTGAGCGATTTCCACGTATAAAATGAAAATTCAAAAAAATTCAAAAGAAGATGAATTTCCATGATATTTGAAACGGAAGTATGGAGTATTTGTTATTATACATGAATTATGAATATCTGTTAGGTTGAGAAGACATTTTCTGTCAAAGACTGTGTTATATAATTAGAAGGAAAAATGAACAATAATTATTTTATTAAGAAAAGATTTCGCTTGGACCTTGGAACCATGAAAAGTTATCGTTCTTGGCTTGGACAAATATTACGTCATAAATAAAACATGTATTTTCAAATATTCGTAATAATACAAGGAGCATCAATATCAGTATATAATGAAAATAGATTTATAATGAACGTCATATTTAAGATGAAAACCTGAAATATTTTTTTATCGATACTGATTAATAATATGCTTGAATATCATTTACATACAAATGTGAGCTTTCTGCTAAAATTTATGTACTGATTGCCTGGAAAATAAAATTAATAAGAATTATTTTATTAAAAAGTGATTTCTCTAGGGGAAAAGTGACGTCATATTTGAAACAAAACGGGAATTTTCCAATATGTTTTAAAAGGAGTGTGAATCAAGTCCGTACATTAATAATACAAGGATCAGTAATTAAAGAAAGTAGACGAGCTTCACGCCATATTTAAAATGAAATATTTACATATTTTTTTATCTATACTGATTATTAAGCATGAGTATCCGTTATATACAAATGAGAGTTTTCTGCTAAAAATCACATCACAGTTTTAAGAAAAGGTAAATGAACACGAATCTATTATATTAAAATTTGACCATGTGTTTGTATTTCGCAACTACTAGACTATCGAATACAATGCGATTTAATTAACATTGGTAATCATTGATCAGAGGATGTCACACAAACTGTCAGAATCGAAACGCTAGAATTGAATTTAAAGAAAAAGCATGTGCTATTTCCAATTAATTATTTTTGAAGGTTGGCTGTTAAAACGTTTCACAATGGCGTTAAAAGTAAAATTGTTTATCAGATAAAATTGACATTTGTTTTTTCCCAAGTCGTCTGTTTCCACGATTTTATTTGGCCCTCCTTTTTGCATTGGCTGCAATTTCATTTTCGCGATTATTTGGCACAAAATTTTACTTTTTTAAGACTGAGTTATGTCAAAATCCTATAACAAAAATACCGTAATGTCTCCTATGAAATGTGATAAAGAGTTAGTTAATTATTTACGTTTTTAACTATCGGGAGTGAAATATTTTACTTAATTAATGTATTTCTTCTTCTTTTTATGTTGCGTGAACGAAGTCACGGGTAACAGCTAGTAAGAATATAATTTACAGTTAGTGTGAATAGCCTGTGAGCTCAATGCCGTCAGTTTAACTGGGCAGTTTTCTTTTATTTTATTAGGTTATCTTTCTTTTTATTTCTTTGACTCTCAGTTAGAATGAAATGTTTTTGATATTTCTTATATGCCATAGAATATTAGAATTACTCGCATATATTACCTATGATACATAACTATTTAAAGAAAACAATGTTCTCTCAGGGTTCGTACGCTTTTACCACATTTTTTAAATAGAATATTTCGCCCTATTTAAATGCAGAAAAGTATTAAACCATAACTCTGGCTCGTATAAATCCGGCAATTAAACGAGACGTCTACAATGCGCACTGAAACAGAAATAGAAACAGTTGATTGTTTCAATGGGATTCCCAGTTGTTAAACAACTCCACTCCCAGTATATGAGTAGTTGTACATCACATCTTAGAGGAGCCATGAAAAAAAAGTATAAATTTAGCGCACTGAAACAGAAACAGAAACAGTTGATTGTTTCAATGGGATTCCCAGTTGTAAAGCAACTCCACTCCCAGTGTATGAGTAGTTGTACATCACATCTTAGAGGAGCCATGAAAAAAAAAGGTATAAATGTAGCACACTGAAACAGAAATAGAAACAGTTGTTTGTTTTAGTGGGATTCCCAGTTATAAAACAACTCCACTCCCTGTACATCAGTAGTTGCATATCACATCTTAGAGGAGTCATACAAAAAGTATAAATGTAGCACACTGAAACAGAAACAGAAACAGTTGATTGTTTCAATGGGATTCCCAGTTGTAAAACAACTCCACTCCCTCTATATGAGTAGTTGTAAATCACATCTTAGAGGAACCATTATAAAAAGTATAAATGTATAACACTGAAACATAAACATAAACAGTTGATTGTTTCAATGGGATTCCCATTTGTAAAACAACTCCACTCCCTGTATATGAGTAGCTGTATATCACATCTTTTAGGAGCCATGAAAAAAGTATAAATGTAGCACACTGAAACAAAAACCGAAACAGTTGATTGTTTCAATGGGATTCCCAGTTGTAAAACTACTCCAACTCCCTGTATATAAGTAGTTGTATATCACATCTTAGAGGAGACATAAAAAAAGTATAAATGTATCACTCTGAAACAGAAACAAAAACAGTTGATTGTTTCAATGGGTTTCCCAGTTGTAAAACAACTCCACTCCCTGTATATGAGTAGTTGTATATCACATGTTAGAGGAGACATAAAAATGTATAAATGTAGCACACTTTTCTGCTATTTAAATATTAAATAGAAAAATTCTATTAAAAAACTGTGATAAAAGCGTACGAAGCCTGTCTTAAGACTCCGTGATATTATATACGAGTATAAAGAAAGGATTTTTGAAAAATTAAATTTGAGGCTTTATTTTTTTTTTTTGGTAGGGCAAAGAGCACTACAACAATAGGGGTAGCTAGTTTCCCAAATGTTTTTTGTGAAATGCAGATTTCCTTATACCCTAATACATGGGCCGTCAACATTGCAGCCAATCTAGAGAGCATATGCGCGCACCGACATTTTGTCTTTAGCTTTTAGATTTAATATATATAAAGTAAATTTATTTTAATGTTTTAAAATCTAATTAAAGTGTTTTCATCTTTTAGGTAATGGAATCGCATGTTTATTTGTGTATACTTTTATTTTAATGAAACAAATGATGTTAAAAATTAGCGATTTGCATGAATGGTATTAGAGGGATATTGTTTTTTTACTAACAAAACAGTTCTGGTTACAAAAAAATTCCGATAGATGGCACTGGTATGCATAATATGACACAGATTTATGCAAATTAGGCTTACAGTAAAAGCCACATTTATGACAAACATATGACATATGAAACAGGCCTTTTTTCGTCTTCAATCATTTTGCTGTGCGGAATTTTCGGAATGTGCCAGTTGCTGACTCCCCGTACTTGTGAAATAGCTTAACCAACCGCGCTTGATATGGTAACTAAAGCAGACTTCTGGCATCGAATGAAGAATATGTGCATTGAGGGGTTTTATTGACAGCCTGATTTGCACAAATCTGCTTCATATTATGGATTCAGCGTTATCTATTAAAAATTTTTGAACCAATTTTTTTGGTTTAACACCTTGAGGACGAGCGGCACGTATACGTGACGCATATGATGCTCAGAATCCTCGATTATTCCCACCAGCCACTTTTTAGGTGCGTTCGTAATTATATAAATACGTAGCACCTATAGTCGTCGTTTGGTCCGTCCGTCTGTCTGTCCGCATATAACAACGCAAAAACTACCCAACCAAATGGTTTGCAATTTAAAATATATTATCTTTACAGAATTTTGTCGAGACATTTCAAATTTTATTAAAATCGAATCAAAACTTTAGGAGATATTAATAAAAATATTTATTAAGAAATTTGAATTTTTTTTTTTTAAATCGGTGCTTTTTTGTTATAGGAGCTTCCGAAGTTGAATCGTCAAGCGACCGAGATACTTATTTTATGACAGAAATTAATCTGCAGACGATATAATTCATTTCACAGAATTAAAAATCATCAAGATCTGAATATTTATATAACTAGCTGATACATATATATCTGAATATTTATATAACTAGTTAAGATATTTGTATGAACAGTGTCATAAAATATATACTTAACTAGCTGTTTAACCCGTTCTACGCACGGGATATCATGAATTTAATTCTAAAACGTGCGTACGAACGCACCTCGTTTGTAACGTTTGACGTACAATTTCCAACTTGTTATTGTAAGCTTTGCCTTATTTAATGATAGCATTTCTGCGATTCAATTAGACGAAAATTTCTGTTTTGAAAAACCGGTAGTAAAAGATTAAAAATTCTGTAAAGTACGCTCGTCGCGAAGGGGTTAAAAAAATCTGATCTCCCTAAAATCCACTTCTTGCAAACCGAAATTTTGTAACATAATTTGCTTCTTTCTAATGACTTTTTAAAGTTTTAACGAATTTATGTCGTAAATGAGAAACATGTGAACATATGAACAGGTATTAATGCATTGGTTCTGATAAAAAGAAAAGAAAGCATTCGTAATCTGAACATCTGCCATTAAAATGAAACATATTACGAAGAAATAGAATGAAAGATTCATTCACCCTATAAAAAGTCAAACATTTTCGGCATTAATACTATGCTAATGTCTTTGATAAAAGGAAAAGCGTTTTGTCCAATCATGAACTTGAAATTGTTCGTAAATATACATCTATATATATCGAATAATCTCAGCATTTTAATACTAAAATAAAATTTAAAATCAGACATTTCATAAAATTAAAAAACAGCACATTAATATCACATAATGAAATAATTGAGAGGCCCTCTGCAATAAAAAGGTAAACGGAGTAGCCTTGATTCGCAATTTTCCGATTTATGTAATATATTATTCAGCATATAAGGAAATATAAATTTTTTGATAATAAGCAAAGAAAGTATAAAAGAAAACTCGTTTTAATAGGAATATGTGCGAAGAAGTTCTATTCTAAATTAAAATGTTGAAAGTAAATTTAGAAGCTTTGTAGATGAAAACTCCATTTCACTTGTCTTGTTATTGCAGGGGGCCCCTTAATTAGTATAAACGTTTAACCCTTTAGCGGGCGGTGTCCACAAAAAAAAGACAACTAATTTTAATTCCAAAACTGACAAACGGCACCAAGAATATTTAATTAAATTTTTCATTTTATAAACTACGGGAAAATACGCAAGTTTCTATTCTGTAATAAATTCTTTTGTAAATTCTGGTGTCAATCGATAATTTCATTATTTTAACACCTTCGCGACGAGCGTCATTTACAGAATTTTTAATCTTTTACCACCGGTTTTTCAAAACAAAAATTTTCGCCTAATTGAATCGCAGAAATGCCGTCATTAAATAAGGCGAAGCTTACAATAAAAAGTAACTGGTCGGAACAATCAAGGATTCTGAGCATCTTATGCGTCACGTATACGTGTCGCTCGTCCCCAAGAGGTTAAAAACAGACTTACTCCGCGCCGGAAAGGGTTAAAGATTTATACAAGCTTGAAACTGCTTCATAAAGTCACTGTTATTAAAACGTTAGCTCAAAGACAAATAAAATATTGTAGCAATGATGACATGCATCAATTAGATAAAATAAAAATATCTATACCGATTTGAAATTTAATGGTTATGAACGTACAATAATACAATATTGGTATAAAAATATAATGGCTAAAACAAAAAAATTTCAGAGCAATCTGTATCATCCTCCATAAACCACAGGAGTCTTGCGAGTTATGTTTCCATTCCATATTATAAAAATTTGTCAGAGAAATTATCTAATTTATTCAAACAATTAATGTTCATACACACTTTTAACCTCAGAATGTTATGAAGAATATGGCATACAAATTCAAGCCTAAAATCCTCCTATTTCAGAACTCTGGTATATATATATATATATATATATATATATATATTAACGCTTTGAGGGGCGGTGGTATATATTATATACCACCTAATTTTAATACGATTCGAACGAGTAACTTTTAATTAAATTTTACTTTTTTAACTTTGACGGGATAAAATTGAAAAATTCCTTTTCCTTATTTTGAACTAAATTCTTTCGTAAATACTGGTGTGAATTCGACGTTACAGGAGCACAATTGCTTGCCCCTGAAAGGGTTAATTGTCAGATAAAATATGTATTCTTGTATTGTAAAATAAATTAATCAGACGTAATGTTTATGCTATAACTCTTTCAGGGGCAAGCAATTGTGCTCCTGTAACGTCGAATTCACACCAGTATTTACGAAAGAATTTAGTTCAAAATAAGGAAAAGGAATTTTTCAACTTTATCCCGTCAAAGTTAAAAAAGTAAAATTTAATAAAAAGTTTCTGGCTCGAATCGTTTTAAAATTAGTAAATACACTAAACCAACATGAGTGAAAAATTGACCTGGGCCAGGACTTGAACATGAAACCTTCAGCGTAACGTGCTGAACTCTGCCACTAAGCCACCCAGATCGATATTCTATCCCGGAAAATTCTCACACGTATTCATGTTGGAAAAAGTCATCGGCCAGCAGTTTTGCAGTTTCAGATAGCTGCAAAACTGCTAGCGGATAAATATAAATGAAGGTATTTTAGTAAGTGGATTTTTAAAGAAAGCAATCTTAAAAAAATAATAATAATAACAATTTGAAGGACTAATTTTTAGATCTGAGTTTGTCGACAGACAATTTTCTTCGGCAGGGTCATTTAAACGGATTCATTAAGCTTCAAAATGTGAAAATATATTTTGATTTTTTTGAAAATGTAATTTAATCAAGATATTCTATTTCACAATAAATTCAAACTGAATATATGTTTCTTTTTAATTTTTAACATGTTCGGTAGCGAGGGCGCATACTTGGACTCTCTCGATCAAACATTTAACATTCCATTTTTAATCCAAAATTACTAATTCACACCGGAAACTTTGAAAAAAAGAATTTACATTTTGTGTAATCACGAAATGTCTGTTATTAAAAAAATCAAATATATTACTGTAAGTGTTTTCTAGTATGAATTTGAAGTTTTTTTATAAAATAAAATTTCATTAATTTTACTCCGATAGTGAACTTGTTAATAGAAAAGGGCGTCAATCCTTATTATTTTTTTGTTTCTCCTCTTTATCTACAAAATAGGAAGTATTTAGTTGCCACTATTGCAGAAATTTAATTCAAAAGTACAATATATATATATACCGAAACATAATTAAAAATTCGACAGTTCCAGAGGTATTATTAAGTCTTTTGTTTACCCCCACAATCTCTCCTATTCCCAGAGAAGTAAATGTGAAAAAAAAAACACACAATCAGTTTTTAATATAATAGATGTAAAATGGAATTGAAATGTGTTAGTAGGAAATACAATATGCTAAAATTTCCCTTATATACAATTGCATATCTGTCTCCCAACCGCAATTAGTTTACCGAATGAAAATAGTCTTCATTTTTCCTTTTACAAACATTTCGCATATCTCGTGTTGCATATTGTAGCGTCTTCTGTGAAGAGCCGTTTGTTCTCGCTTATGCTTGCGTCACAAGTGCGTCACGAAGATAATATTTATTTTGGTGGAGTATTTCAAACTTTATCATCGACTAAAAGTATTTGTAAAATATAAGCGCTTCGTGCGTGTCTACTGGTATATATATGCTGCTTTAATTTGTAAAAGTATTTTTTTTTTTGTATATTGCGCTGATTTTTATTTATTTATTTGCAAAATGAAATATATTCCATTATTTATTTATTTTTATAATTCGGAAAAATAATTCAAAATCAGAAAGATCAACTAAGGTCGCATCTACCTTGACAGTTGCACGCAGCTTATTTATTGCATTTGGTAGCCTTGTGCTCAATTAATGTCTACATATCTATTTTATTACAGTTTTCAGGTGTTGAAATACATAAATATCATGTAGTTATAAAGTAGAATCGATTGTTTGGTGTTAACAAACAGTATTATATTTATTTAAACTATTTAACAATTTCCTCAATTTAACAACCAAAACAAATTGAATGGTCCGGATGCACTTATGCTTATTTTTATGTAGAATGATTATAATTTCAAATATTGTTTCCATCTATTTAAGCTGTTTTTCGTCATTCGAGAACTACTACCGCAATATTTTGAACGCATTACGTCCACCAGTAAAATTTTAATAGAAATGTTCGTCTTATGAAAACGCCCTATTAATATTTATTTAACTATACCCTATTTAACAATTTTCTCAATTTAACAACCAAAACAAATTCAATGGTCCGGATGCACTTATGTTTATTTTTATGTAGAATGATTATAATTTCAAAGATTGTTTCCATGTATTTAAGCTGTTTTTCGTCATTCAAGAACTACTACCGTAATATTTTGAACGCAATACTTCCGCCAGTAAAATTTTAATAGAAATTTTCGTTTTACGAAAACGGTTTATTCATAAAAAAATTACTCCTATGAAGAGCTTACTCTTATCACGCGAAGAAACGCTCAAGCTAATGCAAAGTCTATGGGAAGATTCTTGCGCGATTTCTCGCTCGCATTTTAATACCGTAATTTCCGGCGTATAATCCGCAGCTCAAAGAGTCGTTTTTCGACCCAGAAATTTTATTCAATAATTGTAGTTAAATATTTATAGCGATCTTTTAAGTTACATTTTATAAAATAATATTTCTGGGTCGAAAAACAACTCTTTGAGCTGCGGATTATACGCCGGAAATTACGGTATTTTTAACCCTTTCAGGGGCAAGCACTTGTGCTCCTGTAACGTTGAATTCCCACCGGAATTTAGGAAAGAATTTAGTTCAAAATAAGAATAAGCAATTTTTCAACTTTTTCTCGTCAAAGTTAAAAAAGTAAAATTGAATTAAAAGTTTCTGGTTTGAATCGGATTAAAATTAGGTGGTATATACTATATACCACCGCCCCTCAAAGGGTTAAATGACTTTTTTTGCATAGGATAGCTGAGGTCGATCTCTAACGTTGTTAGTTTTTACTTTTTGGATTTTGGTTACAGTTTTTTTATAAGCAGACATTTTCAATTTTGGAACCGGTTCTGAAAGTGAAAGTACCCTTATATAAAAAAACCTGAACCAAACTCGAAAAAGTAAAAACTAACAACGTTACAGATCGACGTCAGGTATCCTACGCAAAAAAAAATCATTTAAAAATATTAAAATGCGAGCGAGAAATCGCGCAATAGCCTTCCCATAGAGTAAACATTAGCTTGAGCGTTTTTTCGCATGACTGATGTAGGCTCTGAATAAACAAAAAATGGCTATAATTTTTTACTGGAGGGAGCCCCCCTTGGTAATCAGGCATATCAGTTGAACAAAAGTTTATTACCCGATTCACAGGTTAACGATAATTTTGATAAATTTTGAACAAAGTCGTTTTTAGTTACAAAAATTGGCAGCTTTTTCTATTTATTGACCAATGTGTGACGACTAAGTATTTGATCTAGATCAGGGGTTCCCAAACTATGGTATGCGTTGAACCATGTCGTTATATAATACGCAAAGCTCTGACTACTGGTACGCGAAAGTGTGATGCTGGTACGTAAAATGAAATACCAGCATTATATTATAAAATTAAAAACGGCATAAATTTATTATTTTGGAATTTTTCCAATAAAAATTAGAAACTGTAAACGCTTTTGTTGTTTTTGTTGTTACTAGAAGTGTCTGTCATAGCT
Source organism: Maratus michaelseni (assembly GCA_963931845.1). Classification (NCBI taxonomy): domain Eukaryota; kingdom Metazoa; phylum Arthropoda; class Arachnida; order Araneae; family Salticidae; genus Maratus; species Maratus michaelseni. The sequence continues at coordinate 220,844,257 of OZ007595.1, forward strand.
CTCTGAAATCCACACAGCTACTTATGATACAACCAGTTTTCCAGAATTAAACACATGTAAATATTACATTTATACGGAAAAAAATTAAATTTGTAAATAAAGACCTAATTTAAAAATTAATAAATGAAATAGTTTTAAATAGCAGAAAAACTCATTAAAATACGTTTTTTAAATTGCAGTATCTGAAGGTAAAGGCTGAATCCGTGAAAGTAGGAGGAGCTTGTTCGAATAGCAGGAATTATTTTTTTTCCAAGTGTAATTATTAACTTTTTTCGTGCTTAAAGGTATGGTATGTGGTGTTAAAATTTTATTTCAGTGTTGATGTTTCCTTTAAAAAATAATTCATTATTTATTTAAGTCTGTCAATTTATTTATTTTTATTATTCTGTACCAAATATGTAAGTTTCATTATATATCATGGAAATCGGTTTTTAATACAGAAAAGTTATTTAAAAGGGTTATTTGAAATGGAACAAAATATAGGAAATTCCACTTTCACAGTATTTCCTATATTAGCATTACGTTTGATACGTGGTAGTACGCGGAAGTACGAACTTCCATTTAGTGGTACGTCGGTCTAAAAGATTCGGAACCCCTGATCTAGATGATATTGAAATATCAGCTTTGTATAACATATCTAGCAGGAACTTTTAATTTATATATTAGGAAAACTCTGTGGCCGTTTTTGTTCCGTACAATAATATTGTGACGAAAACAAACAAAATCCGTCTGATTTAGATTCCGATTCTAACACAAATCAGAATAAAATTTCAAAAGTTACTTCAATTGACAGCAAATATGCTGGATTAGATTATGCGAAAGAATACTAAAGGCTGCTAGTCAGTCAAATTTCCAATTCCCCTCGCTAACGTTAAACGTATTGGCGCGAAGTGCATTCGTAAATTATGATAATGAATACTGATTCGCAAAAAAATATTTACGAGTGATTTTATCTCTAAATATCAATATTGTTTTCACGAATCTCTCATTTAAAAATATAAATTCATACGAAATTGAGTTAAAGATATAAAATCATATAAATTTTAGGTTTATTTAAAGTTATTAATACAGGCTCAGGCAACTCCAGGCGGGTCAGCTAGTTTATAATAAAATTGAAATATTTAATTATTTTACTCAAACCACTTTTTTTGTATAAGACTGTTAAATATAAGTTTTATTAATTACTTGTGTTTTATCATAATTCTTTTTTATTGTAGATAGTTCAAGTAAGCTCTTGGGGTGTCTCCGAGAGTATATTTCACTAAAACCACAAATACTAGGCTTTTAACTGTGGCCAGTGATTTTCCAAATTTCACTAATGTTAAACCTATGGGTACAGAATGCATTCGTACATTTAAAATGTCTCGTTGGAAATAAATATTTTTAACTTCTTTTTTCTGTGTACGCTTCTTAAATGATGTCTCTTTTTTGTTTCTTAGTTGTCAAAATATTTCTAAAATCTATGCTTACTTTAATATTTTATGTGTTAAAAGCTGACAAACATTGACTAAGATTTTTACACTTCACATAAAATTATGTATATGTTTTAGAAATATTTTGACAACCTAGGAAAAAAAAAAGATACATCCTTTAAGAAGGATAAAATAAGTTTAAAAAAATCCCTTACGGCTCGGCCTACAGGTACAGGTAGATTTCGAAGGCACCTGTTTGTTGGGAATTTCGGAAGAAATGACCTTTTTGCTATGATGCGGCAGGTGGAACCGCACACTTCGAAACCTAACTTGTTTGCAGGCGGAGCCGGCAGGGATTTATTATTATTATTTTTTTTTCTATAAGGGTTGGTCCTATAAAAAACTTGGCAATATTAAAGTTTTAGATAATATTAAGAGGATTTATAATAAATTTAAGCGGCTTTGATATATTGTGAATTGACGAAGTTATGCATTTTTTCTTCTAAAACTCCACATTTACCCCCCCCCCCTCCCCTTGGGGCAATTTTTAATGATATCAAAAATCTGTCATACATAAATTTTCGGCCATTTTCCTAGAAGTAATAATAACTTTAAACGGATTCGATACGTATCATAATTAAGAAATTATGGTTTTTTTATGTTTTCACAAAAGTCCCCCTTCCCCATTTCCCTTTCCCCTTGGTTCAATTTTGCCTATTAACGAACTTGACCGAAATTTTATGCTCCTTGATTTTATGTATCACTTTGGAAGAGATTTGGGCACAATTATTGAAGTTATCGTGTCCATAAAAAAGTGACATAGATAGATAAATAGATAGATAATGTTTTGAACTGGGAGTGTTTTGGGTTCTGGGAGTCATAATCGGCGTAGATCTGCAAAAAAATTTCAAAAATTCCAACTTAAGGGAGAATGTAATAGGTAGTATTTCTTACAAAGTCTACCTAATATTAATTTCCTGAGATATTTTAAATATACGAATGCACTTTACGCCCATAGGTTTAACCAAGACCTCCTTATCATAGTATCAGACCTCTCAATCAGCAAGTTGCCTTTGACCGCTATACTTGTCCTGCTACTAGCGCCATCAATCGTCAGTACCGTAATTTCCGGCGTATAAGCCGCAGCTCAAAGAGTCGTTTTTCGACCCAGAAAATTTATTCAATAATTGTAGTTAAATATTTACAGCGATCTTTTAAGTTACATTTTATAAAATAATATTTCTGGGTCGAAAAACGACTCTTTGAGCTGCGGCTTATACGCCGGAAATTACGGTAATAGTATTTACGACACGAAATCACACGAAATTTTTTCACAGCTCCATTTGTTCTATGCATTTGCTTATGAACTAGTAGTTTTCCTACCACTAAAATTTTATAGTAAATTTTATCTTATTAAATTGACAAGATCGTGTGATTACATGACGAAAAAAATTCTATTAAATTTTAGAGGTAAGAAAAAAGCGTAAGAGTTGGCAGCTATGCGGTAGCAGACCAGCAAGATTTCTCTATAGATTTTTCTATTATATTTTTGGATACCAGTTTTTTAGTAGGGACAATTTTGTTTTGTTTGATCGGAGAATTCTGGGATTTAAAAGTGTTATGATTTAAAAATTTAACTCTTAATTTATTCAGTATTTTACATTTAACTTTAATTTATTCTTCAATTTAATTAAATTCATTTAAATTAATTAAGCTAAATTTCATTTTTGCATTTTAAATCAAACATTCTTTTTAAATTGTTTACTTTTGGTGAGAACATAAATTAATTTCAGAATCTTTCCATTACATATGTTTTAGGATATTTATTCATTCAATTTAATTTACATTTTATTCACTTTGCAATATTAATTAAACTTCATTTCAAATGATCTAAAATAGAAATATTTATAACTTACTTTTTCTAACTTTTAAATAATATACAGTCTAAAATAAATTATTCCAAAATATAGTGTATTTCCTTTTTAATAATATTGATTAAAAATTGGTTAATTGTTAATTTATTCTTTTCAGAAAGTTCAAATTCATTTATTTTAATTCAGGCAAATTCTTTCGGAATAACGAACTTTTCCATATTTCATTTCAAAATTTCTAAGTCCAATAATCATTTTTCAAAATTTCTTAATTTAAATATTTTACTTTCAAAAACATATCTGGTGGAAAGAAATTTTTAATTTTATTTAGATTGCTAAAATTTCATTTGTTTTCATCCATTAGTTTGGCAGTTATAGATTTTTAATTACTTTCGTTTTTTCTGTTTTGAATTTCGTCGAGATTTACGATCAGACGCCATTGATGAGTATTTGGATGTTTCGGGTAAACAAGCAGGCATTATTTCTTAGTTCCCGCGCATTTGTATCTGGGTCAGTGACTCACGTGAGGCAAGGTCATTATCAGTCCGATTCAAGGTGACAGATAGAAGCTCATAGAACATTCGCAATGACGTGTCGTCAACAGTTAATATTTGACTTTGACCGTGTGGGTGAGCTTCTTCAAAAAATCCATCAGGTGGTGTCACGAGCGCGACAGTTAGATTCGGAACCGTTAGGAGATGCTCTCTTTTGATTGGCGGAGATTTCAAATCTCAGAGAGAGATCGTACTTTGAGTATTGAAGGAGAATCACTTCGCCAAATTCGTTTGATCGACTAACAACGTTTTTTTAGGGTGTCGGGCCTCTGGCCTGGCGGCAGTTGAGCTTGTTCCAGCACTGGATGAAGTTATTCACTTAGTGGGTGGAAATGTGTTGTGATTTTCTCGAGAGGTAGAGATACTAAGATTTTTAGATGCTACGGAGCAGTGTTACCATCTCTTTTCGACATCTTGAGCTATTTATTAGCTATCGCTAATTTATTGAAGAGTATTTACGATGTATTAAATTGAACCAGCAGAATTAGATGCTAGCCAATCTACTTTGACATCTAGACCCACCTACATTCTTCAGCGTGTTCGGAGAGCCAGTCCGTGAATTTTCGTACATCCCTGAGTGATTTCTCATCAGATAGATGCAAGCTTGATAGAAGAAAAACGTTCATATTCTTTATTTTCCTATTCCAACAATGAACTCCATTTCTTGAATTTATCCATATATAACAATAGCATTTCACTTCAAGTATAAATAATTATGTTCATCGACAACTGAGAGCACCTTGTAAAAGAATCTGCCATTTTTCTGAGAGACTTTTTTTTAATCTTCAAGAACATCCTTAATGACGAACATTAAATTTTGAAACAATAAACTTATTTAAACGAATAACATTTTAAATTAATCTAAAAGGACTGAACATCATACATTTTGAATGTATTCTCATGATTTAAAATTATTTAAAATTATCTGGTAAGAATTATTGTGAAAGAAGAAAGAATGTGAATTAATATAATCAAATGAAGTTCTTTGCATATTAATATTTTGTGAGTGCTCTTTCTGCTTCAAATAAATCTATGTGTGTCATCTATTTGGTGAGTTATTTATTTTCTTAATTTACATTTCACCTATTTCAGATGGATCAACTTTGGTAAAAATGTTTATCATTCTTAAATTTTACAATTAAGCTTTCAACTTAAATTCTAATATTCCAACATTAAATTTTAACCTTTTTAACTTAACTTATTTCACAACGCAATGTTACTGTCACTTGAGATTACGCCATATAGAGAGATTTTGGGATAGTTAACTTGTACTATTTTCAAAATTGTATTTTCAGGTTTGGATTCAATCGGAATATTTTTCGAGAGAATCATCACTTCATTAATTTTTCCTGGTATAAGTTCTCCGATCCCTAAATCTCGCTATAAAAAGAACAACATTTTCTCTAAAAATATACTGGTGTTCAAAAAGCCCGAAACATGGCAACTGTGCGGTAGTATCCACCAGGCGGCGATACTTTCCCGAGAAAGTCAATTAATAAGTTGGCAATTACCGCGGACATTTTCTCCCATAGACTTTCTCCGGATTGTCAAGTCTGATCTATGATAAGGGAGTCTTGGGTTTAACATTAGCGAGGTGAAAGTTGACTGACTAACAGTCTTAACCCCTTGAAGGGCACCGGTATATTATGTATACCACTTAATTTTAATCCCAAAATGCCACAATGACACCAGAAATTTATAATAAAATTTTGAATTTATTAGATACATGAGGAAAATCGTTTACTTATTTTAAAATAAATTCGTTCATGAATCTTAGTGTCGATCAGTCATTTCAATATTTTATCTACAAGGGTACTTTGCCTCTGAAGGGGTTAATGATGTTTTAAAAGTGTATGGTGATTTATGTAATGGTTTTAGAACAATTGAAATCCCATGTCATCACCTACATTTAAGGAAAAACCAAAAAGATTATCAATATTATTTTCATTTTTATGAACGCATTTTTAACAATCTGAAATGAACTGTAGTTAAATATTCGTGATTGCTAAATTTTTGAAAGTTTAATTCATATAATGTGTTCTCCAATTCAACGATAACCTCGATAATTTTCAAGAGACACTTTGCAATCGTTAAATGGAAGTTCGACTGTATTATTCGATTATTCTCACCTAACTACAGCAAAATTATTTTCATTATTTTAATTAATATATGGCATGAAATATATTCGAAATTTAACATGAATCTGGAAAACATTTATTGCTAAAAATGATGATAATAACAAAAAGGTTAATAATTGTTCTTCTGAATAATCCTATATATTATTTCTGAAGTCGATAGGTCGTTTTATAGGCACATGCAAAACGCACAACGATGAATTTAGCATCATGTGAGAGGTTTTTGAACATACTTTGGACATAGTATAGTCACATTTCGTTAAAATACGCCGTTTGATTAAAAATTACAGTAAATTTCAGGAAATCAGCAAATGATCTCAAAGATTGCACTATGAATGCATTGCATCACTGCTGCCAACCCGCTATTAAAAAAAAAAAAAAAAAAAAAAAAAAAAAACAGATAGCTTGAATTGCTACCACTTTTTTGAAATAATAATTTTTGCCTTATTTAATGATACATTAAATAAGGCGAAAGCAAGACGAATTACGCTATCATTTAAAAAAGTGTTACAATCAAGCAAATCCGAATAGAAAAAGTAGCGGACTGGCAATACGGCCTCGCATGGGTCCACTGCTATATGCATCTAAGAAACGTATATTAGGAAAAATTTAGAGAGAGCGATTTTGATAAGGTACATACAGAGTGGTTCTTTTATTTGGTTTTTCGTAAAAAAAAATCCCTGTCGGCTCGGCCTAAAGGCACATGTAGATTTCGAAGACGCAGACCGTGGGGCGCCTGTTTTTTGGGAATTGCGGAAGAAAAGACCTTTTTGCCATGATGCGGCATTTTGGAAACGCCCACTTCGAAACCTAACTTGTTTCCGGGCGGAACCAGCAGGGATTGTTTTATTTATTTATTTATTTTTTGCTATAAGGGTTGGTCCTATAAAAAACTTGTCAGTATAAAAGTTTTAAATAATATTAAGAGGATTTATAATAAATTCAAGCGGATTTAATATCTTCTGAATTGACGAAGTTATGATTTTTTTTTCTTCTAAAACCCACCTCCCCCCTCCCCCTTGGGAGCATTTTTAATAATATCAAAAATCTGTCATACATAAATTTTCGGCCCTTTTCCTAGAAGTAATAATAACTTTAAACGGATTCGATACGTATCATAATTAAGAAATTATGGGTTTTTTTCTGTTTTTACAAAAAGCCCCCCATTTCCTCCCCCTTGGTTGGATTTTGCCCATTAACGAACATGACCGAGATTTTATGCCCCTTGATTTTATGTAAAAGTTTGGAAGAGATTTGTGCAGAGTTATGGGAGTTATCGGGTCCATAAAAAAGTGACATAGATAGATAGATAGATAGATAAGTAGATATAAAGTTTTGAACTGGGGGTGGTTTTGGGTTCTGGGAGTCATAATCGGCGTAGATCTGCAAAAAGTTTTCAAAAATTCCAACTTAGGGGAGAATATAATAGGTAGTATTTCTTACGAAATCTACCTAAAAGTGCTCGAAGCATTTAGAACTGTTAGTGTAAATACCTTGTGCATACTCCCCAGGACCAAATAAAAAAATAAAAAAATAAATTATGTAGGATATAGTACTGGCTTCTATTTCAAACAATTGACTATAAAGGAAAAAAAAATATTGAATGCACCCAAATTATTTGTATTTTTTATTAAACTTTGAAAATCAAGCAATAAACTAATATAATCATTTGAGAAAATATAATAAAACTATTAGGAATAATCAACAAATTGCGGAATTTTTCCCATTTTAATATGTAAGGATACACATAATTTTACAGTTTTTAATTTTGTGTACATGTTATTGCCAGTGCCGAACTCTTAATACACTTGGAAATTTTCGCGTTCAGGATTCGTACCCTTTTGCGATAATTTTTTCATGGAATTTTTCACCTCATTTATGCATAGAGCTATTAGAAATCCTGCAATTAAAAGAGGCTTCTACAATTTCTGCTATAATAAATAGAAAATTTCTATTAAAAAATTCTGGTAAGAGCGTACGAACCCTGTAACTCGTTCTGAGCACCTTCATATTTTTTCTTTCAAAACAATCACGAAGTTATTAGACGCATGCAAAGTTTAATACAAACCAATTTTTTTCTTTTATAGCACAAACCAGCTTCAGCTGCACTCTAAAGTCAATTGAAAGTATCATAGCAACGTGCTTAATACCAGTATGTTGTTATAACAAATGTGCACTCTTATTACTGTATTACTGTGTATTCGTACACAGTAAGAAAAAAGGCAAAAATTCCAGCATAATTTGCTGTAAATTTATGCACCTAAATTGCCAGCATTTTTTGCTGTAAAATTTAATATGATTATCGTCGTATTTGCAGTAAAATTAGCATGTTTGAAGCACATTTTGCTGTAAAATTCCAAACATAATGTAATTGAATGTGTATTTTGCTGTCAATTTACAGCAAAATATGCTGGAAATTTGGGTGCATAAATTTACAGCAAATTTTACTGTAAATTTTGCCGTTTATTCTTACAGTGTACGTCACGCTACCCTATACATTTTAATTTTAATATTTTTAAATTGGGTATCATTGTTACTAGTTAACTGTATTAAGGTAGTATGTGTGTGTGTTGGAGGGGGGGGGGTGGAGTACTACTTCTTTCGCCTAAAATTTACGTGATATTTAGGATTTTTTCGGGTTACAAAGAAAACAGATGCTCTCTTCGTACTTTTTGCATTATATTTATTGATATTTCTCTTATATACTAAATGTTTGCGAGAAAACAAAAAATGATAATACGCAATGTGCAACAGGAAGTACCAGCAGGCTACTTCCAAACAAGCAACCGTTTTTTCTCTTTCGCAAGCATCTGAAACCAATTCGGCCGTCAAATTATAAAAATGCATTAAATTTGCTAGAGTGTATGCCAACATTTTGTTTAAAAGTGTATTTTTACACAATGCTGGTCATTTAAACAAAAAAGGTTATTTTTTGCCTATTTTTGTAAAATTTTTCGAGCATAAAAAATAATTACTCAATGTAAATTATATTTTTCGTTGCTATAATCTCCAGCAAAAACGAATAGCTATCTTTTACATAAAACATGAAAGAAATCCGTCGAATAGTTCTCGAGAAAAATGGTAATTGATAAACATGGTTTCAAGAAAAACAAGTTTAACTCTTTAAGGCACAGACAAAGTCTGTTCGTAAAATGAGAAATTACTGACTGACACCGGAATTTACAAACGACTTTTTTTATAAAATAAGAAATCTTTGTTTTAAGCTTTCATTCTAGAAACAAAATTTTATTAAATATTCTTGGTGTCGAATGCAAGTTTGGAATTAAAATTAGGTGTGCCCGGAGTGGGACCACTGTGCCGGAGCTTAAAGTTTAAAGTTTTACAACAGCGTTACATTGAACGGACGGCATCATGTTCAATGAGCAAAAAAAGATTTTTAGGTAAAGGAATATCGCGAAACCACTGTAAGGCAACAATCTACACACTTAAGGGCTGCAAAAATGCAAAAATAAAATAAAATAAAAATAAATTCCAGATTTATAAACCGCCTTTAATATTAACACTAATGTAAACTTTGCTTTCAGTATTATTTTATAAAACATAGATATCGTCAAAAAGTTCCTCCATTCTGTGTTTAAGCTATGAATACTTTTTAAATTAATGCTTTATTTAGCTGAAAATATTAATTTTAGAAACGCTCACTTCATACATATGTGTAAATTTTAATAACAAACCGGCATCGCGTTTTGAAATTATATGTAACATATTATACATAGATTGAATAGGTTAAATTTTCATTTGGAAATGCGGATGCATTTTGAATGAAAATTATTGTATTATTTTCAACAAACGCAGCAATCTCATCCGATCGTTTGTAAAGCATTCAAAGAGAATTTATTGTATTGAAGATGAGAAAACGCCGTTTGCGAAGTTATGTAAATTTTATCTATGCATCTAGTAAGAGTAACAAGAGGAAGATGTTGGTTTTCGTATGCCTTAATGTATTTCCTGTGCTATATTATGAATATATCTTGCTTGTAACTTTGCTATTATCCTGGGTTCAAGTGTCACATTACCGTAATGTGCGCCGCGGCTTAGTTAAGTCTTTTTCAAACCGGAAATTTGATTGAAAATAAGAAGTCAAATAAGTGCTAAGCAGAAGTAAGATACATTTCATTTAAAATAAATTCTGGTAGGAAATCGAATTGTTTGAGGTGCGGCGTATACGCGCGAAATTACGGTAATTTAATTCCTTTCAATTTCAAGTGCGTTGGTAATTATATAAATACTTAGTATCTTTACTGGTCGTCTGATCCGTCCGTCTGTTCGCAAAAAAAGAACAAAAACTACCCAGCAGAATGGTTTGAAATTTAATATACAAAGTCTTTTGCAGAATTTTGTCGAGTCATTTCAAATTTATGAAAATCGAATAAAAACTTAAAAATATATCAATAAAAATATTTATTAAAAAATTTGAATTTTTTAAAAGTCGGTACTTTTTTATTATGGCAGCTTCCAAGGATTAATCGTCATGCGACCAAGATGTATCGCCAAGTTTTCTGACATGCATGACGTTATAGTGTCATATATGACGTATATTAAATTCTATTATACGTAATTAATTCAGTGGTACCCCATGACTGGCAATGATTCTAGGTTTCCATGGTGATTGCGACATACCTAACATGAAGTCTTATTATTTCCGTATTACTGAATTTAAAAACCGAATTTTTATACTAAAATTGTTCAATTATAGCAATCCTATAATCTACCAACAGTTTTTTGGATAGATGTTTTCGGTGAAATAGATATTAAATAAAATAAGTGTCGAAATGTGGATTTCAAGATCTGAAATTTTCAAAACTAGGCTTAAGTTTCCATTGAAATTTTTAATGAATATCAGCAAAAGATAAAATGTTGCCAACTTAAATTGTACTTATTTTTTTACGAAAATTAATCATATCACAATAACAGACGATATTCACTAACCTCTCACTTATACGCGATGTTCAGTAATTACTTTTTCGTACCTTATTTTAAAACAGTAAAATTTTATTTATCAATTCTGCGATTAAATAAGGATAATATTGCTTTAAAAAGAAACTGGTGCCAAAAAATAATTACCGTGTATCGCGTATATGTGAGAGATCAGTGTACTTCATTTGACTGAAAGTAGTTATAGCTGGAGCGCACCTCATTTGTCAAGTTTGGCGTACAATTTCCAACTTGTTACAAATTGTTATGGCAAAAATCCAGAAAATAAAATAATTTTAATTTACATTTATGGATATATTAATAGAAAATGAGCATCTTCCTGTTTCATTATATTCAACATATTAAATATTGTTTGAATAGATTAACTGTGAAACTGGAAATGCAGATGCCTTTTGAATGAAACGTATTGTATTATTTCAATTAAAGGAGAAAACGCGAGATCCTTTACAATGCATCCAAAGAGAAATCAATGCATTGGGAATGGGAAAGACTCAAACGAGAATTATATAAATAACAGCTATGGCATTGAGGTGTAACAGAAAAAGAATTTTATTTTCGACTATTCTAATATATTTTCCACATATTTTATTGTAAGTATACTGTAAATTTGCTATTATCCCGAGTTCACAAACATTATATAAACTTAATTCCTTTTTTTTTTTTACAAATTGTTACAGCAAGAATGCAGAGAGTATAAATTAATTTTATATTTGTAAATTTTAATTTACATTTACAGATGTAATTATAAAAGATTTAGATTATATTCAACGCATTTAAGAGATTGAATAAATTAACTGCAATTTTGAAACTGCAGATGACTTTTGAATTAAACGTATTGTATTACTTCAAATACAGCGGCAGATTTGCGGGATCTTTTACAATGCATTCAAATAGAAATTAATGCATTGTAAATGAGAAATATTCGAATGAAAATTATATAAATTACAGCTATGCATCGAAATGCACCAAAAGAAAGGATTAGATTTTCGCATACGCTAATATAATTTTCCATATTTTATTATGAATATGTCTTCATTGTAACTTTCATATTATCCTAATTTCAAACAGTATATTAACTTAATTCCTTTCTTTTTACTAATTGTCATAGCAAAAATGCAAAGAGTTATAGACTAAATTTATCTTTTCAAATTTTAATTTACATTTATAGTTATAATTATAAAAGATCAGCATCACGGTTTTAGATTATATTCTTCAACATATTCAACATTAGTTGAATAGATTAACTGTAAATTAGAAAATACAGATGCGTTTTAAATGAAACATATTGTATTATATTAACTAAGGCAGCAGACATACGATATCATTTACAATGCATTCAAATATAAATCAATGCATTCGGAATAAGTAAGATCTAAATGAGAATTAATATAAATCACAGCTATTGATCGAGGTGTTACAAAAAAAAATAATATCATTTCCACATTCTTTAATATAATTTAATTCTTTATTATGAATGTAACTGGCTCTGATATTATTCTAATGTTCAAACATTCTTTGCCTAAAGGAATGAATTAATTTAAGTTGTTATACGAGAAACGGAAAGTAATATCGAATAATTGTGTCTTTCAAGAAATTATTGTACTTATCTAGAAATATTAATAATAAATCTGCGTCCCGTCAGTGTTGCCAGTTTACTACTTTTTTATAATACATAATTTAGATTGCTGTTACTTTTTGCAGTAGCAATTTTCGCCTTATTTAATGGCAGATTAATAAGAATTACAAAAACAAACTGTATTAATAACCAATCAGCATCCTGTTTTCCAATTATATGCAAAGCAGTATACTTAGATTGAACAAGTTAAATGTAAATTTGTAAATGCAGATGGCTTTTGAATGAAATTTATTTTTTACACTGAAGCAGCGAACTTATGAGACATTTTGCAATGCACTCAAACAGAAATTAATACAATACAAAAAAGAAAACACCTATTGTGAAGTTATGTAAATTTTATCTATACATCGATGTGTTGTAAAAAAAAGAAAATTTATTTGATTTTCGCATTTGCTAATGTATTTTCTATGTTTTACTAAAAATGTATATGGCTTTGTTATATTTTCAAAATAAAACATTGTATTATCAGTAAAGAAATATATTACTTTAAGGTGTTAGAGTAAAAATGAAAATAATGTATGGAATAAATCAGCCTTTGCGAATTTAATTTACATTTATAGAATTATGTATAAAAGTTCAGCATCTTATAATTAGATTATATTCAATATATGAATCATAGATTGAATAGGTTAATTGTGAATTTGTAGAAGAAGATGCTAATTGCAGGATACGTATTGTATTATTTGAATTAAAGCAACAAACTTGCGAAATCTTTTATAAAACACTCAAACAACAATCAATATATTTAAGATGCGGAAAGTTCGAACGCGAATTATTCAAGTTATAGCTAAGTATCGAAGTGTTCCAAAACATATAATTTCATTTTCGCATTTTCTAATGTATTTTCAATGTTTTATCATGGATGAACCTGGATTATAACTTTGATACCTATTATTGTATGTTCACACATAATTTGTGAAAAACAAAGAAAATTTAAATCGTTATACTAAAATTGCAAAGTAATATTGAATAATTTTGTCATTTATTTACGTACTAGTAAACCCGTCCGGCGTTTCTCGGCCCTGAATAATAACTATACCGTTTTCAGAGATTACTTTACATATATCTCTATATTGCTATGCTAATCATTTTTTTAAACTAACTTCAACTATTTCCTCGTGGCGTATAATAATAATAAAATTTCCCGACCGCAAGGTCACGTGCGTCATCATAGTAAAGCCATTTGGCGCTAAAAGATTGGTTGGTTGGTTGTTTGATTTATGACGGCCGATTATCTACTCTTGGGATATAGGGCCTAGGGTGGATTGCCCTCCGTGGGGGGTCTTTCTAAGGGATCCTAACCCGTATTTATGGCAAGGTTCGAAGAAAACCACGGAAAACTCCAAACGGTTAGGTCGACGAGCATGACAGGGGTTTGAACCCAGCACGTTCCATCTACCAGCTTTGAGAGAAGAACCTCTCAGCCACTGGTGGGGCATGGCGCTAAAAGGAGTTACTTAAAAAAATAACCTTTCTTTGGCGCTTATTAAGAGTGCTTTTACCACTAAATATCAATATCTTTTGCAGGAATTTTTCATTGAAAAGTATAAACTCATACAAAATCGGGGTAAAAATATAAAATCAACAAATTTAAGGTTTATTTAAGGCTAATATCACGGGCGCGGGTCAACTAGTTTATAATAAATTTTAAATATTTATTTATTAAACTCAAACCACTTATTGTGTATTACTACGTTAAATATAAATTTGATTAATTCTGGCTTTTATTGATCTTATTACGGAATAATGCAGTTGAAAAAAGCACTTGGTATGTTGCTGAGTGTATATATCGCTAGAACCCCACAATTCAGGACTTTTCACCACAGTCAGTCAACTTCTGGATACCTCTTGCTAATGTTAAACTTTTGGCAATAGAATAAAATCGTATATTTAAAATATCTCCTCCGTAAATTAATATTTTTAATTTCTTTAGTTATGTGTACTCTTCTTAAATGATGTCTCTTTTGATCTCTGTACTCTTCTTAAAGGCTCTCTATTTTTTTTTCCTTGGTTGTCAAAATTTTCTAAAATCTATGCTTAATTTAATACTTTAAATTGTTAAAATCTAACGAATTGCGAGAAAGATTTTAACAGTTCGCATAAAATTAAGTAGAAAAATTGACAAGAAGTTTAAAATATTAATTTCCTGAGGAGGTATTTTAAATATACGAATGCATCCTACGTTTATAGGTTTAACATTAGCGAGAGGAATTCGTTAGTTGACAAACAGTCTTAACACTTTCCGGCACAGTGGTCCCACTCCGGGCACAACTAATTTTAATTCCAAACTTGCAAGCGGCACCAAGAATATTTTAATAAAATTTTGTTTCTATAATGAAAGCTTAAAATAAGGAGTTCTTATTTTCTAAAAAAGTCGTTTGTAAATTCTGGTGTCAGTGAGTTATTTCTCATTTTACGAAGAGAATTTGTCTATGTTCCGGAAAGGGTTAATACATTCGCATCTGGAAACAAAAATTCGCGTTTTCGTTCAAAAAGCATCCCAAACTAAGGGCGTGGCTTCTACCTTACAGAAAATGCATTTATATCATGTTGTCCTTTTTTTTAAGATTGCAAGGAAAAAAACGTACATTGACCAGAGTTCGTACGTGTTTACCACAAATTTTTAATAGAATTTTTCGTCTTATTTAAACACAAAAAAGTTTTACATATCCTACAATTAAACGAGGCGTTTAAAATTTCTGCTATTTAACTATTAAATAGAAAAATTCTATTAAAAAATTGTGTCAAAAGCGTACGAACTTTGTTGACAGATATTTACTGATGAATAAACTAGAGAAACTTATCTAGGAACCAATTTACGAATAATTTACAGAAGAAGGAGGAGCATCTACTGCTTTAAAGCTCAGATTTAATAAAAATTGCACGATGTATGCGCGATGCGAATCTGTTAACTTTATATTTATTTTACGTTCAACACAAAATCTCTCTTTTCGGTGACAGATTTTAACAGTGTTGAATTCAGGAATTCAGTTGAATTCAGTTTTTAATGGTTAAAAAGTGCAATTTCCCCCCTGGAACTCTATAATGTCCCCCCCCCGGAGCCACAGAAATCCCTCCCGGAGAAAAGTGTTTGAATTCAACACTGGATTGTAATGTAGCATAATAGTGTGAAGTTTTAGGGTTAATCTCATCGTATGGTTTAATTAACGCAATCAGGTCAATAACACAAATGATGTACTTAGACAAATGTTATTTGGTGCAAGAGTGCTTTATATTTAATGCTATTCACATTGACTTTAAAGGAGATTGTAACCATGGAGGCAACTGTAGGAGAAGGACCCATTTACAGGAAACATTAACCATCGGACACTTGGAAAAAACAACCAGTGTACCAGTCGAATTACTAGTACCGAATAAACTTTAGTAAAAAGTGGACAAAAGTTACTGTATTGAAAAAAAAATAGAAATTGAATTTATTTTGGGAAAGGATCAAAATCGCCGGCGAACTTGGACAGGGTTCGTACGATTTTACCACAACTTTTTATTAGAATTTTTTTATTTAATATATATATACCGGAAATTGTAGACGTCTCGTTTAATTGCAAGCTTTGCAATACTTCTCTGTATTTACATAAGGCGAAAAATTCTATGAAAAAATTGTGGTACAATTGTACGAACACTGTAGGAATATCGGGGAAATACGCTATTCGATCCATCCAACAGAAAATAATCAAAAATCTATTTAAAGAAAATCCTAAAACTGAACCTCACATGCATGTGTCTAGCCGGCGAACTTGGAATATCGGGGAAATGCGCTATTTGATCCATCCAACAGAAAACAATCAAAAATCTATTTAAAGAAAATCCTAAAACTGAATCTCATATGCATGCGTCTAGCCGGTGAACTTGGAATATCGGAGAAATACGCTATTCGATCCATAATAGAAAATAACAAAAAATTATTTAAAAAAAATCCTAAAACTGAGCCTTAGATGAATTCGTCTAGCCGGTACCAAATCTGTAGATCTCTACGTGCAATATATTTCCTTAGCCATTGCCAACAGGCAGACACGCACACAAACATCTTTCTTTTGTTAATATTTATAGAAATATTATTAACAATTCGTCATCTCGTATTTAAGTTATATGCAGTATATTATGCACAGACTGAAAAGGTTAAATGTAAATTTGGAAATGTAGATTATATTTGAATAAATTTATTGTATTATTTCAACTAAAGCAGGATAACTTATGAGGTTTTTATGATGCATTCAGAGAGAAAATTATGCTTTGACAATGAGAAAATGCCGCCTACGAAGTTATGTAAATTTTAGCTGTGCATAAAGAATTTAATTTTGACATTCGCTAAGATATTTTTAATGTATTATTGTGAATGAATCTGGGCTCTAACTTAGATATTATTCCGAATGAATACTAATTTTAAATTCAAGCATAACTGCCAACTTTTAAGCATTTTTTCTATCACTATAGTTAAACAAAAAAAAAATGCCTAATTTAATTCTAAGTTTTTACGATTGAATAAGACAAATATTTTAGTTGAAAAAAATAGTTGAAAAAAAAAGTAAAACGTCACAGCTATGAACTAAAATCTATTACAGAAAAATATTGATTCTCGAAATGTACATCTCATACTTTTATATAGATTTTAAAAACTTATCAGCAATTCGTCTTTTAATTATATCTATGATATAACTTGAATAGTTAAATGTAAATATCGAAATTCAGATGCCTTTTGAATGAAATTTATTGCATTATTTCTACTAAAGCAACAGACCTATCACATATTTTTGGAATGCACTCAAAGATAAATTAATGCTTTGAAGAAACGAAAATTTCGATTGCAATCTTAAGTTGTGCAGATTTGAACTATGCATCTGTTTCAACAGGAAGTATTTGATCTTCGCATTCGCTAATATATTTTCTATGTTTTATTAAAAATGTATGGCGATTTTATATCATTTCAAGATAAAACATTCATTATAATATCAGGAGAGATAGGAATTAATTTCAATTCTGCAGATGTGACATCAATGTCACATCCATGATACATAAGAATTCTCTTTTTAACACTTTCCAATATAGTTGAAAAGTGTTTATGAATTCGACTTCTCAGTCTGTCTGTCTCACGTGTGTTTGTGTTGAATTCTCTCGTCAATGTACTCGGATTGCCATACAATTTTTATATATTATTGAGGTTTACTGTGGAATGTTAGGAATTGAAAATGAATTGTGCAGCATTTATAGTTCGCTTACAGGAATACTCAAAAGAATACCGTTACATTACGGTCCATGGGTGAAAATCGATTGCGGTGCATTTCATTGATCTTAAGATATTGCAAACATAATGAGATTTATATACATGGACAACAACATGCTTTTTGCGGAGCATAGAATACCTAGCATTTATAATTCGTTTACAGGAACGCTCAAAATCATCCCATTACATTATGATCTATGGCGAAAATTGTTTGCGGTATATTTTAATGTTGTTATGATCCTTCAAACATAAAGATATCACTGAAGACCACTGCATGTTTTCTATAGATTATAGAGTGCATAATCAAGGCCTGATTACCAACGGGGCAAACTGCCACCAGGAAATTTTAATAGAAATTTTCATCTTACTTAAACGCCCTATTCATGCAAAATTGCTGCCATGAATAAGGTAAAAATATCTATTATTTTTTTTTTCTGGTGGAAGTTTCTCTCATTGGCAAAGGTGCCGACCTCTCATTAATATTCCGTAATATGCGGGTTAATTTAACCCAGGTGTAACATGTTTCGCACCAGAAATTTTTTTAAGAAATTAAATTAAATAAATTCCACGTAGAAACCTGAAATTAAATAAATAAAGATTCATCCAATAATTTTTCTGGTTTATAGCGTTGTTAAACTGGGTCAGATTAACCAGCATATTACGGAATATTAATGAGAGGTTGGCACTTCTGCTCATTGGTAATCAGGCCCTGTGCATAATATTTATCGTTTATTTACAGAGACACACAAAATAATTCGGTTAAAAAACTTATAAAGGCCGATAATTGCCGGAAGTGTGGCTTCTTCTGTGGAATGCATTTCTAAACTGATCTAATTTTGTAGTGTATTAGGTGTTGAGCATAAATTCTATAGATCACATACTGTGCTACACGAAAGGCTGTGCACACTTTGCCGGAGATGGACAGCAATTCCTGAAAATGAGTGTTTACTGAAATTCGTGTGTTTTTTTAAGATTATTATTTAGATATTTCATTTCATTCTAGGAAAAAATTTAATTTCTTAATAATATCCTGTTATTGCTGGAATTTTTTTTTTTTATAATCCATGCTTGATGCTCGATTTTTCGTTCTTGTTTAAACATGAAGCTGATGTTTCAGAAAATCGATCCTTCTGTATTACGATAAATAAATGTTGGGCAAACATAAAAATACTGAAATTTTTTGCTTTAAGTACATCGTTTAAGTACAAAACTAATTTACGTCTAACAGTGTGTGCTAGAAACGTCCCCATGGATTTGGCAATTTCAGATAAAGATTTAAAGTTTAATTTAAAAAAATGGTAAATTGTAAACTTTCGTACATTGTTTTTATCTAATGAATATGGTAAATAAGATATTTAAGATTTGTTTTAATCTTATTGAAATCTTTATTTTTTCACAATTTTAAAACTCTAAGGCTTGATTTAAAATAACATCTGGGCGGTGCTGCAATTCTCTGAAAAATTCGGAATTGGAAATCTTTGAAATTCCATGTTCTGTTTGAAACGTAGCATGTGTTTCAAAATCAATAATCAGGGTGGCTAGTGGTCAGGGAAAAATACAGTACAAAAATGATAATTACCAGTATATTCTTATAGAAAAATTCAAGTTGATTATTTGATCGAATAATCAATAAAAATTTTTCTATAAGAATATACTGGTGTTTATCACTTTTTTTTACTGTATTTTTCTCTGACCACTAGCCACTCTGATAATATATATTAACTGCAATATAAAACTTGCAATTTTTTAAATTGTTATTTCTTTTTATACAATAATAAAAATGTATATTTAAAAAGCCATTCTTCTTAAGCTGTAGAATAGTTTATTATATTAATTTAGATTTTTGACATTTCAGTATTGCATGTAACAATAACTTTCCTTTACAAAACAAGTGATCAATTCTGAAAAAAATTAGAAAATCTAAATAATATGAAAAATACATGCAGCTGTAATTATTTAGGCTATAGCTTGGAAAATTGTGTAATGTATAAGAAAACGGGAAAAATATTAATTACCTAGCGAAGGATACGAATTTCCAACTAGGGAAAAGTAGGGTAAAACCAGGTACCTAAAGATTTTACTTTGTTGACAAATGTCTAGACGGGCGCAAAAATCCGATACCCCACCAAAAGTGTTTGTGGATATACGGGCTCTTGGAAAACTACACCTATTGCCATAGCAGAGTTGCCAAGTATCCGGCTTTTTGCACATCAATAATATTTTAGTGAAAAATATTGTTGGTTTAAATCGCAGATTCTTCCTATTAAATATAATAACATTTTCTGTACCAAAATACTGGTATCCAAAAAGCCGTAGGCTTGTCAAGTCTGCCATAGGAACCTTCTTCTCTACTTAGGAAAACTACGCGTTTTCTAGGATCTAATAGGCGTTCTCTAGTATCACCTGAAACAGCTCCGAATTTTGGTGGTAGAGTAAAACAGAGTACTAATCAGAAATTACGTTTTTGCACTTCCAGTAGCAAAAAGCTTTATTGTAATAAATTTTGAATCAAACTTTAAAACATATATACATTTTTAAGGCCATTAACATTATTTTCATGTTTTCAAGGAATTTTTAAAGTTGTCGTATAATGGTTTTCTCAGCTTTTACTTCTCGTGTCCACTGCACTCCTCATGTTCCTACTCTTTGTAGACTAAACATTATATCCATCTTTCACCATCTTTTCAGCGAAGAAACACATCATTGCAAAATTCAATGCAAAACTATGGGTATCCAGTTTTACCTCAACAATCGATCAAAAATTAAGAAGGTCGTTCTCCTTGATAGCTGGACGCATACACGGCATCAAAATATCATGTCAAAGCTATAGAAAACAGTGATTTACTTACGTAAATCGATCCGTCAGGCTGTATTTATTTAAAGAGAAGAAAAAGACGATGAAAAATTAAAACTTTTGAGGTGAATTTCTTTCCAATAGCAGTGCACGGACACAGAGATTAACTAACTTCAAAAAACGGTGGTATACTGCTAAGGCACGCTAAGGCATGTAATTAAGATGGGTGCTGTCCACAGGTCAACACACATCAGCTGTAACATAGTGTACCCGTTTTGTCCCGCCTACCCGTTTTTACACTACTCTACCCTATTTATCTTTTTATTATTATGAATATTTTATATCACGCATATTCACCTCCCACAAGAACCTACTGTCAAAAATTTGAGGTAAACTGCTGACATAAGTGAAATAGAAAATGTTTTTTTGTAAATCTACAATTATGTGGCTAAGTGTGTTCTGGCCAAATCCAAATCGGTTGAAAACCGAATCATTGGGGGTGATCATCAATACTTATTATGATGTGAAATAAAACATTTTCTGAAACCAATCACGTTTCATAAAAAAGAAAATAATTTTGAAACTATTTGAACACATATTGAACACTATTTGAAACATTTTGAAAATAACTTCACTGTTACTAGAAATAATAACATAAGTACAGAATTATATATACACAGTCGAACACGGTTAAGAACCGTTTCAAGGGACTGGACAAAAGTCTCGTATTAAGCGTGTTCGCGTAATAGACATGATTTGCACAATGTTGCAGGAGCTTAGTTTATTTACACACATCGTCGCAAACATGTCAAACAACCGAATGTGATAAAATGCATTTTTCATTACTTTTAAAAATTGGTCCTATAGTCACCACGAAATGTTAATAGTATTCTTCACAAGGGTTGGCAGTTTGGCCTTCTTTTTATTTCAGAAATTCCGAATTCATACCAGAAATTTCAAGCAGAAATTTTTGCTTTATTTAATGACACGACATCTCTTGATCACTTACCGTAATTTCCGGCGTATAATCCGCAGCTCAAAGAGCCGTTTTTCGACCCAGAAATATTATTTTATAAAATGTAACTTAAAAGATCGCTGTAACTATTTAACTACCGTAATTTCCGGCGTATAATCCGCAGCTCAAAGAGTCGTTTTTCGACCCTGAAATATTATTTTATAAAATGTAACTTAAAAGATCGCTGTAAATATTTAACTACAATTATTGAATAAAATTTCTGGGTCGAAAAACGACTCTTTGAGCTGCGGATTATACGCCGAAAATTACGGTACAATTATTGAATAAAATTTCTGCGTCGAAAAACGACTCTTTGAGCTGCGGATTATACGCCGTAAATTACTGTAATTTTTCTTCTCAAAATTTCCGCTATGAATTCGGTATCTCCGAATAAATAAGAAGTCCAAACTGGCAACCATGTTTTTCACAAAAATTTTATTAGTATTCTGAATAGGCGAAGAATTCTAATAAAATTTAATGGTAACAATCGGCCCATTATTTAAACTAGCGAAAAGTGCAATTTTTCACATTCGGTAGTTTGACAAGGTAGCGACGAATCATCTAACTGAACTTTAAAGCTTTACAATTTGATTGTATTCAAGTTGTTTGTTTTTATAGAGCCAGCTGGAACAATAATCGAAAATAAATATGGGGTAAAATATGACTTAATTATCTACTAATATCTTACAACCAAAAATAAAACAACAAAAATAATTTTTCTGCTAGCCTTATTTTGTTTAACACAAACCAAAAATTATAAATCTTTTTAGCACAACCCAGTTATTAAAATCATATTTCATACTTATTATAATGAGTATCATTATAATTAGTCCTTAATTTTTAATATAATTAAAAAACTACCCATATGAATGTTTGTGCAAAAAACTATCGTTAGCATGGCGATAAGGACACTGGCAACACTGGAGAAGAGCGACGGAATTCTGATCTTGGTCTATGAATCCACGTCTTTAACGAAATTTTTAGCTCAAGGGACAGAAACTATATCGCATATTAATCGTTCGTGTACTAAACGTGATAATTTTACATTAGTCTAATGGTGATGTTCAAGAGAGTGAAAAAAAATCCGCGTATTAAACGGGATCACGTCTTAACCAAGTACGACTGTATATACTATTACTGAAAAAAATAATTGAAACCAGAATATTTATTTTTAAAATATTATTTGTAATAACTGTGACACCTTTTCTTTATGAATGTGCAAAGTAAAAACTTTTATTCAAGAGAAGGAGCTGTCAATGTTTTGACGCTTCTTTTGTAATAGCTTACAGAAGCTCATAAACATGCTTTATGCGGAGGGGAATTCCTGCTACAGGTAACCTTAAATTGTCCTGTGCTTGCAAAACCGTCTCTAGAAAGCTATCGCTGTAAACGAAAGCTATGTTCTTACAAGGGAACCACTTTTGGTGCAGTTCGCACATATCATCGAGACATGGTGCATTTTGTAGCCCTATACATATAAGTTAGATAACCGATAAAATTTCTCTGTTGAAATCATATTTTATATATATATATATATATTATACTTTTGTTTTTTCATTACTAGAATTTTTATTTTTACTTTTACGCCAAAAGCGAGTTAAGTCACCAAATAGGGTACTACGAATCTAAACGACGACTTCTCACTCACACACAGCAGAAGATTATGACATTCGGACAGGATTGGCGGGGAAAATTACACGATAATGAATAAAGCCAATGTCGCGCCGCCAATAATGCAATTATAATATTGTATTTTTAACACTTTCTAACCTAGTTGAAAAGAGTTTATGACTTCGGTTTGTCTGGCCGTATGGCCGTCTGCCGTCTGGCCGTCTGTCCGTGCTCTAACTCCCGTAAATATGCTCGGATTGCTCTGCAATTTTTATATGTTATTGTCGCTATCTATAGCATGTTCCCTATTTCAACGGAAGTGCGTATCACTTATAGTTTTTACTCACTAAGGTGCATTACAAGAGGCTTACTACAGAATATTGTGTATATAGCAGTCATCGTTCATTTACAGGGACACACAAAAGAATTCTCTACTGCGTGTTAAAAATAATTCCTGGAAGTGCGTTTTAAGTTACTGAACGCGATTTTAAATTTAACTCGCTTTTTGCCTATTATGTGGTGTGTATAAATTCTGTAGATCATATACAGGGAAGCACAAAAGTTCGCGAACACATTTCCGTTTATTGACAGAAACTCCAGAAGGAGAATTTTAAACTGTGCTACGCGTTTCCTAACTGAACTAAAATTTAGCATCCTATGTAGTATATATACAAATCTATAGATCATATACAGGGCTGAATAAAAGTATTTAGATATTTTTTCGAATATTGTATATGTTGGAAATTCCTGAAATTATGTTTTTAAATATGCTATGCGTTTTCCAAATTGTTTACTTAGATGTTATCTTTCAGCTTATTAAATGGTATGATTTGTAAAATTATTTTGGAAGCGTTGGAAAGTGTTACATAATCCATGCTTGACGCATGATTTTTCGTTCTTGTTTCCAATTGAAATTCGTTTGTTTTTAAAGGAATTTTTAAACTTTCTTCAATAATTTATTCGTATTATTAACTAATTTGAATTTTAAAGTATTAAAAAAAAATAAACCTTCTCTGTTAATAGTGCGATAAGTGGCCTCGAAAATTAAAATTTCAGAAAGTTATATTACTGTAGAATCAATAAATATTATTTTATCAGAAAATTTTCATCGCTTTTCAAACTTGTTTATATATATGGCTTTAAAATGCACCATGCTAGGTGCGAGATGCACCAAAAGTGGTTCGTTTGTCAGATTTGACTCAATGTAAACCCTCTAGCATGTAATATTTGAAATACTTAGCTCAAATCAAAACGAAAAAGTGTCTGTTACAGTATCCCTATAATTGCATTTGTACAAATTATGTGCTGTAAATTTTATTTTATCAAATTTCTTTTATGTTTGTTTGTTTACAAAGTTCTTAAATATGAACACATTTAAAAGTTACTGAAATGTTTTATATTATTGCTTGCAGCATATTTAATAGGAATTTATTTCACACAAAGAAACTGTTGCTAATATATACGTGCATCTTTGCTGCTTTTTTATTCACTTGTAGTAAGACCTAGTATGCTATTTTTGATAAAATTGAATATTACAAAACAATTTTTAATAAGCCCCTAAACAGTTTTCGAAGGATAGGCGTCGACTGAGCGAGGGCAATCAGGTAATTTTCTACCGCTAATTTTAGAATGCTATGTTTGTCATAATTACTCAAAGTGATTAATAAACGACAAAAAAAACTTTTAAATATTAGTTTTTCTAGAAAAGTATTTATTTAAAAAAAATGTGATAAACAAATCATATATTTAATATTATATTATTGTACAAGGATAAGTGCAGAGTTAAAATTGGTTAAAATTGTTGAAAATGATTATAAACAAACTTGGTTATATTGGGCTTTAAAATGCACCAGTTCTCAATGCTAGATGCGAGCTGCACCAAAAGTGGTTCGTTTGTCAGATTTGACTCAATGTAAACCCTCTAGCATGTAATGTTTGAATTACTTAGCTCAACTCAAAACGAAAAAGTCTGTCACAGTATCCCTATAATTGCATTTGTACAAATTATGTGCTGTAAATTTTATTTTATCAAATTTATTTTATGTTTGTTTGTTTACAAAGTTCTTAAATATGAACACATTTAAAAGTTACTGAAATGTTTTATATTATTGCGTGTAGCATATTTAAGAGGAATTTATTTCCCACAAAGAAACTGTTGCTAATATATACGTGCATCTTTGCTGCTTACTTATTCACTTGTAGAAAGACCTAGTATGCTTTTTTGGATAAAATTGAATATTACAAAACAATTTTTAATAAGCCGCTAAACGGTTTTCGAAGGATAGGCGTCGACTGAGCGAGGGCAATCAGGTAATGTTCTACCACCAATTTTGGAATGCTATGTTTGTCATACTTACTCAAAGTGATTAATAAACCACAAAAAAACTTTAAAAAATTAGTAGTGTGATTGCTTTTTTTCGCGCCTGTGAAGTCAGTGCCTATGGCTTGAAGAAAATGCAGCTAAAACGAAGTGACAAAAATTATTGTGATTTCCCTAAAGCAGATAAAGAGGTGAAATTCTTTTCTAAAATTTCTCAAATTGTAATGAAGATAATTTACTCATTTTACGTTACATATTAAATCATTAGACGCATACTTGAAATAGTGTTAGTTATTGTTAGTTGTAAAATAAAATATTTTGTTACATTTTAAAAGAAAGTTTATTTTATTGCCCTTAAGATTATGAAATCCATGCCGTTCTACCTCACTGGTGAGGTAAGACCGGTTGATTTGAGTTTTTCTAGAAAAGCATTTACTTAAAAAAAATGTACTAAACAAATCATATATTTAATATTATATTATTGTACAAGGATAAGTGCAGAGTATTTAAGAAAGGTTAAAATTGTTGAAAATTAAGGCTCCAAGAAGGAACTAATAAAACGGTGACTTAACTTTTCCCACATTTCTTGAATATGCTCAACAAAGTTCATTATTTTGCAGTAGACATTAAATAGCTATTTATCCAGGCACAGACTTAAAGAAATTCAATTAACCCTTTGATTACGGGTCAGGAATGGCGATTATTTTTATATTTAGTAGTACCACAATTTACAAACAATTTTCCTTGTTGTATATTTATCGTGGAAATGTCTTACTATAAGTGTATGGCAGAGATTATTCTTTCAAAAAGTTGTAGTGGGACGAATGAAATAACAAGTGGGTAAGTGTGATGAAAGATAGCACAAAGGGTTTCTTTTAATATTCCTTTCAAAACATGTTATCCTTTAATTAATGAATTAAAATAAATTTTATTTTCCAAAAAAAGAAAAATCATGCTCTTTTATAATGTAAAAATTAACCGGTATATTTTTTCGAATATCTGAACAGATTCGATAGCAGCCTTAGCCCGCTATTCAGCGCTGTCATAATAATATCTGTTTTGTGGACTAAATGCGATATATTTTTTTCAAGTAGTTCCTCTTCTTTATTAATAGTCCCTGTTCGCATTATTAATTACATTATTGTCTATTAGCGTTTTGTTTGTTATATTTCTATACAAAAATCAACATTTTGCAATAAATATAAATTCGGTTCTAATATGTGATCGTTATAAAAAATAGATTTCTGGATTCACCGTAAAAAATGTGCATAGATGCAAAATTTTCTAATCGGTGAATGCAATATTTAAGAAATAATAACAGAGCTTTTAATCACTTACTACCTTCGAAATTTGCGGGGTTTTTTTTTCATCCTTCAACAGTTGAACGTCTAGCTGATAAATAGTATAAGCCTCGGATTTCACAACCAGTTGCAAATGTTCTTTTGATTTGAATAAAAATTATTTTCATTAACGCAAAAATAATTAGTAATTTCTGTTCTAATTACGCCATCTCTATAAAAATTAGATTTCTGTGTTTGCCTTAAAAAAATACGCATAGATGTGTAATTTAAAATCGATAAATGCAATAATAATAAAAAAAAATCTGTAGAGCCTGAAAAATTCCTCGTCCACCATCTTTGATCAGTGTGGACAAGTGTTAGACTATTCGACTGTGATTTTCCAATGAAAGTGGCGAATATATAAATTAAACGAATATATTTAAATCGATTATTAATTGATATTTACACTTCTAGTGGGAGTAATAAAAATTTTTAGAAATTCTAAAAACTCTTTTTTTTTTTTTTTTTTTTTTTGCGTGTGTGTCCGAAATTTTACGTTCCTAGGTGGAATAGTTCATGAAATAGGCGTTTCTTTTAAAACGTCCTATCTTTAACACCATTGCAATGCTGTGACTATAGCAACCCTTACCTTCCTTATCTGGAGTATCAGCATGAATTTTCTTTGTGGTTTGATTATTAAATTCTACCCTATAGTTGAATAATTTTCCGATTAATTAGTGGTTTTTTTAGGAGTTTAATTAATATCTTGTGTTAATGAATACATTTTCAAAATTTTATGATTTCCAGTGTGACAGGGACACTCAGCTGTAAGTATACAGAATTTCAAGTGTTTAACGTATACAGTTTCCGAAAACGGACTCTGTGACGGACAGACAAAGAAGTGAGACTAATAGAGTTTCGTGAGATAATCAAAACCCTAAAAAACTAGTCTACTGGGATTAAAAAAATTATTTTACCAGTAATTTCACGTAAAATATATAACTACGCACAAATAGATGCATTTCAATGATTCTATGATTTCCTTTTTCATATCCTGATATCGATCTGGACATTTCGAGATCCGTGTGAGAGGAGTTGAAAAAATGGAGTTTTAATTTACTTAAATTGGTATAATATAAATTAAGACAATTTCATCTTAGATATACTAAAACTGTTTTACCGCATCACCTGATTAATTTAATAAAAAATGAAGGCAAATCCATATATGAAGAATATATACTTATAATAATTCATCGCTTAGAAATATTTTTAATTACAGATTATATATATATATATATATATATATATAGAGAGAGAGAGAGAGAGAGAGAGAGAGAGAGAGAGAGATAGATATATCAATTTAAAGAACATGATTTTCTCTTACTTTTTGTTATTTTTATTTGCCGCATATTCCACAACCTGTATTGGAACTATGGAGAAACATTTTCAAACTACTTTTAACTTAAAGGGTTACATATACGTTCTCAAATTTAAAAAAAGTCGATGTTTTTTGACGGAAATTGAATCCTTATAGTGTGTAAAATTATGAGAAAAAAGATTTAAAGTGATACCTTAATTACTAAGAAAGATATGAGCAAAAATGTGAGCACGCGCACGATCGATAAAACCGACCTCGTCGAAAACATTCTGCTATAAATTCTACTGCCTTTAAATGAGCAGATTAAGGCACAGGGCGGTCCACAGTATGGAACAGGAATAGAAAATTAAGTGTAAGTTGAAAAAATAATTATCAGTATATTTTTTTCTTCTAAAACTTTAAACACGATTTTCTGGAAACAACATTTTTCAACATAGGCAGCGTGATAACTTGAACAATTTTCAAAATTTTTTGATGAAATTTGCGTTCATATACGCATATGTAAGTTGTCTAAGAGCCATAGAGGTATTTTTTGAAAATTTTAATTTTAAATTTTTTCCAATAAATTTAAATGTCAAAATTTTAGACGAAAATTGATTTCTTTTTTCAAAATAGTGCAATTTTCTCATTTTTTTTTCAAAAAAAAAAAATAAAAATTTTAGCAGATGGCTCATGCTTATAGCTACAACCTTATTTTATGTGAAGAAACTAGGATTTTCATCATGTTTTTTGTTTTGTATAAGAAGTTAGGATATAGGAAGTAAAGGACTGCCTATCGATTCCGGATATTTTGGTACAGGTCAACGCGGCTGCAGGCGTCCAATATAATACGTGACCAAATTTAACAAAAGAAATATTTTTAAATATTTGAAGCAATAACAAACAACGTGGAATTAGATGTTTTTTTTAATTAAGTTTACTCCCTTCCTAAAAAGAATTCCAAAATATTGCAATTTTTCGCCGCCGAGAACATATGTAACTTCTTAATGTAAATAAAGAATATGTATTTAACCCTTGAATGTCTAGTGTATCAAATTTGCAACACCTTTTTATTTAACTTTTAATAAATAAATCAAGTTCTTCGGAAACACTATATTTATATAGAAATATTATTCCTGTAAAAAATCATATAAATATGCTACTAAATAAAGTTAAAAATATATCTTAAAATTTCTGATGTCTAATTCCTCACCCCCTTAAATACATGAATTTCTCTTTTAGAATGTTTTTTTTTTTTTATAACTTACTAGCAAGCTACACCCGCTGCGCTGGTCGGTTTCTACAAATAAACCTTGAATCAAACGAAATATATCGTTTATTTTGATCTTGTATTTGAAAGTAATCTGTATATTTACCTGGAATATCCTTTCACATTACTGAAAAATGACGTGATTGCGCTATTATATTTTCTAATGTGCAGTCAAAATTTTAGCTGTTAAGGACCAACTGTTTTATTTGGTCATTTACAGTTAAGGTTTGCTAAAGAATGATAAAACTATATGCAATATACTAAAACCATCACTAAAAAGTGTCGAACTAACAATGCAAACAAATTAACTAACAAAATCCATTCAATAGAAGTTGTTTATAAAGGCTAATCTTTGATAATCGGGTTCATCTGATTATAGAACTTTTCCACATAATTCTAAAACTAACAGAACGATATGAAATATACTAAAACCATCCTTATAAATTATCTACTTAACAATGCAAGTCGCAAAAAATACGCCCAGTAAAAACTTTCAAAAAGGCTAATCTTTCGGAATCGGGTTCACCTGAGTATATAACCTTCACACATAACTGTTTGACTAAGCAACGTAGAACAATACGTAGTACATTAAAACCATTCTTGAAATAGCATCTAACTAACTAACAATACAATTATCATCAAACTCCTTCCAGTAGAACTTTTTCAGAAGGCTAATCTTTCATAATCGGAATCAAACATTGAAAACGCTAATATTTGATTAAAAAAATGGTCACCCGATTTTCGAATTTCCCCCTATAATTCTAGAACTGAGCAACGTAGAATGATATGTTATATAATAAAACTTTCCCTAGAAAATTATCTAACAGTGTAGGTTCCATCGAAATTCATTCGGCAAAATCTTTTAAAAAGGCTAATATTTCATAATCGGATTGATCTGATTATAGAACTTCCCAGAATAATTCTATAAGTAAGCTACGTAGAACGATATGTTATACAATAAAACCTTCCCTGAAGAATTATCTTACAGTTTAAGTTCTACGAAAATCCATGCAGCAGAACTCGAGTTCTAAGAAGCTGGAACGAAATTTCATATACGTAGAAGTAAATAGAAGTATATTGTCATTAATACAGTTTGCATTTGAATTAAAAAAAAGGTACTTTTCGGTCAGCCGGGCGGCCGTGATATATATATATATATATATATATATATATATATATGTATATATTCATACATGTAAGTGTATATATATGTATGTATATACATGTATTTGTGTAGATATATGTGTGTAAATATACATGTACATATATATCACTGGCGCCCGGCTAGCCGAAAAGTACCAAATAAAAATACTGCAAAAATGCAGTCGTGCACTTAAAAAAAACACCTTTTGGTTTAAAATCTCTCATCAAAACTGTTTTTCTTTTATTTTTCTTTTCTTTCCTTTTCTTAAATAAAATTAGTAACAGTTTTTTATTTTATTTTTCCAGATGTATAGCCATTTCAATTCTTTCAGCAACAAAAAAAGACACCTTTTGGCTTAAAATCAAATTGTTTGGGGTCAAAAGTAAAATCAAAATCGCCAAAAACAAAAGATACATTGCCAAATATTGTTTCAATATAGAAATCTTGCCCCTTGAATAATTTTTTAAACATTACGAACATTCCCAATCATGTTTAAATTAAATATTTTCGTTTTATAATATTCTCGCATCAAAACTCTTTTTTTCTTTCTCTTTCTTTTTTCTTTCTCTTTCTTTTTTCTTTCTTTCTTTCTTTTTTTTTAATCAAATTAGTAACAGTTTTTCTTTTATTTTTCGAGATGTACAGCCTTTTCATTTCTTTCTGCAACAGTAATGATTGCCAAAAAATTAGCAATGGTAACCTGTTCGGCCAAAATAACAGAACTTTCAATCATAATTCTATAACTAATCTACGTAGAACGTTGTGTTACATACTAAAACCTCACCTGAAAAATTATCTCTCGAACAGTGTAAGCTCCAACAAAATCCATTCGGCAGAACTTGAGTTATAAAGGAAGGGGACGAAATTTCCGTTTGTGTTTTATATATACTAGGGCATCCAACCCGGGTTTCCCGGGATAGAGAATATATGTGAAAACCATTTATTTTTTTTAATTGAAAACTCTAATAGATTTTTTACATTTAATAATTTTTGTTTGATTGCCCGCTAATAACACCAAAGAGCATTTTTATATGAAATATGTCAATTATATATTCAAATAAAATTTTGAAATTTATTAAAAGCGGTAATTTCGTATTGCCTTTTCGAGTCAGAAGTTAATAGCCGAAGAAATCTCTAAAAATTTCGTTATCTGCAGCAGTTTTTTTTAATTATTCTGATAATTTCAGCAGTTTTAAGTGCTTATTTCAATTACATGTCTGTTAAATCTGTGTTTTGTTTATACTATTTTATTTACTCCTTAATGAAGTTTTTATTTCGTTATTAAATATTAGCTGGAAACAAATGCTGAACTTTTTATAATGTTTAAAGTGCAAACAGATTAATAATTTGTAATCGTCTGCCAGCGATAGAGATAGATGAAAAAAAAAAATCATGCTTGAAATTTAATTTGAATGCTATAAGAAATCAGTCAATTAAGATACAGTTTTCAAACACATTGCATTTGAAAGTAGATTTTTTTCCCTATATAACGATGTAAAAATTAAAAATGTGGGATGTTTAGAAATTAAAAAATTGCAGTAGCAAAAATCGCAAAACCGAAATTTCATCGTCAACTGTTGCTATTCCACCGCCCCCTGAATACTAGGCCTGCGCGCTGAAAAAAATGGCGGCTGTCGCAGGCGGAATCGTTTGTACAGTCACTCGAACTTCAACACCAATAATATCTAAAAGTTTTGTTTGACTTATTTGATCTCCTAAAAACAAGGCGAAGAAAACTTTTAGAAATTATTGGTGTGGAATTTCGAGGGACCGTTCAAACGCTGAAAAAAAAAAATCGGCCTTCGACAGCCGCCATTGTTGTCAGCGCTCAGGCCTAGTATTCAGGGGGCGGTGGCCATTCGCAAAGTGACGTCAGCGTTACGCACGGACACGTTTGTCCTTTATAATATAGATAGTAGATACTAAGGATTAGACATCAGAAATTTTAAAATATATTTTAACATTTTTAGCATATATACATTTTTTGCATATTTATGTGATTTTTAGAGGATTGATATTTCGATTTGAATATAGTGGTTGCGAAGAACTTAATTTATTTATTAAAAGTTAAATAAAAAGTGTGGCAAATTTGATACTCTAGAAATTTAAGAGTTAAGGTTTTTTATAGAAGAAAAAAGGTATATTTTTCTTGCTTAGCACGTAATCCGGGATATTTCTATCTGTAAATGTCCCATAAGTCAGATGGAATAGAATATGTAACATCATATTTTAGTCACGTAAATCGATTTATTCTGTTGAAAAACATAAAATCATTTCTGAAGTAAACGTTTTCAGGAAATCACATTTCCAAAAAAATTAACAAATTTAGAAATTTATGTTATAGCAAAATACTGATATATATATATATATATATATATATATATATATATATATTTAAGGTATTTAAAAGAAGATGTTTGTCAGTCGATTATGCAGTTTTCGTACGCATTTACCACAATTTTTAATAGATTTTTTCGCCTTATTTAAATGCAGAAAAGTATTACAAATCCTGAAATTAGACGAGGCGTCTATAATGTCTGCTATTTAAATATTAAACAGAAAAATTATATTAAAAAATTGTGGTAAAAGTGTACGAATCCTATTATGTTTTTATAATAATAGGGATTACTTTTATTACATTCGTTTCATGCAGGGAAATAGTTTTATTAAAATTTTGCAGTATAACTACCGTAATTTCCGGCGTATAATCCGTAGCTCAAAGAGTCGTTTTTCGACCCAGAAATATTATTTTATAAAATGTAACTTAAAAGATCGCTGTAAATATTTAACTACAATTATTGAATAAAATTTCTGGGTCGAAAAACGACTCTGTGAGCTGCGGATTATACGCCGGAAATTACGGTAGTAATCTGCCTAAAATTGCTGAATAGAAGTTACCGAAAGCTTTCTCAATCCGAATAGGTTTTTATGAATGAAATACAGATATTTTATTCAGTATTTTTATCTAAACGTTATATGTAAACTTTTGAATTAAAAAAAAATTATTACTGTCAATTAAGAGAATGTTTGCGAGTCAATGCGTTTTAAATAAGTTAATGCTGTTTTCAATCAGGTTTAAAATATAGAATTAAAAAAATCGTTATAAAAAGTAATAATAATGATAAAATGATATTTTTAACGATAAATGATATTTTCAAACATATGCCAACATTTGCTCTTAAATGAAAATTAATTAAATAGGTAAAATATAGTAATTACATCCAGAATTTTATTTTATTTATTTATTCAATAAAAATACATG
The DNA here is from genome assembly GCA_963931845.1 of Maratus michaelseni. Classification (NCBI taxonomy): domain Eukaryota; kingdom Metazoa; phylum Arthropoda; class Arachnida; order Araneae; family Salticidae; genus Maratus; species Maratus michaelseni. Next base: position 220,878,113 of record OZ007595.1, read on the forward strand.
CATCAGACATGTGTTCTTGACACTAATTATGACCGTCTACATCCAGGATTTAATTTTATTTGTACCGATGTAAACACAAATTATTTTCTTTTTCGGATGTTTAAAAAATAAGGCTGGGCTATCGGTTACATTTGTAAGGCATAGAAAGATTGGGATCTTGAATAATGAAAAAATACCTAAAATAAAATCCATTTTTACTATACAATAGAATATATATATATATATATATATATATAAAAGCAAAATTTCGTGTCTTTAAAATACAGAAAAATCTTCTAAATAATCCTCGTGTGGAATCTGAAAAATATCCTTTTCAGGCAGGTTTTCTTCTTTGCAGGAATACCTTTCCTTAACACTAGAACTACCATGAGCGGTCATTTTGACCGCTACCAAATGAATACATTCCTATTCAAACCAGAAATTTCTATTTAAAATAAATTAAATATAAAGCTCTCAGAAATATGTTAAATGAAAAAGTTAAATAGTTTTAAATAAAAATGCTGGTGTAAATTATTTTTATAAAACTTGAGTAAAATTCCCGGTCGTTCTAGTGTTAATTTCCTCCCCCCCCCCTAATTGCAATGTGTTATTTTAGCTAGACCATGAAATTTTACGTGTAAAACGAATTTTCGTAAAACCTAAATTTCATTTTCTCATGATTTAGTGTATTAAATCAGCATGTTCATTAATGCTAAACAGTCCAGGAATTCTACTGAAGTTTTAATAAAATGCTTCATACCAGAATTTTTATTTAAATGTCTGAACTTTTCCCAACGGCTCAATTTAATACACGACACTCTACTTGCAATAGACTGGGCGTTAAGTTGATTGCAACTCGGAAGCCCCTTAATCGACGTCAACTGTGCGGCTTGCATTTATTACTTTTACATACCTGCCAACATTGTACTAAACTTCCGTACAATGTAGGTTAATTTAACCGAGGTTAACCACGTTTCAAACCAGAATTACTTTTAAGAAAATTTAAACAATTAGGTTCCATGTAGGAACATGAAACTAAATATACATTATTTTTTTATTATATTTTCTGGTCAGAAATGTCTTTAACCTGGATCAAATTAACTCATATTGTACGGAAGTTTAGTTGAATGTTGGCAGGTATGCTTTTATAAAACCTTTCTGGTTCAAAACGACATACTTTCATTTCGTACTGGTCAAATGACCGTTGTAGATATACAGGGTGCATCCGAAAAATGTATGCACACTTTGAATGATTATAATTCCTGTTTTTATTCACGTATAATTAATATTTATGTTGCAAAAGAGTCTACATAAATGCATAACTTTCCTCCTACCGAAGATGTTGAAAAGTATTACCGTTATGGTCAATAGACGGCTTATAACGGTGGGCTATTGATTCACAAACTTCAAGAAGCGTTTCATTTGGTGTTGTGGCGCATTCTTGATCAATTGCGGTTCCGGAACGTTGTCTATGATCATCGATTTCTTTCAAACTAATCTTTTATCCGATGAATTGTAAGTCGCATAGGTGGATGGATCTTTGTGAAACTCCCTACGATATTATTGTTTTTGTACTTCTGCTACATTTTCATACTTACAATAGTATTTTAAAATAATTTTTTTTTTCAAAAGTTAATCTACAGTTGCTCCACTCGTTTTTTCCAATTAATTACACTTTGAAAAGAAAGAAATTTTAGAAAGTTATGACCCGTTAAAAAGTGTATGTATACATTTTTCTGACGAACCCTGTATTTAGTGTTGTCGGATTTTAATCCATTGTCGGATTTTAATCCATTCGCTGCCAACCCCGAGTGTACTCGCGGTTATTCAATCTAAAATTACGAATTCGCACCGGAAATTTTGAAAGAAATTTTTTTATTTTGAATTATCCCGAAATGTCTGTAATTAACTAAAGTAAGTATATATTGCTATTATTTTCTGCTTTGAATTCAAACTTTTAAAATAAAATAAAATTTCGTAATTTCAACCCGGCAGTGAACGTGTTTTTAAACCCTTGGGGACGAGCGACACGTATACGTGACGCATAAGATACTTAGAATCCTCGATTATTCCCACCAGTTATTTTTTATTGTAAGCTTTGCCTTTTGTGATCCTAGCATTTCTGTGATTAAAGTAGGCGAAAATTTCTGTTTTGAAAAACCGGTGGTAAAAGATTAAAAATTCTGTAAAGGACGTTCGTCGCGAAGGGGTTAATAACGTGAAGTTTAATGATAACTCACGTATATTAAAATTTTATTAATTTAATTTTTCGTTTTGTTATAGTACTTACCGTATTTTTCTGTGCGTGGATCCATCACAATTCCGAGAAAAATAACATGCCCTTCCATTTGAATACAAGTATTTCCGTATGGTATCTTACACCTTACATAATCGGAGAAATATATCACAAATTCTGCAATATAAAAATGTGAAGGAAACTATTCTAAAATATTGATATTCAAACGTAAGGACATGTTATTTTTCTCGAATTTTGGAGCCGACTTATACGTTTGAAAATGCGGTATATTCAATATTTATTGTTCAATATTTATTTCCAGTTTAGACAGTTCTAACGAAATGGTAACGTAAATAATGCATTTATTTTTTTGTTTTTAAATTTTTTATGCCTTTTTCTCCCGTTATAATTTTCATACTTTAACATATTTATTGTGAATTTATTGTTTAATACTTTCTATACGAAACGTGATCGTATATTTTCTTATAATATATTATATTCTTTGACGGTCTTTGTAGTTCTTGAAAACAATGAAGCAATTTTTTTTAAAACAGATACCGTTAAATAATTGTTTAATATACGTGTATTGTGTGATGTATCATATGTCATTTGAACAAAATCTCTACTGTTTTCGGTACATTGTAATTCCTATTGCCGGAATGTATTTTTAAAAATTGATTTTGAGATTTTGTATAAGAGAAATTATTTTATATTAAAAATATATATTTAATAAAGATTGATGAGTCTTAATTTTTTTAATTTATTTAAATTTTTTTCTGTTTTTTACTTAACGGTTGTATGTTTCTATACTTCCGTTACATGTTACACCTAATTATCTTTAATAGTGTATTATTTTATTTTGTTTTGTGAATGTGATAAATAATATATGCTGAATTCATTCAATAATATATTTTCTATCTCTGGCAATTCCTTTATATGTAAATTAAATTTTATTATGAAAAAAAATAATAGATTGCTTTTTCAAAAATTTTATTTAAACTGCAGTTACATGTCTTTCATGTATCATCTGTAAAATTCTTTGTAATAATTTGTTGTAACACTAGTCACCAAATACAAATACTCAGAGACAGGAGGTATCCGTTTTTAATTTTAGTTATTAGCCATGCATGTACACATTGTCTTTTGTCATTAATCTTTATTCGGGAGATCGGACAGCATCTGTCCCAGAATACATTCAAACTTGGACAGATGCTGTCCGAAGCCCTGTATAAAGATTAATTTTGAAATAATCTGACAGAATGAAATGTCATGATATTTTTGTATCCTTTTTTCTTGATTTAAAACGTACGCATCATTTATTTAACAAAAATAAGTTTTTAATTCGTATACACAGGGCTTTGCAAATTTGATAAAATCTGGCAGCCAGCAAAAATTTTTGTCGCCAGTAAAAATATTTACTCCCTTCCCTTCCCATAATCGAATCCGTCCTATTCTACAGTAGTATCATGCTACATTAATGATTTAAAGAACCCCTCTATATTTAAATCTATATTTCTTGTCATATACACGTTAATATCAGGCCAGTTTTAATGTGCAGACGGACAAAAGCAACAAAAAAATCTAGTATGTTGTGGAAATTACAAACCTTGCTTGTACAGGGTTCGTACGCTATTACCACAATTTTTTAATAGAAGTTTTCTATTTAATATTTAAATAGCAGAAATTGTAGATACCTCGTTTAATTGTGGGATTTTCAATACTTTACTGCATTTAAATAAGAAGAAATATTCTAATAAAAATTGTGGTAAAAGCGTCCGAGCCCTGTTCCATATAAATCAAAGCAATTAAATGATTTAAATAGTACAATAAATCACATCAATTTAACAAATTGTTTATTTATGTATATATAAACGCATAATATGGTTATGGAATCGTGGACAACGAAGATATTTAATGAAGGAAAACTACATTTATTTGCGTGCATTTAAACTGGAGAGACAAGCATCCCATATTTCGAACAATTCATCGAATTTTGAAACCACCTCTTAGATGTATGCAACCAAAATTGAATGACAATGTATTCTCATATTGAAGATGATAACCATGAAGTTTCGTTGAATTGTGTGTATTTAAATTGGAGTTATATGTATCGCATATTTCGAACAAATCACCGAATTTCGGCACCCGTTCTTGGATGACCGGAACCAAAATTGAATGACAATCTATCCCTATCATGAGAATCCTAAATAATTGTCATACAAAGCACATTTAGAAAATTTATTTTATACAAAATTCTTCTTACAAAATTCGATACAAAATTAGCAATTGGTCAAGATTCCTGGCCAAAACCTGGTGCATGAAATAAACAGTGCATTTCGGGTTTTGGCCGGCCAATTCGCAAACTGGCCAGAAAACCCTTGTGCAGTATACAACTTGGGGATCCAAGGCAATCTCGTAGGCGGCATTCGAGTGATTAGGAAAGAAATTTCCATACTGTGACGATTATACTCTGAATTTTCGCCTCTGTGATCTATTCTGATACAGCGGAATCATTGTGACGATTATATTCTGATCTGCTGAAGAAATAATTTATAGAAAACGAAGAACTAATAATTTATAGAATTAATTAATGTTTTATTTATATAACATTAATAATAATTATAGAAAACAGTTACATAATCATAATTACTCTATTCTGACAAATGGAAACTCTTCATCAAGTCTTCCGTCAAGTAACCGTTATCTACAAAAAGGGCGGAGTGACTGGATACTTTGCTGTGTTTTTTAACAATTTAGATAACGTCAACCGAAACATTTCGCCATTTTCAACAAAACGTCAATTCAAATTGCTAATACAGAAATCAGTATTATAGAGGTCTTTCTTAAAACAAGGTCTATGCGCTTCGCAATTTTAGTTTATTAATTGATGCAGTGCTTTCTAGCAAGAATTTTTATACAAGGTAATATTTGCTCACCATTAACAACATGACTTTTATATCCTAATTTCAATACAAGCAGTGTTAAAAACTAGAAATTTACACTTATTAGACGTATTTGTTGCGAAATATTTCAGTTTTATTTACGAAAATGTTCTCTTTCTGTTAAATATGATGCCATTTTTACACAGTAAAGCACTATGGTCTTTTCCTAAATAAAACGGGAAAATGTAGAACGGTGGAACATTTATAGTAATGTAATATGCATGAATATGCATTTTTATTTATATAGCTGAGAAAAAAAAATTGCTATAATACTGTCAAAAGGACTCAAGTTTTCGCTGCCTTTTACTTCAACAGTACACTATAAAAAAATCCTGAGGTTACTAAAATGTTTTTAGCAAATTTGTATTCCACAGAATTTTTAAGTAACGGGTATTATAAACCGGAATCATTGATAGCTGTTTTCTGGTAACACTGACAAATTTTCTTGTAACTGAGTAAGAATACAAAAATGTTTTGAGTAATTGCAAGGATCAATGAGAAAAACTACATTTTTTTTTAGTAGATCAATCCATTTTTTTTACAGTATATAGCTTTGACTCCATATGGTCTTACTAGATGAATGACAACATTTTGAAAACATTTCGACACACCATTGAAAAGACAATGTAAACTTTGTCATTTGGGCATAATCGTAGTAAAGTATTGCCATTTTCTGAATGAAAATGTACATTTACAGTCGAATTTCTTTTAAAAAGTACGTCATTATCACAAATGAAAGTAATTTCTTCTATTGAAATTTTGGTACCTAATTTTAGAGTGAACGGAAAGAAAAAAAAACTGAAAATTATGTCATTTTGATGCGATTATAATAAAATGCTGCAGCTTCATGTTTTTAAATGGATGTTTTCTTTTGATAAATCATGTCAGTTCAATTTTAATGCCCTTGACACTTTTATTGTTTTAAACACCATTTTTGCAAAATTGAAATTTTATTTTATTTTTATCGTTATAATAAAATGCCATCAATGAAGGTACAAGAAAGCAAATATCATGCGTCAAGCATAGATTATAAAAATACTTTGCAACACTTACAGAATATTTAACAAAACTTCACCTTTTGATAAGGTAAAACAACAACAACAACAACAACAACTCAACTAACATTTTAGAAAAGGCATGGCACATTTGAAAACCTGAACATAGCCGGAAAGAAACTACAATCACTTTATGAAACCCTATATATGATCTGTTGATTTGTCCATATTCTATATAGTATTGTAAAATTTAGTTTAGTAAGAAAACGAATAACACAGTTGAAAATTCGCCTTAAAAATATTCGAACGTACCGTAATTTCCGGCGTATAATCCGCAGCTCAAAGAGTCGTTTTTCGACCCAGAAATTTTATTCAATAATTGTAGTTAAATATTTACAGCGATCTTTTAAGTTACATTTTATGAAATAATATTTCTGGGTCGAAAAACGACTCTTTGAGCTGCGGATTATACGCCGGAAATTACGGTACTTGCAATCTTTTTAAAACCCTGTATATTACCTACCTATTTTTATACACGCCACATATTAATCTATAATTTAATTCATTCATTCATAAGCATAAAACTAGTGAAATCACACTTCAAAGAATTGCATTTCATAAGCAGCCAAGTATCAAGTTCTGTGCATAACCCTGTATTCGATTTCATTTATATTAAAGAAACATATTTTAGTGTTTTAAATGTATTTGAGCTTGAAAATGTATAATTCAAATTAAAAAGTATATTAAATATAAATTTTTAAAAGCACCTCAGTAATGCTTACGAATTATTTTGTTTAGCCCTGTATACGATTAATAGAATTTATACACACCACGTAGTATGCAAACATTTATTGAACTTAAAGACGCATAATTGAAAACGACTTCCAGCAATCAACCCTAATAGATAATATTTCAGATACTGTATTCGAAATCGATTTTGTGTCCCTGTAAATGAACAATAATTGCTATGAACATCATATGCTACAGCAAGCATCTTGTCATAAAAATCTGTAATGTGTATCAATTTCATCATATTTGAAATAGTAAAACACAATTAAAATGCGCTGCAAACATTTTCTACGTAGACCATTATGTAACTGGATTCTTTTGTATGACCCTGTAAATCAATGATAAAACTTGGTACTCCTTATTCTACAGAAAACATGTTTTAGTGCACCTCAGAAATTCATATAAATTTTATTATGTTTGTAACAGTGTAACAACATTAAGATATGCCGCAATTCATTTTCTCAATAGATCATTATGTCACAAATTACTTTTGAGTTTTCCTGTACATGAATTATAATTGCTACATACATCATTCTCAATACCTAACTTGCAAAGCACGTAAATTCAAACTGGCCGGCCAATTCACGAACAATTTCGGGTTTTGGCTGTAACATATATATATATACTAGCTGACCCGCCCAACGTTGCCCGGGCCCGTGATAATGAAGTTAAACAAACCAAAAGTTTGTATGATTTTATATCTTTAACTCGATAAGGATGCATAATTTTCCAATAAAAAAAATCCAAGATTTTTAATAATTCTATACAGCTCCTAATAGCACCATTCGAAATTTTTATTTGTATCTTCCTTTATTCAAGAGATAACGGACATTGTCTGCTATGCTTGCTTGTAGAAAAAAAAAAAATAAAAAAAATAAACACTATAATTTTTTTTCTGCAGCCTAATTAATGCGAAATAATAAATATCTTCGGTTATAAGAATCGAATAATCTTAACCCTTAATTGCATAGTGATGTAAATTTGAATCATTGTTTATTTAACGTTTAATAAATAAATCAACTTATTTGCCACCACTATATTTATATAGAAATATTAATGTAGTAAATTTCCCGTGAATTATGTTGCTGAACAAAGTTAAAAATATATCTTAAAATTTCTGGTGTCTAATATTTAATATATGTATAAAAAAACACAATTGTAAAAGAAAAATTCATGCAAAGAAGGGTTAATTTTTACAAATTTGTAATGTGGAAACAGAGGATTCGAAAGGTGTTAATTTTAAAATCGTAGCTTAATTCGAAGTGTTAATTTGAATCACCTAAAAAATCTTTTAGTATCTCTTTCTTCGAGGTTTCATTATGGAGACACCTGCGGCGGCTCAAATTTTTATCAAAAAACGTGTTGATTATTGCAAAAATTGCTCGAACAATTAAAAATTTCTAATTAATATTTCTGAAAGTTGTGGATGGAATTTTTTGAAATTTGACTTTTTGAATTTGCGATTGTTTGTTTAACACTTTTTATCCTGACGGTACTTATATGTACCACTTTAACCCCTTGAAGGGCAAGCACGTGTTCTAAAAATGCTAAATTTTGCGATGTTTGGACACCAGTAATTTTTAATAATGAATTTTTACCTTCTCAATCTACAAAAAATAATATTAAATATTTTTAATTAATAATACTGGTGGCAAAGTTATATATTAAAAAATGGTATATATTATATACCGGTGCCCTTCAAGGGGTTAATAAAACACCTATATATTGGTAATATGACCGTTTTTCCTAACGGTATTCACAATGGCACAAAGAGTGTATTTCTGACAGCAGGCAGGAGATGGCAAATTCAAGCACATATCCTCTTTCTTTGCATTGTAGGGATTTTACATTTGCCACGCTACATTCGAAATCCATTTTGCAATAGAATGGACATGCGTGTTGTTCTTCATTTGAGTAATTTTAGTGGTTTATTACTGGTTACTTAGTACTATTATTTGCTATTGTTTTCTATACTCTGCAGGTGAACATTTCCTGAATTTTATTTCAAGTTTACTATTTGAAATTTACTATTTTATTTTATATTATAGGGTAAAACAATTATGGTGGTTACAGTTGCATAATTAACCACTAAAACAATATAAAAATTATTTTCTTCTTTCCTATGTTTATTCTGCACCAAAACGTATCCAAAAATGCAAAAATACAATTAAAAATTAGCTGGAAAATTAATTCAGGATATAAAGGGTTAAACAGATCTGCAAGTTTTCGTGTCTTAAGACCTAATAGTTTCTGTTATTTCGACATGTGTCGAAAAGGCGTTGTTAAAAGTCATTGTGGTAGCCCAACCTTTTTCCAGTAAACCTAAAATCTTTCTTCGCTCTCCCAACACATAACTCATTTTGCGGTTTCACATTGCTTTTGCACCATTTTCAGAAAAATATGGCATTTTAGAAGTGATGGTTAGTGAGAAACTAATTAATATCTTGGGTAATTATCAAAATATTGAAATTATGAGCCTCAGGAGCACATGGCCAGACCTTGGACTACCCACACCTAAATTTTTAGACTTCTAGGTGGGCTAGATTTTGCTAGCCATCGCAGACCGACACACACACACACACGCACACAGAGCGAAACTTTCTTTTATTAATATATATAATGAAAAAAATTAAGATTTTTTTTCATTAATTAAAATTTCCGATTGAAAACAATTTTGAATTATGTTAGACTCCTGAAGAATACCGCAATATCTACTATGACTCAATCGAAACATGTTTTAAGACAGAAATTTTATTTAAAAAATTAAACCTAATAAGTAACACTAGAAAAACGCACATTACTTTAGATACACTTTCTGGTTCAAACGCGATTGTCTCCGGTCAGACTCCAGAATAATACCGAAATATGGCATCTACGCATTTATAGATAAGTATCTATCTTTTTATGACAACGTGACTTTAATTGTTATTTTATCTTTGAAAAACTACATTTTTTTTTTAAATTCGGAAAAGTCTTTTGTGTTATGCTTCATGAATTATTCTGGGACGTTTGAACTCTTTCAAATGTCTATATGAAAGTAGAATAAAACCATTCATCCCACATTAGTTTATGGTATTTTTATTTGATTACTAATTGTTGCATGTACAGGGTGATCAGAAAATGAGTATACATTTGAAAAATTAATAATTCACGGAATAATGTAAGTAGAGAGGTAAAAATTGACACACATGCTTGGAATGACATAGGGTTTTATTGTATCCACAAAAAATTTCATAAAATGGCCGACAGATGGCACTTCGTGTGATAAGAAAAGCAATAATTAGCATAACAAATTATGACAAAGCAAAGACGATGTTCTTCAGAACGAATGCTCAACATGTCCACCGTCATCCCGCAACAATAGTTGCAACCGAGGGACAATATTGTGCACAGCACTGTGCAGCATATCTGTAGTTATGGTGAGAAATTGGCGTTGGATGTTGTCTTTTAGCGTGCCTATTGATGTCGGTCGATCGCGACAGATTCCCCATTTTGATAGTAGAGCTTCACTAACATTGCCTTTTCTGGTAACGTCAACATGCTGCGATTGCTGGTGCATCTGATTCTCTCTCTCATTACAGCTCCTTTTATACACGATTCTCAGGCAGAGTCACTGACGTTTTGCTGTTCAGTGCCATTTGTCGGCCTTTTTTTAACCTCTTTTTGTGTGGTTACAATAAAACCCCATGTCATTCTAAGCATGTGTGTCAATTTTTACCTCTGTACCTACATCATTCCGTGAATTATTATTTTTTCAAATGTATACTCATTTTCTAATCACCCTGTACTTAATTTTTCGCGAAGTATGATTAAAAGATAATAACGCATGCATTGCATAATCAAGGTAAATAAAAGAAATCAGAATATATATATATATATATTGTTTTGTTTGAAGATTACATAAACCGTGTTAGATGTGATATATTTTCTTGATTCGAATATGCTATCACCAAAATAAATTTAAAAAGAAAATCTTTAAAGGAAAAAGAAAGTAATGGTTTTGAACTCAATTCATTTTTATAATCCCCACAATTTATGCATTTTATTTTTAACATTGTTTTCATTGTAAGACATAAAGGAAAAGAAGCACATTCTAAACACAATTTAAACATTATTTGTCAAATCTTTTAATAGAAAACATTTCTTATATGCCCGGAATGATAAAGAATCTCATGATTGATTGTTCCAGAAAATAAATTGCCTGTCCCATATTCCATTTGAGTCGTGTTTGTCAAACATCCTGTGCATGATCTGAATAAGACAAACAGCGGAGAAATTTGAATACATTATTTATAGATAATTATTTCATTTTTATGAACAATTGAATTGAACTGTTATTTTATCTTCTTTAAAAGACTGTAGTTTCAAATTCGGAAAAGTCTTTTGTTTCATGCGTCATAATTTATTCTGGAATAATTAAGCTAATTATAAAATTTGTTTTGAATTTTATAGAAATAATAATAACACATTTAATCTAGCGTTAAGTTATGATTTATGTATTTAACTAGGAAATGTTATATAAACACAGGGTCCTATTACCTAAGCAGGGCTCGCAAATGGTCCGCCAATTGAATACCAATATTTTTTAACAGAAAATTTTATGGTAGGTTTCAACAACTTTCTACAAAAATTTTACTCCGAAGGTGGGTTCTGCAAAATCTGCAAGAAAAATCTAAAATTTAAATTTTCCTAAGAAAACACCGGGATTCAAAAGCGGACCATTTGGGGGCCCTGCCACTGGGGCAAACCAAAATTACCAGTATTTTATGCAGAAATGTTGACCAGTATTTTATTATAGAAAAATTTTCCTTTTTCGTAACACAGAATTATTGATTTAATTAAGGGGAAGAAAGTATTCTTATTAACTACTATTGGAAGTTTTTGCCTTCGTTATTCGGACTCTGTATAAATGAAATTCTGTCCGAAATACCTGCAATTAATATGTAAAAAACAAGAACGCCTGCAAATTCTACGCTTTTTTTAAATCCTATAAATATGTTTTGATCACACAAAAACCGAATAAAATATATGCTGCTTTTATTTAATTAAATGTAGTATATATTTTATTTTATTAAACCCTTTGGGCACTGATTTAAAAAAAAAACATACGGAACAATCACACCAGAAATTTGGAATAGTGTTTTTTTCTGTACTTGTTGAGAGATATCCCCAAATTAAAAAGAAGCGAGAAGTACTGTTTGAATTTCCTGATATAAATTTGAAATTTCTGAATAATAATAATACAAAATATCTGTGGACAATACTGATAACGAGTCTCAGTCGTCAAATGTACCCAAGGGGTTAATTAAATAAAATGTCTCGTTAAAATATGTTCATTTGGCGTAAAAAAAAGCGTAGAAGTTGGCAGCCATAAGGACGTATTCCTCGCAGAAAAGAAAGAGTAAAAGACATCACACAATATGTATACTTTTTATTTGCATATATATGATCTCAATTTATGATTCTAATTGGCTGTCAACAAAAACTTACAAAAAGAAAACTTTTGTTAAAAAATAAATTAATGATTTTGGACTAGTTCTATCTTTATAAGCCGTACAAATTAATTTTTAAAATTTTGATTTTATTATACGTCATAAAAGTGAATGCGCACATTTTAAAGATAATTTTAACATTATATTAGGATGGATCAAATGAAAACGAAACAGAAGCCACAGAATGAAAGGACAATATTTATTTCAAACGCAATCACCAAAGTTGCAGTGGCGCTTGATTTACGGCTTCCCCAAATGGTGAATACCCTATATAAATCAATGTTTTATAGAAACCTTTAGTGAAACGAGAACTTTAGGATCTTGCTATGAAAGTTTATTTCTTTTAAGATTATATACCAGCGGGGAAAGCCGATCTACACTAGGTTAAAATTAGCTTTATTTTCAACTCGATATAATAATAAATTCTCACTATATTATTGCTAGAAAGCCTTTTATTTTATAACAGTATTATTTACCGAAACAATCAATATTAAAACTATGTACATAATTCTAAATTTTACATTACGCACATATTTACATTGAAAGAGCACCCTTCCAAACTACATGTTTAGCTCGTCGCGCATTTTCTTTTGGTAGCAGGACTGTTAGGCCTGAACGCCTTTTTACACGTGAGAACGCAACGTACAGAATTCCGTGCATAAAGAATCCCTTAAATCCACGCCTACGAAGTCGAATGTTTACTCCTGAGCTTTGTGGACGGTAATGGCGAAGGCCGGCCGCACGAGAAATTGGTGGCGTTGAATCGTCCCAGCTGACCCTTGCTTGTAGTGATCCGAAAATGATCCACTAATCCAATATCTCCGCTCCTATTGAGAATTTCTAAAAAATTCCTTCAGATTCTGAAAACAATTTTTTTCGCCTAATGTTGCCAAATTTGGCGACATTTTTTAATTTGGCGCCAAGCATGTGTTTTGGCATTGGTAATCTTAAATGTTAATTTTCCCGCGAAATTTCGCTAATGTCGCCAACATTTCACCAAATATCGCCAAGTTTGGTGAAATGTTGCCTACTTTTAGACTTCGTTTAATGCCAACTGTTCAACAACTTAATAATTGCTTCAACCTTCAATACCATTGAAATGCATTGACCCGAAGTGACCCCAAAATAACCCTCTAATAAAATTTTCTCGAACTTGTGACCTAGCCCAAAGGTCTTCTGGTACCCCATAACGGTAGGATACAAGTTTCCGTCCAAATCGTTAAAGTCGCTTTGAAGATAAAATTTGCAAACATTCACAAACACAAGATTTGCTCGTATTATAATGACTGGGTTGATCGGAAAGTACTTTTCGTTTGGGAAAGTGGGTTTGTACCGGAAAAGTATTGCACTTAATTATTAAACATTCATTCCGATATCTGATGTCCAATAATTGACGGGCAAAATTTTCCATTGCGAATTGGTTTTCCCATACGGAATGAACTTTTCGAACAACTCAATGTATTGTGATACATAAAGTTAAATTCGTGCATATTTAAGATAAGTGTAACATTATTTATCATATCTTGTGACAAGAAACATTTACTGTGTGTCTCGACTGATAAAGAATCCCATTATTGATTGTTCCAAAACATAAATTGCCTTTCCTATTTGAGTTAGAACATATGTGTAAGAAATTGATTAATATATGTGTATAAACACAGGTTTGTACAAATATATCTGTAATCATATATATTATTTCTCCTGTCAACATCCCTTTTTTTGTGAAAATACGAAACGCAGAACGACGTATAAGATAGCATATGAAATGATTTTGAAAACGCTTCTGACATAGCACACTTAACATTTCGTTAAAACATGTTCTCGATTAAAAATTGCTGATAATTAAAAATTAAATCGGCATTGTTTTCCTAAATGAAATGAAAGGTTTTCCTCAAAACATTGTTGCCAAAAAAATAAAATACCACATTATATGATGCTCAGCAATTATTATAAGAAACACCGCACGGGTTTATTTTATATTTATGATTAAATGCGAAATTTAAATTGAAATGTTTAGATTTATATTTCTATGTCCCATGTTTTTCCCGAAGCGGATGACGTCATCCTCTAATGCAGTTAAAATACCATTGTTAATTTTTTTTCTCGCGCGTGCCTTTAGCAATCTTGGATCAGTTTTTACTCTAACTTTGATGGAATAAATTAGATGATATTCTTGATTGACTAACAACTAAATGTTGTTTACAGATATTTTTATCCTTGCTTTTTCTTTAGAAGTTTAAACCTGCATCTAATAACTATTACATATTGATAAAAAATGGTACTTCTCTTTTATCCCGTCGATCACATTTCATAACAAAAAACTATCGCCAAATAAACGGGAGAACGTTGCCATTGGAATATCAAAATAAATAAATAAAATATAAGAATTTAAGGACACAATTGTTATTTTAATGAATGAAATAACTAATAAACCAGTAAAACATAATGAAAAATACACGCAAATGTCGAATTAAAAACCACTTGATGATTTATCAAACACGTATAATGCTTCTGACATCAAGTAAATGGGACTGCATTTTTGGCGTTTAATCTTACAATTTGGCGATAGTTTTTTGTTATGAAAAGTTGTCGACAGCATAATAGAGAAGTACCTGAAAAATATTAGATTTCAGTGCGAAATCCTTGCACGGGCCCTCTGGTTAAAATGTAAAAGATAAGAACATATGCATTGCAGAAACAACTACAACAACAAAAGAATAAAATCAGAATGTATGTATGTCTCTTTTCGTTTATATGATCTCTTCCTATAATACTAATTAACCGTCAAGAACAAATGTTCAAAAAGAAACACTTTAGAGAAACGAGGAATTAATGATCTTGTGCTAATTCTAAAGGATCTATAAATGATAGTTTATTTCTTTTAAGATTGTATTTATCCCAAGCTATAAAATTAAAGGACCGCATTTTAAAAATAAGTGTAACATTATTTATCAAACCTTGTGACAAGAAACATTTGCTGGGTGTCCCGACTGATTCAGAAAAGCATGATTGATTGTTTCAGAACAATAAATTGCCTTTCCCGTTTTAGTTATAACAGAAGGAACTTGATTTATATAGGGTTCGTACGCTTTTACCACAATTTTTTAATAGAATTTTTCTATTTAATATTTAAATAACGCAAATTGCAGACGCTTCGTTTAATTGCAGATCTTGTAATACTTTTTTTTGTATTTAAATAAGGCGAAAATGTCTGTTAAAAATTGTTATAACAGCGTACGAACACTGTAATATATGTTGTATAAACGTGAATTGCCGCAAAATATCTGTTATTAATATGTAAAAGATTAGAACATATGCATTTCAGACAGTGGCGTAGCCAGGGTGGAGGTCCAGATGCTCTGGATACAATTATTTTCTTAAAGCTCCCTTTGCCTTATTTAACCAGAGAACTTTCTGCGATAATCAAAGCGAAGAAAACTTTACAATATCACTGTAATAGTAATAAAACTTTACAATAATACTCACACAGTATAATTATACGTTAACACTAGAAAGGCCATAGTAGTGAGTTATGTAGCCAGGGTGTGGGTCCAGATGCTCTGAATACCACTCATTTTGCAAAGTTTTCTTTGACTTAATTAACCAGAGAACTTTCTGCGATAATAAAAGCAAAGAAAACTTTACAATATTACTGGTATTCGGAGCATTTAGACCGCTCCCTGGCTATGCCACTGATTGACGAAAAAACAACAATAAAAGTGTATATCTATTTGCCTCTTTGTGTTGGTATGGTACCTTCCTATGATACTAATTTAGCCGTCAAGAAAAAAAGTAAAAAAAACAAAACCGATCGGAGGTTCGATGATCGTATAAACAGATTGCGCCACCTGGTGGTGGAAGGTGGAACTAACGTATACCTCAGCACGACTGCTATACGGTGCCGGAGGTTTGTTCAGTTAGAGGTTTATACTATTCAATGTGCAATTTAAGGAATTATCCGGTGCGTGCGTAGCACGACCGGTATACGGTGCAGAAGGCAACGGGGACCAGGATCGGAGGTTCGTTCGGTTAGAGGTTTGTACTGTTCAATGTGCAAATTAAGGGATTAACCGGCTCGTGCGTAGCACGACCGGTATACAGTGCCGAAGGCAGCGGGGACCGGGGTCGGAGGTTCGTTCAGTTCGTTTTATCTTATTCGAGGTTTTACAAGATTCGAGGCACCGATGTAAATTAGAGGCCCGGTAGCGGGCGAAGCCAGCTAGTTTGTTTAATAATTTTTGTAAAAGTGTGCGTCTGTTCAAAATATTTGCAATTAGTATGTAAAAGAGATAATAACATTTGCATGGCAGAAACTAAAATAAAATGATAAAAATACTCTGAATGTACTTCTTTATCTTCTTCTCTTCATATAATACCCTGTAATATAATGCTAATTGGCCGTCAAAAAGAGAAAAAAAAACAAGAACGGAAAATCATGCGTCAAGCATAGATTATGTAACACTTTCCAACGCTTCCAAAATAATTTTACAGATCATTACCGTTTAATAAGATGAAAGATAACATATAAGTAAACAATTTGGAAAACTCATAACATATTTAAAAACGTATTTTCAGGAATTTCCAACATATATTTCCAACATATACAATATTCGGAAAAATATCCGAATACTTTTATTCAGCCCTGTATATGATCTATAGATTTGTATATATACTACATAGGATGCTAAATTTTAGTTTAGTTAGGAAACGCGTAGCACAGTTTAAAATTCTACTTCTGGAGTTTCTGTCAATAAACGGAAATGTGTTCGCGAACTTTTGTGCTGCCCTGTATATGAAATACAGGATTTATACGCACCAAGTAATGGACAAAAAGTGAGTTAAATTTAAAATCACGTTCAGCAACTTTAAACGCACTTCCAGGAATTATTTTTAACAGACAGTAGAGAATTATTTTGTGTGTCCCTGTAAATGAACGATGACTGCTATACACACACTATTCTGCAGTAAGCCTCTTGTAATGCATCTTAGTGATATATATAAATTTCAATGCGTTTAAAATAGTGAAACATTATTTAATTAAACCGCAAACGATTTTTCTCCATAGACGTAATGTAACGGCATTATTTTGACTGACCCTGTAAAGTAACTATAAGTGCTATGCGCACCCTATTCCATATTAAGCTTCTTGTAATGCACCTTAGTGATATATATCAATTACAATGTATTTGAAATTGTGTAACATCATTAAAATAAACCGCAAATGATTTTTCCCCATAGACCGTAATGTTACGGAATTCTTTTGAGTGTCCCTGTAAGAAAACTGTAAGTGCTACACACTACAGTTGAAATAGGGAACATGCTTTAGATAACAACAATAACATATAAAAATCGCAGGGCAATCCGAGCATATTTACGGGAATTAGAGCACGGGCAGACGGCAGACGGCCATACGGCAGACAAACCGAAGTCATAAACACTTTTCAACTAGGTTGGAAAGTGTTAATAAAAACGAGATATTAATTATTTTGAATTGGTTTTATTTTTATTTTACGTTTCAATTTACGCTTCATTCATCTTTAAGATAGATTTTGGTGTTTTGGGGCGCCATTTTAAGATAATTTTCAGAGAGGGGTACCAGTTTGAACGTCTGAAAAAAAGGATATATTTTAGGAAATTTTCTAGATTTCAACAACACGGTAAAATGTATGGGGGATTTTACAACATATTGAGTTATGTTTAAAGAGTGTTTTGTATTTTTTTAATTAAAAAAATACCATGCTTCGTACTTGGCATCCATGTAAACGGGGTGTTATGAAAATATAACGTTAGTAGGCCTCTTTCGCCGAGCTATTTTGAAGTTTAAAAAAAAATAAAATTTTAATGCAAATAAGCATATTGACTACGGCGTAGCGTAGGATTTTTTCAAAATTTACGTATTTCTGAAAATGGCAGCATTTTCAGGAATACAATAAAGAAGTAAAATACAATTTGGCTACTTAAAGTTGCTACACAATGCTTTTAGGAAATCGAAAAATGGAACAAATATACATATATATATAAAGAAAGAAAACCCTACGTAGTGCTATTAGAGCTTGAAATCTGACCGTTTACAGGACTCGCAGAGTTCCTAAAAAAATTTCTACCACTATTTCGAAACAAAATTCTGGTGGCATATTTCTGTTACAGATGTTGAAGAAGTCTAAACAGAAAATAATAGTTTTAAACTACTGCTAGCATATGTCGGAATCGTTAGGAACATTACGAGCACCGCATTTGTATTAAAGTTTAAAGGATATCGATCGAGAGGTTTTCGATCTATCGAAGTAGCCATGTGAAAGAAATGTCGTTTACAAAATTTTTAATGTGGTTTAGCAGCAATTAGTTACAACATATCTTTCACTGTATCTTTTGTAACTATTTAACTTTAAAAACATTGTTTTTAGCCTATATTTTGGACACTATAAGCTGCCGGAAATTGCAGGATATGTAATACTTTTCTGCATTTAAATAAGGCAAACACTTCTATTAAAAAATTATTGTGGTACAAGCGTACGAACCCTGTCCTTCAAGGAATTTTATTTATCGACGTGTTTAGGGAATGCAAAGTATATGTGTGTTTGCAGGGAGCTTCAGGTTAGCTCACGTCCAGGTCAATTGATACCGGAATTAAAATTTTGACCTATTGTGTGAGTTATCCTGATGCGAGTACACGCAGGGTTGCTACAGATTTGATCGCTCCACAATCAATGCGACGGAACAATTGACATGCATACAGCATTCGTGCAGTGCATACACAGGTACAATCATGCTTTTAACGGCGTCTAGATTTCTGCAACTGGGACTAAAGCAAGATGACTTCAACCTCTCCTTTCTAAAAAATGTTTCTTTGGGCAGACGAATGTTGTTTCAAGCAAGATGGAACAATTAATCGCCAAAATGACCATTTTTGGAGTAACACAAATCCCTGTTTCGTACGTGAGCTTTGTTACCAGAGGCAATATTCCATAAATGTATGGTGTGGCATTTTTCAAAACTTCTTGTGCGGTCCCATATGGTACAGCAATACATTAACTGGTGACCGATTTTTATACCGAATTCTAAATGAGTTGTTTTTTGACTTTACGAATGAACTGCCCTTGGCAGTTCTCCAACGTTTGTGGTTTCAGTTAGATGCAGCCCCACCTCACCACACTTCTGCGGTAAGGCACTGGTTAAATCGAAATTTTCCAAATAGTTGGCTTTGTTTTAATGGACCGGTCGCATTTCTTCTTAGATCTCCGTTGAATTTTTATTTATGTGGCCGTTTACGTTGCACTGTTTATTTGAGGCCTCCAGTAGACTTGCAAGAAAGACCTCTGACAACTATTTCAAGACGCATGCCGCGGTAACAACGAAGTGGATCCAAATGAATTGGATTGGGTACATAGAAATATTGTTATAAGAATGCAACAATGGATTGGCTTCGGTGGAAACACGACCAATCACTGTAAAAATCTCAATTTATGTTCTATTCTCGCAATATATGTTCTATTATCTCAATTTATGTCCTACTCATTTTATGCTCTATTCATCAGACAGTTGTAATTACATATTGCAAATGTCTTAAATTGCCTTTTAACCCCTTGAAGGGCACCGGTATATTATATATACCACTTAATTTTAATTCCAAAATGCCACAATGACATCAGAATTTTATAATCAAATTTTGAATTTATAAGGTACATGAGGAAAAGCTTTTACTTATTTTAAAATAAATTCGTTCGTGAATCCTGGTGTCAATCAATCATTTCAATATTTTAGCTACAACAGTACTTTGCCCCTGAAAGGGTTAATAACGTATAATTTGGTGGATGAGCACTATCTTGACTTCCATATGCATCAATATCACATCGCTCAGCGGTATGCTTAGGTGGTGTAGGTCGCGAAATTTGGCTTTTAACAACTCGGTGAGCTTTGTAGATATCAACATGTAAATTTTTGCGTTTCATTGAGGAATGAATAAGCTAAATTTAACTAATTAGAAATTTTACCCTACGGGGATCCTATAAATATTTAGTTTATGTATTTTCTCAAATAGACTGCAACTAGGGTTTCAAATACTTATATCATCAATTACTGCATCTTTTTTTTATATAAAACTTTGCAATTGGAAGTATGTGTCTAGGAGCAATATTTATGAAAATGAGCTCTATCTTTACGAATCGCACCGTATGATAAGTCTAATTTGTTCTGGTGTGGAACATGGTTTATTTTTTAAATATATATATAGCGAATTGCGCAGTTCACGAGAGTGTATTTCTGGCACTTTTTCAGCTAAATCGCTTTCTGTTTCAAGAGCTGAAACCGAAAACTTTTAGATGAAATGTTTTTAGTCTGAGCTAAGTTTTATCTATCTTAATACAGCGACATACAAAAATCATTATCATACATAGAAAAATAGATTTTAAGCGTCAACAAATGAAACCTATTTTTAAAATATGAAAATAATGTATCAGAAAACCAGCACTGCTTTATTAGGGTAAATGAATGATGAAAATGAAAAAAAAAATAATGTAAAAGTTTGAGTTGGAATTATTTTCGATCAAAGCTATTTTAGGTATAAAAGTGCTAGACACGTCTACATTCGTCCATATGAATTGAGTATTATGTGTAAGTGTGTAGCATTTACTGGTATGTTGCAGATATGATACATGATACATTGAGTGCTATGAAGCGCGATAGCGCCGCAATGTATCTGTGGATCAAACAAATTGTGCTTCAACCCAGAAATTTTATCTTATAAAAGTAACTCACTAGATCGCTGTAAATGCTTCAGCTGTTGAATAAAAATTGAATGATTTCAATTATTTAATAAAATTTCTGGGTTGAAACAAAATTTGTTTGAACCGCAGATACATTGCGGCGCTATCGCGCTTCATAGCACTCAAACGGTTAAATTCTTTAATGAAAATTGAATGAATCATGTTTCATTGTATGTTAACTTATAACAAAACTTTAATCTTTAATGAAAATTGAATGAATCATGTTTCATTGTATGTTAAGTTATAACAAAACAAAGAATCTTCGACAGAGAAAGGAACTTTATCCGATCCACTTACAAGAAAGAAATAATGCCGTTCAGCAAATGATTCCTTTTCACAGGAAATTGTTTTGTATAACACTTTTCGCAGTTTTTGTGTGAAAGATATTATTATCAAAATGACATCTCGTCATAAGCAGCTTAGCAGATTATTCAGTCACTTTCCTGTATCATCACTAAATATATGTCTCAGAAAAAATATTTATAATATTTCCTCGAAATTTTCATTTATACGTCTTTTCTTTGAATAACATTTAATAATTAAACGGGACTAGAAAGATTTTTTCTTTCAAGTAAAAAGTGTTTGGGATGTACTTTTCATGCTGATAATAGAGAAAATATTAAAAATATTTAATTACGTACACTTTGGACACAAAGTGATAAATCATGTCTTCGTGATATATTAAATATTTAGTCATTATAACATCAGAATTTGTAATAGCTGGATTATAGTTGTATGGACTCCCTATACCACTAAATACCCTGCTGGTCATCCAAAATGCAACACCATGAAGGAATGCAAATAACAGAATGATATTTATTGGACAAATACATTATAATAGGAAGAACAAGTGATTACATTTTCAGAAAATTTGGAGGTTTAAATCCTGAAAAAACAGTACCCAAAGCAGCCACCACTGGCCGCAATAACAGCATTTATCTGCCTAGTCAGGGATTCGAACAGAGATTTTATGTCATGTATGAGTACATCAGTCCATGCAGTTTCAACACTATGCCACAGTTCATCAACCGTAGTGACGGGCAAGTCGCTCAGCAGCCACTGACAGGACATTTTCAATTGGTGAGAAATCAGGAGAACATGCCGGCCAGGGCAACAGTCGAATATGTTCTGCATCAAGGAAGGTCATGATAGTACTGGCAACATGCGGTCGTGCATTGTACTGTTGAAACGTAAAGTTCCAGAGACATCGAAGATAGGGCAGAACTACGGGATACCATTATAATGTGTTTGACCAATAAATATCATTCTGTTATTTGCATTCCTTCATGGTGTTGCATTTTGGATGGCCAGCAGTGTATTATGGCAGATTACTGCTGGTTGCTGCATAAGAATTTGCAGCAAGCAGTGCACCAGACAAAAAGTTCTCAAAGGTGAACATGCATTTTGTTTTGTAGTGAAGGAAGTTTAATTCAACGATTTTCAATTTTGTAACAGCTAAGGTAAACTTAACAAATTAATAACATTAGGCTTTGATGTACTATCACGCGATAACTGCTGCAAAAAGCATCTGATTTCATTGTCATTTGTAGGATATGTTTATGAGATACACGGAATTCAGTGTTGAATTCAGACACTTTTCTCCGGGATAAATTTCTGTGGATCCGGAGGGGGGGGGAGGGGACATTGTAGAGTTCCGGAGGGGGGAAATTGCACTTTTCAACCATTAAAAGCTTAAAATTTCAAATCTTTCGGGGGGGGGGGGCATTTCAATGCTCCGGGAGGAATGTCCCGCACGGGCCACCACCTGAATTCAACATTGACGGAATTAGCTATCTAGTGTTGGTGTAAATTGGGCGTTTGATTACAGGGACACTTAAAAGAATATGGATATATTATGGTCTATGTAGAATAATTATTTGAAGTACATTTTACTGATGTTTTGCGATTTCAAACGAAATGAAATTGATATACGTTGTTGATACGCACTATAACATGCTTCGAATAGAAAACGGCGTGTTTTCTATTCGATATTGTTCTTTTTTTTTTTACAGTGATACACAAAAGAATTTGGTATCATTACAGTTTGTAGAAGAAGTTGTTTGGAGCAAGGTTTAACGTTGATGTATCCCTGACCTAACAAAAAATGAAATATATGAATATGATCTTCAAAATCCGACACCTTCGGACACCAAACGTGCCAGCGAGCTTTGTGCGTGAAATGTCACTTTTCCCTGGACATGCGTGGAAACAATCATGACGCCGAAGAACTGAAGACAATCGAAGCTCGTTTATTGTTCGATGAGGCGGTTTTTTAAATTACTGTTAATATCTCATCTAATTACCAAAACTGAAAAATCTCAGATCCGGAACAAAATCTACAGACCATAAAATGCGACAGATTTCCCTAGCTATCGCAAACAGACACATACACATAGAGACAAAATATCTTTATTTCATAATTATAGATATCTGTAGATAATGTACAAGGCTGCACTAAAGATTTCGATCACATTACCTTCTTGGGATAAGAATCGATGGAATATGCATCTTTAGCTGTCTGTATACATTTTTCTGCTGCACTAAAGCATACTAAGTGGTGTGTGTATAATATACATTAACTTATAGAGAGGTTGGCAGGAAAAATATAAATATATTGCATACTATGGAGAGAAGATAAATGCTGAAGTAGCGTTTTCAGTTAATTTATGAGTTTTAAAGTTGAGTTAATTTTTAATGTACAATTTGATGTGTATGCAAATGTATAGATCATTAACAGGGCTGCACTAACGAATTTGAATACATTACCGTCTATTGGAATCTTTCTTACACGAAATCGAATACAATTGTTGCAATAGATGCCGATTTTTTTGTGTTTGGAAGGTAAATAAATATACTTATAAGGATATGATAAGATTTCCTCTACAAGAAAATGCTTATGCTCATAAAATCACCGAGTAATGGGCACCCGTAGATATACTAAAATTCACAAGTAGCACAGAAAATTTAAATTGTGAACATAAAATAAATGAGACAACAAGGTTTTAAGGAGGATTTGTTCCCTGAAGAAAAGTACTTTTTATTTAAAAAAAAGTGAGTACTATGGAGAGAAGATAAATGCTGAAGTAGCGTTTTCAGTTAATTTATGAGTTTTAAAGTTGAGTTAATTTTTAATGTACAATTTGATGTGTATGCAAATGTATAGATCATTAACAGGGCTGCACTAACGAATTTGAATACATTACCGTCTATTGGAATCTTTCTTACACGAAATCGAATACAATTGTTGCAATAGATGCCGATTTGTTTGTGTTTGGGAGGTAAATAAATATACTTATAAGGATATGATAAGATTTCATCTACAAGAAAATGCTTATGCTCATAAAATCACCGAGTAATGGGCACCCGTAGATATACTAAAATTCCCAAGTAGCACGGAAAATTTAAATTGTAAACATAAAATAAATGAGACAACAAGGTTTTAAGGAGGATTTGTTCCCTGAAGAAAAGTACTTTTTATTTAAAAAAAAGTGAGTACTATGGAGAGAAGATAAATGCTGAAGTAGCGTTTTCAGTTAATTTATGAGTTTTAAAGTTGAGTTAATTTTTAATGTACAATTTGATGTGTATGCAAATGTATAGATCATTAACAGGGCTGCACTAACGAATTTGAATACATTACCGTCTATTGGAATCGTTCTTACACGAAATCGAATACAATTGTTGCAATAGATGCCGATTTGTTTGTGTTTGGAAGGTAAATAAATATACTTATAAGGATATGATAAGATTTCCTCTACAAGAAAATGCTTATGCTCATAAAATCACCGAGTAATGGGCACCCGGAGATATACTAAAATTCCCAAGTAGCACGGAAAATTTAAATTGTGAACATAAAATAAATGAGACAACAAGGTTTTAAGGAGGATTTGTTCCCTGAAGAAAAGTACTTTTTATTTAAAAAAAGTGAGTACTATGGAGAGAAGATAAATGCTGAAGTAGCGTTTTCAGTTAATTTATGAGTTTTAAAGTTGAGTTAATTTTTAATGTACAATTTGATGTGTATGCAAATGTATAGATCATTAACAGGGCTGCACTAACGAATTTGAATACATTACCGTCTATTGGAATCTTTCTTACACGAAATCGAATACAATTGTTGCAATAGATGCCGATTTGTTTGTGTTTGGAAGGTAAATAAATATACTTATAAGGATATGATAAGATTTCCTCTACAAGAAAATGCTTATGCTCATAAAATCACCGAGTAATGGGCACCCGTAGATATACTAAAATTCCCAAGTAGCACGGAAAATTTAAATTGTGAACATAAAATAAATGAGACAACAAGGTTTTAAGGAGGATTTGTTCCCTGAAGAAAAGTACTTTTTATTTAAAAAAAATTATAAGTCAGATTTACAGTCATATCACTTCATTATGTGAAATCGTGTTTAAAATAACAATTCTTTAATTTAGATCTCCTGAATAATCAGAAAGTTTTATATGCTTATAAATCTAGATAACGCACAAAAAATTAAATTGAGGATTGTAAGATTTTTGTATACTGTATAAAACGAAAACAAAATAAAAATGTGTCTTGCGCAAGTGACATCCAGACTCCTTATCTCGAGATTTACTACTTATATATAAATGTACGTGTCATGAGTAATTCGTAGTATAAACTTGAAATAATCGTGAATGTTGCTTATTTCAATTCGACATATTGGCACGTCGTTGCTGAATATGTTCATAAATCACACCAGTTCAATGAATTTCAAACCTTTACTGTGATCGGGCAGCATGAGTAATTATCATGAAACAGTGTCGTTTGACACCTCTCACGCGATTTATAATTGATTAGCGAGACGTGTAAATTGGCTGTTCAAGAACGAATAATATAATAATGAAACTTATGTTATTGTGCATGGTATTAATATCAATGTTTAAGAAGTATCTTCAGAATTGAATTTTTAAAAACTCGCTTATAGAAAAGCACATGCGTTGAAGAGAATTTTCTCATTTATTCGTATAGTACTTGAGAGTTGTTTTTCGAGTTTAGATGATATCGTTGCTACCATGTCAAACTATCGAATGTGAAAATATACATTTTTCATTCATTTTAAAAATGGATAGATTGTCATCACCAAATTTTAGCAGAATTCTTCGCGTAGTAAGAATACTACCGTAATTTCCGGCGTATAATCCGCAGCTCAAAGAGTCGTTTTTCGACCCAGAAATTTTATTTTATAAAATGTAACTTAAAAGATCGCTGTAAATATTTAACTACAATTATTGAATAAAATTTCTGGGTCGAAAAACGACTCTTTGAGCTGCGGATTATACGCCGGAAATTACGGTAATAAAATTTCTGTGACGAACAGGGTTACCAGTTTAGCCTTTTTGCTTATTCCTAGATGCCAAATTCATACCGGAAATTTTGAGAGAAACATTTTTACTTTACGTAATCGCGAAATGTCTGTCATTAAATAAAGCAAAACATTCTGTTTGGAATTTCTGGTATGAATTTGAAATTTTTGAATGAAACAGGAGGTCAAAAAGGCAACCCTGGTGGAGAATACTATAAAAATTTAATGGTGACAATCGGCCAATTTTTAAAAGTAATGAAAAATGCATTTTTTCACATTCGATAGTTTGACATGGTAGCGACGATATATTCGTTAACATTAATTTTGAATTTTCAAAAATAGGGACTTCTGATTTTAATATATATTTTTATGCGCGTGATTATCGATTTTTAATGGCTTATTTAATTCTATTAAAAACAGTTACATAACAACTGTAATAAATAGAAGATATTGTATTCTAAATTATATGTTAAAACTATTCCCTCGCAAAAAATAAATAAATAAATAAATAAAGTTAAATAACATAACAAAAAAAAAAGAATGCATTACAAAACCATAGGTATCCTAAATGATTTCTAAATATAAACTTTCATTTGACGTCAATTTTAGAACTTCCATTGAGCTATTTGAATGTCATATTACCATACACTAGGTCCTATCTCTATAAGTCATTGAAAGAAAAACATATAGCTCAGTTGTTCTTTAACGATATTAATTTATTTTTAATAGGAAAGATAAAAAGTTAATTTAGGTTATTTTTCTATAGCTTTCATTTTCTCGATAAATTTAAAATGACTGATACTTTTCAGGGATTTTCGGTGAAAAAAAGCTGTTTGTCATTGGAAATCCTTTAGATTTTAGATATTTTCTGTCAAATATCTATAAGTTTGAAGAAAAAAATACCAATTGCAGGTCTTGATATTTCTTTTTATGAGTATTTTATAAGTTACGATAGTTTGCTTTAGGCACTTGGAAATAATATACTTTCGTATATATCGAGCTACCCTTTAAAAATCAATAGCGTTTTATTGGATTGTTAAACTGTACTAACCTTTACATAACGGGTGGTTTAAATATCGGCCAGAAGGCATTTCCTTCTTAAGCATTATAACTTAACTCTACACTGCACGATTTTTGGCTTTTCGAAGTAGTTTTTTATAATCATATTTAGGGTTGATCTACCACAAATTGTTAAGAGTAATTATTTACTTTATTTAAATAGCTGACGTAGCATTGCAAAAGGCGAATATTTTTATTTAAATATAGTGGTACTGCACAACTGATTTTATTTATTAAAGTTTAAATTTTTATTAATTCATATATACCGGGTGATTATAATTAAAGTTATGATTTCAAAAATCGATAATTTTAAAACTACTGCTCAGAATGACTTGATATTTTAGCAGAACAATTGTGAGGCAATGGAATTTTGTTTGGCGAAGGAAAAAAATAGTTCCAAATTGTGCCGATAGAGGGCGTTGTCAGGGTAATGTCAGGGGAAAGACCAAAAATGTATTCTTGAACCCTTTCCGGCGCGGAGTAAATTTGTTTGCAAAATGATGAAATAATAGACTGACACCGGAATTTACAAACGAATCCATTAGTAAAAAGAAACTTGCTTACTTTTCTGGTTCTTAATAAAAGGAAAATTTTAATTAAATACCGGGTAATTATAATTAAAGTTACGATTTCAAAAATCGATAATTTTAATTAAAACTACTGGTCAGATTGACT
Source organism: Maratus michaelseni (assembly GCA_963931845.1). Taxonomy (NCBI): domain Eukaryota; kingdom Metazoa; phylum Arthropoda; class Arachnida; order Araneae; family Salticidae; genus Maratus; species Maratus michaelseni. Next base: position 220,906,366 of record OZ007595.1, read on the forward strand.
TGATATTTTAGCAGAACAATCGTGAGGCAATGGAATTTTGTTTGGCGAAGGAAAAAAAAAGTTTCAAAATGTGCCCATAGATGGCGCTGTCTGGGTTCACATTGTCTGAAGATATGCAAATTACTAATACGTGACATGCGCACCGCAGACATAGCAACCATAAAAATGCAGAGCAGCAGCTCTTTGCCTGAATGCTTCATCATGACTCTGACTATGAAGGATCGCGCTCTGCTCTTGAAGCTTTTTTATAAGAACAATGACTGTGCACTTACAGCTATTAGGAAGTTTCGGACATTAAAATCCATAAAAAAAGGTCCAATAACAACAAATGGTCTGCAAAAAATGATTGCTAAATTCGAAGAGACCGGTTCATTTGACGTTAAACGGGGTAGAGGAAGGAAACCAGTTTTAGCTGCGGCAGTGGAAGATGTGGCTACAGCATTACAGGAACATACTGACAGTGATGCTGGAATCAGCAGTGCAAGGGGGATTGGCCGAATGCTGGATATGCCCAGGCCCTGATTACCGACGGGGCACACTTCCACCAGTAAAATTTAATAGACATTTTCGTCTTATTAAATGCAAAATTCGTCTTATTTTCATGCAAAATTACTGCCATGAATAAATGAAAAATTTCTGTTATTATTTACTGGTGTAAGTGTGCCCCGTTGGTAATCAGGCTCTGGATATGCCGAACAGCACGGTGCGTAAATCTCTGAACTCTATTTTTTTCCTTTTGGCAACATCATTCCTATGTTTAACCCTTTAACGCGCGGTGGTCACAAAAAAGGACACCCAATTTTAATTCTAAAACTGACAAACGGCACCAAGAATATTTAATAAAAATTTTCCTTTCATTAAGAACCAGAAAATAAGCAAGTTTCTTTTTACTAATGGATTCGTTTGTAAATTCCGGTGTCAGTCTATTTTTTCATCATTTTGCAAACAAATTTACACCGCGCCGGAAATGGTTCAAGAATACATTTTTGGTCTTTCCCCTGACATTACCCTGACAACGCCATCTATCGGCACAATTTGGAACTATTTTTTTCCTTCGCCAAACAAAATTCCATTGCCTCACGATTGTTCTGCTAAAATATCAAGTCATTCTGACCAGTAGTTTTAAAATTATCGATTTTTGAAATCGTAACTTTAATTATAATCACCCGGTACATCAATGCCCAGTGTAAGGATAAAATATACCAAACGCTTCTTTTCCCCACAGCTATTGTTAACATGTTAACCCGGCAGTTATTGTGTGCTTCAGGGCGGCATAGTTGACAGTAACGTTGTGGAAATAATACACTTAGTAGATTTTAAGGTAGATTTGTGTCTTTTAAGAAGCAATTATTCCTAATCAATATTTAATACACCTGTCCACAAATGGTTAAATGCAACAAAACAACAATTCTACTAATCTTTCCTAGATTTTTCTAAACAATAGTGTTTGCAAAATAATTTAAAATAAGTAAAACAACAGAAACGGAAGGTATTCTAAAACTACTGTAACCCTAAAATATATGATTTCTAATTCTAGTATATATAATTTGTAAATATAAATATCATGTAAAATTAATTTTAAAACATCACTGCACAATCTAAAAGTAATATGACCTAGAACATGTTCACATTCTATTAAACATAAAAAGAAAAAGCTTAGTATTATAATAATCATTTGTATTTATTCTGAAAGAAAACAAAATCTTATCATTCCCATTTCTATTTGATATTTGCCAGATAATGTATTTTCTTAATATATGGAATAATGCGCAATTCATGGAGAAGATAAATTGCACAGCTGAGCTAATTCTTTGGGTAAATTTTCTGCCAAACGTATAACTTTGACGAAAAATACAGATTGCTGTTTTAATATAACTTTTCATGTGATTCACATTTATTATGAAAAGATGGTTGAACTGCGTAAAATTTATTTTCTTCGGACGCTCGGAAATGGTTTATTTCGATGATGGAGCTATGAATAAAGATAATATATCCTCTAAATGGTACAGCTTCAACTGGAACTGGCACCACAGGGACAGATTAACCTGGGGGAAATTTTCCAGCATATATTTTAATTGATAGTTTCTTCTTGTTCAACCCTTTAAGTACAGATTTATTTGAAAAAAAAAACATACAGAACAGAATCACCAGAAATTCGGAATAGTGTTTTTTCTGTATTTGTTGACATATATTCCCTGATTAAAAAGAACCGAGAAGTACTGTTTGAAATTTCTGATACAAATTCGAAATTTCTGAATAATAAAAAAAAAAATCCGTGGACAATACTGATGACGAGTCCCTGTCGTCAAATGTACCCAAGGAGTTAAATGCGTTATTCGTGCAGAATTTCTTTCATAATTAAAGAAAAAATTTCTATTCGTTTTTCCTGTTGGGAAATTTGCAGTGTCAGGCCCTGTGGTTCCGTCATATTGTGGCTACATAAACACCCCTCTTGCTATGTCAGTGAATTTGATTGCGGCCTAGACAAACTACCGCCAGAAAATTTGAATTGAAATTGTCGCCTTATTTAAACGCTTTATTCATGGCGAATTTATATCACAATTAAGGCAAAATTTCTATTTGTTTTAACTGTTGGAAGTTTGACACGGCATTAATCAGGCCCTGATTCGGTATAAACTAGGGATCCTCACATAAGAGAGAGATTGGACATTGACGAAATGTCCGCCATGTTTGTTCAAAGTTTGTTTGTTTGTTGATAACATACATCTGACTTTTGTGCTTGACATCAAGTGCCCGCTTATAATGTTTGTTCAAAAATAGATTGATCGTCATAGAACGTAATTTGTTTTCTTCAGCTTTTAACACTTTTAATTGTTTTAAATCATAGAAAATTCGCTTTATATACCTTCAGAGAGCCCACACAGAACAAGTGTATTTTCACTTTAATGAATAAGAAATATTAGCCATTTTTGTTCAATTTCCAATCTCTCTCTTATGTAGGATTGCTAGTATAAACAAACAACAGCCGCCATCTTGTGACTACATTCCCAGTTACTTCATGCGCAACCGGTAGACGTTCCATTATCTGTCTCATCCTCTTTATTCATACAAGCGGCATTATTTCAATTTCAATGTAGGTTGTTTTGATATTTGCAAGATAATAATATTTTTTATTTTATTATATTAGGTATAAAAATTAAATTAAATCCTAAACAAATGAAACAGACTGAACTTTTAAATATAATTTAAAAATTCCAAAGTAGACATTCAGATGCATTTTATTTTCCTAATAAGACAAGAAATGTGTTATAAATATTTCTTATAGAAAATATATAGCGTAACTCATCAGATAGTGCGGACTATTTCTGTCAAATGTTTATAACGAAAGACATATAGTTTTAAATTGTTTTTAATATATTTATGTGCTTTTTTATTTATTATGAAAATTTTTACAATATTTTATCTGGTCTTGAAATTTACATTTTATGGATGTTTGCAAAATATTTATTTTGTTATACATGTAGCTACTCTTTTAAAGCTAAAATGTCCATACTGTTTTATTAAATTCTAATAAACACTACTAAAATACAACCTGTTAAACACAGAGTATTCTATTTTAATTTCTTTTTTAAATAGCATTTTTCGCTAAATAATTCTATCTGAAATAAAACAATGCCGATTATATTCCAAAAACAGATGGAACTAAAATTCTAGAAGATGTTAATTTTAAATAGAAAATTTATATGAAGTTAATTTTTGAATGTTCATTTAAATTTTTGAAAATAATGCGAACGTCAACAAGTTCTTCTATATAAATCGAGTAAAATAAATGCTTTGAAAATACACTTTAACATAACAATATATATATATTTTTTAAATTGTTGAATTTTATTAATCATGGATCTTTTAACTCTAAATCATATTTTGAAATATATTCTGCGTAACACAAATAAAACGGAAATGTCAAATATTTTCTACAACTAGAGGGGGAAATCTAAAATATGTGAACATTACACATAAAATTTATTTCAGTTCAATTTTTAAAAAAGTTGGAAATTGTACGTTAAATGGGGAAAATGAGGTGCGTTCGCACTATAATTAGTTTTGCAATGTAAAAAAATTATCGTTATTATTTCAATGAAATGAATTATATCGTTTGTTATGAGCGCAATGAGCATGCCTTTTCTCTTATTACGTATGTCTCGTTCACAGATGCGATTTTTTTTTTGACAGCACACGGGTGCAAAAATTTAGGCGCCAATGGGCTGATTGCCACCACTAAATTTTATTAGTATTCTTCGTCAAATTATTTTAGTATACTTCGCCTAAATTTTATCAGTATTATTATTAGGCGAAGAATACTAAAAATTTAGTGGTGGGAATCGGCCCATTGGCGCCTAGATTTTTGCACCTCTGACAGCAGTCAGCGCTTCAAACTTCACCATGGAGATCTAGCTTTGGGACGATTACCTCCATGGTTTAATATTTTTATGACTGATAATGAACAAATATGTTTGTTTATTTACATTAATGGACTGAGATATTGGCTAATTTCAACTGAAGTTATCTCAGAATCTATGCATATTTGAATGTAACTCATCTCTCAAACAAACAATTTTTTTGAACGATCTTTCTGAAAATGTAACTTTTATATGCAATTTTATTCAAAAAAATAACTTTGAATAAAAATGGCCTCCTGGCATATGAAAAAAGAAATGGACGTATTTGATTCCCTTAGTCATATGACTTGCGTTTTTGTTACATAGATTACATATGATAGGATTTAATGGAGTAAAGAAAACTTTTATCAATATCTTTTAAAGTTTTGATTCGATTTTTATAAAATTTGAAATGACTCGACAAAATTCTGAAACGATTATATATATTAAATTTCAAGCCATTTGGTTGGTTAGTTTTTGAGCTGTTATTTGCAGACTGACGGACCAGACGACGACTATAGGTGCTACGTATTTACATAATTATGAACGCACCTGAAAATTCGTTGAACATTTTGAAAGCAGTATGACAAGTGAACAAGTTCTACTTTTAGAAGCATAAAACCCGAAAACCATCATAGCTTATTTCATCTTAATGCTAGCAATTTTTATTCAATCTAAAAGAAAACTGCATCATTTTATTTACCTTTTTTATAAACACTTGTCAACTTTTCTTGGATAATGTATTTCCTAAGTAAGTGGAATAATAACTCACGAGTGATTCTTAGAGAAGATAATTTGCAAGGCTCAGCAGATTCTTCGGCTTGTATCTGTCAAACGTCTATATGTTTGACGAAAAACAGGAATTGCTGACTTTAATATATCTGTTTCTGTCATTTTTTATTTTTTTATGAAAAGACAAATGAAACTAGTAGTATGTAATCTTTAAATATCTTTTCGTTAAAGTTTTGAAAACGATGTACTGTTATACCGTAATTTTCGGCGTATAATCCGCAGCTCAAAGAGTCGTTTTTCGACCCAGAAATATTATTTTATAAAATGTAACTTAACAGATCGCTGTAAATATTTAACTACAATTATAGAATAAAATTTCTGGGTCAAAAAACGACTCTTTGAGCTGCGGATTATACGCCGGAATTTACGGTACATCTTGCGCTGCTATTTAATAGTTGTGTTTTTAGGAGCATTCGTAATCATCGCGTATTATATAAACGCAACGTAGCACTTATAGTCGTCGCCTGGTCCGACTGTCTGTCCGCATATAATATCGCAAAATCTACCCAACCGAATGGTTTGAATTTTAATATCTATAATCGTTGCAGAATTTTGTCGAATCATTTCAAATTTTATGAAAATCGAATCAAAACTTAAAAAGATATTAATTAAGTTCTCTTCCTATCATACGTAATTCATTCAATAATATACCATGGTATATAATGAATGTAGGTTGCCATGGTGATTACGTCCTATTTAATATGTCATATTATTTCCATATTACTGAATTTAAAAACCGAATTCTTATACTAAACTTGTTTAATTGTAACAATATTTTAATCTACCGACAGTTTTTGGATAGATGTTTCCAGAGAAATAGATATTAAATGGAAAAATATTCTAAATATGGATTTAAAATTCTGAAATTTTCAAAGCTAAGCTTAAGTTTCCCATTGGAATTTTCAGTAAATGTTAGCAAAATATATAATGTTGCTAACTTGATATGTACATATTTTATTACGAAATTTAATCATATCATAATAACAGACGATATAATTAATTTCTCTGAAATAATAACGATGATTTTTTTAAATTGTCTTGTATTGGATATTTTCGCCTAGTATAATTTTAATTTAACAGAATTGTAATTAATTGTTTGTAAACGTGTATTGAAATTGAATTTCACAAAATAAAATTAATATCTATAATATGAATATCTGCACATATAATAAATTTTGGTGTCGCGTCAATTCGTCGCGCACAATTCATCGCGCACAATTCATCGCGCACAATTCATCGCAACGCCAATTCGTCGCAGCGTCAATTCGTCGTCGAATCAATTTGTCGTGGAGTCAATTCGTCGCGACGTCAATTCGTCGCAACGAAAATGTTGTTGAAGGCTATGAGGATAAAATAAAGATAATTTAGAAAAAATATTTAATGATAATTGTTTTTTAGATATAATCGCATGTAAATTGTTTGTTACAATTGTCTATATCTAAAAAAACTAATTATCATTAAACATTTTCACTAAATTGTCTTTATTTTATCATCAATCCTTCAAAAAAATTTTCGTTGCGACGAGTTGACGTCGCAACGAACTGATGCTGTGATGAGTTGTCGCCGTGACGAATTGTTGCTGCGACGAATTGACGCTGCGATATATTGTGCGCGATGAATTGTTCCGCGATGAATTTTGCGCGACGAATTGGCGCAGAACCATAAATTTTGTATTCATGCCTTTTTGCATAAGAGTGCAACAGCTATTGCACCAAAATCTGATTATTTATTCTGATTATTAACTAGTTATAGTACGAACGCATTTGTCACGTTTGACTAACAGCTTTTTTTTTTTTTTTTTTTTTTTTTTTTTTTTTGAGATGTTGAATTTTACTGAACATTATTAAACAACAATTCTATTAAACACGAAGTATTCTATTCCAATTCATAATATATAAAATATCCGTTGCAAAGCAATTAAAACTGAAATAAACAACAAAGCTAAATATACTCTGAATATAAAGGAAAACTGTTAAAACATATCTTTTTTAAATATAAATTTTATTCAACATCAGATTTCTTCTTCAAGACATCAAAAGATAAAATCTAGATTTCTTTCTTGATGATAGCAATATTTATATAACTGAAAAGTAAACAAGACGATTTTATTAACCGTTTTACAGATACGTGTCAACTTTTCTCAGATAATGTACATCCTTAATAAATGAAATAATATCTCATAAGTGATTCTTGGGGAAGAAAAATTGCGTGGCTCAGCAGATTTTTTCGGTATATTTCTGTCAAATGTATGTAAGTTTGATGAAAAACACGAATTGCTGACTTTAATATGTCTTTTTGTTTTTGTAAAACTTTCTAACATAGCTGAAAGATGTCTATGAATTTGATTGACTGTTTATTCATTTGTCCTAACTCTTAACGCTCGTAATAGATACTCGAATTTCCATGCAATATTTATATGCTAATCTATATATTTAAAACGAAAAGCTCATTCTGCCAAATCCACATGAAAATCATCTCTTTGCGCATGGGTCAACGTTTTTTTAAGGCTTCTACCCTCAGAAACGGGAAACCTGATTGATTAACCCAAAGGTGCAAAAATCTAGGTGCCAATGGGCTGATTCCCACCACTAAATTTTATTAGTATTCTTCGTCAAATTTTATTAATATACTTCGCATAAATTTTATCAGTATTCTTATTAGGCGAAGAATACTAAAAATTTAGTGGTGGGAATCTGCCATTGGCGCCTATATTTTTTCACCTCTGGATTAACCCAACCCTCACCTGTTTAGCCTAGGGAGATTGAAAAGTGTTGACTGAAAACGGATGAATACCATTGCATTGAAAGCATAGACCTCCTAATTTATTTTTGCTCTGAGGTTGAAAGCTAAAGCCTTTTTTAAAGAACTCATGTTTTCACTACTAAATATGCATATTTTTCGAAAAATTTTAAATGAAGCTTGGATACAGTTATATTTATAACCGATTGAAATGTCAGAGAGTTCGGAAGATGAGAACTATTTTTTTTATTGCTATGTTAAAGGAGCCGGCGCGAAAACAAATAAATAAACAAAACAGCGAGAAGAAAACATTTCGTTTACATTTAGATAACAATAATTTTTCACGAAATTTTTACACGGGCTGTAAGACCGTTTTATTTATCACCATTAAAGATTTCAAAAAGTTCGGACAGAAATAACTTTTTATTTTAAAACTATGAAACGACCCTAGGTAAAAAAAATTAAGAAAATGAGAGCTTTTATCACTAAATATTAATATTTTTTCGCGAATTTTTCATTTAAAAATATAATTTTATACAAAATCGAGTTAAAGATATAAAATAATAAAATCTTGATGTTTTTTTATTTATTTATAATTACGGGCACGGGTAACGTCGGGCAGGGGTCAGATAGGTATGTTTATTATAGAATTTCCAGTATTGAAAAGGAAGTGTCTAGTATTTCTGGCTCGTTTACAGAGGCACACAAAAGAAATCTATTACAGTATGGTGTATGAAGAAAATTGTTTCCTAGAAATTTTACTGATGCAAGGATTTTTCAAACTTAATATCGTCGGTACCATGTCGAACTGTCGAATGTGAAAAAAATGCATTTTTCATTACTTTTAAAAATGGACCGATTGTCATCACTAAATTTTATTAGAATTCATCGCCTAGAAAGAATACTAATAAAATTTGTGTGAAGAACAGGGTTGCCAGCTTGGCCTTCTTATTTATCCCGCGATTCCGAATTCATACCGGAAATTTTGAGAGGAAAGTTTTTACTTTAAATAATCGCTAAATGTCTGTCACTAAATAAAGCAAAACTTGTTCGAAATGTCTGGTTTCAATATGGAATTTCTGAATAAAAAAAATGATGCCAAACTGGCAACCCTAGTGAAGCATACTATTAAAATTTAGTAGTGACAATCTGCCCATTTTTTAAAGTAATGAAAAATGCATTTTTTCATATTCGATAGTTTGACATGGTAGCGACGAGGGTAATATGCATCACTGAGGTGGACCAAAACATGCTTTCTCAGGTGTATACAATAAGTAGCATTTATACTTCGTTTACAGAGACGCACAAAAGAATTCGGTTATAAAACGGACAATGAACGATTTCATTGTATGAAAAAATGAAATTTCTTGATAATATTCTGTTGTTGAAAAGTGCTTCGTAATCTATGCTAGATGCATGAGTTTTAGTCCATGTTTTATTATTAAATAACGAATGAAATTGTTATTGCGTGATCTTAAACCATGTTTTCTATGGAGGTAATACAATTACATATATCGAAATATCTTAAGAATTCTTTCAAAGCAAATATATATATTACTCAATAACAATATTTTCATCCTATTTTTTATCTCTCGGCATATTTGATTACATCATGAAATTTAAGCGCCACAAATGAGATTCCTTAACAACATTTTTGGGACACTAAATATGGTCATTGTCGTTAATAAAAGTACGGAAAGAACATTTATTACTTACCCATCATACGTAGTATAGGGTAAGTCTTGTAATCATTTTAAAAATTGAAAAAAAAATATTTTGACGGATTTATACGTTTCAGACACTGGAGATTCTGAAAAACATATTTTTAGAAAAAAAATGCCGTCCGTCAGTTTGTGTGTATGTGTCCGTAAACGCTCTATCTCCCGAACAAATTGAGACAGAGACTTGAAATTTGATATGTAGTTAGTGTGATATAATGGGATGAAACCTATTGAATTTCAGTAACCTCTATTATCCGGAACTAATTTTTTGGAACTCTCGAAATATTCGTTCTGATAAAAGGTATATAAAATTTTTCGAAATTGTTTATTTTAAGGAGTGAATATAAAAGACAATAAAAATAAATGAACTTTGCATAAAAATGAAGTCAGTCGGATAATTAGTTGCCGAGGTATTTGTAATTTTATTTTTCACACTCTTCGAGTTTTCATGGCACTGTATTTCATTCAAATTTCAATTCAAAGCAGTATTATAATTGGAAACGAGACTCTTAGTACGGCGCATTAAACTGTTAGTTAATATGATTATCATTTTTGGAGTTATTTTTTTATTTTAAATTATGCATATCCATGGGTAAGTATTATGGTGGCACCCGACAACTAGTTTTTAAAATTATGAACAGCTTTGTCACTGTGAAAATGATGAAAAACGATTTCATTTTCAAGACAATTCAGGTTTTTCTTTTCTCTTTTGCAAATAATTACACCTGATAACGAACAGTCGCACAGTGGAGTATTTGACCCAAAAACCTGGCCAAAAATGGAAAAATTAAAATGTCGTCAACTATTGTAAAAATCATATTTCGTAATAGCTAACTAATTGATGCGTCGATCTATGTCTATTTTTGGAACCTGAGTTATAGCTAGTGGCTCCTAGCCTCAGTTGAAGAGGAAGTTTTTTTGTGAGAAGACGTGTTTTTTGTTGATTTTAGGCATTGTTGTTATGTTTAAATATAATTTTTTTGTGTCTCAATGAATTGTTGAATTGAAACTAAACAGGGCTTGCGTGTTTAACAAAGGTCAGAGCTTAGTGTTAAACTGTCTGTAAATTTAAATAGTTTAGTTTTTAATATAATAAAAAAATATTAAATGTCTAAAAGGCTAATTTTTAAAGCGTTTTTCGCTCTAATTTAAACATATTGACAGCTTTTTAAATAAGTGTAGGGCTTTGCCGGACCATGTTTGAATTATAATCGGATTAGTTATAGTCTTGAGTGCCAATTTCTGCAAAAAAATCTTCCGCATATTGTTGCTCTTTTTTTATATATATATTTTTTCGGGTGAACTACTTAAATCCCATTTTTTTCGGCAACCGAATTGAAAAGATAAAAACTTTATTTTTACTCTAGTATTGCAGGCTTTTAGCTTACAGCATGTTGCCTGAGAGCTTTTGCCCCTACATATCCTCTATGTATGCATGTACGTACCTATGTAAGTACGTACATACCTACGCAACTAGATACCTCTTGATAGAAATATCAGATCGGCTTCAAATTGTAAATATTTATTTACTGAAAAAATGTCTCCAATTAGTTTCGGGGGCTCATAGGTAGAAAATAAGGGGAGAAAGAAGGGAATTAAAGAAGTCTGGAGAAGACGCAGAAATGATTAACAGGTTATAAGTAACATTGGAAGTCATAAAAAGTGCGCATCGCATTGACGAAAAAAAGTTCCAAACATCTGCTGATGAAACAGCAAGACTGTATGTGAACCTTTACAATTGGTACCCCATGATTCCAACAATGCACAAGGTTTTGGTTCATGGTGGCACTGTAATTAAGAAAGCATTCGTACCCATTGGCCAACGGTCAGAAGAAGCTGCCGAGTCCAGAAACAAACACTTTAGACAGTACCCTACAAAGTACTCAAGAAAGTGCAATAGAAAAGTTCGCAGTAGAGAAGTTTGCTATAGAGATGTTCCAAATTGGCTTCTTTTAAGCAGTGATCCTTTTATAAACTTCTCTAGACAAAGACCAAGGGAAAAGAGCAAGCCATACAGTAGCGAGACCCTACAACTTCTTCTTTCAGCTATGTCTGATGGTGGTCCTGATAAAAGCCAAGAAGAGTGTGATGAAAAAGATGAAAAACAGAGTTCTGAAGAATCAGATTGAAACTGGTAATCTATTAAATACACTGAAAAACCAGCACCTCTATACTGTAGAGACTCCACTATATTAAATGTATTATCAAATGTAAATAATCTTTATTAAATGTAAATTAAATGTAGTAATTATTATTAAAGTAAATTAAATGTAAATAATAAATTTTATAGATAGTACAATTAAATATATTTAATTAAACATTACTAGTAAATAAAAAAATCTATCAACAATTACTTCTCTCTTATAAACAGTAAACATTTAAGGCTGCTAGTCACTCGACTTCCAAACTCCCTTCGGAAATGTTAAGTCTATGGGCATGTGATGTATTCGTGTTTTTAAAATATCTACTTAGTAAATTATATTTTTTAACTTATTTTTTCTTTGTGTTTTTCTTAAATGATGTCTCTTTTTTCCTTAGTTGTCAAAATATTTATAAAATGTATACTTATTATTATGTGAAGTGTTAAAATTTTACTTACACTTCGTCAACTTTTAAAATGTAAAATATTAAACTAAGATATGGATTTGTATGTATACTACATAGTATGCTAAAAGTTAGTTCAGTGAAACGCATAACAAAGATAAACATTTCCATTCAGTCATTTCAGGGAATAAACGGAAATGTTCTTGAGAATTTTTGTGCAACCCTGTATATGATCTATAGAATGTATCCACACCAAGTAATATTAAAAAAAAAATCTATTTAAAAATGCATATCACAACTACAAACGCACTTCCGGCAATTATTGGTCATAGACTTCAATAGTTAAATTTATTCTTCAACCAAATTCTTTTGTATGTCCCTGTAAATGAACGATATATTCTATGCACACCATATTCTACAATAAGTGCCTTAATACACTTCAGTGATGTATATAAATTTCAGTATGTTTAAAATAGAGTGATATCATTAAAATACAGAGCAAACGATTTTTTCCCATAGACATAATGTAAGGGAATTCTTTCGGGTGTCTCTGTAAATGAAGCGTAAATGCTATAGACTTCATTTACAATACCAAACATGCCATTTTGATACCCAATAACATCTAGCAATTTCAAGGCAATCGGACTATATTTACATAGAAAATTTTTTTGGCCAGGATTTCGGGTCAAATACTTCACTGTGAGTCGATTAAAAAGAAAGAGAATGTGGGTTGCCATAATTTGGAAATAAACTGTCACTCTGAATATAAACCTGTGCACATCTTGCTATACTTATAAATAAAGGCAACCTATCTGAAACATATATATATATATATATATATAATACATTTCACTGTACACAAAATGTTATTTTTTATTAACACTTTCCAACATAATTGAAAAGTGTTTATGAATCCGATTGTCTGTCTGCCTGTTTGTTTGTTCGTGCTGTAACTCGCATAAATAAAAATCGGATTGTCATGTAATTGATATATGTCATTGAGGTTTACTATGGCATGTTCGGTATTGAAAATGAAGTGTGTAGCGCATGTAGTTTTTTTAAAGGGACACTCAAAAGAATTCTGTTACATTACGGTCTATAGCAGGGGTGCAAAAATCTAGGCGCCAATGGGCCAATTCCCACCACTAAATTTTTAGTATTCTGCGCCTAATAAGAATACTGATAAAATTTAGACGAAGTATACTAATAAAACTTGACAAAGAATACTAATAAAATTTAGTGGTTGGAATCAGCCCATTGGCGCCTAGATTTTTGGACCCCTGGTCTATGGGGAAAATCATTTGCGGGATATTTTAATGATGTAAGACAATTTCAAACATATTGAAATTGATATATATCACTTAGGTGCACTACAAGAAGCTTACTATATAATAGGGTGGGCATAGTACTATAGTTCCTTTACAGGAACACTCAAAAGCACAGTTATATTCCGTTACATTACGGTTTTTATGGAGAAAAATCGTTTGCGGTTTATTTTAACAAAGTTTCACTATTTAAAATATATTGAAAATGGTATATATCACTAAGGTGCATTACAACATGTTTAGTATAGAATATTGTGTGTATAGCATTCATCGTTCATTTAAATGGGTACACAAAATAATTTGGTACTGTCTGTTAAGTTAACAATAATTCCTGGAAGTTATTTTTGAGTTGCTAAACGCGTTTTTAAATTGAACTCATTTTTTGTCAGTTACTTAGTATGCATAAATTCTGTAGATCATATACAGGGCTGCACAAAAGTTCTCGAGTACATTTCCATTTATTGACGGAAATTCCGGAAGGAGAATTTTAAACTCTGCTACGCGTTTCGTAACTGAACAAAAATTTAGCATTCTATGTTGTATATATCCAAATCTATAGATCATATACAGAGCTGCAGAAAAGAGTTCGGATATTTTTCCGAATATTGTTGGTAATTCCTGAAATTTAGTTTTCAAATGTGTTTCCAAATTGTTTATCTTATTAAACGGTAATGGTTTGTAAAATTATTTTGGAAGTGTTGTGTTACATAATATATGCTGAACGCATGATTTTTCGTTCTTTCTTTTTCTATTGAATAAAACAGAAATTTTATCCAAAAATAGTATTTAGAGGACAAAAATAATGTTAGTTTACAAATGATTCACTTTCACAGGAAATGCTTCTTATAACCATTTTTCCTTATTTGTTACAAATATATTATTACCAAAATGATGTCTCTTCCTAAGAAGCTTAGTGGATTATTCATTCTATTTTCTATATCATCACAAAATATATGACATAGAAGAAAAATATTTATGATTATCCTCAAAGTTTTATATTATACGTTTTTTAAAAATAATAATATTTTAATAATTACCTCTTTATAGTATCGTATTCTAGTGGAACACTGATGTACCATAGTGGCCAGAGCAACATGCAGTAAAAGACATCATCTAAACCTCGCAGTAATGATTAATTTTAAGATGTAACAAAAGTAATTTGCTACATTCTTTTATTCCTGTTTGCGAGGAAGATTATATTACAAAAATGATGTGCCGTCATAAGAGACTTGGTGGATTATTCATTCTTTTTCCTGTATGCCCATCAAATGTATAAATCAGATTCATTGATACTACTTTCTTGGGATGATATTTTAATAATTAACTTTTTATCACATTATAGTGCAGTGGTAAGAGGATTATTTTAAAATTGCACAATGATAAGAGCTCAAAATTCTGAAGTTGAATTTCGTATACTAACTGAAATGAAAATTTTAAACGAATTCTATAAACTATAACATATTCAAAGAATTTGCTTCTTGTACAAATGTGTTTCCAAATTGTTTATTTAGATATCATCTTTCACCTTATTAAACAGTAATGATTTGTAAAATTATTTTGGAAGTGTTGGAAAGTGTTACATAATCTATGCTTGACGCATGATTTTTTCGTTCTTGTTTTTTTCTATGGAATAAATCAGCAACTTTTTCCAAAAATAGTATTTACAGAACAAAAACAATATTTTTCTGCAAATGATTCACTTTCACAGGAAATGCTTCTTATAACCCTTTTTCCTTATTTGTTACAAAGATATTATTACCAAAATCATGTCTCTTCCTAAGAAGCTTAGTGGATTATTCATTCTACTTTCTATATCATCACAAAATATATGGCATAGAAGAAAAATATTTATGATTATCCTCAAAGTTTTATATTATACGTTTTAAAAAATAATAATATTTTAACAATTACCTCCTTATAGTATCGTATTCTAGTGGAACACTGATGTACCATAGTGGCCAGAGCAACATGCAGTAAAAGACATCATCTAAACCTCGCAGTAAAAGATTAATTTTAAGATGTAACAAAAGTAATTTGCATCATTCTTTTATTCCTGTTTGCAAGGAAGATTATATTACTAAAATGTTGTGTCGTCGTAAGAGACTTGGTGGATTATTAAAATTTTTTCTGTACGCCCATCAAATGTATAACTCAGAAAACAGAATATATATTTCATCCGAGTTTTCATTGATACTACTTTCTTGGGATGATATTTTAATAATTAACTTTTTATGACATTATAGTGCAGTGATAAGAGGATTATTCAAAAATTGCACAATGATAAGAGCTGAAACTTCTGAAGTTGAATTTCGTACAATAAGTAAAAAAAAAAAAATGAAACGAATTCCGTAAACTATAACTCGTGACTGGCTTTATTTGGGGCACTAAATACATGGCTGACAAATTTATCCAGGGTTCGTACGGGTCCTGGAATTTTAAGATCAGGAAATTTTTCGGTACCAGTATTTTCTTATAGATAATCTCTTCTTAAACAAGGTGAAATTTCGCACGTTTGAACTTGATGTATTTTTTTAGAAAAATATACTGGTATGTCACCTGGAAAAGTAACGGTACCCGTACGAACCCTGTTATCCCTTTTTTTACCACTATTATTAAAAATGAATACTTTATTTTATTTACTGTCAGAAAATTTTATGTGTTTCAAAGATGCATTTAGTGCCCCATAAAAAGATAGTCACGGGCCGCCACTGACTATAACATATTCAAAGAATTTTCTTCTTGTACATATGTCTTTTAAATTTTATTTTACTGTACCACCTTTTAACCCTTTGACTACAGGTCGGGATATATACATACCGTAATTTAGCACGTATGCGCCGCGGCTTAGTTAAGTCTTTTTCAAACCGGAAATTTTATTGAAAATAAGAAGTCAAATAAGTGCTAAGTAGAAATAAGCCACATTTCATTTAAAATAAATTCTGGTAGGGAATCGAATTGTTTGAAGTGCGGCGTATACGCGCGAAATTACGGTACGTCCCAATGGAGTATTCTTTTTTATTCTATATGTACCACTTTTTTTTCAGAAAAAAAATCCCTGTGATACATTTTCATGGGTGCACACAGATACGGATATTTAACACGTTCGCTGCCAACTACGAGTATACTCGTGGTGCTATCTACGTTTCTTCAATCTAAAATTAGTTATTCGTACCGGAAATTTCAAAAGAAGAATTTTTATTTTATGTAATTACGAAATGCCTGTAATAAAACAAAGTAAATATTGCTATTATTATTTTCTGGTATGAATTTGAACTTTCTAAAGAAAATGAAAATTCCGGTATTTTTAGTTTGGCAGCGAACGTGTTAATACCAATTTTTCTTCATGAAATATTTTTTTTAAGTCGCAGAATTCTACGAAAATGTAACGTGAGTTTTTGTATAATTGGTATTCAAAATTCGCAACAGTTAGCACCTATACACATTAGGGAATGTTCAAAAGAAATCAACTACAAATACATTTTTTTGTAAATTGTGGTCCAATTGAATATAAAAATTGTCGCCAGTCCTGGCCTGTAAATAAAGGGTTAATAAAATAAATAAATCAGTTTACTTGTAATTAATCATACTTCGTATTAAAGGATTCAACTAAAAGTTTACATTTTTTTAATTCTTTGCCAAAACACTTTACAGAAATACTAGATATATCCAAAAATGTATTTACAAAAATTTAAACATTTATTTTTACCCATTTCAACAACTACAAGACAAGTGAACTACAAGGTAACTCACCTTGTAGTTCAATTTTCTGATTTATGTATTGTATTACTTAGGATATAAGTAAATATACATTTTATGCTCATAAGCAAAGAAAATATACTAGAAACTCTTCTAAAATAGGAATATATGCCAAGATGTTTGTAATAATAGGGTTAAACATAACAATCCGTCAAATAGAAGACAGCATTGTATCATGAATGCAGCTGAAAAATATCTAATCACATTTACAATAGCTTTGATTTTACTATATTATTATTTGAGATACATATTCTGGTGTGAGTTTATTTTTTGAATGTGGAAAGTAAATTTAAAAGCTTCGTATCTGAAAACTCCATTTTCAGTTGCATTGTTATTGCAGAGCCCCCCCCCCCTTTTTTTTTTCGTCCACAGAGATGGAATAGAAGTGAGGGATTTGGATAAGCTTCAGCCAGTTTTGCCGAAATTGCTATATAATGTATGTCTTCAGGGAAGACTTTTGAATGGACAGTGGCTCGAGTTATAGTCTTCATAGAATGAAAACTCTGACGCGCATAGACGCCGATTTATCATGGACAATCAGGCAAACTTTCAATACTAATTTTAAAATGTTTTTTTTATTTTGTCTTATTAACCCAAACTGATTAAGTAGGACATTTTTTAACACTTTCCAACCTAGTTGAAAAGTGTTTATGACTTCGGTTTGTCTGGCCGTCTGTCCGTGCTCTAACTCCAGTAAATATGCTCGGATTGTTCTGCAATTTTTATATGTTATAGTCGTTATCTATAGCATGTTCCCTATTTCAACGGAAGTGTGTAGCATTTATAGTTTTTTTACAGGGGCACTCAGAAGAATTCCATTACATTGCGGTCTATTGGGGAAAATCATTTGCGGTTTATTTAAATAATGTTTCATTATTTTAAACGCATTGAAATTTATATATATCACTAAGGTGCATTAGAAGAAGCTTAACATGGAATAGGGTGTGCATAGCACTTATACTTACTGTACAGGGACAGTTAAAAGAATTCCGTTACATTACGTCTATGGAGAAAAATCGTCTGCGGTTTATTTAAATAATGTTTCCCTATTTAAAACGCATTGAAATTTATATGAGGTGCATTACAAGAGGCTTTCTACAGAATATCGTGTGTATAGCAGTTATCGTTCATTTACAGGGACACACAAAAGAATTCTCTACTGTCTGTTAACAATAATTCCTCGAAGTGCGTTTTAAGTTACTGAAAGCGATTTTAATTTTAACTCGCTTTTTGTCTATTACGTGGTGTGTATAAATTCTGTAGATCCTATACAGGGAAGCACAAAAGTTTGCGAACACATTTCCGTATTATTTAACTCCAGACGGAGTATTTTAAACTGTGCTACGCGTTTCCTAACTGAACTAAAATTTATTATCCTATGTAGTATATACACAAATTTATAGATCCTATACAGGGCTGAATAAAAGTATTCGGATTACTTAGATGTTATCTTTTAGCTTATTAAACGGTATGATTTGTAAAATTATTTTGGAAAGTGTTACGAAAGCGTTGGAAAGTGTTACATAATCTATGCTTGAAGCATGATTTTTCGTTCTTGTTTAATTAGTGGTAGAAGTATGTCTGATTACCAATTTCGCACCCAGGAAGTGGGTACCTATGCTGACAGTCATCTCCCTTAACCCCTTCGCGACGAGCGTCCTTTACAGAATTTTTAATCTTTTGCCACCGGGTTTTCAAAACAGAAATTTTCGCCTAATTGAATCTCAGAAATGCTGTCATTAAATAAGGCAAAGTTTACAATAAAAAGTTACTGGTGGGAATAATCGAGGATTCTGAGCACCTTATGTGTCACGTATACGTGTCGCTCGTCCTCAAGGCGGTAGACGGCATTGGTTTCCAAACCGATAACATCAGCTCACACTGCTCTTTTTGTGGCAAGCATACTAACCACTGGGCTGAGTGACAGTGTTGCTAGTGGGCTCCTTTTTTCAATTCAAATTTCTTGATATTTAGAACACTGCTGAGTGCCACCATTTTACTGACAGTTTTTATATCAATATTTTGTCTTTTGTTTTAAATAAACAATGAAAACAGTGATATTTCGTCTACAGTAATATTTCGCCGTCTAAAAGGAATTTTCATCATACAGTTGACTCCCGATTATCCGAGTTTCCTCTTTAACCTATTTACCGGGAAATAAATATGGTATTTTTTGTTTTCTTTTCTCACAGAAATTCAAACGATGTTTCTTTCATCTTCTTCACCTAGCACTTCATCGGCAATTGCAGATTTTTAATAATAGGTTCGGGGATTTCAACTTCAGTAATATTGTAATCAAATTTTAGATCATAGCATATTTTTCTCCACCAAATGTTACTTCATCAATACAGATATTAGATCAGGACAGTGGCGTAGCCAGGGAGCGGGTCCAAACGCTCTGGTCAGCAGTAAAATTGTAAAGTTTTCTTTGCATTGATTATCGCAGAAAGCTCTCCGATTACATAAGGTAAAGAAAACTTTACAAAATTAGTGGTATGAAGAGCATCTGGACCCCCACCCTGGCTACGCTACTGGATCAGTCTGTTCTTCAGAACTTGAAAATAACTACAGAAAGAAGCTGTTAGGAAAGCTGATTGAAAGTGTTAAAGAACAAGGAGTTATAGAATGGCTGTAACAAACTATACTGAAAGATGTTGCATATTGGATTACCGAAGCATTGAAAGAAGCTAAACCAACGACTCTACTGAAATCGTGGCAGACGATTATGATATCAGAGCAGTCAAATGATGAAAATGAAGCTGGTGATGACGAATCTTTGTTAAGCATAGAACAAAGACTTTCTGTTTCTGAAACTTTTGCTAAATATTATATTGGTAAGTGGATGAAAAAAGATGATCAGTGAGAAATTGCAGACGTGGTTGAAAAAAGCAAACACGAGAGCAATGATGATGATGATGATGATCAGAAGCATTCTGAAGGCCTAAGTTCGATTGTAAAAACTATTGAATACACTGAGCAACAGGAAGAGGCTGCACCTGTATTTCTGATCACACTAATACAATGGCGTTACATGGCAGCAAAGAAGCGTTTATCATCCAACAATCAAACACCTATCACGACTTTCCCAAATAAAGAATTTAATTCCACATTTTTGTAATATTATTGTAAATTTATATCTTAAGAACTGTAGGTCAAACAAATTTAATGAATTGTATGTAATTTATATTATATCAACAGAGTAGTTAGTGGCGATGCATGTAAATTTGTTTATCCGAGGTGAGCTGGGTCCACATTAACTTAGATAATCTGGGCTCTATTGTATTTTTATGTTATTATCAAATAGATTTCTTAGAAAAAAATTGTAAAATGTTTTCTCATAGTTATTTTAACATGTTACTCATAATTACAATAAATAATTACTACCCCAGCCATCCGGATCGATATCAGGTAACTAGAAATTGCATTTAAGAGAAAAATCCATTGGAATGCAAATTATATGTATTCGTTCGTAAAACTATACATTCCTTAAAATTCCTATTTACACTAATGTTAAAACAAATAATTCCAATGCAATACACTGAATTGGAATTTTCGAATTTTGCATTTGAATAAATCTAAGTCAGTACAGTCCATGGGAAAATAAACTTTATTATACATGTGTTAAACCACCGTATCTAAACACTTAAGTAACAAAGTACGAAAACTTCTTGGAATCTCTGAGGTGTTTGGCATTTCTTGATTAGAATATTTCTATTTAATAATGAAATAGCATAAATTATAGCTTCCCAGTTTAAATGTGGGAATTGTATTATTATTCTGAAATTGTATAAAGCGAAAAATTCCATTAAAAACTATAGTATAAATGTCCGACTCTGAAGTAAGTACATTATTTTGTTTTTCTTTTTTGTAGTAAAAGTAATGTTATTAAAAGGTACGTATAAAAATAGTTGCATACATTCATTGTTAAATTAAACTGTAATAAAGTAAATACGGGTTACAATCTCCAGGCTGCTAGTAAAAACTACTTTCGAATAGTAATCGTCATCTTTTGTATAGTAATCATCATCGTTCGTAGAGTACTCGTTATCGTTCGTATAGTAATCGTCACCGTATTCGAATAGTAATCGTCATTGTCATCGAATAATTATAGTCGAGTCATGCAACGTAAAAATAGAATTTCTGTCATAAATGAGGGGGTTAAATGACAGTGGAGTAAGTCAAAAATTTGAAAAATCTAGATAACTATATTTTCTCTGAACGCATATTAATTTTTATTCAGTGTGATAGTCAAACAAGTGATAGTTCTCTTAGGGACTCGCTAGAGGCAAAAAAAGGTTGGGCCACTTAATGCAACGGCAATACGACAAGTTTCACAAAACCCTACATTTCTCAAATTACTAAATATTGATTTACTTCACTGTCATTCTAACCGCTTCAAATAAAGCGAAAATTAGTACTGGAAAATACTGATGAATCTGCGCCTCGATTCCTTATTGATTTTAATAAAATAAATATTTTTAAGTAAATAAACAAAAATAATAGGTTCCTGAGTATCTAACACCTACTGTTTTATCAAACATAAGCCTGTTATAATGAAACGTTATTTTACAACATAAACTTTTTTTTTGTATGATTGCTCTAATAATCCGAATTACGTTCTGAACACATAATTTGAGTTTCGCTGTATCGTAACTTCCGGCGTATAAGTCTCGGCCCAAATAAATCTGTTTTCGACCAGAAATTTTATTCAATAAAATGTAACTTATTTTTACTTGACGCTTATTTAACTTCATTTAAAAAAATTTCTGATTTGAAACAGACTCTTTTTAGTCGTGGCTTATAACGTTATTTCTATATCTTTAAAGGCAATATTAAATCATAATATTTTTTCAAAGAACTCTATTGCAAAATTACAAATTTATAAGGCCTTTTCTTATATAGATGATATTAAAAAAAGGTTTATTTATGTTCGAGAAAATATTTTATTATTTATTTCAAACATGATGTAAACAAAAAAGATATATATGATTTTCTAATACAGACGATATGAACAAATAATCTCTTTGTGCAAAGCAATATTTTGAGGTATAACAAACAATTCATGTCTTAGAGCTAATAATTTGTTTTCCGCGGGATATACTTCATATAATATTCTTTTCCGTTTATGTTTGAAATATAATATTATGTCGATGATCTTTTGTCTTAAGAGTCTTAGTGGATTATTAATTTCTTTTCCTGTATTATACACAAAAGTATAAGTTAGAAAAATATATATGCAAAATGTTTACTAAAATTATTCCCTTCTTAACCCTTTCCTGCACAGGCAAAGTCTGTTCGTAAAATGAGAAATTACTGACTGAAACCGGAATTTACAAACGACTTTTTTAGAAAATAAAAAATCCTTATTTTAGGCTTTCACCGTAGAAACAAAATTTTATTAAATATTTTAAGTGTCGAATGCAAGTTTGGAATTAAAATTAGGTGTGCTCGGATTGGGACCACTGTACCGGAAAGGGTTAATCCATTAAAGACTGACGTTGCGTTTTCGCAACATTATGTTTCTTATACCAGGTTTTCAAGTAACAACAGTTTGTTTTTAGAATAAATATTCGCAAACACCATGATAAAGTCACCCTTAGGTTGCTATTAAATAAAAGTGGTATGAATCGCAATATTTGTATTTTTTTGAGAAAAATAATTCGGTCCTTAATGGGTTAAGTTACTTATACAGGGTTTGTGCGCTTTTACCACAATTTTTGAATAGAAATTTGCTATTTAATATTTAAATTGCAGAAATTTCAGACACCTCGTGCAATTGCAGACTTTGTAATACTTTTCTGCATTTAAATAAGGCAAAAAGTCTATTAAAAAATTGTGGTACAAGCGTACGAACCCTGTTATACAATTAAATATATTTTTATGAAATTTCACCTAAAGGATGAGCAGAAAATCCGCATAAACATCAAAATTTCATGGAAAACTAGTAGATTTCAGCCATCACAAAAGTTACTCCTATATAAATCAAATCAATTAAATTATTTAAAAGCAAACAGTTTATTTATCTGTATATATAAACGCATAATATGGTTATGAAATAGCGAATAATGAAGATATTTAATGCAGAAAAAAATAATTTTATTTGCATGCATTTAAAAAAAGAGATACAAGCATAAAATATTTCGAACAATTTATCGAATTTGTCACCCCATCTTAGATGTCTGCAACCAAAATAGAATGACAGTGTATTCCCATATTCAGGGTGCTAAACATGAAGTTTCGTTGAATTGTGTGCATTTAAACTGGAAATATAAGAATCGCATATTTCGAACAAATAATCGAATTTTGGCATTCTTTCTAGATAACCGTAACCAAAATTGAATGACAATCTATTCCCATCATGAAGATTCTAATTGTGTTTTTTCTGTGATTCCAGTTTATGTGAATTCTGCACATAGAAACAGAAGATATAAGCATCACATAAATGGATAAAATCACCAATTTCTGGCACTCCTTTTTCGAGAGATTTTGCAAAAAACTAATCAGCACCAGTTCACTTAAGAATAGATTTTCGTACGAAATTTCATTCTAATGTACGCAGTAGTTCGTTAGTTAGAGCGCCCACAAAATTTGTGTCACAAACAAACACACACGCAGATTTACGGACAAACGCTTTCTAAAACAGTTCAGATTGTATTGTATGGTGGTTTGAGTTTGTCTTGGTGTGTTCTATTTCCCCTTACAGTTTTATCAATGCCATAGCTGCCAACTTTTACGCTTTCTTCGTACCACTCAAATTTAATAGTAATTTTTAGGTAGATTTCGTAAGAAATGTTACCTACTACATTCTCCCCTATGTTGGAATTTTTAAAAAATATTTGCAAATCTACGCCGATTATGACTCCCAGAGCTCAAAACCACCCACAGTTCGAAACTTTATCTATATATCTATCTATCTATATCACATTTTTATGGACACAATAACTTCAATAATTCTGCAAAAATCTCTTCCAAACTGATACATAAAAACTCGGTCAAGTTCGTTAAGGGGAAAAATCGAACTAAGGGGAGGCTTTTTGGAACACAGAAAAAAATCCCATAACTTCTTAATTATGATAGGTATTGAATCCGTTAAAAGTTATTATTACTTTTAGGAAAATGGCCGAAAATTTATGTATGAAATACTTTTGATATCATTAAAAATGGCTTCAAGGGGGGGGGGGGAATAGGAGTTTCAAAAGAAAAAAATCATAACTTCGTCAATTCACAAGATTTCAAATCCGCTTAAATTTATTATAAACTCTCTTAATATTATCTACAGGTTTTATATTGACAAGTTTTTTATAAGACCAACCCTTACAGCATAAAAAATTTAAGACAAAACAATCTCTACCGGCTCCGCCTACATACGCAGGTAGATATCTAAGTGGGTGGTCCCAACTGCCGCATCACGGCAGAAAGGTCATTTCTTCTGCAATTCCCAATAAACAGGTGCACCACGGTCTGCGTCTTCGAAATCTACCTGTGCCTGTAGTCCGAGCTGTCAAGGATTTTTTATTTATTTAATCTCCGAAATAAGGCAATTAAATAAGCCAAAAATTTTTATTAAATTTTAGTGGTAAGAACAAAGCGTAAAAGTTGGCAGCCATGCAAGAAGTTAAGAATCACCCTTAATTTATTTACCTACTTTTAGTTATAAATTCTAATTGTTTTATTTTATTTCCAAGCTTGATTATCTTGTAAAGTCGTTTGCTGGTATTTACTGAATATTTTCTGCATATAAAAAGGTAAATTCATACTTATACAAAAATGAACAAATTAAAATAATAAAAATGTTTTACCACTAAACCAAATTCAACGAGAGAAACGTGTGTTTGAACTAACTTCTAAAACTACTTAAATGAGATTGCTTAGCTCCAGAATGACACTAAATTGATTTCTTCAACTTGTCTTTTAACCCTTTCAGGGGCAAGCAATTGTGTTCTTGTAACGGTGAATTCCCACCGGAATTTACTTAAGAATTTAGTTCAAAATATGGAAAAGCAGTTTTTCAACTTTTTCTCGTCAAAGCTAAAAAAGTAAAATTTAATTAAAAGTTTCTGGTTTGAATCGGATTAAAATTAGGTGGTATAAAATATATACCACCGCCCCTCAAGGGGTTAAGAAGTACTTTGTGACTTGAATGGATAAGAATGTTTGAATTAGAAGCCTTAGTCAAGAAACTTTTCAATTCAAGAATCATTTCATATAACTAAGTAGTTAAAAGGAATAAGTTAGTTTCTCTAGTTTTGTAACTAAGATAAATATAATACTTGAAAATTGATATACTCCAGTTTTAGGGAAATAAGCTAATCTTTTCATCATCTGGGCAAACGCGGATTAGATTATTTTGTATGATTAGATATCTAGGAAAATTTAAGTTTTCATAATGACTGTGCAATTTATTTTTAATCGAAGTATTACATATTAATTTACCAATTCATTTAAATACCTACTTTAAACTAGAAATTATAATTGTTTCTTTTTAACATCAAACATTTATAGTGATGCTACACAACTGTTTACTGGTATTTACCGAATGACTGCTGTTTATAAAGTGCAAATGAAATGCTTTAGTCAAATACAGGGTTCATAAGATTTTACAACAATTTTTTATAAAATTTTCCGCCTTATTTAAATACAGAAAAGTATTACAAACCCTGCAATAAAATGAGGTGTCTACTATTTCTACTATATAAATACAGTGGACTTCATTTTAACGAAGTCTCTAATTTACGAAGTTTTCCACTTAACGAAATTTTCTACAGAACTGTGACTTTGAACAATATTAGCATGTAAATTAATCTCTATATTACGAAAAATTTATTCTATATAACGAAGTTTATTCCACTTTTGTAGGTGTATAGAATTCAAAGTAAGAGGTTGTTGTTGCGATGGATAATGCGAATTTATTTCAACGGATTGTTTGGAAATGAACACATTTAAATAATTTCCATTCTGCTTGGTGCTAAATAAAACATTTTTTTTTCACACTAAGAAAAACAGTTGTTATCATTTCTCTCCCACGCCGAGACTCCAGTGCTAACAGTTGGGGGAAGTCAAAATCCCCTTTTAACATTCAATGATATATAAAAGATACAGTGACGCAATAGCGTCAGATGCATTGAAGCAAAAAATATCAATTAGTGTCAGACATTCCATTCAATCCAGACATTCCATACATTACATTCAATTAGAGACCATTCTGACCTTCCATTTCTGATAGACAATTGCTTTGTACATCCACAAGAATGTGCTTCAAAATGCAAATCGAAGAACATCAAAGTTATTTTTGTTCCTGCCAATACAACTTCTAAACGTCAGCCGTTAGTCTAAGGAATAATAAAAAATGAAAGTACATAATCGTATGTACATGATGAAAGTACATAATCGAAAAAGACAATGTAGTGACAACATTAGTTTGAGATCGTGTGTATCAGAGCTGATGAAAGCTTGAGCCAAAACTTGGGAATGTAACGTGAATTCATAGACCGTACGCAACTGTTTTGTAAAAGATGGCTTCATAATTGAAACTGAATCAAATGCTTCTGAATCCAATACCTGTTTGTTATTCCTGAAGGAAAATTTTTATGAATTTAAGTTGATTTCTATTTAACGAAGTTTCTTCATAACGAAGTTTTTAAGTGTAACGATGAGACTTCGTTAAATGGAAGTTTCACAGTATTAATTAGAAAAATTCTATAAAAAAATGTGGTAACAGCGAACGAACACTGAAATAATATTTAAATCAAGAATCACTTCCTATAAATAAGTAGTTAAATAAACCAGGCTAATATTCCTAGTTTTTAATCTAAGAAATAACAATCATACTTGGAAATTGTCATACACAAATTTCATGAAAGTAATATAATAAAAATAAAAGTATTGGTTCAAAAGTTATAAAAAAAAACATGCTTGGTTGTTTATGTGCTACCCTATATATAGTTTAAAAGAGAAAAAATATTTTGAGAATTTTCCTTTAAAATTGAATTTTAATAAAATTATTATACATTAATTAACCTGCATATTTAATGCATTTCTTAATAAGAAATTGCAATTGTTTCTATTTAACCTTAAACTTATACAATTATTCCAAAAAACTGTTTACTGGAGTTTACATATTTTTTCTGTATGCAAAGCTCAAAATGCATTATTATTATACAAAAATAAACACAATAAAATAAGAAGTAATTTCCAAAATTACTTAAATAGGATTGCTTAGCTTCAGAACATCAATAAATTGATTTCTTCGACTTATCTTTAAAGGATTTTTTTCTGTTTGGGATGGGTAAAATTACTTATATTGGAAGCTTTAATCAAGGGACATTTGAATTCAAGAATAACTTAATATAGCCAAGGAGTTAAAATAACAAGGTAATTCTTCAAGTTTTCAATGTGAGTAATAAATATAATATTTGAAAGTTGACATACATCAATTTTAAGTAAAACATATTATAGAAATAAAAGTATTGATTCAAAAAAAAAAAAATCAGGCTAAAACATTCTGCTAAACAGGGCTGTTTAGCTATGACCCTGTATATAGTAGAAAAAAACACGTTCAGATTATTTTTAGTTAAAACTTATTTTTAATGTAATTAATGTCTATTAATTTACCAGTATATTAAAATTCCTTCTTAATAAAAAATTCCAGCTGTTTCTATTTAACATTTATAATGATTCTCTAAAACTATTTACAATTATTTATACAATTATTTCTTTGTACAAAGCTCATAATGCATCATTATTATACAAAAATAAACAAAATAAAATAAGAAGTACGTTTAACAATTATACCAATTACGAAGAGAGAAACGTCTTCTTAAATTAACTGCCAAAATTAGTTAAATAGGATTGCTTAGCTTCAGAACTACAGGAAATGGATTTCTTGGACTTATCTTTTAAGGAATACTTTGTGAGTTGAATGGTTAAGAGTATTTGAATTAAAAGCCTTAGTCAAGAAACTTTTCAATTCAAGAGTCATTTCATATAACTAAATAGTTAAAAGGGCTTCGCTAGTTTTGTAACTAAGATAAATATAATACTTGATATTGATATACACCAATTTCAAGAAAATTGGATTAGGTAAAAATTTTTGTATTACCTGAGCAAACATGGATTAGATTATTTTGTATGTATAGATATATAGAAAAAGTGAAGATTCGTAATGGCTATGTAAATGTAATTTATTTTTAATAGAAATATTACATATAAATTTACTGATACATTTAAATACCTACTTTTAAATAGAATTTATAATTGTTTCTCTTTAACTTTAAACGATTTACATGATTCTGTACAACTATTTACTGGTATTTATCGAACAATTTCTGTTTTCAAATCGCAAATTAAAATCCTTAGTCAAGTAATATTTTAATTCAAGACTCATTTCATATAAATAAGTAGTTAAAAGAAGCAAATTAATTTACCTAGTTTTCAATCTAAGAAGTAACTATAATATTTGAAAATTAAGATATAACAATTTCATAAAATAATATTATAGTGATATTGATATAGGGTCAAACATTACTAAAAACCATGTTGGATTGTTTATGTACCACCCTGTATACAGTTGAAAAGAGAAAATGCATTTTGAGTATTTCCTTTAAACTTGATTATTTATAGAATTAGTATACATTAATTAATCTGTATTAATCTTGCTTAATAAGAAATTCTATTTTTTTTTATTTAAACTCAATCTTATATAATGAGGCTCAAAACAAGTTATTGGATTTTACAGAATTATTACTGTATACAAAGCTCAAATTACATCATTATTACAGACAAATAAACAAAATAAAATAGGAAGTATGCCAAATGCGCAATTATACCAAATGCGAAGAGAGAAACATCTTCTTAAATTAACTTCCAAAATTACTTAAATAGGATTGCTTAGCTACAGAACTCCAGAAAATTGATTTCATAGACTTATCTTTTTAAGAAATACTTTGTGACTGGAATGTGTAAAAGTTCTTGAATTAAAAGTGTTAGTCAAGAATAATTTCGTATAACTAAATAATTAAAAGTACTAAGTTAATATCGCTAGTCTTCCATCTATTTCATACATGTAATACTTGAAGATGGTACTCGCCAGTTTGTAGAAATTTCTTTATTACATGATAAAACACGGATTAAACTATTTTATAAGGATAGGTATTTTGGGTAAGAGAACTTTCATAATTGCTGCGTAAGTTATTGAACTTAATTATTATGAAACCTAAATTTGATATAAATAAATAATCAACCTATGATACAAACATTATCTGATTCTAAACAATATACCGTATTTTTCGTATACGCTTCGCGGTATTTAAACCACACATGTGCCTTAAAACGAGGTGCACCTATAAATTTGGAATTTAACTACTCGCCCTCTGTAATGGAGCTATGAATAAAGAGGGGAAGAAGACAGTGTCAATCGTTTTCGAGTGAAGTAACTGAGGAAGAATTAAGAGGTAAAAACATGGTGGCTGTTGCTTCTTTACATCGGATCGGTGTCTGATTAACGCCCGGGCAAACTTCCACCAGTAAAAACAAATATAAATTTTTGCCTTGTTTAAGTAAAGAAATTCTGCATGAATAAGGCGTTTCAATAAGGAGGTAATGTCTGTTCAAATCTACTGTTTGAAGTCGGACCTGTTGGTAATCAGGCCCTGTGGAACCTATTATATTTGAAGCTAAACCATTTTGAGGATATGTCAATTCCCTTTATTCATAATTCTATAGCCTCTGTTTTCGGAACCATAGCAACACTGCATGAAGTTGTTAACCCCTTAACTGTGTATCTCGAACTCAGTTCAGGCAAGATGAGTTTGCTTGTTTTGTTACTAAAAGCTTTTGCACACCAGTAATTTTTAAATGCAAACTTCGTTTTATTAATCGGCAGACCATTTTCGATTACACAAAGCAAATATTTTAGTACGGAAAAAGTGGTGTAATGTGCCTATTTTTAGTTTATGGTGTCAAAAAACCTCTCACAGTTAACGGGTTAAACAGGCATTTTGCCATAGTCGTAATGCAAAATCATGATTTCAAACCTACGCATAGCTGCCAACTTTTACGCTTTATTGTTACCACTAAAATTTAATAGATTTTTTTTTGGTTAAAATTCATATGATTTTGTCGATTTAATAAAATAAAATTTACTATCAAATTTTAGTGGAAGGAAAAAAGCCTAAAAGTTGGCAGCTATGCCTACGAAAACTTTACGTTTTCTTTTTTTCTTTCTTTCTTTTTTCTGTGGTAAATTCTTTTTTAACCCTAATTTTGATAAAAAACAATTAATCCTAGGAGCAGGGTCTGATTACCGTCAGAGCAAATTTCCACCTGTAAAAAAGAATAGAAATTGTTGCCTTACCTTTTAGAGAAATTTTACATGAATATGGAGTTTAAATAATCTGAAAATGTCTATTTAAATTTACTGGTGGAATTTTTCCCTGCCTAGGATGCATACGTATATCGTTTACCATATTAAATTACATTAACAGTCGTGTACAAAGTACCCACGTTATGTGTCCAAGGGTTAAAACAGAAGGATTCAAAACAGGATAAAATATGTCTCTGTGTGGTGGCAGTTTTTAACGGAATGTTAATATTTTACAGATGTATAAAACAGATTTAGGGAAAAAATATTTATTATTTTATTAATTTTTTTCTATAATGGATTTTATGGTTATCTAAATAAACATACTTATAAAAGATTATATCTCATGAACAACTGAAAATTATTATCGTAAAAAATAAAAATAATATTTGTTTTTCATTTTCTTGCATTATAAAATACTAAATATATCGTTTCAACATTTTCTATCGAAAGTTTTTAGTAATACATCGAGTTTTAAGAAACGAAAAATATGCATTAGGAAAACATAGGAAAAGTCGTGCGCGATAAAATAATAATAATAACAATCGTATTTTAACTGCATCAGATGATGGCGTCATCCGCTTCAGGAAAAAAAAAATAAACAAAAACATATCCATATAAAATAAAATTTAATCTAATATAAGAAAGCTTACATTTAGGCTACACGTGAAATATTACTGCACCGATCGATCGACTGTGTCTTTTTCTTCTAAACATTTCAATTTTACTTTTTATTCATAAATATAAAATTAAACCGTGCAGAAAAATTACACCTTATCTTTTTAATGCTTTTTATTTTTTTATAATCGTGTTGAGCACTATATAATGCTGTATTTTAGTTTTGTAGGAACATTGATTTGAGAAAAACCTTTTAATTTCATTTATGAAAACGATACTGATTTAATTTTTAATTTACTGCAATTTTTAAACAAAAACATGTTTTAACGAAATATGAGTGTACTATGTCAGAAGCCGGTTCAAAAATCTTTCGAAAGATACTTTATTCATTGTTATGAGTTTTGTAAATGCACAGAAAAAAACATGTTGACAACAGAAATAATATATATTATTATAAACATAACAAATAAAATTATACATTAGAGATGTAATACATTTATATTTATAAATATATTTCAAGACCCGAGAATGCTTTTGAGTGATTTATATGAATTTCACTGATATCAATTATAGTCATATAGTCATATAGTTATTATTTATACCAATTATCAATTCAGCTATGTAAATAAACAACGAAATATAGAACATCTAAAAGATATTCTTATCTAATTGAATGAATTTGAAGTTTTAAACTCTGCGAAAATTCGTAAACGCGCATCTTTTGTTCTTGCGTTGATATTTTATTCTTAATATTATTTGTGAAATTTCCAATTATTACTAATGAATGATATTTCTAATACATAATTCAAGTGTTACACGCGTAATATTTAATCTGTGATAAGTAATGTCTTAGGTGCATAAGATGACTTATAAAAGGTTAGCAGTCACAATGTTATTATTATTATTATTATTATTATTATTATTGAAAGCAAATTTTAATTTTAAGTAATATATTAATCACATTAAAATTGTGTATAACAATGCATAACAACTTTACATGAGTATAATTATTTTTCTTAGAACATAATAATTTTTCATAACAGTAATTTTTCATACGAATTTCTTAAGCACATTTTCCTAAATAATCTAAAATTCAGCAGATCTCTCTTTTCAAATTTCATTGTAAAAGTTTTTTTTTAAATGTGCAGAATAACAACACATGAAAATTATATTTTTTTGAGCTGTATAATTTTTTTGTTTCATCGACATAGATACTAAAACATGTACTTTTCATTTCAGGTTTAACATGGAGCGAGATATCCGGCGGAGAAGTTGGACTTCGAGTTTTTGGTGCAATCATCTGTTCGATGCTTGTTACAACTACCATAGTCGGAAATGTCCTCGTCCTAGTTGTTGTTACAAAATTTCGTCGCCTCCGATCTATTACCAATCTCCTGCTCGCCAGCTTAGCCACTGCAGATATCACGGTTGCTTCCTTGGTGATGCCATTTTCTATCATTTATGACCTAGACAGACAGTGGAGATTTGGACCAATCGCCTGCCATTTGTGGATTTCTTGTGATGTTATGTGTTGTACCGCTTCAATTCTTCATCTGTGTGTCATAGCTCTTGATAGATTTTGGGCAATTACTAAGCCCTTTAGGTACAGATCTTTGGTTTCTAGGAAAAGAATTGGTTTTGTTATCGCTTTTGTGTGGATGTGCAGTGCTGCTATATCATTCATTCCTATTTTCCTTGGATGGTACAGTGATCATCCTGTCAGCATCTTTCAGCCAAGCACGCAGTGTTCATTGTCTGTTAACCACATATATGCCACTGTTTCCTCTTTGACATCTTTTTACCTTCCTTTACCTATAATGTTTTATGTTTACTTCAGAATACTCATGGTTGCTGAACACCAAGCTAGAGAAATAAAGCAACTAGAAAAATCCCTCCAAGGTATAGGTGCCCATGGAATGAGGCGGAGCCTTAGGCGCCGATCAAAACAAGTTGTAACTGACACCAAAGCTATACGGACGTTAGGAATTGTTATGGGTGTTTTCTGCGTTTGTTGGTTACCTTTCTTCTTAATGTACGTCATTCTAGCTTATTGTGCAGATTGTTATTTAAGCTACGAAATACGTAGTGCCATAACATGGCTCGGGTATTTCAATTCATCCTTCAATCCATGTATTTACGCTTTTTTGAACAGGGATTTCAAAGAAGCTTTTAAAATCGTTCTGTGCTGCAAGCATCACAATGGAAATATCGATGAGACAAGCACAGGTGGTGGAAAAAATTTACGCATGGATAGGCTCAATGTCGAAGCCATTACTCCTGAGGCACGAACTCCATGTCTTAGTCCACAAGTTGACCACGTGTCTTGGCCATCTGGAGAGGTTGTTTATGACCAATACCAACAATCGTCAACGTTGCTCACAGTACCCGGAGCTAAAAACCATGTAAATGAGCATTTCCTTTGAACTCATGCTGAAAACAAAATTGCAGGACGTCCTAAAATGATTTGAAGCTTATAAATGTAAACAATAAGTAAATGGTGATAGCTTTTGAAGTTATTGTTTCAGGAGAATACTGTGTGAAATCGGGAATATCAGCATTCCTTGTTTTAATCCCAGTTATAACCAGTAGATGGTGATGTGCTGTCTCAAACTGTTAGAACGCTCAAACTAATGTATAAAAATGGATGAAAGTTCACTTTTAACCTTCATTCTGTTTAGCTGTGGAAACTCCAGAAAATGATTTGTGTTTCAAATTGCAAAGTCATTTTGAAAAGTATTACAGCTTGAGAGAGTGAAGCGCTATCTATCGTCGATAATTCGAACTAAAACAAGGAAGCGTTGTAAGAAATCCCGACTTCACATATCAATATCCTGTAAGGACAGCTTCAATAGCGCTCACGCTTTTCTTGTTACTGAATCTACTTTACCCACGAGTACCAACAGCCACGCCTCTGCGGGTATATATCCTCCGAAAAAGACCATTTATTGGACGACGAGGAAGCGGTATTAAAATATGCTTCTGGTCTATTGCTGTTTACATCTATATGCCTACAGCTGACGTGACATGGGTAAAGTTCATTTTAAAAACGTTCAATCCGTTTTAGGATATTCTGTAAGTCACTCAGAGCTTGTTATTTATTATATTTTTGAGGCTGATGCATATGAATGTGCGAAGAAGTGTTATCTTTCTCCTTTATCATTCCATTTGTGTCAAATGAAGTATATGCCCATGGCAGCTTAATCTGTATTTTAAAATTTCTTGAATGGTGTTTACTGGATACATTTTTTCTTCTTATAAGTGGATACATTTGTGCTTATGTAAAGACTGAAGAAATCATGAAGTATGTGTTTCGTTTCTTACAAGATACTTTTTTGTTGTTATAAGTGTATATTTGTTGTCAGATAAATGTTTTTTCACCTGTGAATAATTTATATGTGAATACAGTCATGTTTTATGTAAATTTAAGTGTTGCTTTTATATAATGTTAAATTATTCATGTTGTTGTAAAGTTGAAATGTACCAAAGCTTGATTGAAAAAGACAAATGTCTGATTAGAGAGATATTAGTAAAGTACGTAATGTACAAATGAATTACGAAATGCGAATTAACAATCAAGTACAAAAATGTGAGTTTTCTCATTACTTTGAAAGTTACTTTTATAAATATTAAATTAATTATGTAGAAATAGTCGCATTAAAGAGAAGGAAAATAATTTATTCATATTGCAGGTAGTAATGCAACCACAGAGACTAATTCAATTTATGGGAACTAATTTGAATTATCTATTATTAATGTAAGAATAGAAATAATTGTTTTGTGATGAATATGAAAATTTAGTATTGCGTAAATGAACTTCTGATTTTGTAAAGTAATGAATAATTTGTTAATTAGTGTCGCATTTAAATTAAATTATCAGTAAGTGAAATTATTGTATGAACAAATATACTTGGCCATCTGAAACATGGCAAATATTTTAAGAAGTTTTACTTAATATAAATTATTTTTATTCAACCGAAATCTCTTTTTCAACTAACAACAATACAAATTGACAGAGAATTTTAATAGAAATCATATAAATTTCAATAGCATATATATTTACAAATTTTAAAGAAATTAATTTAACATTATTTTCCTACTAAATAATTCAACTGCAACATATATATTTAGTTTAGAAAATTACTACTTAGAAGACGATATTGAAAAAAAAAATGCAGGCTAGCTATGAAAAATAATTTTTTCGAACTGATAAATAAAACTCTTTTGCATTTCAGAATGCATAAATAGAGAATGCAAACTTACGTTTAGGGAAGTATGATGTTTGCAGATAGAGTTTCTGAGAATATTAACAATATTTGCGTATAAATTATTTGTTGGATTATGCATATTTTACTTTCTTTGGGCATTTAGCCTTTTCAGTCTGTAAAAACAATCCTGTTGGTAAAATGTTGAAATGATTGATTGCTATTACATTTGACTAACGAATTAATAAGAAATAAAATGTTTTTTTATGTACATGATAAAACTAAACGTTTTAAAAAAAAATTCTGGGTGTATAATAACTATACAATCTGACTGGGCATGTAATAGAAATCCTATAAATTTCAATAGCATATATCGTCGCTACCATGTCAAACTATCGAATGTGAAAAAATGCATTTTTCATTACTTTTAAAAATTGGCTGATTGTCACCACTAAATTTTATTAGAATTATTCGCCTAGTAAGAATATAAATAAAATTTCAGTGAAGAACAGGGTTTCCAGATTGGCTTTCTTTTTATTGAGAGATACCGAATCCATACCGGAAATTTTGAGAAAAAAAAAAACATTACTTAAAGTAATCTCGAAATGTCTGTCTTTAAATAAATTAAAAATTTCTACTTCAAACTGGCATGGATTCGGAATTTCTGAATATAAAAAGTACTTGCAACGCTGGGGAAGAATACTATTAAAATTTAGTGGTGACAAACGGCACATTTTTAAAAGTAATGAAAAATGCATTTTTTCACATTCGATAGTTTGACATGGTAGGGACGATATATAAACTTTAAAGAAATTAATTTAACATTAATTCTCTACTAATTAAATCGCAGAATATATATTTATTTTAGAAAATAACTAATTAGAAAGCGATATATTAAAGGAAATGCAGGCTAACTATGATAAAGAACTTTTTCGAACACATAAATGAAAGTCTTTTGCATTTCAATATGTATAAGAAGAAAATGCAATCTGTACGCTTAAGGAAGTATGATGTTTACAGATAGAGTTTCTAAGAACATTAACAAGATTTGAACGTAAATTACTAGTTGGATTATGCAAATTTTACTCTCTGAGAGCTTTTAGTCTTTCCAGTCTGTAAAAGCAATCCTGTTGGTAAAATGTTGAAGAGATTGATTGCTATTACATTTGAGTAACGAATTAATAAGAAATAAAATGTTTTTCATGTACATGATAAAACTAAACGTTTTTAAAAAATTTCTGGGTGCATAATAACTATACAATCTGACTGAGCATGTAATAGAAGTCCTATAAATTTCAATAGCATATATATAAACTTTAAAGAAATTAATTTAACATTAATTCTCTACTAATTAAATCGCAGAATATATATTTATTTTAGAGAATTACTAATTAGAAGGCGATATATTAAAAGAAATGCAGGCTAACTATGACAAAGAATTTTTCGACCACATAAATGAAAGTCTTTTGCATTTAAAAATGTATCAAAAGAGAATGCAAACTTTACGCTTAAGGAAATATGATGTTTACAGATATAGTTTCTAAGAACATTAACAAAATTTGAACGTAAATTATTAGTTGGATTATGCAAAAGTTTACTCTCTGAGAGCTTTTAGCCTTTTCAGTCTGTAAAAGCAATCCTGTTGGTAAAATGTTGAAATGATTGATTGCTACCAAAGCTGACGAACGAATTAAGTATAAAAAATATAAATGTTTTGTTCATGTACATGATAAAACTAAACTTTTATTTAAAAATTCTAGGTGCGCAACAACTACAAAATCTGACTGAAAATGTTAATAGATACCATAAAAATATTCATAGCATATATTAATTTCTAGATTTGGGAATAAAATTAAGTGGTCGCCTCTTGAAACCACTGCCCTAGAAAGCCAAATTTAAAGTAAATTAGTACATTATCTTTGCGATATTTAAACTGCGGTAATTAAGAACACTTTTGATAAATATGCATTTAAAATTTTAGATTATTTCTTGAAAACTATTCAGAAAAATCAACACATTGTTACCTTAATTTTTTATTTTCTGTTATTAATATATATATATTTTAAATATTTAGTTTTGCAAAATCCTTTCAATCTAGTTTCCTCAGAATGATTTAAGAATAATTGCTAAATGTTTATTTCGTATATTTTTAAATTATTTCATAAAGAGGTAATGTCATTTCTAAGTTAATGACGTGGTTTTTATTTTTCTATTTCATTAACGTATTTAGGGCCAATATATGCGTTTACATTTTTTTTTTCATTTAAAGAATAGTTTCAACAGATTATCTCCTTTCTTTTTTAACCAAGCTTTGTAGTTAACGTCTTTTGGCTTTTGTAAATAATGAAACTAGAAAAGTGTTAAATTAACTCAATGATTCCAGAAATTCGTCTAAAACAAATCATTAATTTGTAAAGTTTTAAAATTACAATATGTCGAACGTTTAATAAGTAGTAATAAATTTCTTCATTGTAATTCAAAATTAATATTTTTTTATAAAGTACTAAAATTTATATTAAATTGCTAGACTCCCACTTCGTTTGTTTTTTGAACACCACTTTTTCACAGAATAAACTTCAATTACATTATTCTTGCAAAATTTGTACAAACCTACCCTAAAGGTTATTTCTATTCCAAAAGTTTTAATAAACCTACCACGAAAGATTTTCGTCGGAAATACTGGTAATCAAAAACCATACCAGTGGGAGCGCTGTAATTGCAGTGTTAAATGTCATACAAATATAATTTTAAGCAGAATAAAACATTTTATAAAAGAAGAAAATAAGTACTATAATTCACAGATTTATTTTAAGTTACAAATTTTTAAAAAACATGTAATAAAGAGAAGTATGGAAAATTATTTGAAAAATAATAAAGTGCTTTATTTTTGTACAGAAAGATGGAAAGATCCGTATTGTAAAATATTAATTAGAAAGATTACATTGTTGCTATCTCTTTACCAATGGGCCAAAAAAAGTGCAGAAGAATAGCTTAAATTCAGAATAAAATATTTTGTGATACTAAATTATTTCTATATGCAATTGATATATTTATTATATAAATAAGAATAAAGTACTCTTATTAAATCTATAAAAACATTTTTATTCGAAATGTGTAAGTAAAGTTATTTATTGACATTCTTTTCATTGTACATATTTAAAAAAATGTTATATTGAAAAAGAAAGCTTTACCGGTTTCTTGGTAAAAAAAAGCTTTGCAAGGTGCATACAGTTGTAAAGTTGTACCACAAATTTCCAATAGAATATTTCGTCCTTATTTTCTCTGTATAATTTCACCTAAATTATATTTATCTTCAAGACGTGTCATTTTACGACATTTAAATTTTTAGTACCAGTAATTTCGCATAGTACTTTTCCCGTATATATTCAGACAATTTCCGAGATTAGATACGGCAAAGATTATGATTTAAATATTCTGGTATTAAAAAAATAAAACCATACGCATCCTATTTGAAATGTGTAGGTAACACCCGTCCTAAAGGGATTAAGCTTTGGAAAATGTTACAATACATTGATAAGCCACAGAAAGTTGTTTAATCTGAAGAAAAAAAATAGATAAAAATTTGTAATATGAAAAAATGGTGCCATACTTCTTGGAAATATTAAGGAGTGTAGACACGTTGGATTCACATTTGGTTTTGTTAATTTATATGTGAATACAGTCTGTTTTTATATTTCAATATTTCATGTTTTATGTAAATTTACGTATTGGTTTTGTTTATAATTAGCATTTTACAAACTTATACTTATTAAGTCTGTATGAATAAATTGTTACCTTACTTTATTTATTGTCCTATTTATATTTTTAAAAAATTCTAGATTTTCAGCCTTGCAAAATTATTTCCTTGTATTAGCCTGAAAATGGTTTAAAAATATTTACTAACACTTTTATTTAGTATATTTTTAAATGATTTCAAAATGAAGTATTTTAGTTTTGTTGCATGCTTGTCACTTTAAATGTCAGCATTCAATTTAAGACTGAGTTAAGTCTTCAGAAATGATTTTTTAATATTTTTCTTTTGTGGCTATTTGTCCAAAACAACTTCAGCAGTTTTACAAATTTAGCACATTTATTTTATTCAACATAATGTACTATAATATTCTATTACTAATCTTTTTCTTTTATTTAATTGCGAAATATTTGTTATTAAAGAAAGTAATGTCATGATGAACATCGTAGGTACTTAATTGCATCTGCATTTTTCCATTGGTCCAAAAAAAAGTAAAAATTAATAATTTAAAAATCTTGGTAGATATTTTGGTAAATAAAATTTAACGTGCTAAATTGACAGTGCTGCAACTTCAGATTGGAGCGCACAAACGTCCTACTTAGAACATTTTCTCTACATGTGCAGCAATTCTTTAAATTATTCAACAAAATATATACAGATTCGACAAGATAAATACAAGGTGTTTCTAAAAAGTTCGGTAAATGGCCTCATATAAAGAAAAACGAAAGATACAAACAACAAATCTTTATTGCCCTTCAAAGTAATCTCCATTAGCAGCAGCACACTTTTGTCAACGTGTGTAAAGCTCCTGAAAATTGTCAGCAGAAGCTTTTTCGGAATAGGTCCATGCGTATATGTCACAAGTTGTGGAATTTCCGGTACGTCTGCAAAGCGTAGGCATTTAATGACTCACATTTAAGGCGCCGGAAAAAATAAGTCTGTCGCAATCATCCACTGTTGGGGATGTTTTTGCTAACGGTCGACTTAAACGCGGTTCATCATCAACAGTGTTCTTATCATCACCGAAATGTTCGAATCAGTCTTAACCGTTTGAGTGCTATGAAGCGCGATAGCGCGCAATGTATCTGCGGATCAAACAAATAGTGTTTCAACCGAGAAATTTTACTCAATAATTGAAATCATTTAATTTTTATTCAATAGTTGAAGTATCTGCGATCTAGTGAGTTACATTTTATAAGATAAAATTTCTGGGTTGAAACACAATTGTTTGTTCCGTGGATTATAAGGCCGAATTTTCAGCACTCAAACGGTTAAACATATTTTTTACTTAATGCTTCTGTTACGTACATTTTCATCAAAATTTCATTGGTATCCGCTGCCTTTTTCACCAATTTGCAGCAGAATATGATGTTTATGCCTTGCTCCATGCCACTGAAGCGGTGTCACACTGACTTTGTTCGATTTCTTGCAAAGATATACCAAAATAGGTGTAGACCTGTAATATTTATCCCTGACTCCGTTCGATTAGTTCCAGCGGACAACCTTGTTTGAATATAGTGATTTAGACGACAGGAGGCGCTTCTTCCCATGTCTCTCAATGTGCATGCATGATCGAACTTTCCTATCCCGAGTTGTTATTTAAATATCGGACCACTCACCGAACGTTTTAGACGTACCTTGTGTATTTATTATAGAATTAAATTCTCTATCAACTTACCTGTAGAGGGAGCCTCACTCCTAGCTAAACATGGATCTTTGTTGATATCAATATTTTGAACAGACATAGTTAGTTTTGTGTGATATGTAGACGTTATGACATGTACTGAAAGTACACAGTGCATTGTATTTATTGATACATCTACCATTTCGTGACAACAAAGCACCGCCTTCTGAAAGAAAATGGCGGCTGTCGTAGGTGGATTTTTTTCAGCATTTGTACGGTCCTTCAAATTTGAACACAAATAATTTGTAAAAGATTTCTTGGCTTTATTTTTCTAAGATCAAATAAGTCGAAGAAAACTTTTAGAAATTACTGTTGTGCAAATTTAGAGAACTGTACAAACGCTTAAAAAATCTCCCTACGACAGCCGCCATTTTTGTGACAGCGCTCAGGCATAGTATTCAGGGGGTGGTGCATCAACGTTTGTATGGCGTGGAAATATAAATCGCAGCCGGTGTTCCTTTCTTGTCAAGGTTATTACGTATTTAAAGATGCGTAAATCATACATATATTTAATCGTACCGACAAAATCTTTCGATTATACAATCTTAATTTCAAAATCATTTCCATTACGTCCAGAATATGAATGTATAAATGATGCTTATAAACGCATGCATTACATTAGTAATATTAGATAATTCATTTTAACATGATTTCTTTCTTTTCTTAAGAAAATTTTAGTAAAAAAGTTTAATATAGGGAATTTGTTAGACAAATTAATGCAGTCTTAAACTGAATGCTCACTCATTTTAATAACAACAAATATATATATTATGAAAATATACACTGTGCAATATTTTATAATTTTCAGAAGTTATATAATGAAATGACGCCAATGTTTTCAACAAACTACTTACAGTGTTTTGTTAATTTTATTGATTTTAATAGTTCACTAAATAATTCATTTTGATACTTACAATCTGTAAAATAAGAGAAATACTATAGTAAACATGCATTGAATTATTTAGTCTTTTTATACTTTTTATGTTTGTTCTTCTCTTCTTTCTACCGAGCATAAAAATTTGCCAGCATGAAATAATTGTTATTATTAAAAAATATACCGTGCTTTTGTCAATGTTTCACATCTATTGTAGAAAAGTAACATTGATAACATATTATGTAAAGTTGCTTATAAATACAATTTTCTTTTTACAAACGTGTTTGTATTTTGTGCTTTCTATTTTCTTCTGATTAAGTAGTAAGATACAATATGCAGCTCGTTATTTTTATAATAAAAATGGCTTCTAATTTCACTTTAAATTGAATTTTAACTTTTTCAGAGGCAAAACAAATATATATTTTTTTCTAAAATGTTGAAATGATAAATGACCCCAGAATTTGTTACAAGAATTATTTGATAAAACTAAATCCTTTCTTCATGTATTATATTAAACAAGGAAAAAATTATTCAAAAATTCTGGGACAATAATGATGGCATTTGGAGATTAAAATTAAGTGGTATAATACTACTACGCTTTAACCCCTTGAAGGGCGCCGGTATAATACATATACCACTTAATTTTAATCCCAAAATGCCACAGTGACACCAGAATTTTATAATCAAAATTTGATTTTATGCGGTACATAAATGAAAGCTTTTACTTAAAATTAAAATTTCGATTCAAAATAAGCTACAAGAAGTAGTATTCTGAATCGAATGCACAACGTGAATCGAAAGAGCAAAGGCGCGCCATACAAAAGGGAGTACAGTTTTGTTCTTTGGAGCTCCGCTTATTCATATGTTTATACTTAGTTCTCTTTTGCTTAGTAACTAGGTTCTAACTTCCTAATGAGGTAAGTGTGTCCCACATTGTTTATTTCCTTTCGCTTCACTCTTTGCGATCTTTAAAATGAGGTATTTATAATCCATTACTTGCTATATTTAATGAGAAATGTGTTAGTTAAGCTTTGATTGTTTCCGTGATAGACTTATATCTGGTTTTTACTTTTCTATTTCAGTTTAAAATTCAAAACGGCTTCAATTTTTTTTAACTTATTAAGTTTTTTAACAGTTGTAATTAATTTTAACACCCTATTCGCGAAAATGGAACAAATATATTTACAAAATAAATATTTATTTTCATTTTCGTAATTGCTTGGGCTGAAAATTTTATTTTATAGTTAAAATTTGTTGTCAAATTACTCTTGTAACTTATAATTTATTCCAACATTTTTATTACTGTAATATTTAGTGTTTTTGTTTTAGCTTTACAATGTCCTATTATATTAACATTATTTAATTGTTATTGGTGATTTCGATAATATCGTCTCAACACCGGATAGTTGGAATTTTATTGTAGCATTTGATTGAAGACACATTTCTGAAAAACATTTCTATTCTAATTAGCGATTATATTGAGTCGAGCATTTTGCTTATGGTAGTTATCTATGTTTTAGAAAGAAAAAAAAACCCTTTGTTTTACACTTCCATTTATATAGTCTCAATAGTTCTAGTTTATTTTCCTTCATAAAAGCTCCAGAATGATAACTTTTGATTTTTATGTATAGTTTGGATATTTTTTGAGACTTTCAATATCTGGTTTTGCTTAATTATTATTAATCTGTTTTAAAAAACAAATTTATAATAATTGCTGTTAAAGAAACTGATAATAAATGCTATAAGAAGAAACTGATCATCCGATAACTTTAAGTATAGACCATACGTAATAAAAGAGATGATAATAAATAGTGAATTAATTTTTATAATATCGTAATAGATTACATAATTCAAGAAGTCTAGAAATTGTTTAAAACCTTTTTAAAGTGATCATTGATTATTTATTTTAGAATGAAAGTGTATCGGAGTGTTAAATTTTAGTTATTTAAATCTTCTATCCTATTTTTCATAATTGTATTTAATTTTTAAAACAATGTTTGTCACTTAAAAAGTCTTTTTTATAAGATCTTGTATCATTTAAAGCCCCTCACTAAATTCATTTTGCATTTGTGTATATTGTGTATATATATTTCTTTTTCTTTTTATAACTTTGATTTCTTTAATCTGTTTATGTTATTTGTATTAATTTTTAGTTATTTAAATTTTCTATACTGTTTTGTTAGTAATTTTTTTCTACTAGTTGTAGTTCTTTTAACATGTGTAGTGTAGTTTTTAACCGTATATTTACTTTGTGGCAAATCCAATGGTGAAAGAAAGTTTCTTTCAAAGCTATAATTAATAGCCAAAT
This sequence comes from Maratus michaelseni, assembly GCA_963931845.1. Taxonomy (NCBI): domain Eukaryota; kingdom Metazoa; phylum Arthropoda; class Arachnida; order Araneae; family Salticidae; genus Maratus; species Maratus michaelseni. The sequence continues at coordinate 220,950,437 of OZ007595.1, forward strand.
ACTTCAAATAAAACATTCAAAAAAAGTGAACGATGCTGCTCCTTACAATACAGGTTATAGATTTTGTCCCACCCCCTTAAACACTAAAACGATGATCTGCTTCTAAATGTATTTAAAAAAATGGTTCAAATGAAGAAGATCAAAGACGATTCGTTTTCGTTGCATGTTTAGAAGTATTAGAAACGTAAAGGAGAACGAAAAAAGAATCCGCAATCGCATAATTTTATTACGGGTGGGCGGGACTATCGAAAACGTGTTATATAACTACTCATGGGCGACTGGACCTACGCATTTTCTTTCTTTTCGCGAGTAAAATATTGGGATTATACAGAAGTCTCCCTTTGTAAACGAAAACTGTACAACTTACCTTTTTTCTGTGTCCGTAGATTTCGCCATAAATAACACATGGGATGATAAGTTCCCGGTCTAATAAAGAAAACACAACTTTTTAACAAAATTTTATAACTTTATAACTTTATAACTTTAAAACTTTAATAAATAACATAAATTTAATAATAAATAATAATAATTTAATAATAATAATAATAATAATAATAATAATAATAATAATTTAATATTAATAATAATAATAATAATACTTTAATAATAATATCTTAATAATAATAATTTAATAAATAATAATAATAATAATTTAATAATAATATCTTAATAATAATAATTTAATAAATAATAATAATAATAATTTTATAATAAATAACATAATTTTTATTAACGAAAAAGCTCCAAACCATGCTTAGAATCATCGATTTGTTGTTGTTTTTGGTCAAAAGTCAACACGCGTGGCACCCACTTTGACAACAGCTTTTTCATAGACAAATGTTCATCCAAAATAAAACCTACACGTTTGTTGGATATCTTCAGAGTCTGAGCTATCTCCTGCATCTTCACTTTACGATTCCCCAAAACGATTTTGTGGACTTTTTTAATGTTTTCCGGAGTAACCACCTCTTATGCGTGGTGCATCACTGGTGTCCGTACGACCACGTTTAAATTCAGAAAACCAGTCAATAATGTAAATACTCATCAAACACTTGCTTCCAACGTAAAATTATTTAATAAATATGAGTTACTTTTAAACTATATATATATAAAATAAACCTCGACGTTTCGGTTAATCTTTATAACCATCATCAGGAGAAAAACCTTCATAAATATGAACAGCAAAAATTAAAATGTGTTACATGATTGAGTCACAATATTCAATCTGCCAAGACGCTCAAATAACGGAAAATTAAAACAACATATTCAAAATACGCCTGGTGGCGCCCTCTATGAATCAGAAATGTAACTGGAACTTATGTTCGACGGAATTAACGTTCATTTTAAAATGCATTTCCATATGGCAGGAACCGAAAATGATGGGATATCGTTGCAAATTTCATGTTTCCTTAGTGAAATTTCTATAGATTCACGGATGAAGGCTTTAAAGGGATTGTTTTGTCTGGAAATAACTTTGACGTTGTTAAAATCAATAAACCTAACCTGTCCGTTAGCAAAAGTTCTTGATAAGGCAGTGGAAAATTTATTGTATTTCAAATCTCTCTTATGTTCTTTAAGTCTCTCTACGATGCGACGTTTTGTCATACCAATATATGCAGAATTTGTACCATCGGTCCATTCAAATGGAATTTCATATACCCCAGATAAACAAGTGGCTGATAATGGGTCAATGCTTCTATTCAATAAATTAAACAACGTTATAGAATTGGATGCCACCAGTTGTATATTATATTTCTTGAAAACTCTCTTTAATCTTTCAAAAAGAATGGGGATATATGGAATTTTTCTGTAAACCTGACTCAATCATGTAACACATTTTAATTTTTGCTGTTCATATTTATGAAGGTTTTTCTCCTGATGATGGTTATAAAGATTAACCGAAACGTCGAGGTTTATTTTATATATATGTAGTTTAAAAGTAACTCATATTTATTAAATAATTTTACGTTGGAAGCAAGTGTTTGATGAGTATTTATATGTTAAGTGTGCAACGTAAAGTCCGGATTAATTACAGTCAATAATGGTTGATTTACCTGGTGCAATGTCCATATAACGCTTATCAAGCCAACCTTTTGTTTGAACGGTATTTTTTCCCATCAAATAACAATTCTTGAAATTCTTGTTTATCCATTTTTTTGTTTATCAACAAAGTCGTTCAACTAAAACCACTCTAACGTTTTATCCACACGTCGAATCGTCATGACCTTTTTTCTGCTACCTTTTAAAGGTTAGTATTTACTAAAAAAAGCATCGGTTCGACGATTGCAACGCCATCTGTGTGCCAGACCGGGAACTTATCAGCCCATGTGTTAATAATAGTTTCACGTAAGCCCCAATGCAATGCATGACCCTAGACCTAATGGTAACCCAGACATGGTTACTATTTCTATTTTTTTGTTTATCAACAAAGTCGTTCAACTAAAACCACTCTAACGTTTTATCCACACGTCGAATCGTCATGACCTTTTTTCTGCTACCTTTTAAAGGTTAGTATTTACTAAAAAAAGCATCGGTTCGGCGATTGCAACGCCATCTGTGTGCCAGACCGGGAACTTATCAGCCCATGTGTTAATAATAGTTTCACGTAAGCCCCAATGCAATGCATGACCCTAGACCTAATGGTAACACAGACATGGTTACTATTTCTATCTTTAATTCCGAGTTCATACTGGAAATCCCGAAAACATATTTTTTTATTTTAAAAATGGATGTTATTAACCCCTTAAAAGTATTGCTCGAACGTCGCTCGAGTAAGAACAATTTGTTTTCTTCGTTACTAAAATTTCAGAAACCACAAATTTTTATCTATAATTTTTGCTGTATTTGGCGAAAATATCTCGATTATACAAGGCAGATATTTTAATACAAAAAAAGTGGTTATAGTCCTTATTTTTAATTTATTGTGTCCAATAATAGTGATATTGAATAAAACTGTTAAGAGGTTAAATAATAGAAAAGTTGGTTTTCAAAATTTCTAGTATCAATTCAGAATTTCTGTATCAAGAAAAGAGTTAAACTGAGAACCTTGGCCCCATGTTTGAAACTACTGGTTCGGACTCTTATCCAGTAGATCTTTCTCTGCTCCATAGGCCTAAAAAACATTAATTTGTAAACCATAGAGTACAGTGGGTTTAAGGGGCTCCGTCTTAGAAATTCTTCCCAAAAAGGGCTCCGAGAGTCCAAAAGTTTGGGAAACACTGTGATCAAAAATATACTATATGTGATCAAAAATATACTTAATAGAGTTTAATAGAGCCAATTGTTTTCTTCTCGAAGTCCACAGACTTATAGAAATCAAACTTTTAGACCCCAAGTTTAATAACGCATGTCCTAGTCTAGTATTTGAACTGGAACGGAATCATGGCATCCTTTCAACTGTTATATGTCCTTTTTGTAAAACTTGTGTAATGAACGCAGACCATTTAAATGATTTCATGTTTTAACCCTACACTGCACTATTTTTTCTTTTAAAAGTATGTTTCTTTTTATATTCATATTAGGACTTTTGTTATTACAATCGGCGAATATTTTAATTAAAGTACAATGGTTGCATAGAGTTGCATATATGTTAGAGGTTAAATTGTAATTGATTCATATATGCATCACTCCGCAGCGTAGAGTTAATTTTGTAGATTTTAGGTAACATCCGAAATTTGTTATGTAAGAACAGAATTTTTATGAGTTGATAATGCGATCGTCTTCTCAAGACGTAAGATGTGCAAAAAGAACACAACATCCGAACATGAATCATGGTTTCATTTCTAAATGATGTAAGAAAAAAATGTAAATCATTATTTTAACTAGTGGAAATAAAGGCACACGATTTATCTTGTTAGAAGGGTTTCCTTATACGTTCCCCGTATTAAAACTAAACCTAAATTTATAAAATTTAAGTACAATACCAAAATTGTGTTGCGCATTAAAACTCAGCATGGAAAATGTAAAATAAATACGGAAATACGTAATTTTCACGTTTTTCATAAAGTTAGAGATTGCAAAAAGAAAAAAATACTATCTAATGTTGAAATTCTTAAGTCTTATTTATCAATCTTTTACATGAATTTGTCTATGTACCGATTAGTAAATGGACAAACTTAAAGCAGTATTTTAGTATAGAAAATAAAATGTCGCCGTTTTTAAACACATAATTTTTGTTTTAAATAAGGCAAAGAAATATAAACATTAAACATTTAATGTGAACGAATGCAGTTATTAGCAATAGTTACGTTCATTTTAGCATGTTTAAACACGTTGCTGCATCCTAAAGTCTCGTAGTGACGTAAAGGAATGCAGTTTTTAGATAACTCTTTTTTACTAATATTTTACAATGAGCGCAGCTTTGCAACACTTAAATCTTTTAACTTTAACATATATTGTACATTTTGACATATTTTATTATATATGTGAAGTAGAAAGTGTTGCACGATTGCGCTCATATAAACAATTCAGGCAAAATTAGGAGAAATTTCATCATAAACTACGAATAATACGAACTTTGAGCTTGTGTAAGTCATATAAATCCGAATGAAATGCAAATACTATTGTTGAAATCGTACAGGATAAACCTTCTAATATTAAAAACTGAAAAGATTAAGTCAGTATAACAAAATCAAATTTTAGTCTTATTTCATGGGCCAAAAACACGGCTTCTGGACACTGATATTTCAGGAGACATTTTTTCAATATTTTTTATGCATTATTCGAAGTAATATTTTTACGTTGAAATTAAACATAATGTACACCGAAATACTAACAGTTTATGATGTAATACTCGTTTTTTTAGCTCGCGATTCACACCAATAAACATAGAGTAATTTTTCCCAAACCGGCAGTGTCGGGTTTTTAAATATCGATATCTCATAATATTCTATTATTATAGTTGCGCGAAGACAAATCTTTGTGCAAATCTGAAGTATGAATTGAAGTATATTAGCTGACTATTTAAACACTATATTCCGATCATACTCTTTTGATACTGTTACATATATTTTTGCCAAATTTTGTTCGTTTTCTTCATTTTTAACACCCTATTCCATATTTCCCGACTATCTCAAAATTTCTACAAAAAGGTTTTTTCATTATTATTATTTGTTTACACGTGATGAAATTTCGTAAAAGGATTTTTGTCTAGAAATACCTAATCACAGATAGTTGAAGTTTGTGACTGTATTCGGTTTTCGGGTTTTGAACAATATCTGGATTGTGTATTGCCCCAGATGTAAATAGTATTCCAGAATACCCGAAGTACCTTTACCAGCCCAGTGTGGCTAGTGTTTAGGGAAAAATACAGTCAAAAAAAGTGATAAGCACCAGTATATTCTTATAGAAAAATTTATGTTGATTATTCGATCAAATAATCAATGTGAATTTTTCTATAAGAATATACTGGTACTTCAATTTTTTACTGTATTTTTTCCCTGACCACTAGCCACCCTGCAGCCAGCCTTAAAGTATTCTTCTCCAAAATGGGAATTAATTTGAACTAGAATAAACACGTTTCGAATCAGATAAAAAAAAAAGAAACAAACAAATCAAATGAGTTCCATGTGGTAAACACTGTAGTCAGAAGAGGCTTTGGGGCTGCCATCAGTTTTATTCTCAGTCTGTAAGTGAGAGTTTTGCCCATAGGAGGAGCGATGAGAAAAAGTAGAGCTGTAGTTTTAGTAGCTACTATGAAAAATTTAAGTGTAGAAAAAGAAAAGCAGGAAATTTCCAATTGGCTGTTCCAATCCTGTTGGCTCCTCCCACTTACAATACTGCAGAAAATCAAAGGAAAGATTTAGATAAAACGATTTATTTATAAAAAGATACTAAATTTCTTAAAAAATTTCGCCGAAAATGATGAAATAATAAAGTAAGTTAATCACTAGTTCAGATAATGTGAAGCGAAAATACAAAAAATCACGGGATAAAAAATGCACTTTTCATTGTCACATATTATATAATTAATTAATAACAATGAAGTTTTTAAAATACGCATTTTTTCTATAAATTAAGTTTTATGTGGAAACATGAAATTAAATTAATAAAGACGTAAGAAATAAATTTTCAGGTATGAAATGTGTTTAATCAGTGTGAAATTCTGACGTACCACTAAATAGAAGTTCATACTTCCGCGTACCACCAGATAACAAACATTACGGGGCTGCACTGAAGCATTAGCACACAATAGTGTGTCTCTTCTCTCATATTTATTGATTTGCAAGGGGACTACGTTGAAAAATAAAATAAAAATTTGTCAAAATTTTTATGTTTTCTTTGTCAGGCCGAGAATTTTTCGAACTACCTTTGTAAAGTTAATACAGAAAACACAATATAACGGATATCTAAAACGGATTATTTAAATGTTCTTTTACGCTTCCGTCTTAGCAGGTTTTACTGTACCTCAAAATGCCCGATTACGTTACAAAATTGTTACTTAGATTAACTGCTTTATATTAACATTCAAATAAAAAGTACTATCATCATTACAATTTAATAATACATACAATATCAAAATACAGTGTTTTGGATGAAAAACAGCTACAATATTTAATGACTTATTGGCCTACCGATTCATTAATGCAGTAATTTCCTGGTGTCGTTAATGTGATGGGTAGGCTTGCTCTATTAAGCACAGCTTCCTCTTGTCTGTTTCAATATTAGTTCATTTTAGTCGTAAGTCAGATTCGATGTTTAGTTTATTCCTGCATTTGTTTGTCATATAAAAAATTGAAGAAAAAATACTTTCATTTGGATATGTTGTGCTAAAATCCAGTAACAAAAAAGAAATTAGCGTTTACAGTCCTTAAATTGCATTCAAAAATTTCCTTTTGGATGATAAACTTACGCCGTTTTCGATTTCATAATAATATGCTGTATTTCATTTCACGTACTAGTATCAGAATTTTGCGTACCAGTTGACAGAGCTTTGTCGATAAATTCCGAACGATGTTGAAAGATAAATGTTGATCACAAAGACATCTGTTAGCGTGTTAGCTCTTTTCAACATAAACATTGTATAAGGACTGTATAAAGATTGATCTAGCAGTCGGCGTTGCCAGTGGGCTACTTTTTTACAAATTCAAATTGCTTGATTGGCACCACTTTTTTGAAATGTTATAATTCTCCAAGTTTTCGATTATTAAAATTGTCATCAAATAACCTGAATTTTATTTTCTCAAAATACTGGTGGCAATCAAGAAAACTGAATTAATAAAAGTAGACCACTGGCAACACAGTCGTCGGTGTTGTCGCTGCAAATGACATTTATCGTTCATCATCGTTCAACATTTATTTGATTAAATATTTTACCACTTTTTGGAATAGCCGGTTGCCACACTATATATTCCATTCTTTATAGTATTGCTACAGGAAAAGGGTATTTAGTGTAGTTATTAGGAAAACCATCAGATTTGGCTATGTATACACAGCGACCTCCACAGAGGGTGAGTGGAGATAAATTAATTCAATCCTTCCCATATTTTCTATAACTTGATTATTAAGGGTTTTACTAGTTTGTGTACGCTTTTACAGCTGGATGCAGAGATAGAAACTACGTGCTATGGTTTTATGTTGCAGTAAAAATAAAAACATGCCAATCTTCTACTATTTTTTAGTTGTTTCATTTTGTTTTCAGGATTCGTACGCTTTTATCACAATTTTTTAATTGAGTTTTTCGCTTCATCAATTGTATACACCTCTTGTCATTTCCAAGTAGTATAGCACCATTTTTTCTGACCAGAACATTTCTATTTAATATTTAAATGGCTGAAATTGCGGACGTGTCATTAAATTTAAGGATTTGTAATACTTTTCTGCATTTAAATATATCGAAAATTCTATTAAAAAATTGTGGTAAATTCGTACGAACCCTGGTTTTCCGCGTGAATGAAGTTTTTTTTTTTTTTTTTTTTTTTTTTTTTTTTTTTTTTTTTTTTAAGTAAAATAATATATTTTAAAAGCAATAAATCAGCAATAGACAAACAAATAACATATTTCAGCTATATGTGAAAGTCATTTTCCGCTTGACTGGTTAAATAAAAACACTGAAAAATTAACTAACTTCACAATCTAAAAAAAAAAAAAAAAAAAAGATAAAGATATTATTTTTTGTAAAGCAGGATTCGTAATCTTTTACCCCAATTTTTTAATAAAAATTTTCAATTTAATATTTCAAAAGAAGAAATTGAAGACGCTTCGTTTAATTGCAGGATTTGTAATACTTTTCTGCATTTAAATATGGCGAAAAATTCTATTAAACATTTGTGGTAGCAGTTTACGAACCCTGTAAAGATATTTTAATTAAACAAAAATTAAATAAAGTTTGTTCTGAGCTGGAAACCTCTTTCACTTTTCTCCACTTTTCTATATTTAAATTTCATCTGTGCTAAAATTTACATTTGCCTAGAAGTGGAGGATATGTTAAAAAGTTCATTTTAAAATCTTCATTAATGTTTTATTAATGAAGATTGTAAAATATCCTGTTTTTATTTTTAGATATAAGGAGAGATGGTATTTTTTTATTTAAAAAAATTACAAGGTGTTACTTATTTCACATTTATTTTGTCGTGTAATTAATTTTTATATTTTACATTGAATATTTACAAAACATACATTATTTTTAAATTATGCGAAAGTAAACTATATACTGGTTTTAGAGAAAGGTCATAAATATTCATGCTTTTACGATACAAACATATCATCACTTTGCTCAAGAATAGGATCATTTCACATGAACATGTTTCCAGCCACTATCTGAAGAATTCTTTTGTCACTTTATTGAAAATAATAAAAAAATAAGCTATTTCTAATTAAAATATCTCTAGATATTTTCTCGAGACGTACTTTATTTTTATTCAATAAATAAAAAGAAATGTTGATTTTAAAAGTTTAAGAAAGTAAGCTATGTTGTCTTTAAAGAAACAGCATACATATTCAAAACTTTATGATATGAAATGTCGTGTCATTCCTTTCTCAGAAAACATGATATGCATGCAACTTGTTTATTTTCCATCCGATATCTCTATTTATTATTATTTGTTTAAAGTAGTAAAAAAAATTCATATTAAAATATCTCTAGACTCAAAATAAATAATGTTACTTTTCTGTGCGCCCCTTATTAATATTTTTTCATAAATTTTCTGAGAAAATCTTTGAAAAATCTATTTTAAAATTTTTAGAAAGTAATCTGTGTATTCAATAGATAAAAGATATAAATATTCATAATTTTATGTTACTTTATTATCAGTCCTTCGTTGCAAAACAAGATAATTATGCATACAACTTGTTTACATTCCATGCAAAGCTCGCATATTTTTCTTTACTTTAAAAAAAATGAAAAACAAACACTGATCATATTAAAAATATCTCTCTATTCATAATAAATAATGTATCTTCCCAGCATAGAAAATCGCTGGATGTTTTTCATTCACTTTTCTGCAATTTTTTTTTCGATTCATTTACGTTTCATGGATCTTGAAGTATGTTTAATGTGTTGAAATACATTAAAAGTTAAACCCTTTAAGGGGCAAAATACAGGATTATTCTAAATGATGGACCCATTTTCAAAAAATAGTATTTATTAAAGTACAAATCCAAAATGAACAATCTTTATACCAATGAAAAGAGGAAATTTCAAAGTTTTTTAAGACATTATAAATGTTTGATGCGTCCACCGTTTGCTGCACGGCAAACATCTACGCGATAGCCAAACTCGTCTAACACACGAGAAAGCGGATCAGCTGTTACTGAGTGCACGGCTTTCAAAGCGGTGATGGTTCCAGAGACGGCCGGTAGAGGTCGCATGGCAATAGGCCGTGATTTCGTTTCACTGTCAGTTGTGAGTTGTGACTGAGATGGCTACTGTGGAGGACAAGGTTTTTTGCGTTCTTGAGTTCGCAAGAAGTGAGCAAACGGTGGACACATTGAACATTTATAATGTTGTGTTCTTTGTGTTATAATGTCTTAAAAAATTTAAACTTCCTCTTTTCATTGGTATAAAGATTGTTCATTTTGGATTTGTATTTTAATAAATACATTTGTTTTTGAAAATGGGTCTATCATTTAGAATAACCCTGTACTTTTACACTGTTGCAGTGATAGAAGAGTGGCACAGCATTTAGGCGACAGTCACCAGTAAATTTTAAAAGTATTGTTTGTCCTGAAAATATCAGAAATTCTGTGTTTAAATAAGACGAAGAATACTAGTTCAATTTAGCGGTGTCAATTGATTTTCTGGTGGCCGTTGTTCCATTACTACTGCTGATAAAGATTGAAATGATTGACTGCCACAGAGAATTATGAACAAATTTATTTGAAAATAAGTAAAAGCTTTTTTGCGTACATTATACAAGGAAAATTGAGGGGATTAGAATTCAGTGGGATATATAATATCCAACCACCCTTCAAAGGATTACGACATCTACTTATAATGAAATCCGAAGGCAAGAAAGTGTCTGTAACCATTCCGGGCGTTACCACTCTGGTCTGCGAATCGACCGAAGTTAAACGCCATGTTAGGCTTAATGAAAAACCTATGCTAACATATGTTCGCTAAATGATAATATCTTCTATTTGAAAACATGTCTGTTCAGCATATTTTCCTATAAAACATGTATATCATATCCTATTATAATGTTTTAAGTTTTTAATTAAAAATCCAGATTAAACCATACTGCTCAGTTATTTTAATTTTGAGAAAATAAACTATATGTTAATTTTTTGGGAAAATTAATAAATATTTATGATTTAATGATACAAACATATCATAACTATTTCGAATGACCTGTGAGTTTTAATTGTCGATTATATTAGCACACTAGGCAAAATTTTCATAATAATTCATCTGTTATCATATATTAAAATGTAAATTCTAGTTCTGAAAGAGACTAGTAATATTCTGTCATATTTGACAATAAAGAGCGAAAATTAATCCTTTTTATAATAATTAAGTTCACTAATCGTAATAATAATTTTTTATATACTTCATTAACCCTAGAATGCTACCCATTCGTCTCCTAGACGAAGCCCATAACAAGTAACTTTGACCTGCCTCTCCCCACAAAGGAAATGGGTCGTGGCACTCAGTACTTTAATTTGACCTTGGATACTACACTTAAGGATAATCCTTTTTCCCGAAATATTTGCGCACAAGGTGTTTTCAGAACAATATTCGTCTCGCAGACGAATGGTTAGCAGTTACGTTTGCATTTGAGAATCTGACTTAGTTTTTTTTTTTCCTGTGCTGCCGTAACATATCAAAACGTTTTGTCGGAGAAAATGTTTGGGGTAATCCTGAGACTATATGAAAACTATTAAAATAACTAAGTGATCAAGAAAATTCTATTTCTGGGAATAAATCAGAAAATGAAGGTTTCATTGCAGTTGAAAGTGACGAAATCACAGACAGCAATAGAGATGAAAATTATGAGTTATCCTTTAACAATACATACAGATGAAGAAAAAACAATGCTTTAAAAACAAACCCAGGAGGATAAAAATATGAAGTCAAATTACGAAGCTAAAATTGAAAACCGCAGTGTATCAAATAAAAGTGAATGGGTTGGAAACATTTCGAAAATATTTGGGTCATATGACGTCTATAATTTATCCAGACAAAATTCCGCTCAGGGGTAAAGATAAGTCAAAATGGTCATCTATTCCTCAATTAAGTAAGACAAGGTCAGCAGCTCGAAATATCTCATAGAATTTTTTAACTCCACAAAAGGAGTCGTAGACACATTGCATCAGATTTATAATAACAGGTCATGTAGTAGGGAAACACGCTGGGGTCTTCTTTGTGTGTTTTATGGTATGATAACTATCAGTTTGTTTAATACACAAGTTATATAAGTGCATAACATGGCTCAAAATTTCGAAAAAGCATTATACAGAAAAAAGTTCGCGATAAAGCTAAGTGAAGATGTTCTTGTTCCATGGATGAAGAAACATCTCAACGTATCAACTTTGCCCCGGTCAACAAGGACAATTATAAGTGAACTTTTGAATTTGGATATGAACATTCAACAACTCGAACAATCTGAATGTAAAAAAAGGAAAAATTCTGCATTTTACCCGTACAATTTGAACAGAATGACGCGCAACTTTTGTCTAACATGTTCCAGAGCAATGTGTGGTGAACATCACGTAATATGTGTACAGATTTCTTTGAAAATAAATAAATCGTGCTTCCTTGCTTACTTGCAGATCGAGAGTGATAAAGTCACCCGCAGATAGTATACATTTATTCAAATTAGCTTTTAAAATTTATTTTAAGCACGCCTACCCACATTTCGTCTGGGAGACGAATGGTTATCATTCCCGTAAGTTTTTCAAAGGGTAGCATTCTAGGGTTAAATAGTATTTTTATTTCTAGAAATGACTGTGAGATGTACAAAAGACTGTAATTATAGAAAGGATTAGATGAGAAATAAAAAGACCGTTTCCTTTAGAACCAAATGGTATAAAGAAAAAGCGTTTCTAAAATAATATTATTCCAATCAAAATTATTATACTTTTTTAATTGTTAAAGGTTTCGTGTGTTTATCAGACAAGTAAAAATTATATATGCAAGAACAATTTTCTTCGACACACACACACAGAAAAATAAAACAAAATCTAGTTTAAAATACGAAATTAAAGAAACAAATAATCCACAAGAATGAAACAGTCCAATCAGACTACGAAAAATAGTATGATGTTTCAACAACTACCGTAATTTCCGGCGTATAATCCGCAGCTCAAAGAGTCGTTTTTCGACCCAGAAATATTATTTTATAAAATGTAACTTAAAAGATCGCTGTAAATATTTAACTACAATTATTGAATAAAATTTCTGGGTCGAAAAACGACTCTTTGAGCTGCGGATTATACGCCGGAAATTACGGTATCTTGAACTTCGAATGGAAAATTAAGAATTGCAATAAAAGTTTTACTAATACAATATTAAGTGTTACAATAAACGCCTGCATGTCTTTGGGGCTAAATGAAGACTAAAAACTAAACGAAGAGCAAAATATCGTATTTTCACTTACCGACACCAATGTAACCTTGGTATTAAACAATGTTTAAAAAAAAACTGTACCAAAAACAGCATGATTACCCTTCATTCATGCAAACCATCAAACCATCTCTTATCCTTGATGCGAAAATTACACGACTGTTTCTCTTTTTGTGTAAGATTTGTAAAAAATATGTGAATGAGTTATTTAATTGAGTTAATATGGTAAATAATTGAAAAATTATGTGTTATGAACAATGAAATAGAATAGATATTAGAAAATTGCTACGTCGATATTAGATAAGAAAAGAAATTATAAAAAGATCTTCAGTTTCAGTTTTTTTTTTTTTAATTATCAATATTGAAAACTATTTCTGTCAAGTTGGTGGTTTATCCTGGAAAAGTTCACTACGAGGAAATATCGTCGCTACCATGTCGAACTATCGAATGTGAAAAAATGGATTTTTCATTACTTTTAAAAATGGGCCTATTGTCACCACTAAATTTTACTAGAATTCTTCGGCTAGAAATAATATTAATAAAATTTGTGTGAGGAACAGAGTTAACAGTTTTGCCTTCTTATTTATTCAGCGATTCCGAATTCATACCGAAATTATGACAGGAAAACTTTTACTTCAAATAATCACGAAATATCGGTCACTAACTAAAACAAGAACTTCTGTTCGAAATTTCTGGTTTGAATTTTTTATTTCTGAATAATAAATGATGCCAAACTGGCAACCCTGGTGCAGAATACTATTAAAATTTAGTGTTGAGAAACGGCTAATTTTTAAAATTAATGAAAAATGCATTTTTTCATATTCGATAGTTTTACATGGTAGCAACGATATGACAGAAGCATGGGGGGGGGGGGGGTAAGGCTCACATGCATAAGTAATGACAAAGGCGTATTACACAATGGAATGAAAAACATATATACCGTATAAAAACGTTCTGCAAACAGTTTAAAATTATAGGGTGAAACAATGTAATCAATGATAATACAGAGGCAGAGATGCCAAGCTCCCACTAATCTTCCGTAATATGTGTATTAATTTGACCCAGCTTAACAACGTTTCGAACCAGAAAATTTATTTGATGAATCTATAATGATTTGATATCATATTTGTACGTGGAATGTATTTATTTTAATTTCTTTAAAATATTTTTGTGCAAAACGTATTAAACCTGGGTTAAATTAACCCACATATTACGGAAGATTTATGAGAGCTTGACACCTCTGCAGAGGCTGTTCGCACATGGTTGAGACGATTTTTTTTATGCCGAAAAATAATCTGCATGGAAAAATTTATTTTTACAGAAATTACGATCTTAAAAATAGAAGTTATAGTCTGATAGCTACGCGTTTTATTTATATACAGAATGGCGCTTTTAAAGAAGCGATGGATTTGAGATTATGTTTGTGTTATTTCTGAAGAGAATTATTCTTATTCTGATAATAAGAAACACCGTGAAATCCATGTTTTGTTATTTCTAAAGCCAGGATAAGTAACACTGTGAATAAGAATGAAAAAAAAAAAAACATCAAAGTCTGGCTTCAAGTGGAAAAATTGTTCCAAATTCTTATCCAAGAAAAAAAAGAAATCGGTGAAGTGCGAGTATAACCAACGCTCCCTAAATAAGAAAGCCGTGACACGCGTCACGAAAACGTCATACCAAGCAGGCAAAACATAGAAAACAAATCGAACAACTTGCATGTTTCGATTTCATTTACTCACATAATTAATAATTATTGTTTAAAACTAATAGTTAATAATTCCACGAGCCATCGAAAACGAAACATGCACGTTGTTCGAATTTTTTTCTTTGTTTTGCCTGCTTGGTATGACGTTTTCGTGACGCGTGTCAAGGCTTTCTTATCTAGGAGGCGATGGTATAACTCGCGCTCAAAGGGATTCCGTACATTGAATTTATTAATAACTATTTATTAATTCATAAACTCCTACTGCTCCTATTTTTTTCATAATTCTAGTTTTAGTAGGTTCGGAAATAGGAGGGGAGGGGGGCATATTTTTCTAGTATACTTCCGACGATATCTCTGAAAATGTAATACCTAAAATTAATATAAATATATTTTTCAGTTTGATGTTACGAGATCTTTCGAAGGATACCCTTCACGATATATAAAAAGATTTTTTTTTCAAGTAACTTAAATAATATCTCGGCTAATTACCAACAATTTTTTTTATCATTATCCAATACCCTTGGATAATTCTGCGTTGATAGATACCTCGAGCGCCCGTCAACTCCCCCGCTGACCACCCGAAAAAGTTTCTGTGAATCGGAAAAAATACGTTTTTCTCAAAAACCATGTTACCTGGGAAAACGAAATTCTCAAATTATTGAAACGTGATATATTTCCAAGATAATCCCCCAAGTCAAAGAAATGTTGCAAAATTAATAAAATATATTCAGTGTCAACTGTAAACAAAATGATTAACACTTCTTTCTATTTTAAACGGGCGAAAATACAGAATATTTATCCTCTTTCTCCACGAGAAATCGCCAAAGGAAGAACACACTGCAGATTTCCTTAAGAGAAGCATTTATTAGGAGAAAAATTAAATTAGTAAATGATGTCACAATAAATAAAGCTGCGATGTATTTAAATGTCTCCAACAACCAAAGATCCTTTAGGAAAATATCTTAAAATATGGTTCAAAGAATCTAAAGAAAAATTTTCTAAGGGATATGTAATTGTTGTTGGTTTTGGATATAACGCCAAATTAAAAATAAAGAGAGTGAAGAGATAAAGTTAAGAACTCCTTCACATACTAGCAGAAATTTACTTACGCCACATCTTCAAATATGAAATACATAACCTCTTTATCCAAATGTTACTACTCATCAGTAGAACTGTATCAAGAGCATGGCTATTTACCGTTAATTTTCAGAAACAGTGTTCATACGCTTTTATCAGAATTTTTCGCCTTATTAAATGCAGAAAAGCATCACAAATACCTAGTGATGACCAGAATGAATGATTTTGATATTCGAATAAATCATTCGGGCATGTGCAGAAGCATATCTGCCAAACTTATATATTTTTTTAATTGTATTACTACCAGAAATTTTGAAAGAAAAAAAGAATATTTTAATTTTAATTAGGTAGCGAGCCAGATAAAAATTAAAATGTCTTTCGGTTTGCAAAGTTTCCGGAAATATTGATTAAAAATAATATGAATTTTGGCATCTATGCTTTCCCTTCCTTTTTGTTTACAAAATCACTGGTAATGATTGATTAAAAAGGATACGAATGTTGTCAACTATGCTTTTGCGCATGACCGAATGATTCATTCGAATGAAAAAAATGATTCATTCTGCCCATCGCTACACATATCTGCAATTAACACGTTGACGGACACTTGAGGCTATAGCCGTCAAAGCGAAGTTCACAATGTGGCATGACGGCTATAGCCACCCAAAACGAAACTGTCGTTTTTAGACACTACGACTATAGCAGCACAAATGTGCATTTACCGGCGTACAAGTAGAAGCCCAGTGTCATGTTTTGGAGACAATTTTTTAGGTTGAAGTTCGTTTTCCGCCTGTTATACGAGTTGCAGCTTCAGTATGCACGTGCAGGGTGGCTAGTGGTCAGGGAAAAATACAGTAAAAAAATTATAATTACCAGTATATTCTTATAGAAAAATTCAAATTAATTATTAGATCAATTTGAATTCTAATCAAGATAAATTTTTCTATAGGAATATACTGGTGTTTATCACTTTTTTTGACTGTATTTTTCTCTGACCACAAGCCACCCTGACGTGGTTGTGAAGGGAGTAGTGCAACCTAATTAAAGGTGCTGAATTAATCAAAATTAAGTTTATTTAAGCAGAAAGAGTAAAACTATACTTCTAATATTCTAAAAATTACAAAAACATAAAGTGTCAATTTTTGAACTTTATTTCCTACTGTCCGTCACCGTGTTAAACGAAGCGTTTACACTTTCTCCTATTTAAATATTAAATAGAAAAAGTCTATTAAACAATTCTGATAAAATCGTACGAACCCTGTGAAAAAAATGGAAAAAAATACGTGTATCATACACTTCTCTGATATTCGTGGTAAATGTAATGACGTATCACACGTGAATTTGTGCATTTTTGGACTTTTAAAAGGGGCATTGTCCAAACGTTGAACTAGAATCCATCGTTTGATTTGGAAAAGGTGTTCAAAGGAAATGTGGCATAAAAGACCTCTACTGATGCTACGAAAGACATTAATCACATAAAATTTTCGATTTAGTGAGGTAGTTAAGAATAAGAGTTGCCAAACTGAACAGTTAAAACATAAAAGAGATGTGTAAAGCAGCTTTTTAAATAACATGAAAATCGGCAAAAAATAATACGAAGAGATTCTCTATGTAAACTCTATTTGTATTAGCATACATCATATTGCAAACTGAATCCTAATAATACACTGCTCAAAACAATTAAAGGATATTTGAAGTTTTATATAAAATAAAGATATAAACGAATTTTTTTTTGCCGAAAATAGAAGAAGAGAATCACAAATGCAAATTTCTGGTTTTCAAACTGTGGAGTATGCAAATTTTGAGTTCGACGTCAAAAACGTCGCTTCAGTGGCAGCGAATGAAATTTGACTTTCAACTGGATAAAAGAGAATGAAGACAAGGATGTTCGGCATTCAGTGATTGCTTTGTTTCGATGAGTACGATGTCTCAGCGAAGTCATTTGACAGATTCAGAAGCTTGGAGAATTGTTGGTAGGTTAGAAGGGGACCAAACTCAAGCCGAAGTAGCGCAAGCCATTGGAGTGTCACAAAGTGTCATTTCCAGGATCTGGAACCGTTTTTTGGAGAGTGGATGTGCAGGCCGAAGACCAGGGCAAGGTCGTAGACGGGCAACAACGCCCAATGAAGATCGGTATTTAGCGTTAACAGCTCGGAGACACCGAAACATGAACGCTACTCTTCTCCAACAACACCTTCGCTCGGCCACAGGCACCAGGATTTCAACTCAGACTGTCCGAAACTGGCTCCATGCTGTAGGTCTGTATGCTCGCCGACCGATGGTATGTGTTAGATTAACATCAAGGCATCGTCGCGACCGCAGGGAGTGGGCAACCGAGCATGTCAACTGGAGGAGAAATGAATGGAGCAATATTCTGTTTTCTGACGAGTCCCGTTTTTTTGTGCATCCGGATAATAGGCGTATTTTCATCTGGAGGG
The DNA here is from genome assembly GCA_963931845.1 of Maratus michaelseni. NCBI lineage: Eukaryota > Metazoa > Arthropoda > Arachnida > Araneae > Salticidae > Maratus > Maratus michaelseni. The sequence continues at coordinate 220,968,654 of OZ007595.1, forward strand.
ACCGTGGCAGTAGGAATAATCCTGCGTTCGTGCACGAAAGTGTCAGATTTGGCGGTGGAGGAGTGTTGGTGTATGGTGGCATCTCCATTGACGGGCGCACTGACCCCTACATCATTTGAGATGGAGCTCTGACTGGTCGCCGATATAGGGATGAGATCCTCAGACCTATTGTAGTCCCTTACGCTGCAGCAATCGGAGATAACTTCATTTTAATGGACGATAACTGCAGGCCACATCGTGCAAACCTGGTGGAGGATTTCATTTTCGAGGGAGGACTTGTTCGAATGGAATGGCCAGCGTGTTCTCCAGACATGAATCCAATCGAGCACGTTTGGGACGCTCTAGGAAGACGAGTTTCTGGCCGCCAACAACCCCCACAAACTCTCCAAGAACTGGAAAGAGCTCTTCTAGAAGAGTGGGGTAGAATACCCCAACTCGTCATTAATAGCCTCATTGAGTCCATTTCTAAAAGGTGTCCAACGTTGCTGGCCGCCCGTGGAAACCATACCCCCTACTGAAAATGATTTTCTTTGAAGAAAACACCTTTTCTTATTCTTTTTTTCTCATATGCACAAATTGTGTTTTTTTTCCCTTTTGTACACAAATGCGCAATAAAATGCATTTTTTTCTGCCAAACATGTGTAATTTATTCTCATATAACCTACTATGTCTGTCGACCATGTATCAATCAGCTAAAAAGTTTCCCAGATACAAAATCCACCTAAAACTGCAATATCCTTTAATTGTTTTGAGCAGTGTATTATAAATCCAATTGTGTGCAAATGTTTGGCTGAAGCCAGTGTCAATATGGAGAAATTAATGATCCTGTATCTTTGCATATAGGTTGATTATAACCCGGAAATGGACATAGGCTGGTTTTTGTTTATTTTATTCAAATATTTTTCTTAATAGTTGAAAATTTCGTTATTTTTATAGAGAATAAATGGACATTTTTTCGTATAAAATTTTAAAATGGTAAAATTTACTTTACCGTTGCTAATACTTTATCGTTGCCACTAAATCAGAACCCGGAATAATAATTTTTTCTCAACAATTTAGTTTCAACTGAAAAATTTTGACGTTGAAAATGAAAATGAAATAAAAAAATTTAAGAATTAAAAAGAAGATTAAATAACATTACTAGAAAAAATACGTAATTTTTTCGTTTTTGCTAATAACACAAGGTTTTAAAATGCGTAACTATGGGAAACAGACGAATATGATGTCATACATCGAATATAAAACGGATATGCTTTGATGTAGAAATAAAATTATCTTGGGTTTTTTCTTTACTTATTCATTATTTTGTATGGTAACAATACTTGCGTTTTACCGTCTGCGCACAGATATAACTATACCGTATTTTTAATTTAAATTTTAAAAACATAAAAAGAAGTTTGAAAAGATAATGGTTAGCAAATGTCAACAATATGCTCCGCAAAATTATCCATGTCGAAAATGATGTCATGGATAGCGGCTATTACCTGAAAAAAAATGACGAATGTTAATACATTTTTGTTGATAAAACCTAAAGATTTAATATTATTTCGTTAAAGTAACATAATTTTCTCTATGCCAGTATTGAAATTAATTGCCTGGAAAAGAAAATTAACAAGAAAAAAAAAGGACATAGGGACAAAGGGAAAAACATTAAAAGGGATTTCTCTTGGGAAAAGAGACGTCATACTTGAAATAAAACGGGAATTTTCCAATATGTTTTAAAAGGAGTGTGAATCAATTCCTTACATTAATAATACAAGAATCAGTAAGTATAGAAAGTAGATGAATTTCACACCATATTTACAACGAAAAATTTTAATGTTTTTTATCTATACTGATTATTAAGCATGCGTATCCGTTATATACAGATAAGAGTTTTCTGCTATAAATGACATCATAATTTTAAGAAAAGAAAAATGAACACGAATCTATTTTATTAAAATCTGACCGTGCGTTTGTCTTTCGCAACTACTCCTAGACTATCGAACGCAAGACAATTTACTTAACATCATTTATCATTGATCCGAGGAAGTCACACAAACTCTCAGAATTAAAAAAAAATAAATTAAATGCCAATTTTTTTTTTTTTTTTTTTTTTTTTTTTTTTTTTTTTTTTTGTAAATTTTAACGAAGTTTCTCAAAAAACAGAAAGTAAATTACTCCCTATTTGTGGATAAAAAAGGAGAAATAAAACAGATCAGTATATTTTTTACTCCATTTTCTCATTAAAACTGAAAAACAGAATTTATTTTTACTTTGAATAGATGGTGAAAACAAAATCTTGATTTCAGTAAATTATCCGAAAAATAAAAACATATTTTCACATATTCAATCTTCATGAATCAATTTATGCTGGAGAACAAAAATTGTCTGTCAACATATTATTGTCATTTAGAAAACAAGATTTGTTTCGGCTATACATTAAACCAAGGAGGCAAAATTGAATTTAAAGAAAAAGCATATACTATTTCCAATTGATGTTTTTTGAAGGATGGTTGTTAAAACGTTTCACAAAGGCGTTAATAGTAAAATTGTTTATCAGATAAAATTGACATTTGTTTTTACCCAATTCGTCCATTTTCACGATTTTATTTGGCCCTCCTTTTTGCATTAGTTGCAATTTCATTTTCGCGATTATTTGGCACAAAATTTCACTTTTTAAGACTGAGTTATGTCACGGTCCCTATAACAAAAAGTACCGCATTGTCTCCTATGAAATGTGATAAATAGTTAGTTAATTATTTACGTTTTTAATTATCGGGAGTGAAATATTTTGCTTAATTAATGTATTTATTCTTCTTTTAATGTTGCGTGAACGAAGTCACGGGTAACAGCTAGTACAACATAAGAGTTGATGTGTTAAAATACACTAGATAATCTAGTTGTCTCGATCCATTTGGCCATGGCTGTATCGCGGGGTCCATGTGTACATCTATATACTTAATTCCTTGTTACAAGAATGGGTAATTCTAAAATCCCATTAATCAAACACTATGCTGTTATAAAAGACAGATGTTTCTTAACCTAGGAAAATATAATAAAGGGTGTTCCAAAAGTCCTTGACACATTTTAAAATTCAATAAAAGATCAAGCAATTGGCATGCGAATGTGCGGTTCGAACGAAAATGCTTCTTAAGAGCTAAAATTTTGTTTAAGCAAATAAAGAAATCAGTTCCAAAATTTCTCATAGACGGCGCTACTCCTGGAAAGTTATCGAATACGTAGAATGCCTTTATACATAACAATGAAGAAAGACGCACAATGCGTATGCACAGTTTTTGTTCAAATTATGGCAACCCACATTACAGAAGTTAACAATACTAGTCTGTCCATCCTCACTCTTTTAATCGAACTCAGGAGGGCGAGTATTGTTAAGTTCTGCAACGTGGGTTGCCATAGTTATGTAATGTATGTAACACATGGGCTGATAAGTTCCCGGTCTAATAAAGAACTTTTTAACAAAGCTTTATAACTTTATAACTTTATAACTTTAATAAATAACATAACTTTAATAATAAATAATAATAATTTAATAATAATAATAATAATTTAAAAATAATAATTTTATAATAATAATTTAATAAAAATTATTTTAAAAATAATTTTATAATAATAATTTTATAATAATAATTTAATAAATGATTAATAATAATAATTTAATAATAAATAACATAATTTTATAACGAAAAAGCTCCAAACAGTGCTCAGAACTCGTTATTGTTTTTGGTCAAAAGTCAACACGCGCGGCAACCACTTTGACAACAGCTTTTTCATAGACAAATGTTCATTCAAAATAAAACCTACACGTTCCTTGAATATCTTCAGAGTCTGGGCTATCTCCTGCAACTTCACTTTACGGTTCCCCAAAACGATTCTGTGGACTTTTTTTTATATTTTCCGGAGTAACCACCTCTTTTGCGTGGTGCATCACTGATGTCCGTACGACCACGTTTAAATTCAGCAAACCAGTCAATAATGGTTGATTTACCTGGTGCAGTGTCCGGATAACGCTTATCTAGCCAAGCTTTTGTTTGAACGGCATTTTTTCCCCATCAAATAACAATTCTTGAAATTCTTGTTATCCATTTTTTTGTTTATCAACAAAGTCGTTCAACTAAAATCACTCTAACGTTTTATCCACACGGCGAATTATCATGGCATTTTTTCTACTACCTTTTAAAGGTTAGTATTTACTAAAAAACATCGGTTCGGCGATTGCAACGCCATCTGTGGGCCAGACCGGGAACTTATCAGCCCATGTGTTATGTTACCATAGTTTCCCAATTTTTATGTATAAAGGCATTCTATCTATTCGATAACTTTCCTGAAGCAGCGGCATCTATGAGAAAATTTTGGAACTATTTTTTTATTTGCTTAAACAAAATTTCATATCATAAGAGACATTTTCTTCCAAATCGCACTCTTGCGCGCCAATTGCTTGATCTTTTATTGACTTTTAAAATGTGTCAAAGACTTTTGGGACACTTTGTATAACGACGGTAGAAAATATACAAAAGCTCCTTCCAAATTACTCACGATTGAAAAAAGCGTTTAGAGACATCGGAAATCAATATAATTTCTAGAATTAAAGAAATATTTATAAAAAAAATGGGTACTTCTCCATTTTCCCATTGACCACTTTTCATGACAAAAAAATATGGCCAAACTATAGGATTTAACGCCAAAAATGCAATCCCATTCACTTGACGTCAGGAGTATTTCACGTGTTTGTTATCTCATGAAGTGGTCTTTAATTCGACACTTACCAGTATTTTACATTAGATTTTGCTGATTTATTAGTTATTTCGTTAATTAAAATAAAAATTGCGCCCTTAAACGGCGGTGCCAGGATATTAAAAGAGAAAAAGCATTGAAAAAATGCGGCGATACCTAGTTACGTGCAATAGATCAGTTTCAACTGACGTCACAAACATTTATTCTATAGTCGTAAGGCATAATTAAGAAAAATAACGTAAATAGATAAATACGAAATATTATTTTTTTTTCTGTTTTCATTAATTCATTGTATTTTTTTCACTTACTGATAGTTTACACTTTGGTGAGTGGGGCTTTCCGAATTTCTTGTATTTTATTTATTTATTTTGCTATTCCAATGTCAGCATTCTTCCATTTGTTTATTTGGCGTTAAAGTTTGGCGATAGTTTTTTGTTATGAAAAGTGGTCGACGGGATAATGGAGAGGTTCCAAAAAATGTTTCTGTTGCTGCCACTGATTTTCAGAAACGTTTCCAAGTAGTTTTTATAGCGCATTAATCATTTCTCTCAACACGAAATCAGATTTTTTTTGTATGCTATCAATTTGCTCAACATCAATGTTTTAAAGTCAAACAAGATAAATTAACAGAATGAATAGTAACATTAAAAACTGGTGTTCATATGTCTGTAAATTTACTGTTTATTGTTCATTTTACCAATTTTCTTTCAGACATTATTTAAAAAAAAACAGAGTATTGAATACCGATAGGGGGAGCTCTTCAACCAGCAGTCATATATATAACGGAGAGGTAGAGAGTTGAAGATCACAACTGATGATGCCCTGATATCTGGGGCGAAAGCGCTTTTGTGGAGTGGTGAAGATTTTTTTTGGAAACTGTTTTTACATTTTTTAAATGGGGGACGTTTTTAGTGAAATTATTTTACCATGTTTTTTTAAATAATGTCTGAAAGAAAATTGGTAAAATGAACAATAAATAGTTAATATTAACATTTATATTATTTTGTTACTCTTGCATTTCCAAATTAAATTATGCAGCCGAAAATCGTTAATTAAAATTGATAGCATCATAGAAACATGTATTTTGGTTTGAGAAAGCTGATTAATACACTATACTATGAAATTACTCGAAAATGTTTCCGAAAAAAAGTGGCAGCAAAAAAAACTTTGTTTTTATACCCGATTCTTTAACCCATTCGCTGCCAAGTACGAGTATACTAGGGATTTTTCAGTCGAAAACTACGAATTCGTACCGGAAATTTATAAATAAGAATTATTATTTTATGTAATTACGAAATGTCTGTAAATAAATAAAGTAAATATTGCTATTAGTATTTTCTGGCATGAATTCGAACTTTCAAAATAAAATAAAATTACGGTAATTTTAAACCGGCAGAGAACGTGTTAAATCTCGAAAATATATTACTGTCTGAAGTTTATAATGATAAAGTACGCTTTTCGGAATCATGAGTAACTCTGAATTGGTTATTGCACATTTTCGTTCATGGTTATATTACATTTTCATAGAAACATTTGCCGTTTTTAATTTTTTTTTTACTGTGTAATTACAAGAAACTGGATAATACTTAAAATTGTCGGATAAAAGCTGATAGTTTAATAGATTAAATTAGTAAAGAAAATTATAAAATATAATTTTAAGGTAAGTAATCATAAGAAAAATATTAGAAATACTTTAACCCTTTAACGGGCGGTGTCCACAAAAAAGGACACCTAATTTTAATTCCAAGACTGACAAACGGCATCAAGAATATTTAATTAAAATTTTTCTTTTATTAAGTACCGGAAAATAAGCAAGTTTCTAATAATTTTTCTCCAAATTTTCTAATGAGTTCGTTTTTAATTTCTGGTGTCAGTCTATTATTTCATCATTTTACAAACAGATTTACTCCGCGCCGGAAAGGGTTAACGGACATTGGTTTTCCTATGAAACCACAATATTTTAATTGTGAAATTCGACAATGACAGCAGAATTTTAATAGAAATGTTTTCCATTTATTATGTATGCGAAATATCGCTTTTTTCTTATATACAAATAAATTTGTTCATAATTTCCGGTGTGAATGCTTTATTTCAAAATTTTAGCAACTGAAGTGCTTTATCCGTTAAAGGGTTAAATCATATCGTTTATTAACATCATCAAGTAAAAAATATGTAACTTAGAATTGCAAAACTGTGTATTATCGTGTATGATTTTGTATGCTCTGTGATACTTTTGTGAAATATATAAAATGATTTGAATAAATATAGTTACATGTCAAATTCCGGTGAAACAAACATCAAATGTAAGCTTAAACTCTGTGTTTAAAGCATTTGATTTGCATTTGAATCTAAAGAATAATATATAATATTAAATACACAGAAACATTTCGAAACATGACATCGTAAAGAAATAATGTTTGATTTGTTACATACAGATGTAATTTCAAACAGGAATTGCAAAGAGTTGCATTATAAATTTAATAAAATTATAATTATGCAAAAGTACCTAAACGAAGTTTAATAAATACTTAAAAATTCAAACATTGAATTATCTGAGGAGCTTGTGTTGGGACAATGTTTAACAAAGAAAATTAATAAATTAAAATCAATTTACAATCTGTTTCAAAATTCTGTTGCATCACTTATGCATGTAATCTGCTTTATTTGGGTGATTCAAACAATTTTCGGCTGTTATGACTGTTATTTCGCCTAACGATGAATAATTAAATTACCAGTTGCGTATAATAAATATAAATTATGCAAACATTTTGAAATTTAATTACGATATGAATTTAGGAAAGATTCTCTTACAAATGATAAATCTAAGAGTTTATTCCTCTATATCAAATTACAACTGTTGAATTAGTAAATTTCAGTAATTTCATTATTTATAGTTTATGAAAATGTTTATTCATCACTGCTTTGTATACAAGCCTGTATTACAACATAAAACATAATTAAATAATAGATAATTCTCATATAGGAATTTTGAACAATTTAAAATAATAAGTTGATAACATGATGGCGAAACTCCTGGTAAATATGTTTCGAAATTATTTTGAATCTGGAGGTTCTTTTGTTTTATACTGATCTTTGTTCTACTGAGAATAAAATGACCAAAGAAAGCCATGCAAAACTTTTCACTAAAGATATTTTGAGCCCTAAATTTATATCTATTCATGGAAAAAATGTAATCGTTTTCATTAACCCCTCTGCGACGAGCGTCCTTTACAGAATTTTTAAGGTCTTAACACCGGTTTTTCAAAACAGAAATTTTCGCCTAATTGAATCGCAGAAATGCTGTCATTACACAAGGCAAAGTTTACAATAAAAATTAACTGGTGGGAATAATCGAAGATTCTGAGCATCTTATGCGTCACGTATACGTGTCGCTCGTCCCCAAGGAGTTAAATTAATGTAATTCATGTGAGCATTAGTGTGAAAACCTCTGACTGTGATTCCTTCACAGAAGAAATCACAATTCTTAAATTAATGTGAAAACTTATCATTTTAAATTGCTATCTATTTCTAATGGTTTCCGCATAACGGGAAAATCCACCCTGACTCCGGGACTGGAAACCTGGCACTCTTGATTAATAGTCAATTCTCTAAGTACTATGCAAAAAAGTGACTATCGCTGCGCGGAGTAGAGATATTTGAAAAAGCTCAGAATGGTGTATGTAGTATAGTGTGGTACATAATACTGTAAAAATTAAAAAAAAATCTTCAAGAAGTATTTGATATATTGTTTTAAATAGTACTAAGCAATTTTTATCTTTTGTTTTAGTAATTTTTTTCATGTTATTACTTCATTGTACATATCTTTTTTAACTGTAAAAATAATGAGAATAAGGGGAACGTCGCAAGCAATAATGTATGTTTGTAATAAAAAAATTGAAATATTTTTTGAACCACAACATTTTTTTGCTATGTATTGCAGAAAAGATATTTACTTCATAAAATAATATTTTTTTCATCGTATTAGTATTCCACTTGAAATAACTCAAAATTGTCCGAAAAGATAAAAATAATTAATAAAAAACAAAACAAAACAGGACTGTTTTTTTTTTAATTGTATTTATTGTGTGGAAAAGAGACCAGAAATGTACAGTTATATTGAAATTTTACTTAAAATACACTTTTAAAAAATCTCCATAGTTGTTTAGTTTTCCTACAGTGCAACATCATCTATAAAAACAAAATTCACGTTTCAGTAGACCATAAAAAGTAATCCTTCGATGTTTATATAACTTACATGTAATGTTTTCTCCGAACTATATCAATCCATCTTATTTGACAAGTTTTATGCAAGCAAATGGCATTCTTGGCTTGCGAAACTATTCCGTGCCCTCCGGAATTCTCAAATCTAAAAAAATAGTAAAATAGAAAAGTCTTAGGTGTTATTTTTAGTATCAATTATATTAAGGTAAAAATGGGGACTTTAAACATACATAAATTTACATATTTCTAATGATGATTTATCGTAACAAGTTATACTCATATTTACATGAATTGCACTTAAAAACTATTCGTACAAAGACTATTCCTACCCAAGCTATACAATCCTTATACATATAGAAAAATTACCAGCACGTAACATGCACGCACGTTTCAATATTCCAATGTTATTTAGCACTTTATGCAGAAAGACATAATAATGGAAACTCACAGTTTAAAATTTATTTTAAATATATCTCAAAGCATTTGAAACTTAAAAAAATGCGAATAATTTATGCTTGTCAATAACATTTAAAGTCCGGGTGAACCAAAAGTTCGTTAAAACTTTAAAAATGTCATAAAATAGGAAGAAGTTATGATAAAGAAGTGCGGTTTGCACAAACGGGCTCACAAGGTAGTCGGATTTCTTTTAGCAGCAAAAACATTTTTAGTTAAAAAAGTCACCTGTAGATGGCGCTAACATGCCAGAGATTCCGCAGAATTATGCAAATGAATCCTGCAATAAAAGACCGGGATACACGAGGATTTCTCATTCGATTTCAGAATGTTATCATTACCCGATCGAGCGTTCTATCAAAATTCCATCTATTGTAAGGTCTCTGCAGTTCATTCCGACATGTTGCATTCAGCTGTAACAGGCGTTGTGAGTCGCCTTAGTTGTGTCGTACAAGGTTCTGGAGGTCCTGTTCAACAGTTGTTATTGCAAAAATAAATGGATGGTGCGTACTGTTGTCCTGTTCATTGTGTTTCGGGTCGTCAGCGTCCTCTACCAGTGACATTTTTAACCCGTTAACTGTGGGAGGTATTTTGACACCATAAACTAAAAATAGGCATGATACACCACTTTTTCCGTACTAAAATATATGCTTTGTGTAATCGAAAATGGTCTGCCGATTAATAAAGTGAAGGTTGCGTTAAATAATTACTGGTGTGCAAAAGCTTTTAGTAACAAAACAAGCAAACTGTTCTTGCCCGAACTGAGTTCGGGCTACACAGTTAAGGGGTTAACTAAAATTTTTTTGCTACTAAAAAAACCGACTACCTTGTGAGCCCTTTCTTGCAAACCACACTACTTTATCATAATTTCTTCCTTTTTTTATGAATTTTTAAAGTTTTAACGAACTTTTGTTTTACCCGGTAGTAAGTACTATATTTTTATGACTGTATTATTTTAAAGAATTTCAGGACTACTACTCTAGAATATTTTTTTTTACTACTGACCAGGCCCCTACCTGCCAGGCTTTTGCCTAGCTTAACGGGTTGATGCCTGTCAACTGGGCGAGAATCCGCCTGCTCCCCGCATGGCGAAGATGTGTTTGTCAAATCTATAGGCCGACATGGTCTCAGTGCGTCTTGTTGCATTATTTGCTTTTTCTTTGTTCGCTGGTTACTAACTGATTTTGGATGAGACGGTTCTGCACTGCACTGTGTAGCGAAGTCATGCCGGACGGATGTGAGATGCTGGGATATTTAGTACTCTATAATATTATCTGTGAATAGTTATTCTCAATTTATTTTAAAAAGCGTCAGTTTTATACTTGTGAAAAGTATAACGTTAGTCATTACTTTTAAAGTATGACAAGGTATTACAGTGTATTTTAAAATATTACATATTCTATAATTTGCAATACAAATTTTTTCCTCATTTAATCCATAAAATATTTCAAATTCTATGATTAAACGAGGTGATTACAGAGTCTGCGATTTAAATATTAAATACAAATTTCAGAATCTGATGGAATCTGATGGAAATGTTTAATCTGATGAAATGATTAATCTGATGGAGATGTTTAAATTCAACACTAGTTTTAGGTATATTTAAGATTATAAACCCTGGATTGTGCAACACAGATATTAAGAAATAATTTAAACTTTCCATTTTTTAACTTTCCGCTGCTTGGATCCGAACTCAGGTCTTCAGAAATGGGGACAAACGACATACTACGGGGCTACTACACACTCTGGCCTAGTACTCTTTAATTCTAAGTTAATAATCTTAATTTTAGATTTTTAATTATGAAAAGTGTAATAACCCATACCCATGCACTGACACCATGCATTAACCCATTTTTTTAAGGTTTTCCCTCACGATTGTTAGTGTGATTACGGTTGATCCAATCGGTACTTGCGAGTGTTGTGCAAGAATAAGGCCTCCTTCTACTTGTTTTCTTTTCTTTAATTTGTCCTTTTTTTATTTGTCAGATCAACAAACTTAAACAGGAACCATGAACCGGCACACACAGGAAACTAAAGTAAAGCACTGAAAAGCACTGCAGCGATGTTGATAACGTGCTTGTCAGATGGATCACCGCATTGCGGTGATCAGGCGAATTTGTTCCCGCGGTAAGGTACAGAACTCGTTAAGCTAGGCACTCAGCTCGGCAGGTAGGGACCAAGTTTGCGGTATATATTAAATGACTATAATTGAAATGCGATGACCTATTGAAATTATATCACCAGTGCTGCAAACGTTTCTGATATTTAGAATGTTATAACGTTTGCTTTATATTGGTTAGATTTATTTTTTTTTAAATGTCAATTTCTGCTAAATTAATTTCTGAATACAAAAGCACACAATTTTAAGCATTAAATAGTTAATAACATTTTTCTTGCGAAACTAATAAACATGCATGCTTTTATATGACTTAAATAACTGTTACATATTGAATATTGGTGATATAAAAATGGTGCTGATAATTTGTTAGGTATTTTTAATAATGTATTATATAGATTATTGTCGTATTTATTCCATACTCGCTTTAGAGTGTTCCGATTAAAATCGTAGAAATTTTTTGGGGAAATATATTAGCTGTATAAACCTATTACACATATACCAAGCCTTCCGAATTTGACTAAAACTAAATTATAATAAAAATATTTGCTTGATTTAATAACATACGGTTGCTATTATATAAAGCTAATATTTCTGTACGTGAAAAGAAGCAATCAAAAATCGGAAAATTTGGTAAGTATGTTATGATGTTAATGTTCATTTTATTCAAATGAAAAAAGTGTAAATTATTTTGAAAAATCCCTTTATCAAAGACTGAAAAAGACACATGAGTATAATTCTAAAGCAATCTTCACAGATTTTTGTTATTTCTGGACTTCATTTTTCGCTTGGCTGAATTTGAAAGAGAATTTAATAATTGACATCCAACTAATTTCATAGTTATTAGTTCGTTACAATCAAAATAATTATGCTATTTCACAGTTGCCAATCCCCCAGTTTTTGTCATACCAATATTTTTATGTAAAAATATTTGTTTTAATAAATCCTACAATTTCTGCAATTGAATAAAGCGAAGATTTTACTGGTATTCAAAAATCGGGAAGTTGGCAACTATGATAAAAAGAAAGTTACAATTATGTTGCACGTTGAAAAAAAAAAAAAAAAAAAAAGCATGTTCTACGCTGGAAATGTTTTTCACTTTTCTCCATAATTGCTAATTTAATTAAATTTTTATACCTAAATATTGTTCTTAGTTCACATAGTCAAAATTAAAACATTTATAAATATTAAAAAAATGTTTTCTGCAATGAAATTTTCGAAAAAATATGGGTGGTTAATGTATTCAGAATTTTAGCTCCAGGAGATGTTACCGCTTAATTTTTTTCGGTGTACAAATAATTTGCATATTTCACATAGCTAATTAAAAAATATATAGCAATTTTTAAAGTTTGAAAGTTTGAAAGTATGCTACATATCGAGTTTTAGGAAAAAATTCCTAAATATTTATATTTTGTATGAAACAAACTTTGTTGAATGTCTTGATAATTGCATATAAAACATGTTTACGTGTCAATCATTGTCTGAAGAAGTTTTCATTCATTTTCTTAGGAAATGATAATAACAAAAAAAAGTTTATATTGAAAACATCTCTGTAATTTTTCCTGGTCCGAATTTCTTTTTTTAAACGTTGAATAAAAAATATGTTGATTTTAAATTTTTTAGAAAGTAAACTATGTAGTCTTTAAAGAAAATATATAAATATTCATTATATTTTATGCGAAAATATCGTTTAATCATTGTAAAACATGATAATTATGCATGCAAATTCTTTATGTTATAGTCAATATCAGAAGATTTTTTTTTTATTTGCTTTGAAGCAGAAAAAACTGTTTATATTAAAATTATTTCTTCACTCACAATAAACTATTTAGCTTTTCTTCACAGTTTTTATTCCGTCTACTTTTTGATGAAAATATCTTCTTACAATATAATATTGAATAATTTCGAATATTTCTAACCTGTGTATAAAATAAATGATTTAGTTTAGATTTCGCAGTGCAAATATTTTCGGCAATTTCCTATTATTAAAATATTTTCAATATGCGTATAAATCCATCTCTCTTTTACTTTAAAATAAAAAATACAATTTCCGGTACTGAAACCCTCTGAAAATATTCTGTCCTTAACCCATTCGCTGCCAACCACGAGTATACTCGTGGTTTTTCAATCTAAAATTACGAATTCGTACCGGAAATTTCGAAAGAAGAATTTTTATTTTAAGTAATCATGAAATGTCTGTAATTAAATAAAGTAAATATTGCGATTAGTATTTTCTGGTATGAAATCGAACTTTCTAAATAAAATAAAATTCCGGTAATTTTAACCCGGCAGTGAACGTGTTAACCACTTGGGGACGAGCGACATGTATACGTGACGCATAAGATGCTCAGAATACTCGATTATCTCCCACCAGTTATTTTTTTAGTGTAAGCTTTGCCTTATTTAATGGTAGCATTTCTGCGATTCAATTAGGCGAAAATTTCTGTTTAAAAAACCGGTGGTAAAAGATTTAAAATTCCGTAAAGGACGCTCGCAGCGAAGGGGTTAAGCAAGGAGGAAAATTTATTGTGTTTTGCGATAAATTTCGCGAAAGGGTCATTTTTACGTTACGCTCGATAAATGCAAAAAAATATAAATAAATAAAACGAAAAAATATATAAATTAACCTAATATTACAAAACTTCCCATGTGACATAAAAATAACAAAAAGTCACAAAGCGAATTATATGAACAATACAGAAATAATAACTTCGTAGTCTTTATAAGTTTGGTTAAATAAAATAATAACATGAATCAAAATTTTTATTTATAAAAGCACGTGTTCTATATAAAAAAATAAAAGGATAATTTTTATCAAAAAACACACACAAAAAAAAGGAAGGAGCGAAAAATCACTACCATTATAAAGTTAAAATCACGAAATTAAAGAGACAAACCATCTACTAAAATGAAAAAGCCAGAATATTATATATGGTACTCTCAAATCTATAATTGTCTATTCTTTTCATTATTGGATTTAAAAGAATCTTTTATAGAGGAAAAATGGAACCATTTTATATGAGCGCAGCGACGGGTAACAGTTTTGTTTCACCCCACCATTATTTATAAGCAATAATATCCGCACTGTAAAAAAAAAAAAAAAAAGTTAATGCACGGAAATATAATATAACGACGAAGGAAAATATATACAATAACTTCTTCAGAATTACCCACGATTTCGAAAAGCGTTCTTTATATTTAGAGACTCCGGAAACTAATACATTTTCCATAATTAAAGAAGTATTTATAAAAGCAAAGTTTCTTTTGCTGCCATTGATTTTTAGAAGCGTTTCCAAGTAGTTTTTATAGTGTATTATCAGTTTTCTCAACCCGAATACCCGAATACAGGTTTTTCATGTGCTATCAACTCTCAAGTAAAGATTTCCATGTTCACATATTTTACAGAGAAACTTGATAAATTAATAGCAATAACATTAACATTAAAATTAATATAATTTTTGGTACTTCTCTATTATCAGGTCGACCGCTTTTCATAACAAAAAACTATCGCCAAACTGTAAGATTAAATGCCAAAAATGCAGTCCCATTTACTTGATGTCAGAAGCATTATACGTGTTTGTTATGTCCTCAAGTGGTTTTTAATTCGACATTTGCGTGTATTTTTCGTTATGTTTTACTGATTTATTAGGTATTTCATTAACCCCTTGGGGACGAGTGACACGTATACGTGACGCATAAGATGCTCAGAATCCTCGATTATTCCCACCAGTTACTTTTTATTGTAAGATTTGCCTTATTTAATGACAGCATTTCTGCGATTCAATTAGGCGAATATTTCTGTTTTGAAAAACCGGTGGTGAAAGATTAAAAATTCTGTAAAAGACGCTCGTAGTGAAGGGGTTAATTAAAATAACAATTGTGTCCTTAAATTCTTATATTTTATTTATTTATTTATTTTGATATTCCAATGGCAACGCTCTCCCGTTTATTAGGCGTTACAGTTTGGCGATAGTTTTTTGTTATGAAATGTGGACGACGGGATAATAGAGAAGTACCTAATTTTCTTGCCTCTAAATGTATAAATTCAATTATGCAGCTAAAAATGTTTAACTGAGAATTGATTGCATCCTAAAAAACGATATTCCGCTTTGAGAAAACTAATTAATAAATTATAAAACTACTCGGAATTTTTTCATAAAATCACTGACAGCAAATAACCCCTTATTTTTATAAATTCTTCTTTGAGTCACATGAATATATCGGTGTTTGTAGTTTCTAAAGATAAAAAACGAGTTTAGGAATCGAATTTATTTGGAAACAAGAAAATCTATATAATTCACATTTATAATTAACGAAATTTTTTATATTAAAATTCTGGTGTCATTGTGGCATTTGGGAATTAAAATTAAGTGGTTTCATAAACATACCACCGCCCTTAAATGGGTTAAAGTTAGTTTGAAGGATTATTCAATTTAATTTTTCTTGTATTCTCATAAATGTATCCATTTCGGCGAATTATTTATTTTTAAGTATTTAACCCTTCTTTGCATGGGTTTTTCTTTTACAATTGTGTTTTTTTTATACATATATTAAATATTAGACACCAGAAATTTTAAGATAGATCTTTAAATTTGTTCAGCAACATAGTTCACGGGAAATTTACTGCATTAATATTTCTATATAAATATAGTGGTGACGATGAAGTTGATTTATTTATTAAAAGTTAAATAAAAAGTGATGGAAATTTACATCACTATGCAATTAAGGGTTAAAACATGGGTAACATGAAACATGGAAAACACGGATAGACATAGAAAATAATATAAGTTTGGGTACTTACCAAGCTGCAAACTTTTAAACTTTTCTCCTACCGTTGTTTTTGAACAGAAAATGTTATGTTATTTAATTGACTTAAATAAAGCGATATTTTCTGTTGAAGAATAGTGGTACAAAAAATCACATAAAAGCTGAAACCTATGTAACTGCATAAAGAAAACTACTTTTAATTTTAAAAATGAACAACTCAAAATATGTAATTAGAAAACAGATAAATACAACATATGGAAAAAATGTGTTCTCGGACGTTCCTTTATAAATAAATACAAGTATTTAAAATACATTTGAGTTTTTTTGAAGTTCTTGTGCTGTAATCAATATTTTTAATCTTAAGTAAAAATTTTTATATTTCCGATTATTTTCAAAACTTGTTATGCTGCTGTTCATATTTTCACATCTAAAAAACATATTTTTGAATTAAAACGAATGTTTAGTTAAATTATAAGTTTTTATTTTTTAGTACACAATAATTTATCTTTTTCATAAAGATAAATATTTAGTTTTCAATTTAAATAATAACAAGTCTTTTTAACAAAATGTACTACCAAAACTTTTACCGAATTTTTGTTCCTTAAGATGTCATTCAAACGTTTTTAATTGTAGTCTGCTCTAGTAGCATTTATATATACAGGGTGTTCCGTTAAAGGGGTCCAATATTAATAGGGGTAATAGAGGAGATCACATGGAGCATAAATCAGTATATAAAGCCTGGTCGGATCTCAATAGTTTTCAAGTTACAGCAAATAGAATGAAAATTCGGAAAATTGTAAAAGAACCCTCATTGCTAAACTATCGATAATGCTACATAAAAACGAAGCACATATTTAGAAAGAGCAGAAAAAAACCTGCAAAATGACATCAATTGTATTAAAATAGCAATATTTATTGACGAGTTACAAGCCCTGAAACAGTGAAAAAAGTACGAAATCCAATATACATCAAAATAGTTAATCGTTAATTCCAAAAAGACAACTCTAGCTACAACAAGGAAAATGTAGTAAAATTTGGTCCATTCCGAAAACTTTCGAAAAAGCTTACAATGAACCATATCGGTTTAATTGTATGAGAGAAATTAATCAGTTTCTTAGTTACAACTCCGTTTTCTTTGACACTAGCAAAGGTTAAACTCCGCCCATCACGATTGGAAACACCGCCTTTTTAATTACTCTCAACTATACATTTTCGATCATGCTTCTTCTGAGATGCAACATTTTTAATTATTCAAGAGTTGAATGAACCAAAATAACTTTACAATAATAGTCTACATTTTAAAGTGGTCTTTTATTGATATAAAGCTTAAGTTAAATTCCTTAAAATTAAACTGGTGGTGAAAATTCGGAAATAATTAAAAATATTGCGATTTGTAACTATGCAAGAAGTTTCAGTACATGTTTTACATGGACAATTATTGTATGTATATGTGCATCATAATTTATGATAGGAAATAATAATAACAAATAGCATAATAATTTTATTAATTATAAATTTAAAAAAGACACTAAATTTTAAATTAATTCACACAAACTTTGTAATTTACAATTTGAGTACACCACAGTCTGTGACTTACAAAATACTGTGCCAAAAAGTGTTGAAAATAAAAGAAAAATGACAAATAAAGAATTACATTCCACGTACTTTATGACATATGTGAAGCATAGTCTTCTGGCCTGCGCTGCACAGTTCAATGTCGGAAGGCAGACGAACGGACATTATTATAATAGGTGTTCGAAGTTGCGCCCATTAACAGAATCGCACAGCCGACAGCGACGTCGTAAAGATTGGCGAACACGCCGAAAAACTCCGACGGAGTTGGGAATGTCTCCTGCAGCGACAACGATTCGAGCTAGTAAATCCTCCGGTGTATCCACAGGCGTTTCATACACCAGCAATTTAAGGTGTCCCCAAACAAAAAAGTCTAACGGATTGAGGTCTGGAGAGCGTGCAGGCCAAGCAACAGGTCCACTGCGTCTAATCCATTTCCCAGGATATGTTGAATTGAGATGATTGCGAACACCTATGAAAAAATGTGCCGGTGCGCCATCGTGCATAAACCACACATTGTGGCGCAATTTTGCTGGCACATTTTGCAGTAACTGCGGTAAGATATCCCGTAGGAAAACCAAGTACGTACTGCCATTGAGTACATCTGGGAGTAAATATGGTCCTATGAGATAATCGCCGAGGACACCTGCCCATATGTTCACACTGAACTTTTGTTGTGCGTTCGACGGGAAAACAGTGTGCGGATTTGTATATGACCATGTGTGCATATTGTGCGTGTTTACCACGCCCTCTCTCGTAAATGTTGCTTCATCAGTAAATAAAATATTTTCCAGAAATTGTGGATTATTTTCTGTTACATTAAGCAACCAGCGTACGAATTCTGTCCGCTGAGCACAATCTGTTACTGATAACAGTTGTACCCGCTGCACATGAAAGGGGTGCATGTTTTCTGCACGCAGAACACGCCACATACTTTGGTGAGAAACACCGACTTCAGACGCAGCAGCTCGTGTACTCGTGGAGGGGTTATCTTTAAAAATATTCAGTACATCTTCTTCCATTGCAGGTGTTCGTACATGTCGAGGTTTCCCTGCATCAATGCGTGCTGTATTAAACGATCCAGTCTCCCGTAATCGTCTATCGATTTTTATGAAGAGTTTCGAACTTGGGCAACGTCTCCTTGGAACTTGCTCACGGTACATGCGCTGTGCTAGACATGCATTTCCATGAGCTTGCCCGTACATCAGATGCATGTCCGCATATTCTTCGTTAGAGTATTCCGGCATAATTATTATACATCAACTTACTACAATCCCACTTACAACAGCCTCCCTTTAACATAACGCCCACTGATGACTGCTGTTTTATTACACTTTTCTTCCTATACACATAGAAAATTTGCATAAAAAGTACTTCTTCTTCATCATCCTGAAAGTTCATGGAGGAAACGCAGCAGTCACGGAGTTTGCTTTAACACAAGGCGAGAGCTGCACAATATGTCATTCACTTGACCAGACTGAATAATGAAAGGGTATTGATAGAGGTTGATCAGAAATGTATAATTGAAAGATATTAAAACGGGGTGTTTACAATCGTCATGGGTGGAGTTTCGCTCTTTCCGAGCGTGCAACAGTACAGAGTTGTAACTAGGGAACTGCTTGATTTCTCCCATACAATTAAACTGATATGGTTTATTGTCAGCTTCTTCGAAAGCTTTCGGAATGGACCAAATTTTATAACATTTTCCTTGATGTAGGTAGAGTTGCATTTTTGGAATTAACGATTAACTATTTTGCTAAATATTTGATTTTGTATTTTTTCACTGTTTCAGAGCTTGTAACTCGCCATTAATTCTCAATATTCTAAAACAACTGATGTCATTTCGTAGGATTTTTTCTGCTCTTTCTAAATATGTGCTTCGTTTTTATGTAGCATTATCGATAGTTTAGCAATGAGGGTTTTTTTACAAATTTCCGATTTTTCATTCTATTTGCTGTAACTTGAAAATTATTGAGATCCGGCCAGGTATTATATACTGATTTATGCTCCGTGTGATCTCCTCTATTACCCCTATTAATATTGGACCCCTTTAACGGAACACCCTGTATATATATATTTTTAAATGTATTGTATAGTCTCTGTAAATAGTCTTTTTTATGAGATGGGTTCGACCCTCGGTAGGTTTTCGTCCATCTTTTTTGGAACTAGTTGAAATTTTCCTCTTCATTTTTGCTTAAATCTATAAATTGTTAAAATATATAAACTGTATAATATACGATATTTTCTTTTTTATTTAATGTAAAACTTTTCTTACTTTTAAGTAGTTCTTTACTGCAGCAAAATATATTTTCTTCTTCTGTCTCTCTATTGCCTCGCAAGTCGCTTACCTTAATACTAGATGTTATGTTTAATCCATGCAGATATTTACATTCTTCCATTGTTCGTTACAGAGCCTGATTACCAACGGGGCACACTTCCACCAGTAAAAAAGAATAGATTTTTT
Source organism: Maratus michaelseni (assembly GCA_963931845.1). NCBI lineage: Eukaryota > Metazoa > Arthropoda > Arachnida > Araneae > Salticidae > Maratus > Maratus michaelseni. The sequence continues at coordinate 220,988,981 of OZ007595.1, forward strand.
TCTTTATTCATGACAGTAATTTTGCACGAATAAGGCGTTTTAATAACACGAAAATTTTTATTAAATCTTACTGGTGGAAGTGTGCCCCGTCGGTAATCAGGCCCTGGTTCGTTATTTTTAACTAAGAACACCAGACGAATAAGAATTTGTAAATATTTTGGCGTACATATGACGTAAAAAAAAAGAAACTTCATTAAAGGTTTTTCTGAACAAAACCAGCGGAATATTTTTTACTAAATGTTTTCCATATGAATATTGGAACAAAATATATAAATTGTTTAAATTTTTTTTAATCTTATTGCTTTTCTAATATTTTTTACTTCTGCATGTTTCACATAAAATAAACTCTAAATAAATAACTGGTACAGTCTTCTTAACATAAAAATATTTACCCCAGGTTTTCCTTTGAGTTCTCAGATGTTCGTTATCCATCTTTGTGATTTAATCACTTGATTGAGCACAACTTCAGTATAAAAATTTCAGTTTGACGATACCATAGATAATTTTTAATTATGAAGTAGAAACCTATCTTTTAGTATTTAATATGGTAAATTTTTAAATAAGTATTATAACAAATTATAAATAATCAAAACTTTACTACCCATAATTTATTCTCTGGTTACACTATAACTTTCACTTTCATCTCCAGAGATCTTTTCCGCCTTTTAATCTCTCTAGAGACCGTACTGCATTTTGAAATTTCTTTTAAAATGGGAGAAAAAGAGTGAATTTAAAGAAAAAATTAGCAGTAGCTTCTTGCATAATTTAAATGAACTTGTTTGCACGTGAGGTTTTAGATTATTTCAGATTATGATGAATTTTAAGTAAGATCAACAGAAAACTCTGTATCTTTATACGGCAAATTTTACTAAATTATAATTAATATTTTTCACCCATAGAATAAATTTTGCAGGAAAGAAAAATATTTTTATCTAAAATATCTATCACTTTTTCTGGCTAGTAATCTTTGCTTTATTTTAAACACCGAATGCATGTTATTAAATAAAGCAAAGATTGATATTCTGAAATAGTGGTATATATTTTGAATAAAACAATTCCATAACTTGGCAACACTACTTACAACTTCCTTAGTTTAAAATACTTATTTAAAATTTACTATATTAAGAAAAAAAATTTTCTGTGCCTTAACCCATTCGCTGTGAACAACGAGTATACTCGTGGTTTTTCAATCTAAAATTGCGAATTCGTACCGGAAATTTTGAAAGAAGAATTTTCATTTTGTGTAATCACGAAATGTTCTGTAATTAATAAAGCAAACATTGCTATTAGTATTTTCTGGTATGAATTCTAACTTTCTAAATAAAATAAAATTCCGGTAATTTAACCCGGCAGTGAACGTTTGTAATTTTTAAAAACGCAATGTATAATATATTTTGCATAATGGAAAATATTTACCAGCAAACTAGTTGGATTTAATGATATAATATATATTTTTTAAATACGAATTTGTTGTACATAATTACGTCACGGTAAGTTTACAATCAACTCGAGAGTACGTGCCACTTTTCGTTACATGGAAGTAGAGTCCTGTCGTTGTAACCGATCTTGTCGTTGTAGCCGATTTTTTCCGAACCCAACCTGACTCGCTGTTCGGGTCGGGTTGTTTGTGCGTTGACGATATTTTTTTTTTCGTTGCGGGTCAGGTTGACTTTATATGTTTCAAGTTCAGGTTAGATATTGGCTCTTTCGGGTCGGGTATGGGTTGACTCGATTTTTCAAAAGAAATTTTTGAAACTTTCAAATGAAAAAACTATATATTTAAATATTAATGAACGTATATGTGTTCATTTTTACACAAAAAAGATGCAACTGATAATAGATATATAATTGTAGACTATTTTTCAAAATTGGAAAAATGATATCATAGTGGAACAATGATAAATATGCATTATCATTGTTCCACTTCGGGTTTTGGTCGGGTTTCAGGTTTGAATATTTAGGACTGTCGGGCTTCAGGTTGACGAAATTTATTTGTTGAGTTCGGGTTAACTTTAAGAAGAAATTTCGGAGACGAACCAAGCCTTGTAGGACGCTGCATGGAGATGCACACTAACCCTTCTTTGGATGAGTTTTTCTTTTACTATTGTGTTTTCTTATACATATATTAAATATTAGACACCAGAAATTTTAAGATAGATTTTTAACTTTGTTCAGCAACATAGTTCACGGGGAAATTTACTGGATTAATATTTCTATATAAATATAGTGGTGGCGATGAAGTTGATTTATTTATTAAAAGTTAAATAAACAGTGATGGAAATTTACATCACTATGCAATTAAGGGCTAGGTCTTTAAGGCGCGAGACATATTCTATTGACCTAATATAGGTAAATTATGCATGTGCATTACAATATTGTGTACTGTTCTTACAATTAATTTTTACATGATTTAGCTAAGCGATCTCTGCTAAGACAATAATCATAAAATTCCCGAATATCCGATAAGGCGGTTTAAATCCAATCTCCTCTCAGAACTATTCCTCAACTAACTGTTCCTGAATCTTCTTAATTAAGTGATACTTCATCTGTTCACACTTGTGGTAATAAGATCTCTAATCATTCTTTCCCTTTTTTATAATTTGAAAAAAACGATGCATTTACGAAATTGATAGCTAAATACAAGAAAGAGTGTACACACAGATCCTAATATACTGTCAAAAAAGACAAATGTTTCTTTAATATAGGAAAACATTATATAACCACATAAGAAAATATATAATAACCTAATCCCAGTTACCCATGATTCATACAAAGCGTTCTTTATCTTTAGAACCCTTAGAAACCAACTTATTTTCGAGATTTAAAGCAGAACTATATATACAATGGTGGTCCATAAAACCTGAGAGCAAAATCATAAAGAATCAAGAAATAAATGTAGAAACAAAATCAAAAACCTTTACATTATCTTTCCTCAGATCATATGCAATGGTTCCATCACACAGTCTATCTTTCAAAGTACAAGTTGCTTAGCATTGGGAAACGAGATTCTCGTTTTTTTTTTTTTTTTTTTAAATATCATTAGCTCAAGGCGTGGCTTCTAACTTAAAGGAAAATGCATTCACTTTTACATCATGCTGCCCATATTTCTTTTAGATTATAAGGCATTTTATAATAAATCCGTGTATTTAATGATATTTATTGATGCATAAACTTGAGAAAACTGTCGATAAAACAATTTACGAAAGATTTTCAGAAGAGGGAGGATCTTGTAATGTATTAAAACTCAGATTTTACAAAAAACATACCGACGTGATTGTGTTAAAATAAAACAGGCTTCGCCTTTTGTAGATGTTCCTTCAATGATTCGCATACGATAAAAATAACTAGACCCTCTGTATATATTTTTTCCAATAACGTCTTTGAGGATTGATCTAAAACAATTTATAAAGCACTTGTATTTCATTAAAGTAAATACTATATTAATCATTTTCGTAACAAGTACATTTTTCGTGATATTTTTTTTTTGCATCAGTAATGGTACTTAATCACAAGAATTTTTTTATTTTTCTTGTGCAAAAACTTTCAATTGATAAAGAAAAGAAAATTTTATCAAGACACAAGGCCAATTTTCCTATAAGAAAAAACTGGTAACTCCTGAAAATACTGGTAATTCCTTGAAACTTCCAGGACCACGTAAGAACCCTGATTTTGCAATTGCCGCTTATTTGCATATTCATCTTACAAAATACAAACTTTAGCAGAAAGACAAATTTTAATTCCATGTATGTTGTTTTTTTATGTTCAATATTCTAATCAATATTTAATATCCGTTTAAAGTTAATTTTGTAATTTGTAAAATTATGAAATAAAATTTATATAAAATTATACGCAAAATCGTTAACTGTAAGGTAAATTTTGAATATTAATACAAAATATCGGTTATCAATAATTGTATAGTGATATTTTCTTTTTACGAGCACTAAGAAAATGAATTTGATAGAAATGTATTTATTAGAAAATTATTATCAAACGATTGAATACATTTTCTGTCAAAAGGCAATATTATATATTGCTTTTTGGCTGATAATATTAAATTTCGGTAATATTTCGGTATTGAATTAAAAGCATTTTCCACAAATAGCTGGTGAATATGAAATTTTACTTCACTTTGATATTAAGATGTTTTAGCTATTTATGTCACGGTACGTATTAAAGATAACAGGCCGTAATTTGCGATGCATACCATATACTTTGAAATGAAACACGTCTTTATTAAAGTATAACGGAATTCATTATATACATCTTAGAATAAATTTCAATAAAACTAATTTACCAGATTGAGCAAATACTGCATTAAAATTTCGTCTCTATATCATGATTTGCAAGATAAAAGATACATTTAAAATTTAAATGCAAAATATCGGTTTTCAATAAATTCCCAATAATGCTTTCCACATATGGATACATTCAAAATGTCTGATGTTAATATTTTCTAAAATATTAGAAAATATTAGATACATTGTATCCACCAATAATCGGTATTCAGCTGAAAATATTCCATAGAGAACTGAGGATAACACTGTTCGATAACTCTATTAACAATGCTTTGATATTAAAATGTTTAGTTTTCCTGATTACAGATAAAATTAGAGATAACTCTATGACTGGTAAATTCTATAAATCAAATTAATTCTCACTGATGAATAACATGTTATATGCGATAGACTGTGGGAACATATTACTATAACTACTTTTATATTTTGTAAATATTTTGCATTATAAACGAATTCTCTGACGCATTGAGTTGTAAGAAATATCTTGATTATAAACTAGCTGGCGCACAGTGGAGTATTTGAGGCTAAATCTTGGTCAAAATTACTTTTCATGTGTTTTAAAATTAAAACCATTGCTGTTGATTTAGTATGAAACTGAATTAGTAAATTCACTGAATTAATGTTATGCATACATAAATATATGCATTTATTAAAAAATATATATAGTAAAATGCTTACTTAATTGTTTACTGTTTATAAGAGGGAATACATTGTTGATAGGTTTGTTTTATTTGCAAGTAATGTTTAATTAAATGTTGTTAATTTTACTACACATAAGTGTTTAAACCAATGTATAATATATATATATATATATATATATATATATTATTTCAGTGGTGTAGCCAGAGTGGAGGTCCAAATGCTCTGTATACCAGTAATAATGTAAAGTTTTCTTCGCATTCATTATCGCAGTAAATTCTCCGATTAGATAAGTGAAAGAAAACTACAAAATTAGTGGTATCCGGGGCATCTGAGCCCTTACCCTGGCTACGCATTTAGTAATTTAGACAAGTTGAGTATCTTTAGTATACAGATGCTGGTTTTTGAGTGTTTTTAATAGATTTGCAGCCCTCCCAAAAAACACTGATAGCTAAAAATGGCAACAATATGCGGAAATGAATTTTTTTTTATAATTGCATTCAAAACTATAACCATTACGATTATAATTCAAAAATGGTCCGACAAACCCCGACACAGCTCTAAAAAGCTTTGAATATGGTAGATAATATATTTCAATAAATTAGATTTTAAAAGGCTTTAAAATAACCCATTTTCAATTTTAATTATTTTTTATTACATAAAAAGTAAAATTATATAAATACACATGTCAAAATATGCATTTAAACACAATAACAAAGCTGAGACATAACAAAAAAGCACGTCTTCTCACAAAGAAACTTTCATTTCAACTTAGGCTAGGAGCCCCCGGATTTGACTCATACTCCTTAGATAGACATAGGTCGACACACGAGTTAGTCAGCCATTATTAAATCTGCGTTTTACAATTGTTGTGTAAATTTTAATTTCCACCTTTCTGGCCAGGATTTTGCATCAAATACTCCACTGTGCGGCGTCGAAACCCGATTTGTTCCATTTAAATTTCATGACATATTTCAATTCTTTTGTGATAAATTGGATCTAATATTTTTATCCATTTTGAAGAAAACTATAGTACGGATTTTAATCAATGCTACATTTCAAATTATAAATGACATGTACAATGTATAGATTAAAAGTTTCTTCAATAAAAGTGCACATTATCAATGCTTCACTTATGACAAGCATTTCGTTCTTTCAAGATAAAAAGAAATTCCGAATAAACCTTAAATTTCTGGGCGTCAAAGTAGTGTAAGATGCTATGTTTTTTTTATTATTACAGATATATATTAAAGAAAACTCAGAATGACTGCTGTATTTTGAAATCAGACTCATCCTTAATAAGGAGTCAACGCTCCCTGAATACAAGGCATACGTGGTGACAAAAAAATGGCGGCGGTCGTTAGCGGATTTTTTCAGCGTTTGCACGGTCCCTTGAATTTTAATACCTATCTATTGTAAACGTATTATTTGTCGTATTTAATATCAGAAAAATAAGTCGAAAAATACATTTATAAATACTTGCATTGAAATTCCAGCGACACTATAAAAGCTGCAAAAATTCAGCCTACGACAATCGTCATTGTTGTGTCAGCGCGTACGCGTAGACCTAGTATTTATAGGGCGGTGAACGAATAATGGGTTACATTACACACAATATAAAAAAAATAATAAAAGGATTATGCATTTTTGTATTATTAGTTGCAATATATTAATGTAATATATTAATATCCAATATATAAATTCAAATTATTGGTTATCCATAATTGTTTAGAGGGCGGTGAACGAATAATGGGTTACATTATACACAATATAGAAAAAATTTAATAAAATGATTATGTATTTTTGTATTATTAGTTGCAATATATTAATGTAATATATTAATGTAATATATTAATGTAATATATTAATATTTAATATATAAATTCAAATTATTGGTTATCCATAATTGTTTAGTAATGAGTTTCTCATATGAATGCGTGGAAATGTTTGAAGATCAATTAAATTATTTGAAAATCACTAATAAATGATTCGGCATACATTTCCGCTAAAAGGTAGTTTTAAATATCAGTATTGACCCTTAATCATTCTCTCGTACAAAGCTGATGAATGGGATATTCTATGAATGAATTCGCATTACCTGAATTTAAAGATGTTTTAGACTTTCCGATTATAGTTATTACTAAAGGTAATTCGGAGTAAATGGTCATATTTTGGTATAAACTGGGTTATATTTAATAGAGGGTAGAATTACGTTTTCGTAAAATTATTTGATATTATGGAATTTTATATCACATATTTGAAATATAAATGCAAATTCTTTCTTGTCTACAACTGTTTAGCCACGAATTTTGCTTATGAATGCATAAAAAATGTTTAAAGTTGAATTTTAGTATTTGAAAATTACTAAGAAATTATTCGAAACACATTTTTAATTAAAAGGCAGATGTTAACCCAATCGCTTCAAACTACGAGTATTCGCGTGGTTGTCAACATTCAAAATAAAAGTGCATGATAAAAAAACCCCAAAAAACCTGCCTAGCCGCCACCATTTTAATATGTTAAAAATACTTTATTTACTGCCAAAACTTTGCTATTAAAGTTTCTAATTATTATTTTTCAGAATTTTTGGTGGGAAACGAATTTTAGTAAAAATTTCGAAGACCCCGCCCACATAGTTTTGGCAATTAATGGGTTAAATATCCATATTGAACTGTAAGCATTTCCCGTAGAGAACTGATGAATATGTTATTCCATGAATGAATTCCCATTGCGTTGATTAAGAGATGCTTAAACCTTTCTTCTCATTATTATTATTAAAGATAGCTTAGGATATGGATGATTATGTTTTGAAATCAAACTAATCTTTAATACAGTGCAGAGGTTTAAATTATACATACTGTAGAATAGATTTTAGTATTATTACTTTAACATCTCGAAACTATATTTTAAATGATTTTTAGTATTTTTTAGTCAATAATTTTAATACATATTTAAAATATAAATAGAAAATGTCTATTATAAGAATTGTTCATTAACGTTTTAGATATTTGCATATGCTAAATACAGGGTGTCCATAAAATATCTTCGATGTTTCGAAGCAAAATTTTTTAATTCAATCATAAAATTAGGTTAATGTTATATATATGTAGTTAAAGGTAAATTTATGAAAATTTTTACCATTTAGTAGATTTTAATGTGCTCCCCAATTCTTGCACGGCACACATCCAAACGGTATTCGACTTCTTCGTCGAAACCTTTTCGACTGCGTCGTCTCAACGATGATTTTTTCGGACTTTGTTCACATGAAGAACGGATTCTAACGACTTTCTCTTCTGACACTCGTGGCCTACCAGGCGACGTTTGTTTTAATACACTTCACGTTTCTTGAAACGCACGTAGCCACTGACGAGTGGTTTTGTCCGTAGGCGCATTACCATTATACTTGAATCGAAAGCACCGCTGTACAATGGTTACAGATTCAGTTTCTATAAGCCAGATAACATACTGAGACTTTTGTTGTAGTGTAGTCATTACACTGCATTAACTGAATGGAAAGATGGAATGAGCGTCTGCTACGTCATTTCAAGGTTAATGACGCGCAGCGCTGCCTAGTGTTGAAAAAGACAAATTGAAACTGGTGTGGATAAAATTTGATGAGCTGCTAATTTCTCCTAAATTAACACTAGAACGACGGGAAATTTCATAAAAATATTTCACACCAGAATTTTTATTTAGGACTTTTACCTTATTTAACTTATTTTTTGCGGTGTATATTTAACTTATTGTCAGAAGAAACATCCGGTTCGAATTGACATTTTTGCTCTTGGTAGGGGCTAAAATGGGCCCTCACCGTCGTTCTAGTGTTAACTGACATGATCTGTCTCATACGGTTAATTCGATATGATTTTTTTAAACCACAGAGTTCTTTTATGGACACTCTGTATATTTGAAGAAGAACTGTAACGTCCGAAAAGTATTAAGAAATGATTGCATAATTTAACGCCAATGTAATATTAAACAAATGTTGTAACAATTGTCTTAAAGAGCTGAATAATACGATTTTGATTAAATGTTTCGTATTCTTTATTTTTAAGATGCTTCAGATTTAGTGATAGTAGTTTTTATTAGAGAGATATCAAATTGAGTGGTTAAATTTTATAATAAAACTGTGAGATTAAAATCCGATTTTAAATGCAAGATGCTTATTAAAACCCATTTGCACAAAATTATTCATGATTATAGTTATTATTAGAAAGATATCAAATGGGGTGGTAGTATTTTTTATTTAACCGTTTGAGTGCTGAAAATTCGGCCTATAATCCAAACTTATGGGTGTAGAATGCATTAGTATATTTAAAATATCTCCTTAGCAAATTTACATTTTTAACTTCTTTGTTCTGTGGACTCTTTTTAAAGGATGTTTCTTTTTTTCTTAGGTGCCAAAATGTTTATACTTAATTTTATGTGAAGTGTTAAATTCTTACTCACAATTTGTCAGCTTTTAACACAAAAATATTACACTAAGCATAGATTTTAGAAATATTTCGAGAAATAAGAAACAAAAAACATCTTTTAACAAAAGTACAAAGAAAAACAGAAGTTAAAAATATTGGTTTCCTGAGGAGATATTTTAAATATACGAATGCCTTTTACGCACATAAGTTTAACATTAGTGAGGGGAATTTGGACGTTGACTGACTAACAGCCTGAATAGATGAAAGCAACTTTAATAGATTAAAAAAATTGTATTATAAATATATTTTTTCTCCTTCTTTAATAATAGATAAAATATACAGATGTTATGTGAAGGCCACATAAGCTATGCACAGCGAGAACATACAAACTTACCAAAGAACCATATCTGTATGAAGCATCTTTTTCTAGTAAAATGTGAAATTAAAAAGTGTAGCGTCACATCTGGTTTGTCGGATGTGACAAACATCGAAGAACCCATTTCTGCATGACGCATCTTTTTCCAGTAAAACGTGAAAGAAAAAGTGTAGCGTCACATCCGGTTTGTCGGATGTGACAAACATCGAAGGACCATATCTGTATAAAGCATCCTTTTCGAGTAAAATGCGAAAGAAAAAAGTGTAGCGTCACATTCGGTTTGTCGTAAATAAGTTTTATTGGAAACCTGAACATTGGTTCTTGCATTATAATATCGGTTTAGATGAGTATATGCTTAAGCACTATCTCTGCAAGCAGTAAAATATACAAACGTGCGTCGTGAAATTTAAGGGTTAATAAAATTTTATTCAACAAAAATACGTCTACGGACATTCGTACACGCATTATAATGAATTGTATTCAATTGCATATTCAGCGTTGAACAGTGACATTCCTCGATATAATAACATGTAATATCTAATATGCATTTATTCATATCCATTTTTCAAATAAAACTTAATGTATGTGTACCGGATGCAACGTCAAAATATTCCTTAGCGTTTTTTCAAAATGAATGCTTAGATATGGATTTTTGAAAAAATCTACGCACTCGACGTAAGAATTCTTGATATGACAGAGTTTATGTGATCTTGACAGAACATTCTATATAAGTATTATATAAAGTTCTCCTGTGATATGTACACTTATTTAGACATCATACAGGCATCCCATTTTGTCTGTTTTTATAATACCACTTTTTTCAATAAAAAATCTTCTTTTTAGAGTTTTCACGCAAATTTTGTAGAATGTAATTCGGAAAATAATTTTTGTTACAATATTTTACAAACCTACCACGAAAAACTTACTTCAAACTAGTATTCAAAAAATGGATCATCATACCAAGACCGGCATCATGCTTCTTATCAATTCTGATATTATAATAGCACTAACATATATATTCTATTTTGTAGAAAACAAAAGAGTATTATCTGAATAGTACATTCGCTGCCATAAAAAATACTGTACAATCATTTAAAAAGTGATTTTGTAATTTATGATATTATAAAGTAAATCGCTAGGTGTAATATATATTTTAAATGCATCTTCCAAAGTATCGGTCATCAATAATTGTTCAGTAATGCTTTTCACTTGTGTATGCTTTGTCTACACGATCGAACTGAAAATTTTCAAAATTAACAAGAAAAGTTTGAATATACATTTTCCACCATAAAGCAGTAGTAAATATCGGTACAGAATTAACCCATTTATGCCTAACGTCGATGCTTTAGAAAAATGGGAAAAAGTGCATTTAACACCACTTTTTTTTTAAAATGAAAATTTCGACTCTTATTTTATCGAGGACACGAAATTTAAGACACGATATTTTTATTTAAAAAAAAAAAGTGGTGTTAAATGCACTTTTTTCCATTTTGCCAAAATTGGGACGGTAGGCATAAATGGGTTAAAAGTATTTTCTATTCAGAGTAGATGAATACGAGGTTTGATTAATCGAATTTACGATTTTTTAAAAGGTTTTAAATTTTCCTAACACAGTTATTATTAAAATTAACTACAAATGAATATAATCATAATTTTAAATTAAACTAAATTTTTAATAAAATGAAACGGGTAGCTCGGTTAGCAATTTCTGCTCAGCTATTCTTCAAAACTCAAGAATACGTATGCACGTTGAGTAATTGTACCTATTGGACAAGTAGATGTCAATGTTGGAGGGGACAGTGGTTCAAACACTTTGTAATGGGTTGATCTATAGTTCACTAAAATTGAAATGCCTGCAACGTGTGATCCGGCGGGATCGGTGACTGGCAAATTTCCATCAGTAAATTTAAATAGAAATTTTCAACTTATTTAAACGCCATATTCATGCAGAAAAATAAAGCAAAACTTTCTATCATTTCGCAAGTTTATCCCATCGGTAGTCAGGTCACCACCCCTTGAATACTAGGCTTGCGCGCTGACAAAAAAACGTAGGCTGACGTAGGCGGATTTTTTTCCACATTTGCACTGTTTCTCGAAGTTGACCACCAACAATTTCCAAAAGTTTTCTTCGTCTTATAAAGTTTTCTTCGCCTTATAAAGTTTTCGTCGCCTTATAAAGTTTTCGTCGCCTTATAAAGTTTTCTTCGCCTATAAAAGTTTTCTTGGCCTTCTTTCCTGAGATCAAATAAGGCGAAGAAAACTTTTAGATGTAGTACGAATTCAGGGGACTGTGCGAATGGTTAAAAAAATCCGCCTACGGCAGCCGCCATTTTTTGGGTCAGCGCGCAGGCATAGTATTCAGGTGGCGGTGATCAGGCCCTGATCAGGTTCAGAGTCGTACAGCTTTACCGTAATTTCCGGAGTATAATCCGCGGATCAATCAATCATGTTTCGACCCAGAAATTTTATTGTATAAAATGTAACTTTCTAGATCGGCGTAAATATTTCACTTCAATTATGAAATAACGTTTCTGGGTCCAAACAGAATTGTTTGATCCGCGGATTATACGCCGGAAATTACGGAAAATGCACGGAATGTGTCAGAAACTGAAACTCACAATCAGACTAAGATAGCTTAAGTTTATGGGAAACAGGTCATGACTCATGACTGATATGATGCGAAAATTCAATGGACGAATAGCGTCAGTATAGCGATGAGTAACCGTTTTTGAAACGCTTTTCTCATTCACACATTAGACTAACGATCCTTTGTTATCTTTATTTGCACCTGACAGTTTTACGTCTTAGCTCATAATTCCAGGATGATAATGATGCCATAAAATATGGATTATCATCAAAGGTGGAGCTATTCTTCTATATGAGGATACAAAGGATTGCTGTCGTGTGATAAAGGTATCAATAGGTAAATTAACTACGGTGAGAATCGTAGTTTAAGACATATAAATCAATATACAATAAAATATTTTGTTGAATTACATTTTTTAATTTATTCATTGGCCAACTGAACTTACTTTCTGGATGTCCCATGTACATAGATAGTAGGATACATTTTAATTAAACTTTAACAGATTATAGATAAATTGTGTTTAAATGGAACGTATATAGTAATGTTAGTTCATTTGATTAAACAGCTGATCTATTTTGGGATTGCAGTTAAACTTACGTGTCTGCTTTTCAAAAGTCCCATCTTTAGTAGGAACCAAAAATTTAAATCAATATTTTCCCTTAGAGATTATTAAAAACCATTTACATGTCACTTTTAATTTAAGACACAATAAGATGAATTGTTACCTTTAAGATATATTTTAAGTATAAAAGCAAAATATTGGTTATCGATAAGTGTTTAGTAATGGTTCAGGGTTATGAATGCATTAAAAATTAATAAAGTTTAACATTAATATTTGAAAAATATTAACCAAAGATTGGATATTATGGATTCATATTGTTGTGATTTTAACATGTTTTATATTTCCTGATTATAAATTTTATTATAGATGGATTCCGATTGAATGGTAGTATTTTGTATAAAATTAATTTTTAATAAAGTGTAGCGTTTATATCATGTACACGCTACGATAATTTTTAGCTAGAAAACGTAAATTAATTAAAGTTATTTAAATAGATTATCAATATTAACAACATTATCGGAAATACATTTTTGGAGAAATATCAATATTGAGGGCAGGTTCTACTTTTTTGGGTAAATATTTTCGATTATTTTATTTTGCACTTTTGCATCCCTCAAGGGGTAGAGGATTGCTGTAAAGAGATTTCGTAATATTCCAATTCCTTACAATATTTTGAGCTCGTTGATCGTAATGCTATTGTAAAATTTTAAAGTAGTTTTGCTCGAAACCATGTTTTTCAAACTGGACGACCATTTTTTTGGAAAACTTTTCGACCGATTTCCTTCAATTTCCTTCTTTTCATAAAGGAAAGGTAATCGTTCTTGCTGGAGCTTAAACCGCTGAAAAGAAGCCTAATCAGAAATTGAGTTTTTACACTTCCAGTAACAAAAAGCTTTATTGTACCAAATTTTGAATGAAACTTTAAAAGATGCATGAATTTTTTTAATGTCAGTAACTTTTTTGCAGGTTTTAAAGCATTTTTTAATGTTTTCATGCAATGACGTTCTCAGCTTTCACTTCCCGTATCCGCTGAACTTTTCATGCACCCACTCTTTGCAGGATAAAAATTGTATTCATCCTTTACCACATATTCAGTTAAGAAACAATTCATTGCAGAATTCAATCTAAAAATCATGAGTACCCGGATTTGTATCAACAGACGACCAAAAATCAACATGGTCGTTCTCATGGATAGCTGGACGTACACACTTGTACTTGGCATTAATATATTATCTGAAAGCTTTAGAAAACAGTGGTGTACTTAACTAAATCGATCCGTCAGGTTGAATTTATTTGAAGAGCAGAAATGATGGCGTAAAATTAAAACGATGGAGGGGGATTTCTTTTCAATAAAACTGTACGGACACAGAGATAAACTCACTTCAAAAGCCGATGGCACACTGCTACTGGACGCTAAGGGATGTATTTAAGAGGGGTTCTATTCACAGGGCAGCCCCACATCACCCAGAAAACAGGGTACCCTGTTTAATCCGCAAACCCGGGTTTAACCTACTCACTTCTAAGTGAAATATTATAAAATATAATGCAAAAAGTTCGAAGGTGGTATCTCTCTACGTTGTAACCGAAAACAAAATCGGAAAATTCACGTGCATTTTAGGCCAAAGAAGTACAACATCCCCTTAAAAATATCTTTATGGAACTGAAAGGATTTTCCAAAGAGTGCTGAGGAGTGCGATGTCCAATTAATGAGTTCAGATTGCTCTGATATTAAGATGTTTTAGATTTTCTGATTAAAGCTTTTATTTGAATTTCGGGATAAATAAATCTAATCCTTATTAAAATGTAACTTTTACATTATATGGATTACAGAATAAATTGTAGTGAACTAACTTTAATAGATTACAGGTACTTAAATAGTTTCTAATTATTTTGAAACCTTTTTTTATAAGATATATGTAATCACAAATGCAAAACATCAGTTGTCAATATATTTTAGTTATGGTTTTTATCAATGTTTAAATTGCAAACGTTGAAGCTGAAATTAACTATTTGAAAAGTATTAAAATATTGTTGATCTGTCACAGATATACTAGTGTTTGCATAGATTACAAATTTTACATATTTTTCTGTAACGAGTACCTTTATTTCTGGTTTATAAACCGCGACTCAAATAAATCTGTTTTTGACCAGAAAGTTTATTTAATAAAATATAACCTATTTGTGCATGGAACTTATTTGACCTTTTTTAATAAATAAAATTTCTGCTTCTTAACAGATTTTTTAGCCGCTGCTTATACACCAGAAATTACGGTATTATTGAATAATAATCTTCCCCTTATTTTATCGCAAAGTTCTGCGATTAAGAGGATTAGTATTTAATTTTAATCCTTATAAGTTTGTTATTCAAAAACGGGGGTAATACAATGCGATTTTATATATAAAATTGCTGCTCAATAAAGTATTAAGAAAGACCGAACGTACATTTTCCTGTAAAAACAATATTTAATATCGGTATTGATTTGAATGCATTTCCCATAGACAGCTGAAGAATACGATGTTCGAAGAATTAATTCACATTGTTTGGTTGTAAAATCCTTTTCAGATGTAATCTATTATTAAACATAATTTGGATTGAATAGTTCTATTTCGAAATAGAACTAACCTTATTGGAGCAACAACTTTAATAACATAGATTGTTTTAATAAAGTTTGGTAAAATTGCTTTGACATAATGAAACAACATTAATACATTCTGAATATTTTGAAACTCTTGGGTTAATAATCTACTTTAGCATACATTTTAGTACATGCAAAATATTGGTTTTCAGTTAAATGATTTTTAATGGTGTTCATTAATTATGCGGATATGGATATTGTTTGAAGCTCGACATTAATATTTGAAAAAAATTTAAGATAAGAACGCACCTACATTTTTCGAAAAGGAGCAATATTTTCCGTTTTGTGTATTTTTACGTAATTTGACATCATGCAGTACCGAACACAAAATAACTCAAATCGTACTTAAAGTCATGTAAAAGTGTTTGCTAAATGCAATCAATATTGCATTCGTAAACTTTCATCCTGTCTCTGAGATTTTTGCAAAAATTGATTTTTGCATTTTACGCAATTGTCATTAACTGTTGCAACCGAAGAGAAACCCCTATTACTAAATAAAACTTACGGGAAAGTGTTTAATGTCACTACTGAGTTGCAAATATTTCCAATGGACAGCTGATTATTATAATGCTCAGTTTATAAATTTCTATTGATTCGATTTTAAAATGTTAAGATTTCGTAATTCAAAGCTCTGCGACTAAGAGGAAACTGCACTCTGCTCACAACAAACTGGTCGATGGCCTTAAATGTATTTGCAGTGCTATGAAGATATAAAGTTGCTAACATACACAGATTGTGAAGAATATGTGTTATTTTGATGATACTTGATACTGTTTGTTACTAGTTGGGGTTGTGACTGTTAGTTAACGAATATATGTAAATTTTCAAAAATTGATGCCAATGTATTGTGAAAAAATATATAGTTGCTGTAACTTTACCAGTATTGGACACTTTAAATGCATTTAATTTATTTTTAGTATTACTGTTCTAGTTTTAGTGACTGAGACAACAGAGAGAGTTCGATATCTCAGGTCACGTTTTTGACAGACTGTTCTGCAAAAGTTAAAAAAATTTTCCGCGCAATTTTTTTTCGGATTGTTAACATGCGCCAATATTATACGCAAAATGCAGTAGTGTACACCTGTCTGCTAAAGTAGTGCATGCATTGAAATTTTTGCAGAAAAAGTCAAAGAAAAGGGGAAATGGATTACTTTAGAGACTCGTGATATCGATTATTGTTTTACCGGTAAGACAGGGGAGTCTCAACCATTATGAGTTCCCTTGGGTCTCTCGTGATAATGGTCGCCGTATCAACGACTTCTGAAACAGAATACGGCTAAGGATGCGTCTCTACATTTAAAAAAATAGAGCCCCCCCCCCCCCCCAAAAAAAAAAAATACCCCACGCCCACCAGTAATGCACATCATTTTCCTTATGTTTGAAGCAATGTAAAATCAATAAAGGACACTGAAAAACATTTTTCTTTATAGACCATAATGTCACAAAATAATTTTGAGATACAGGTACTTCTTGTGAACAGTCTATAAATTCCGTACATTCCATGTTCACTGATGAACGTCTTATAGTAAACCCAAATAAAATATGCCAATTACGTGGTGATCAAGCATAATTACGAAAGATAGAGGGACACCAGACCAGACCAGCACACGCACCGAAGTCATAAACACTTCAACTAGGCTTTAAAGTTTTTAAATAAGCAACAGGTATTGAATAGGGCTGTCCACGACTGGTTATGATAATATTTCGCAGTTATAGGATTTGACACCCTTAAGAAATGCATGTGGTTGCTCCAAAATTAAAAACATTAACATAATAAATGTATTCTGCATACTACTAATTTTAGTCGTATGAAAGTGAAAGATACAAGAAAATTGCTTACACTTAGGCATAAATAAAAAAGTGCTTTCTCTCATTTTAAGCTATACTAAATCTCAATAAGATCATCTGCAACCGCACTTTTTTTGTTGAACTGGCATCGCCCCGTGACCCATTGCTTGAAACCTCTGTAGTTCGAAGCCTTAACAGTGAAGGGCTTGTGGAGAATAGTGCCTGTGGTGAGAACGTCTGTGTGACATTAAAAGCGTATTATACTAGTTCAAAATTTAAAGCTGTACATTGTTCACTGCTAGTGCAGTTATCTTAGAGCTAACGATGACTCACAAATAATGATCATATTCAGAAATACTATTTTTTTAAATTAAAATGTAAAGGATGATTTTAGAATGCAATTTAGTAAAACTTTTTTAATAGAATAAGGTATTTTTAGTAGATTTGGAGTATTTTGCATCTTAACCTTCTCAGCGCCGTGAACTGATATATACTTTCACTACGCTCTAGGTTTCACTGCAATAGAAGACATATTTGAATTAGTATACTTCTGCAGATATAATGCAGTTTTTAAACATTGGGAAATGATTAATACGCTCAAGTATTATATTCATAAACGATACATGTGATTAAGTTTATATATGATGTTAGAAAAATCATCTTTTTTAGCATTTTTAGACACGTCCAGAAAAAACAGCATTACGATTTTGCCCTTTTGCTGAACAGTCAGAGGGAAATACTTTCATTTATATTCTTTTTGAACTCACAGTATTTAGCTGAACCTTAACAGGGTTCGTACGCTTTTACCACAATTTTTTAACAGAATCTTTTGCCTTATTTAAAGCAGAAAAGCATTAGAAATCCGGCAATTAAACGTCACGTCTATAATAAACAGTAAACAGTTTATCATTTTAAGGGGATACCCAGTTGCAAGCAACTCTACTGCCTGTATGTGAGTAGTTGTGTATCACAACTTAAAGGAGCCATATAAAAAAAGTATAAAAGTAGCAAAAAATGCACTGAAAAGAGAAAAAGAAGCTATGGATTACACTGTCAACTTCAACAGCCAATCCGAAATTAGTAAACTAGCCAATCAAGATTAACTTGCGTATAGCAGGCAATCAGGAATTACTTGTATTTTAAGAACGAAAAAGAATAATAATAATGAGTAGGAAAAGCTAAATGAATCGCAGTATGCGCAGCAGCGAATGAATAATGTAGAATAATTTCGAAAAGAAAAAATCGAAAAGATGATGAGAGAGATGTTACTGTATTACTGTATTACGGGCGGGGGAGGCTCGAAAGCCAAAGCACCGCGACCAGAGGTCTATTGTACTATCCCCCCAGGTCTCCTAATTTTGAACCAATTCCAGATGAGAGACCTGCATCTGGATGGCACCCCCAGAGGTAGCACTTATACAGAACTTGGAGGACTTTGGAGCCACGAACAGATTTAACGTGCACCAGCTCCCATTAACGTGCACGGTACCACAGCAGAGGCAGACGAGAGCGGATAGACGATGCACCCTCCCAAGCACGGACCGTGGTCGATGCTGCTTGGCTTTCGGAGATCTTACGAGAGCCGAGCTTTACCGTCCGCGCCACTGCGGGAGAGATGTTTAACTGTTACTAAAACAGAATTGTTTGCATATAAGGTAAAGCGAAGTAGAAGGAGTGTAAAGCTACCCAATATATATATATAAAGGCAGTTTTGATTGCCATACAATTAAATATAGTTAAGTGTTCTGCTATTTAAATATTAAATAGAATTTTTTTTGTTAAAAAATTGCGGTAAGAGCGTACGGACCCTGCTAAATGTTTTAAGAAAATGTGGTGATACATTTTCTGTCAAAAAATAATATTTAATGTACTGAAATGAAAGCATTTTCAATTGAGAGATTATAAATATTATTGAAATAATATTGCTTTAATTTTAAAAATACAGTTATTACTATAGCTTATTCGGAATGGATGATGTTATTTTAAAATCAAACTATTTTTTATTGAAGAGTAGCATGTCACATTATATAGATTTCATGTCACATTATATGGATTCCATAGTAAGCTTTACTAAAATTGTTTAATAGATTTAAAAAAAAAACTTAATAATTTCTTAATATTTTCAAATAATATTTGTAAAATAAATTTTAAATATAATTACAAAATATCGGTTATCAATAACTGTTTAGTAATTATTTTCTCTTTTGCATGCATCAAAAATCTTTAAAGCTCATAAAATTTTAAGTATATGAAAAGTAGTAAGACATGATACCGTATGCATTTTTCAACAAAAAGCAATACTAAATGTCAGTATTAAATTGTAAGCACTTTTCAAAAAGAGATTAAAAACAGATTATTTTATTAAATAATTAACGTTGCTTTGATTTTAAGATGTTTTAGCCTTTTTGTTATTGATTATATGATTTATTTCAAACATAACCCGAAATGAGTATTAGTTTCATTTAAAGATGTTGGCAAAAATGTCGGGTTATTTTTGCAATAAATCATATAATGAATATCAAGAAGGCTAAAACATCTTAAAATCAAAGCAACGTGAATTATTTTCTAATGATTACATTATGTAGTAACGCAAATTTACATTAATTCATTCGTTATTTAATAGTTTCATTTTTTGATTTAAAGGTTATTTAGCCTTCCTGATTACAGTGATTTTTAACGATAATGCAGAATTATTGTTCATATTTTAAAATGTAAGTAATTGTTAGTGAAGAATGATAGTTTGCATTATAAAGATTCTAGAATAAATTTTAATAAAAGTACTGTAATAATGTCTTGGTATTTCACTTTATAAACATATTATTTTTATATTCCTTCTGGCTTTCATTATTTACTTTGGAGATACTGAATACCTGAACCCATACTTCAAGTATTTCTTCTGTCGTTTTGTAAATTGTAATACCATAAAGATTGAAGTATTAAAAAGTTCTTTTAACTTAAAGAAATTTCATTTTAGTAGAAATTGAATATTTTCATATTTTTCCAAAGTGATATTAAATTATTCCTGAATTTCTGTTCATTTTTTTTTCATGCGTTAAGCGCTGAAATAAATATAATGCAGTTATTAGAAAAAAATTTGTATTTCTTTCGTACTATCTTTTATTTAATAAAGAAGAAATAATATAAAGCAATCCTCGACTAATAACACTCAAGTGTTATATCCACCATAGTTTTACTAATAGTCCAGTCATTTTAGGAAAAATAGCAGAAAAAATTAGACCAAAGCTGGATTTTTGCACAGGTGCTAGTTAGGGTACAGCGCCGATAATACATATTGTGGTAAACGGTTTTACGGTTTTGAAATTCAAAATTTTCGAATTCAAACCGGGAATTATGAAACTAGAATTTTTACTGTAAGAAGTCACAAAATATCTACCATTAACTAAGGAAAAGAACATTATAGGAAATTTCAGGTATGAATGCGAAATTTTGGAATTTAAAAAAAGCCAAACTGGTAATGTTTTAAACGGTGCTAAAAAATTGTAGCCGATAAACGTGCAACGATGCGGCACAATAATACGGCGATTGCAGCGACATCTGCTTTAAGAATAGATTTACTTCTAGCAAAAGTAACCGTTTCACTATTGACAACATGAACATAATTTCTGTGAATAAAATCTTCTTGTAAGTGTATATTTCAGATGTAACTGATTTTGAAGTTAGTTTTTTACCATATCACGGAATTAATCTTTTCCATTCTTCTAGCAGAGATTCATCCTTTGGTATGCTAAATAGGGATAGTTTCTAATTTGCTGTCTTGTATCAAGTACTGCAACCAGGCACAAAAGAATGCGTATAACGTTTTTTAGACATGATCAATATCATTCATATTTTCAAATCTTATGAAAATCACTATCCAAGTCAAAGGAAATAGGGTATAATATAATTATTTAAAATATTTACCATCAGTTGAAACGATTTCACAATTCGATTCTTATACAATGTTTGCGTTGAAAAGAGCTAGAAGGGAGTGTCGTAGCCAGAGAGTCCCGTAGCCGAAGTCCAAATGCTACGGAAACTTGTAATATTATAAAATATTGTTCGCCTTCAATATCGCAGAAAATTTTCCGATTAGATAAGGAAAAAATATTTTTATGAAATTAGAGGTATCCAAAACATATGGACCTCCACCCTGTCTACGCCACTGCTAGAAGATGTCGCTGCGATCGACCAGTTATCTTTTCAGCATCGTTCTACATTTATCGGATTAATTTTTCAGTGCTGTTTTGTAGCCTTTTTCCACACTATGTATACTAGGCGCTGTAGTTAGGGTATGTAATTTAACATACTAAAAGTCCTTATCGATCCGATGTGAGCTTTCGCCACCAGGGGGCGCGAATGATACTGAAAATAGGTTTTTTCTTAATGTCTCATTAATGAAGACATAAAAAAAATCCAATTAGAAAGATGTATAAAATTTAATTTCATACAAAAAGTGTTTATAACATTTTTTGTCACACCAACCTTTCCTTGTCAAAAATCAAAAACAGTGAACATATTTGGAAGAAAAACGATAAAAATACGGAAAACATGCTGCTATTGTCAAAGAAATTATATTGAAAGTCTACAATTCTTACTTTTGAAGAAAGGAGGTAAAGTGTATAATATCCCTTATATACTTATTTCTACACATTCCTTGAGGTGAAGCATTTAGCGCATTTTTTTAATAGTGGTGTGCTTGTAGTAGTCCATCATATAATGACTGGCTTATTGCAATTTCAATCGTTTGACTACTTGAGTAGTCGTTTACACATCATCACCCGGTTCAGTTTCGTCATGAAATGTATTTTTTTCTTCAGTTGTTTTATTTCCTTCAATATTTTCTGGTTGGCTTTCGATATCGTCACTAAATTCAGGTGTAGCGATTCTCTCATCCCTTGCAATGGGCAGGATATTGTCATTATCCTCCTCGTTTTCAAATGTAACTTTATTTGCAGTGTTACATGATAATCCGCAATAATTTACGCAAAAATCAGAATATTTCAATCCGATTGTTCGGCATCCACACGCCTTACCACGTTCTTTGGAACAAGTACAAAAAATGGATTCAATAATATTTTTTGGTGCTTGCGGTAAGTTAACTAGAGTTGGAGACAAATTAGGTGAATTTTGCCACCCCCAGTTCTCAGGAAACAGTTTATTGCCCAACCACTATTGCATTTAATGATAAACACCTAAACTATGCAATCTAGCTGCGTCCTCAGTAGTCGGCAACGCTAAAAGGCACTTATTACCAACAGCAACTCCTTTCTTGAAACATATGTAACGGTGCTTGTTCCGAGGAATTTCTGCTTTACCACCATATAAAGCAAGAAATATAGTTTTTCCTGCCTCGGATATTTCAAATTGGGATGCTTTGCCACTTCTAAAAGTACTGGCAGCTTGCATGTTACGGACTCCTTCCTCTTTAAAAAAGAAATGATAACGGCATTTTGCCTTTCCTAAACAGTGCTGATGTAAAATCACAACCTGCAAAAGCGTGAATGAACAGTATGTGATCTTTCAGAACTTCATCACTATTGAGACTGTGCGACGAATGCAAAGTCGTTGTAATTCTTCCTCTTACAGGCTTAATAAAAAATATCTGTCTTCGTGGAGGTACTAATGCAGTCAACAATACGAGCGAGTCAATGTCATCGCAGACAATAGCAGTATGCACACCAGTCTTTGCAAAAACGGTTTAGTACAGGAGTGAAACAAATTCCAGTTTCAATGTTTTGTTTTTGTTTTACGGAATAATTTAAATATATAATTTTTCATAGAATAATTTTATGAAATGTGCAAACTATACAAAAACGCTCTTTTGTTTTTCTGATTATCAAACTAGAATATTTGAAGATGGAACACACACTTGAATTCGAAGGTACCGTAATTTCCGGCGTATAATCCGCAGCTCAAAGAGTCGTTTTTCGACCCAGAAATATTATTTCATAAAATGTAACTTAAAAGATCGCTGTAAATATTTAACTACAATTATTGAATAAAATTTCTGGGTCGAAAAACGACTCTTTGAGCTGCGGATTATACGCCAGAAATTACGGTAATTTTAACTTCTCCATTTGCTTAAACTAGAAAAAGAAAGATTTATAAAAAATCCAGAATAGTTGTTTATCATTTGAGATTTAATATTTATTTTCTTTGAGCAATGAATATATTAATTCTATAATATCTCTCGAGTTACGAATTATTTTATATTGCACCCAAAATGTGTTGTACGGAAGGTTCATTTGTCAATTTATCTTACGATTATCCTGAATTTATCTATACTAACACATGGACTGATAAGTTCCCGGTCTAATAAAGAAAACACAACTCTAGTGTGTAGTGGTGGACCCATGTTTCGTCCATGGTTACGTATCGACGTAAAATTTTATTGCGACGAAAAAGCTCCAAACAGTGCTCAGAATCATTGACTAGTTATTGTTTTTGGTCAACACGCGCGGCACCCACTTTGACAACAGCTTTTTCATAGACAAATGTTCATTCAAAATAAAACCTACTCGTTCCTTGGATATCTTAGAGTCTGAGCTATCTCCAGCTACTTCACTTTACGGTTCCCCAAAACGATTTTGTGGACTTTTTTATGTTTTCCGGAGTAACCAACTCTTTTGAGCGACCAGAGCGTGGTGCATCAGTGATGTCCGTACGACCACGTTTAAATTCAGCAAACCAGTCAATAATGGTTGATTTACCTGGTGCAATGTCCGGATAACGTTTATCAAGCCAAGCTTTTGTTTGAACTGTGTCTTTTTTTCCATCAAATAACAATTCTTGAAATTCTTGTTTATCCATTTTTTTTGTTTATCAACAAAGTCGTTCAACTAAAACCACTCTAATTTTTTATCCACACGGCGAATCGTCATGACTTTGTAAAAGAAGCATCGGTTCGGCGACTGGAACGCCATCTGTCTGCCAGACCGGGAACTTATCAGCCTATGTTTTTTTATATAAAAAGAGAACGCCTCACTGATTGACTCATCAACGCCCAGCTTAAACGGCTAAAGTCTGGATCACAAAATTTTTACAGTTGATTGCTGTTATGAACTACGCACTAAGCAATAGGAAAGGATTTTTGAAAATTATCCCCCCCCCCTTAGGTAACCCAGAAGGTGGTTAAAGGGGGGGGGGATGAACGTTTTAGATAATTTCACCATATCTCAGCAACAGTATGAAATTAAGGATAACAAATCTACTAAAAAATGGTTAACCATGTATTTCAGCGATTTTAGAAATTAACCCTCTAAGGAAGTTTAATAGGGTGGGGGGGGGAGTTTTAGATCATTTCGCTTTATCTCAGTAACAGTTTTAAGTAGGAGCATCAAATTCAAAATAACAAATCTACTAAAAAAATGGTTAAGCATGTATTTTAGAAATTGACCCCCTACGGGAGTTAAATTGGGGGATGGAACGTTTTATGTCATTTTGCCATATCTCAGCAGTAGTTTTAGGTACGAGAATGAAATACAAGATAACAAATCTACTAAAAAAATAGTTAAACACGTATTTCATGGATTTTAGAAATTGACCCACTAAGTGGGTTAAACATCGGATATGAACCCGATTTTCGAAGATTAGACGAATAAGATGACTATTGCTGATTTTTGATTAGATATTTGCGTAAGACATTCTAAAATTGCGTTCTAAAATTGCGATTTTTTTTATACTGAAGGAGCTAGAAATTTGAAATTTGTCATTATAGTTACTTATAAGATGTAAATGCTCTCTAAGAACAAAATAAAAAAGAAATTTAAATTTAAAAGGGTGAAATGAGCGAAAAGCGTTCTAAAAACAGTCTAAATTACAATTTCTATGAAATCTCTGGAACTACAGAACCGATTTCAAAAGTAATGGTGGCAAATTGATGGGGACAATCCCTACTCCAACATAGGCTATATTTTATGTCGGTGCCACTAACATCAATGGGGTGCAGGATCGAAAAATGTTCGAAAATTGCGACTTTTTTATACTGAAGGGCAAGAAATTTAAAAATTGAGCATTGTAGTTACTTATAAGATGTAAATGCTCTCTAAGAATAAATTTAAAAAAGAATCGAAATTTAAATAGGTGAAATGAGCGAAAAGCGTTCTGAAGTCATTCTAAATTACAATTTCTATGGAATCTCTGGAACCACGGAACCGATTTCAAAAGTGATGGCGGCAAATTGGTGGTGACAATCCCTGCGCCAACAGCCTCTTTAATATAAAACTATGCGTTTCTGACGACTGGGTTTTTCGCTAATTGTTGCAACAGATTAATCTCGGAAGATGAAACATTTGAAGTTACTGAAAAAAATGATAGCTCAAAAAGTATTTGTCAGAAAATTGTTAGACAAACTGCGTTTGAAAGGTAAAAAATTGTATTTTTCTTGATATAAATTTCAAATCTAATGATTATGCCGTTTTTCAAATATTGAATTTCAAAAATTACCAAATTTTCCAATGAAGTACCATAGCGAAACCTTCATGCGTAAAAAGATAATGATAAGGGCGACGTGTCCTGACGTGTATATTGGCTATAGCACGAGTCACAAATTATAGTAGCCTTATTATTCTGTTAAAATATAAAAGTTATTTATGAAATGTCAATATTTTGTTTGATTAAAGGTTCGTTAAAAGAAATTGACCAGCGTAGCGGGCGTATCTTGCTAGTCATTTATAAAATTTAGGAATTTTGTACGATTGCGTGGAAATAAAATAAGTTTTTTCTCATTGTCAATTCGACGGTTTACGGACGCGAATGCTATATTGTGATCGACGTATTTTTAGGATATTACATTTTTATTTATGTTACCAAAAGGCAAAGGTTAACTCGGACGATGCCGGGTGGTTTTGCTATACTGAAATAAATTTATTTTGATTCAATATGTACATAAATAGAAAAAAAAATTCCCATTTTTACAAACTTTTATTTAAAGTTTCGAATTTGTAAGTACTGCAATTTTGTGTCACTCCCAGGGCCTGATTACCGACGGGGCACACTTCCACCAGTAAAATTGAATAGAAATTCTCCGCATATTATTTTCCGCTTATTTGCAATATCCATGAAAAATTACTGCCATGAATAAGAAAAAAAATTCTATTATTTTTTACTGGTGGAAGTGTGCCCCGTTGGTAATCAGGCCCTGGTCACTCCCGCTTTCGCTTTTATCCAATTTAATTTTTTTTAATTACCTACCCATCCATACCCTACATTGTACTCGACACATTGTCCATCCGTGGGATGCCGGGACGGGCCGCTAGTTTTTACATAAATAGCAAGCTATACCAAAAATAAATATTAATTTTCTTTTGATAGAATACAAGGTAATTTTTTTAACACTTTCCAACCTAGTTGAAAAGTGTTTATAATTTCGGTTTATCGGCCGTACGGCCGTTTGCCGTCTGCCTTCTGTCCGTGCTTTAACTCCCGTAAATATGCTTGGATTGCCCTGCAATTTTTATATGTTATTAACGTTATCTATAGCCTGTTCCCTATTTCAAATGAAGTGTGTAGCATTTATAGTTTTTTTTACAGGGACACTTAAAAGAATTCCGTTACATGACGGCCTATGGGGAAAAATCATTTGCGGTTTATTTTAATGATATTACACAATTTCAAACATATTGTAATTGATTTATATCACTAAGGCGCATTACAAGAAGCTTAATATGGAATAGGATGTGCATAGCACTTACAGTTACTTTACAGGGACAGTCAAAATAATTCCGTTACATTACGTCTATGGAGAAAAATCGTTAGCGGTTTAATTAAATAATGTTTCACTATTTTAAACGCATTGAAATTTATATATATCACTAAGGTGCATTACAAGAGGCTTACTATAGAATATTGTGCGTATAGCAGTCATCGTTCATTTACAGGGATACACAAAAGAATTCTCTGCTGTCTGTTAACAATATTTCCTGGAAGTGCGTTTTAAGTTGCAGAACTCGATTTTAAATTTAACTCACTTTTTGTCTATCACTTGGTGTGTATAAATTCTGTAGATCCTATACAGGGCAGCACAAAAGTTTGCGCACACATTTCCTTTTATTGACAGAAACTCCTGAAGGAGAATTTTAAACTATGCTACGCGTTTCCCAGCTAAACTAAAATTTAGCATCCTACTTAATACATATACAAATCTATAAATCAAATACAGGGCTGAATAAAAGTATTCGGATATTTTTCCGAATATTATATATGTTGGAAATATATGTTGGAAATTCCTGAAATTACGTTTTTTAATATGTTATGCGTTTTCCAAATTGTTTACTTAGATGTTATCCTTCAGCTTATTAAACGGTAATGAATTGTAAAATTATTTTGGAAGCGTTGGAAAGTTTTACATAATCTATGCTTGACGCATGATTTTTCGTTCTTGTTTTAAGTTGTGAAAGTAAAATCCTATAACAAAAGAACCACTGATCCAAATGACCTGAAATTTCACCGGTTTACTGCCAAAACAATGGGCATGTTTTAGACGTGGTTAAAAAAACGTAAAATCTCACCGACAGATGGCGCTGTAGGTTTACAGAAACAAAGAATATCATCAGTGGGATCAAAACAATGGTGAAGTACTATTCAACAGTAGAAACAGTACTTTCAGAAACCATCTTCCGTAGGCCTTCTGTCGCCATTCTATCTTTTCTTAAATTCTTAAATGTCCGGAATCTCCTAAGAGCAGTTGCTGCGCTGTCATTCTTCTAATCAAGACTCCCTTAATAGATAAGACTTGACAATCCGGAGAAAGTCTATGGGAGAAAATGTCCGCGGTAATTGCCACTTATTAATTGACTTTCTCCGGAAAGTATCGCCGCCTGGTGGATACTACCGCAGATTTGCCAAGTCTCCGGTTTTTTGAACACCAGTATATTTTTAGAGAAAATGATGTTCTTTTAATTCCCAGAATTCTCCGATTTGTTCCCAGAATTCTCCGATCAAACAAAACAAAATTGTCTGTACTAAAAAACTGGTATCCAAAAAGAGAATAGAAAAATCTAGCAGCTCTGCGACCACCGATACTAGTTCATAAGCAAATACATAGAATGAATGGAGCTGTGAAAAAATATCATGTCGAAAATACTCCTATTACTGACGATTGATGGCGCTAGTAGCAGGAGAATATAGCAGTCAAAGGAAACTTGCTGATTGTGAGGCCTGATACTATGATAAGGAGGCCTTGGTTCTAATAATACAGTTTCACTAACGACGCACGGTCCGGCAATAGCATAGTCATTGCGATTATATCAGTAAAATAATGAACATGAGGTGTGCGTGTTTCACGTTTCTACCGCCACTGTGCGTATGCCGTGTGCAAGCTCGTCTCCCGACTTCACTGCATATACAGCGCCATCTGTCGGTGTGATTTTAAGTTTTTTTTTAAAACCACGCCTAAAAAATGTTTTGGGAGCATACTGGTGAAATTTCAGATCATTTGAATCAGTGGTTCTTTAGTTATAGGATGTTACTTTCACAACTATTTAAAAAATCACCTTGTAGTTATTAAACTTTCCCATGGCAGAAAATATTTCTCGAAAAACATTATGTAAGCATTTTCTTCACACTAATAATACTTCACTAATTAAATAAAGAGCGATAAACTTTACAGGTTTAATTTCCCCTTTACATTTTGGAAAAAAAATCGATTTTTCTTTTATTTATTTATTTATTTATTTATTTTGTTCCTTTCTTTGTTGGTAAAAGTATAATAAAGATTATTTTTCGAAAAAGTATATATGGGCAGATAAGAGATTTAAAATACTTTTAATGTTTATAATTAATATGGCATTATTTTTAGCACATTAAGTGCCGTTTGGTAAATCATTAAATACTTTTTCTTAAAGTGTTTGTAGAGTTGGTTGTTAACAGTTTTAAATTTTAAGCAGTTGGGAAGAATTTTTCAAGAGATTTCTTTCTCTGATTCTATAAAAATTAAAACGAAATAAATATTTACAGAGACGACTCTTATTTACTCATTTTCTTTTATTAAAAATATTAATCAATAGCTCGATAAATCCCATATATGCACATTTAATTCCTTTACATTATATTGTATAATTCTTTTTTAAATGAAATTTTTATAAAGAGGTCTCTTTAAAGGGGTCTTAACCCTACACTGTGTAGCGATTCATGTATGAATGAATTAAAATTTTACCTGGGAGAAGGCGCGCATACTCAGGGCATGAAGGCATGAATGATTTTTACTTTGTCACCGGTAAATACAAATAATAATCGTTACCTTATATAGTCGAAGACAATTTTTTATAAATTCTGCGATAAAGTAAATGGAATGTATGTGTAAGTAGGTTAATAAGTGGAGTTTATTTATTTTCGAAAAATAATGGGGCGATCTTTAAAAAACGTACCCACCCTGGGTTTGTCATATCCAACGCGACTGCTCCGAGGTTAACTTTTATAAATAAATTCAGTTTCATGCAAACACTATATTTAAATAAAATTATTTATCTTAAGAAACCACGAAAAGGTCTACTATTAAACAATATTAATTTTCTCTTTAAATTTTCTGGTATCAATCCCAAATCTATTCTAATAAAAAAGATTCACTCTGTGTATGTGTGTCTGTCTGTATGAGAAGGACAGATAAATCTAACGCACCTACCAAGAAGCCGGAAAATGTATATTTAGGTAATCCAAAGCCTGATGTATTGCATCTGGGAATTCAGAATTTTTATGTTTAGACAATTACCCAAGATATTAATGAAAATCTAATTAAAAATCGCATTGAAAGTGCTATCTTTTGTTATCAAAACGGCTAAAGAAAAGAACACCTGTTCTCAATATGCAACCGGGAATGAAAAAAATGTAAATTTATTTACTAATTAGCGAATTTTAAGAAAACTGATTAAGATATCGATTTCAAATTTTCTGAGCATATGTAGCACAATTTTTTGCCTCCGAAAATACAATTTTTGTAAAATTTTGCCGGTAATTTTTCTTAATTTCTGCAAAAAAAAACGGCCAAAAAATGGCGGCGCCAGTCAAAAATGTCCGAGAAAGTTTCATACAGGCATCGGCTTTCATTAAAAACTGAACTACAAAGAGATCTGTTTCTCTGGCCGATCCCCCCATTTACTTTGCGAAAATGAGAGGAAATAATTGCCAATTTTTACTTATGAACTATTAAGATATAGATTTGAATTTGAGGATGGGAAGGGTGCCATTTTGCGGCTATTTTAGCGTAGCGTCTTCGTTATGTTCTAATTGTCAGAAAAATTATCAGAAAAACTATCAGAAATTTTACAATTTTAGCTTCTCACGTAGCGTTTCATAAATGTTCTATATAGAGAATACCTGAAATTTCAAAAAATGATTTTCGTAAAAATAAAATTTATATTCCTAATAAAAATACACAACCCGTATTTATCTGATACATACCGACAATCAAAGTCACGGAGGAAGATAGATGGAGGGAAAAGTAACGTTGAAATTTTACAATACAGTTTTTCTCCACATAGATGGCGCTACGGTAAACTGACGGCTGTCTTAGCCTGCTTCTGCAATGCTTTTCAATGCGAAAAGCATTCATTTTTTAAATGTTTTTGATTGAAAATTTGAATTTTAAAAAAGTCAAACAAGTAGAAATTTCATTAAATAAAGTTTTCTTCTCAACATGCATATATTTTAATAGATATTTGGCGTTTCGATTGCTTTTTATAACTCTTTAAATAAGAGTTCATCCTGACAAAAACATCTGAATAGTCACTTAAAAATAAATATCACGGATATTGTACTGCGAAGAAATACGGAATGGACGTATAATTTTTACAGATTAAAAGTATTATTCAAATTTTCTGAAATAAGTTTTAATCTTGCTTATATATCGATAACCTTTGAATAATTTAATAACTCATAACTTTTTATATCTATGCAATTAATATTATGTACATTTAAAAACAAATTTTTATCTTAATTATTTGGGAAATAAAACTTGAATAAATAATAGGGTCTATTAACTAATTTTTGCAAGAATCGTAAATTGTGACTTTAATATAATGTTAGTTATGAATGGTCCAAAAACTCTCTTTTTTTTTTTTTTTTTTTTTTTTTTTTAATCATACATAAATGCTTCCTCTTTCATACACACTTACACACTGCTACAGATAGAAAAGGTAACATACTTACCTTACGATTTGAAAATTATACAGTTATTAAAAACAATATATACTTAAATCTTTTTTTCTTTGTGAATATTAAATTTGTTATTTAAATTAGTTCTTTTTCCTAATTTACAATCAATAAAATTTTTTGATTTAATTGAACAGCCAAGTAATGAAATCAAATTTTTAAATTACACTTATGAGAGAGGCAAATATATATATATTTTTAAATGAGTTCTTGCATTTGCACTTCTGAATGAAGCCCCAAAATACTTTTTAGTATAATATATTAAAGTATAATATAAAGCACTCACCTTTGGAACTCTAAACATACTTAAATTTTTTTCCCTTCGATTTTTCTTTTTTTAATCTCATCATCATAGCCCGATTTACATCCCGGAATAAAACATTTATACCCCATCTTAAATTTATGACATATAATTGCTATAATTAAAAATAATCGAGTAAAATACTTTCAGAATTTAACATGTAATCTAATGAGATTCTGTTTAAAGACAGCCGCCAAAATTTTACAGCGCCCTCTTTCGTTAAAAAAATCTGACTTGCATTTTCGATATCCTCGCCTATTCTAGTTTCCCCTCCAGGTTCTTTCTCCGTGATCAAAGTAAATGATTTATTGTTGATGGTTTAATTCAGCGCCCCCTGGCGGGCAATCTTACAATTTTTTTTCTTTATCTATGCATTCTTATCTCGGGTTCTATGGGCCCGATCACAAAGGGGTTTGGATGATTCTTCTTGGTTTTCGATCGCGTTTCAGATTGTAGTTCCACCTTCCGCTGCCAAGAGTGGCATTATTTTCTAGATTTCAATGCGCCCAATTTTAACGGGAATTGGTTCATTCAACTCCCATGATACAACAGGTACCCAGTCGGATGTTCCTATAGAACAAATTGTGCCTCTGGCGGGGAAAAATGGAACTAAAGGATTTTGCAGCGCGTGCACTGCACGTCTACTACAGGGTGCCGCAGGCAGCTGGAACACGGTTCGTTTAGACATAGCTGCCAACTTTTACGCTTAATTCCTACCACTAAAATTTTATACTAAATTTTATCTTATTAAATTGACAAGATCGTGTGATTACATAACCAAAAAAATTCTATTAAATTTTAGTGGTAAGATAAAAGCGTAAAAGTTGGCAGCTATGGTTTAGATCAAAATGCACCCCCTGTCGGTGGAAGATGGAGATAAAGTATTTTCGGTCGCGTGCGCAGCACTTTTAAATAAATGATTTCATACGAAATCCGGTTAAAGGTATAAAATCAAACAAACTTTAGGTTTATTTAATTTTATTACTACAGGCCCGGGCAAAGCCGGACGGGCTAGCTAGTATGAATATAATAAAAAAAACTTTCATCCAAAAGAAAACTTCGCGCAGTCTATTTTTAACAGTAACAGGAGCAATAAATGAGTGAACAACAAAGGAGTGAAACAACTTCTAGTTTCAGTTTTGTCTTTTCTTAAAGAGAAGATTTGATATTTTTTCACTATAGGAGATCTTTTTAACGCTTGGCGCATTTCGGGTGTCAGAGAGTGAGATTTGTTGCCAAATGATATAAACATGTATGAAAACAAACCTAATGAACTTTTATGTTTGTACGCATTTTATTTACATTGTATTATTATTGTTTTTTCTACACTATTTATTCCTGTTTGTATATAAAAATAGATAAATGTGTTATATATATATTAAATACATTGTATAAATATTGAAAACAATGCTTGTGCATATGAAATAGTGAATAAGTTGCCAGAAAATATTTTGTCAAATTTCTTCCTATCGCCAACGCCGTTTTCTATATTTCGCCAAACTCCCTATATCGGAAATGTTCAGAATATTTTACATAACATTTTCTTTCAAAGAGTAATTTTAGGAAAGGAGACAAACTACACATCAACACTAAATCAACGCTTTTTTGTTTTTCTAATCATAAAACTAGAATAGTTGAAAATGGAATACAGACTAGTGAATTTGTTAGTAAATTGCACTTATTCATTTGTGTAAACTAGATGAATAAATATTTATGAAATATCCAAAATAATTGTTTATCATTTCAGAATTAATATTTACTTTATTTAAACAATGCCTCTGTTAATTCTATAATCTAATAATATCTCTCGAGATGCGAATTCTTTTATATTAAACTGAAGTGTGTTTTTTTTTACAGATAATACATTTGTCATACATTTATGATAGGAGTCTCTTGATATAAAAAAACAATATATACCGAAAATAAATATTAATTTGTCTTGATAAAATAATTATTAAACTTCCAAATGTCAGAAAATATTTCTGAAAAAACATTATGTAAGCGTTTTCTTCACACTATCAATACTTCACAAATTAAATAAAGAGGGATAAATATTAAAGGTTTTTAATTCCACCTTTACATTCTGGAAAAAAATTGATTTTACTTTGTATTTTTTTTGTTCCTTTCTTTGTTCGTAAAATTACAATAAAGAACATTTTTCTAAATAGTATATTTGGCCAGATAAAAGTTTTAAAATACTTATAATTATTTCGGCATTATTTTTAATAAATTAAGTGTCATTGGGTAAATCATTAAAGACGTTTTTGTCGAGTTGGTTGTTAACAGTTTTAAATTTTCAAACAATTGGGATTATTTTTTCAGGAGATTTCTTTATGTAATTTTATGAAAATTAAAACGAAAAAAAGCCTATTAACGGGGATAACGCTTATTCGCGCCATTTTCTTTCTTTTTTTTTTAATATTCATCAATAGCTCTATAGACCACATTCATACATATTGAATTCCTTCTCTTTATATTATATAAATTTTACATCGTTTTTGAAACGAAAATTCGAAAAGTACAGACAGCATTTTTTATTTATTTTAAGGAGTTCATCTGTTAACCCTACAGTGCGTAGTGGTTCATAGATGAAGGAATACAATTTAAACTTTAATAAATAAATTCAGCAAACACTACACTTTCCTAATACTACTAAAAAATAAAAGAATTTTATCTATTATCTAAACGCAGATTCCGGTTATTAATTGAATCAAAATTTACTATTAAATTTTAGTGGTAAAGGAAAAAGCATACAGTTGACAGCTTTGACACAATATCTAAATAAAAATATTTATCTTACATAATTGCGAAAATGTCTGCTATGAAATAAGAGGTAAAATACTCTTTAAAAAATATTTGGTATCTAACACTAATTACGAATGTAAAAAAACATACTTCGAAAAGAAAAACTCGCCAACTGTAGTGCTTAATCAACTGAAGCAAAATAAATAAATAAAGAATGCTACTTCATTGTTTCAGTGATAAATTAGATTAGAATTTTTTATGTCTCTTGGATGTATTATATAATGAATTCTTTCAGACAGACCGTCAATACAAGTTCGAAACAAAATTCTTTCAATGTTTTCTGAATTTCACAATGAATCCGTTCTAGTACGAAACGTCAATTTAGAGTGGGATTTTTGAGCTTCGTATCTCTAAAGTTTCTTCGAAATTATTTCCAGAGAAAGATTACGGAACGATTTAAGTTTTGAATTTTTCTCGAAAAAACAACTGTTTATTTTGTGAAGAAAATACGGCGTGTATTCAAAATAAACATTGCTCTTTCTAGAGCGTTTTTTAAAAACTAAATTTTCTTTGCGTCACTGAAGTTTTTCAATGTCGCCAGTCCACTACTTTTTTTTACACTTTCCAAGAAGGTTGAAAAGTGTTTGTGAATTCGGTTTGTCTGTCTGACCGTGCTCTAACTCGCGTAAATATACTCTGATTGTCATGCAACTAATATATCTCAATACGGTTAATTATACCATGTTCGGTATTGAAAATTTAGTATGTAGCATTTATAGTTAATATACAAGGACACTCAAAAAATTCCGTTACATTACGGTCTATTGGGAAATATTGTTTGTAATGCGTTTTACTGATGTTATACTATTTCAAATATATTTAAATTGATATATATCACTGAGGTGCACAACAAGATGCTGGAATATGGTGTACATAGTATTTATCATTAGTATACAGTTACACACAAAATTGTTCGGTTACTGTCTATGAGCGATTATTTCTGGATGTGCATTTTCAGTTGTGGCATGCCTTTATAACTTAAACTATTTTTTTGCATGTTACATGGTGTGTACAAATTATATAGGTCATATCCAAGGCTCTACAAAAGAATTACAGTACTTTTCCGTTTATTGACGGAAACCGCTAAAATGGAAAAACTGTGTAAACATTTCTTAAGTGTACCAAATTTTATCATAATATGTTCTATATATATAAATCGATAAATCATATACTGAGATTCACAAAATAATTTGAATTGTTTTCTGACTATAGATGGTAGTTGTTGAAGTTAGGTTTTCAAATGTTTTAATGCGTTTTCCAAATTGTTTACTTAGATATCATATTTCACCTTATTAAAAGGGGAAGTTCTGTTATAGTATTCTGAATGTGCTGGAAAGTGTTTTATAATCTATGCTTGAAGCATGATTTTTGTTTCTTGTTTAATATTCAGATTGCTTGATTACTACCACTTTTATGAAATAGTAATATTCGGCTGATTTAATGACCAATTGAATAGGGCGAAAATAAAGCGAATTATACAATTAAAAAAAAAGCAAAAAATATCGGGCTGGCAACATTGCAATATATTTTGTTTTTAATATTGTGTGAACGCACTGTTAAAAATAAATATTTAACTCTCGAGTTCGCAGACAGATTCCTTGGTTACTACCACTTTTATAAATAGTAATATTCGGCTTATTTAATGACCGATTATATAAGGCAAAAATAAAGCTAATTATACAATTTTAAAAAAGCAGTAACAATCAAGAAATCTAAAAAGCAAAAAGTACCGGACTGGCAACACTGAAATATATATATATATATATTTAATATTGTCTGAACGCACTGTTACAAGTAGGTATTTAACTCTCGCTTTCCCAGACAGATTGCTTGATTACTACCAACTTTTCGAAACAGTAATATTCGGCTGATTTAACAACCAATTGAAAAAGGCAAAAATAAAGCGAATTATACAATTTTAAAAAAGTAGTAGCAATCATGAAATATAAAAATCAAAAAGTAACGGACTGGCAACAGTGAAATATTTTTTAAATATATATTGTGTGAACACACTGTTAAAAGTAGGTACTTAACTCTTGAGTTCCAAGATAGATTGCTTGATAACTACCACTTCTTTGAAATAGTAATATTCGGCTTATTTAATGACCAATTAAATAAGGAGAAAATAAAGCTAATTATACAATTTAAAATAAAGGAGTAGTGATCAAGAAATCTAAATTGGCAAAAGTCCCGGACTGGCAACACCGAAATATTGAAACAATATTTATTGCGTGAATGCACTGTTAAAAGTATGTATTTAACTCTTATATTCCCAGAGCACTCTCCAGGATGTGCCTAATTTTTGCTGAGAAATGTTTGACAAAATCGCCATTGATATGTTTGAAACCCATTAACTTATTTCTGGGAGAATTACGAGGGCAGTCAAAAAGTTCCCGGAATTTCGTTGTAACTATTTATTACTGCAATATTAGTACACATTTGTTTAATTGTCTTCAAAATCGGCTCCATAAGAACACACACACTTGCTACACTGCTCCTGACATTCCTGGAAACAACTATGATCCTGTTTTGGTATCTTCCCAAGTTCAGCCGTCGCGTTGGTTTAGATGCCTTCTACAGTGTCAAAACGGTTACCATTGGGGCCCATGTTGATGTTAGGGTAGAGACAGAAATCCAATAGGGCTAAGTCCGGTGGGGGGGGGTGAGTGGGGCTGCTGGAGGAGTGCAACGTTCTTTTCGCAAGCCATGTCTGCACAACAATCCATATTTGAGAGGAACCATTGTCGTGATGCAGTGACCATCCACCTTACCATTTGGCTTGACGTTTTCATCGGATTGTCTCCCTCACTCTTTTCAAAACCTGCACTTACAAACGGCCGTTAATAGTTTGTCCAGCTGGTACAAATTCATAGGGCACCACACCTTCGTTGTCGAAAAACGCACTAAACGTCACTTTTGTTTTAGATTTGACATGACGTGATTTCTTTTGTCGAGGAGAGGACGTTGTGTTTAAACAAATAAATTAATTATATTGTGGCATTAAACAGTTACAGCAAAATTCCGTGAACTTTTTGAATGGCCCTTGTAATGAAGTTTATATCTAATGAAGTCTTGTTGTTATACTCGGTTGTTTTTATAACTTTTTAGACTTCTTCGTGCCCTTCGGAGTGTGACATTTCGATGTTTCCTAAGTTTTATGTTTACCATACCTTGTAAAATGTGAGTAATAATATTTTTCACGATTTATCGTTATAATGGTAGTTTTAGAAGTGCAATATAATAAGAATTGAATTTTCTGTCAATTAACAACTATACAATACAGTCAAGTTTGAAAGAAATATAGAAAAGAGCCACTAATTCGGTTATTTAGAACTATTATTAACTACAAACAACAATAACCAGATGTAAATTGGCTAATGTATATATTGTAATCTAAACATTAAATATATTAACAAACAAAGACAAAGACTTTATTTAATGCCCTAAATTCTGACTTAAAATAACACGAAGGCTATTACTAGTAAAAAGCGTTGCTCAAAAAAATGAAGGGTTGACAGCTATGTATTTTTTCTTTAAAACATGCAATCTCTACAATTATATGAAATAATAAAAATAATAATGTATATTAAAATTAAAACTTTAAAACAACTTCGGTTTTGTGATTTAGTGCTTAAAATGCTATTTTAGTGTTATTTTTCAACATCTATATTTCATTAAAAAGTAATGTTTAAAGAAATCTTCAGCTAGTCGACGCACAGTGTGGTATTTTGCTGAAAAACCTGGCCAAAATTATTTCAGAAATTTTATGCATTCTATTGTAGATAAAATGTTTTAAGAAAACGCAAAATATTTTATTACGTTGAAAACAAACCACTTTTCGTAGAATTAACGCATATATGTGTAATAAAGTAATGTCCTATTGACCAGCATTCTTTTGATCATAGTCTTCCACATCATCCTCTTCAGAATCATTTGAAATACCGTAATTTCCGGCGTATAAGCCGCAGCTCAAAGAGTCGTTTTTCGACCCAGAAATATTATTTTATAAAATGTAACTTGAAAGATCGCTGTAAATATTTAACTACAATTATTGAATAAAATTTTTGTGTCGAAAAACGACTCTTTGAGCTGCGGCTTATACGCCGGAAATTACGGTACTAGATTGTGGCAATTAATGCTTCTGCATAACTTTTACCTTTTTTGGAGTTTTTTCGTACATTACAACTTAAACTAGTTGTTGGGGGCCACCGTAATACTTACCCATCATGGATATGCATAATGTAAAATATTAAAATAAAAATGTGTAAACTACTTATAAAATGCATTGCAATTCAAATAAAATCGTGGCTTGATGACGTCACAAACTTTAAAGGCTCGATTACTGAATTGCTTGAAAGAGGTTTTTCCTTATAACTCCAAAAATAATAATCCTATTAACTAGCGGTTTATTGCATCTGATTAAGCGTCAAATTTCCAATTAAAATATATCTTTGAAGTGAAATTTGGATGAAATACAGGGTCATGAAAAATCGAAGAGTGTGGAAAATAGGATTCCAAATATCTCGGCAACTAATTATCCGATCGACTTCATGCTTTATTCAAAATTTATGTTTTTTTATTGTCTTTTATATTCATTTCTTAAAATAAACAATTTCGAAAATTTTTATATACCTTTCATCAGAACGAATATTTCGAGAGTCCGAAAAAAATTGTTCCGGTTAATCGAGGTTATTGAAATGAAATAGGCTTCTTCCCATTATTACATACTAAGTACATACCAAATTGCAAGTCTCTATCTCAATTTTTTCGGGAGATAGAGCATTTACAGACACACACACAGACACACAGACGGACGGCAAAATTTTTTTTCTAAAAATATGTTTTTCGGAATCTCCAGTGTCTGAAACGTGTAAATCCGTCAAAAAAAAATTTCGATTTTCAAAACGATTACAAGACTTACCCTATACTTACGTATGATGGGTAAGTAATAAGGATCGGAACTCGAAAGTAGGCGATTGAGCACGCATTAATTGCATTCTAGGCGCAAGACTTTTCTTGAAGGTTTTTATTATGTCATGTTTAATTATGTCATGTTTATGTTTATTTTTATGTCAGTTCCTGTAATTTTAGCTGATGTTTCCGTATCTCAGAAAAACCTTTTTGAGGTGTTTCTGTCATTGGTGTTTACGAAATTGGCTTACTCAATGCCTACAAGTAATTCCATCTCCATTTTAAACTTCTCGTCTATTGATTATTTTCTTTGACTGACAATCTATTTCTCCTTATCACTTCTTACTTGTCATTTTTTCTATTGGGAAATTATAAGTAAGATGTAGAATTTACTCGAAAAATTTGATTCTACGACAGAGTATTGTGAGACTGAATTTCAAAGAATCAGGGACAATATTTTAAACTATTTCTAACTGAATACAATCTTTGGATGTTTGTGAATATAGTATCGCATACTGGATATGGTGCTAGGAATAGCATTACAAAAGTTTAACATCGACCGTAGTCACCATTAATCTGTACTGAACTTGTAGTATGCCATAATCTGTGAGTATCTCTGTGTTTATTAATTTTGTGCTTGCACTTCAATGTATTTTACTCCCTCTTGGAGTATGTCTTTATCTTCATAAATGAATCTTATTCGTATGGGACGACAAAAACGTAGAGATGAAGGTACAGAGTTCTGCCACCATACTTTTTGAAAATTATTTATGTTACTTATTAATCTTAAAGGAACTAAAGAGCCTCGGAAAATGTTTGAGTCACACTCAAAGGAGTTTTCAAACTTTTGTTTGAACATATGTCGTCACAACCCCATTTGCAGAAGAGTTCAAAATTTTTTAATTCTACTTCACTCGCAGATGTGAAAATATGTTCTATGTACTATTTACACAGTCGTTGTGTAATGTGAAGTTTTACATCCGCTATGTTTTTAGTACTTGTAATATCTCTTGGGTAACATTGCTCTTAGCTCTCTGACGAAGTGAATAGCATCAATATATATTTTTATTAGGATTTCGGATGATATTATATTGATTGCATGTGAGATCTGCTGCAACAAACACGATCAAAGCCTCCTCAGTCGGTGATAACTTCAATGTACTTAGGTTTGTTGTCTCAGCTAAAGTAAATATTTATCGATATTTTGTTGCCCTAGTTAGGATGGCTGTAAAGTCTTTAATAATTTTTGTGACATCTACATATCCAGTAGTTCTTCCGCTCATTTGAGCTGCATATTTTAATTGTTCGTGGCGTATTTGAGATCTTAATTGTTCGATTTTATGCCTCTTACTTCTGCCACTACAATATTTAAATTATTTTGCTGGACGACCGGGTTTCTCTATTGTCCAGGTAGGTAAATAAAGCGTTTTTTCAGCCATTCCTCATTGTTTTCTTTCAAAACGTTGTTCAGTGAATCGCGTAGAAGCCCATTTCTGTATATAATGATGTTTGAAAGATTTTAATTTGTAACGGGACAAGTGTATTTCATTTTCTGGACATTTTGTAATTTGGACAAGTTTATTTTCTAGAAAATCACATTTCTTGTTTATTTTTCTAATGTCACACTGCTTTATTACATCACACATATATTTTCTTGATATTTTTAATTATTGTTTCCATATTGAATAAAAAAATAATATATCTAGTACATTTCTTCTTAATAATACAAAACTCTCTTACCTCGTTAGTGAGTAAAAAACACCATTCCTTATGTTTGATCTAAAATATATTTTTTCAGAATGATGCCATTTTAGACAAAACACAACAAAATTTACTTAATACGAACCCTTGGTACAAAACGAAAATGTAACATTATTTACATAGAATCATTCAGTGAACGTTATCATTATACGATCAAAACACTTCTTACTTAAAAAGAACACATCGAACAACTTAAACAATAAACAAAATTTTTTTTCACTTCAATTTGCAGATTTGAGGTCTGCTCACTAAAGAGTCTTCAGTAGAGAGTAAGAAACTACTGCATATATTAAATGTAAACAGTTTAATAAATTAAAAAGTTTAATGAACTAAAAAAAAAATTTTTGATTTTTTTTTTAAATTTTGTTTTAGTTATAAAATAAAAGGGGGGCAAAAGGGGATAGATTTTATTTCATATATTTTAATTAGTTAATATATACACTATGAAAACACAAGAGTTATTATTGAACTCAGTTTAACTCCCTATTAGAATTACCTTTTTATCTAAAACATTTAACCTAAAAAAACTATGGTTTCAAATGTGAATATCATAATGAAAATGCATTATATTTTCAAAAATATTTATGTAAAAGGAAGTATACACTTTCGTCTTTGAAAACCGTAATATGTTTCTTAAATTCGACTAAGAATAGTATTTTAGATTTTCGATAAAATGTTACATGTACCAAAAGCATAAAAAGAGACTTGCACAAAACATGAATTCCAATTGGAATACCAGACGATTGGAGAGGCTATAGAACAAAATGAACTCGTTATCATATGCACAGGTTAGTGCACTTATACCAACAAGAAAATGAACAACTAAATAATAAATTTGAAATTTTGACTTTTGGCCAGCTTTTTCAGTGAAATACCACACTGTGCTACGCTCGCTTTTAAGGGTAGCATAGCTGCCAACACTCTGATTTTTTTAAGTCAAACAAACATAATTCGAACCAGAAAAAATATTTAATGAAATGTTTATTTGTTTAGTGTGATTATTTTTTTAATTTAATAAAATTTCAAGCTTTTTCTCACTTGAATAAAAAAACCCGGAAGATTTACATTTCTGGGACTGGTTTAGAACTAGATAAACTAACACTATAATAGAAAAACTAGAAAAGAATTTAAAGTGAAATGACACATTCACTTGGTTTTTAAAATACTGATTATATATGTATATGTAATGACATCTTTTACAGATGTATTATTTTCAATAAATTTTTGCACTTTTTAGTAATTTTAATAAGTATTTTATCTAGAAAAACCAATTTTACGTATTATTTAACTGCAATGGAGAAAGAATGTTTTAGAAATGGAGATAAATAGTGCTCCGTAGATAATTGTGGTCCTACGACTGTCTCTTTATGTGTTATAATTGAAACACGGATCTCACTTACGTTGGTGAGAAGAATAACAGCACAAATTAAGAACTACTTGCAATCAATTAATAAACAATTACAAAAAACAGTTTTGGGGGTTTAAAGAAAAAGAAAAAAAATTAAGAAAAATTATTATACATCAAAATTTAAGTTAGTTTTGGGGAATATACCTAAAACTGCATTGCACTAATTTGTCTTTTGGAAGCATGTATTTTTCATATTCATAGAAGATTATATAACAGAAATTTTAAAGAATTTTTCTTCATATTACTTAATAGTAAACTTTGGTAATTCGACAGCTTAAATTAATTCATATTGAAGAAATTTCAAAAACATATAATTTATGCTACACGAGACGAATGTCTTTTACATACCCATCATGCGTAGTATAGGGTAAGTCTTGTACAATCGTTTTAAAAATCGAAAAAAATACGGATTTACACGTTTAAGACACTGGAGATTCCGAAAATCATATTTTTAGGAAAAAAATGTTCGTTCATCTGTCTGTGTGGGTGTCTGTAAACGCTGTATTTCCCGAACAAATTGAGACAGAGACTTGAAATTTGGTATTTACTTAGTATGTAATAATGAGAAGAAGCCTATTGAATTTCAGTAACCTCGATTATCCGGAACTATTTTTTTCGGATCTCGAAATATTCATTCTGATAAAAGGTATATAAAAAGTTTTCGAAAATGTTTATTTTAAGGAGTGAATATAAAAGACAATAAAAAAACAAATTTTGCATAAAGAATGAAGTCGATCCGATAATTAGTTGCCGAGATATTTGTAATTCTATTTTTCACACTCTTCGAGTTTTCATGGCACTGTATTTCATTCAAATTTCAATTCAAAGATATATTTTAATTGGAAATGAGACGCTTAATCCGATTTTATTTTTGAATTGCAATGCCTTTTATAAATAGTTTACACATGTTATATTTTCTCATTTTTTACTATGCATATCCATGATAGGTATGTATTACGATGGCCCCCAACGACTAGTTTTAAAATGTAG
The DNA here is from genome assembly GCA_963931845.1 of Maratus michaelseni. Lineage (NCBI taxonomy): Eukaryota > Metazoa > Arthropoda > Arachnida > Araneae > Salticidae > Maratus > Maratus michaelseni. Next base: position 221,032,600 of record OZ007595.1, read on the forward strand.
TGATTGAAAGAACTCAATTAATTTATTAAAAATGAAATTTTCAGTGATTCATATAATGTATCACTGCGCAGGCCACATACGACATAAAAAGCTTCAATAATTTGAATTTTTAGTTTTTCATTTGAAAAAGAATTCATACGGAACCACTTTCAAAAACAAATATAATGTACATAGTTTCCTAACATATATATAAATACCTTAGACACTTCAAGTTAGTAAACAGACAACACCACACATATGTGTAAGTTATTTAAGTGTTAATCAGAATAATTTTTTTTACAATGTTATTAGCATTTTTTTAAAGCCTATCAACCCTTTCCGGCACAGACAAAGTCTGTTGTAAAATGAGAAATTTCTGACTGACACCGGAATTTACAAACGACTTTTTTAGAAAATAAGAACTCCTTCTTTTAAGCTTTGATTGTAGAAACAAAATTTTATTAAGTATTCTTGGTGTCGAATGCAAGTTTGGAATTAAAATTTGGTGTGCTCGGAGTGGGATCACTGTGCCGGAAAGGGTTAAAGCTACAAATTTAAAAATTCACATGCTTATGTAACTAATATTCTTTAAATTATCGAAGATTATGAATTTAACAACATAACACAATACATATTACAAAATATGTATTGGAATATATTTTGTTTCAATGATTTTCAGGATGTTTCAGTAATTTAATTTTAAATTAATTTCTTATTATTTTTTTAACTCTCTGAATGTTCACCAAAAGGGCAAAATTGTAATTTTTTTTCTCTGTATTTTACTTTAAATGCTAAATAAAAGTGAATACTCAAAAATTATATAAAAAACTTAATTACATATATGACTGTAATCCTTGAAAATATCAGTCATTACTCAACAATGTATTACAACGGCATTATATCCGTAGAATCTATATATATATTAGGCTATCGTACGTGGCACAGAAATCGCGATTATTTATCATTTGCCGATGGCAACGAGAGTTTTGTTTTCACTAATTTGCGAATATTAAGAAAAGTATTTGAGGTATCGATTTAAAAGTCACCACACATATGTAGAATTTTTTTTTGCATCCGAAAATAATATTTTTGTAAAAATTGGCAGGCAATTTTTCTTATTTATTATAAGAAACTAGCTACTTTATAAAAAGGAAAGAAAATAAAGTGCGAAATCAAACCAAGAAACGCGCCATTTTGTTATTAAATAAAATATTGACTCCATTGTTGTACCTTATTCAGTTTAACCTCATTGTTGTCCGCATCGTTATGACGTCAATGTTACGAATGCACGAATTTGTTATTTATAATATAGATTGAGTAATAACAAACAAATAATAATAATAAATGAATAAAATAATCTTATTGGATGGAGATTTCCGTCAAGTCAGTCCTACCTGTCATATTTAGAGGTTCAAGATCACTAACAGTTTCAAGTTGTATTATTTACATTATTTAACTCACATCAAATATGCATGCCTTTCAAACAGAGAGAGTGTTAGCAAGTTCGCTGTTACAGGTTGGCGAATGTCAAAGTGAGAAAACTATTGAGTTTCCCCAAATTTGCTATCCAGATATACAAGATCCAGTGAAGCAACTTTTAAGTAACATTGATTTTTCAACGGTGACACCCTAAAAGCTTAAAGGACGAGCCATACTAACAGTGTCAAACAATTTGTCAATTAAAATTAATAATAACATTTCCGAGCTCTGAAATTTACAATTGTGTATATAAAGACGTTTTCGATGCAGAAAATTAAAAAAAAAGATAAAAACGTTTTCCTAATTGTGAATGGTGTAGATATTTTCAATATAATATGTATACACTTTTTTAGTTTTAAAGAGTATCCAGCAACTATTGTATGCATGCAAATGTTTTTTACATGCACGATGCTGGAAAAATACCTCTGTTTTCATATTTCTAAATGGTGTCCATATATTATGATGTGTATACATTTTTTATTTCAAAGTTCCCAGTCCTAAATGGAGAAGTTTTTATGGATGATATTTATACATATAATGCTGAAATTCGTGTATTCTAATATGCATATAGTATTTAAAAGAATAGGCACTAGAGTGCAGATACTCTGCGCAGGGTCGGCTAGTTATATTAATTTAAATAATGCTTGTATTGCAGTGAAAGCTGGAGCTTAGTGAACGTATTAACATGGTCGTGTAAGTCAGTTAGAGGGTTAAATGATATATTTTTTAACATTAATACATAATTTGGTGAAGTTATCTTCAATTCTTTTTTAGAACTAACGGACTTATAGTCATAGACATATACAGTTTTTTTTTTTTTTTTTTTTTTAATCTTTTGTTTCATTGATTCAATTTAATTTTCTAATTTATTATTATCATCATTACGAAATCCTTTCCGTCGTTCTTAGAAGTTAAAATAAAGTGCGCAAGTTATATACCGTAATTTCCGGCGTATAATCCGCAGCTCAAAGAGTCATTTTTCGACCCACAAATATTATTTTATAAAATGTAACTTAAAAGATCGCTGTAAATATTTAACTACAATTATTGAATAAAATTTCTGGGTCGAAAAACGACTCTTTGAGCTGCGGATTATACGCCGGAAATTACGGTAATACAGCAACGACATCGTATAATTTGGGTTCTGCTGACTCCTTTTAATGAGTTTGTTGAAGCTTTCCCCTATTTGCCAAAGAATATGGCACCACTGTACTTTAGATTAGAAATGTTCTAATTAATAATTAAATCGTAGAATTCATATATTTTTTGTGAGATTAATTAGAATTAATTGGAAATGTTCTAATTAATAATTAAATCGTAAAATTTCTAACCACTGCGTTGAACTGTAGAATTTATATATTTTTTCTGGGATTAATCACAGCAAAAAATTACATTGGTTACATGGTAGAATTAAATAATAAATTACATGGTAGAATTAAACACACTGTGAATATACTTTGTTCTGATTTAAAAACATTCATTACAAAAGGAAATGAAACATAAGCTTTTTTTTTTATATTTATATATCATCATAAATTGTGCAAAAGAGTATACTGTTGCTTTTTGTGTTACTCTAGTATTTTTTGAAATCCCATTAAAATTTATTTTACTCGGGATTTTGTATTTAAGTGATTTCAATTGCATATTTATTGAAGCATAGAAGAAAAACCTTTTTTTTTCTATCTTTCTCAAATACTTTTTCCAAGAAAAAAATATATTACGTAAAGGGATTTTTTCCAGTTTACATTGGTGGGAGTTTCTTAACAATTCAGTTTAAATGTAAGCACCACAAACATCTAGTAGTGATTTGGACATATTGATACCTCCTAGATTCCTTTGTATGGAGAAGCCATATAATTTACCTAACTACGAAAAAGAATATTAACAAAACAATATTTTACAATTGTATAAGTTTTTTTTTCTATTTATTTCTTCTTTCAACTTCTCTTCTTTCGTTTATAATAAATTTTGAAATATATTTTGAAACCTACAGCAGTTGTTTTCACCAATTAAGACAGAGTCTCATTTATCTATAGAGAAGTAATGATTTTTTCACTTACTGTACTTTTAAATATCATTAAATGAAACAGCTGTCCAAAATAAACGATGTGTCAAATAACTGGTTTTTATCAAATATTTGTTTCTGGAGAAAATGATGTTATGTCTTTAATATATAGTTTACTTGAAATATATTGTGTTCTTTTATTAAATTAATTTCGAAACCTCTAGGGTAAAAAGTAGAGAAGTGGAAATATTGTTTAAACAACAGCATGAAACTATAGATAGTCTTTATTCTTAATTTTAAATCTAAGGTAAATGAATTACATATTTCCCTCGTTTATAAACACGGGTACAAGTAGTTGCTATAAGCCATATAAGTAAAAGTACAAAAATATTATAAAATTATTATAATTCGTACGTGTTTCTTAACTTATTTTCATTACGCTCCACATCAGGGTTGCTAGTTTGATCTTTTTTTTTTAATTCCGAAATTTCGCATTCACACCAGAAATTTTCCATAATGTTCTTTTGTTTATTTAATGACAGACATCTCTTGATTGCTTAAAGTAAAAATTCTTCTTTCAGAATTTCCGATACGAATTCGAAATTTCTGAATTTAAAAAAAGGCTAAACTAGCAACCCTGCTCCACACAGAACCCAGTTTTTAATTTCCGCGGAATGCTAAATTTATAAATATTAAAAGAATATATGTATTTTTAACACTTTCCAACATAGTTGAAAAGTGTTTCTGAATTCGGTGTGTCTACTTGTCTGTCCAAGTTCTAACTTTCGTAAATATACTCGGATTGCCATGAATTTTCTATATGTTATTGACGTTTACAACAGAATGTTCAGAATTAAGAATAGAAAATGTACATTCTTATTTTGTTTGAAGGGACACACACTTCCGTTATGTTATGGTTTATAAGGAAAACGCGTTTACGATGCATCTTATTAATATTACGCTATTTCAAACATAATGAGATTGATATATGCATCACTGAGATAGGCTACAACATGCTTTCTCATGCATGGAATAAGTATAATTTACAGCTCAATTATAGGCATGCACAAAAGAATTTCATTACATTATGGTCTATGAGGAGGAACATAACGAAATTTAAAAGGATCACTGAGATGCACTACAACATGTTTTCTATATATTATGGAATGCGTTGCATTTATCGTTCACTTACAGAGGTACACAAAAGCAGAGATGCTATGATCCCACTAATCTACCGTAATATGTGAATTAATTTGACCCAGAGTAACCCCTTGGGGACGAGCGACACGTATACGTGATGCCATAAGATGCTCAGAATTATCGATTATTCCCACCAGTTATTTTTTATTGTCAGCTTTGCCTTATTAAATCTTAGCATTTCTGCGAAGGCGAAAATTTCTGTTTTAAAAAACCGGTGGTAAATAATTAAAAATTGTGTAAAAGACGCTCGTCGCGAAGGGGTTAACACCGTTTCGAACCAGAAAATTTATTTGATGAATCTTTATTTACTTAATTTCAGATTTCTGTCTTAAACTACCGTTATACCTTACCCAATGGCTCAAATATAATAAGATATCTCAACCAAGACACCCTTATCATAGATCAGACTTGACAATCCGGAGAAAGTCTATGGGAGAAAATGTCCGCGGTAATTGCCAACTTATTAATTGACTTTCTCCGGAAAGTATCGCCGCCTGTTGGATACTACAGTTACATGGCACAGTTGCCATGTTTCGGGCTTTTTGAACACCAGTATATTTTTAGAGAAAATGTGATTCTTTTAAATCTCAGAATTCTCCGATCAAACAAAACAAAATTGTCTCTACTAAAAAACTGGTATCCAAAAATATAATAGAAAAATCTATAGAAAAATCTAGCTGGTCTGCTACCGCATAGCTGCCAACTCTTACGCTTTTTTCTTACCACTAAAATTTAATAGAATTTTTTTCGTCATGTAATCACACGATCTTGTCAATTTAATAAGATAAAATTTACTATAAAATTTTAGTGGTAGGAAAACTACTAGTTCATAAGCAAATGCATAGAACAAATGGAGCTGTGAAAAAATTTCGTGTGATTTCATGTCGTAAATACTATTACTGACGATTGATGGCGCTAGTAGCAGGACAAGTATAGTGGTCAAAGGCAACTTGCTGATTGAGAGGTCTGATACTATGATAAGGAGGTCTTGATCTCAACAATAGACTGGGTGTTAAGTTGACAGCAACTAGGAAGTCCTTCAATGCTGCTCTACTGTTCAGCACATGGAATATATTTAATTTAATTTCTTTAAAATTTTTCTGGTGCGAAACGCATTAACCTCTTCGGTACTGACGTCTTACTATTAGGACATATCTTTTATTGCGTATTATTTTGTCTTAAACATTATTTTTATTAATTCCAGTACCTAATAGTGATAGTATGAATCTCTACATTTCCTATTATGACTTCACTTATGTTTTGCATTTAGTAATAGTAATAATAATAATAATAATTTTCATAATTATTAGCAAGCCGTTGGCATTTCTTTTAATTAAAACATACGTTTCACACTTTAAATTAAAATTTGCGAATCCTTTTCCGAATTGGTAATTTGTGATAAAAGATAAAAAATATTACTAAATTTTTATGCTTGTTTAATTTAGTTGTAATATGACATTTTCCAAACGTCTTCAAAAATTCTTCATTAGACTATTGTTATATGAAAACCACGCAAAATAACTACATTTGTGAGGTTTTGGTAAATAACGCATTCGTTAACTTTCATTAAACCCTAACTTCTGTGATTCCGATAGCTATTTTTAATTTTTTTAGCATAACAGTAATTTTTTTCCCAAAATTGAAAAAATAATCAGGGCCGAAGAAGTTAAACCTGGGTCAAATTAACCAACATATTAGGGAAGATTAGTGAGAGCTTGACACCTTTGCACAAAGGGATTCGGATAAAAGATTATGATCGAGAATTGCTGGAAGTACGTTTCCCGCTGTGGTATGCCTTTTTAATCTTATCTAATTGGTAGTGTATTAAGTGGTGTGTATAAATTATACAGGACTGCACAAAATGATTTATTTGAATACATTATCGGATATGGACAGTAATTTTTGAAAACAGATTTTTACTGTGTTATGTGGTTTTCAATTTCCCTTTTCAGATATATATTGCATGAAAAATTGGAATATTTTAATAATTATTCCTTTACTGTTGTAAAATGTTTCATAGTCTACGCATGATGAATGATTTTTCCTTCCTTTTTGATTTATTCAGTAACGCAAACAACATTCTCCATTATGTATAAACAACATAAAATATTTTGTTATACATTGCAATAAAACTATTTTTTAAAGTATCTTCTTTACAAAATATTATTTTAGGATTGTGATACTAATAAATATTCATCCAAGGATCTATACAAAAATTTATTTTCGTTTTCAAAATTATTCGCTGTTGAGAAGCTTATATCCCGCAAATGTAACTTAGAGGTGTTTTTTGTAAGATCTCTAAATTTGCAACTGAGGGGAAAACAAATAAATCAAGTTATTTTTTTTAATTATTCTTCTCATTGCAGTTCTCTGTCATTTCTTATTAAGAATTTTTAAACACTAAAACGAAATTGAAAGGAAAATCAACTTTATAACGCTACATCTCATTCGATAGAAATTGCAGAATTTAGAATTCTGCATTTTAAAATATTTTTGTTAGTTTATAGCAGGGGTGGCCAACCTGTGTCACGCGTGCCACAGAGCTACCACTACTTTTTTAAATAGAATTATTTCCCTTAAATAAAGAGTACAGTGACTCTCACTTATACGAGATGTTCAGTAATTACTTTTACGTGCCACTATTTTAAAGCAGTAAAATTCGATTTTTAAATTCTGCGATTAAATAAGGAGTTAGATACTCTAAAAAGAAACTGGTACAGAAAACTAATTACCGTGCATCGCGTATAACTGAGAGGTCACTGTAAAATTATCGGATAAAATTATGTTAAAAAAAACTGGTGTCGAATGATTTTTAGAGGGAAAGTTTGGCCATCCCTGGTTAGTAGAATTTTATATAAATTTACTGATAATTTTTGCGATATTACTGAAGTCCTTTCACGGTGACACACCGGATGAGAACACTGTAATAGTGAATTATAAATTCTTCGCACATATCTTTTTATACATCTTAATATTGAAAAACAAACGCCATTTATAATTAATTTAAAATTGATTTGTTCTTAAATAACATAAACAATGGATGAAAATTAGTATGTTATCGGATTTTTATATTAAAAGCAAAAGTACCGAAAAAAGCGTTCATCATAAATATAATTTTCCCCTAGATAATTTAGGAGACTGTATTTTGATTTAAAATCTTTCATTCGTATGGTTTTTTTTTTTTTTTTTTTTTTTTTTTGAAACGTTTTTGTTCTGAAATTCTTGCTTGTTTCTTTTGTTCAGTTTATTATTTGTGTGTGGAGACTTTCAGTTAATATAATTATTCTTAGTTAATATATTTAATGTATTCTGGTATATATTTTTAATTATATGTCTATAAAAATATAAAAACTGGTAGGAAAGAATAAGCTTAGATTGGATATAAGGATTCACCATTGTATTTTTTTTTATTTTTTTAATGAACGGCAATTTGGATTGGAAACTGATAAATAAACACATACATGTAATTTCTGTTTACATATCGCCGTTACCATTTCAAACTATCGAATGTGCAAAAATGCACTTTTCATTACTTTTAAAAATAAACCGATTGCCACCACTAAATTTTAATAATTTTCTTCAGAAGGGTTGCCAGTTTGGCCTCTTTTTCATTCAGATATTTCGCATTGATACCAGAAATTTCAAGCGGAATTTTTTTTCTATTTAATGACAGACTTTTTGTGATTACTTAATGTAAACATTTCTCTCCCAAAATTTCCGGTCTGAAATTCCGCATCTCTCAATCGATAAGAAGGCCGAACTGCCAACCCTGTTCTTCACAGAAATTTTATTAGCATTCTTACTTGGCGAGGAATTCTAATAAAATTTAGTGGTGTCAATCGTCCCTTTTTAAAAAGTAATGGGAAATTCGTTTTTTCACATTCGATAGTTTGACATGGTAGCGACGATTGTACCTTCATGAATATGTTTGCAACATAACCACGTACTTCGAAAAGAAGTGGATTTATGTAGTTCCTGAAATCAGTGATTCAGTTATAAAATGTAACATAGTTGTATTTTTCTTTGTGATAATTTCTTGCAAAATATTTTTTAATGTAGCATTTTACATGAAAATGCGCATTAAAAATTTACACATGACTTTATTACACAATCTCTTAATGGTTCAATCACTAGTCTGACCATATAATATTTCCATTTTATAATTATAAATTATTTTTACATACATTTTAGAGGAAAAGGTTTTTTCAAAATCACAAATGTAAACTCTAAATTTGATCAAAATTCGTAAAGTGTGAAAGGACAATGTCTGCATTTTTTTCGCGGAGATATGCGATAAAAATATTTTAGTGCTGTGCTCAGAGACAGGCAACACTTCCTCTTTCTGTCCTTCGGCGCGTTGTGTTCCCTGAAATATGTTAATCTTAAAAACAGCACTTAAATTACTATAAAAAATCGAGTGCAATACAGTGATCTCTCACTTATACGCGATGTTCAGTAATTACTTTTTCACACCACTATTTTAAAATAGTAAAATTCTATTTATAAATTCTTCGATTTAAAAAGCCGAAAATTACTTTATAAAAAAACTGGTGTGGAAAAATGATTTCCGTGTATCGCGTATAAGTGAGAGATCACTGTACTTTTATCTGAATAACGAAAATTATGCTCCAATTCTTTGTAGGTGAAGACAAAAGTTGAACAAAATTTCTCAACAGATTGAAAAAGTATCTACGCCAGAATTCGAAGCTGTGACTTTTGTTATAGGCGTCAATGCTGTACTACCCAGTGAGCTACCCAGATGAATCCATCCTGACAAAATTTACTGGCTTTGTTGTATCACCAGATCTGCAACTAGCTGTACAATCTTCCCCAAAAGCGTGAAAAGTATTCAGACCATGTACGAACCAAGGATCTTGGCTATACTCGCCAATGCTGTATCACTGAGCTACGCAAATGATAACAGCCTGACACAATTCATTTACTTATTGGTATTATCAGACCTGCAACTCGGTGAACACACATTTTCCCAACAGTGCGAAAAGCTTGTAGACCAGTATTCGAATCTGGGACCTTGGGTATACGCACCAGTGCCCTACCAGTTGATTACCCAGGTGATATCCAGCCTGACACAATTTATTCACTTGTTCGTATCATCAGATCTGCTATCCGGTGAAAAAAATTCCCAACAGAGTGAAATCTAGGCCATGAATCGAACCTGGGAGCCAATGCTACTCAGATGAATCCTTCCTAGCACAGTTCATTCGCATGTTGGTATCGTTAGATTTGCTACCCAGTGAAAAATTTTCTCAACACACTGAAAAGTTTCTAGGTCAGCATTCGAAAGAGTTGCAGATCTAATTATAGCAGCAAGAGAGTCAAATGTGCGCTGCTAGCTAGCATCTCAGTGGGTATTTCTAGCTAGCAATGTTCCGTATAGCCAAGGTCCCAAATCGAATTCTGGTCTGTCTACTTATCACTCTGTTGGGAATATTTGTTCAACTTTTATCTCCATCAACAAAAGGTTATTATTTCATGTTAAAATCTCATATGTATATAAGCTATGATAATGTAAAAAGATTTTCAAGAGATCATTACCTCTTCACAGTGAGTAATTATAATAAAAAAAAACTATTTGAAAATTGAATTAATCAACTAGATTAGCATAAAAGTAAATTTTACAGTCAGTAGAAAACACTAAATTTTAAAGTCTAACATAAAAAGTGAAAATAAACTTCTAAAACTCATTTAAAATTTTATAGGAAATAACATCTTACTTTTGAATGCCGTGTACATAAATGCAAAAAATAATACAAAATGCAGTGCCATGTAAATTGTCAAGAAGTCTACAAGATTCTGCGGAAAATAAATTCTGAAAATATATTCACAGTTTCTCTTGAGAATTTATGAAATCAAAAATCTGCTGCTCACATAAACTAGTCGTTGGGGGCCACCGTAATACTTACCCATAATGGATATGCATAATGTAAAATATTAAAATAAAAATGTGTAAACTACTTATAAAATGCATAGCAATTCAAATAAAATCGTGGCTTGATGACGTCATAACTTTAAAGGCTCGATTACTGAATTGCTTGAAAGAGGTTTTTCCTTATAACTCCAACAATAATAATCCTATTAACTAGCGGTTTATTGCATCTGATTAAGCGTCAAATTTCCAATTAAAATATATCTTTGAAGTGAAATTTGGATGAAATACAGGGTCATGAAAAATCGAAGAGTGTGGAAAATAGGATTACAAATATCTCGGCAACTAATTATCCGATCGACTTCATGCTTTATGCAAAATTTATCTTTTTTTATTGTCTTTTATAGTCATTTCTTAAAATAACCAATTTCGAAAATTTTTATATACCTTTTATCAGAACGAATATTTCGAGAGTCCGAAAAAAATAGTTCCGGTTAATCGAGGTTATTGAAATGAAATAGGATTCTTCCCATTATTACATACTAAGTACATACCAAATTGCAAGTCTCTATCTCAAATTTTTCGGGAGATAGAGCGTTTACAGACACACAGACACACACACAGACACACACAGACGGACGGCAAAATTTTTTTTCTAAAAATATGTTTTTTGGAATCTCCAGTATCTGAAACGTGTAAATCCGTCAAAAAAAATTTCTATTTTCAAAACGATTACAAGACTTACCCTATACTACGTATGATGGGTAAGTAAAATCACCCAACATATGCAGTTTAAAAGCATGATACATAATACAAAATATATCATGCACTTTATGAAGGGAAACATATTTTCTAAAAGTTCACTAAACTCGCATAAAAACATCTAATACAGCATTTTAAAAATTTGACTGATCCACAGCCAGTAATGAAGGATCCGTTTGATTTTAACACAATTTTTAATAGAATTTTTCTATTTAATGTTTAAATAGCATAAATTGTAGACGCCTAGTTCAGCTGCAGGATTTGTACTACTTTTCTGGATTTAAAAAAGGCGGAAAATTCTATTAAAAATTGTGGTAAAAGCTTACGAACCCTGTAATGTTACTTGATATTCCATTTTATAAAACAAGTTAATAAATAAGGCTTCATCGATTGTCTGTAATAAAAGTAATTGAAGTCTAACAACAGAACCCGAATTTTCAAATCTCACAAATCCATTAGTCAGAAAATTTGAATTTACAACAGAAAATTTTAAGTAGTTGTTATTTCTTTATTAAAATGTTATTAAAGGAATTTCTATCATTATGTAAAATAAAAAATAATTATCTAAACTTCTTGGTGAGAATTTGGAAGTTCTGAATAAAATATTCGCCCGATTTGGAAACACTGAGCAGAATTAGCAGGCGTTTTCATGAGTAGTGAAAAGTTAATATAAAAAAATCCGTTAAAAAAAATTGGTATTGGTGCTCGCTCTTTTGTTAAATTTACTTTGTTTTTCACTTTATAACATACCTGTAAAAATCACACTAAACTTCCGTAGAATGTAGGTTAATTTAACAGAAGTTAAACACGTTTAATACCAGAATTTTTGTAAAGAAATGCAAACAAATAGGTCCCATGTAAAACCTTTTTATTTCACTTGGATGTTTATTTCCATAATTGTAGCTATGCAGTAAATCGAGCATCATTTAATTTACCAAAATTGTGGCCCGAGTTACTTCATGTTTACAAATATGGAAATAAACATCCAAGTAAAAATAAAATATAACATGCGTAATTTGAAAATTTGAGTGAACAATTAAAAGATGGCGTTTCAAATAATAGCTTTATAGACCTTGCAATTGTGGAATATACTTATTTTATTTGATAATGGCTCTGTGGAACCGAAATATGTCAACAGTCTAGTCAAATAAAGTTAATTACTGTTTATAAAGTTTTTTGTTTTATATCTATTAGCAATTAAAAAATATATAATTATTACAACGTGTTCTAATTTGTTATATTTTTAATGGTTGCTAGTTAATTTAAGCATTCTCATTTATTATTTCCTTAGCATCTGTTGCAAAATGAAAAGGAACCACCAGATGGCGCTAATCGCGTAGAACATTATTGACTGACTGACTGTTTTGTTTACTTTACGTTTGTACATAGCTTGTCGTGTATTCGTTCTGTATCGTCATTAAGTGTGTCTACCTGTCCAATAAAATAATCTTCATAAGTAAAAGATGTTTCTACTTTTAAAGAAGCTCATAGAACACGAACCAGAAAATTAGGTGAGATCAAACCTTTTATTTACTTTTATTGTTTTGTATGATTTAAGAAAGTTACGAAATTTCTCTTTTATGGTGTCGAAATTCCCAAGAGCTGAAATTAGAAAATGGCGCAACCTGGCGAATTAGATAAATAAAAAAGCATGCGTAAGTCTCTTAGAACATCTTTAACGAAGATTTTTAACAAAATAACTGAATATTTGGCAGGAGACGAAATAGTATAAATTGACGAAATTGAAGATCTTAAAATTCAATTAATCGAGAATGCAGGACAAGTTTACAAATTAGATTCAGAATTTCAGAAACTTGTAGATAACTTAGAAACGCTAGAAAAAGATGTATCATACAGTCAAGAATATCGCGAAAAAATTACAAAAACGAAGGCTAAAATCGATCGATATTTAAAGCGTAATGTTCCTAACGAAAGTAAAATAAACTCTTCTATTCTGTTGTCCACAGAACTTGATGAATCACAGAATTATTCTCACGTAAGATTACCGAAATTTACAATACAACCTTTCGATGGGAAATATGAAAATTGTCAGGAATTCTGGGGGCAATATGAAGTAGCTATACATGAAAATGTAAAGTTAACTAACATAGAGAAGTTAAATTACTTAAAGAATTTCTTAACAGGAGCAGCTTTAAAATCTATTCAAGGTTTAGCTTTAACACAAAATAATTACGATGTCGCGATCGGATTGTTAAAGGAAAGATTCGGAAAATATGAATTAATAATACGATCTCATGTAAACAAGCTATTAAGCCTACATCCTGTAAAATCTGGAGCGAATTTAAGAGAGCTTAGACAATTGCATGATACCTGTATTATTCAAATCAGAAGTCTCGAAACAGCCGGAGTAGAATTAAATAACTATGGGGGAAATTTATTCGCTATTTTAGTCAAATTAATTCCTGAAGAAATTGTTCTAGGATTCAATCGTTCTGCTGGCGAAGATTCTTGGAACTGTGACAAATTATTAGAATTTCTAAAACATGAAATCGAAACGCGAGAAAAAACGTATATGTTTCGAAATGATGAAGTATTTGAAAGGAATAAAATTAAAGAATTACGTTATCGTAAACATGAAACTCTTAAAATATACCCACCGCAGCTACATTAAATGCTCTTATCAAGAAAGACTGTATATTTTGGGCAGGGGAATACGAAAATTTTAACTGTCCCTTAACCATTAATGAACGAAAATCGAGTCTTTTACGAAAGGGTTATTACTTTCTTTGCCTTCGCAAATTTCACGTATCAAAATTTTGCCGCGAAAAAATGCGTTGCAAAATTTGTTGTCGAAGACATAATGTTTTAATTTGTGACGTAACTTTAAAGCAAAATAACAAAAAAGAAAGCGTCTCAAAGTCTCCCGAAAGAAAAAATGATTCCAATGCTCTGAATTGCGCAACAACTGCAGTAAACGAAAATGTATTTTTACAAACAGCTGTCGCCTTTTTGAGTAAAAATTCTCAGGAAACAAAAATTAAAATTATCATGGATACGGGGTCGCAAAATACGTTCATCGATAAAACGTTATCTCGTGAATTTAATTTAGAAGTCATAGGAAAAGAAAAATTAGCAATTTATGCTTTTGGGTCAAAACCAAAGAAATCTATTGTAAGAAATAGAGTAAAGGTGAATTTAGGAAGCATTTATGATCCAAAGAAAATTATTTCGATTGAAGCAATTGAAATATCTTCTATTTCGGAAGCGGATATACAAAGTCCTAGTAAAGAAATTCACAAATTTTGTAATGAAGCCAAAATACAGATAGCTGATATTGAAGGGTCTGAAAATTTAAGGGTTTCTCTTTTAATTGGGTCAGGTTGTTTCTGGAAAATTGCTACAAGGAAAGTCAAAAAAGTGTCCGGTGCTTTAGTAGGAAACTAGGTTATGTATTTAATGGTTCTGAAGCAAAACGCAAGAATTTTAAGGATGTTAGCGTTATGAATGTTATAGTGCGTAATCAAAATTTAGAAGAATCAGACATTTTGAAAAGATTGTTCGATTTAGAAGGTTTGGGAATATCGCGTAGTGACAATCTGAAATCTGAAGATGACGAAGTTATGAAAGAATTTGAAATTTCTACAAAACTAATCGAAAGTCGCTACCAAGTTAAACTACCATGGAACGAACATTCTGAGTCGCTACAGGATAACTATAGTAATGCTAACAACCGTTTGCGAACACTTTTTAAACGATTTAAGAAAAATCAAAATTTTCATAGTCAGTACAAGGACATTATTTCAAAGCACCTAATTCAAGGAATAGCTGAAAGGGTCAATGAAAATGAATGTAGTGATAATTCTAAGATATATTACATGCCACATCACGCAGTAATACGCGAAGATAAAACAACGACGAAGATCAGCATAGTTTTCGATGCCTCCTCGAGTGAACACAATTTTCCGTCCCTTAATGACTGCTTGAGTCCAGGTCCGAATTTAGCGCCCGATATTCTAATATTCTCTGCTTCTTTTGCAGTTCCGTCTGAATAAGGTTGCCATAACGGCAGATATAGAAGGTGCATTTTTGAAAATTGCCTTGGCGCCAGAAGAAAGAGACGCAGTTAGATTTCTATGGGTTACAGAAGATTTAGACGCTGAACCTGAAGTTCTGAGGATGACGCGTGTAATTTTTGGAGCAAGATCGAGCTCATTTTTACTGAACGCGACAATTAAACATCACATCAAGAAGTATAGGGATATTTATCCAACTGCCTTCAGTGTTTTGAACAGTAGATTGTATGTAGACGACCTTATACACAGTTTAGAAAACACAGATTTAGCGTATACCGTCCATGAACAAATAAGGCTCATTTTGGAAGACGCGGGCTTTAATATGAGAAAATGGAAAACAAATGTACGCTCATTGCAACATCGATTTAATGAAGAAGTTAACGATGAATCCATGTTATCCAAGGTCCTTGGCTATTGCTGGAATTCAGAAGATGATGTCTTAAGCGTTGATAGTGATAAACTTTTAAGGGATAAGGATATGACAGAATTAAAATTTATGAAAAGAAGCATAATAAAAACTATGGGAAGAATCTACGACCCGTTGGGCTTAATATCACCATTTGCAGTTCGAGCTAAAATACTATTGCAAGACATATGGAAGAAAAAACTCAGTTGGGACGATGCTTTACCAACCGACTTAGCAAAAATATTTCAAGATTGGTGTGAAGAATTGTTTTATTTGAAACAGATATCTGTACCAAGACATCTATTCTCAATGAAAGGAATGGAAGAACTTACGGACTGTCAATTTCACGTATTCGTAGATGCCAGCAAACGAGCTTACGGAGCAGTTGTTTATGTACGTTTTCGCAACTCTGACGGAATTTTCCATTCGAATTTAGTCACTTCAAAGACTAGGGTTACACCAGTTAAAGAAATAACTCTGCCGAGGTTAGAGCTTCTTGCTGCACTTATAGGAGCCAGGTTGTTCGATCATATTCGACTACAATTAAGTACACCGAAGGATATGAAGACTATCTTTTGGTCATATTCCACGATTGTTCTTCACTGGATCAAGAATAATTCTCGAAAATTGAAGATGTTTGTCCAGAACAGAGTAGATGAAATCAAAAAAATATCTGAACCTGATTGTTGGAATCACTGTCCTGGAAATGATAACCCTGCTGATGTTTTAACACGAGCTGAAAACATTAACCAGTCTAAAAGACCTGGAGCTTTGGTGGTTTGTGCCACCGTGGCTAAGGAAGTGCGAAAGTCAATGGCCACAATCCAACGTTCATACTTATCAAGAAACCAACCTAGAAAATAAAGAATATGAAGTGGTGAATATGCTCCTGACAACGAAACTTGAAACTCTTTTCGATATCCGAAGATTCAGCAAACTTAAACAAATATTGCGAATTACTGCATGGATTCAAAGATTCATCCACAATACAAAGAATCCTCAGAGTAAGAGAAGTGGTCCCTTTGCTACAGAAGAACTTGAATTTGCCGAAGAATACTGTATTAAACTTACACAAATGGAGCATTTCCCTGAAAAATATTCATCGCTGACGCAAGGAAAACCAGTACCAGCAAACTCAGATATTCGACCGTTCAATCCAATTTTAAATGAAAGAAAAATAATCTTAATAGATGGACGATTACAGCAAGCTAATATCTCGTTCCATGAAGCTCATCCAATTTTACTACCTAGTAGATCTCATTTATCAAATCTTATCATCAAAGATTGTCATGAGAAAACAAGGCATGGTGGTGTATCGGAAACTTTAACACAACTCAGAGAAAAAACTTGGATTTTGAAAGCAAGACAAAGAATCAAGAGTTTGATATTTAGATGCAATTTATGTGAAAAACTTCGTGTTAAACCTGCCACCCAGATTCCTGCACCTCTACCTGCCAACAGAATAAATGAAGCCTATCCATTCAAGTTACAGGCCTATATTACTTATGTCCATTGTACATTAAAGATCACAATGAGACTAAGAAAACCTACATATTGCTCTTCACATGTGCTGTAACAAGAGCAGTACACCTAGAATTAACTCCGGACTTGACCACAAAAACATTCATTCAAGCGTTCCGAAAATTTGTAGGAAGACGAGGAATATGCAGCACTATCCACAGTGATAATGCCAAAACGCTCCATAAGGCAAAACGAGAATTAAATTTACTATGGAAGATTATGAAAAATGAAGAAGTGAAAAATTTGTTTAGTGGATTGTCCATCAAATGGAATTTCATAGTTGAAAGAGCAGCGTGGTGGGGAGGTTTCTGGGAGCGTCTTGTAAGATCAGTTAAAACGTCTCTAAAAAGAGTTCTTGGAAAAACTTCAGTTTCCTTTCAAGAACTGGAAGTAATTGTGATTGAAGTAGAAGCGATTCTCAATTCAAGACCTCTCACCTATGTATTCAGCGATCCTCGTGAGCCAGAACCCCTCACACCTGGCCATTTCTTAATTGGCAGAAGATTACTAACTCTACCTCAATGAAAGATAACAGTTCCCCAATCCAATGAATACCAAATAATAAAAATGAGAAAATATCAAGAAAATATTTTGACTCAAGTTTGGAAACGGTGGAAATCCAGCTATCTACTAGAATTAAAATCTGCTCACCAGCACCAACAGGTTGACCGACCAAGCGAACTTAAGGAAAACACCATCGTTCTTATAAAGGAAAACACCCCACGCCTCATATGGAAAATGGGTGTTATAATCCAGACTCATCCTGGACGTGATGGTCGGACAAGAGCATGCACAGTGAGGCTGCCAAACGGAGCCATCATCAGAAGACCGGTGCAGCTTCTTTGCCCTCTTGAACTTTCAACACTTTCGTCTCCAGACGAACTTCGCCCGGTGGAAGTTGTTGCAAAATGAAAAGGAACCACCAGATGGCGCTAAGCGCGTAGAACATTATTGACTGACTGACTGTTTTGTTTACTTTACGTTTGTACATAACTTGTCGTGTATTCGTTCTGTATCGTCATTAAGTGTGTCTACCTGTCCAATAAAATAATTTTCATAAGAAAAAGATGTTTCTACATTTAAAGAAGCTCATAGAACACGAACCAGAAAATTAGGTGAGATCAAACCTTTTATTTACTTTTATTGTTTTGTATGATTTAAGAAAGTTACGAAATTTCTCTTTTAGCATCAACGCAATAATAGCAGGTAATGAATAAATTAAGTTAAAATTAATTAACTTTTAAAATCGCATAGAAATGTGTTTATTAGA
This sequence comes from Maratus michaelseni, assembly GCA_963931845.1. NCBI lineage: Eukaryota > Metazoa > Arthropoda > Arachnida > Araneae > Salticidae > Maratus > Maratus michaelseni. The sequence goes on from OZ007595.1 coordinate 221,051,143, forward strand.
ATTGTTGAAATTCGACCAGTGTATAAGAAAGTAAAATTAAAGAAATTAGTATAAAATTGAAATTTGTAAACTCTATAAAATATTAAATATCGAACTAAAATACAGAAACAAATCTCAAAAATCTTTTGAAAATATAAAAAATAAGTTGTTTTGGAGTTTCATTTATAAAAAAGCAAAAAAAAAAAAAAAAAAAAAAAAAAAAACAGAAATACATCTCTATTGGTTGACAAATAGCTTTCAAAACTCGCTGTAAAATAAATTCAAACATATTTTTATATTCTCTCTTCAAAATTTTATGAAACCGAAAATTTATTCATGTTCATTTTAAATGAAAATGCACCATAAACATTATTCAACATATGCAATTTTAAAGCATAAAGTATAACGAAAAGTAAATCATGGAATTCATGATGAGAGGAAATGTTCACTAAAAATACACTAAAATCGTATAAAAACATCTGATGCAGCACTATAAAAGTTTGAGTGTTTCGCTTCACGTAATGATATTTTATGTTCCATTCAGCTGCGATTCATCGATTGCCTTCAATGAAATAGTTTAAATCTGAAATACAAAACCTGCAAGTTGTCTTTTTAAAGAAACTAAATGTATCCTGCTCTTGAAAAATGTTAGTATTTTGGTTAGTAAAATATATATTTACATATTCTGTATGCTTAAAAATGTTTTTATTATTATTTTCTATTACAATGTGCAATTTTAAAAAGCATGGCCAATAATTATTTCGGAAAATCTTAAATGAGATTAAATTAAATAAAAACAAAATGAAAACACTTAAAATTAACTGCTAATGTAAATGCTACGTTTTTTTTTTTCAAATAATGCAGATATATTTTAAATCACAAAAATGCAATAAAATATGAGTTCAATTTATTGATAAATATTGTATATATATATATTATTTTATTTATGAAGTACGATTTCTGGTGTAAAGCTCAGCTGTCAACTTTCAATCTATAACCACTAAAGTTTAATAGCAATTTTTGTGTTATTTATTCGCAGATGGTGACGTTTAAATATTTGAAAAATTGATGTCTAATTTTATCGGTATCAGAAAGCCTTAAAAGTTGGCAGCTAATAATGTAAAATCGTCTTAATCCTTAAATGCCTAGAGTATCAAATTTGCAACACTTTTTTTTTTAACTTTTAATAAATAAATCGAGTTTTTTGCAACCACTATATTTATATCGAAATATTATTCTTATAAAAATAACACAAATATGCAAGTAAGTAAAGTTAAAAATATATCTTAAAATTAGTGATGCCTAATCCTTAGTATCAATAATAATAATAATAATAATAATAATAATAATAAAACACAATTCTAAAAGATAAATTTATGCATTGAATGGTTAAGGATTAGACACCTGAAATTTTAAGATATATTTTTAACTTTATTTAGTAGCATATTTATTTGATTTTCACAGGATTAATATTTCGATATAAATATAATGGTTGCGAAGAACTTGATTTATGTATTAAAAGTTAAATAAAAAGTGTTGCAAATTTGATGCTCTAGGCCAGTGGTTCCCAACGGGGGGCAATTTGATTTTTTAGGGGGGCAATTCCAGATTTTTGTGAACTTATACCCTCTGAATTATTTTTGTAATAGTAATGCTGTAGACTGAAAATAATAGTTACACATTCAAATTAAAAAAAAAAAAATGAAAAAAACAAGTTTTTTAATCACTTTTTAAAAAGTCTCCATTCAAAAGTTTTAAATACAGCCGAACCAGAATAATTATAAAAAAAATTATTAAAGATATTTAGATACTTTTGTATATTTAAAAATTCTTTATAATTTTTCTGATTTATGAGTATTTTAGAATTTTAAACAACTTTTTCGACTATTTATTGAATGACTCGCATGGAGTCACATGGAAATCAATTTTACACATGAAACTATTCAAGTGTATATTTAACAATTACTTGACAACCTTCTTTTACAGAATCTTTTATCACATTTTATTCTGATTAGAAATTGTTGTGTAATTTAATCGCACAAGTTCTGTGATTAAATAAGACAAAAATGTTTTATTCAAAATTGATTGGTCTAATCAAGGATTCTGAGCACTCTATACATCACGCATACGTGCCGACTGTTGCGAAGAGATTAAAAGTGACCCTTTTTGTGCCAATGATACTTTAAACTACGAGTAGTATCAGATGATTATTAAAAATATTTGATTCATCCATTACCTTCGGTATGTATCAGGATCAATGTTAAATGTTTTTTACTCTATCAGTTCATTCATTTAAACTTTTATAAGAATTATATTTTTTAAGGGGAGGGGGGGGGGCATCATTATTTTAGAGATGCTTTGGTGGGGCATGGCCAAAAAAGGTTGGGAACCACTGCTCTAGGCAATTAAGGGTTAAAATAGAGTGACCCCATTTCTTTGTATTACAATTCACCGAAATGCTTCAGAAATTGATAAATATTTGTGATTTGTTTTAACTGTAGTTTCATAAATTTAAATGTGTGTTACTAATGTACTTTTGAATAATGAAGTAATGTTATTAAATGTATCATTCACGTCTAAAATTTTATCTAAAATAATAACTATCTTTTAAATTTTATATTGAGAAAAGCATAAAATGAACAGAAATACGTCGACAAATGCACTCACACAATTCACTTTACAGGGTACGTGCAGTTTTACCACAATTTTTGAATAAAATTATCTTATTTAATCACATTTCGCCTTATTTTATCACAGAAAAGTATTACAATCCCGCGATTAAAATATTAAATAGAAACATGCTAATCGGAAATAGATCCAAAGGTTGTACGAAGCTTCTTTTTAAAATAAATCCAGAAACTATTCTTGCAATTTACGTTAAAACTTTCTTGAAACCAAGGAGTTATTTTTATACATACGTAAGAATGTATACGTGAAAACTACCCAACATTTGCAATATTAAAGCATAAAACAAAGGAAAAATAAATCATCCAATTTATGAAGGAAAAAAATCCTTAAAAATGCACTCAACTAACATAAAAACATCGAATTCAGCACTCTAAAAATCTGAGTGTTCCACTTTATATAATGATATTTTGTGTTCCATTCTGCAGTGCAAGTAAATAAAACTCCATCGATTGCCTTCAATAAAACAATTTAAGTCTGAAGTACAGAAAATGCAGACTTTTTTTCTAGGTAAGGAAAATATATGTTTTCTTCAGTTCACAAATGTAAGTTATTATATATGTTTGCTTAGATCTTATTCTTTTTTTATGATATTTATTTTACTTTAAATTATCTACTGTCATGTGTCCCTTTAAGAAATATTTGTTAAATGTATTTTACAAATCTCATCTAATAACACTATTCTAATATTTAAAATATATATATATTCTACTAATGTATACAGAACATTAAAATAAAAGGTTTCATTCATGTTCAAATTCAAATGCTAAAAATTTTCTAAAATTTTTGTAAATGTTTCTGATTACTTAAAACTTGCTTTTATTAATTTAAAGTTCTGGTGACCAACCTTTCCCCCTTAAATTCGTCTGACACCAGTTTTGTTTAAATAAAAATTTTAACCTAATTTTATCACATAATTTCATACTTTATTTTAACCCTTTATCTATTGACGGTACTTTTAAGTACCATCAAAGAAAACTTTGTATAAAATTTCTCTAATCTGTCTAATAATGAAAGTTGGTTTTGTTTTTATACAAAGTACTTTTCTGGATCACATTTAGAAAGCTAAATATTTTATAAAGTGGTATTTTTCTCAACCTTTTACATAAGTGTAGATCTTCTCTTTTTAAAAATTGTTATATGAAAATTTTGCAACTGTTAATTAATCTAAGTATTCTTGTAAATATTTCACAAAAGCGCTATTACTACCGCATTATTAAATCAGTTTTAATGGAAAACCTTATCTAAATTTCATATTATTATACAGTGATGGAACAGTGGCGCAACAGAGAACTTATTGACGCCGTTAAATGTAATTTGTACTCTTTGTTTTATTTAAGGACAGAGTTTAAGAGATTTTTCTTAGAACGAAGAATATTATTAAAATTTAGTGGTGAGAATCGCACAACTGCTGCGCCACTGTTCCATCACTGTATTATAATATAAATTTTCTAATATACCTTCAGACATCAAGGAAGATAATTATTGAGATGGAACAATTTGTTGATTCATAATTCAGTACATAAAGGGTTAAGGTAAATAATTCTGTTAAAAAATAGTGGTAGGTCTGTGGAACGCGTGTCACATGTTGGCCAAGCCTGATTTAAAGTATAAGATAACGTTTCATTGTTTTCATAGGAGATTAATGTTATAAAGAAAAAAATAAAAATAGAAAATAATTTTATTCTATTTCGGAACCGGTTTGGAAAGTATCCTAATATAAAAAAAAAAAACCTGCAGCTAAGTCAGTCTATGTTGAGAAAGGGTATAGGGACCCAATCAAAGAATAGTTTGGAAATAATTTCGTTGAAAAATATAAAATTATAAAAAATCGAGTTTCGTTTTATTCTAAGTTCCTTTGGTAAAACCGAGGAGCGAGCAATGCCGAGTAACAAACTAACGTAGAGGGCAGTGACTGCTAGTTTGTACAGTTACTATCCGAGAGCATCTGTATGTTTTTCTGAAGCTCTATCTCCCCGCTAACCGTCGGGTGTACAGGATCCAGACCGGTACCATTCAACGACGATAAGTCCCAGTAAGTAATTTCGCACATCCACTGAGATCTAAAATTATTCAGAGGATATATTATAAAAAATATCTCATACAATACTTACTAACAAGCTTCCAGCATCCCGGTAATTGTTTCCCAACATGCCTGGGCCAAATATTATTCTATAAGTGCTGAACCCTTGTTAAACCGACCGCTTTCCTCCACAGGTGGAAAAGTGTCTGTTTTTCCAATACTTTAAAATGTCAATCGCGCAGTGTCCGAAAAAAAAATGATAATTAGGTCACCTGCTGATAATCGGAATCCTCTCTAACGATGGTACTTTTAGTAATTAAAATTAAGTGGTCACATTTGTGACCACCGCTCGTGGAAGGGATACATACACCAACACAATCACAGGGTTTTCAAATGGTCCGCTTTTTGAATACGAGTATTTTCTTAGAACAATTTTATTTTTAGATGTTTCTTGCAAAGTTTTCAGAAACCACTTTCGCAGGCAAATTTTTGCGGAAATTTTGTAGAAATCTACAATGAAATTTTCTGTTAAAAAATATTAGTTCTCAGTTGGCGGGCCATTTGGCCACCCTTTAATCACAATTGCCGGGTACAAGCTGAAAAAAAAAGAAACCTTGCGTTTGATGGAATTTTTCCCTGTTGTAACTGTACATTTGGATTTAAAAAAAATATTAATACTTACTACGATTTTTTTTAAATCTTTGGAGGTCGTTTTAATATCTGTCACTGTTTTCAGCAGTTTTGGTCCCAATCACTGGGGCCGATTTTTTTTTTCTTTTCACTGGCTATGAACATATCATTTCGCGTTTTTTTTTTTTCGCATTGAGAAGGTTGGTATTTTTTCTTTCAATACGTGAATAGAGAAAAATGAGTGTTAAAAATATCAAAATTTAATAACTCGAGTACTAATTGGCGCATTTCAATGCTTTTGGTACCAAAACTTCTTAACTTCGCTTTTCCATTTCATTAGTCGAAGATATCATTTCTCGTCTAAGGGGCGAACGATTTAGAGAAGTACTTACCTTTAACGGTACCTTTCGTTAAAAAAACAAACAAAAAGAAAATATGATTATTTATTAAATATATATATATATATATTTTTTTTTTTCTGCATTTCAATGGACTGGATAAGATATCATTTCTTGTTTTGAAAAAAATACGGCAGGTTATCTTTCTCCTTTTTCATCCAGTGGCACAGGAATCAGCTTTAAGTACGAATGATGATCGTTCTTTTTTCTTTCTTTCTTTCTTTTTCTTTCTTCTCTTTTTCTTTACTTGGATACTATTTGACATGGATATATCATTTCACGGGAGGTTTGATAATTTTTTCATTTTGTTTACATGGTTCGATAGACTTGTAAAGATAAAAAAATATTATTTTATTTTTGTGTATCGGTATTTAATTTAAAAAATTCATGGCTTTGTTGGGTTTTGCGATGCGGTTTAACTCTAAAACGGCCAATTTGACTGGTATCAAATAAATATATATCAATTCAAACCAGAAATTTCTTCATAAGGTAAGTTAAATATAAACCACAATAAAATAGGCAAAATAAATAAGTAAATAATTTAAAATAAAATGTCTAGTGTAAAAATTAGCGTTAAAATTAATGAACAGTTATGAGTGTTCTATTGCATGGTTAAAAATAGGCGTTTTATTATTTTCTCTGGTTATTTGCATTTAAAATAATAACAAAAACGTAACTGTGGTCCTGGCGTTTAAACGAAGAATTTTGTAATTTTTTAAGATGTTTTTATTATTATTTTAACAAGAAAACCAATATATATTGCTGAACGGTTATTTTGTACAGATAAAAGTAATAAGGACACTTGCGTTTAAAAGAATGATTTTTATTTATTTTTATTTTTTTTTACTTTTATTGTATCAATGCAAACAAATGTAACTCAAGAACTAATAGCTCGATTTCGATGTTTTTTATCATTTTTTTATTCAATGAGAAGAAAAAAATGAAATATATTATGTAAAACGCACAATATAGAACTATATTTATTGGATTATTTACCTTTTTAAGAGGAACTGGTTAAAAATTAAAGTGCAATATATCTACATGACAGAATTTAAATCGGTATTCGGAATAATGGCTCCTAAAAGCTGCTATCAGATTAAACAACTTTTAAACTAACTTTTGTGTCAACTCTTGATTTGAGTTTATTTTACGCAAGAAATTGCCTCAACAGCCTGTAAGATAGCGATCAGCATTATCTCTAATTGTTTAGCCACAGTTATAAAACCTCGCGCCAAGCAGCAACTTTTTATCCAATTTCGCTCCTGATGACCCGTTTTGGAACGCAAACGAAATACCTACCACTGGTATTACTATTACTACAGCTACAGCGCCTTGAATACATAACGTGGAAAACGGTTTAACCGTTTTTTAATCCAAAATTTTCGAATTCAAATCAGAAATTCTGAAACAAGGGTTTTTGCTTTAAGAAGTCACAGTACATCTGCCATTAAGTAAGGAAAAGAACATTATAGAGAATTTCTGGTATAAATGCGAAATTTCGGAAAAAAAAACCCTCGTAATGCTTTAAAAAGTGTTAAAACATTGTAGCCGATAAACGTGCAACGATGCGGTACAATAATAGAGCGATCGCAGCGACATCTTCTTTAAAAATCAATTTACCTTTAGCAAACAACGTAACCGTTTCACTATTGACAACATGATCATAATTTCTGTTAATAAAATCTTCTTGTAAGTGTATATTTCAGATTTAACTGATTTTGAAGTTAGTTTTTTATCATATCAGGGAATTAATCTTTTCCACTCTTCTAGCAGATATTCATCCTTTGGTATGCTAAATAGGAATAGTTTCTAGTTTGCTGTCTTGTATCGAGTGCTGCAACCAGGCACAAAAAAATGCGTATGACGTTTTTCGGCCATGATCAATATCATTCATATTTTCAAAGCTTATGAAAATCTCTATCCAAGTTAAAGGAAATACGGTATAATTTAATTATTTAAAAAATTTACCACCAGCTGAAACGTTTTCTCAGTTCGTTTCTTATACAATTTTTGCGTTAAAAAGAGCTAGAAGACAGTTGCGTAGCCAGAGAGTGGTGTCCAAATGCTCTGGAAACCATTTATTTTATAAAGTTTTATTCGCCTTCAATATTGCAGAAAATTCTCCAATCAGATAAGGCAAAAATATTTTTATAAAATTAGTGGTATCCAAAACCATTTGGACCTCCACTCTGTCTACGCCACTGCTAGAAGATGCCGCTGCGATCGACCCAATATCTTTTCAGCATCGTTCTACATTTATCGGATTCAATTTTTTAGTACTCTTTTGTAGTCGTTTTCCACACTATGTGTTCTAGACGTTGTACTTATTACCACTGGTATTAGTAATAACAGTTTTTCCCCCAGCTCCCTTTGTACGAGGAAATGTTGGAAGTAAAATTGGCTTAAAAGTTGGTTGCTTGAAAATTTGTTGAATGCAACTGGATGCAACCGGAGTGGGTTTAGCATACCTGGATGTACCTTCCGGAGTCAGTAAGGCCCCATGCCCTAGGTTCGTTTGGAAATATTTCCGCAAACAAATACAGATTTGTTTGATTCGATGTTCCTATGGAAAAACTGATCAGCGTACCAGGCGAGGCCTGGGTGTCTCATAGGCGCAGATTTCACGGGTGCAAAATAGGCAATGAGGCATAATTATATCAACAATTTTACAAAGGTTTTTTTTCCTATTTAATCTTTGTTATTATTAAGTCAAAAATAACATTTTAAAATTAGTTGCGGAAGTATGCCCGATTTGGCCCGCGCCCCGTTAAGTCGGCGCTCATGGGTAATATATGTTATAATACTTGTTATTTTCCCTATTACACTAAATATATTATTATCAGTTTAGTTTCATATATTAAATGACGATGTGAATAAACACGTCATTTATTTGTCGGAATGCATTACTGATATTTAACAATCAAAATCCGAAACATAACTATTATATACAAATGAAGCTATATCTTCAAGAGACGCAATACATTTTAGTAAACCAGAAACTTGTTCACACCATTAACTGTCAGAACAATCAGTTAAAACACCTTTAGAATGTGACTTGCATTCCATCATATACAAATTTAATCATGGCGAATTCTGTAATGTATATATTTATGAATAAGTTGCGCAATCAAATTACATAATCCAAATATTTATTACATATATATATATTATGTAACTTTTCCTAATTAATGACAATAAGGATAATAATCATTACAAATTGTATAATTTCTTTGAACAAACCAATTTATCTGTATAATAGTAACACTGTTTTTCTTTATAGACTCAAGGTAGTTATGTTATTTAAAATATGATAACATAGTTTTTTTTTATAATTTGTTTAACGAAAATCTTTTTCAGATTTTTTACCTCCTCACTGACTGCTTTTTCATCCACCTAAGCAAAAATTCAGCATTTTTTGATACTGTTCTTTAGCGGGCTTCAACCCCTTCAGGGGCAAAGTACTCTTGAAGCTAAAATATTGAAATCATTGATTGACACCAGGATTCACGAACGAATTTATTTTAAAAGTAAGTAAAAGCTTTTCCTCCTGTACCTTATAAATTCAAAATTTGATTATAAAATTCTGGTGTCAGTGTTGCATTTTGGGATTAAAATTGAGTGGTATATATAATATACCGGTGCCCTTCAAGGGGTTAAATATTTGCTCTTTAGAAATTTTACCTCTTACTGAATTAAACTTTATAACATATACAGGATTCGTACGCTTATACCACAATTCTTTAATAGAATTTTTTGATTTATTTAAATATAGAAAAGACTTACAAACACTGCATTTAAACAAGGCTTCTGCAATCTCTGCTATTTAAATGTTAAATAGAAACATTCTATTAAAAAAATGTGGTAAAAGCGTACGAACCCTGATATATTATATTAGTAGTGACAGTGATTATTCTGATAACTTTGTTAATTAGATTTTAATGAACTAATTAAATACACCGATTCTATTCTCAAAAGAGAACTAATGAACAGCGTATTTTTACTATTAATATACACATCTCAAAAGTAACCACCAAACTGCTCAAATCCCGAAGAAATACAATTGTAAAATTATTCATATTTCATTTAACAAATTAAAAGTTACTAATCTTAACAAATTAAAAGTTACTAATCTTAAAAGTCCTACTGATAGTTTTTTCCAAGTGGAGAATTTTTTTAATTTACTATGAACGCTGTCTTACATTTATAGACCAAGCTGAAAGCTCTCTAAGAACCCTTTTATCTGAACACAAAAACTGCATTACATTAAATGTTTGTCATTTAACTATTGATTATCTAATAACAAAATATGTTAAAATATGTGATGTTATGTAATTAAAAAGTGTCCCTTTTCCGACTATCTTGATTTTTGTGAAACTTTTCCTGTATACAAGAATTAAGTTTCCGAATTAAGTTTCCTCTCTTACGCGCATGAGAGGGTTATTTCGTTCGATAATTCCTCCTATGTCGAAAATCACTAATATCATCCGAAAGATTAGGTGTCTCAGTTTTGCTCATGCTCAAGTGATTTTATACGATTATTTCTCGTTTGGCAAAAATAATTTTCTCCCTTCGTATTTTTAATGATTTTCTACAATTTACTTTTTTTTTTCCGAAATGCATAACTTAGGCCTATGACACATTTCTCCGGCCACCGTGCATTTTCTCTCTATTATTTCTTCACTAAACTTTGTCACCAATTCGTTCTTGTTAGTTAGGTTTGAAATAACTTTAAGGGGAACAACGGTCATTCTGGCACTTTTTTCTATGTATCTTGTATGTTTTAGCAAATTTTAAGGTTTGACTGAAGATTACGCATCCTTTCTTAAGTTTTTCAATTTTTTTCTCTCGATTGTTCCATGTGACCTCGTTGTTTGTTTCATCTCTTCACTCCACCTATTTATATGTTTTCCACCTGAACGGGTGACTTAGTGTTTACATAAAAGGATTCTATCATTCTGCTTTAGTAATGATATTATTATTTTTAGGGTTTCGTTCATCTCACAAAACCTAATTACTCCCGCTCCGTTGTCTGTCTGTCACAGAGCCACTCTCAGAAACTATGTAACTTACAGAGTTGAAACTGTGTATATATATAACTGAATACCAGCTATGAAGCTCAAAATATTAAAATTTGAAAAAATTGTATTATTTTAATAAATAGAGATAAAAAACCAAAATTCTAACAGCCTTTTCGTTATAGCAGTTGCCAAAAATTAAAAATCCACAATGAAATTCATTCTACAATAATTAATTTTCTATTGAACAATTTCCACGTGAAAAATCAAAATGAAATAAAAAGTTTCACCAATTGAAAACAAAAAGGAAAAATCATGCGTCAAGCATAGATTATGTAACACTTTCCAACGCTTCCAAAATAATTTTACAAATCATTATCGTTTAATAAGCTGAAAGATAACATCTAAGCAAACAATTTGGAAAAAGCATAACACATCTAAAAACGTAATTTCAGGAATTTCCAACATATACAATATTCGTAAAAATATTAGAATACTTTTATTCAGCCTTGTATATGATCTATAGATTTGTTTATATATACTACATAGGATGCTAAATTTTAGTTTAGTTAGAAAACGTGTAGCACAGTTTGAAATTCTACTTCCGGAGTTTCTTTCAATAAACGGAAATGTGTTCGATAACGTTTTTGCTGCCCTGTATATTAAATACAGAATTTATACACACCAACTGATTGACAAAAAGTGAGTTAAATTTAAAATCGCGTTCAGCCACTTAAAACGCACTTCCAGGAATTATTGTTAACAGACAGTATAGAATTCTTTTGTGTGTCCCAGTAAATAAACGATGACTGCTATACACACACTATTCTGTAGTAAGCCACTTGTAACGCACCTTAGTGTTATATATAAACTTCAATGCGTTTATAATAGTGAAACATTATTTAATTAAACCGCAAACGATTTTTCTCCATAGACGTAATGTAACGGAATTATTTTGACTATCCCTGTAAATTAACTATAAGTGCTATGCACACCCTATTCCATATTAAGCTTCTTGTAATGCACCTTAGTGATATATATCAATTACAATATGTTTGAAATTGTGTAACAACATTAAAATAAACCGCAAATGATTTTCCCCATAGACCGTAATGTAACGTAATTCTTTTGACTGTCCCTGTAAAGTAACTATAAGTGCTATGCACACCCTATTCCATATTAAGCTTTTTGTAATGCACCAGAGTGTTATATATCAATTACAATGTGTTTGAAATTGTGTAACATCATTAAATTAAGCCGCAAATGAATTTTCCCCATAGGCCGTAATGTAACGGAATTCTTTTGAGTGTCCCTGTAAAAAAACTATAAGTGCTACACACTTCAGTTGAAATAGAAAACATGCTATAAATAACGACAATAACATACAAAAATTGCAGGGCAATCCGAGCATATTTACGGGAGTTAGAGCACGGAGAGACGGTCATACGGCAGACAAACCGAAGTCATAAACACTTTTCAGCTAGGTTGAAAAGTGTTAAAATATTAACATGAAATAAAAATGATTGACGTCATAGTGGTAATAAAACGGAAATTTTCAAACATGTCTCAATAATACAAGGAATATGAGTATATGTGTACAGATTAATATCACGTCATTAGAGAATTTAAAAGAAATCTGACGTCATATTGGAAGTTTAACGAATTTTTCAAATGTTTGAGAATAATACAAAGCGAGTATCAATATGAGTAATAGAGAATAGAAAATGTATGAGTTTGAGAAACATATTGAATCATGATAAAAATCCGATTATGGAAATATTCGCATATTTTAACATTTTGAAGGTGTACAACACGTTTAATTTTGAAATAATTTTTTTTAATATCGCATTTAGTCCGCATTTAGTCGCATTTAGTACTGTTATGAGAGAATATAACAGCGGGCTGGTTTAGATATTCGAAAAAACGACAAAATAGACCGGTAAATTTTTACTTTATAAAAACATTACTTTTTTTTTTTTTTTTTTTGCTAAATGAAATTTATTTGGATTTATTAAAGAAAGGATAAAGTGTTTTGAAAGGAATGTTAAACGAAACCCTTTGGGCGATCTTCGATCACACTTACTCACTTGTTTTTTGTTGGTTTGGAGGTGCGGTTGGTACAATACTTCAAACATAATGAACTTAAATGTATCTATGAGATGTACGGTAACATGTTTTCTCTAGAGTATATAGTAAAGAGTATTTATAGTTCGTTTACAGGAGAGAACAAAAATATAATACATTACAAAAGAACTCCATTATATTATGGTCATTGGAAGAAAATCGCTTGCGTATATTTTTAATGATGATACGCTATTTCAAACACAATGAAATGATTATACATTACTGATGTAAACTACAACATGTTTTATACAGAATATTGGATGTATAGGATTTATTGTTTATTTACAGAGACGCTCAAAGGAAATTGGTTAAAAGAGTGACTTGATCTATACCTGCTGGATGTGCGTTTAAAGCTGTGGGATACATTTTTAAATTTATACCTATATATATATATAATCTTACGAAGTGTGTAGATCATATACAGGACTCTACGAATAGATTTGCACACACTGACTATGGGCAGCGATATCTGAAAATGGTTTTTAAATTGTTTATTTAGATTTCTCATTTGACTATCTGAAAACATGAAGATTTTTAACAATATTCTGATAGATTTGGAAAATCGTTCATAGTCTATGCATTTATGCGTGAACATTCGTTCTTGTTTATCAATAATTAAAGATAAAACAAAGAGTGCACACTGGAGTCGGTATAGTTATCTACAGGGTTAAACCAACTAAATGCAAAACTGAAAGTAGTAATGGTTGATTCTCATTCATGCCAAAAATATATATTATTTTGATAAAAGGCTAATTTTTAGATCAAGTTCCTGGCAGGTTTTCAGAAGTGCAAGAGTTTGAAACCAATAAATGATCAAAAGTAATTTGTTAATTACTAAACTATTCGTAACTAAACAGTTATGTGTATCTTTAGAAAAGAGTGGTTTGTTCTAAGATAATTTTAATGGTTAGTTTATTCAAAGCATTGTTAAAGATTAAACACCAGTAACTCCCCGATTTAATGATTTCAGAAATTTTCGGAATCTTTGTCTTTAGCTGAAAATTTATCGACCAATTACATTATCGCTTAAAATATTTTAGAGTAATCCTTTTAATTTTTTTTTAAATTCTACACGTTTACTTTAAAATTGCATAAGCGTTAAAACAAAATTAAACGGATTTATCTATTACGGCACTCTTCTTTGAATTAAGCAAAAGTCAACTTTAAAACAATTTGTTATTTTTGACCATTCCGATAATTTTAGTTTAGAAATAAATGCTTTTAAGTTGTTTTAAAGAAAGAGTATGGAAATACAAAAAAAGAAAATAATAATCAGTTTTATTGGAAGATTTTATTAAAGTGTTATGATGACTGGAAAAATAAATTTCATTAATGCATACATTCATTAATACATAATAAATTACTAGGCAATCTATTAAATAATATATAATAAATTACTTTAGTAACATACAAGTGGATTTCTTCATTGCTAATCCCGACAGACTTAAAAATGTCCCAAGCCGGGAATCGAACATGGGACCCCAGAATAGTGCTCTGAGGTTTTACCACTGAGCTACAAGGAATGATATCCCAACTCGGCATCGCTCACTCTTATATATATGACGGACAGGCTGCAATCGCTGCTCAGGATGGAAACTATCATCCAGAGCACACAAAGCATGTGACAAACTTTTGACGACAATATTTTTCACAGCAAGCATAGAAAAGTCCGTACAAGTAAATTTCTAATTAATTTTTCAATTGATTGTTAAGTTTTGAGTGAAAATTCGCCCAAAATTAATGAGTAACATACAATTGGATTTTTTCATTGCTAAACTTAGCGTAAAGCCGACAGCAGAGATGCCAAGCTCCCACTAATCAACCTTAATTTTTTTATTAATTTAACCCAGTTTAACAATGTTTCAAACCAGAAAATGTATTTGATGAATCTTTATTTATTTAACTTAATATCTCTATATAACAAAGTCATTAAATAATAAGCCCAGTCAGATAAATGGGAAACTTTTCGCAAGTTGAAAATAGTGCCATCTAGCGGATGGGATGCTTGCATTCGGCACCAAGAATATTTTAATAAAATTTTGCTTCTAAAATTAAAGCTTAAAATAAGGAGTTTATATTTTCTAAAAAAGTCGTTTGTAAATTCCGGTGTCAGTCAGTAATTTCACATCTTACGAACAGAATTTGTCTGTGCCGGAAAGGGTTAATTGCATAGTGATGTAAATTTCCATCACTTTTCATTTAACTTTTAATAAATAAATCAACTTCTTCGCCACCTTTATATTTATATAGAAATATTAATCCAGTAAATTTCCCCATTTTTTTTTCATTATAGTTTTAGCTATAATGTAAAAGATCCCAATAATTAGCAAGCTTTTAAAGGAAGTGTAAAAACAAAACATCAATACAAACGATAAAAATCGTATCGTTTCTTTGCGACGCAATTCTGTTCCGCCTTCCTTCCGCAGCAGATGAAGTGGCGCTAGTGTCCCCGCTAATAAATTTAACACTATCTGACTGGGCTTATTATTTAACGGCTTTGCTATATAAAGTTGTCTGCAACTCGGAAGCCCTTAACCGACATCAACTGCTCAGCAACTGTTCGGAAACATGGAATATATTTAATTCAATTTCTTAAAAAAATTTCTGGTGCGAAACGTTTTAAACCTGGGTCAAACTAACCTCCTATTACGGAAGATTAGTGAGAGATTGGTACTTCTGCGACAGAATGAAAAATGTCTTCCTGGCTTAGGACATTTTTCACTCTGTCGGCTATACGCTCAGCTTAGGAATGAAGAAATCCACTTGTCTGTTACTCATTAATTTCGCTCCTTAACAATTAATTTAAAAATTAATTAGAAATTTACTAATATATTACTTATTTAATACATTAAACTTTTCAGGTGCAAAGTACCTCTGTTGATAAATGTTGAAATGATTGAATGATACCAGGATATGCAAACAAATTTATGTGTAAATAAGTAAAAGCTTTTCTTCACGCGCACTATAAAACCAAAACTTTATTCGAAAATACTGGTGGAATTGTGGCATTTAGGGATTAAAATTAAGTGAGATATAAAATATCCAAACGCTCTTCAAGGTGTTAAATAATGCATAATAAATAAACACTTTCTAATTTTTGAACTAAATTCATGCTTTAATACATTTTATCTCTTTCTAACCATCCATTCTAACTATAACCTTCCTATTACCATCATACGTACATATATGCTTGCCCATGTGTTTTCCAAGATCCGTGTAACTAAGTTATATTAGCTGCGTTACGGTTAGCCGGTTTCAAATCTTGTCAATAGCAGTTTTCATTTATTTTTTTGTTTTGGCAACTGCAGACGGTGTCATCTTAGATACATAGCTGCTTACTTTGGGGCTTTCCCAATACCATAAAATTTATTAGAATTTTTGGCCTTATTAATCGCAGATTTTGGCGAATAAATAAAGTACAATTCACTACAATAGGACCCGTATTTAACAAGGAGCTCGGGACACAGAAAAATGTTCGTTAAATCCGGTCGCTCGCTAGTTAATAACTAATAGTATATACATAAAAAACAACTTACGCAAATTACAGCTTGGTAATCTTTATTGAGAACAGGAACAATATTCATCCAAAGTTGTTTGAGTTTACAAAATTTAATTTCTTTCAATTTTCGTCTTAAAGCACTTAATGCATTAAATGTTGCATCATCATTACTTTTTCATTGCTTCAAAAAGCTGTTCTAGGTTTTGTAATGACTCTTCAGCACAATCATGTGTCAGCGTTTTAAGTACAGTTTCTTCTTCCGAGTCACTATCACTTGCATCTTCCTGCTCCTGGGCTTTTACCACTTCCACGACGATATCCTCAGTGGAGAGTAAGCCCGAAGTTAAGACACCGTCATCAACGTTATTGTACTCATCGATGTTTAAAACATCGTTAAACTTCTCAGTGTTACTTTGTTAAAACCAGACTGAGAGTGGCAAGTCATCTTCATCCTCGAAGTCACCTTCATTTCTGTCAATCCATCCAGCTTTCCTGTAACAATTTTGGATACAGGATTGAGTCACACTTCCCCAAGCATCTGTCATCAGGTGTATAGCGTCAAGAACAGAAATTTTAAGATCCTGATCTTTTTCCTTTCTCTCTAGCATCATGAGAATCAATTGCTTTCTATAATAGTATTTGAAGCTGCAAATAACACCTTGATCGAGAGGCTGTAACACTGAGGTTGAGTTAGGCGGTAAAAAAAACAAGCTTTATGTTTTTTAAATTGCTGACCTAGGTATTGCTAGTATTGGTGTTAAAATTTGAGAAACCGTACAAAAGCTGGAAAAAAAATTCGCCTATGACAGCTGTCTTTTTTGTGTCAGCGCGCCAATGTTGCCAGATTGGGGACTTTTTTAATTCAAATTGTTTGATTGTCACCGCTTTTTAATAATAGAAATAATTGGCCTATTGAAGAGTAGATTAAAAATTCTGAAAAATAAGGCGAATTATACTATTTAAAAAAAGTGGTGAGAGTCAAATAATCTGAATTTAAAAAGTCCCCAATCTGGCAACACTCCAGCACGCAGATCTAGAATTCAGTGAGCGATGGAAGAGTATAAACGCGCTGACATATCCGGGAAATTTACAATCAAAACATGTTAATCGTTCAATAGAAACCGACCACATCCCAGGTTTTGAAAATATTAATTAAATCTAACTACAATAATTATAAAAGTAGAAATTTTCTAGAGGGTTGGTTTACAAGTTTACAAAAAACTCCCCTAAACGCAGCATGCACAATTAGACCAGTATGTGTGGCCCTACTATGACATATACTCTATGGTGATTTATTACTTCAAATACACATTTTGAACGTGAATATGTGTAAACAATAACTTTGTTTTTCGATTGACATTTGCACTGATGAGTAGTATGTTCCAAGCTTGAAACATCTACAATAATTCATTTTATTTTGCAATATGAATGTGTTTTTTAGTTTATTAAATGTCTTTTTTTTATTTTAAATTCTAATACAGACGCAATATGTTCAGCTATTTGAAAAAGAATACATAATCTTTAAAAATAATTGCAAATAATTAATGAAAAAACAACTAGTGGTCAATCGAATGTCTTTTAATGATTAAACCACGTACTGTAAATGAAAGTGGATTACCTATCCCTTATCTGGTGTGAGAATTCCAGATTCTTCTACTAAGACACGCATAGATTTGCAAGACTATTCAATTATTCTTACTTAAGATATCACAAAGGATACAATCAGAAGTGTTTATGCTACTTAATGGATTACTCACGCCTTTCTTGTGTAAAAAAAACCAAAAAAACAAAAACAAAAACACTAAAAATATCACGAAAGCATGCAGTGCAAATGAATGAAAAAGCTATTGACACATAACGGAAAGAAGAATGAATATTATATTATCAGGGTCCGTACGCTTTTACCACATGCTTTAAATGTAATTTTTCTATTTAATATTTAAATAGCAGAATTTGTAGACGCCTTGATTAATTACACGATTTGTAATAGTTTTCTGTATTTAAATAAGGCGAAAAATTCTATTAAAAAATTGTGGCAAGAGCTTACGAACCCTGGCTACAATTTGGGTTCTTAAAAAATATACTGTATTTATTATTCTTTATTTTATATAAAAAAATTATTATAATATATATATATATATATAATAATAATTATATATATATATATATATATATATATATATATGTGTGTGTGTGTGTGTGTGTGTGTGTGTGTGTGTGTGTCAAGAGGTATTTTCCTAGTATTACAGAAAAAAACATAACAGTTAGCCGTTAGCCTTATATATATTTTTGTTATATTTAAACCATGCACTTTAAATAAAAGTTACTACCTGTTCGATTTTGACTGAGAGAATGTTTCAAGCTACTTCTGACACCCAGGTAGAATGTCTGGAGTGATTTTTTTATAAAATTTTTAAGGTGCCTCAAGAGAAATAATTATAATAAATTGCTAATACATCTATGGTATTTGAGAATGAATGATTTAAAAAAAAATGCACTGAAAATGTACATAAGCAGTGAAGCATATGATTAAAAAAATGTCCACAACATAAGAAATAGATGAAAAATTTAAATTATAAGACAGTTTTAACAGTTTTAAAAAATACTTTTTTATTTCCTTAATGCAAAAATATCAAAAGTTATTTTCGTAGTATTACAGAAAAATACTTTAAAACAGATTTTAAAAATTTCACTGAAGATGCAGATATGCAGTGAAGCATAGAGAAAAAAAAATCCACAATATAAGAAATAGAAGAAAAAATTAAATTATACGAGAGTTTTAATTATTTTTAAATATATTTTTTCATTTTAAATTTTCCGTATTTAGGAAAAAAAAAATTCTTTATAATGGGATGAAATCCAAAGGGAATTAAATGTTATAGTATAAAACGCAATTAGAGAATATTTCAAACTTATATTTCTTGGATTTCCTAGGTGTATAGCACTAAAATTGATCTTAATCGAAACCTTAAAAATATCAGAAATTAATGAGATAAATATAAAAATAATTATAAAACAAATGCATCTCATTCTGCAAATAAAGGCACTGCTAATGAATAGGAATTAATTGCAGTCGCACCCAGTTAAAACAAGGAGCAAGTCCTCGTATTAACCCTTACTCTTAATAAATATGAAGATAATAATTATCTAATAGAACTAATAGAATAAAGCTAATAGAACATTAACCCTCCAGCCGCGGGTAACGCTCCTATCGCGTTTCACGTATTCTATACAATTTCGCGGGCTACGCTATTTTGGCGTTTCCTACAATTTTTATAGTACTTAGGCATCGGGAAACTCTATTTCTTCGTTGAATCTATCTTCTTTTATTTAGAAATAGAGAGAATCGTTTACAAATTATAATACATATATCATTTCATATACTAGATCATTCCGGAAAGTTCTGCGGTTTTTGAAATATTTTGAATCCATAAATGCCACATCTCCACCGGAATTTTGATATAAAACTTTGTTTTTATGATGTACATGAAGAAACTGCTTTTAATTATTTACAAATAAATTTGTTTTTAAATTCCGGTGATACTCAATCCTTATAACTATTATAAGTGGCGAATAAAAATAGGCCGCGGTTTACATAAGAAAATAGAAACATCGCCCGCTGAAATGGCGAGGTGTTTGCTATTACAAAGCGATCTCCCACAATTATTTTGGGATGAAGCTATTAATTGTGCGATATACGTAATCGCTGCCCTTCACGAAGTTTAACTTATAACAAAACACCTTACGAAGTATTTTTTGGCATCAAGCCAACTTTATCATATTTTAACCCTTTTTATCCTGACTGTACTTATAAGTACCACTTTAACCCCTTCGCCACGAGCGTCTTTTACAGAATTTTTAATCTGTTACCACCGGTTTTTCAAATGAGAAATTTTTACGTAATTGAATCGCAAAAATACTATGATTAGATAAGGAAAACTTTTCAAAAAAAAAAAAAAAAAAAAAAAAAACTGGTGGGAATAATCGAGGATTCTGAGAATCTAAAAAGTAGCTGGAAAATTAATTCAGGATATAAAGGGTTAAAACATTTGGGCAAAACTGTTTTGTACTAAGTAAAAGGCAAAGTAAAGGAAAATTGATCTTAGATCAGAAGAGCATATTTTTGTTGGATATTTTTGTTTGGTTTGATTCAAATGAATCAAAAGCGCATAGGATGTGGAATAATAATTCCAGTAAAATTATTGTAAGCCGAGTCGTCCGATTTATGAACGACTTTGAAAACGATCTTCCTACAAACAGAGAAATAAAATTAATTTTCCCTTTCTCTTAAAATGATTAATATAACACGATTACGCAAAAATCAGAAATATCTCCTCCCGTCAAAAATGAACTAGACAGCTGCGATGGCGAGAGTGAAGTTGATACGCAGAAAAGAAAGATTTAAAAATCTTTATTCTGCATTTAAATTGCCAAATTATGTGCATTTTGATAATGTCACATAATTTCAAACATAAAGCAATTTATGAATTGCACTATAAGTTTCTTACTCAAAAGTATGGTGTGCACATTTGTCGTTCATTTACAGGGATACAAAAAATAATTTGGCTACAATACAGTCTATGAGCGATAATTTCTCGAAGTTCGTTTTCAACGATTGTTGGCGTTTTTAAGTTTAACTAGATTATTGCATAGTACACGGTGTGTATAAATTCTATTGATCATATACAGGATTCACAAAGGAATTCGTAAGTAATATTGACTATGGGAATACATTTCTTAAGGATCGTTTTAAATTATGTCATGTTTTTTCCTGCTGTACTACATTTAGTATACTAATATAGAAGTTAATGTGAAATATAAAAAAATACATATACGCAAAAAACAACATACATTGCCGTTTATAGTTGATAATTCCTGAAGTGCGTTTTAAGTTGTGTTATGCCTTCTTTACCTAAATTCAATTTCAGCTTAATATGTGGCATGCAGACTTTTGTCTAGATAATATACACAGCTGTACAAAAGAATTCCAGGCTATTCCATCTAGTAACGCAAATTGCTGAAAGTGAATTTTGTAACTGAACTAAATTTTAGCAAGCTATGTAGTACATATGCAAAATATATATATCATATACTGGGCTGTGCAAAATAATTAGACTACTTTTATATTACTATGGAAGGTAATTGATAAAACTGGATTTTAAAATATGTTATATGTCTCCGTTTACCTTATTTAACTGTAAAGTTTCGTTACAATTTTCTAGATGCGTTGGAAAGTGATTCATAATCTATACTTGGCGCCTGAGTTTTCATTCTTGTTTAACATTTAAAAGATTTCGAACTGTAGTTTCCACATTTTAAGCTGCAATACCTCAAAGCAATGGATCTGTAATTTTCTTTTTAGGAAAGGGATATTTATAAAATCGTTAAAAAAGAATTAAGTGTTTTAAAATTCAATTACTTTTTTTTAACTTTTATAAAGATTAGCTGCATTCATTATTAGTATTTATAATAAATAACTAAAATTCTTACAATTTGAATACATTTTGAGTAGTCATAAAAAAAATATGAAAAAAGAAACATTTATTTCCACGTCATTTTTTCCTATTTAAATCAAATTCCAAAGTCAGTTTAAACAAGAATGAAAAATCATTAGTCAAGCATAGATTATGAAACACTTTCGAACGCATACTGAATACTGAAACAAAACTTCAAAATTTACTAGTTAAACAAGTTAGAAAATGCATAACACATTTGAAAATCCTATTTCAGCAATTACTACCAATATTCGAACAAAATATCAGATTCCTTTTATGTAGCCCTGTATATGATCTATAGATTTGTATGTATACTACACAGTATTACTAAAATTTTATTTCAGTTAGGAAATACATAGGACATTTGAAAATTCCCTTTCATCAATTTACGTCAATAAACGGAAATATAAGTGTGATCTTTTGAGCAGCCCTGTATATGATCTATAGAATTTATATGCACCAACTAATATGATAAGAATCAGTTACATTTAAAAACACGTATCACAACTGAAAACGAGTTTCCTGCAATTGATTTTCATAGACTGTACTGTAACCAAATTCCTTTGAGTGTCCCTGTAAATAAAAATTATTAGATACATTCTGTGCACACTATATTCTACAGTAAGAACTTGTAGTGCACCTAAGTGATACGTATCAATTTGGATGTGTTTAAAACATTGTAACATCATTAAAATACGCCGCAAACGATTTTTTCCCATAGACCGCAATGTAACGTAATTTTTTGAGTGTCCCTGTAAAATAACCATAACTGCTATACACTTCATTTTCAATACCAAACATGCCTTAGTAAACCCCAAAAACATATATCAATTTCATGGTAATCCGAGTATATTTACTCGAGTTAGAGCACGGGCAGACGGCAGACATACGAGAGACAGACAGACAGCAGACTGACAAAACAAATTTATAAAAACTTTTAAACTATATTGGAAAGTGCTAAAAAACGCAATCTTTTCATATGTGTTACTGAGACTACATTACGAACAATTGAGGCACTAAGTTTTATATTTTGTCTTCATTCTTTTTATGTAAAAATACACAGAATATCGTGAAAATGTGTTGGTATAAACAAAAAAAAAAAAAAAAAAAAAAAAAAAAACAGAAATAAAGTTACCTGCTTGTGTTTCAAACGATGTTGCCAATAATGTGGATTTTTTAAAATCAGAAATACATAATTATTTTCTATATTTATATTTTATTATTTAGTGACAGATTAAATAACACGAATCTTACTATTTGGAGATAGTAGTATATTTTTTAAACAATTAACTTTTAATATGGCAACGTTGCTTCCAAATGCAAATATTCCGCTAAATAAAAGTGAATTTCATTTTTTTCCCCTTTAAAAACGCTTCGCATATCTCATGTGACATTTCGCAGAATCTTCCACGAAGTACCTATTGTTCTCGATTTTGCTTGCGTCATAATTTACGTCATGTAAAAAGATGTGGATTATTCTGGGTGTGTATTTCCTAATTCACGGTCAACTAAATATATATACTTTTAAAATAACATCCTTCCTGTTTAATCTCAAAATATATATTGCTTATTCTATGGTTTATATGATTTTTAAACTGACATGGAATTTTTTTTTCCTATTTATATGGCAATCCTTAAATTTAAATTACATTTACTTAAAAATATCAGTTATTTAAAGAACGAATTATTATCCACATTATAAGGAAAAATTATGTATTGTAATTAAATTGTAATTATTGAATTATTGTAATTAATATAATTAAAAATTACAGTGCATTATAATTTAATTACCGTAATTTCTGGTGTATAAGCGGCGGCTCAAATATATCTGTTTCCGACCAGAAAGTTCATTTGATAAAATTTAAGCTATTTAAACATGGAAATTATTTGGCCTTATTTAATTTAAAAAAATTCTGGTTCGTAACAAAATTTTTTTAGCCGCGACTTATACACCGGAAATTACGGTACTATATATTACAATGAGGTTATTTCACCGGTTAAAGTTACAAGTTTAATACTTTGAGTCGTCATTCATGTTATGCAAGAATATGTTGAAATAGGGAAGGACATATATATTGATATAACGTAAAACTAGAAAATCTGCAGAACAGGTGCCTCAACGTCACCTCTACAAGACATTTTATTGTTTATCTTACTTTTCATATATTATCTAATGTACATGTCAACCACCGGATTTTTTTATAATAAATAAAACTTACTTGAAATCAGAAATTTATATAGTAAATGAAATGAACACATTAGTGACAGCTAACTCTCGTCTTTTAAACAGGAAGCTTCGTCTATGAGCGGGATACATGAATACATTACCAGACCTGCCAAGTCTCCGGCTTTTTGAACACCAGTAATTTAGTACAAAAAATGTTGTTTTGTTGAATCGGAGCAATTTGAAATTTAAAAGAACAACATTTTCTCAAAAAAATTACTGGTGTTCAAAAAGCCGGAGACTTGGCAACTCTGCATTACATTATTTGATAGAAAAAAATTTCTGTTTGCGTTTATATTATAATTGAATGTATATAATAATGGTATTGTTTCCAATCGAAGTATTTACATGCATAATATTCTTTGTAAAATTACGAATTTTGTGCACTTTTTTTAAGAAATAATATTCACATAAAAAGCTAAAATTTCGCCCGTGGGCGGAATTAAACAAGTCCAAAAGACGTAAATTAGCGTTTTTTGTCAGTAATGTGTTCAGAAACTAGTGTTCGACCGAAACTAGTTTTTAAGACCGAATCTGAATTTCGGTTATCTTCCTAGTTTCAGCCAAAAACGATCACGAAAATTAAAAAAAATATATTTTAAGTAATTAATACATACATACACGCACACACATATATATACAATTATTAATTAATTATACGTATATAGAAACACATTTATAACAAATATGCAGACAACATACAGATATATGTGTGTATGTATAAGTTTAAAAAACCATAAATCATAATAATTTTTTTCTAGTTTACTACTTTGTAGCTACCAATAATCCAATAATAATAGGGAATAATTAATGAACAATGTAGATAAAAAATAACGTGCAAATTGAGTAAAAAATATTTAATTTTTAACTATACAGAGATATTCAGTTTTTTTAACATTTTGCTTTTAAATTAATTAAAATAAACTAATTAAAAGAGTGCGCAGTTGCCCACTCAAGGTATTTGTTATTAAGAATGTATCATTCATCAAAAGTCAGACTAAAAAAGATATCGTATATATTATTTCTCCTGTCAACATCCCTATTTCTAAGAAAATACGAAACGCAGAACTACGAATGAGATACCATATGAAAGGATGTTGAACAGGCTTCTGACATAGCACAAATACATTTTCCTAAAACATGTTTTTGATTAAAATTTACTGATAATTAAAAATTAAATCGGCATTGTTTTCATAAATGAAATTAAACTTTTTTCCTGAAATTAATGTTGCCACAAAAATAAATACCGCATTATATATTGCTCAGCAATAATTATATATAAAAAAAATGTAAAATAAAGATTGCTGCAAGGGTTTATTTTATATTTTTGATTAAAGAGCAAAATTTAAATTCAAATGCTCAATTTATTTTTCTTTGTCCCATGTTTTTTTTTTCCCGAAACAGATGATGTTATCTTCTAATGCAGTTAAAATACGATTGATAATTTTTTTTCCCTTAGCTATCAGCGATCAGTTTTTACTGTAACTTTGATGGGATAAATGAGGCGATATTCTGGCGACTAATGTTGTTTGCAGATATTTTTAGTCCTTATTTTTTATATATATAAAATTAACCTTGCATTAAAAAAAATTATTAAAAGGCAGTGCGAAATCTTCGCACGGGTCCACTGGTATATATATAAAAGCGAAAATAAGCTCTCAAATTTGACTAAAATAGGAACATTAGCATTAACATTAAGAACACTTTAACCCTTTAACGGATAAAGCACTTCAATTGCAAAAATGTTGAAATAAATGATTGACACCGGAAATTATAAACAGATTTATTTTTATATAATAAAAAAGCGATATTTCTATTCTTAATAAATGGAAAACATTTCAATTAAAATTCTGCTGTAACTGTTGAATTTCGTAATTAAAATTTTGTGGTTTCGTGGCGAAACCAATGTTCGTTAAAGGGTTAAGACCAGAAATGCATAATTAATAATTTTATTTATCATTTCAAAAGTGTCATCCTCAAATTGGGACATATTTAACATCATTGAGTACTTTAACTAAATTTTAAAATAAAGTCATAATAAATCTGAATCAATCTGCATTCTTCCCAGATAAAAATTTGCTCACCTCAAACAAAACTTGTCGTTGGGGGTCACCGTAATACTTACCCATCGTGGATATGCATAATATAAAATATTAAAATAAAAAATGTGTAAACTACTTATAAAATCCATTGCAATTCAAATAAAATCGTGGCTTGATGACGTCACAAACTTTAAAGGTTCGATTATTGAATTGCTTGAAAGAAACATCTTTATAACTCCAAAAATAATAATCCTATTAACTAGCGGTTTATTGCATCTGATTAAGCGTCAAATTTCCAATTAAAATATATCTTTGAAATGAAATTTGGATGAAATACAGGGTCATGAAAAATCAAAGAGTGTGGAAAATAGGATTCCAAATATCTCGGCAACTAATCATCCGATCGACTTCATGCTTTATGCAAAATTTATGTTTTTTTATTGTCTTTTATATTCATTTCTTAAAATAAACAATTTCGAAAATTTTTATATACCTTTTATCAGAACGAATATTTCGAGAGTTCGA
Source organism: Maratus michaelseni (assembly GCA_963931845.1). Classification (NCBI taxonomy): domain Eukaryota; kingdom Metazoa; phylum Arthropoda; class Arachnida; order Araneae; family Salticidae; genus Maratus; species Maratus michaelseni. Next base: position 221,077,782 of record OZ007595.1, read on the forward strand.
AAAAAATAGTTCCGGTTAATCGAGGTTATTGAAATGAAATAGGCTTCTTCCCATTATTACATTCTAATTACATACCAAATTGCAAGTCTTTATCTCAATTTTTTCGGGAGATAGAGCGTTTACAGACACACAGACACACAGACGGACGGCAAAATTTTTTTTTCTAAAAATAAGTTTTTCGAAATCTCCAGTGTCTGAAACGTGTAAATCCGTCAAAAAAAATTTTTCGATTAAAGTTTTTATTTGAATAAAACCTAATCTACTTCAGTGTATATATATATATATATATATATATATATATATATATATATATATATATATATAAACTCCAAAATTTACAAGTAAACAAGAATGAAAAATCATTCATCAGATATATATTCCGAAACATTTTCCAACACCAATGGAATATTATTGTTAAATTTCATTTTTTGTATGCATTGAAATGAGTAAGTAATTTAAATAAAATGCACCGCAAAGGATTTTTCTCCATACGCCATAATGCAATGAAATTATTTTGAGTGTCCTTTAAACAATCTATAAATGCTCTACATTTCATTTTCACTACTGAACATTCCATAGTTAATCTCAATAACATATGTAACTTCCAGGTAAATCCGAGTATATTTACGCGAGTCAGAGCACGGTTGGACTAACAGACGGACAGACAGACAAGCCTAATTCATATACACTTTTCAATAATGTAGGGAAGAAATGCAGCAGTTTATATGCCCAATGAACTCTATTAGGGAAGCAGCGGCAGCAGCATTAGTTACTTTTTCTTACAATAGAGAGATACTTTCACTTTCGGAACCTGAATCAAAATAGAATATGAAAATATTTAAAAAAAATGACACGGTTAGAGATTGACTTCAACTATCATACGGGGACAAAATGATTTAAAAATATTGAACTGTAAGCGATAAATTTTAAAGAAAAGCTGCATTGGTTTAACATTAGTTTACAGAAACTTATTAGACTGCCTTCAAATAATTACTGGAGAGAATATAATACTGAACAATTAAGAAAGTTAAAAACTCAGCAGGGATTCATGCAGAAAGTGACTGAGTATCACCTTGCACTAGAAATTCCTAGTAATCCTGAAAAGCTGCTTCCAATGTTGAACCCGACAGAGTTACCTTGTATACGAGGTAATACCGATTTGCTGTATCCAATTAGGAAAAAAGATGCTGGGGATAAAGAGTTACATGCATATGCAATGGAAACTATTTATACTAGGTATCCCATAAAAGAATGGCTCCACGTTTATACGGACGGCTCCAGACTCTCTTTGGAAGAGAATGCGGGTGCTGGAATCTACTCGGAACTCTTCGCATTTTATGCATCCATGGGAACAAACACAACACCGTTCGATGGAGAGGTGCAGGCTATCTGTATTGCCACACAACAGCTAATTATACGAGAAAAAGATTTCAAAAAAATTTTATCGGATTCAATCTCTGCTATTCAAGCAATAACTTCCTTTAAGATCCCCGACTCAAGAAGAATTGAGGAGTGCAGGAAAAATTTTAAGCAACTAAAAGAGAGTGGAAAGGAAGTGGAACTACAATGGATCCCGGCCCATTGTGGAATATACGGGAATGAAGCGGCTGACCAACTAGCCAAAAAAGGAACTAAAATAATACAAACACCAAGCAGTGAAATACCTTTCAATTCAATATCAAGAATTATAAAGAGAAAAATGGACTCTCAATATGAAAGGAGAAAACTAGGTGAAATCGAAAATAAAGAATGGAAAAATGCAATAGCTCATGTCCTTGCAGCACCTAGAATAACAAGTGTTGCCTTATTTAGACTTGCCACGGGACACGATTGTCTACCTAATTACCTTTTCAGATTTGGTATTCTTGAAAGTCCAAATTACCCTATTTGTGGAGAGGATGTAATCTTGAATGCACAGCATTTACCACTGTGCCCCGCACTATCAAGTAACAGCATATCTGGTAGATATTGGGAGGCCAGGGAACTAATGAGGACCTCAGAGCATCAGCCTAATTGATTGTATTCCCTGTTTACAGTTGACTTTTTGTTTTCTCTAAAGTCTCTATATGTCATATGTCACCCTTGTTTCATTTGTTGTTCCGTTTATTCTTCAATTGTTTTGGTGGCATATAATAGTGTATAGATGTTTGTCTAAGTGCTATTGCTTTGAAAAAAAAAAAAAAAAACATTAGCTTACAGATGTCTACGCTTGACTACTATAGTATCTTATTGCAAGGCGCATATCCATTCTTTCGAATTTCCATGAAGTATAGCTCCACTATTTTTAATTTGAAATTTTCAATTTAATACCTCAATCGCAGAATTCTTAATCACTTCAATCAATCATAGAATTTGTAATATTTTCTGAGATTAAATAAGGTGCGAAGTCTATAAAAATACAGGTAATATTGTGCGCAAACTGTTAATGTTCTTTTAATCCCTTGAAGGGCACCGGTATATTATATATACCACTTAATTTTAATCCCAAAATGTCACAATGACACCAGAATTTTAAAATCAAATTTTGAATTTATAAGGTACATGAGGAAAAGCTTTATTCATCTTCAAATAAATTCGTTCGTGAATCCTGGTGTCAATCAATCATTTCAATATATTAGCTACAAGAGTGCTTTGCCCCTAAAGGGGTTAAAGTGCTGCACGAAAGATGTTAGATTTATTGCTATGAGCCATAATTGCGAGAAGTGTGTTTTTCGCTGTGTTATACGTTTTCAACCCTCACTAAATGTTAGTTGATTATGTGGTGGGAATGAATACTATTATAAATCATTTATCACATATATATAACTACCCAAAGTAATTTAATTAACTTATATCGACTGTTATTGCTGAAACTGTGTTCTAAACTATGTTACGCCTTTTTGACATGAACGAAATTTTCGATACTATTGGCGTGAGAATAATAAAGATATCTTCATGTACAGAGCTGCACAAAAAGACATGGATACATTGCCGTATATTAAAGATGATTACCTGAAAAGCGTTTTGAATTGTGTTATGCCGCAGTTACGTAGCCAGGGTGGAAGGTCCAGATGCTTTTAATACCACCAATTTTATAAAATTTTCTTTGTCTTATCTAATCGTATAAATTTTTGCAATAATGAAACGGAAGAAAAATGTACGATATTCTGGTATCCAGAGCATTTGGACCTCCTCCCGGACTACGCCACTGATTATGCATTTTTACTAAATGCAAGTATAGTACAGTGACCTCTCACTTATACGTGATGTTCAGTAATTACTTTTTAGTACAGTTAAATTTTTGATTGTTTTTTAGTGCAGTACATTTTCAACCCCTTCAGGGGCAAAGTACTCTTGTAGCTAAAATATTGAAATGATTGATTGTCACCAGGATTCACGAACAAATTTATTTTAAAAGTAAGTAAAAGCTACAACATTAAAGAAGTGAATATAAAACATCACATATTTTTACTAAATGGTGTATACAAATTAAAAATTTTATACATACATTAATATTAAAAATATCGACGTTTCGACCACCATCTATGGTCATCTTCAGGAAAATTTTCTTATATTGCTTTTAAAGTTTCAAATGCGAAAAACAATCCGTCCGTTGCCACATTATTATTGCCGTCCATAAATTAAAAATTAACAAGGGTAATACTCAACCATCGCACCAGCCAACCACAAGTAGAACTGATGCAGAAGCATCTCCTAACGGACAAAAATCTAACTGCTGGTCCGTTAGGAGATGCTTCTGCATCGTTAATTTTTGTTTGCAAGATCGTTTGCAAGATGCTTCTGCCCTTGTTAATTTTTAATTTATGGACGGCAATAATAATGTGGCAACGGACGGATTGTTTTTCGCATTTGAAACTTTAAAAGCAATATAAGAAAATTTTCCTGAAGATGACCATAGATGGTGATCGAAACGTCGATATTTTTAATATTAATGTATGTATAAAATTTTAAATTTGTATACACTATTCAGTAAAAATATGTGATGTTTTATATTCACTTCTTTAATGTTGTAATATTTCATGGTGTAATCGTCCAGCATTTATATTAAGTAAAAGCTTTTTCTCATGTACCTTATAAATTCAAAATTTGTTTATAAAATTCTGGTGGCACTGCGGCATATTGGGATTAAAATTAAGTGGTATATATAATATACCGTTGCCCTTCAAGGGGTTAAAACATAACATTCTATTTATAAATTATGTGATTGAATAAGGCGAAAATTATTTTAAATAAAACCTGGTACTGCAAAATAAATACGGAGTATCGCATATATGTAAGAGGCCACTGTACATTTTATAATATGTATAAAAATTTATTGATCATACACAAGGTTCAAAAGAGAAATCAAATGCATTGCCGTCTAATGGACAGTAATTACTCAAAATGTGTTTTCAACAGTGTCACGTCTTTTTCACACAGATTAAATTTTCGATACTACTGGTGTGAAAATAATAAAAATATATTCATATACAAAGTCGCACAGAATAATATGGATACATTGTCGTCTATTAAAGGTGATTATATTTTTATAAGCTGAAGTCACAAATTAAATGACAAATTTCCAGCGAATCAAAATTATATTAAATTCTATCGCTTAATAATGAAACGTATTCTCAAATATTGCACACACGTGTCGAAATAAAAATAATAATATACAAAGTAATAACGTGTTTTAATTGAGGCATTGTTCATATGACCTTTGAAATAAATGCGGAAATAAAAGACATCTGTTAATAACTTTTACACAAGAGCGCGCATTCTCGTAATATTTTTAACACCTGTTAAATACTGTTCAAGTTATTCTCTGATAAAGTAAACAGATTTTTCTTTTTCAGTAATTGGAATATTTATCTTATAAAAACCTGCCTGTTTCTGTAATCCTTTTATACATCTCTACGATTTTTCACAAACAAGATGGTTCGTGCAATAATTGCCGTTGCTGTAGTAATCCTGGTAGGAAGTGTTTGTGTTTTCTGTTAGTATGTATATTTTAGATATGAAAGTAGTATAGCGAATTTTTTCAAATATTAACCTGCTCTAAGTTGATAAAAATCTGGTATTTCTATTTTTGTACATATTTTTTTACCCTAATATTGCAAAATCTGGCACATTTGTTTAAGTTTGAAATATGATGCGTTTAGAGCTAAAGTGGATCAAGTCCATAAACTATAGTTTTGAGATAATCTATATATTTAAAACGCTAAGCGATTTCTTTCGACAATACGTGAGAACAAACTACTGCATCAAATTACACCATTCTTTTTTTTAATGAAAGATATTTGGGCACAGATTTGTTATCGTGCATTCGTTTGTTCGAAAATTTAATTAATTAACCGTAATTTTCAATTAAACTTTTACTTCTGCTAATGACGTCATAATCGGATAACGCCTACTGTTGAGGAGCACAGAGTTTATTTTCTAAACTCTGTGGTTGAGTAAAAGATAAATAATAAATATTAAAAGCACGCGGTTTTATGGCCGAATTTGTTAATTTGCAAGTTAAATTTCGGTAAAAATACTTATCCGCGTGTTTTATAAGCGAATAAAAATTTATATTTATTGTGACGTCACGGGAATATTGTTCATTATTGGTTTATTTTATCATTATGCATTATAACTTTGTTGATACCATTTTTTTATTACAATTAAATACAAAATATATTTATATTTATGTGCATGGTGTTTAAGCATTAATGTAAGGTATATGAAGTACGTGTGAAAAGTTTGCGCCTGTGAAAATGACGTTATGCTTAGCTTGAAGTGCATTTTAACATTGATAAAACTAAAGAGAAAAATGTATATGATTGTGTTAACATGACATAATTTTACTGATTTTTGCAATCATAATTATAAAGATTAAAATTGGAGCCGTCATTGATTTCTTCATCTTGATTGCATACCTTCATTACATGTTACCAATTGCATATTTTCAATTATAGGATAGAAGATTTCCTTTTTTAGCAAAAAAAATCACAAAAGTAAAGGATTTCAGGAAATTTAAAGTTATTAAAAATAATGTTATGGTAGAAAAAAAATCTTGAAATAGTGATTGTATTTTTAGCTAGAATAAACAATGTAAGACTAATATTTCATAGGAATTATTTTGGTAGATTTATTATAAGTTCATTTAACAGTTCCTTATTAGCGCAAAGTCCTATTTCTTTCACTGTGAGTTTCTCTTTCGATGTCAAAAAATGTTTTTCTACTTTTGGACGCCAGCCAAAATACAGTGGCAATTTTTAGAAATGTACAACAATTGTGACAACAAAGGCGCTATCGCTTTAGCTTTAATCGCGCTTACATCAATTCGAAATACTACAAATTTCTATTTTTTACTACATTTTACAATTTCAATTCTTACATCATCAATTAGAAAAAAAATTAGCTTTCGATTGAAATTTATTTGAAAACTGCCGTATAATTTAACGACCTTTTAAATAATTTGCAAGCATGAAAAGTTTTTCAATTCTATCTTATCAATGACCACCAGTTAGCTTCAGTAATGTAAAATAGCCCCTGGGAAAGTTGCCATAACTGAAATAGATTTCCCTAACCATCATAAAAAGTGAATAAAAAAAACAAGTGATAAATCATAAGATCAGATTATCCATAAGATAGAACATTTTGGCGCTAAACAAAAATCTGTCAGGGAAAAAAAAAAGATTATTTTTAGTTTATGTTGAACATAAAATTGATATGTTGAATTCGTTGATGAATATGTTCCATCAGATATCAGGATATGCTAGGAATTGTATTTTTATATTTTTTTACATTTGCCAACTGTATAAGAGGAAAAATATCCCCGACTGTGATGGAAAAGGAATAATCATCCTGATTATGTCAAGGAACTGAAGAAACCATACAAATAAATTACACTTGAAGACATTAAAAATCTCCCTCATCTGCAGATAGATTTATTACTGTAAAAAAAATCTTAATCTTTGCATAAAAATTGATTAGCTTAAAACAATGGATGCGTTTTAGAAGATATGGATTTGAAACGATCAATGATTAAAGAGGACATTTTAAAACTTTTAATTTAATCATTTTAAAACTTTTTTAACGTCGAATTTTGACGGTGCTTTTGGGCAGATGCAATGCACATGCCAGGGCTCCCACTCGGTCCGTTTTTTGAACACCACTTTTATTTAAAGAAAAATCTGCTTTATAAATTTTGTAGAAACTAGCTTCGAAGCTCGCTTAAGTTGCAATTGTTGCAAATACCTACCACAATTTTCTTTCTAAAAAATACTGGTTTCCAAAAAACGGACCAGTGGGAGCCTTGACATGCGCATAGGGGCTCATTCGGTTGCATTATCACAGGGGGGGGGTGATGTGTGCTTTATTTATACTACGTTCTGTTATTTACTGAATATGATATGAACGTAGGAATATATTATTTGTATATACTTCATAGGTCCATGAATTTTTTTTCTTGCCGTGGGGAATATGGTGGTAATGTCAAACTGATTTGCATTACACATTTATTTACGGATTGTTTGTTTGGAGCTTGCATCGGAAATAGTATTGTATTTGACTGGGGAAAAAATATATTTGAAAGACTGTTTTATACGCACCCTTTCATAAATAATAAAGAAGCTTATTTTACTGATATTGTTATAGTATTTTTTTTGCGTCAAGTTTTGACGGGTTCCATCTAGTCAAGGTTAAAGTTTATTAACACAAGTTGAATCCTAAAGTGATTTAGAGGATAATTGTCTTTTTATTGTTGTAATAGGAATATAAACTTAAATATGGGTCATTATTTTAAAATTAAAAAACAATAATTAATATGGGTTAGTACGCTTGTATCACAAATTTTTAATGGAATTTTTCGCCTTATTTAAATGCGGAACAGTATTACAATTCCTGCAATTAAACGAGGCGTCTACAATTTCTGCTATTTAAATATTAAATAGAAATTTTCTAATTAATAAGGACTTTACGTTGTACATATAAATACTCATCAAACATTTGCTTCCAACGTAAATTTCGTTTAATTAAATATGAGTTTAAAACTACATATTATAAACAATCCTCTCACGATCTAATTTTAAAACAGCTGTTTTATATTCCTTGAAAATTTTAATGTAGTCCATATTGCCTAGCATCGGCTTATTCATAATTAATAAGGACTTTACGTTGCACATATAAATACTCATCAAACATTTGCTTCCAAAGTAAATTTCGTTTAATTAAATATGAGTTTAAAACTACATATATAAACAATCCTTTTGTAAAAAAGGTCGTTTTCTTACAAAAGGTCGATCAAATGGTTACGACACAATGAAAATGGGATTTGGTTCACTATGGATCTGAAAATGTAGACCATTAACAAGTATTAATCCTTTATATATGTAGTTTTAAACTCATATTTAATTAAACGAAATTTACGTTGGAAGCAAATGTTTGATGAGTATAGAAATTTTCTGTTAAAAAATTGTGGTACAAGCGTATGAACCCTGATTAAAGTGGCAATTCACTGTTAAAATAGAATTTACTGGACTTGATGCATTTTGGCTCTGAAAGGTTTTTTACAAAAGGTCGATCAAATGATTTCGACGCAATGAAAATGGGATTTGGTTCACTATGACTCTGTAAATGCAGACTATTAACAAGTATTAATCCGCAACAGATTATTTTTTTATACTTTTGGACTTGATCACTTTGGCTTTGAATGCTCCATATAACTGCCAGTATTTCTTATTTGTCTAACAGTTTGCTTGTTTCACATGATTTCATGGCAAAACTGTTAAATATTTTGATATGCGTCTGCTGTTTATTGTTGCTATTCTTATTATAACAAAAAATATTAATTTGTTAAAAATGTCTTACAATTTTCATTTAAAAGCGATTTCCGTCTATGTTAAATATATCTGATAGCAGGTTGCTTATCTTTAAACCGGGTACCCCGGGAATGATTACGGGATTATGATAAAACAAACGCAAATTACATTCTATAAACTATAATTTATATCTTCGCAAGAAATCATCCAACTGAAATTATTTTTTAATGAAATACAATCAATGAGCTTTAACATAATTAAACATTTTTTTAATATTTAAAAATATATTTTAAATTATAAAATTTATAAATTAACAAATTTATATTAAAAACTTATGATTTATGTCTTACATTTATTTTTTCATGAAAAAAATCAGTGTTGTCTCTCATCCTCGGCTTTCCTTTTACAGATCATTCCTATCATTACGTTTCCTAATATAGAGAAAATTTTAATTTAGAACTCTCTCCTGTTATCATTTGAACCCCTGTCGTGCTCGCCGACCTAACGGTTCGAAGTTTTCTTGGTTTTCTTCGAACCTTGCGGTAAATACGGGTTAGGAACCCTTAGAAAGACCGCACGGAAGGCACACCTCCTGGGGCCTATATCCCTGGTGTAGTTAATCGGCCGTCATAAAATCAACTAACCAACCTGTTATCATTTGCACCCACAAAATAGGAAATCTTAAACAATGACCTGAAATATTCAAAAATATGTGCATGAGGTTCGTTATGTTATATTTATTTATTTTTGTCATTTGTATGGCTATTAATTTATTGCTCTTGGTACTTTTTCCTGTAAAATCTCAATTTTATTTCTCTAATAAAACATAGTATTAGCATAATAATACACTAAACTATGTAATTAATATAATATAATATAATATGTATATTATATTACTATAATATATATAATTACTATAATATGTTTTCAGTGTTCACACGCTGTTACCATAATTTTTTTATAGAATTTTCTATTTAATATTTAAATATCAGAAATTGTAGACCCCTCGTTTAATTACAGGATTTGTAATACTTTTCTGCAATGAAATAAAGCGAAAAATTCTATTAAAAATTGTGGTAAAAGCGTAAGAACCCTGGTTTTCTATTTGTTTGAAAGTTATTAAGGAAAAACCTTTGCTAGGATAAACAGCTAACGCCTTTTTTTTTTTTTTAACTCTAAGAAGATTTTTGGAACAGTTAATAAATTGTACAGAAGGTCGTTCACACTTAATGGATACGATTTTCAAAGTTAATTTCTACGCATAAATGACATATTCTTTGCAACCATTTGACTCGGTTGGATAGCCTTAACTTTTGGCTATATAGCTCTGGCTTGAAATCTCTAAGATAATAGAATTTCCCTGTCACATTCATGTCAGTTTTTCCCGATACCTCTTGTAAAACATTTCAAAGTCTTTCACATGTTCGTGAATTCATTTATACAATCCAAATGCAGAAACAAGCCATTTAAGAGGAAGGGGGGGGGAGGGTGCGGCATGTGATTTTATATGCATTTCTTCAACTCAGACACAATTTAATTCCATTTGAGATTCTTTCTTTGCTAAATATGCTTCAGTTGAATGAGCGGCTGGTAGACTTTGTTCATATGAAGCTCAAAGCTTAATTAATATATTTTTCATATAAAGCTGGAACTTCTTCAAAAATGTGTTCTAAAATATTTTACTGATAATAAAGTGAAATCACCTTAGCTTTACTGCATATTTTACATTTAATGTAATTTCATAACAAAATCCAGCAGCAATCAGGAATTATTTTGGAAATTTTTCTTTACATTCACAAACTCATTCTTTTTTTTCTGTTAAATCATAAATGATGACCTCCTTTTCATACACTCATTTAAAAATAGCCATGCTTCATCAAGTGTTTCGATAAATATTTATTTATCACCACCTACGTGTTTATTAAAGCGAGCGTTAGAAAGCGCTATCTACAACACATTGGAAGACGTTGGAATATTTTCCAAGAGGTGTGTGAGAAAATTGACATGATTGTACTAAGAGAAAAATCGACAAGGACGGAAATTTCGATCCAGAGTTATAATCAAGAATCAAGCCTATACAGTAGAATAAAAGTGTCGCAAAGAATCTCACATACATGTTCAGAAATTAATTGTAAAAATAGTTTCTATAAAGTGTATAACGATCTTCTGTATATTTTTCCGGGCCGATATTTTCCAAGGAACTGGAATAAAATGGCAAACGTTAGTATTACCATTTGAAATTTTACATCATCATTAAGCAAAATTTAGGAGTATCATTATTCTCAGTCGATTGGTATCTATATCTTTTTTGTACGAATATTTACAGCCGAATTAGTAGATGGTGATCATACTTATACACTCATGTCCAAAATTAAGGTCACAAACATAAAATCTGTGAAAAATGATGAACTATTCACTGTGTTGCCACGAAATTTGGCACAGAGGTATATTACAATGTGAGAAAGAATATAGAAACATAACAATTTGGAGAGGATTTTAATTGTGAATTAACATACAGGGTATATTAAAAAGTGTTAAATCATGAATCGGAGATAAAGCATTTATCTCGGGAAAAGTATGTCTGATATGGAGTGTGACCACTGTGCACTGCTATACAAGTCTCACAACGAGCTCTCATACTGTTTATGAGGGTGTCAATAAATGTTTGTGGCAACAAAGCCGATTCTTCCAAAAGCGCGGTTTTTAACTCCTGGAAGGTCCTAGGAGTGGAGTTACGCTGTGCAATGGCTCTTACTGGACCATCCCAAACATGTTCAATAGGATTGAGGTCCAGAGATCTTGATGGCCAATTCATACGGCGAATATCCTCCTCTTCAGGAAAATCATCAACAATGTGAGCACTGTGTAACCTGACATTATCGTCCATAAAAATGAAGTCTGGGCCTACAGCACCCCGGAACAACCTCACATTGGCTTCAAGGACCTCATCCCTGTAACGATGTGCATTGACAGTACCCGCATCGAAGACGTGCAGTGGGGTACGGCAGCCCAACATTAAGCCGTCTCAGACAAGGATTCCTTTGCCACCAAATCTGTCGATTTATTTTACGTTGGAGGGATGATAGCGAGCTCCACGTTCTCTCCAGATGAAGATTCGACTAGAATCACTTTCCGTGGTGAAACCGGACTCATGACTGAAAAGAACACGCTCCTACTCTTGTTTTGTCCAAGACTGATGTCTACGGCTCCACAACAACTGAGCTCTCCTGTTCGATGCAGTGAAAGGGACACACCCGACTGGATGCCGGACGTAAAGTGCCCTTTCTGCTAGTCGTCTATATTCTGTTTGACTGGAATTTCTTATTCCAGACGCAGCAGTAAGGTAACCAGCAAGCTGAGGAGTCGTTGCCAGCCTATGTCGTCGTGCGATTCGCCAAATAGCTATTCTGTACAGGAGTCGTTGCTCTGTGGCGGTCTTGGTTGGCCTTCTTGGTGACATTGGGATGGTCTAGGAAGAACCAGTGCACAGCGTAACCCTCCTGCAATGACCCGCCAGGAGTTAAAACAGCGCTTTTGGAAGAAATGGCTTTGTTGCCACAAACATTTATTGACACCCTCATAAACAGTATGAGAGCTCGTTGTGAGGCTTGTATAGCAGTGCACAGTGGTCACACTCCATATCAGGCATACTTTTCCTGAGATAAATGCTTTATCTCTGATTCATGATTTAACACTTTTTAAAATACCCTGTATTTTAATTCACGATTAAAATCTTTTCCATATTGTTATGTTGTTATATTCTTTCTCCAATTCTAATATGCCTCTGTGCCAAATTTCGTGGTAACACAGTGAATAGTTCATCCGTTTTCAGAGATTTTATGTTTGTGACTATAATTTTGGACATGAGTGTATTTTCAAGACTACATAATTTCTGCATTTTGAATTTTATTTTCATATACAGGCTGGTTATAATATAAGTATCTCTATTTGCAGCTGTCTGTCGCTCGAAGGAATGATCCGAATGAAACCAAAATCGGTAAACTTACTTTTCGAGAAGGGGGAAGAAGCATGGAACAATAAAAAAATAATCACCGGTGGATGGCGCTACTGAATGTGAAATGTAATGTATAATACAAGAACAAATTAAGCCGTTAAATCGTCAAAATATTAAGGCGTTAAATCGGATGACACACCTAATTTATTGGAAAATGGCACAGTGAACGGGGTTACGCTTTCCCATGGTGGTGCCGATCATGTTCAGGTACCACATGGTCATTGTAATGGAGAACACAATCTAGGCGGCGGACGACTTGCTCAAATGCGGAATGTAACGTATCAGGATTGATGTTTCGCACATGTTGTGATATGCAGTAAAGTCATTTATGTTTGCGACAACTCCACGGTACACAATATTACACATTACATTTCACACTCAAAAGTGCCATCTGTCGCCGATTATTGCAATTAATTTTTTTATTGTTCCATTCTTCTTCCCCCATTTCGAAACATAAGTGTACCAATTTTGGTTTCATTCAGGTTATTCCTTCAAGTTACAGACAATTCCAAATAGAAATACTGATATTATAACCACCCGGTACATTTTGAAAATATAAAGCTATGGGTTCGAAAGTTATTAATCGTTAGGCTGTTACGAACGCCACAGCGCATCCATCTGAGTCTATTCCCCAACGTTAAGGATGTCTAACACGTGTCCAATTGAATTTCAGAGCCTGATTACCAACGTGGCAAATTCCTATGAGTAAATTTTAATCTCATCAAAAAGTCACATGTAAAAAATGCAGCCAAGCCTCGTGACTCTTTATCCGTAAAAAGTTCTGAGATCGTGTAAAGCCAAGTTTAACTATCTTATTAACTCTGAAATTTTCATTCACAAATCACTCCTAGTCTCTACATCTTTAGTTAAATATTATTTTGTGACTTGGCTATTACGCAGCACAGGGAGGTCATTATACCTTACTATGTTATGGGATGGGATGAGATAATATGATTAAGGTTAATTATATACGCACAGGGAAGTTATTACACCTTAATATGTTATGGGATGGCATGGTATTATTTGATTAAGACTAATTATATACATCACATTCTCGGGCTACGTAATTGCCAAGTCACAAAATAATATTTAACTAAAGATGTAGAGACTAGGAGTGATTTGTGAATGAAAATTTCAGAGTTAACTTGGCTTTACACGATCTCAGAACTTTTTACGGATAAAGAGTCACGAGGCTTGGCTGCATTTTTTACAGGTGACGTTTTTGATGAGATATCACTTCTTTTTGTAAGTAATCCTCCTTTTCTTGATTTTGGGTTCTTTTTGGAGATCATCCACTGATTTTCGCTAAGCCCACATTCTGTCCCTTTTATTTACAGGTATCAAAAATTTGAAGCTTTAGTTTCGTTTGCAAAGTACTGCAGATAAAAAGAGATTTCAGGTTCCTAGGCAAGCACTAAGTTATGGGAGGGGGAGTGTCAAAAGTACTCTCAATTGCTTCCAGGATAGGTGCTATCCATCTGAGATATTACTCGTAGCCCTAGATACTTGATATTTAGCATAAAAGTACTTTTTAGTATAAAAAAAAGTCAAAATTAAAATTTTCGGAAATTTCCAATAAATCTAACTATATTCATTTTTTCAATTTTTTTTTCTTTTTCTTTTTTTTTTAAAGTTTTTTTTATCATTTACGGATTTTTTAATTTTTCCTTACTTCGTATACTGAACCCTACCTTTTTGCCAAATGTCAAGCTTCTAGGACTACAAAATTGAATTATTTTCAAACTTTCGACTTGTTATAAATTTATTGATTTTTCGATTTTAATTCTAAGTTACCTGATTGTCATGTCAATATAGTAATTCTTTGATCCGTCTTCTTAGGATCATTTAGGTTCAATTTAGAGGTAAATCAAGTGAATCTTAGAGTCACCATGATTTTATTTAGAAAGTACTATCAAGCCATAACCAGCCAGTAATGTCGGGAGGGTAGGGGGAGCTGTGAAAATTTTTGTGGGGCTAATATCATTTAACAATCCATATTTCATATGTGAAGTAAATAGAGTATAACCTGTGAAAGAAAACAAACCTGTCTATAAAGAAATCGCCTATAACGTAGCCAGTCTATAGCGGAACTTTTCTATCACGAAATTCGTAAACGAAAGAAAATAAAACCATAATACGGGGGAAATAACATAAAACAATTAGGAGCGTTGTACTAGCTAATAGGACAATTATCTTAAAACTAATGTTTCTAGCAGTACAAAATCAAATTGTTTTCGAATTTTCGATTTTTTAAAGATTTTTCGATTTTATTTTCGAATTTAACGATATTTTTAATTGTTCTTTTTATTGAATAGTAAATAGTACCTTTACACCAAGTTTTAAGTTTCTAAGACTACAAGATCAATTTATTTTAATTTTTTAATTTTTTCGATTTTTTTTATAATTTTTTCGATTTTTTTTATAATTTTCTGGATTTTTTTTATTTTTCTTATTTTGTATCCTTTATTACAAATTTCAAGTAAGTTTCTAGCGCTACAAAATTGAATTATTTTGAAATTTCCGATCTTTTTCGAGTTTCTTATTCTATTTTCGAATTTATTGTGTTTTAATTTTTCCTTTTTCTGTATCCTAAACAATAAGTTTACGCCGAATTTTAAGTTCTAAAGCTACAAAATCGAATTTTTTTTCAATTTTTCGAATTTTTGATTTTTTTTCGAATTTTACAGATTTTTTCCTTTTTTTGTATCCTAAATGCTACCTTTATTCCAAATTTCAAATTTCTAGCTCTACAAAATCGAATTATTTTTAAATTTTCGTTTTTTTTTTTCGATTTTTTTATTTTATTTTCGATTTTTGTTGTGTTTTTATTTTTTTATTTTTCTGAATCCTAAACACTACCTTTACAACAAATTTTCAGTTTCTAAGACTGCGAGATCATATTATTTTCAATTTTTCACTTTTTCTTTTTCTTTTTCTTTCTTTCTTTTTTTTTTATTTTTAATTTTTGAAATTTTCGATTTTTTTTCGAATTATCCATATTTTTTAATGTTTCCTTATTTAGTATCTTAAATATTACCTTTATTCCAAATTTCAAGTTTCTAGCGCTATAAAATCAAATTATTTTCAAATTTTCCTTATTTTTCGATGTTTTCGATTTTATTCAATTTTTCAATTTTATTTTCGAATTTTATTGCGTTTTTATTTTAACTTATTCTGAATCCTAAACACTATCTTTACCGCAAATTTTAAGTTTCTAAGGCTAAAAGATCAAATTATTTTAGTTTTTTCAATTTTTTTCGAATTTTTCGAATTTTTGAATTTTTTTTAATTTTCCGGATTTTTTAATTTTTTCTTATTTTGCATCCTAAATACAACCTTTATTCCGAATTCCAAGTTTCTAGCGCAGCAAAATCGGATTATTTAAAATTTTTCGATTTTTCCGATTTTTCGATTTTATTTTCGATTTTTTTTTTTTTTTGTGTTTTTGATATTTTCTTTTTCTGAATTCTAAACACTACCTCCACACCAAACTTTAAGTTTTTAAGACTACAAGATCGTGTTATTTTCAATTTTCAATTTTGTTCGAATTGTTGAACTTTCGAATGTTTTTTTTTTTTTTTTTTTTTTTTTTTTTTTTGAATTTTCCGGATTTTATATTTTTTCCTTTCTTTGTTTCGGAAGCACTAGCGTTATTCCAAATTTTAAGTTTCTATGGCTGCGGGATTTACCCAATCTTTTTGATAACGCGAGAGTGAGTGAGTGTGTGAGTGACAAAAATTCGAAACTTTGAGTTCATATATCGTCTGCACTAATTTATGGGTATTTTTTGAATTATCCATATTTTTGAATTTTTTCTGATTTAGTATCTTAAATATTACCTTTATTCCAAATTTCAAGTATCTAGCGCTCTGAAATCGAAATATTTTCAAATTTTCCTTATTTTTCGATTTTTCCGATTTGTTTCGATTTTTTTATTTTATTTTCGAATTTTATTGCGTTTTTTACTTTAACTTATTCTGAATCCTAAACACTATCTTTACCACGAATTTTAAGTTTCTAAGGCTAAAAGATCAAATTATTTTAATTTTTTCAATTTTTTTCGAATTTTTCGAATTTTTGATTTTTTTTTTCGAATTTTCCGAATTTTTTAATTTTTCCTTATTTTGCATCCTAAATACTACCTTTATTCTGAATTCCAAGTTTCTAGCGCAACAAAATCGGATTACTTGAAATTTTTCGATTTTTTTGGTGTTTTTGATGTTTTCTCTTTCTGGATGCAAAACACTACCTTCACACCAAATCTTAAGTTTTTAAGACTACAAGATCGTATCATTTTCAATTTTCAATTTTGATGGAACTTGTTGAATTTTCGAATGTTTTTTCTTTCGAATTTTCCGGATTTTATAATTTTTCCTTTCTTTGTATCCTAAACACTACTTTTTTTCCAAATGTAAAGTTTCTAGCGCTACGGGATCTACCTAATCTTTTTGATGACGCGTGAACGAGTGAGTGAGTGAGTGACAAAAAATCGAATGTTTGAGTTGATATATCGTCTGAACTAGAAAAGACAGAAAGTTGTAATTTAAAATTTTGGTCCTGTGTGCCAAATACTCTAGAAAAACGAAGTTTCAAATTTTTGGGATACTCCAGCGCGGAGATATGCGGCGGTCAAAAGTGCCCTGAGTTGCTTCCAGAAAAGTATGCTTACGGCCGTGCTTTCTCGACTTGGCGGAGGCACTACCGTGCCTCCAGATAAAAATATATTTATTACGAAAACGTCCTATTCTCGCAAAATTACTACCATGAATAACATAAAAAAATTCTATTAATTTTTACTGGTGGAAGTTTAGCACGTTGCGATTCAGACGCTTTCGAACCTTCCTTCAAAATGCACTTCCAAAAACAAATTCAACGCTGGGAGGCGAACCAAAAAGCGAAAACTCACCGGCCTAAGGCAGGGGTGGTCAAACTGTGACCCGCCGGGTAGCACAAAAATTTTATAGTAAACTTTTCCTTATCTAATCATTGAATTTCTGCGATTCAAGAAATCGACTATTTTTTTTTTTAATTTAGTGGTACAGTTTGTCACCCCTGGCCTAAGTGTTAAGAAAAAAACTTTGCTTAGTTAATTATGAGTTATACATGAGTTATGAGTATACCTTGTAATGTATATTCAAGTACAAATATTTTGGTTACATGCGTTAAATTTATAAGGGAGGGCAACGGAGCTTAAGTTAATAAGGAAGTAGATTTTATATTACAGTAAAAAAATTTAATATTTTGGAAAAACTAAATAACATTTACTAATAAAAATTCGCCATACTAGGGTTCGTACGGGGTCTTGTAATTTTCAGGAATTACCAGTAATTTCTTATAGTAAAATTCTCCTTATGTAATCGCGCGATTATATAAGGCGAGTTTTTCTATAAGAAATTACTGGTACAATCCCTCAAAATTCCAGGATCCTGTACAAACTCTATAATATTCTAGCTATACTGCTGAATAAATGCAAAAAAATATTTATCTTTCTTACGTAATAATTTTGTTATTAAATATTATAAGTTAACACGTTTACGGCCGGGTTAAAATTACCGGAATTTTATTT
Organism: Maratus michaelseni; assembly: GCA_963931845.1. Taxonomy (NCBI): domain Eukaryota; kingdom Metazoa; phylum Arthropoda; class Arachnida; order Araneae; family Salticidae; genus Maratus; species Maratus michaelseni. The sequence continues at coordinate 221,096,149 of OZ007595.1, forward strand.
TATTTAGAAAGTTCGAATTCATACCAGAAAATACCAATAGCAATATTATCTTTATTTAATTACAGACATTTCCTGATTACATAAAATAAAAATTCTTATTTCGAAATTTCCAGTACGAATTCGTAATTTTAGATTAAAAACCACGAGTATACTCGTGGTTGAAGCGAATGTGTTAAGTGTGTTAGCATGGCCGTCATTTGCTATTAAGAGCCTACACTAGTCACGGGAAGAAACACTCAATCTAATGTTAAGTCTATGGGAAGGTTCTTGACAGATTTCTCTCTCGCACTTTAATATTTTTATTTATTTATTTATTTTACATAGGATAGCTGAGGGCGATCCCTAACGTTGTTAGTTTTTACTTTTTTGATTTTAGTTACAGTTTTTTTTATAAGCGGACATTTTCAATTTCAGAACCAGTTGGAACCGGTTCTGAAAGTTAAAGTACCCTTATATAAAAAAACTGGAACAAAAATCGAAAAAGTTGAAAGTGACAACTTTAGGGATCTGCCTCAGCTATGCTATGCAATATATATATATATGTCATGATTTCACTTGGATCACCATAATTTTTGTAGAATCATACTCAAGGCAAGGGCTTCCTCCGAGGAATTTTGCAGTCGGGCACCGAGAACTCACTTCATAGTGTACGTATAGAATGCAAATAAGAGACAGTCCATTCCATTTCACTTTTATTCGAAAATCAAAAACAAACTGGCTAGGCTTTACTCATTATGATGCTCAATCCATACGTGCTGATTTTAATACCGTGAAGAAACTTGATGATTTAATTTATTAATTAAGAAGACATTTTGGTTCGTATAGGCAGGTGTTTTTTCGAATCTATCGGCAGCCAAGGAGAGTGTTCCATGATCGTGGAGTACGCGCCGGGGTTTGCATGCACCACCAAATCCAGGAACAATCTGACGCTAACGCGGGAAGTTCTCCGTATATCTCTTATTGAACGCCCCAGAATACATTGTCATTAAAAAGTCTTTCGACCAATCAGCGCTCTCGGATAAACTTCTTCGGCGCTCTTATATCGAAGCGATTTTACCGTAAGCTGGAAAAAGTGCGGCAAACAAATGCTTCCAGAATATTCCCGCAAAATCTAATTCCTTCGAATAAATAAAAAGAGAAGAAAAGAAAAAGAAATACGTAGGTTTTATCGAGCATGGCAAGATGCCAAGATAATTTTTACATTGAGACTGAAGTAGCTTTTCATAATTTTGAGAAAGAAATATGTTTTTTTTCAGAAAACATAGGGAAATAAGAAAATAAAAAGATATAAGTTGTTATTTCAAGAGAGTTAAAATATTTTTAGCTGGGAAATTGGTGTTTTTTTAAAGAATTAAATTCTAGGATGCATTTATTTAATGAAACAAAAGTGCGTAATTTTAACAGCGCGATCAGAGCCATTTTTTTAAGAGAATGAATTTAGAATAAAGTATTTTAGAACGGTGGAATTTTGACAATCGAAATACTGGAACGAGGAAATAATTTTAGAATAATGGAATTTACACAGAATTATAGTTCTGATGAGGCCAACGGCGAAATTTTTTTTAAAATTTGTTTTATATATATTTAAAAATATTAAAATATGAGCGCAAAATCTATCAAGAACCTTCCCATAGACTTAACATTAGCGTTCGAGTTTCTTCGGATGACTAACGTTGGCTCTTAAGAGGCTACACTAGTCACGCGAAGAAATGCTCAAGCTAATGTTAAGTCTATGAGAAGGTTCTTGCGAGATTTCTCGCTCGCATTTTAATATTGTTAAATGATTTTTTTTTTTTTTTTTTTTTTTGCATAGGATAGCTGAGGACGATCCCTATCGTTGTCAGTTTTTACTTTTTTGATTTTGGTTACAGTTTTTTTATAAGCGGACATTTTCAATTTTGGAACCGGTTGGAACTGGTTCTGAAAGTGAAAGCACCCTTATATAAAAAAACTGGAACCAAAATTGAAAAAGTAAAAATTAACAACGTTAGAGATCAATCTCAGCTATCTATACAAAAAAAAAAAAAAAAAAAAACATTTTAAAATATTAAAATGCGAGCGAGAAATCGCACAAGAACCTTCCCATAGACTTAACATTAGCGTTCGAGTTTCTTCGGATGACTAACATTGCCTCTTAAGGGTGTATTCAAATCCAAACTGCTTATTTTGAGACACATTTGTAAATTCATTTTTGCTCTAAAATGCATCCAATTGGCAGGTTCTCTTATTCAGAAACTTTATAATGTCCGTATTGTCTCGATTTTTTTATAAAAGCAGAATATATTTCAAAAAATGCTGTCAAAGTGGACATTTTGAACCGAATTTCCCGAAGCGATAGCGCTGGAAGCAAAAAAAAAAATATCGTACTGTGGCAATAATTGTCTGTAAATCAATTTCTAATTAATTGAACGAAAAATAAAAACATGGGGCCCTTATAAATGTCTTTATAAATCACACCGCCAAGTTTCCAGTTGTTACTTTAAAAAATGAGTCTGAGAATGTGTCTCAAAATTTTGAGTTGTTGAAAGTGGAAAAATATATTTTTTTGAATACCGCCTTAAGTATTTTATTTGTCAAAAAGTTTAAGTCACAATGATGTGACTTAAGGGTGTTATTTCTTTTTTTATTATTTCCACCGCTCAGCAACAGGAATCTCTGCGATACTTTTACGATCTTCTTTATACACATGTATGATATGCAGAGCGCTCTGGTAGGTAGAATTCGATCTGATATCTACCGCTGTGGATACAAATAGGTATAGGCTCGTCATTGGTGTACGACAGGTAAAACATCTCACGGTGCGTTTTCGACCGTTTCCCTCTTGAAAACCTGTTTATGAGAAAATGTCTATTATTCCCTATGTGTGATCGCAGCATTATTTAAGGAATACTTCTTAACAGGTGATTGCTGAAATAAGAGCACAGGATGGAGAAAATAAAAGATGCGGTTCCAGAGTTTGCAGACAAAACGAATGCTGCATAGAAAGAGAAGGTATATTTGGACCCTATAAATTTTGCAGCAGAAGCATCCCAAGAGAAAGTAATTATTATATTTTATTATTCTAATGAAATTCTGCATTACTATTATTTGGCTTTGTAAAAAGAAAGCGTTTAAAAAAATCTCTATATCTTTAATTTAATATCCGACAACGGTAAACGGCATTACCGTTTTTTAATAACCAACTTTTCGAATTCAAACCGGAAATTCTGAAACAAGAATTTAAGAAATCATGATATGTCTGCCATTAAGTAACCAAAAGAACATTATAGGGAATTTCTGGTATGAATGCAAAATTTCTGAATTTAAAAAAAAGCCAAACTGGTAATGCTTTAAAAAGTGCTAAAATATTGTAACCGATAAACGTGCAACGATGCGGTACAATAATAGGGCGATCGCAGCGACATCAGCTTCAAAAATAGATTTACCTCTAGCAAAGAGCTAGAGGGGGGGTCCAAATGGTCTGGAAACCAGTAATATTATAACGGTTTTCCTTGAATATCGCAGAAAATTCTCCGATTAGATAAGGCAAAAATATTTTTTATAAAATTAGTGATATCCAAACTATCTGGACCTCCACCCTATCTACTCCACTGCTAGAAGATGTCGCTGCGATCGACCCGTTATCTTTTCAGCATCGTTCTACATTTATCGGATAAAATTTTTTTAGTACTATTATGTAGCCGTTTTCCACACTATGTATTCTAGGCGCTGTAACGCTTATAACCGACGCTGACGAACTTCGGATTCGAATATTTGCAGTCTTTCAAAGAGTCACACCAGGCATGCTGAAAAAAATGTGGGATGAGTTATCGTACCGCCTCGATTTCAACTGTTATATTTGATTTCCGCTGTACAACAAGGTTGTACTTTTTTATCCCTTTTAATGGTACTGTAAAGTTGGGATATTCTTTTCTGATCACCCTGTATAATATCTATGCCGAATAAGAAAACAAAATGAATGAACAACATTTGTTATTATAAATTTTAGAAACTACAAGTAACATTTTTATATAGAAATGAATAATAAAATTTGCCTTACTGAAATACAGTATGAATTATATAGAAATAAATAATAATACTTTGTCTTTACTCAAATGAAGTATGAATGGTGAACAAACTATAAAGCTATGCTTGGTCTACCAGGTGCAAATAAATAAATTATTACTTGCGAAAAGCATTTAAAAATTACGTTTTATTTAAAAAGGCTCAAATAATACTATTGCTAAACGTCAATTGAAAAAAATATATTTTCACATGAATATTTAAAGAGAAAGAAAACTTTAAAGTAATTAAATTATTATATGCTAAATCATTAAATTGTCAAATGGGGATAATTACGTCATATTTAAAACAATATATTTAACACTAGAACGTCGGTGAGGGGTCATCTTGACCCCTACCAAATGAAAAAATTTGGATTCGAACCTGATATTTCTTCATAAAATAAGCTTAATATACACCGCACAAAAATAAGTTAAATGAATAGGTTAAAAGTCCTAAATAAAAATTCTGGTGTGAAATATTTTTATGAAACTTGAGTAAAATTTCCCGCCGTTCTAGTGTTAAAACGTTTTATTAATAGCTTCTAAAATTAAAACATTTCTGCTAGATGTTATTATAAAAGTCCATAGTCAGCGTCATTCTTATTTAACTATTTTATCCAAGTTGATTTTCAAAAGAGTAATATATCTTACTTAATTTATTACGAAATAAAGTATCAGCTGTCGTGACAGTAATGGATATGGCCTTGCGAATATAGAAATACCACTGTTAAAAGGAGATAAGTTGCAACCCGATTGCAGAAGATTGACAATCGTCTTTATATTACCATTTTATCTTCCGTAATCGTGTAATCGTTTTTGAAACAGATCAGTTTACCGTGTTCTGAAAGCCTTCGGAATCTGGAGGAGGTTGGCGAGCATAGCTTGTAGTGGGCAGATCCTCTAGAGTTTTTAAAATAAAAACTAAGCAGAATTCGTTGATCTTAGCTCAAACTGGCTCAAAAATAAAGTTTGCCAATAAGGCAATTTTCATATAGTTTTTATTTTACTATCTTATTTTTGTATTCATGTTTTATAGATGGGATGTGTGGAGGTCTTTATCAATGCCCATGTCCAGGAGACTTAGAATGCAAGGTAAGTACATATTTCCTTTTAACACCGTTTTAGTTTACTACAGCGTATTACAGTCCTTAGTTTTATTCCTTACCTTTACTTTATGTTCTTTGTATGGTCCTTACTTTTAGTTAACACTATTTTGTAATAGTGGCATTTAATGGCTTCTTTATACTTAATATTAAAACATCAGAAATATTCATAACATACAGATGATTCATAATTATTACTATCATAAGATAACATACTATCATATGATAACATACTATCATAAGATAACATAAGATAACATAAGATCATACGATTCATAATTATTACTATCTTGATATCGCTTCCCAACCAACATAGCGCCGACTTTACGGAGGCGAAAGAGGCAATCATATATACTTCCATCAGCAATTTCGATTTTTTTTGCCCTATTTATTAAATGTGATTAATTAAAACAAAAATAATAGTATAAAGTTATTGTTGGATGTTTGCCTGGTTCCACATAGTCCCGTTCAGTTGACACATAAGACGACGACATAATTGGGCAATGATCGATACTGATCGTACGGGGATTAATTTTCATTGGTAATTCACAAAGAATTTCTCATCCACAATAATATATATTCCTTTCGAGACCCGAGAGACAAGTATTTTGTTAATATTAACGAATTCTAGTTATTTCCAGCAAAGTGTTGTGATTTCGTTAATTCTCAACATAATAAATGCTACGAATGATGAGGAATTTTGAAGGAACTCAGCTTATCGAGAAGCATCAGGCGCGAAATATAATACAGCATGCTCACACAAGAATGCTTATCATTGCGGAAAAATGTCATCGGCAACTTACGACATTTCCATCCAAATTGAATCTGCTGATCATCGATTTATGACATCTCAATGAAATATTTCTGATGACTTTCGAATAAAAATTCATCCTGTAGTAATTGTTCCAAACATGAGCTAATTTGACATTTGACTTTTGATATTGCAATTTCAAATTTATTATTAACCTGTTCTCTGTCATTCTTTCTGTCTTTTTTAATAAAAGTAATGTTGTAGACTAAAAAGAGAAATTGTACACCAGGGTTGGTACGCTTTTAACAAAAATTTTAATGGAATTTTTCGCCTTATTTAAATGTAGAAAAGTATTACAAATCCTGCAATTAAACGAGGCGTCTACAATTTCAGCTATTCAAATATTAAATAGAATCGTTTTATTAAATATTTGTGGTACAGTCGTACGACCTCTGTACATGACAAATTAAAAGTAACTAAATAAAGTTTTAAAAACTTTTCAATGAAAGTTTAAAACACATCAAAAACTGAGATAACTTTACAGCATTTTTTAGTTTTTGATACTTTATATATGTTAAAACACTTTACACTTTTTCTGGTAACAATATTATTTTAATATTACACATTTTCTTTAATACTGATTGTATTTATTGAAAGAAACTGGTATTTCTATTCACGGGCCAATACATGAGATGAAGAAACTTTTATATATGAAATTACTTAAAGGTATATCTAAAAATAATTATGTTGAACAGATTTAACTTGAAAAATGTTCGAGTATCTAAACAAGGTACTACTTTTATAAAATTAATAAATCTTCAAATGAGCATAACAGAAGAAAATGAGTAAAAAGTAAAAACTCCTTATGGTTCTTGTGTAGGCTACATACACAATATATAAATTTATATCATGGCATATGCATTTTTAAATTTAAAATCGGATAATAAGGTAAGGCCTAACAGCGATAACGGGAAAAAGATATCCCGGTATCAGATAAGTATGTTATGAGGGGAAAGAAAAACGATTACTTAAAATTGTTAACGATTTTACTCCGGGAATGCTACTTATGAACTATGTTATAAAAATTCCACCTGTTCTGACAGAATTTCTTAGCATTTCGTTATGTTATAGTACCAGAAAAATCGCTGTTCGATGTATCAGAAGCTGTATGGTAATAATTACAATCTATATTCTGCAATCACAAAAAAAAAAAAAAAAAAAAAAAAAAAGGAATTTTGTAAATGAGTGAGAAAATAGTGAATTTAGATTTAAGAACAGTTTTAATACTAAATCACAAAAGTGACAGTTTTTTTCTATATCTTTCAGACGGTTTACACTGGAATGTTTATTCAGCTGAGGCGATGTAAACGAACGAACTCGACTACAACTTCTACGTCTACGGAAAGTATATCGACTGTGACATCGACTTCTACGGAAGGTGTCTGGACTAGTGATTCAACGGAAAGCGTCTCGACTGGTGATTCAACGGAAAGTGTCTCGACTGGTGAATCAACGGAGATTCCCACAACCCTTGGACAAAGCGGTGGAAAATAATAGAATGATTCATTTGTTAAACTTTTGATTTTGTTTATGAAATATTAAAGTTATTGAGCATTGAAAGCTTGTCATTGTGTACAAGGGGATACGTGATATATGCACACAAACATGCACACGCGCGCTTACACTCGCGTAGTTTTTCTGTTTATTTCCCGTTCTTATATGATGACATCAGATTTTATTATCGCCGTTTAGTTACGTACATCTCTGAGAAAAATATAAATCAAATTTATCTCTAACCTCTTTATTGTAACCACTTCCGTTATCAAAAATGTAATATTTGATAGAATTTATTATAAGGAATTGTGTCTAAATATGATGCGATTTCTTATACGTTTGTTACATTTGGGATATATATATCGCATTTTATTAAACGTAAAAAAAGAAATATAAGTAATAAACGATTGATTATTATGCTTTAACCCTTTAACGGATGAAGCACTCCAATTGCTAAGATGTCGAAATAAATGATTGACACCGGAAATTATGAACAAATTTATTTTTATATATAAAAAAGCAATATTTCACATATATATTAAATGAAAAACATTTCTATTAAAATTCTGCTGTCATTGTTGAGTTTCGTAATTAGAGTTTTGTGGTTTCGTGGGGAAACCAATGAACGTTAAAGGGTTAAATTCAAAACTTTTTTTTAAAGAAATCGATTTGTTGTTTGTAATTCAAGCAAAATATAGCACTGCCGCATTTAGGTCATTTTTCTCATATTTACAGCAGTTAAAATCTATATGAGATGTCTAAAGTACATAACTGTGATAATGCATTTTATGCATGTCCGTTCATCTAAATTTTCATTACATTAATTATTATTAGTTTTTCTTAAATACCTGATACTGCGATGTAATTAAATAATGAATAATTTAAGATTTCAAATATAAACACTTTTAACTTTGACAGTTTATAAAAAAGAACTAATAAATGAAAGAGCAATATAAGTTTAATTTTACCAAAATAATTTTTATTACTATATTTTATAGATCAAGGCTATCCAACCTGTCTACCACGATAATCGAAAAAATTGTTACAAAAATATTTGCGTTGTTTATTCTCCGAATATTTAAGATTAACCCCTTCACGGGCGGTGGTCACAAATGTGACCACTTAATTTTAATTGCAAACTGTCAAACCACACCCAGAATATTTTAATGAAAGTTTGCTTTTATAAAGAACTTGAAGAATAGCAAATATTTAGTTTCTAAGAAATTCTTTTGTAAATTCTGTTGTCAATCAATCATTTCACCAATTGACGAATAGAAGTAATCAGCGCCTGAAAGGGTTAAATGGAAAAGAGATTTCTGTAAAAAATTTCTTGTATTCCGCGGTATCCAGGTCAAAAAATCGTATTCTACATTTCGTAAGATTTCAAAAAAATAAGTTTTCTGAGCTTAGAAATTCCTAAAATGTTGTAGTTATTCCTCAAATTTAACAAGTGTGGTAAATGTCATAGATGTCAACCTTCAAAAATTTTTTAAAGTCAAATAAACATAATGTAAACCAGAAAGCATATTTAATGAACTGTTTCTTGCTTCTGCATATTTTTTAACTCACTTATTTTAAAAAAATCCGAATTAATATTATTTTAAAAAATTCAAAAGATTGCCAGATATTTCTTTAGTTTTATTCAGTTCATATGTTTTTTATCACTCCGTTCTGGACATTATCAAATTTCGGGACAATCCATTACTATTGTATTACTTCGACTACTTTATTTATCTTAATAGTAACCATCATATCTAGGAATATTCACCCTCTTAATCAAGAATTATGCTGCTGCAAAACTTAATATTATCAATATACTTTTCAATTAGTATTTGATCAGATAAACAACATTATCGTTTCCATGATGTCAATCGACCAATTTTAACTATTTCCACAGCACATAGTACCGTAATTTCCGGCGTATAATCCGCAGCTCAAAGAGTCGTTTTTCGACCCAGAAATTTTATTCAATAATTGTAGTTAAATATTTACAGCGATCTTTTAAGTTACATTTTATAAAATAAAATTTCTGGGTCGAAAAACGACTCTTTGAGCTGCGGATTATACGCCGGAAATTACGGTAGATTTAATCCTTTCCGGCTCAGGCAAAGTCTGTTCGTAAAATGAGAAATTACTGACTGACACCAGAATTTACAAACGACTTTTTAACAAAATATGTACTCCTTATTTTAAGCTTTCATTGTAGAAACAAAATTTTATTAAAGATTCTTGCTGTGAAATGCAAGTTTGGAATTAAAATTATGTGTGTCCGGAGTGGGACCACTGTGCCGGAAAGGGTTAACGGACATTGGTTTCCCTACGAAACCACAAAATTTTAATTACGAAATTCAAAAATGACAGCAAAATTTTAATAGAAATGTTTCCATTTATTATGTATGTGAAATATCGCCTTTTTTTGCTATATAAGAAAAATTTGTTCATAATTTCCGGTGTCAATCATTTATTTCAACATTTTAGCAATTGGAGTGCTTTATCCGTTAAAGGGTGAACGTGTTAATGTACAGCCCGTGTAAAACAAATACGCTGGCGTTAATTTGCAGATATTTTATAATGAAATCCGAAAAAAGCTGTCATTAGACTCTATATAATATGTGATTTCAGAATGTGACAGCATTTTTTTCAATAGTGGTTGCCTGTTGCCTACATGGTACAGACAGTACATTATGAAATATGAATCAAACACTGATTATAACCTTATTTCTGACAAAAGAGCTATGAATAATGAGAATGAGATAGACAGTAGTGTCTACTAGTTGCGAATAAAGTAACTGATCACAAGAGGGCACAGTGAAAGTTACAAGAGGGAGGATGTTGTTTGTTTACTTTGTATCAACAGAGTCTGATTACCGCCGGGGCAAACTTCCAACGGTATATTTTAATAGATATTTTCGCCTTATTTAAATGTATGCAGATTATGCATATTATATATGAAGAATTTCTATTTTTGAAGTCACAATATCGTCGCTACCATGTCAAACTATCGAATGTGAAGAAATGCATTTTTCATTACTTTTAAAAATGGGCAGATCAATGGGCAGAATAAAAGTCACCAGTCACTTTTAATAATATTATTCACCAGGGTTGCCCCTATGACCTGCTTTTTCAGTCAGAAATTTCGAATTCATACCATAAATATCAAACAGAAATTTTTGCCATATTTAATGTCAGACAATTCTTGTTTATTTAAAGTAAACGTTTTTCTCTCAAAATTTCCGGTATCACTTCCGCGACTCTAAATAAATCAGAATGCCAAACTGGCAACCCTATTCTTTACAAAAATGTTATTAGTATTCTTACTAGGCGAGGAATTCTACTAAAATTTAGAGGTGACCATCTTCCCATTTTTAAAAATATAATGAAAAATACATTTTTTCACATTCGATAGTTTGACATGGTAGCGACGAATGATGAAACTGTAGGGCCTGCCTACCACCGGAGCAAATCTCGACCAGTAAAAGCGGATAGATATTTTTAAATGAATTATTACCGAAATTATGCAAGAATGAGGCGTTTAGTAAAAGAGAATATTTCTATTCAAATTTACTGGTGGAAGTTTGCCACGGTGGTAATCAGCCCCTGTGGAACAGGTTATAGATGAAGATTAGCCAATTAAACGATATGCCAATTCCTCTTTATTTATAGTGTCATGATTTTACCAGCTGAGATTTAAAAAAAAAACTTTCTTTTAATATGTAATAAGTCTTACAAAAGCGTATGAAGTTTATGCTGTTATAAGGGACCAAATATATATTCAAACATAAATTGAAAAGATTCCAATAGAAACAATATAACTTTCTTTTATACTTAAGTTTAGCATTCCAAAACACATTATAAAATTTTCATCAGATTTTAATGATCAGTTAGTAAGATATGAATTACTGAAAAATGAACTAAAGAATATTAAACAGAAACCTTGTTTATTTACATATAACTCGAAAAATAATTTATCTAGTTCATTACATTTCTTTTATATGATACTTTTAAACCCCCAATTATAAGGCCGATTAATATTTTTTAACTATATTTGAAATATTAATTAACAAATAACTATAAAAATTATTATAGGACGAGCAACTCATTTGTTTAAAGCATTGTGAGCAGCAGAATGGTTCACAAGAGGGCACTGCTGACCCGTGACTCCCCCTAGACTTGTCTAATGTTGGATGAACTTGATCAGCTGCTGTGTCGTGTAGGAGACCGGTGGGTTTGTTTATGTTTTTGAAAATACGTAATGGGGGATCAACGTGAAAGTTGCCTCCATAGTTTTGGTATTTCATAATGGTGTTTTGAAACATTCCCGTGCAAGTGCAACGAATTTTTATAATACAGATATCTCGAGCTTTCAATATTGCAGTATTATATCAAGCTAGAATTGAAGTACAGTGACCTCTCACTTATACGCGATGTCAGTAACTACTTTTTAGCACCACTATTTTCAAAATAATAAAATTAAGGTGAAAATTACTTTAAGTAAAAACTGGTACTAAAAACTAATTACTATGCATCGCATATAAGTGAGAGGTTACTGTATTTGGCTTTATGTTTTAAATGGGATACCTGCTTTTGTGTTCTGTTTACAAATATATACGACTTTTTCAAGAACTGTTTACGTTATACTAAAAATACCAACGTTTGACACACAATAACATCGTATAATAAACAGACGCACGTTTCATGTCTTTGGGGGTATACAATAGGGTTTAATTTTATTTACACTGAGGAAGTGAGTCCAAGATACTCATGAAACGTGCGTCTGTTTATTATACGATGTTATTGTGTGTCAAACGTTGGTATTTTTAGTATATTTATCCACACATGATTTTTTCATTAACTGTTTACGTTAACTGATACTTTTTGACACAAGATAACCCTACACTCTTATTCAAATTTCATAAATAAAATCAAGTAATTTTTTGGTCACTAATAGAATTCGCAAGGTCGAACAAAGCCGAAATGAATTTAGTTTCTTTTTGTTCTGAATATTATATTATGTCAGTTAAATTTTTCGCTTATTTAAACAATTTTTATGAAGAAAATTATAAAATAAATCGTTTAAAAAATAAAATAATGTGTTATAAATTAAAATTTTTTGGCTCAAAATAATGGAGTACATGATGTTAAGGCCTGTGATTGAGTCATGAAAAAGAGTGAATTTTTGTGTGAGACATTGGAAATTTTCGACCATCTAAATATATTTTAAAACATAACAGCCCTATTCCTTAATCCAGGGGTGTCCAACTGTGGCCCGCCGGATACCACTAAAACTTTATAGTAAACTTTTCCTTAACTAATCATCAAATTTCTGCGATTCAAGAAGTCGAATATTTCTTTCAAAATTTAGTGGTATCAAGCGGACCACAGTTGGACACCTCTGCCTTAATCTAAGCATAAATATTATTTATTGCGCTGGTGTCACATTTTTTAATGCGTATTATATTAGCACGTTTATTTTTGTTTATATTTTTAAAATGAAAATAATTTATCAACAGAAAAAGATAGATAAAAAGGCATTTGTATTTATAAATATAAACTTTTCATAAAAATGTTCTAAAAATTATTGAAATAATAATACAAAAAAAAATTCTCATATTACAATTAGTTTATTTTATCATTATATGCGATATTAAGTTTTATATTTTAAGTTGTTATTCATTTATTTTTGTAAAAATATATTGAATAGGGTGAAAAATGTGATGAAAAAAAGTAACTTTTACAAACATAAACATTTCAGTGTTATACTGCAATTACCTCACTGAATAAAAATGAGCTTTCTCTCCTTTGAAGAAACTGTCGAACGGCATGTAGTGGTGCAATTCATGAAGTGCCTATTGTTCTGGCTAGTTTTTGCGTCAGTATTGCGTCATGAAGAAAGATGTTAGTTATTTTGGGTGGTTTATTTCAGAATTTATGGCCAGGAATATTTACGTTATAAAATAAAATTTTCCATTTTCTTCTGTAAATAAATATAGCTTATTGTACTGATATTCTGATTATATAAATATATATTTAAAAAAATATAAATCCTATTCTATTCTTTTTTTTTATTATTATTATTAGAAGGAAAATACAGTTTATAAAAAGAAATATCGACTTGATTTCATAAGGCTAAATGATTAACCAAATAAAATAGAAATTATGTAAACAGCGTATATCAGAAAGAAAAATATTATCACTAATCAAAATATTTTATTTGGTTTTTGGTTGTTTAAATTGTCTTATATTTCTTTTTATACAATTTTTATTTTTTGTATTATTTTTTTTATATTATTGTGTATCCAGGGTTCGTACGGTTTTACCACAAGATTTAATAGAATGTTTCGCCTTTTTTAAATGCAGAAAAGTATTACAGATCCTGCTATTAAACGACGCGTTTGCAATTTCTGCTATTTAAATACTAACCCATTTTCGGCCAAAGGTGCGTAAACGCACCATTTCAATAAATATATTTTTATTAACACTGTGACGTATATTTTTCACTAATTTTATTTTTCTGTTATTTTTAAGGGTTCTGGAGACCTATAAAATATTAGTAATTCAATTGAAGTAATCACTTTCTGTTGAGAAATTTTCAAAATACGCTGTTTTTTTTATATGAAACGGTTATTGACAAATTCGACTTTTTGAAAATGTATAATTATTTCACTTGAGATTAATTATATGTTTTTATAAAGGAGTAAATTTGCAAGTTCTGTAAATAAAATAAAAATAAAACAAATGCCATAAGAAAACTTAAAATTTTTTATTTAAATTTAATGGTAAATTATTAATGATAAATTAATAATGGTAACGTCAAATTAAATAAAATATTATTTTTCATGCACGAAACTTTTTCGGCGTCTTAATGAATGTAATTTAAGCAAATTTCAATGCAAATAATACCACATTTTATAAAATTTCTATGCTTGGCCTAAAATGGGTTAATTAGAAAAATTCTATTAAAAATTTGTGGTAAAAGTGTACGAACACTGGTATAGTATTTGGCTGCCTGAATAGATCAAAACTTCCTGGAATATTGTTAAATAAAACTTCAGGATTCATAACAGAAACCTAGTACCAAGTGTGTTTAAAATCATAGAATGTATTCAATTTTTTAAAATTTAAAATGATATTTTATTACATTGTCAATAATGCGATATTTTGCCTTATTGTGATAAAAATAAGTGAGAAAATTATTGTAATAATTATCAACAGTTTTCGATGACATTTTCATTTCAATTATGAGTACTTATGTGTCTTTTCTAATCAAATGTATATGGAGGTTTTTCTGTTATACGCCTCTGGAACGGAAAATTTAAAGAGTGTAACTTCTATCTCGGTACAGAATTTATCCTGTTGACATTTATTCTAAATTCCTGAATTACGCGCAAAAACAGGGCTTGTTTCTGCAGAAGTATTTAGTGGAAAAAATACAAATATTAATAATTTTTATGGATAAACTATTTAACATAAAAAATAAAAGCACTTGTTTGTGTGATTTTTCCCCTTAGATTTAGTATTTCGTGGAACATATATTACTGGTTGCAGTCTGTAATATATCATCAATAGATTAACGCTTTGTAGTTAATGTTTTTTAAATGTAAGCATAACCGCATTTTTTCTTATTCAAGAGTAATTTTCATTGCAAATATTAAATCAGTTTATATTTGCAGTCTGCAATGGCTTATATATTATTATTATTTACTTTTGCTTTATAATTTGAAAGGAATGCTTTTTAATAATAAATATGTTTTTGTATATTTAACTAGACTTCGAACAGAAGCGTGGATAGGACCAAAACCAAATTATGGAATTTTTGTTGCTGTTTTATATTACCTTTATATCAGGTTAAAAATCTTTTGATAAAGAAGGCAATTACATTAATGTAAACTTTACTAAAAAAAAAATTCTCCACTTCCCATCTATTGCGTCTTAAGCATAAAGATTATTTTCATTAAATAATTTAGAAACCAAAAACAAGAATTCGAAAATTTTACACACTATTTATTTACATAAATTTTAATAACACAGTAGAATATCTTTCTTAAAATCGAATATTTAGTACGAAAATTCGAAATGCATATTCCTTTTGTAATTCTGCAAATAAAATAACTTCTACTATTTGACTTCAAGTCAACTTAGATACTTAGAAGATCTTTTAGAATGTTATCAAAGGAGGAGTTAATGCATATTATACGCAAACATTTCAAGGCGAAGTTACGAGAATTATAGTTTTCCATCGAAGTATTGTATACAAGGTTTTGAACTTCTCGTCCGCTAATGCATTTGCTATGTTTTATCATGACATCATCTGTAGTATAACTGGAAAATATAACTTATTCCGTATTCTGGTATTATATTATAAGAGAAAGAATGGATATATTTAAATTTATATTGCATTGAATTCAATAAACTATCGAATAATTCTTTGCAAATATTATTATATGTAATTTCTTTTCACTGCCAGCAATAAAATATTACTTGATAGGAATAACCATATATTTAACCCTCTACCTTACTATCACGAGTTAACTCGGGTTTCATATTTTTTTAAATAGTATCCCGACTAAACACGGGCTTTAAAGTTCCATACGTTCTCTATTTCGAGTTTTCTCGTTTGATTATTTTTTTACATCTATACAAAGTTCAGTTAGGAAAAAAATGGTTTCACTATGCTGGACAGGGAATGCGCTTGTTTGTCACTGCTCATGTTTATGTATCAGATGAGTTTTCAAAGAAAACAAAGTCACCCATATAACGCGTGTAATAGGTTTGCGTAGATATGGATAGTGAAGACCATTTCAATAATTATAGTGAAACTGATGTATCAGTGTCAGAATCTGGTAACGATTCTTTTTTGTCTACAAGTGAAGAAGAAATTGATGATGACAGCGATACAGATTTGTCTCAGGTAAGAGTGTGGCATGATATTCCTTCAACGTTGTTTCTCCCGCTTTTCCTCGATTTCAATTTTCTGGGAACACAGGTTCCACGTTGATCATGATGATGATTTACTTCAAGTATTTGAACACTATTTTGACGACTTGGTGGATTATATACAGAAGGAAACTTAAAATTATATCACTCAGTGTGCGTTTACTTCTGGTTCCAAAATTCTTCGTCTAACATGTGAGGAACTTCGAATTTTCTTTGCTTTTTCAATCTTACAAAGTGTCCTGCAGAAACCAGAACTATAAATAAATTGATCACGTCGGACAACCATTGAAACTTCGATTTTTATATGTATATTTCGTATTGTTATGTGTATAAATGCTCATCAACCCGGGAGGAATCGCCCAGGGTGCTTACGGTTTTTACAAATGTCACCACTATTTTTCGAAAAGAAATCTTCAACTTACTTTAACGCAGAATTTGTAAAAATTCCACCCGACTAAATTAGGTGACGGTTGTTGTTTGCATTTATACCTTGGATATGCACGACTTCTATCGGGTTAAAAAGTTCAATTCATTGATTTTTATAGGATATTTCATACTATATTAAATGAAAATTGTTTGTATGATTTTAAATTCCTGTATTTCCTGTCGTGCACGAGTTTACTCGATACAATGATATAGACTTTTTCTTATTCCAGCTGTCTACTTCATTTCTGCTGTAAAACTGAAATTAGTACTTGACAGATTATTATCTTCTTAAATAGATCTCAAAACAATTATAATCTAAATGGGTCATTTTTTAACAGTTTTCTGATTTTAAAAAAATGGCACGTTAGGAGGGTTTAATGATATATTATTTGAATGCATCGACACCAACTTGCTTTAAATATGTAGGTCCTCTTTTAAAAGGAATAAAATATGAAAATCGTCAAGTTTATTTACTTATTAGTACGTATTTATATTCAGAAAACTTTCATTTTTAGCATATTAGATTTATTACATTTCCCTCTACATTTTAAAACTGCTTTTTAAAAAAAAAAAACTCATGCTTTTTAAAAGAAAAAAAACAGAAGTTTCTAGAAGATTATTTATATTTGTAATTTTTTAAGCATAACCATAGAGAATTTCAAACATTTAACTTTATAAAAAATCAGTAAATATATTTTTTAATTAATAAAACATATGACATTACAGTGATATTTTTTTAGTATTCAACTTATTTTTCTTCGACACAAATCTTTCTCTCGTATGTGAACTGTCCCCAAATATTTTTAAATACTGCTTTATTTAAGTAAATAAAAAGATTGCTTTAAGCTGTTTTTCCTTTTTCGGAAACTCTAAAAGACAGTTTTTCCTTGCTTTTCATGTAACCTGAGATATTTTTCGCTGAATATATTTTATTGGTCAAAAGGCATAGAAAATATAACATCACATTTTATTTAAAAGAAACGCATTTATTCTCTTGAAAAACATAAATATTCATTTTATGAAATAATAAAAAAAAATTAAGGAAATAACATTTCCGAATAAATGTTGTACTAAATTTAGAATATTGATTTTTATGATTATATGTGAAAACTTATGAACTTTTAAAAAGCATTTACAACAACGTAACTCGTTGATATAAAATACACATTAACAAAATCTGTGCGAATTGATTTGAAAACATTTTTTCCCATTATGTTACTAATTTTTTATGAAAATTATACTTTACACACTTATTATTTTTCAAAAACCCACCATTATTATAAATAAAACAAAATTACAAAATGTAATAAACGAATGCTAAATAAAATTGCAATTATTTGTATTTAACTTATTCGCTGCCAACCATAAGTATACTCGTAGTTTTTCAATCTAAAATTACGGATTCATACCGGAAATTTCGAAAGAAGAATTTTTATTTTATGTAATCACGAAATGTCTGTAATTAAATAAAGTAAATTTTGCTATTAGTATTTTCTGATATGAATTCGAACTTTCTAAATAAAATAAAATTCTGGTAATTTTAACCCAGCAGTGAACGAGTTATTATATATGTTTGATTTCTAATTTTGTAAAACTATGCAAATAAAATTTTAACATAGTACACGATCTCCCTATTGCTGAACCTTTCTGTTAGGTACTTTTTCCCTCTCCTAAGTGATATACGGTCAAATCTTTTAAGATGCGTTTTCACTTAATGTAACTAAAATTATTGCCTTAAACTGTATTTTTTATTTAAAAAAAAGAAACGTCAAAAGAGATATTTTTGTGGCTTTGCACGTAAGCCGAGATCGTCTTCTCTGTAAGTGTACCATAAGTCAAAAGGCATGGAACATATAACATATTATTTTAGTCACATAAATCAATTTATGGTTTTAAAAAACATAAACTCATTTTTAGGGTTTCGTTCATCTCACGAAACCCTATTACTCCCGCCTGTTGTCTGTCCGTCACATAGCCATTCTCATAAACTATGTAATTTACAGAGTTGAAACTTTGCGTATATATAGCTGAATACCAGCTATGAAGCTCAAAATATTAAAATTTGAAAACATCCTATTATTTTAATAAATAGAGATATAAAACAATATTCTATTAACCTTTTCCTATTAAATTTAAACATGTGTTTTTATAGCAGTTGCCAAAAATTAAAAATCTACAGTGAAATTCCTTCTACAATAATTAATTTTCTATTGAACGAGTTCCACGTGAAAAATCAAAATGAAATAAAAAGTTTCACCAATTGAAAAAAAGATAAATATTAAATAAAATTGGTTGATGTCATAGTGGTAATAAAACTACAAAATTTCTAAGATTTCTCAATAATACAAGGGGTATGAGTATGTGTATGTACACAAAGCAAATTAATATCACGGCATTAGAGAATTAAAAAGAAAATCTGACGTCCTATTGGAAGTTTAACGAAATTTTCAAATGTTTGAGAATAATACAAAGCGAGTATCAATATGAGTAATAGAGAATAGTAAATATATGAGTTTGAGAAACATATTGAATCGCGATAAAAATCCGATTATGGAAATATTCGCATATTTTAACATTTTGAAGGTGTACAACATGTTTAATTTTGAAATTATTTTTTTAAATATCGCATTTAGTCCGCATGACAGATATTATTATGACAGAATATAATAGCGGGATTCGCCAGCTATCGGGCCGGTTCAGATATTCGAAAACGAGAAAAATTGACCGGTAATTTTTTGTTTTATAAGAAACATGACTTTTTTTTTTTTTTTTTGAAAATGAAATTTATTTGGATTTATTAAAGTAAGGATAAAGTGTTTTGAAAGGAATATTAAACGAAACCCTTTGAGCGATCTTCGATCACACTTACCCACTTGTTTTAAATAACCAGCTTAACGAAATCACGTTCCTAATTAAATATAAAAAAAATTAGACATTTTACTTACAAAATTATAGATATATACAAGGTGCATCAGAAAAACGTCTACACACTTTATATTATTATAAATCCAGGTTTTATTCACATGTATTTAATATTTAAATTGCAAAAATATCCACGTAGAATGCATAACTTTTCCTCCTACCACAGATGTTCAAAATTATTACCGTTCTGTTCAATGCACTACTTAAAATGGTGGGCAATTGATTCACAAACTTCAACAAATATTTCATTTGGTGTTGTGGCACATTCTTGCTCAACTGCGGTTCCGGAACGTTGTCTATGAGCAACCATTCGTTTCAAACTTATCTTTTATCCGATGAATTGTAAGTCGCAGCGGTGCATGTGCCTTAAACTCCCTGCGATATTGTCTTTATACTTCTGCTACATTTTCATGCTTACAATAATATTTTAAAATAAATTTTCTTATAAAATAACGTACATACATTGATTTTACAATTTAATTGTTACTAAAATAGGTGCAAATAAAATATCAAAATTTTAAAACATTAAAACCATTATGATGTTAAAAACACAGATGTCTGAAATATTCACAGCGCTTTCAGATAAACATTAGCCATCATTATAGGATGGCTCTGTAAATAAGAAAAATTAAGAAAAATTAGAAAGTTCTGACACGTTAAACAGTGTATGTATACATTTTGCCGACGCACCCTGTATACTCGTGAAATTTAGAAAAAAAAATGTGCTTCTGAATAAGAAATTGTTTTCCAAACGATTACACGTTTTGGTTATTAGGTGCGTTCGTAATTATATAAATACCTAGCTTCTATAGTCATCGTCTGGTCCGTCCGTCTGTCTGTCCGTCTGTCCACATATAACAGCGCTAAAACTACCCAACCGAATGGTTTGAAATTTAATATATTATCGTTGTAGAATTTTGTCGTGTCATTTCAAATTTTATGAAAATCGAATCAAACCATAAAAAGATATTAATAAAAGGTTTCTTTATTCTATTAAATCCTATCGTATGTATTCTTACAGGGTGTTTCACAAAGAACCCCTAACTTTAAAAATCAATAACCCGGAAACGGTCATAGATAGAAACATAAAACCAGTGGTATGTTTATTAAAAAAATCGTAAGAATCTTATACGTAAATCTCAAAATTTAGTTAAAAATAGCACCGATAGATGGGGCTGAGAGCGTTAAGAATCCTTCTAAAGAGAGTTCAGAAGCATAGAAAGACTAGTCGTCGAAGATTTCGTCATTGAAATCTGGCCGCTATTAACGTATAGTGAAAATAATTCCGAAAGTGGTGTATACCGTGGAGGAACGTGTGTTTATTGTGTTGGAGTATCACCGATTAAATCAGAGTCTTACTGCCACAAGGAGAAGTTTTCAAACGCGATTTCAAGTCGCAAAAGGCCTAGATGGAAAAACAATTCGTGAGCTTTTCAAAAAAATTCAACAGACAGGCAACGTGGCCGATTTTCACTATACGAAAATAGCGGCCAGATTTCAATGACGAAATCTTCGACGACTAGTCTTTCTATGCTTCTTAACTCTCTTTAGAAGGATTCTTAACGCTCTCAGCGCCATCTATCAGTGCTATTTGTAACTAAATTTTGAGATTTACGTATAGGATTCTTACGATTTTTTTAATAAACATACCACTGGTTTCATGTTTCTATCTATCACCATCTCCGGGTTATTGATTTTTAAAGTTAGGGGTCCTTTGTGAAACACCCTGTATATAATAAAAGCGCAAGTCATGTGCCTGCGAAAAACAAATACGGCAGAGGTGCCAACCTCTCATTAATATTCCGTAATATGCATTTCAATCTGACCCAGTTTAACAACACTTCAAACCAGGAAAATTATTGAATGAATCTTTATTTCTTTAATTTCAGGTTTCTCCGTGGAATTTATTTAATTTCATTTCTTAAAAAAAAATTCTGGTGCGAAACGTGTTAAACCTGGGTTAAATTAACCCGCATATTACGGAATATTAATGAGAGGTTGGGACCTCTGCAAATACAGGCAAACCACTTTTTTCATATGCCAGGCGGCCATTTTTATTCAAAATTATTTTTTCGAATAAAATTGCATAAAAGTTACATTTTTAGAAAGATCGCTGAAAAAAATTGTTTGTTTGAGAGATGAATTGCATTAAAAAATGTATAGATTCTGAGATAACTTAGTGGAAATTACGTTAACAGCCGAATATCTCAATCTATTAGAGTAAATGAATAAGGAGATTCGTTTATTATGAGTCATAAAACTATTAAACCATGGACGTAATCATTCGCAAAGCAAGATCTTCATGGGGAATTTTACAGTGCTGTCTAGTGTAGAAAAAAATCGCATTTGTAAACGGGGCATACGTAATAAGACAAAAAAAGGCATGCACATTTCGCTCAAAGGAGACGATATAATTCATTTCACTGAAAGAATTAGGATGATTTTTTTTACATTGTGAAACTATTTATAAAACGAACGCACCTCCTACGCCACGTTTAACGTACAATTTCCAACTTGTTTTTATTAAATCATGTTCCATACTGGCACATGACTTGGTTGACATAACACTTTGAGAACATAGGTTTTGTGTCTAAAAGTATTTAGTGATAGTTATTGGAAGCTTGGAAAAAACAGCATATATTTTCCGAGAATCAAACACAAATTAATTATTTTTTATATTATTATCTTTGGAATTTAAAAGGTTCAGATACAGTTGAATTTATCATTCGTAAAAGAAATTACTCCATCCCATTCTATGAATGCTAAATATTACAATTATCTCACGAGGTTCACATAGTTTCATTCATATATATGGACAGTGCTCTCAATACGGACACCCCTAATATCTTTAAAAGTAACAATTTTGATCGAGAGATGGCGCTACATGTCCATGAAGAAAAGCAGTTGAAAAGATAATTAAGCCTTGAAAGTGCAAAAAAGCGCGCTGTTCGCCATTTAGAAGGAAACTTGTTGTTTCGTGGTGTGCTGATCGTAATTACAGGTAAGTTTAAATTCTTATTAGATATGCTAAAATTACTTTAAATATTGAAAAGTGGAGTGTTTTAGAAAGCAAATAAAACATACTTTCGATTGCTATTTAATGTATTGCTTAAGGGTGTATTCAAAAAAAAAAATTCCATGCTCAACAACTCAAAATTTTGAGAGACATTCCCAGACTCATTTTTAAAAGTAACAACAGGAAACTTGGCGGCGTGATTTATAAAGACATTTATAAGGGCCCTATGCTTTTATTTTTCGTTCAATTAATTAGAAATTGATTTACAGACAATTATTTTCACAATACGATCTTTTTTTTGTTTCCAGCGCTATCGCTTCTAGAAATTCGGTTCAAAATGTCCACTTTGACAGCATTTTTTGAAATATATTCTGCCTTTATCAAAAAATCGAGACAGTGGGGACATTATAAAGTTTCTGAATAAGAGAACCTGCCAAATGGATGCATTTTAGAGCAAAAATGAATTTACGAATGTGTCTGAAAATAAGCAGTTTGGATTTGAATACTCCCTTAAAAATGTTTTCTTTGTTTATTTATTACAAGATTTCGTAAAACTACGCACAATTCCCAATATGGACACATTATGTCCACATTGGAAGTACAGCAAGTGAAAGATTCACAAATTTGTAAAATATCTGAATAATGTTATTTTATTATTTAATTCATAATAAAATAATGTTTATATTTAATTTTAATCTTAATTATAGTATCCGCACATTACATTACGAATTTAGACTGAAAGTAGACCTTTGTCACAGGTTTGTCAGTGATTACTTGAACGACTTTTATTTTCTGAACTGTTACTTAAAAGTTTTGTTTTCAATTGCAAAAATGTTTCAAATCAGATGCTGACATAGTACTGTAAAAAATTTGCATCGATAAATTTTAATTTTTAAGGTGAGGTGGGACCTGGAGGGGGAACGGGAGGCAAAACATTTAACCCCTTCGCGACGAGCGTCCTTTACAGAATTTTTAATCTTTTACCATCGGTTTTTCAAAACTGAAATTTTTGCTTAATTGAATCGCAGAAATGATGTCATTAAATAAGGCAATGCTTACAATAAAAATTAACTGGTGGGAATAATCGAGGATTCTGAGCATCTTATGCGTCACGTATACGGGTCGCTCGTGCCCAAGGAATTAAAAAAAAATTCCAAAGAGAAAATAAAGGTTGTCCAAATTACCTGTGAATAAACTGTCAAATTTTTCCTTCTTATGTGTTCACTGCTTTTTTTCAGATTTTTTAAAGATTTGTTCATTATAGGGACAAAACAAAGAGGCAAGTGGACAGAGGAAAAGTTGGAGAATGCCATTCGAGCCGTACACAGTGGGGCATCATTTGCCAGTGCAGCTAAAGCAGCAGGGATTCCAAGGACAACTCTCATGAGAATTTTCTTGACTGTCCAGTTGAATGATAAAAACCGAAAGCCAAAGTTGGGCTGCAATTTCATGCTCACAGAAAAGCAGCAAGCTGAACTTTGTGCAAGAATATTTAGACTAGCAGACGTTGGCATGCCAATTACTGGGAGATTACTAGGAAGGAGTATTTTCATCCTGAGAAGATGGGTTTGAAGCTCAATTTCAGCCAAGCAACAAAGATGGCTGGAAGGAAATGGTTGGCATCTTTTTGAAAAACAACCCACTTGTTGCTAAAAGGAAGTCTCAGAACTTCAATCCAGGGAGAGCCCAGAAACTGAACTGGGCAATTGTTTCTGATCATTTTCAGAAACTGCAAGCGTGCTTGGAAGAATTGGATATTGTAAATCAACCGCAGCACACTTATAACATGAATGAAAAAGGGTGCCGGCTTACTATCCACCATTAACAGAATGTTCTTGCACGAAAAGGGGCAAAAAGGGTGCATTTTAGCGCACCAGGCCATGCAGAAAATGTAACAATTGTTTCTTGCTGTAATGACCTCGGCCACAGCATTCCTCCTATGGTGCTTTTCAATGGAAAGAGGATAAAACAAGAATGGAAGGATAACCTGCCTCCAGGAACAAAAGATATTATGACCCCTAAAGGCAGCATGACCATTGAGGTATTCTGAACTTGGTTGGAACATTTCGCTATGTTCAAAACTGAAGGCCCCACTCTTCTTGTTTTTGATGGGGCCAGTTCTCATTTGGACGTATAAATCGTCACAAAGGCAGACAAGCACAATGTAACACTCTACTGCCTGCCCAGCAACACGACTCATGAATTGCAGCCCTTCGACAAAGCTGTTTTTTTAATTATACTGGGATGATGAAGTATTGCTCCATTGCACCCGTCACCCTGATAGATCACTCGACTTAGATTTGGGGAAAAATTTAGGAAGGTTTGGAATGGTTCGATGACTCTGGCGAACATAACTTCATGTTTTCAGGCAGCTGGAATTTTTGCTTTCGATCCAACTATAATTCCAGATGAAGCCTTCGTGCCTAGTGACATTACTGAAATTCCGGAACCAGCAGCCAGAGGGGAAGAAAATGCACCAAATTTGGAAACTGCAACAGATGTTGAAGCTCCTGTTAACAACATACCTTCTCACGTTATTGACTCACCTTCATCACCTGCTAGATCATTTTTCATGGAGAATTCCTTCACCAGCGTGTTATCGACTTCAACTGTAAGAAGGAAGGAGACACAACGTCGCCAGGCGATAAATTCAAAAGGAATCAAACAGGTAAAATCCTTGGTCAATAAGATGCCATCTGAACAATCCTCCAAAAAACCTCCTCCAAGAAAAAAATCTTCCAAAAAGCCCTTGCAGAAAAATCAAAAGAAGCCTCCCCTCAGTACGGTATCTGTTGGCGAAATCGCAGGTACCAGCGGTATGACTTCCTCAACAAAGGAGAGCTGGTACTGCTTCTTATGCAATATTGATGCTGTTGCAGACATGCAGCCATGCATCACATGCGGCAGATATGTCCATGAGGACTGTGTGGGACTTACCGCCCATGATGAAGAATTTTTTATTTGTCCATCCTGTGAGAACTGAGTAATAACAGATGTAAATTCTGCAGACAGATGCAGTAAAGCTAAGCAAAACCAACTATATTATTTCATAATATTTTGTAGTAACTGAGGTGCTTTGCATGGGTCTTCAAAGAGCCACAACTGAAAATGACTCCCACCCCCCTTTCTAACGGGCATGTTCTGAAGATATTTACTATCCACCCCCCTCCCCCGCAATACTTTAAGATATATTTTTTTTATCCCCTCTCCTCTAAAATTCCTTGGAAGAGTGGCTCTTCCTTACAGCCTGTGTAGTAGGTCAATAAGGAGTCATCTGTTCCTAATATGGACATGCATGTCCATAAATTGAATTCAACGTTTCGCCGGAATAACAATAGAATACGCACTGTAATATTATCTTTGCTCTGAGCATTGGATCCATATTTGCTATTTTTGTTTATATACTTGATTTCAGTTCAATGATGCTTGTACAGATGCATTCCTGTTATGTAATAATTGCAAAATCAATATTAATATTGTTCTTAAGGAGATGAAACTTTATGGATTAAATGAATTTATATTCCAATTTAGTGTTAATGCAAATTGGAATATAGCGTATTGGATAATAGCGTTCGACAAGATGTTTGATATTTCGCGTTGTATGAACCCGTCTCGATCAATCAAATTTGATCTTGTGTATGTCACCACTTTCTTATAAAAGCACATAACCTTTCTTAAAATAAGAACAATTTCCGCAAATTCCAATATGTTGTTAGGATACGCAGTAATAGCTTTACATTTTAAAAAGAGATGTGATGTTGTACAGTTTTTTATAGCGATACCTCAAAACATTTAATGTAAGATAGTTAGCTGTGCGTCAAAATTATCAATATTGACAATAATCATATTTAATGTAAATGTGAGTGACAAGAAAGGTGTGCTCCAAAAGACACTCTATTGTACCAAACCACTATCACTAAAATAAATCAACTGACAAGCAATCAGTAAATATCAGTTCAACAACGCATGATCAGTCTTGTTCTTGTACCATATATTTATAAGACATGAGAAATCAATACCATGTACTTACTAGTAAATCTGCAGATCAGGAGCCTCAACGTCAGCTCAAGTCACTGTTTTTTAATCTCACTTTTCATATTATTTAGCATCTTACAATCCGCAATTTAATTTTTTTCTATTGCATACATATTTACAGGCATATACAATTCTTCGGAGGTTTCAGAAATTAGAAACGTTAAATTAAACGCGGTTTATGCAATGATATTCTGAAATTCTTATGAACGTCTTATTCTTGTAACTTTTTAGATTAAAAAAAAAACTTGTATTAAAATAAATTCTTCATTTATGTCAATAGAATACAAAAATAATTTATTTTGCTAATAAATTATTGGAGCAAAATAGTGCGTGTTGCTTTTATTATTTTTATCGTCTTTGAAATATCGTTGCTAGGCAACTGATAAATTAAAGAGAAAAGTAAAAAAAAATGCATTTTAAAATTTGTAAAAAACATGAAAATAAAAGTTTTATATTTCCGGAACAGATGCAAAAAAATTTCCAATCATTTAAACAATTAATATCTCAATTCTAATAAATGTATCGTCAATTTTTCAAAATTATTGGATATATTTAAAACCTCCATATCGAAAATCAACATCCATAATTTTACGTTGAAATCCATTATTCAAATATGCGATTTCCATTTCAGTTAAAAATGAAATTTGAAAATCGTCTGCAGTCCCATAGCATTATGATTTAAAAAGAAATGTTCTCTATTTTTCGAACGAACGAACCAAATTTAACCAAAAACTATACAGCTAATTCCGGGTATCTCACACCAACATACCCACCAAAAATCAACCTAATCGAAACATTTTTACTTCAGTTATCGCGGAACAGACAGACAGACAGACAAACAGACAGACAAACAGACAAACAGACAAACAGGCAGACAGAAACCAAAAACTTTTCGGGTCTCAACAGTAAGCCTTCACTGACGTTTCGGCAATAAGGTATACCATCAATATCTACCAATCGACCAAGGCTTCAATAAAAGATTTTTTGAAGCTAATTGCCGAAACGTCAGTTGAAACTCACTGTGGAGACTCGAAAAGTTTTTGGTTTCTTTCTGTCTGTCCGTCTATTTGTCTGTCTGTCTGTTCCACGATAACTGCCGCAAAAATGATCCAATTTGGTTGATTTTTTGTAGGTGTGTTGGTGAGGTACCCAGAATTAGCTGTATAGTTTTTAGTTACATTTTCTTCATTCGTTCGGAAAATATAGAACATTTCTTTTTAGGTTATAATGATTTCCTATGGGAATTCAGACGATTTTGAAATTTTTCATTTGTTGAAAATAAAATGGCGCATTTGATTCATGTATTTAAACAGTAAGTTATGAAGGCAAAAATTTATCAAGTTAGGTCTTAAATTATTCAAATTAATTTGAAATTTTGTTAATACATTTGTCAGATTTTTTAAATTAGGTGTATAATTTTTGGTGCAATTTTATGCATCTGTTCTAATAATATAATACATTTTATTTTATCATTTTTTGCAAATTTTAAAATGCATTTATTTTTAATTTCCTCTTTAATTTAACCGTAACCTAGCAACTATATTTCAAAGAATATCAAAATAATAAAATTCAAATAACTCGTACTATTTTGCTGCAATATTTTATTCGCAAAATAAATTATTTTTTATTTTATTGAAATAAATGAGAATTTATTTTGATATAAGTTACCTTTTAACTACTGTAGAATGATTTCCGAAACATTTTTACATGAGATATTATTCATTTTCTGGAAGAGATGTGGATTTTTCGTGGTTGAAAATTAGTATTATTTTAAAAATAGGATAAAATCTCTCGTGCAACGAGATGGTTAATCTAAAGAAATTATCGTGATAAAACGCATCCATACATCCTGAAATAGCACAATTACTGGAAACTGAGATCATAAAAAGCTATCACAAATAGTGAATTGGCAGCAGACACGATTATGAATGATTACCCAATAGGTTTAAAAGTTTCCAAATATGACTAATATACACTGCTCAAAACAATTAAAGGATATTTGAAGTTTTATATAAAATAAAGATATAAACGAAATTTTTTTTGCCGAAAATAGAAGAAGAGAATCACAAATGCAAATTTTTCTGGTTTTCAAACTGTGGAGTATGCAAATTTTGAGTTCGACGTCAAAAACGTCGCTTCAGCGGCAGCGAATGAAATTTGACTTTCAACTGGATAAAAGAGAATGAAGACAAGGATGATCGGCATTCAGTGATTGCTTTGTTTCGATGTTCTCAGCGAAGTCATTTGACAGATTCAGAAGCTTGGAGAATTGTTGGTAGGTTAGAAGGGGGCCAAACTCAAGCCGAAGTAGCGCAAGCCATTGGAGTGTCACAAAATGTCATTTCCAGGATCTGGAACCGTTTTTGGAGAGTGGATGTGCAGGCCGAAGACCAGGGAAAGGTCGTAGACAGGCAACAACGCCCAATGAAGATCGGTATTTAGCGTTAACAGCTCGGAGACACCGAAACATGAACGCTACTCTTCTCCAACAACACCTTCACTCGGCTACAGGCACCACGATTTCAACTCAGACTGTCCGAAACCGGCTCCATGCTGTAGGTCTGTATGCTTGCCGACCGATGGTATGTGTTAGATTAACATCAAGGCATCGTCGCGACCGCAGGGAGTGGGCAACCGAGCATGTCAACTGGAGGAGAAATGAATGGAGCAATATTCTGTTTTCTGACGAGTCCCGTTTTTCTGTGCATCCGGATAATAGGCGTATTTTCATCTGGAGGGACCGTGGCAGTAGGAATAATCCTGCGTTCGTGCACGAAAGTGTCAGATTTGGCGGTGGAGGAGTGTTGGTGTATGGTGGCATCTCCATTGACGGGCGCACTGACCTCTACATCATTCGAGATGGAGCTCTGACTGGTCGCCGATATAGGGATGAGATCCTCAGACCTATTGTAGTCCCTTACGCTGCAGCAATCGGAGATAACTTCATTTTAATGGACGATATCTGCAGGCTACATCGTGCAAACCTGGTGGAGGATTTTCTTTTCGAGGAAGGAATCGTTCGAATGGAATGGCCAGCGTGTTCTCCAGACATGAATCCAATCGAGCACGTTTGGGACGCTCTAGGAAGACGAGTTTCTGGCCGCCAACAACCCCCACAAACTCTCGAAGAACTGGAAAGAGCTCTTCTGGAAGAGTGGGGCAGAATACCCCAACTCGTCATTAATAGCCTCATTGAGTCCATGCCTCAAAGGTGTTCAACGTTGCTGGCCGCCCGTGGAAACCATACCCCCTACTGAAAATGATTTTCTTTGAAGAAAACACCTTTTCTTATTCTTTTTTTCTCATATGCACAAATTGTGTTTTTTTCCTTTTGTACACAAATGCGCAATAAAATGCATTTTTTTCTGCCAAACATGTGTAATTTATTCTCATATAACCTACTATGTCTGTCGACCATGTATCAATCAGCTAAAAAGTTTCCCAGATACAAAATCCACCTAAAACTGCAATATCCTTTAATTGTTTTGAGCAGTGTATTATATATATATATATATATATATATTTGGGGGGGGGGGAGCTGGGGATTTTAGTAAGCTATTGTCATCGAGTAGATCAGGATGTACTTAGATAAGATCTTACATCTAAATATTATAGAATGACCATCAAAACTGTTTTTCCGAAACAAAAATTGTAATTAAAATAGATTTCTAAAATAGATATAAGGGAAATATAGTAGATTCAGATTCATTTCTATAAGTTGCTTTGAAGAAATGTACTCTTTATCCAAAACATTTCATGAAAAAAAAGTTCATAAGAATTTCAGAATTTCATTGCATAAACCGTGTTTAATTTAACGGTTCTAATTTTTGAAAACCTTCGAAGTGTTTTATATGTCTATAAATACTTTGTATATAGTATAAAGAATTAAATTTCGGATTATAAGATGCTAAATATGAAAAGTGATATTAAAAAACAATGATTTTCAGAGCTGACGTTGAGGCTCTTGATCTGTAGATTTACTAGTTTAATATTTTTCTTAAAAATTACTTGTTACTAGTTATTCCGTTTATTGTAAGACATGAAAAGAAACGAACGAAATATTTCATATATTGCTTAGCACTATTTGTCAAATCTTTACACAGGAAATATATTTGCTAGATGTCTAGAATGATAAAGAATCTTATGATTGATAGTTGGAAAAAATAAATTGTCTGTGCGATTTATTTTGCGTTTGTCAAATGTCCTGCACTTCAGCCGAAAAATGCAAATGAAAGGATTTGAATACAGCATTTATAGAAGTTTATCTTTTTCTATAGAAATTTGAAAATATATTTTATTTCTCAAATATTTTAAATTTAAGAAATTTAATGAAATATTTTAAATTAGCGAATTTGGTCGGTTTTTGCCAAACGAATCTCTTGTAAGGGTCCCCATTGCCGTTTATTTTTCAATTTGAATATAATGACGGTAGTAGCAAAATTTATTGAAACGTTCTTTCCACTGCAGAAAAAAAAATGTTGCGAAACGCGTAAATACATTAAAAATCACATTAAAATATCGAAAAAATTCAGAATTCACAATAACAAAATTTACGATATTAGACTGAAAGATTGAAACCGGATTCCTTTTAAAAATGTCCAAAAGTCGCAGCGTACTTAAAAAAATAAATAAATAAATAAAAATCGCATCAAAATTCAGGAAAAATGAAAATTTTGACAGACGCAAAATCTATTGTAATGAGCTAAAAGCTTGAAAAGGGATTGATTTTATGAATGTTAAAAAACTAGCCGTATAACGCGAAAAAAAACGCTTAAGATTGCATAAAAATGCGAAAAATTCTAAAATTACTTTACAAATTTCAAATAAACTCTATTGAATAGGAAATTTTCAGTATTGCGCTAAAAGATTGAAACCAGGTTATTTTTACGAATGTAATAAAAT
The DNA here is from genome assembly GCA_963931845.1 of Maratus michaelseni. Lineage (NCBI taxonomy): Eukaryota > Metazoa > Arthropoda > Arachnida > Araneae > Salticidae > Maratus > Maratus michaelseni. The sequence continues at coordinate 221,127,835 of OZ007595.1, forward strand.
CACTGCAACCCCCCCCCCCCCGAAAAAAACCCGCTAAAAATTGAATAAAAAATCGCACAAACTAAAATTAAATCTATTAGATTGAAAAGACTGATTAGATTAAAATTGAAATAGGATTCTTTTACGATTGTCAAAAATCGTGCAAAACACGAAAAGACCCAGAAAATTCGCGAAAATTAAAAAAACACCACGAAGTCTGAATAAACATTAATGAGCAAGGGTAAAATTTACTGTATTAAGCAAAATATATTGAAACCGAATACCTTTTATTAATGTGGGAAAATCGCCGAAAAACACGTAAAAATACTAAAAACGTAAAAATTAAAATAATAATCTATCTATCTGTCTATATTAAAAAGGACAAACGTGTCCATGCGTAACGCGAACGTCATTTTGCGAATGGCAACAATTGACGATGAAATTTCGCGATTTTTCCTACTGCAATTTTTAAAATTTTTAAACATCGTACATTTTCAATTTTTGTACTGTTATATACGGAAAAAAAATCTACTTTTAGATGCAATTTGTTTGAAAGCTATCGTTACGGACCGATTTATTATGGTTTTTAAAATAATTTTCAAGAATGAATTTTTATTTTTATTTATTTCCATTGCCTGAAGGCCCATTACAAAAGAATAATAAACAATTTGCTCTTAATAGTTCGTCATTTGTCTCCGACTAATTATTCCATGGCGAAATTAAAATTCCATCAATAAATAAATAAATTAATAATAATGTAATAAAAACACATATTCAACATACATATAATCGATTAATTTCGTTTTTTACACCGCTGAATTAGGGAAAATACGTATTTTTAAATAGATTTGTTTGAAAACATGTCTCACTTTACTGATTATAAAATTTAATACTTTTTAACTGAATGATAAAGGCAATAAAAAGCTATAATCCAAATCAAAATAGAAGAAAAAGGAACAAAACTAACATTTTCTTTAAAGAAATTAAGAAATAAATAAAAATAGAGATTACGGAAGAAAAAATAAAGAAAGAAAGAAAAAAGTGAATCAGATGCTTTCGTAAAATAATTTTGTGTTCACCTAAAGAAAATGACAGATGTTTATTTAAATAATTTTCAGTAAATTTGCCAGTGCAGACAATTTTTTAAATTCTTTTTGTTCTTTGTAACCCTGGCAACAGAAAAATGTAAAACAAAACCTTTAACCCTTTTTGTATTTTTCGTTATGATCATATTTATTTATGTAATTTTTTGATACATTGTATCGAAGATAAAATTTCACGGTACTTCTCCATTAACCCGTCGATCATTTTCCACGAAAAAAAAAAAAAAAACTATTCGCGAACGTCCAATAAACAAACGGAAGAATTCTGTCATTATAAAATTTTAAATAGTATTAATGAATTTTAAGATTAAAAATGTCACATGCATAGGGTGCCTTTATATGAAAGTAGCGATATACCGGATTCAAAATTTGATTCGTTAAGACAATTTTGGACGAAAGGAGGCTTTGTAATAATTTAAGAATTTAAAAGAAGAATTGTTTAATTAGACCATAAACAAACAGCGAATATTTTGACAGATAATATAAACAAAAAATGTTTAAATGTTGCATTTAGGAGTAAAATGTAAAAATTTTATTTCCAAAACTTAATAAGATGCATATAAAAAAGTTAACATAAGCAGTAAAAAACGCTTTAATTTACATTTCATCAATATTAACAAAAAATGTTAATGATCATTGCGAAGTTAAAAAAGCGAATATACACGAAATTCGTTAATATCGCGATCACTATATCGCATGCATAAGATGGCGAATAATGAATATAATAAAACCAAAACAAAGAAAACATCACTAGATGCAGCTATCTCGCAGTATTGGAAATACCAAAAATATATGAAATTCGTTAATGTCACGATCACTATATTACAAGTATAAACGCTTAGTACAAAAAAAACTGGATGGATAATTATACCGCATGTATGAATGCTTCACGCACAAGAAAAGCAAACAAACAACAACAAGAAAAAATCACTAAATGCAACAACCTTGACAAATAAAAATATGAAAAATCTATTAGTATTAGAAAAAAATGGGTTTCGCCTTTGTTCTATAACCCGGTAAACCCGGGTTCGATTCCCTAGTATATATAAAAGCCGTTCTTGTTATGTATGTTCCTTATACAAATCTAGAGATTTTATCCGATTTGAACGAACTTGATGCACAAACGTTTTAGATCACTAGTAAAATTACTGTCAACTTTTAAAATTTCTCAGACCACTCTTTACAATTTTTTTTCAAATATCTCCCATAGTTCATCATTACAGAAATCTTTGTTTGTTTGTTTATTGAGAACATACATCTGACTTGTGTGCTTGACATCAAGTGCCCGCTTATAAGTCATCGTCAATATACAGGGACGAGATAGCCACAAGGAAATTCACAACACCAGAGAGTTACATGCGGGAGCTCCACAAAGTGTGTGCAATGGAGCTGACGGGAGTCCAATCCACCGACCTGACTCCTACGCTCTCAAGCGATTAGCGGAATGGTGTCTTAACCACTCGGCCACGGAGGCCCCTACAGAAATCTATTTTTTTTTTCAATTTCTAATGCAATTTCTTTCCCGTTGCCATAAAAAGAATCTACGTATGGACATTATTCTTATAAACTAATAAAAATTCAGATCCTATTCACTATAATTTGAAATCAGATACTGACGTCATTTCGGGCAGATAATGCGATTTTTTTTCGCATATTACAAAGATTACAATAATTAAGTGCGTTTGAACGACATAGTACATTTATTTAAATGTGTTTGGAAATAAAAATAAATAACTTAGATCCTAATTTTACAAAGGTAAATTGTTTCCACTAGTTTGTTAATATTAAACTAAATTTTCCAAGAAATAAAAACATATTTTTGCATGTTTAAACTTCATGATTAAATTTATTCTACATAATCAAAAATCGTCTGTCAAATATTGACATTTAGAAATCATGACATCGTAACTTTTTTCCAATTGACTTTCAACCAATGAGGTATATTTAAACTCTGGATTTAGGTGGACAATAATTGCCAAATATTAATAAAAATTGGATTTAAAGAAAACGATGCACCATTTTCCTTTAATTATTCATTAAAGATGGGTGTTAAAACAAACGGGTTTAGAAGTAAAATGGTTTATCGAAAAAAATGACTTAATTTTGTTAATGTGCATTCATTTTAATTTTAAAAACTAATATATTTTTTATAAGTTCGACAAAGTGGCAAAGTTTTGATTTCACCAGCTTCGAAATTATTATCAAATTCTTAAAAGAACAATATAGTTTTGAGAAATAATGTTTTGCATCAAAAATCACATAATTTCAAAACGCAATTTTAGCAACTTCTGTTTAAATTACATTATAAATATAATTTCTGAGTTAAATTAAGTATTTAATATTATTAAATGTTTAAAATTTTTCTATGAATATAGTAATATTGGATTTCTTTAAACGCTTTTATGTTTTAATTAGATAATGTGCATGTGACGTCACGCACTCTAGTAAATGCATTTTTCTCAACTAATTGTAGGCGAAAAGTAACAATTCTTGCTGAGTTAGTAATTTATTATTTCCTACACATAATATAATGTATTATAATTACTTGAAAATTACAATAAATTTAGCGAAACTTCAAGCAATTTACATGAACGTTTTGCCTACGTTAAGTTGACAAACATGCACATAATCTATAAATATAAATGCCTATTTGTCCATGATTCATGAAGTGAAATATATATATATATATATATATATATATATATATATATATATTAACTAGACAAGTATCGGAACATAGGAAAATCTATCCCCGGTGAAAGTGAAGTGATATTTTAAATCATGTGCCGATTTTCATTAAGAAAATATTAGTATTTTATAGCAATTACACAAAATAGCGTAATTTACAGAAAATGTTTTGGTCACCAAAGCATAAATTTAACATCCTTTTACCGTACAATCTTCCAGAATATTGAATTTCGATAAAATTTAATAAATATATGAAAGTCGATGTGAAAGTTTTTAGAATATGCATTTTCATTGGAGAATGGAATTTGCAATTGACATCGTTCACGTGAAATTTAAAGAAATGTCGACGCCACTAATTAAACAAGAAAATCCCTTCTCCTATTTTTTAAAGGCACCATTTTTTTGGAAAAGAGCAAGAATAAAACCAATTAAAAATCCATGTATTATTAGTCATCTTTCTCTGATACTTATATAATTCCTTTATAATTTTAAAATATCTAAATCTGTAGTTTAAAATATCTCTGCAGGGTAATTTTTTACCCCTCATTGGAATACATTCCTGTCAAATTTCGAAACTTCCATAATCCTAAACTACAACACAACAATCAATAAGACAATGCTTTATAAGTGTCATGATTTTCAGATTGTTTTCGCTATTCAAAGCAACTCTATTGCTTAACAAACAAGCGGCTAGTCTTTGAAAGTTTTCGGAGTGCGATAAACATTTTGATTTTATTAGTAGATCTAGAGCTGTTAAAAGTTTAGCGCTGTGAAATAAAAATAGCATAAATATATAAGAGTTAAAGGTATTTTTCTACTTATTTTATTTTTAAATTTTTATGCTCCATCACGTTTTAATTTATTTTTTAAATGTAATATAACTTTAAATATCATATAATACGAGGGCAATTCTTAAAGTAACCACCGTTTATGAATTAAAAAAAAAACTAACGAAAGGAAACATGTTTTATAACTTACGTATGAAAGACACGTTCTTCAGCTACTTCTCAACATAATTGCCGTATTAATTAAAACAATTATCATAACGGTAAATCAGCTTTGAAATTCCATCGTCACAGACTTCTGCCGTCGACCTATTCAACAGCGAATATTTTTAAATTCAACTCGCACCACTCTTTCAATCCAAAGAATTTTAACATATTTTTTCTCTATAATTTGCTGATAAATGTACTACAAAAATGTTTTAAAAAATAGTGGGTCAAGTAAAATATTACGAGAGCAATTCGGAAACTAATTTTCGTTTTGTTGTATAAATGAAAAACACGCCTACTTTCAACAATTTCTTTATTTACATCTCAAAGGTACAGCTGTCTTCTATTTTTCAACATAGTCACCATGTACATTCAAGCACTTGTCATACCGTTTTACCAACTTACCAGTCCCGTCTGAATAAAACTCAGCTGTCTGCAAATTCAGCCAACTTGTCACAGCGGTTTGAAGATCCACATCGTCAGCGAAGTGCTGTGCTCCAAGCCACTTCTTCATTTCCTTGAACAGATGAAAATCAGAAGGAGCCAAGTCGGGGCTGTAGGGGGGGGGGTGATTAAACACGTCCCATTCGAATTGGCGCAAAAGATTTTGTGTTCTCTGAGCACTGTGAGGGCGAGCGTTATGGTGCAAGAACACAATTCCAGATGTCAGCAGGCCGCGACGTTTGTTCTGGATGGCTCTTTTCAGTTTCTTCAAAGTGTTAAAGTAAACTTCAGAATTTATTGTCTTACCACGTTTCATGAATTCGACCAGCAAGATACCATGAGCATCCCAAAACACGGTTAACATAATCTTCCTCGATGTCAAAGTTTGACGGGCTTTCCTCAGCCGGTTTGGAGAACCGGTATGACCCCATGCCATTGACTGTTGCTTTGTTTCAGAATTTACATACGCAATACAAGTCTCGTCGCCATTCACTATTCTATTCAAAAACTTCTCCCCTTCCATGTTGTACCGGGAAAGAAAGTCTAAGGCAGCGCCCATTCGAATAATTTTGTAGGTCTCCGTGAAAATTTTTGATACCCATCGAGCACAGAACTTCCGATAGCCTAATTTTTCGGTGACAATTTCGTACAAAACAGTCCGAGAAATGTTCGAAAATTCTTCGGAAAGTTCCGAGATTGTGAATCGACGGATCTGATGAATTTTGTCTTCAATTTGTTCGACGAGATTATCACTCACTACAGACGGCCTCCCACTCCTTGATTCATCATGGATGCTTGTTCTTCCTCCTTTAAAAAACCTGACCCATTGACGCACTACACCTTCACTCATAATGGCCATATATGGCACACAGTTCACGATGAATGTCCGCTGCTGACAGTTTTTTTCACCCAAAGAAATCTTATTACTTCTCGTACCTCGCATTTGGCAGGATTTTCAATAGCAGCGCACATTTTGTGACGTTATAACGAGGAAACGCGCGGTAGTTCGACACTCTCCCTAAGATTGCTGAAATTTTACGGAATTACAGATTGCTTGATTTAGCAATAGTTGCGCTCCGCCCACTACTAATAGTGCCACGCCTCGACGGAAGTTAATTTTCGAAATGTCCTTTTATTACAAATTAAAAAAAAAATAGTGGTGTGGATAGAATAGAACGAACAGTCCTATTGAATAGGCCGGCGGCAGAAGTCTGTGACGATGTAATTTCAAAGCTAATTTACAGCTATGGTAATTGTTTTAAATAATACTTCGATTATGCTGAGAAGTAGCTGAAGAATGTGCGTTTCAAGCGTGAGTAAAAAAAAAACGTATCCTTTCATTAGTTTTTTTTAAATTCATAAACGGAGGTTTCTTTCCGAATTGCCCTCGTAATATCACATTATTAACTGTTTTGGAAAATAAACATAATTTATGTTGATTTTTAGATGATTCTAACCAAATAAATATCATATCTAAAGTGGCACGTTAATTAACAAATTTCCATAAAAGTATTTCCTATATAATCACTTTAAAAAATATTCTTTGACACGAAAACTTAAATTAAATCAATTTTTATGAACGGAATATAGAATAAATAGAAATGCTAAAATTAAATAACAAAGAAAAGAAACACTTCCACACTTAATCTTAGTGAAAGAGTATGAAATTTCAAGCTCATGAAAGAAATTTAAATGATCATATATATAAAAACAAAAATAGGCGAATTCGGATTATCAGAAATATTATCTACTATAAAATGTGAAAAAGAGTTTATTAATTGCATATGTTGCTTAATTAATGCATTAATTTTCTTTAAATGTTACGTGAACGAAGTCATGGGTAACAACTAGTATTAATAATAAAAATTTTAAATCTGGTTTCGAGGTGCATAATTTCTAACATTTAGGTATCTTCTTGCAAAACCTTGTAGCTCTGTGCACATCAATCTTTTCAGAAAGCAGCAAACATACAGACTTACACACAGACAGACACACAAACACACACACATACAAGCGCATATACAGTGACCTCTCACTTTTACGCGATACACGGTAATTATTTTTAGCACTAGTTTTTCTTTTTTTTAAAGTAATTTTCTCCTTATTAAATCGCAGAATTTATAAATCGAATTTTACTGTTTTAAAATAGTGGTACGAAAACGTAATTATCGAAAAAGTAATTATGACATCGCGTATAAGTGAGAGGCCACTATATATTTAATATTATAGATTTTATTTTTAGCAAGAAAGAGACACATATTTTGAAGTCTTTGCTAAACAGTTTTGTATACAGTTACATTTTTTTTAAGCTGGAGATTGAAAAGTGTTCGCTAAATAGAGGTGGCCGCTATTTGGGAGTGTCCGTTGCAGAGGTTTTCCTGTACAAGGTGCGTCCACTCCTTGGAATTTCCAAACTAATATGACACCACTTTTGGAAATAATTACCTAATATTTTTTCCTCAGATTATAAATATTTTTTTAGATTAACAGAAGAATTTGAAATGTTTTCTACAATAAAATAAAGCGCAAAATTCTACACGTAAAAAAAGATAAACGTTTCTGAATGTAGGAAAATATAACAGAACCACGAACCAAAATATACAATAACCTCTTTGGAATTACCCGTTATTCCGAAAAGCAATCCTTATCTTTAGAAACCTCAGAAGCCAATATATTTTCGAGATTTAAAGGAGCATTTATTAAAACAGAGTTTCTTTATCTGTTTTTTGGAAACGGTTTCGCATAGTTTTAACAAAGCATTAATCAATTATTCTCAACACGAAATGTCGTTTTTATTGATGCTAGCCATTCTCAAGTAAACACTTTCAGGTTCAATATATTTGTTTTACAAATAACCAGGATAAATTAACAGGATTAACATTTTCACTAAAATTAATATTGCATAAGTAAATTCATTTACGCAGCCAAAAATGCTTAACCCACTCGCTGCCAACCACGAGTATACTCGTGGTTTTTCAATTTAAAATTATGAATTCGTAGTAGAAATTTCGAAAGAAAAATTTTTCTTTTAAGTAATCACGAAATGTCTGTAATTAAATAAAGTAAATATTGCTATTAGTATTTTCTGGTGTGACTTTGAAGTTTCTAAATAAAATAAAATTCCGGAAATTTAACCCGGCAGTGAACGTTAATTGAGAACTTTTAGCATCCTAAACACGAATATTCTGGTTTTAGAAAACTCATTAATACACCATAAAACTACTCGGAATCTAGGTTTCTGTACATAATTCTATAAACTTCGAAAATATATTGGTTTCTGAGGTTTTTAAAGATAAAGAACACTTTTCGGAATCATGGGTAACTCGGAAGTGGTTACTATATATTTTCGTTCTTCGTTGTATTATGTATTCGTTTTGTCGTATATCCCTTTCAGGGGCAAAGTACTTTCAGTACTAAAATGTTGAAATAAATGACTGGCACCGGAATTTACAAAAAGAGTTATTTCTAAATAAGAAAAAGTCTATATGTTATATACACATTAATGACGACTTATTTTTCACTTCTTTTAAAACTTACCAATTGACACCAGTTTTACCATACTGTTATTTTAACAGATTGAATCTCTGACAGTTTCACATTAGACATAATATGAATATTATTTTACTAAGATACTGGTGTTCATATTTAAAAGTTCCGTATTACTTAAATGGTAAGTTTTCGTACCAATCGGCATTAATGAGTTAAATGGAAAAGATGTTAGCAAAATTCTGATGCCATTGTGGCGTTTGGGAATTAAAATTAAGTGGTTTCATAAACATACCACTGCCACTGAAAGAGATATACATTTCTGTTTCTTTACGGTGTATTCAATGAACTGATTGAACTCTACGCATCCAGGATATATGAGGCACTAAGTTTTATATTCTAACCTTTTTTCATGCTATGAAATAATATGTTGAATGGGTGTCAATATATTGGTATAAAGTTCCCGAACATAATCTTAACGTCTCTCTGTGCTAATCAGAAATATACAGAGTGTCCGAAAAAGATTGAAACGTGCTTTAATTTTTCACCTGTTGGACATACGGAGGCAATATCAAATGCATAAGTGTTCGAAATATGGTAGACTTTAAGATTATGTTAATGGATAAGTCCTGCCGTTAATATTAAAAAATTACACTTTTTACACTTTTATACTGTTCCTAGATCTTATAAATAATATTTTGAAAAAAAAAAAATAACCATTCGCTAATAAGTAAAATAGTAAAAATCCATTTTTTTACGACTAAAACGTACCGCGATATGATATTTTGAATTTTGTGATATTACGGAGGTTTTCTGCACTAAAAGCGCACAGAAGATATTTTAGTGCCGAAAAGCTTTAAAATTTCAAAAATTTCAAAATGTCATAATTTGGTGAGTTTGGTCGCAGAAGAATTGAATTTTTACTTCTTTAGTTGTCAGAGCAAATAAGAAACATTTTCTAAATATAATTTATAAATTCCAGGGACCGTATAAAAATTTTAAAATGCTACATTTTAAAAATTAATGGAAGAACTTTGTTATCAAGATAATATTAAACCCTATTTTATTTTGAACACTTTTGCATTATACTTTGTCTACGTATCTCCAAGAAAGAGAAATTAAAGTGAATTTTAGACATTTGGGAGATCCTGTATATATTTAAATATAATGCAATTAGTACATTTTATAAATATAGGAACACCAGATTGTACAGAATTCGTACGCTTTTAGCACAATTTTTTTACAAAATTTTTCTATTTAATATTTAAGTAGCAGAAATTGTAGGCGCCTCGTTTAATTGCAGGATTTGTAATATTTTTCTGCATTTAAATAAGGCGAAATATTCTATTAAAAATTTTTGGTAATATCGTACGAACCCTAATTGTATATTTGAAATTTTTTTAATGATATGACGAATATAGAAAGAAGGATTTGATATAAAATGAAATAAAATTGAATTAACAGAGTGTAAACTTACACTTCTTTGTGAAAATCAGAAATACATATTTTTTAACGTATTACAAATAACATTTCATGTTCTACAATTAGTTTATATTGCCAATATAGGAGGCTCTACGTTCAGTATTGTCTTCATTCGTTTTATATAATGTGCAGAAATGTGTGCACATGTTGATATAAAATAAAACAAAATTAATGTACCTGGATATAAACTTACTCGTCTCTCTTCGAACTATCATTGTCACTGAATAGAAATAAATTCTAGTTTTCTCCCATAAAATATCTCATAAGACACATGCGGTATTTCGCGGAATCTTCCAGGAAGTGCTATTGTTTTGGTTTTGTATTTGCGTCAGACCTGCATCACGAAAAAAAGAGTGATTTATTTTGGGTGCATATTTAACCGTTTGAGTGCTATGAAGCGCGATAACGCCGTGCCGCAATAAATCTGCGGATCAAACAAATTGTGTTTCAACCCAGAAATTTTATCTTATGAATTTAACTCACTAGATCGCTGTAAATACTTCAAATGTTGAATAAAAATAAAATGATTTCAATTATTGAATAAAATTTTTGGGTTGAAACAAAATTTGTTTGATCCGCAGATACATTGCGGCGCTATCGCGCTAGCACTCAAACGGTTAAGGTTTCTCGGTTAGTTATATACCAGTATACGTATAAAACCAACAAGTAGATTTTCTACAATCTACAGTGTGTACAAAAACTTTTTTGGCATCTTTTGATGATGAAAAGAAAAGAAAAATATCAAGTTACGCATGAATTACGGAACACTCATAATCTTTGGGGCATACATTACGTTAATTTACATTAAACAAAAATACAATTGAATAAATTTTGCAAATTTGTTTTCTCAAAAATTTGTTACAAAAATTACTTTTTATGTTTTTTAATAATTACGAAAAAAATAATTCTCCCGAATTGTTGACTAGTTAATGGAGCTTTTATTTGATTAATTAAATCAGTAACTTTTACGTGTGAAAAAAAAACAGTCATTAACATGCATTTTAATATAATTCGAAACTAATATTAGTGATAGTTAAAGTTTTCTTATATATCAAATTTTGTTATAATCGCGAATAATCCTTCTTAATAATATTTTTAAAAATTATAACCATTGCAATAATTGAAAAATCACTATAAACCATAAAGGAAGATATTTGGTTATAGTCATTGTTAAATCATACTGTTATCTTGCCGATAAAGAAAAAAATCCGTTACAATTTTGCAGCTATTTCTCCATAACGTGCATAGCAAAGTCTATCTGATAAAATTTTTAAAATTAGGTTTTGATTTGAATTTATTATAAAGTTATAGTGCGACCTAACAGATAAACATAGAAAAAGCCATAAATATTTTTCAATCAGAATCAAAAGATTAAAAAAATTAGCAATTAAATAAGAGAAGTATAGAAAACCGTTTGTTTTATGCATTTTTTTTTTTTGCAAATATAGTTGCACTTTTCAAAAATAAGCAATCCTTACAGAAACAATTAGTTCAGGTGAAACATATCAAGTGCGTCTTTATTTTCACGAATATTTAAATTAATTCATCAAGGTCAATTGTATGAACAATCTCCTTTTTAAAACTTTCCAGCCTAGTTGAAAAGTTTTTATGACTTCGGTTTGTCTGCCCGTCAGCCGGCTGTCCGTGCTCTAACTTGCGTAAATATGCTTGTATCGCCTTGGAATTTTGTATGTTATTGTCGTTTAATATAGCATGAACCCTATCGCAAATGAAGCGTGTAACACTTATAGTTTTTTTTTTACAGAGATAGTCAGAAGTATTCCGTTACATTACAGTCAATGGGAAAAATCGTTTCAAGTGCATTTTGATGATGCTATGCCATTTGAAAAATGATAAAATTGATTTACAACTATGAAGCGCACTAAAACATGCTTTTTGTAGATTATGGGGTTCAAAGCATATATTATTCATTTACAGGGTCAAACAAAACAATTGTGTTCCATCTTAGAGAAGCAATTAGTTTATGAGCAACATATCAAGTGCGTCTTTATTTTCACGAATATTTAAATTAATTCGTCAATGTCAGTTGTATGAACAATGTCCTTTTTTTATTTAAAAAAATAGTCGAGTTTTACTGACTCAAGCTTAATTTCAAACAAATTTTAATTCATTTTGGAAAATTTTACACTTTTTGTAGAAAAAAAAAAGAAAAGAAATATCCATGTTATCAAAGTACTTACAAAATGCTAACTTTATTCAAAGGGTGATTCATAAGTAAGTATATAATTTCAATGCACTATATAACAGCAAACGTGTAAAAAATTTTATGTTACCTGTAAACAGAAGTGTAGGTGAATGTTTCTGTTTAGAGACACTCACAGTTGATCTATGAGTGCACTCTAAGTCACATGACATATGTTGGGAGACTTTCATTTAAGCCTTTCAGGGGCAAGCACTTGTGCTCCTGTAACGTTAAATTCCCACCGGAATTTAGGAAAGAATTTAGTTCAAAATAAGAATAAGCAATTTTTCAACTTTTTCTCGTCAAAGTTAAAAAAGTAAAATTTAATTAAAAGTTTCTGGTTTGAATTGGATTAAAACACTGCCCCTCAAAGGGTTTTAAGATCCTTATTTATTCTAATGCGTTTATTTTTAAATAAAATGACTGACAACTTTATTTCAGTTTCAACTTAGCAGATATAATTTTATAGAGCAAACTGTTTTTTAAGATTAAAAACTAAAACTTCGAGAGTGTTGCCAATTTTTAAAAGCAAAGTTACATAAAATTGAGAATTAGATAAACATAATACAACGAGCTAAACATTATATGATGTCCGTATAAAGACTATAAATTATGCCACCACAATACACATCGAGCCGGTAATCCATTTCTGTCCACTTTGTACAAATAGCCGTATTTTCAAATTTTTTAAACCAATCATAAAAGGATTTTGTGGGTAGGGGTCCTTTTCCAAATCGAGTTAAAAAATGCTGTTACACAAAGTTCACAGATTCAGTTTTTCTCAATTCAAGAACTCAAAACACTTCCCCACTGCAAATGCAGCCATTTCTACAATCTATTCACGTGACACGCTATCCACCACCTCCTGAATACTAGGCCTGCGTGCTGACAAAAATAGCGGCTGTCGCAGGCGGATTTTTTATCAGCGTTTGTACGGTCCCTTGAACTTCAACACCAATAATAGCTAAAAGTTTTCTTTGACTGATTTGATCTCAGAAAAATACAGCAAAGAAAACTTTGAAATTATTGAGAAGTTATTGACAGCTATATATATTCGAAATAAGATACGTACTTTATAATTAAAAAAAATAAAGTTTGCTGTGCTGTTTTTCAGATTTTTAATATTTTCTAACGTAATTGAAAAATGTTTAGGACTTTGGATTGTTTTCCTATCTCTACATCTGTCAATCAGAGATATAACATTCGTAATTAAACTTATTGTTGAAACTTATATTGTGGAAAAATTTATATATGCTATTCAGATTTGAATGTTTCTTATCCAGACTGTGTTTGACAAGGACACTCGCAAAAAATTGTCAACATTGCAGTTTGTGGATATAATTGTTTAAATATATTTTTATAATGTAGGCTACTTCAGACATTTCGAAATTGATATGCTTTGTTGATATACACAAAAACATATTTCCCATACAAAGTGGAGCAAATAGCATGAATTTTCCACACTGGCACATAAAAAAGGTTGCTTGCATTGCTTTCGGTCGGCAGTACTTACTTAATCTGGGCTTTATGATATTTTATGTTATTGAGGTAAGCACTAACTCAGAAAATAATGCATATAGTTTTTAATCTAGTTTTTTGGAGACACAAAAAAAATTATATACATTATCCCCAATTGCATATCGTATGATTGACATATTTTTTTTTATTCATTACAATATCATCTATTAGCTATAATTGCAAGCACTGCGTTTTGAGTTAGTTTATACTTTTTCATACAATTATTTTTATATTACATAGCGTACATAAAATATATGCAATTCTCTGTGAAATCTATACAGTCTACACAATCTATGCAACCTCTTCTACAAAATCTTTACAATCATTTACAATTCAAATTTTCGAATTATAGTGTCAGAAATTTCTGTAAGCGCGTTCTAACAAGTGTTAAGTAGTTTTCAGCTAGGGAATATTTTACTATACTATCACGGATGGAGTATAATATAAATAAATCCATATTTATTAAACTCACACATTTCTTTATATTATGCTAACAAACTAAAGCTCCGGAAATATAGAGTAATTCCGGGTGAGCTACCGCATATTTTTTCAATTCCTACTATTTGCTCACACCCTCTATATATTTATACATCATGTTCAAATTTTCAATTGTTAAAAAAATACATTTTATTCATCCACTCAAGTTCAAATATTTTTTTTAAACTTGTAGTGGATGACAATTGATGTTAATACAGTTTTTTCAAATATTAATTAATTTTTTTATTTAAATTAATTAATTTTAGTTTTATATTTCATTTCTGTTCAAATGTATAGACTCACTCCATTTCATTTTTGTTCAAAAGTATAGACTCACTCCATATTTTAGTCTCCTTCTTCAGCGCGCCGCCTGATTTTCTTCCGTAAACAGTCCCATTATCTTCTTACGCGTGAAGGTTTCGCCATGGTACTTCATTGTGAAATTTGGTAATTTTTGAAATTCAATATTTGAAAAACGGCATTATCATTAGATTTTAAATTTATATCAAGAATAATACAATTTTTTACCTTTCTAACGCAGTTTGTCTAACAATTTTGTGAGAAATACTTTTCGAGTTATTAATTTTTTGTATTTTAGCTATTTATTTTTTATTTAATTTTTAACACATTTCAAAAATTTCTCTTATATAAGATATTTAGCAGGATATAAATTTAGCAATAAATATACCGTCAGTGGCGAAGCGTATAGATCGTTGGAAAAAAAATTATTTTTGACCTAAGTAGGAATTGACTTAAAACAAATAATTTTTATATTACTTGTTAGAATTTCTGTTTAAAATTCCATGGTGCCCATAAACTAAAAGAAATCATGCTGTGCTATTTAATGTTAAATATACAACATGTGTATTGCAACAAAAAATAGATAAAAAAATAATTAATTTTTTTTATTAATTTTTTTCTAAAACATTACTTTGCGGCGTGTCACCCGTACATTCAGGGTGAGACGCCGCACTTGTGCGGGAGTTATGCCGGGCTTGTCATAAGAAGAGAATGAAATTATCAATGAAAAGTATTCAAACAAATATTTATATCTGGACTATAATTAACTAGGTAAGAACAGAAATTAATTAAATGAGTACAACGAAACATACTAGTAGGTTTAAATCAATATTAGTCTGCCTACTTTGTTCACTACTAAAATTATCTACTTATCTTTTAAAGATTGGATTTTAATTGTTATTTCAGCAACAATGTAACATCAGTGTATTAGAAAGGGAACGAAAAAGTAAAATAATGTTTACATTGTTTTATTTGTTAATATACCTGTTTTTTCGACTGCAATCTACACAAAAAGTGCCGAAAATAGTATAGTCTCCATGTAACCACATTTGACACATAATGCAACGAAGACACTTCCTCTTATTTTCGGAGTAGTTCTCTACACATTCCTTGAAAGGAACGTCTGCGTCACATGTGTGATCCAACTTTTCTTTATTATCATCTTGACTTGCATCTTCTTCGCCTTCTTAAATTTTATTTTTCCCTTTTTCACCTTAGGTGTAGTAAACTTCATACTGTTTGATTATTCACCAATGTCTGATGAACTGAATTTTATTAATCGCGGCATCCGGTACAAAAGAAAATGCGGCATGTATACCGGATCGCAGTGCGGCATGTATCTCATTTTATAAGGTACAGACGTAGCACATCACAGTTAGTTGTTCTCGCAAAGGAAAATGGCGTAGCCATACACACAGTACTCTATACAGACGCTACACTTAGTTTTGGCTTCAAAATCATGCATGCATTTAGTAATTAACGTATAAAAAGTATTTAAGTTTAAAAGATTGGATAGATAAATCATGCACTTACCTCAAAATAAGGATTGTAAGGATTGTAAGGATGCACCAAGTAAATATCGAAATGGGATTCACGCTATACACTGGTTAAAGTAATCTCATTGCGTACCTATACTGTGCGTCTGACTCTCATATATTAATAAATAAAAGAAATACAAGGGCTGCGGGAACTCTACTTGAGTTACTCTATATAGATACATTTCCGTCTATTGTAGGTACCGTAATTTCGCGCGTATGCGCCGCGGCTTAGTTAAGTCTTTTTCAAACCGGAAATTTTATTGAAAATAAGATGTCAAATAAGTTCTAAGCAGAAGTAAGTCACATTTTATTTAAAATAAATTCTGGTAGGAAATCGAATTGTCTGAGGTGCAGCGTATACGCGCGAAATTACGGTAAGTACCGGATAAGCTATTTTAGTTGTGTGATGCGCTTTGCAGCTGAATTAAATTTTAGTACACCATATTGTATGCACAAAATATTTCAAATACATTACCGTCTATTGGACTGTGATTGCCTCAAATTGAATTTATAACTGTGTTATGCGTTTTTTGGATTGTTAATTTAGATATCGTCTTTCACCGCATAAAAAATGAAGATATGAAACAATATTTCGCCTGTGTTGCAAAGTGATTCATAATGTATTCGAGATGCACGATTTTCATTTCTTGTTTTAGGTAAATAGTGAACAGAAATGAATCAGCAAAAAATATTATACTACTGTACTATAATAATTTCTTTTATACCGTAATTTCCGGCGTATAAGCCGCAGCTCAAAGAGTCGTTTTTCGACCCAGAAATATTATTTTATAAAATGTAACTTAAAAGATCGCTGTAAATATTTAACTACAATTATTGAATAAAATTTCTGGGTCGAAAAACGACCCTTTGAGCTGCGGCTTATACGCCGGAAATTACGGTAATTGCATACCTGCTAACATCGCACTAAACTTCCGTACAGTATAGGCATACCTGCCAACATCGCATTAAACTTCCGTACAATGTAGGTTAATTTAACCACGTTTCAAACGAGAATATGTTTTAAGAAATGCATTGATATACGTTCCACGTAAAACAGCGAAACAGTTGATCGCTTCAAGGGGATGCCTAGTTAAAAATAACTCCACTCCCTGTATATGAGTAATGGTATAACACATCTTAAGAGAGCCATGTGAAGAAAGTTTATATTAAGTTAATAAAAATAACAAAATTAAGTTAAATAAAGCATCAAAAGTGCGATACTGGACAGCCTAGTGCATACTAGGATTTTAGATAGCTTTAAGCTTAACGTTAAACATATAGTAGCGTAATTTCGCGCGTATGCGCCGCGGCTTAGTTAAGTCTTTTTCAAACTGGAAATTTTATTGAAAATAAGAAGTCAAATAAGTGCTAAGCAGAAGTAAGTCACATTTCATTTAAAATAAATTCTGGTAGGAAATCGAATTGTTTGAGGTGCGGCGTATACACGCGCGAAATTACGGTACGTAAAAGAAGCTAGGTGGGAGGGGGGTTCCTCGTAAGAACATGAAACTAAATAAAAAATATTTTTTTCAGACATATTTTCTGGTTAGTAATGTATTTAACCTGGATCCAATTAACCTAAATTGTTCGGAAGTTTAGTTGAAAGTTGGCAGGTATGGTATAGTTTAATTTAACCGAGGTTAAACATGTTTCAAACCAGAATTTTTTTAAAGATATACATTCAAATATGTTTCACGTAAGAACATGACACTAAATATATATTATTTTTTCAGATATATTTTCTGGTTAGAAACGTCTTTAACCTAGATCAAATTAACTCACATTGTACGGAAGTTTAGTTGAAAGTTGGCAGATATGTAATTGATATTTTTTAATCATAAATGAGACGTCGTTTTCAGACGAAAAATTTAAATCGAAAATTTTTAAATCGAAACGTTTTTAAATCGAAAAATTTTGTTAAAAATTATAGTAAAAGCGTACGAACCCTGATATAGTTTAAAATATACCAGACATGTAAAAAAAAATATTTTAAGTTTTAATTAAAGTCTTAACTATGTGACCTTAGAAATAAATACGGAAATGTGTAACATCTGTTATTAGTTCTAATTCGGGTGTTCGCGTCCTTGCAATGTTTTTCAACAGGTGTTGAAAAATAACACAAAGGCTTGTAAGGTGATAATTTTCAATACCTATTGAAAAACATTACAATGTTATTCAAAAGTATGCCACACAAATAATGTACATTATATATACAAGTATACTTTTAATTCTCTTATCTTTCTTATATAAACCCTTATGCATCTCGAAACTTTGTATGCTATTCAAAGTCGTCTGACACAATAATACACAAGATGGTTCGTGCAATAATTACATTTTCTCTAGTAATCCTGGTAAGGAAGTTTTTGCATTTCCTATTTTAATATGAGTATTTTAAGCTATATTGGTTTTTAACATACTATTCTATGACAATATACTAAAAGTCAAGTATATCTTTATTCTTATATTTTATACACATAGTAAAGATTTTTTTTCATTTTAAAACGTAATTGACAATATTTTTTTGTTTTTGTGTATTTGTCTCTTTGTTTAATAAATGTTCACATCGAAACGGTACAGTGGTTGAACGGAATAATTATCCGTTGCATTGAAAAATAAAACATTATGGAAAGTAGTTTGCATTTTTTCACACAATTCATTTCCGACTTAATTAAGGAAATTTATATAAATTAACGTTTTTCATTTGTCTCTAAGATGAGTCTTTATATTTCTGTTTAGTGACTGAATTTAACAAAATAAACTGCAGCCAGGTCCCTAATTAACTCAGCAGGGTTTTATTTACAATTTTTATATCAAAACAAAATTTAAGGTGTTCAGATTATATATATATATATATATATGTGTGTGTGTGTGTGTGTGTGCGTAAACGAATAGAAGAATAAGAATTTGTTTTGTTAACCCCTTGAGGGGCACCGGTATATAATATATACCACTTTTTAATATATAACCTTGCCACCAGTATTATTAAATAAAAATATTGATTTTATTTATTAAATTATTATTAATCATTATTATTATTAAATAAAAATATTTAGTATTGTTTTTCGCAGATTGAGAAGGTAAAAATTCATTATTAAAAATTACTGGTTTCGGAACATCGCAAAATGTAGCACTTTAAGGCCACATGCTTGCCCTCCAAGGGGTTAACCCCTTGGAGGGCAAGCACGTTGTCTAAACATGCTACATTTTGCGATGTTTTGACACTAGTAAATTTAAATGATGAATTTTTACCTTCTCAATCTGCAAAAAACAATACTAAATATTTTTATTTAATAATACTGGTGGTAAAGTTATATATTAAAAAGTGGTATATATTATAAACCGGTGTCTCTCAAGGGGTTAATGGACGTTTGTAAAATGTGCATCACTTCTATATGAAGTATTTTGAAAAAAATTCTAGAAAATTGAAGATTCGTCTATAGCAGCGCTTGAAAGAATGATAATTCGAATCCTGCTTTCCTTCTGTATCTTATTTGTAACCAAAAATGTGTTCCCATATGTTCCTCCTAAAAAAACTAATATATTTCTAACAGTCTTAAAAGCAGCTGCCAGGACATCCAATGTTGTCTTGTGTGGCGTCACCTTCCAATGGTTTTCTCTCAATGCCGGATGGTGATAATTCGAAAAATTTACATAGCATTTCAACAATGGCTTGGTATTTCTTAGATAATGAGAAGGAACAATTGCTTAACACTAGGACCGTGGGAAATTTTACTCACCTTTTATAAAAATATTTCACACCAGAAATTTTATTTAAAACTATTTAACTTATTTATTTAATTTATGTTTGGGTAGCATATATTTAACTTATTTTCTGAAAAACATTTCTGGTGCGAATCAACATCTACTCATTTGGTACGGGTCAAAATGACCCGTCATCGCGGTTCTGGTGTTAAATTCGTTCAAATTTACAAAATTTTATGTATCGTAATATAAATATTTACAAGATTACGACACAGTTTCCAACAATAAGAGAATATTATTAAGAAATTTCATTTTTTAATACAATGAAATCGATCGTACTCCATTCTGTAACCGAATTATTACTTACCCATCATACGTAGTATAGGGTAAGTCTTGTAATCGTTTTAAAATCGAAAAACATTTTTTGACGGATTTACACGTTTCAGACACTGGAGATTCCGAAAAACATATTTTTAGAAAAAAAAAAATTGCCGTCCGTCTGTGTGTCTGTAAACGCTCTATCTCCCGAAAAAATTGAGATAGAGACTTGAAATTTTGTATGTACTTAGTATGTACTAATGGGAAGAAGCCTATTGAATTTCAGTAACCTCGATTAACCGGAAATATTTTTTTTTCGGACTCTCGAAATAGACGTTCTGATAAAAGGTATATAAAAATTTTCGAAATTGTGTTTTTTAAGAAGTAAATATAAAAGACAATAAAAAGACAAAAATTTTGCATAAAACATGAAGTCGATCGGATAATTAGTTGCCGAGATATTGGTATTCCTATTTCCCACACTCTTCGATTTTTCAGGATCCTGTATTTCAACCAAATTTCAATTCAAAGATATATTTTAATTGGAAATGAGACGCTTAATCAGATGCAATAAACCGCTATTTAATGGGATTATTAATTTTGGAGTTATAAGGATGTTTCTTTTAAGCAATTCAGTAATCGAGCCTTTAAAGTTTATGACGTCATCAAGCCACGATTTTATTCGAATTGCAATGCATTTTATAAGTAGTTTAAGCAATTTTTATTTTAATATTTTATATTATGCATATCCATGATGGTAAGTATTACGGTGGCCCCCACGACTAGTTTTGTACGTATCTGTAAACAAACTATAATTGCTACTTATCCTATACTCCTGACTGAGAAAGCACATGTTTTGAACAACCTCAGAAATGCATATCCATCTCGTTGTGTTTGATATAATGTAAGATCGTTAAAATGCATCAGAAACGATTTTCCCAATAGACGATAATGTGACAGAATAATTTTGTGTGTCCCTGTAAGCGGACTATGAATGTTACACACTTAATTTTCAATACTGAACAGTCTATAGTAAACATCAATAACATATTAAAAATTTCATCGCAATTAGAGTATATTTACGTGAGTTAGAACATGGACAGGCGGACAGAAAGACAAACCGAATTCATAAATAATTTCCAACTATTTTGGAAAGTGTTAAAAACTAAATAAAAGCTAGTTATTGCATGATGATAGAACTCTTTAACTAAAATCTTCAAGATATTAAAGAAGACATTTAATTTTCGTTGTTACTTTTTTTTATGAAGCTAAATGAATTTTTCCCAAAACATTACTCAAATATTTCCAATACCCAAACAGAAAAGAGAAATTAAATCTGATTTAAGGGATTTTTTGTTGTTTTTTTCTCCTGTCTTATCGACGATATAAACTTTCTAACATATTCAGGGATAAAGTTTTGATGTAAATGCACTGTTTTTAAAAAAACATTATTACTAAAATACCTCAGAATCGTATACCGTTTCTTATTTTCTTATAAAAGTGGTGTATCTTGGTTTATAGTTACCGCCTTCTGATGACTATTCACAAAATTTTGTGTAACAAAAGCTTAAAAGCAAAACTGTGACAAATTGTTTTGAAATATACTATGCATTTATAAGAAACTCGAAAACATTAATCGATTTCTTGGTAACTGAATAAAAAAAAAATTATGCAATTACGAATGCAAATATCTTCATGAATGCGTCAGAAAGTAGTCAGCGTAGAAATGCAAACAGACATGGAATACCAGGATTAAAGGATTATACATTGGATTACAAATAAAGGATTGTAAAGGATTATACATTGAAAATATTCTTAACTAAATTATTATTTTTTTCATTTTGGAAATATTATAATTTTTAGATAATATTTAAATTGCAATCTATAAATATATTTTGTGAACACGAACAAAAGCTGTGTTTAATTAAATGAAATATAGAAATGTATTCAGTTTTTTAAAGTTTATCATTTACTTCACTATTGTCAAAAATGTAAATATTATCTTCGTAAATATAAGTTTCTGGGTAATAACAGTAAAAATTTACATTCCTTATCTTTGACAAAATTTTCGTCTAACTTGGTTATTACCGTAATTTCCGGAGTATAATCCGCAGCTCAAAGAGTCGTTTTTCGACCCAGAAAAGTTATTTTATAAAATGTAACTTAAAAGATCGCTGTAAATATTTAACTACAATTATTGAATAAAATTTCTGGATCGAAAAACGACTCTTTGAGCTGCGGATTATACGCCGGAAATTTCGGTATATATTTATTTTTTTAACTCATTAATGCCGATTGGCAAGAAAACTTGCCACTTAAAACGCGCGAAACATTTAAATTTGGAAACCAGTGTTTTAGCACGGAAATTTGCCCCTTAACTAATCTGAAATTTTAACAGATTAAATAAGTCAAAATTGCAGCATGGAAAAGCTGGTGTCACTGGTGTTGAAGAATTTAAAAAAGTGTAAAAGATTCTCGTCGTGAATGGGTTAAGAAAAAGAAAAGCACAGCACAAAAAAATATTTATCGGATAATCGAATTCAAACTTGGATCAAGATATTATATATATAACTAATAATCTCAAATATAAAATCTGGCGCATTTCTATCCCCCCCCCCCCAAAAAAAAAAAAAAAAATGTTATATTTTTTTACCAAAAAAGGTATAAAGCTAATATTCCGCAATTAGACTCACATCGAAGATTGATGTCAAACAAGAAAGATTCTGCTAACAACATAGTTGAAAGCGTATGAGAATTACAATAATGTTTACAAGAATGGATTTCTAAATTACGCGCTCAGAAGTGCAGCAATTGAGACCTTTGAGTGATACATAAAACACAATTTATACAGGGTCATAACTGCCAACTTTTACGCTTTTTTTACTACCTCTATTTTTGTGCAAAAAAATTATATAAGCGCCAAAAACGTAGGTTAAACAAAACAATTTCTTCTGTTCAAAAATAATGGTAAAAAAACGCTTAAAGTTGTCAGCTATACAAGTTATTGAGTCCAATTCTTGGAATTTACAAAGAGGCCGCAACCACTTTTTAAGATCTTTTTTTTTTTAATCGCAAAAATTACAGCCAATTTAATTTCAGCATTTGTTATATATTTTTTTCAATTAAATAAAACGAGAAATTCTAAAAAAAAAATTCTGGTACAACAGCATATATAGTAAATTTGGTGTAATTCCACCCTATCAATACCGATATACAGGGTGTAAGTGAAATGCTTCAACAAACTTTGAGGGATGATAGTACTCATGAAGATGAACAAAAAATGCAATAGAACACGGGGTCGCAAATGACATTTAACCCTTTCAGGGACAGTGGTATGTCTAAAAAACCACTTAATTTTAATTCCAAAACGCCACAATGGCACCAGAATTTTGCTAAAATCTTTTCCATTTAATATTTATGTGAAATATAGCCTTTTTCTTATTTAAAAACAATTTTTTTTGTAAATTCCGGTGCCAGTCCATTTTCAGACGCATTTTCTCTATTTGTATCCTTTAAGCCTTTTAGGGGCAAACTACTTTTAGTACTAAAATGTTGAAACAGGGTTCGTACGCATCAGGTGATTCGGGAGATTTTAAATGTTTTAGTACCAGAAATTTCGTAGAGTACTGGTCGTTATATCTGGAGATATATTTTGTTTTTCATTAAATATGTCAAATATTACTTTACGAAAATTCTGGTAAAAGGTGCTTGAAAGTCCTTGAAACGTACGAACCCTGTGAAATAAATGATTGGCACCGTAATTTATAAAAAAAATTGTTTATAAATAAGAAAAAGGCTATATTTCACATACATATTAAATGGAAAAGATTTTAGCAAAATTCTGGTGCCATTATGGCGTTTTGGAATTAAAATTAAGCGCTTTCATAAACACACCACTGCCCCTGAAGGGGTTAAACGTCATTTGCGACCCCATGTTCCATTGCATTTTTTGTTCGTCTTCATGAGTACTATCATCCCTTAAAGTTTGTTGAAGCATTTCAGTTACACCCTGTATAGCTAACAAAGTAATTGTGAAAAGTACAGTGCAACAGGAAAACCTTTAGAGCGATATACTCAAAAATTTTATCATATGTCAAATCGAAGTTTCGTAGAACACCATATATTACTTACTTACCTGTAAGGTCGAAAAAAAAACGTATATTTTCAAGAATTTGTTTGAGGAACATAAAACAAATTATTTGAAAGTTATTTTTGTAATATGTTTATTATATTATTTTTAAAATGAAATTAATTTTTGTAAGGACAAATTAAAGTTGGGCGTCCACAATAGACTGTCCAGAAGGTGTCGTTCTGGTAGCCGTCAACGGTGATCAAAGTAACTCTGTCAAATGTAATCTTAAATCATAAAATGCATAATGTCTTTACTCCGAACATTTAAAACTAGAGCGTAATCGTTCGATTTTTGGAAAAATTTGTTTCGAACAAAATTGTGGCCGTTCAAATCTAAAGTACCGATTTTCACAAATAATTTTGATTTTTGATTTTATACAAAATAGAAAATTTCACTTTTAAATATTCAAGTTATGATTTATGTATGCTATAACAAAGTAAATTGAAGCGACGCAACTTTCTTAATTTTTATGAGAACGACTAGAAATTGTAACTGGATATTCTTTACTAATTATATTTTCAGAAAATGCAATACAAAAATGCAGTTAGGTATAACACCTTAAGTTAGAAACACACAGTCAGGAGTACAAGCGGACATTTTACAAAAATAGACAAATCATTCGTTGCTACCATGTCAAACTATCGAATGTGAAAAAATGCATTTTTCATTACTTTTAAAAATGGGTCGATTGTCACTACTAAATTGTAATAGTATTCTTCAGCACGGTTGCCAGTTTGGGCTCCTTTTTTTATTCAAATATTTCGAATCCATACCAGAAATTTCAAATAGAAATATTTGTTTTACTTAATGATAGACATTCCGCGATCACATAAAGAAAAAAAAAATCCCAAAATTTCCAGTACGAATTCGGCATTTCTGAATAAAAAAGAAGGCCAAACTAGTAATCCTGTTCCATACAAAAATTTTACTTGTATTTTTACTTCATAAAGAATTCTAGTAAAATATAGTGGTGACAATTGGTCCATTTTTAAATGTAATGAAAAATGCATTTTTTCATATTCGATAGTTTGACATGATAGCGACGAATATGAAGGACATATTAAAACGTATGATTAACACTAGAACTACCAGAAATTTTACTCAAGTTTTTTAAAACTATTTCACACCCGATATTTTATTTAAAACTACTTAACTTATTAACACATTGACGGACATTTAGGAACAAGTGAAGTTCTAAAATTGACACTATATGTTTTTGTAATTTTTAGAATATTAGAAGTATAGTTTTACTCTTTTTGCTTAACACTAGAACGACGAGAAATTTTACACAAGTTTCATAAAAATATTTCACACCAGAATTTTTATTTAGGACTTTTAACCTATTTATTTAACTTAGTTTTATGCGGTGTATATTTAACTTATTGTATGAAGAAATATGCAGTTCGAATCGACATTTTTTCTTTTAATAGGGGCCAAAATGCCCCATCACCGTCGTTCTACTGTTAAATAAACTTAATTTAATAATTCAGCACCTTTAATTAGGTTGCACTTCTCCAGTGTTGCCAGTAGGCTACTTTTTTTTAATTCACTTTTCTTGATTGACACCAGTTTTTTTAGAAAGTAAAATTCTGCTTATGTAATGACAGATTGGATAGAGCAAAGAGAAGACGAATTATGCTATTTCAAAAAAGTGGTGCCAATCAAGCAATCTGAATTTTAAAAAAATAGCCCACTTTCAACACTGCACTACTCCCTTCACAACCACGTCAGGGTGGCTAGTGGTCAGGGAAAAATACAGTCAAAAAAGTGATACACACCAGTGGATTATTATAGAAAAATTTATGTTGATTATTCGATCAAATAATCGATTTTTGTTACCTTAATGTTTAAACTTAATTCATATGACTCTCTTAAGATATGATATACATGTTACCGTGAAAGACCGAAATTGTTGAATGTCGACTTTCACCGGTGAATGTCAACAAACACCAAATACGTCGTTGAAAGATCGAATATTTCAATACATTCTTTTACATTCGGACCCTCACCGGTGTATGTCGACAATCACAGATATGCTCTGGTGGAGGTCGAAAAGAGAGGATCTTGAATAAGCACCATTGACGAACTTCAAACCTCACTTAAAAAATATTTTCCTTCGCTTTTAGTTGACGAATATGAATGGTTAATCAACCCATTTGTAATTTGCGAGACACCAAATTTGACAACAATGAAAAAAGAACAGCTAATTGATTTGAGAAACAATAAGTTTCACCGCCCAATATTCTTCGAGAAAAATTTAGATGAGTTTTGGCTTTCAGTTAAAAATCTGTATACTGCAATCAGCTTGAAAGCTATTAAAATTCTTCTGCCTTTTGCATTGTCGCGGCTCTGTAAATTTGGATTTTCAGCATTGACAGAAATAAAGTCCAAAAAGCGAGAAAGACTTTTAAAAATTGACGATGAAATGCGAACTTGTCTATTGACTTTGGAACCTCGTTTCAATTTAATTTGTTCTAGAAAGCAGGCTCAGCCCTCTCATTGAATAAATTTTGCAAGTAAATATTTTTATTTATTTTTTCTTTTTCTCATTTTAAATACATTCAAAATACACTTAAAACACACAGTACATGTACTGTCTGTTAAGTTCTTAGTCATTCCTCTCAGAAAGAGAGGCGAAAAAATTATCGCGACTGAATTACGGAGAAAAAAATATAAATCTCGGACATGTTCAACATTCACCATTAGCGCATGGTGAATGTCGACATTTACCGGTGTAAGTCAGAAATAAGGGTATTTAGCAAATATTTCGGACATACACCAAGCGACTATGTGTTTGTTGACATTCACCGGTGAAAGTCGACATTCTCCACATTTCGGTGTTTCACCGTAACATACATACTACTCATCTACTGGGAGTTGTAGTTGTCAACAACTGGGTATCCCACTGAAGCAATAAACTGTTTCGCTGTCTATTAGAATTTTTCTATAAGAATATACTGGTAATTATCATTTTTTTTACTGTATTTTCCCTGACCACTAGCCACCCTGCACGTGCATACTGTAGCTGCAACTCGTATAACAGGTGGAAAACTAACTTCAACCTAAACAATTGTTTCCAAAACATGACACTAGGCTTCTATTTGTTCGCCGGTAAATGCACATTTGTGCTGCTATAGCCGTAGTGTCTAAAAACGACCGTTTCGTTTTGGACGGCTATTGCCGTCATGCCACATAGTGAACTTCGCTTTGACGGCTATAGACGCAAGTGTCCGTCAACGTGTTAATTAACGTATTTCTGTGAGATTTATATTTAATTTATTTTGAAAAGAAATTTTTGGTTCGAATCGTAATATATTTATTTGGTAACCGTCAAAATGACGGCACATAGTAGTTCTAGTGTTAAATCAAAAGTTGGAGGTAGAAATATTTCAGAAATCCAATACTTAATTATTACGATGCATGCTAAAACTACTACAATGAGATTTTCCCTATATTCTGCAATTAGTAAACTAGTATTTCTTAACAGGTGATTGCTGCAGCAAGAACAAAATCTGGAAATGTGAAATGCGGTTTCAGATATTGCAAAGAAGACGAATGCTGCACAAAACCCACTGGAGTATTTGATGTGTTTTTTGGAGGTTGCAAGAAATTGAGCCGACTAAGTAAAAATGTTTCTTTTTCTATTGAAATATTATATTACTTAGGATTATAAAAATATAGCATTTAAAAGAGGAGGGTGCCGTTGTAACCGCCGTTTATATATAATATGTGCAGGTTTTGGAATAGACAAATTATAATTTATTCTCAAACAAGAATTTTAATAAATTAGACCAACTTTGAAGAACAAATTCCATAAAATAAATTAATCTGATAATTAACTTGTTAATTATTCTGATTCCATAAAATAAATTAATCTGGAATCTCATCAGGAAAAAGAAACTGTGCTGAAGTCTTCTTCCTGATTGGTGGCCACCGCCTCTTGTTTATCGATGGTTCTGAAACAAACAAACAAGACTTTTAAACAGTTATATAAGTTTTAAAAGAATATAGAAATCTGAAAAATAATTAACTTTCACAAAAAAAAAAATTATTATATTTTTAATTTTAAAATAAAATTTTAGAATAAAATTTAAAAACATTTTCATAAAGTCATTTACATATTAAAAAAAAGGAAGTATAAAGGCAAATTTAATATTTCATCAGTTCGCATTTGTCACGTAACTTCAGTCGAGAATAGTAGTTGATATAGTTAGTTATTAAATTTTCTACAACCACTACCAGTTAAAAAAGAAACTCTGCTTTCAGATTCAGAATTTAAAAAAACCATCTAAAAGTTTTGGAATACGCATTTCTCAGAACGAGAACCCGTACGCCTTTCTCAGAACGAGAACCCGTCTGTTCTTAATTGAGAATTGAGGAAGACGTAGTTATTTCATTTGCTAAAATTTCGTGTTATTTTTATTTTTTAGAGGTTTTACATCGGCATCCCCTCATAAATTGTTCAGGTTTGTGCATATTGTTATGCAGAAACCTCATTGCATTATTATTGTTAACAAAATTGCAGAATCATTGCATTGTTAATATTAACAGAATTGCAGAATCATGGCATTATTAATATTAACAGAATTGCGGTATCATTGAATTGGTATTGTTAACAGAATTGCAGAATCATTGCACTGTTATTGTTAACAGAAGTGTAGAATGATTGCACTGTTATTGTTAACAGAATTGCAGAATCATTGCATTGTTATTGTTAACAGAATTGCAGAATTATTGCATTGTTATAGTTAACATAATTGTAAATTTCTACAATAATTGAGGATGTCTTAATCGAAGCTTATTGTTAACTAATGGAAGGTATCCTATTAGTAGATATGAACGTTTGTCGAATGAAAAATGAGCTAAAATTCGTACAAGATTCGCTAAAAACTAAACTTTTAGCGCAGAGAAAATGTTAATAACATTTAATTTTACAAACTAAAAGCTTGTAAATAGTTAACGCACCACCCATATTAGTACTTAATTATGTATCATTTAAAAAACTCTATTTAATTAAAATTTTTATTTATTTTTATTTTTATTTTTTTCATAAAGGGAGGTTTTACTTCTTTGGGTCAAAATATTTACTTATTTATTTTTTTTTATCTTTGCTGTTCCTGCATCCCTCAAATATATAGATTGTTTTCCTAAAGCAGTATCTTGATATTCAAATTCTTTACAATATTTTTTTCTCTTTGAACGTATCGCTGTTCTAAAATATTGAATCTTTTTTTCTTGAAATCATGTTCTTCAAACTGGGCGATAATTTTCTCGAGAACTAGACGAACTATTTCCTTCATTTTTTAAAAGAAAAATAATTGTTTTTAATAAAGCTTATATCACCGATAAGTATAATTTTGATTGATTAATTATATTTTTGAGCTTGCATAAGGTTAAAAAATGGGTGAATAAATTATCTTTTTTGTTCAAAAAGACGAATGCTGCACAAAACCAGCTGGAGTATTTGATGTGTTTTTGACCGCCATTTTATCAAAAATAAGCTTTTAAATCTAAATCAGGGGTGTTAAACAGTAGCCCGCGAGATACCACTAAAATTTTACTGTAAACTTTACCTGATCTAATAATCGAAATTCTGCGATTGAAGAAGTAGACTATTTCTTTAAAAAATTAGTGGTAGCTGGCGGGCCACAGTTGGACACCCCTGATCTAAATATTGGTATAAGCTACAGTGAATTTATCCCCTTTCATAATTGAGCAGCCAAATTTGTTTCAGATGCTTGTGACTTGAGAAAAACGGTCGCCCAAATGGAAGTTTACAGCGAGCACCTGCAAGCCACCTTGCAGGCACCTCTCGTCGTACAAGACATATTATTGCTTTTTTTACTTACAAAAATTTAAATATAAGCAGGGGTGCAAAAATCTAGGGGCCAATGGGCCGGTTCCCACCAATAAATTTTTAGTATTCTTCGCCTAATAAGAATACTAATAAAATTTAGGCGGAGTATACTAATGACATTTGACGAAAAATACTAATAAAATTTAGTGGTGGGAATCAGCCCATTGGCGCCTAGATTTTTGCACCCCTGTATATAAGTGAAATGTCAATAAATATAATGCAAAACGTCCGAAGGTGATAATTTATTTTCTTTGTAATTGAAAATAAAAAAGTAAAAATTACATGAAGTTTAGTTACCAAAAAATTACGACTTCCCCTTATGGGCCTACACTAATCATGAAAGGAACGAGAAAGCTAATATTAAACCTATGGAAGATTTAATATTTGTAAGTGATTTTTTTTTCATAGGATACATGATGTCGATATCTAATGTTGTGTGTTTAAACTTTTTAGATTTAGATTACAGTTTTTTTTTAATTTGAGAAGAGTTTCATTTTCAGAACCGGTTCCAAAAGTGAAAGTGTCCGCATATAAAAAAACTGTAACCAAAATCGAAAAAGTACAAATGCACAACATTAGATATCGACTTCATGTATCCTATGCAAAAAATAAAATAAAATAAATAAAATCACTTTAAAATATTAAATACAAGCGATAAATCTGTAAAGACATCTCCCATAGGTTTAACATTAGCGTTCGATTTTCTTTGCGTAACTAGAGTAGGCTCTTAAATGAATCGAATTTTGGTGTAAAAGCAGTTTAATAAGTTTGGTTTAAGATTCACTATTCATTCAGTCCGTCATATTAAAATTACGGATCGTTGTGACCTCGTCATTTTAGAAACTAACAAGCATTGGATTAATAGCCAAACTCTTTGTAGAGAAGTTCTAAAGGAAAGAAAACTAAAACAAAATTTAAAAAATCAGGCTATTTGGCAAACTTTGCGAAATTGCAGAAAAAAAACTGTATAATTTGCGAATTTATGTAGAAAATTCACGGAGCAATAAATATTTAACCCAACCTGTTAGGTGCATGCCACTGTAAAAAAGGAAAAAATAAATTAAATAAAATAAAATAAATAAAAAACGATGAACAGCGGTAGATTTTCTTGGACATTTAAGCAGTCATTTTTTGACGCAAAAGTATGAAATATGTAGACATGTCTATTCTAGCGATTTACAATTGAATAGCGGTTTTCGTTTAACTATAAATGTATTTCATCTTGATTTATAATCTGTTGATCTCCAATGCCGATGACTAATTTCACATAATTTTCTGAAAGATAAATTGCCTTTGTAGGAAAAAATATCTGTATCTGAATAAATCGTTAAAAAACGAGCACTTAAAATTCGTAAGTTACAACATTAGAACAAATGTTTTAGTTCTTGGTTTTCCAATTTTTGTTAAAAGCTTGTATTGGTATCGAAATCTTATTTTAACCTATAAATATTTTTATTTTAATATAACGTTATCTGCGTTTAATATAACTGTTATCATAAACATTTTTATTTTAATCATAATAGACAATTTCCTTATATAACTATATAACGTTTATAGCCAATTAATGTCCATACAGTCTGTTTTAAAAAATCTCTAGTCTTGAAATTAGCGACAAAAAGAATCTATGTTGTTATTGGATTTTGTTCTTCGGATTAATATTTTGAAAGCACGTGTGTTAAATGTTCATTCCTACACTTTAGTTAATAAAAAGTTTCGTAGTTTAATTAATTGCAATATACATAATTTAATTTGTGATTTCATTTTTGACATGTCTTATATCAAAAGATAAAAAATGAGAAATTACTGATGTCAACGGCTTCTATTTTATTTTTTCGATACCTAAAAATTTTAAAAAGGAATTAAAAATAAATAAATATTCTTTATCAGTTTGTTGCGGAGCATGAACAAATTTCACTCGACAGCAAATTTGAACTTTTTCTCTCCCCAAACAAAAATTAGCTGTTTCTAATTCAGTTTTTCGCGCTAATTACGAATCTAGTTTTAGCCGTTTTTCCAGCACTTTCAGTTTTTGAGATATTTGCATATTTTGATTTATGCATTTTTGGAACTTTTGTAGAATTATATGCAAATTTAAGGCATAAAGCATTATCAGACTGTTTTTTTTTTGTTTGTTTGTTTTATGTTATGATTACTGGCCAGTTTACTTTACAAAAATGTTGTGTACGCGATTATACGGACATGTGACAGTGAAATATTGTGCCTAATTTACATTTTTTTCATTTTTTTTCTAATAATGTTTCTTGACGTTCAAATATTTCTGCCACATGAGTACGTTAGTACCGTAATTTCCGGCGTATAATCCGCAGCTCAAAGAGTCGTTTTTCGACCCAGAAATTTTATTCAATAATCGTAGTTAAATATTTACAGCGATCTTTTAAGTTACATTTTATAAAATAATATTTCTGGGTCGAAAAACGACTCTTTGAGCTGCGGATTATACGCCGGAAATTACGGTATGTTTCTAAATCAGTTTTGTACGTTGATTTCAAATCTGTTGTGCGCTTTCTTCTATCATGTCCAGTTTTTAAAAAAGTGAAGTTTTATTTCTTGCTCAAAATGCCAGAAACTTTTTTTATGTTATTGTATGACGTACTTCAGCTAATTAGGATAGATTCTACTACTTTTTTAATTGTTTTTCGATTGTACCCATTGGTGATTATGTCCTTGATAGGAAACTGACACTGTTCAGCCTTTTGACAATAAGGTACACGCCACTAAAAAGCATTTAGATGAAACGTGTGCCAATACAATACAAAAATAAAAATAAATTTTTCTCAAAATCTACACGTGATATAAGGAAACGTATTGCAGATTCGAAATCAACATAAATATTTAGTCTAGAAAAACATTAAGTCAATTCTGTTGTAACTACTTTCAAGTTGAAAGTAAAGTAAATGTAACACTATTGAAAAATACGCAAATTAGGTTTAGTAACTGACAGGTAAATGTTAAGAATATGCATGCTGCGACATTTATTTGAAGCAAATGGTCCAGTAATCATAATCTAAAAAACGCAATTAAATCTGACATCGTATCTAAAATTTCCATAAAATGGCACAAAAAAGCTTAACCCTACTTTGCATGAGTTTTTCTTTTACAATTGTTTTTTTATACATATATTAAATATTAGACACCAGAAATTTTAAGACAGATTTTTAACTTTGTTCAGCAACATAGTTCACGGGAAATTTACTAGATTAATATTTCTATATAAATATAGTGGTGGCGAAGAAGTTGATTTATTTATTAAAAGTTAAATAGACAGTGATGGAAATTTCCATCACAATGCAAAGAAGGATTAAATTTGCAGAAACTTAAATATGCAAATTTCTCAAAAAAAGACGACCAAGAGAAAACTGAAGGTATATTTGGAATCAGCGCAAGAAACTGATCTAGGATCAGCTATTTTCCGTTCTACGACAGAACTATAGTTGTCCAGTGTTTTTGGAATCCGAAAAACAGTTTACGTTCCATTAACCCTTTCAGGAGCAAGCAATTTTGTTCCTGTAACGTTGAACTCACACCGGTATTTACGAAAGAATTTAGTTTAAAATAAGGAAAAGCAATTTTTCGATTTTAGACGTCAAAGTTAAAAAAGTAAAATTTAATTAAAAGTTTCTGGTTTCAATCGGATTAAAATTATGTGGTACATAATATATACCACCGCCCCTGAAAGGGTTAAAATCCGTTTGCTGTACAGTTACGGTTTACGTTAAATCAGAAATAACGTATTATATTTCATTATCTTATTTTGATATTCATTTATGTAGATGAAAATTGTGGAACTGACTATTATTGCCCATGCGCAGAAGGTCTAGAATGTAAGGTAAGTACATGTTACCTTTTACCACTTTTCATATATTAAATGATAAGTATGATGAAAATAGAATTGTTGGTTATTCTCTTTTGAATGTTTTAGGCTATTGCGTATTGCATTCCAATAACGAAATATTACGTTTTTTAACTATTGAAAATTATTCTAAATAGAAAACATCAAATTCTTAGCAATTTTGGGACAAATCATAGGTAACGAGATATGTCCTAGACTGTACTCAGGAGATCCGAAACTCTGCGTTTAAATTTAGGTACGATTACTGCCGTATCCCGACAGCCGATAATAAAGGAATCCCTCTTAAAATTGTAAATATGAAGTTTATTAAATAAGGGCTATCATATACAAGTTATTTACACTTCGAGAGAACTATATACACTTTTACTATAATTTATGAATCCTTAAACAAAACCACTCATATTACTTCTTAAAATAAAATCAATATTTACTTGAATGCACTACCGGCATCCTTACTCACCGCCCCCTGAATACTAGGCCTGAGCACTGACACAAAAATGGCGACGCTCGTAGGCCGATTTTGTAAAACCTTTGTACGGTCCCCTAATTTTGCACCCCAGTATTTTCTAAAAGTTAGACTTTTAGAAATTATTGGTATTGAACTTCAAGGGACCGTACACACGCTGAAAATTTTCCGCCTACGACTGCATCATTTTTTGTGTCAACGCTCAGACCTAATATTCAGTAGGCGGTGCCTTACTCATAAAAGAAATCACCACTGACTCCCTCCTTCTCTCATCAGCTCAACTCAACTCAGGTTGGAGAGTTGGTCTCTTCACTTCAATTTACTTCAGTTAAAAAATGTTGGAAGGAGGTTGGTTTCATGACAATTACTATTGAGAGAAAAAGTTTTAAATGTATTTCCCCTTGATTCTACGCCAATGCAAGAGATTAAAAACATCAGTTTTTAAATGAACTTTTGAACAAAATTTTAAAACTTTGAATGCTTGCTATTATTTTTAAATGTTACGTGTATCTATAACATGTGACAGCCAAGTTCGGCAAATGTGTGTTAAGCAAAAATTTTTATCTAAATCAGAAGAAAATATTCTATATTCCTTCAAGTAATGTCTATGTCTGTCGTATGCCCTATTCGACCGTAGAGAAAATATTTATGGCCCGCAAACAAAGTGCAGCACTCAGGGTTTTTTTTTAAAAAATTCGAATTCATATCATAAATTCCGAATATATGTTTTGCTTTATTCAATGAAAAACATTTCGTCATTACTAAAAGAAAAAATTATTCTTTAAAATTTCCGGTATAAATTCAAAATATCTGAATTTAAATCTGAAATTACCCTAAAAAAAACTGGTGCGGAAAAAGGATTTCCGTGTATCGCGTATAAGTGAGAGATCACTGTATTAAATAGAAAATTTCTAATCAGAAAAAGGAGTGCCAGACTATTTGGAAATTCCAAGGGGTGTACGCCTCTTGATAAGGCGAAAAAATTGTGGTAAAAGCGTACGAACCATGCCGATATCTGGTCTCAAAAATTACATTTTCAGAATGTTGTGCTGCTGTAAAATCAATAAATGCGGCAATTGCATCTATTCTCTAATTTTCGCCTATACTGCTATAAAATGCCTGCAATATTTGTATGGAGAAACAAATGTCATAGCTATTTGTAAAAATTGGTTTTGTGAATGTGACATAAAGAAAAGAGTTTAGATTTATAAGCAACTTAAATTTTGACTTACTACAGCGACTATTTTCAACGCTTTTTTTTCAGGCGAGTTTCACTGGAGTGGCTATTCAACTGAAGAAATGTGCACCATCGGACTCTGTCTCAACTGTAACTTCTACGTCTACGGAAAATATTTCCACTGTGACTTCTACGTCTACGGAAAATATCTCCACTTCAACTTCTACGTCAACGGAAAATAGCTCCACTGTGACTTCTACGCCTACGGAAAATATATCCACTGTGCCTTCTACTTCAGTAGAAAGTTCCTCTACCGATTGTTCAAAGGTGGTTCCCGCCATAGTTATAGGAACTAATAACGGATAATACAACATTTGTTTTTCGTTAAATGTTTGACTTAGTTTATGAAATATTAAATTTATTCAGCATATTCAGCTTGTCATTATATGCATGGAGAGAGTTCTAATGTGAACACGGGAACACACACACACACGAGCACGTAGTTATTTTTCAGTTTCATTCACTTTTTTATGGAAGAAAATTTTCTCTCTAATAATTTGTCTGAGAGAAACATGAGTCAAAGGTCCTCCATTTCATAAATGTTATCAGCTTATATAAAAATTTAGGCTATAGATAATTTCTAAACTTTTTTTAGAACCTACAATGACGCGAAAATACTCGCAAACTAATGATAAACCTATGTGAACGTACTTTTCAAATTTCTGGTTTTCATTTAAAAAATTTTAAATGTTTTTTTTTAATAGGTTAGCTAAGATTGATTTCTAAACGTGCCGCAAAAAATCTTCCACCAAAGTCGAAAAAGTGACACGGGTACAGATTGACTTCAGCTACCCAATACAAGAAAAAATGTTGAAAAATATGGAAATACAAACAAGATATTTGAAAATAAAGCTGTAATTAGTATTACATTAGCTTGCTAATGCCTTTGTTCATGATTAGTGTAGAATCTTAAAGGAAAAAACCTAAGCTTGTTTGAGACATTAATCAGATAAAATTTCACAAAATCCACCAAAATATGAGCTATTCTTAGTATTTTAAAATGAGTTTAATGGAAATATAGGAATTGAAGATGTACCAAAATTCTCAATTCATGAAAGTGTTAGATTAACAGTGTTTATAACAGATGTATAGTTGATTTTTTATATAAAATAGAGTACAAAAAATAAACATATACCTTTTTGGTACATCCCAAGATCGATAAATCTTCAAAATACATTTTCGTTCACGTCTGGCCTGTTGTTGCAAAAATAATTCTACTTCAAGTATTATGAGCTAAGGAGATGTTCTATTATTTCGATTAATTACTATTATTATTATCATTATTTATTTATTGCATTTTTTGTATTATTTAGGTGAGTAGATTGTTGTCCTAAAGCTATTTCGTTACATTCCAATTCCTCGCAAATTTGTTTGCTCGTTGAACGTAACCCTATTGTAACAGTTTAAACTTGTTTTTATCAACACTATGCTTTTCAAATTGGACGACAACTTTTCTCGAGATCTATTCGACAGATTTTTTTCATTTCCTAATTTTTTAAAAAAACTAATCGTTTTTGTTGGAACTTATATCACTGAAAATTGTAATTTTATTTCATTAATTATTTTTTCAAGCAAGCAAAAGGTAAAAACCAAGTCGAAGTAATGATATTTTTTTGTACAAATGACCGCCATTTTATCAGAAATCACCTTTTTAAACTAAATGTTTGTATAAGATCCAAAGAATTTAATACCCTTTCATAATTTAACGACCATGGGGTTCGTACGGATCAGGGACTTTTCCAGGAGTTTCACCAGTATTTTCTTTATGTGAAAAAGAAATCTATGTTAAACTCGCGAAACTTCACCTTTTTTTAAGGAGAGATTTTAAGTAATAAAATACTGGTACCGAAGAATTTCCTGGTCGCAAAATTCCAGGAGCCGTACGAACCCTGCGACCAGATTTTTTAAAGATTTTTGTGACCGGAAAAAAACACTCGGCCAATTAGAAGTTCGCATCGCTCACATGCAGTATCGCTCACAAGATGTATTATTCACTTTTATTTTATTTTCTCATAAACATTTAAATATATAATATAAATAACAATAAATAATTTTACGTATGTCATATTGTTTTATTTTTTTTCTTTCCTCAGTTCTATACAATATATAGTTTTTATAAGTAAAACACACAACGAATTTTAACACATAGCAGTGAAGGTGTGGTTTCTGAGACCGGTCTGTGTCGACTAAGCCTAATGATATTTTGGGATTAAGTAGACAGAATACGTAGTTTTTGATCATATGAAACTTATGTAACTGAACTACCTTGACCGATTTCAAGAAAAAATAGCTCCTAAAATATTTTTTAAATTTCACAATTGTCCACTTCAACGTGTTTATAGTATATTTCTCTATAAAACTACCAGCTTTTATGTTTTTATATGCAATAGTTTTGGCAGCATAAGCCAAGAAAGTGAAAAACTCTCAATAAATTAAAGTACGGCAGCAATAGCGTTAGTTTCATTTTATTAGAATAAAGAGAAAAATCTTTGCTTATATCTTTGAAAAGTAATAAGCACAGCAAAGGAAAATGCATTTTTTCAAGTCCATAAGTGTACTTTTCTAAAAACCATGTCATTACTATTTCACATAAGAAATCTCCTAATGTTGTTCGTCAAATTAACTATCTTTCTGTGATCCATAATGTCTTTTTTAGAATTTTTCAGTGATTAAATAAGTCAGAAAATTCTATACAAAAATTGTTCTAGTGCTGTATGCATGCGGTTCTTAGCATTCCTTTATCAAAAAATATACAGGGTGTATCTGAAATGCTTCAACAAACTTAGAGGGATGATTGTACTCATGAAGATGAACAAAAAATGCAATGGAACATGGGATCGCAAATGACGTTTAAAGGGTGAAAATCGAGAAAATGCGTCTGAAAATTGACAAACTGAGACAAGAAATAAACACTCCAGAAAATTATTTATTGCGCAGAATAGGTACAACACAGTTTGTGATGTCCAGAGAAAACAAATATTTTACAACAATTGTTCAAAGTGTCGACCGTGGACGTTATTACACAAAGTACATCTACGGAAGAACGACAGGCGGCCAAGCAAGAGGGCCACCACGCTCGCCGGACCTTAACCCTTTGGATTTCTTCTTCTGGGGACAGATGAAATCCCTCATTTATGAGACCGCCAGTAGAAACGCCAAAAGAGGTAGTAGCGCGTACTGTGACCATTGCAGGATACATCCAGGAAACTCCCGGAATCTTCCAGCGTGTCCGCCAGTCGTTCCTCTGTAGATGTACTCTGTGTAATAATGTCCGTGGTCGACACTTTGAACAATTGTTGTAAAATATTTGTTTTCTCTGGACATCACGAGCTGTGTTGTATCTATTCTGTGCAATAAATAATTTTCTGGAGTATTTCTTTCTTGTTTCAGCTTGTCCATTTCCAGACGCATTTTCTCGATTTTCATCCTTTAAACGTCATTTGCGACCCCATGTTCCATTGCATTTTTTGTTCGTCTTCATGAGTAATATCAGCCCTCAAAGTTTGTTGAAGCATTTCAGATACACCCTGTATATATATATTTAAAATGACAATTTTGTCTTCCGTTTCTGAAGTGTTCATTATGAGAATCATTAACTAATATCTGAAAATTTTCATATTTGAATCAAATGCCTATATGTCAGTGAAAAGTAGACTGAAATGTAAATGATTTAAACTAGTCGTTGGGGGCCACCGTAATACTTACCCATCATGCATATGCATAATATAAAATATGAAAATCAAACATGCGTAAACTATTTATAAAATTCATTGCAATTCGAATAAAATCGTGCACCGCCCCCTGAATACTAGGCCTGCGCGTTGATAAAAATGGTGGCTGTGCAGACTGATTTTTTTTCAGCGTTTGAACGGTCCCTCAAACTTCAACCCCAATGACTTCTAAAAGTTTTTTTCGCCTAGTTTTTCTGAGATCAAATAAGTCAAAGAAAACTTTTAGATTTTATTGGTGTTAAAGTTCGAGGGACCGTACAAACGCTGAAAAAAAAATCCGCCTGCGCCATTTTTGTCAGCGCGCAGGCCTAGAATTCAGGAGGCGGTGAATCGTGGCTAGATAACGTTATGAACTTTAAATGCTTTATTAGTGAATTGCGTAAAAGAAACATCCTTATAACTCCAAAATTGATAGTCATATGAACTAACGGTTTACTGCATCGGATTAAGAGTGTCATTTCCAATTAAAATGTATCTAGGAATTGAAATTTGAATGAAAAGCCAGGGTCATGAAAAATCAAAGAGTGTGGAAAATAGGATTACAAAGTTCTCGGCAAGTAATTATCCGATCGATTTCATTCTTTATGCAAAATTTATGTTTTTTTTATTGTCTTTTATATTCACTCCTTAAAACAAACAATTTCGAAATTTTTTATATCCCTCTTATCAGAACGAATATTTCGAGAGTCCGAAAAAAATAGTTCCGTGTAATTGAGGTTACTGAAATTCAATAAGCTTCTTCCCATTGTTACATACTAAGTACGTACCAAACTTCAAGGCTCTATCTCAATTTGTTCGGGAGATTGAGCGTTTACAGACACACGCACAGGCACGCAAACAGACGGACGGATTTTTTTTTTTTCTCAAAATATGTTTTTCGGAATCTCCAGTGTCCGAAACGTGTAAATCCGTCAAAAATCCGAGTAAATCTGTCCGTCTGTCTGTGTGTCTGTATGACTGTGAACGCTCTATCACCTGAACAAATTGAGATAGAGCCTTGAGATTTGGTATGTACTTAGTAAGTAATAATGGGAAGAAGCTTATTGAATTTCAGTAACATCGATTATCCGTTACTATTTTTTTCGGACTCTCGAAGTGCTCGTTCTGATGAAAGGGACATATTTTTTTTGCAGTTGTTTATTTTAAGAAGTAAATATAAAAGACAATAAATAAACATACAGTTTGCATAAAGAATGAAGTTGATCGGATAATGAGTTGCCGAGATATTTGTAATCCTATTTTCCACACTCTTCGATTTTTCTTGACCCTGCATTTCATTCAAATTTCAATTCAAAGATATATTTTAATTGGAAATGAGACGCTTAATCCGAGCACTAAACCGTTAGTTTATATGATTATAAATGTTGGAGTTATAAGGATGTTTCTTTTACACAATTATTTAATAGAGCCTTTAAAGTTTGTGACTTCATCAAGCCAGAATTTTATTCAAATTGCGATGCATTTTATAAATAGTTCCCAAAGTTTTTATTTTCATATTTTATATTATGCATATCCATGATGGGTAAGTATTATTGTGGCCCCCAACGACTAGTTTTGAATACTACTACTTTCAATTCATAATGGGAATAGTGCTATCCAACAAGAGGACAGAACCTACTCCTGCTTCAAATACTATTGAATGAGTTTAATTTACCAATGTAGGACTAACTAAGTTTGATAGGTTGAATGTTAGTTCATATTATGCAATGATGTGTTAAATATGAGTGCATATGTGTTGTTATAAAGAAAACTAAAATTATTTTTTCCCGTATATAAACTTACGTGTTTGTATCACACTTGCATACATCTCAATGGAAATTATTTCCATATTTTTTCATTTAAATAATGCTCCTCACATCCCGTACGTCATATAATTGCGTCTCTCACGAAGTACCCACTGTTCTTGGTTACGTCATAATTGCGTCATCAAGAAAGATGTGATTTATTTTTGGTGAGTAATTCAGACTCCATTGCTAGCGAAACATATTTCTTAAATAACAATCTTCCTTTTATTCCGCAGATAAATATTGCCTTTTTTTACCATTTAACGATTTTCTTATAAATGCAAAATTAAAACTGATTTTTTTTTTTTACTTATATATTAATTAGCTCAGAAAATACTTTATAAAATAGAAGGTGTAAGTAGAATCGAAACATTCAACTATCAACGTGTTTTAAATGTTGAAAAGTATTGTGAAACTATAGCAGAGTATTATTAAATACTAGCTGGAATTCGCCCTTCTAGGCGGTCGCTTGGGAGGTTCCCAAAGTGCATTTTAGATGCAAACAAAATAAAGAAATAAAATGCTTTAGTCTAAATTATACGAAAATTTATAACACAGATTTAAAAATGCATGTAAATAAAGACATAAATAAAAAAAATAATTAGCGCCTGATTTTAAGAGTGAAATAAACACAAATCTAAGAAATATGGCTATCATTTTAAATGAGCCCTGTGCGCTTAGCGCTCATAAATTGTGAATACTGGGATCAAAATAACAGGACCCTATGAACTTCACAGGTATAAATCGTTAATACGGTGATCAGTATAAAGAGAATTTTTGTGATTAGCACCTGATAAATTAATATAATGGCAATCACTATAATTTTAACACATTAAAATTTCCCTTCAAAATACGAGCTAATCTTTCACCTTTTGTTAGTAAAATGAAAATAGTTGCAACTTAACCTGGAAATGAAGAATTATTTTCGCTAAAATAATCAAATTGTCATTTTGCAATTTCTGATTGTAATGAGCCATTCTGTTTTCTTATCCATTTCTTTACTATTGTTTTATAAATAAAAAAGAGCCATTTTAGAATCAAACTGAGTTGCTCTTGCGATGCATGATTACTTAGGAAACAAATTATAAACAATATATCATTATTGCAGTTCAAATTTACATTTATACATAAAGTTTAATAATATTTCTCAAAAATGATAGTTATTGCATTCAGATCAAGAAATCAAAGTAAATAATTATGTTTAAGATATAAATTCAAAATTATTGTCAAAATAAGAAATTAATGTTTATATTTTAGGTTGTAAATCAGAATTAACTTTTGTCTGTTTGACAGTTATTAATATGCTTGGTTCATAAATACCCAACACCATTAAACTTAGAAATGGCTGTTGTCGATGCAATTTGCAAAACCTATTGATTCATAAGGCCACATTAATCAAGCCTCCCATACAATTAAAAGTAAGTTCAAGCCTATATTTGATTATTTCGCCCTTTGTTGGAGAATATAAGACATTCCAAACAAAAACAGGGAGCACAGTTTTTTCGAGAGACTTTTTCTAAAAATCACTTGCCCAAGTCACCCGCTCGGCCCGTCCTGAAAATGTCTACACCAACTGACTAGGCTCAATGCCCTAAAACATGAGCCTTTAATCTAATCATACTCTCAATTCTCCTGGGTATGACTTCCAAAGGATCATATTTTATATAAAAAAGAATAAAGGCAGATCCCAGCAAAAAACTGAGTGATTTCTAATATCCCACGACGACATTAAGTGATGAGAAACCTGAAAGGAATCTGGGTATAACATATTTTTCAAGATGATAGAAAGTGGATGCCTGCGAAATTTTTACATATATATGGGTGTGTGTATCTGTGTGTTTGTGTGTTACAATAGGTATATAGCTCGACAAAAATCTTCTGTTGAAGAAGCACGCTTATTAAACAATCGTATTTTATCACTATTTTATAAAAAATGCAAATCTATATTGAATAAT
This sequence comes from Maratus michaelseni, assembly GCA_963931845.1. NCBI lineage: Eukaryota > Metazoa > Arthropoda > Arachnida > Araneae > Salticidae > Maratus > Maratus michaelseni. Next base: position 221,171,098 of record OZ007595.1, read on the forward strand.
TTTATCACTTTCTGTCTCTCGTTTTCTAATCATAAATATTATTATAATTAAATATTTTAGAAAAAAAATGTTTTTATCCTACAACTATAAGCATATTTCAATTAAATAACTGTTAATAACAAATCAGAATATTATGATTCCAATCGAACATTTAATACAACAAGAACGAAAAATCATGCATCAAGCATAGATTTTATGTAACACGTTCCAACACAGTCAGAAAACTGTAACGAAACTTCAAGGTTAAATAAGGTGAAAGAAGATATGTAAGTAAACAGCTTATTAGAAAACATATAACACATTGAAAAATACATTTTTCGAAATTACCTTTCAGTGTCAAAACAGTAGACGAATTATTTTGTGCAGCTCTGTATATGATCAATAGATGTGGATATATAGTATGATAAAAATAGTTCAGTTAGAATATTCACATTTAGAAATTTTCGCCAATTGTTGGAAATGCACTCTCGAAATGCTTTTGTACAGCCTTGTATATTATCTAAAGATTTTTGTACACACCACCTATTAAGCTAAAAGGCAACTTAAAACTCACTCGCAGCAATTACCAAAAGTAAACGACAGTGCATCTTTTTTGTATAGCCCTGTATATGAATTTATTTATATTCCACAAACTTCTATTAGTCTACTAAATAGAGTTCAAGAGGAAAATGCGTAAACACAATTAAAAACTACCCTTAAGCAATTCACTCCCATAGTCTGTAATACTTATGAATTCCCTATTGTAACTCTGTATATGATGAACCAAGTTTATAAACACACACGTACTATGAAAAAAAAAATGTTAAACTTAAAAACGCAAACCTAAGTTGAAAACGCACTTATCACACATAGACTGTAACTATCGCACATGTACTGTAACCAATATATTTTGTGTGTCCCTGTAAATAAACGCAATGCACACAATAGACCATTTTATAGTGCACCTCAGTAATGCATATAATTTTCATTATGTTTGATTTAGTGAAATATCACTAAATTACACTGCAGACGATTTGTCCCCATAGAACGATGTGTAACATATTTCTTTTGTTTGACCCTGTAAATGAATAATAAAGGCTTTGAATCCCATATTCTACAAAAGCTTGTTTCAATGCGCTTCATAATTATATATCAATTTCATTGTGTTTTAAATTACGTAGCGTCATCAAAATGAACTTGAAACGATTATTCCCCATTGACCGTAATGCAACGGAAAACTTTTAACTTCCCCTGTAAAAAAACTATAAGTGGTACACACTTCAGTTGAAATAGGGAGCATGCTATAGATAACGACAGTAACATATAAAAATTTCAGGGCAATCCGAGCCTATTTACGGGAGTTAGAGCACGGCCAGACAAACCGAAGTCATAAACACTTTTCAACTAGGTTGGAATGTGTTAAAAATTGGAAATGCATATCTCTTTTGTATTTCTGCAAATACAATACCTTCTCTCATTTCACTTCCAGTGGTAACTTTGAAGGTCTTTCGTAATGTTCTCAAAGCAGAAATTAATGCATCTAAGATGCTAAAACTTCAATAATATGGTACGTGAATAAGAGCTCTGGTAGATTCAAACGTTAGAAATGGAAAGGTTTTGATCTCCGCGTCTGGTAATGTATTTTCTATGTTTTGTTATGATAGGGTCTGAAGAATGACTGAAATATATGACTTGTTCAGAATTCAGGTATTGTATTAAATAGTAAATGTTTAAGATAATTAATTTTTTTTAAAATTCATTTTAATCAGATACTTTTTCTTGAGGGAAATTTGCAAGAAAAAATACACAAAGAATATACTTTTTAACACTTTTGAACATAGTTGAAAAGTGTTTAGGAATTCGGTTTGTCTGTCTGTCTGTGCGTACTCTCTTAAATACCCTCGGATTGTCATCAAATTTTTACAAGTTATTAAATTTTACTATGGAATGTTCGGTATTGAAAATGAAGTGTGTAGTGTTAATAGTCCATTTACAGGGATACACAAAACATTTCCGTTACATTATGGTCTATGGGGAAAAATCGTTTGCGGCGCATTTTATTGATGTTTCGATATTTCAACGATGATAAACTTATTGTCCATTACTGAGGTGGATTACAGTATGCTATCACCGGAGTATACAGTTAGTAGCATTTATTATTAAATTACAGGGACGTACAAAATAATTCCTTTACGTCATAATGAACAGAGGAAAGTATATTCAACTAGGTAAATTATATCCAAATGGTTGGAGTATCATAGTTGAGATTTTTTTCAACGGAGCGAAAATATGCCGGGACCAGGACTCGAACGTGGGTAGTTTGGTTCGCCTTACCAACGCTCTCCCTACTGATAATATCCCCGACGATATCCTGGCTGTCAGAGTTGAGGATATGCCAGCCAGGATATCGTCGGGATAGCTCACTAGGGAGAGCGTTGGTACGGCAAACCAAAGTACCCAAGTTCGAGTCTTGGTCCCGGTATAATTTCACTCTGTTGGAAAAAATATCAACTATGATACTCCAACCATTTGGATATAATTCCTTTACATTATGTTTTATGTGGAAAAATCGTTTGCAGTGCATTTTGAGTAGGTTCTGTTACTTGAAACATAATGATATTTAAAAGGATAATTAAGGTTCACTACATTTCACTTTCTATAAATTATGGAGTGCGTAGGATTTATTTTTCACTTACAGATACACACAAAAGAATTCGGTTAAAGGACTGAATTGCTGGAATTGTCTTTTCTGCTATGGTATGCATTTTTATGACATTTTTAGTATATTAAGTTTTGTTTACAAATTCTGTAGATTATATACAAGGCTGCACGAAAGACTTCGAATATGAGCAGCAATTGTTGAAAATTGATTTCTACTAATTTATGTATTTTCTAAATTGATTATTTATATATCACGTTTCATTCCAGGATAAAATGAATTTTCTTAATAATAATCGGTTAGTGTTGGAAAGTGTTTCATAATCTACGCTGGATGCCTAATTTTTCTTTCTTGTTATAATTATTTCGACTTAAATTTTCATAATTGCCTAGTTTGAACTTAGTAAAAAATCCGCAAGTTAATTTTAATCAATAAAACAACGGACTTGCAATATCATTTCCTTATCTTCAACATTTATTTCAGACTCATCTTTTTCTATCATATGTCAAACATTTTTAAAGTACTTCTGGCTTTATGTAAATAAAAAGATTTCCTTTAGCTGTTTTTCTTTTATAAGAAACTCTGAAAGTGATATTTTTCTTGCTTTGCACGTAATCCGAGATGTTTTTCTCTGTAAATGTTCCGTAAGTCAAAAGCCATATATATAACATCATATTTTAGTCACGTAAATTGATTTAATCTTTTGAAAAATATAAATTCACTTTTTTAAAAATAACCAATTTATAGAAAGGAAAAGATTTAAGGAAATCCCATTCCCAAATAAACGTAACAAATTTACAAAGTTAACATTTAATAATTATGTATAAGTTGGGGAATTTTAGAAAAGGGGTAGCGACGAAAAAAAAAATGTTTGTCGGTCAATTATGTATTTAATATTTTTATTTAAGTTATCTTACTATGTTTGATACCATTTTTTAATAAAATTAAAGGAAAAATTAGTATAATTCTTTCAATTATGTTAATAAATAAAAAGTCAATTAATTTATGTTAATAATTTCATTATTAAATAACTATTAAAATGTTATATAATATTAATATTATATAATATTCTATATTATATTATATTATATTATATTATATTATATTATATTGTATTGTATTATTTGATATTAATATATAATATTAAAAATGATTATATAATTATTATAATTAATTTCGCTAGAAAAAAATAATGCAATTTCTTTTTTATATTTAAGGGAAAAGATTACAATATTTGATATTTATTAAAAGTGCCCTTATGACAAAATTGATTATAGTTCATTAAATTTTATCCATAAATATACACACACCAAAAATGCATTTATTTCCACTGTAAGCCATAATATAATAACTTACATAGATGTGCTCATTCTAATTAACACTTTGATGATATTTCGCATTATTTCTGTACCTTAATTTATAGAAAGAGCTGTAAAGTTTCAATAAATTTTCATGTATTTAAAATGATATTTCGTTCCACTCACAGCATCGCATAAATTGCAGGCAATAATTTCTATATATAAAAGATAATTTTTGGAGATAAGACATTTTCTTCAAATTAAATTGTTCATGAAGGTTGTGTTTTTCAGAAAACGTATTTCAAGTTTTCATTTCTGAAAATCCAATAAAAATATTCAACTGGATTTCTTAAAATTTCCAGTTTTACAGACTTGCCAAGTCTCCGGCTTTTTGGATACCAGTAATTTAGTACAGAAATTGTTGTTTTATTAAATACGAGCACTTTGCGATTTAAAAGAATAACATTTTCTCTAAAAAAAATACTGGTGTTCAAAAATCCGGAGACTTGGCAACTCTGGTTTTATATATTCAGTTTTTTAAATCTCAAAATTAGAAGGACTTATCTTTCTCGAGGCCATTTTAACAATAACTTCCGGTTACTTAATTAAAAACTTCCGATTTAAGAGTTGGAACGAAAACGACCATAACTACACTTCCAATGATAGCACGAAGAAAATATTGTGTTTTGAGAGTTAATTGTACAGTTTTTCTAATTAAAATAAAAATGTTATATTTGTTCCGAATATTTTAACACATTCGCTGCTAACCACAAGCATACTCGTGGTTGTCAACATTCAAAATAAAAGTGTACGAAAAAAAAACCTGCCTAGCCACCACTATTTTAATTTTATTTAATGAAAAAAACTTTGCTATTGAACTTACCAAATATCATCTTTCAGAATATTTGGTGGTAAACGAATTTCAGTAAAAATATCGAAGACTCGCCCACATAGTTTTGGCAGTTAATAGATTAATTATTAATACGTACAGTGTTAAAAAGGAGAAATGTTTCTGTATGTAACAAAACTTTACGAATGTATAACATAACAACTTCCGAATTATCCACAGATTTGAAAAGCATTCCTTTATCTTCCGAAACCTTAGAAACCAATTGGTTTTCGAGATTTAAAGCAGCATTTCTGTAGCAATAGTTTCTTTTCCTGACAGTTTCAAAAAAGAAAAGAAAAGGAACATTTCCGGGTAATTTTTACAGTGTATTTTCTTAATCACTTTTCTCAAAACGAAATATCGTTTTTTTTTTAGATGCTGTGAATTATGAAATAAACATGTTCAGCTGTGTAACTAATTTTATACATGCAAGAGTAAAAAAATTATGTGAATTTTAATACTAATATTAATGTTGTTAATTAAACATATTTGTTTGTGAATATGAAAATGTTTACTTGAAAATTAATAGCAACTGAAAAACCGACACTTTGTGTTGAGAAAACTGATTAATTTGCCGTTAAAACTACTCGAAAATTTTTCTTTTTTCTTTTTTTTTATGATGCGGTCAGCAAATGAAAGGTTTGTTTGAGAAATCCTTACTTTAAATCTTAAGAAATCGGTGTGTTTCTGAAGGCTCTAAAGATAAAAGAACGCTTTTTCGGAAGTGTGGATAACTCGAAAGAGGTAAAGTTTTGTTACATCCAGAATATTTTTCTTTTTTACAGTGTGGTGGGATATCCTAAACTAAATTTATATCGGTGCATGACTCAGTTTTTTTTATAGGATGAAAACTTATGCTTCTATTGTAAAAGTATTAAACTGCAGTGATAGCATACTTTGGGAACTTGCATAGATTTTTACCGAGAATCAAATACAAAACAATTCATCGTTTTTTAGATTTGTTGTTTTCATTGAATGATTCAAGTAGGTTCAAATCCATCATATGCAATAGTAATTAATTTGCCATTCAGTTTAGTGAATGCTATATAATCCAGATGTCTGAAAAATTTACAATGTGTTTCTTTTATACATTCATTATCTATTACATTCAGCATAAAAGTCCCACTTTGCCATTTAACGCTTCCGTTATGATGCTATAAAATAAATACAATTGAAATTGTAGAAAAGTAACAAACCATTGCAGTGCACTGAGAATGTTTAACAAAAGACTACCTAACGTTAATTCAATAATTCATTAAAATAACAAAACTAGAAATTAAACAGGTAACATGTTTTTAGATAAGTCATACATTTTAGATAACTCATACAGTGTTTATTGTTTATTAAAAAAAAAAAAAAAAAAAAAAAAAAAAAAACAGTTCAAATTTATATCAATGGATCGCGCTTGGCTGTTCCACACAGTATGAAAGTTTAAACTTATTTTTAAAACTGCATCAAATATCTTTCAATTTTTACATTTTATACTATTTATCCAATTAAACACAAAAAATAAATATTTAAATTTATTGAGTTAACTTAAACATTTTTTACGCATTGGAACTAATTTTCAAAATACTGTATGCAAAGTGTTTCAGATATCTGATAAACGTTTCACTTATTTCATCTTTATATGTATTATTGTTATTGAATGGTTGAATTTTAAAATTAGGGTGCACTTCATAAAACACCCTGTACTTATACTCAAAAATAATTACTCGTATGTAGACAAACACATTGCGTGCATACTTCCATATGTGCCAAATGGTGTGATAATTGACAAAATATGGAAACACTTGGGACGAAAACATGTCTTCGAAAACTAACAAAATTTTTAACTGTCCACTTTTTAAAAATTGCCACAGAAAAATGTTTATTCACCAAGCCACAATTTTTAACAGCATCTAAAATTATTGAAATCTTTTCACATTTAATAATTGTCTTCTATTTAATATCATACATTTTAAAAGTAAGCCGGTGTTTAGTAATTTAAATTATGAGACCCCATAATCTTATTTAATGTAAAAACTGGATGGATCCATACGCTATTTTTCATATTCTTAGTTTTACGTGAATGAGGCTTGCGCAGTAAAATTCGGCTTATGCAACAACGAAATATTAGTATTGTGCTTAAAAATGATTGCTCAATATTTTACTCGTTTTATGCAGTAAGGAAATAACGTAACAATATTTCATTCTTCTTAATGAAATATTCGAGTTGGGCCCATCTTATGCAATAAAGAAATATTAGAATTGTGCTGAAAAGTATGAATGTTTAATGTTTTGTTCGTCTTATGTAATAATGAAATGAAATTATGTAATAATGTTTCATTCCTCTTTATGCAATAATGTTTGATTCGTCTTATGCAATAATGAAATATTAATATTATGCTTAAGGATACGAGTATGTATGCGTAATGTTTTATTTTCAAACGTGTTACGCACTAACATTACTGATTTTAGGGATTAAGATTCATTATATTATTTAATGATTAAGCACGTATGATAATTGTTTTATAGAGGATACTGGAGATTAATGTGACAAGGGAGTTAATGGAACGAGTTTATTTTCTCATTAAACAAATAAGTTAAGTGGTCAGCGTTATTAATAGATTAGCAGTGCCAGCATTACAGAAGTACTAGATGAAAAATTGTTTCGCCTATTAACTGGTTGTATTAGTAGCGATTGCATGAGTAGCAGTTGCATTAACGTAAGTACCGAAACCTTCCTAAGCCTAACTGTGGGGGGATTTTTTCATGTATTATAAATAATTGTTTTGATAAAATATTAACCATGTTTTTAACAATATTTCATGTGATTAAGAAGTTTTTAATCAATGCTATTTATATGCAATTTCGTTTTCCAGTAATGATAAATACTTAATTTACAATAAGCCTATATGTAGTTCAAAATGGTACGGAGAATAATGGGACATGTCACATTGGTGGGTCTCAAAATGATTAAATATAACCGTTGTCATGTTATTGCATATGCGATTTGTGTTAAATGGTTCTGCGTCAATTCGTCGCGCACAACTCATCGCGGAACAATTCACCGCGCACAATTCGTCGCGGAGTCAATTCGTCGCGGGCTCAATTCGTCGCAGGCTCAATTCGTCGCGGGCTCAATTCGTCGTGGTATCAATTCGTCACGACGACAATTCGTCGCAGCGAAAATGTCTTTGAAGGCTATTATGATAAAAATAAGGTTATTTTAGTAAAATTATTTAATGATAATTTGTTTTTTAGATATACAGAATTATAACTAACATTTTACAGGCGATTATGGAGGATTTTTTTTTTTCATACGTGATTTTTTTGTGAGATGTAAGCACATAAAAACTTTTTGTGATAGTGTTTAAACTGATCGCTACATGAATGCAATTTCATTATGTAGTATTTTGGTTTTAAAACTTTTCATTTATTTCATCTATACTAATAAAAGAAAGGTGTTTGTCTGTTTGAGTTCTGTGTGTGCGCGCGATACGACAAGCGAAATCTACCGCACGTAGAAGTCTGAAAATTTGGGTGCGGATGGTCCAAGGCAGGTCCTGAAGACCTGAGGCTCAGATTTTTCATATTTTAAGACCAGGGGACAATGGGACCCTTTTAAGGTTTTTGCATCTAAATTTTTAATAACGTGCCCCATTTTTCTCCAATATTTCCAGTAAATTCTGATTTTTTTTATTTTTTTGTTCCAAGCATTTCTAAAAGTCCCAGTCTTTGAACAAGTACTCCGGCAGTCTAAATCAGTTGTTTGAGAAAAGGCAGTGTCATCACCCCTCCCCCTCCTCCCCCTTCAGCGTTTTTCTCTTAACTATGGTCCGTTTCCGTAACGCAGAAACTGTGTTCCGGATTTCCACCAAATTGATTCCAAACATTATAATTAACGTAATAAGGACCCTCTATAACATTTTTATAAGTTTCTGAGTTTATACCACTCTTTTCGAATAACAATAGCAGAATTTATTTTTTCATTTCAAAATATCTCGAGTTCTACGAGTCCAATCGCAACGCGGTTTGACTCATTCGACTCGATATCGATAGCGCTTACATATTTTAGTTCCAAGTTTCACCACCAGGGGAGCTTCCGTAAATCGGGTTCTATGGGACCGATTACGACGGGGTTTCGCTCATTCGACTGGATTTCGATAGCTTTACAGATTTCGGTTATGTTCGTAAAGAACATATTGTGCCCCCTGGCGGTGGAAGGTGTAACTAAAGGATTTTGCAGCTAACTTGGGTTCTAAGGTTCACATCAAGACGCGGTTTGGCTCATTCGACTCGACATCGATAGAGTTTACCGATTTTAGTTCGTTTTTTCACCACCAGGGGGCACTTTTCTATCTCTGATTCTATAGGCTGGAAGCACCCAGACGGAGCGCCAAACCGTCAGGTTTATGGCTTTTCATGCCCCGGCGGAAAATCCCCATGAACCATCCAGCACAACCTAGCCTCAGAAACAGCCCTAATCAATGGGCGATTATTTAAAAATTTCAAAAATACACAATCCTTTTCTAAAAAAAGGCAAAACATACATTTCTTTACATCAAAAAATCTTAAAATAGCTAAACCTAAAAAAAATAATAAAAATAATAAAATAACTAACCTGAAAGCAAATCAAGAAATTACGACATTTGAAGTTACAATGCCGATATAACCTAAAGTAAACTAACTAAAACTATTTAATTAAATTATAATAACAGTGAAAGATGCTGATGAATCACAATTATATAACATCTCTTTTCAAGTCCAAGTAGTCCATGAAACTAAAACAGTCAAATATTTCATCCAATCAGATAGCATCACTTTTCAAGTCCAATTAATCCATGAAACTTAAACAGTCAAATATTTCATTCATACACCCCTAAAGTCAAAATTTGTATCTAATAAAAGAAAACATGCCTTTCAGAATATTGTAGTTCTCTGCCAAATTTTTATAGTTGTTAACATCAAACAGAGTCTTCTGCAAATTCCTACGCAAAGTTAAATGTCTAATAAAATGAAAATGATATTTCATATAAGAACATTTACCAAATATGTAGTGCACGGCTGTTCCTCTAGAACCACAGCCACATCTTTCAGACTGTCTTTTTCTAATCTTGAACAAAAATTCTGGAAAACTCCCATGACCAGTAAGATAGTAAATAAGAACCTGTTTATTGCAATGGCTATTCTATAGGCTGGATCACGACGGGGTATAGCTCTTTTGACTCGACATCATTCAGTGTCATCAGCATTCAAAGCGTCATTACTTATATATGCTCATTTACTGTATAATTGTAAGTTATGTTATAATCAGTGCATCCGAATGCGGATCACTAAATGCCATTTGTATTTTTCTTTAATTATAAAATAAATTTTCACCGAAAATCAGGAGGCGCCGACCGTTCTGGGTTCTCCGAGTTGCTTTGGCCTTTCCATTGCCTTCTGGGGCTGGTCTTGACTGTGGCCTAGATGGTGATGGATATGGTCTTTCCCTCCTGGATTTTTCAGCTATAAGCCGGCAACGGTGGGTTGTCCAGGAGTGGGTGATTGTTAGCCCATAGAACCAGAGATAGGAAAGTGCCCCCTGGTGGTGAAAAAGCGAACTAAAATCGGTAATCTCTATCGATGTCGAGTCGAATGAGCCAAACTTGACGTGAACCTTAGAACCCGAGTTAGCTTCAAAATCCTTTAGTTACACCTTACACCGCCAGGGGGCGCAATCTGTTCTTTACGAACATAAGACAAATCTGTGAAGCTATAGAAATCCAGTCGAATGAACCAAACCCCGTCGTAATCGGTCCCATAAAACCCGAATTCCGGAAGCTCCCCCTGGTGGTGAAACTTGGAACTAAAATATGTAAGCGCTATCGATATCGAGTCGAATGAGTCAAACCGCGTTGCGATTGGACTCGTAGAACTCGAGATATTTTGAAATGAAAAAATAAATTCTGATCTTATTATTCGAAAAGAGTGGTATAAACTCAAAAACTTTTTAAAATGTTAAAGAGGTTCATTATTACGTTAATTATAATGTTTGGAATCAGTTTGGTGGAAATACGGAACACAGTTATGGAAACGGAACATAGTTAAGAGAAAAACGCTGAAAGGGGGAGGAGGGGGAGGGGTGATGACACTGCTTTTTCTCAAACAACTGATTTAGACTACCGGAGTACTTGTTCAAAGACGGGGACCTTTAGAAATGCTTGGAACAGAAAAATTAAAAAATCAGAATTTACTGGAAATATTGGATAGGCACGTTATTAAAAAATTAGATAAAAAAACCTTAAAAGGCCCCAGGGACCCCGTGCTTTAAAATATGAAAAATCTGAGCCTCAGGTCTTCAGGACCTGCCTTGGACCATTTCGCATCCAAATTTTCATACTTCTACGTGCGGTAGATTTCGCTTGTCATCTTAATAATTAAAGCAATATTGATCTAATTGATTAAACTTCCATGTTCTCAGTAGGGAAAACCACAAAAAAATCACGTATGAAAAAAAAATTCCTCCATAATCGCCTGTGAAATGTCATTAAATAATTTTACTAAAATATCCTTATTTTTATCATAATAGCCTTCAAAAACATTTTCGCTGCGACGAATTGTCGTCGCAGCGAATTGAGCCCGCGACGAATTGACGCCGCGAAGAATTGTGCGCGATGAATTGACGCGACAACGTCTTAAATGATACATTTTGTGCACACAAAGCTTTATTATTTTATATCTACTAAAACATTTTATCAAATTAACTTTTAATAAAAGCATGACAAGGTAATAAAGAACGCAATCAATTTTCCTTCAGAACTGATTTACAAAATTAGAATAAAATAAATAATTTTGAAGTAAGATTTTGTTTATTGAATTTATAATAGTGTTGATATAACTCTTGAATTTGCCTGTTCAGGAAATAATTTTGTTCAATTAATGTGTCCCACTAGACGAGAAACGGTGAACTTTTTTACATCCGCGTGCCATTTTGTTTTTTCAAAGAGAATTTATGTGACCATGACGTGCTGGCAACCAATAAAATTGACCAAAATTATTGAATACAAATTACTTGAATTTTTATTTATTAAATTTAAAAAAGTAGGGGTTTAACATACAGTGGCGGTCAAAAGTTTCCGGCCAGTATACAATTTTTGGTTAATTTGTAAGTATAGCCATGTGAAGAGGAATCTCAAAGTGATACTTATACATTTTATTAACATAATAGTTACGAACTTATTTATGAAATAAAAAATAAATATCAATATATTTAATTGACAAAATTAATTGCAAAGAAAACGCATCTTCTCAAAAGTTTCCGGCCATCTTGGCATGTTTGGAAAAAAATGGTGTTATAATAAAAAATAACAGTGATTTACAGCATTTACAATTAGTATTTTATCGTTATATCTTTATCAATAAGTACTGCGGCGCAGCGACGGGGCATCCATTCAATGGACGGTTGAAGATCGTCTATGGGGAAGTTTTTTCCACTCTTCTTGCAAATTTTTGGAAAATTTTGCTGAATTGGTATATTTATAATTCCGCACACGTTTGTCAAGTTCGTTCCAGAGATTTTCTATTGGATTCAGATCTGGTGATTGGGCAGGCCATTTCAAAAGCGGAATTTTTTTGTGCGAAAGCCACTGCTTGACGATCTTGCATGTATACTTTGGGTCGTTATCATGCTGAAACAAATAGTTGCAACTACAATATTTCCTCCAATAAGGCAGCAAATGATTTTGCAAGATATCCTTATACATTACCAGACTTGCCAAGTCTCCGGATTTATGAACACCAGTATTATTTTAGAGAAAATGTTGATCTTTTAAATTGAAGAATGTCCCGATTACATAAAACAACATTTTCGGTACTAAAATACTGGTATCCAAAAAGCCGGAGACTTGGCAGCTCTGCATTACACCATTCATTTTGCCGTGGATTTCAACTAACGGGCCGACACCTTTTCCAGAAAATGCTCCCCACAGCGTAACGTGTCCTCCGCCATGTTTCATTGTAGGAATAAAATACCTCGAATCATATCTTTTGTTTTTAGGTCGTCGGACGTAGTGTCTGCCACCACTCCCAAAAAGGTTGAACTTCGATTCATCGGAAAATAGTACTTTTTTCTACTTTTCATTTGACCAGTCTTTGTGTTCCTTGGCAAAAGCCAGTCGGGTCCTCTGTTTTTTTTTACTTATGAAAGGTTTTTCAGCACCGATTCTTCCATAAAGTCCTACGTCACGTAAGCGTCTTCACACGGTAGACCGACTTATTTCAGCAATATTTTCACTCCGTAAATCGTGGGATATTGCAGCGACATTTTTATGTGGGTCATCAACGGCTTTTCTCTTGATAATTCTGTCCACACGGATAGTCGTTTTCCGGGGTCTCCCGGACCGTTGCAAGTCCTGAAGACCATGGCCATCTTTATATTTTTTTAAAATATCGTTCACAGTAGATTTTCCAATCGATAACTTTGCCGCAATCTCACGAGAGGATTGGCCCTTTACCGACAAACAAATCACTCGTTTACGAACAATAATTGTTGAACTTTTCATTTTTGAATTTCAACTACGTTATTTATGTTGATTAATTAACAAACACGAGAAAAAAACACTTTACCGATAGCAAAAACTAACGAAAGACAAACGGCCGGAAACTTTTGCACACGCGATTTTCGAACTTTTCCCCACTTTTGCATCAAGTGTCTTCAGTATCCAATCAAAATGATCAGATGGTCAGAGGTTATTTGCATAGTCCTAACTTTTGGAGCAATTGCGCTTCTTCTTCGCTGAAATGTTCTGGCAAACAAATCAAAGAAACTAACTGGCCGGAATCTTTTGACCGCCACTGTACATGTAAGATCTAAATTTGTCTTACTTATGATGTATCAACCAATTAAATAACTCTCTGGTTTTTATTTATTGTCAATATCTTGAAGGCACGCGATGCAAAAGCAAAATTCACGGATAACTAGCAGGGTGAATTTAGACTTTCAAAATCAGATGCTCAGATATGTATTTTACATCATTCATGAAGTATTAACCGAAACACGGTTGATAAAGTAATCGGCTGTATTAGGCCAAAATGCGACATTTGGCAATTATTTTGTAAATTACGATTTCTAACTATCATATTTGAAAGGCTAAGCATAGCGGAATGTAAAATTGTGTATCCCCAAGAATTAAATCTCAGTTTGTATCATTTAATCAACTTGTATTTATTTAAAAATTATCAACAAATTTGTATTTTACAAACCACCATACTACAATAAAGTAATAGTTATAGTAACATATTTTAGAAAGTACTACAATAGTAAATACGATTTCTGTTATTCCATTTTTATGCCAAATAGTTAATATGAGTCCATACTTTGTTACTTTTAACGGAATTCAAGCTAAATTGCAGTAATCTGGCAAGCGGTTTATATTTAAGATTTTCGTGTCACTCATTTTCGAAAATAATTACTCGCAGAAATACATAGCGCGGACAATTGTCAGAATTGCAAATTTCATACAAAGTCGTTATATATCCATAGTTGTCATTTTCGCTTATAATTCCCGATATTCTCCCAAATCCTCTCTTAATTCGATAAATTATTCAGTCCGTATTAAAATAGATTTGAATTCAATAACTTCCTTTCCAATTTTATCAATTTCAGTAAAATTACATAAAAAATAGAAAAGTATATATTCGTGTGTTCTGTTTAATTTCATTCTATTTTGTTTGAAATTTTCAATCAACGACATGCCGAAAATATTCTATCGCGTGCTATAAGTTAGCCGTCCTTGCATTAGACTCATGGCAAGCCCCATTAGACTACGCAGTCGGGGTATATCAGGACCAAATGTCCTTTAAAAATTAAGTGTATTTATCTTACAACAATTAAGCTATGACTAAAATTTTTTATCTATTAGAACAGTGGTCCCCAACCTTTTTCCTCTTACGTACCCTTTGCTTGGACTTTCCATTTCTACGTACCCCCTTCTCACATAAACCAGTTTCAAATATTTTGTTTACGTGTATTAGTAATGTTCTTATGCTAGTTACCAACGTTAGATGAAGTTCTCTTAACAATTCCAATTTTCAACCACTTATCCATTTTGAGTACCACAACACAATATCAACATAAAGTCACTCATAATAAATATTAGCTAGAGATTTTAAATTAATTACTCACAAAGAAGGATTGAAGCTACACCCATTAATACACGTTTATGAGTTTATGCGAATGCTGAGCTGTCGATCACTAAAATGATGATCTGCTTTTAAATGGGTTTTAAATGAATTCCTCGAAACCAGAATCCCTGATACGATTAATGTTTTTTCTAGATAGTTTGAGGATTATTAGAAAGAAAACAACAACAATAGAAAAGGAGGGACACATACGAAAACGCAACACGTTTTTAGGAGCGAGCAGAAAAAATGGCAAAAAAAAAATCAACCAAGTTTTAAGTGTAGGCATTTTCTTTCATTTTATGCAAATATCTAATTTTACTTTTACGCAAATCTCTCTTTGTAAACGAAAAATTTAAAGTTTTATCTATTTTGTTATAATTATTTGCGTTATCCGCCATTAGTAAATTAATTTTCACGTACCCCCAACTATCCCACCACGTACCCCCAGAGGTACGCGTATCCCAGGTTGGGAACCGCTGTAGAAGAAATATTTTGAAAACATCACAAACCATATTAACATATTAAGTATAACCAGGGCTTTACAAATTTCATAAAATCTGATAGCCAGCAGCAAAAAATTTTAGTCGCCAGTAAAAAACAATTATGACCCCGTCATTGATTTCAAAAACCACAATTTTTTTTTATGACTTAATCTAGAAAAACTAATAAGCATAGTTTAGAATTATTAGTTGCTTAGTTTAGAATAGTACATAATTTAGTTTTATAGATTTATTTCAAATGAATTACTTATAATCACTTATATATTATTATTCGTTAAAATGAATGTGATAGATTAATCCGTTTTTATTCAAAATACAGAAATCTAATTTTAAACTTATAAAAAAAAAAGAAAGAAAGAAAGAAAAGAAAAGAAAAGAAAACTAAACTTAAGCATTATTTTTCAGTATTGTACCCACTTTTAGTTTGCCAGAAAGGCTAGATTGACACTATTTCTTACTGTTTTATAGACCTCCCATTCCTTCTTCCACATTCTAATCATGTGACATGCTAGTTGGCTAGAGCGGCAAACAATGACGTTATCTGTGCCTGAGATGGAAAATGTCTTTTAAACTTTGTTCTTCCATTAAAGGTGACAGAGAAGAGGAAGATCAATGTTTGTCGTGCACGAGTAGGGGTGAGGGAGAGAAAAAATAACGTTTATGCTCATTTCATAGATCAATTTTTGTACAAAAAAAATTAAAATAATAAAAAGAAAAGAATGAAAAAGAAAAGAAAACGCATAATTAAATAACTTGGTCACAGATAGAAAAACTTGGTCGCCAATGGCAACCTGGCGACCGTATTTGTCAAGCGCTGAGTATAACACATTAAACTTATTAACAACTAAACAAAATTTGAGAATTTCCTGAATTACACTTTCTACAGTATGAAATGGAAAATAAATAAAATATACATTTTTGTACTCCACGGTGTGCGCATTTTACTATTTTTGAATATTTATTTCATGTCTACACAGAATGAGCTATAGATCTCAAAGCATCACTAGTTCAACGTTCAAAGATCAAAGTACACAGAATGAATAACGAAAGAAATACATTTATTTTATTTGATGTCATAAAGTTTTATGGACATTTCTCTACGATTATGATTTTTATATCTTTAACATTCATTGTTTAAGAATTCATTTAATTCATCTTTAAGAATTCATTGTTTCATACTTTCTATTCCAAATTATACGATGCGTGACTGTGTGGATTTTTTATTATATATTTTATTCTCTAAATCTCTCTTTGCTTCTACAAAACAATGGAATAAGTTTTGCAAGCATATCGCTTTGAATAACTCTTTGCTAATTTTGTGTTTCGTAAAATTCGGAATGGGACATTTTTGTGAACCTTTTCTTTCGAAAACGCAACTACATTGACTTTAATGTCGAGTTTAATTATTAAAGATGACTTATGCCAATGCATTCAAAAAATTACAGTGACATTTACAAAGATTTTCAAAAATTTGAATGCGAATAAAAATTGTAATATGTAATAAAAGAAAAAAAAGCGTATTAATTGAAAAGATAGTAGCATTAATAGATAATTTATATACATAAAAATCGTTGATTGAAATACTGTCTGTAGACAGCATTTGTTTCAAGTCAGATTTTTGAAATTTTTGTATATGTTATTCAATCGCGCAATATCGCCTTATTATTACAAGCATATTCGGGTCGTACGTAGGGTCATTTGGTAGCTTAAACGTAATATAGTACGTAAATTGCAATATGTAATAAAAGAAAAAAAGGCGTATTAATTGAAAAGATAGTAGCATTTATAGATAATTTATATACATAAAAATCGTTGATTGAAATACTGTCTGCCGACATCATTTGTTTCAAGTGAAATTTTTGTACATGTTATTCAATCGCCTTATTGTTCTAACACCGAACATATTGTTCGGGTCGTATGTAGGGTCATTCGGTAGCTCAAACCAAGGTTCTTCTATCATAAGGTTGATCCATTTGAAGCTTAGCCAATCAGAATACAGCAGGATTGAAACGTCACTTGGCAGACAAAAGTAGAAATCAAGAAGCCGTGATAATGTAAATAAAGGCAGCTGGACAGATTAAAGATAAAATACATAATGGTTCCATAAAATTGCGATGTTTGTTTACATTCAAATACTTGGGTAATTAAATAAAATTTTTACTGTGTAAAAGAACAAATACAAATTAACGATAATTTAAACTATTGTAAAATAAAATGTTCACGAGTATGACACAACAATACTAATAAAAAAGACTGGTGTTATCAAACAGAATTAATTTAACAGGATTCATGACATGAAAACTTTCAATAGTACTCTTTCCAATCACTAGATATAATTTTTCAAAATATTTCAAATGTCATTATGCTAGTTCAGGTTCAAAATAAAACCGACATACATTTGTCTATAAATAAACAAAATTAAAAAAAAATCAATTACGAAAAATGCTTTTCTGAAATTTCCTACTCACAAATTCCACCTAAAATGAAAATTAATTTTTACTCCTGATATTGCTCTACTAACATATCACTTATGCCTGTTAAGAAAAAATTTGTATTTTTAATAGGTTAATTATTTTTTTTCCTAAAATACTTTATGTGCCTGATCGTACAAATAATTTAAAGCTTGCCCACTAAATGGTACTAACAATAAACGAAACAAAGTGTTGAGGGGAAGGAGGGACTCATAAAATCAATTTGTGATATGAAGATACCTAACACAATGATATTACTCTTTACCATTTTGGAAAATTATAGAAAATGAGTATTTTAAAAGAAAATTTCATGTTATGCCCGACCACTAGCAGAAATCTGTAAAAGTCACTGATTCCTCAAACATGCATATACTAGATTAATTTTAACACAATTATTCAAATTGGTAAAGAAATAATATGAGTTGTAATTTTCCAACAGGACGAAAAATGTCCGGGACAGGATTCGAACCTGGGATCTCTTGGCTGAAGCTACCATGCTTCATACACTTCATTCTACGTATACTGTATACACTTAAACCACAGAGAAGAACACTTAACCTCTAACCTTGGATAATAACTAAAATCTAATTACTTTCTTCTTTCTTTATAAGAAGAAAGTGTTTGATTCGAAAAAATTTTCGACTTCCGGTTTTCGACGGATTTGTACTTTTTATAAGGTCCTGAACAAGATTTGACAGTTTTTAGAAATTGTCTGTCTCACTGTATGTGACAAATATTTGTGGGCACTCTATCTCAAGAACTAATGCACGGAATTTAATAAAACTTAAGATTCATTTAGATGTTCCCACAAATTGTTGCAGTTTAGTTTTTGGTGTAAAGCGCCCAACAGGTGGCGTTGCTATGCTGCATGTTTCACGATTTTCGCAATATATCTCAAGAACTAATGTACGGATTTTCTTTAAACTTCAGAATAAGTTAGACATTGACATAAGTTGTTGCTGATTAGGTTTTGGTATAAATCTCCCGACAGGTGGAGCTGCTATGCTGCATGTTTCACGATTTTCGCAATATATCTCAAGAACTAATGCACAGATTTTCATCAAACTTCAGAATAAGTTAGATATTGACATAAGCTGTTGCTGATTAGTTTTTGGTGTAAAACTATCTTTTTTCTTTCAGGAACAAAGCCCAGCAATTCAGCTTGTAAGTTCCTTACATAATCATCAGAACAAAAGTGTTCGGAGCAAATGTGAGCATTATCAAGATTAAAACGAGAATCCCCTCGCTTGCATGCAATAATCCACAGCTTTCTAATATCTGTTCTTACCGGGAATCTATGATAAAGTATAGACTTATCTGTTTTCCGGGAATTGTTTGGACACGTTGATACAGCGCATTCACTAGGCATTTTTGCTTAAAGCTTGTTAAAAAAAATCCATGACGGCTCGGCCTACAGTCACAGGTAGATTTCGAAGACGCAGACCGTGGGGCGCCTGTTTGTTAGGAATTGCGGAAGAAATGACCTTTTTGCCATGATGCGGCAGTTGGAACCGCCTACTTTGAAACCTAACTTGTTTGCAGGCGGAGTCAGGAGGGATATATATATATATATATATATATATATATATATATATATATTTAGCTATAAGAGTTGGTCATATAAAAAACTTGTCATGATAAAAGTTTTAGATAATATTAAGAGGATTTATAATAAATCTAAGCGGATTTGAAATCTTTTGAATTGACGAAGTTATGAATTTTTTTCTTCTAAAACCCCCCCTCCCCCCACCCTTGGGGCCATTTTTAATTATATCAAAAATCTGTCATACATAAATTTTCGGCCCTTCTCCTAGAAGTAATAATAACTTCAAACGGATTCGATACGTTATCATAATTAAGAAATTATGAGTTTTTTTCTGTTTTCACAAAAAGTCCCCCAATCCCCGCCTCCTGGTTCGATTTTACCCATTAACGAGCTTGACCCAGGTTTTATGCCCCTTGATTTTATATATCAGTTTCGACAAGATGCGGGAGTTGGAACCGCCTACTTCGAAAAATAACTTGTTTGCAGGCGGAGCCGGAAGGGATTTTTTTGTTTTTATTTTTATTTTTATTTTTTTTGCTGTAAGGGTTGGTCCTATAAAAAACTTGTCAATATAAAAGTTTTAGATAATATTAAGAGGATTAATAATGCATCCAAGCGGATTTGATATCTTGGGAATTGACGGAGTTATGATTTTTTTCTTCTAAAACCCCCCTTCCCCCCCTTGGGGCCATTTTTAATTATATCAAAAATCTGTCATACATACATTTTCTGACCTTCTCCTAGAAGTAATAATAACTTTAAACGGATTCGATACGTATCATAATTAAGAAATTATGGGTTTTTTTCTGTTTTCACAAAAAGCCCCCCCCCCCCCCTTGGTTCGATTTTGCCCATTAACGAACTTGACCGAGATTTTATGTCCCTTGATTTTATGTATCAGTTTCGAAGAGATCTGTGCAGATTATTGCAGTTATCATGTCCATAAAAAAGTGACATAGATAGATAGATAGATAAAGTTTTGAACTGGGGGTGGTTTTGGGTTCTGGGAGTCATGATCGGCGTAGATCTACAAATTTTTTAGAAAAATTCCAACTTAGGTGAGAATGTAATAGGTAGTATTTCTTACGAAATCTACCTAAAACCAGAATAATTAAAATCATTCACTGAAATAAAATTCCAACGCAGAACAGCGCATACAATGCTCTGTATCTGTAAAAAAGGAGAAGCTGTCCGCCAAGTGACGTAATGCGCGAGAAGTTAAGAAATCCTTACAGTTGGCGCATCGAGTGAATGTTACCCCTCTGGCTCAAACATCTTAAGCCCAACAATTCCTGCTTTTCGGTGTCTTTAATTTATATATTTTTCCTTTTAAATTTGTCCGGTATAAATTTTTTTATTTCTTTTACTATAAATTCCCTGACTCTAAGACTTTCACTCTAAGCCTCTAAATAGAAAAGTAAAAAAACTGAAAAAATTGATACCGGACTAATTTAAAAGGAAAAATACATAAATTAAAGACATAAAAAAGCCACAAACATAGTCCCACTCTGGGCACACTTAATTTTAATTCCAAACTTGCATTCGGCACCAAGAATATTTTAATAAAATTTTGTTTCTAGAATGAAAGCATAAAATTGGGAGCTCTTATTTTCTAAAAACGTCGTTTGTAAATTACGGTGTCAGTCAGTGATTTCTCATTTTACGAACAGAATTTGTCTGTGCCGGAAAGGTTTAAGCTACCAAATGACCCTACGTACAACCCGAATATGTTCGAGAAAATAGGGTAGGAGCATTTAATGTATTTTCACATGGCTGTACACAAGTATTCAGTTACATTATCTTCCATCAGCGATAACTGCAGGAAATGCATTTTCAGCTTTTGTTAGACGTTTTTAAGCTTAACTAAAATTTTCTATATCATGTGCTGTGTATACATTTTATTGATAATATACAAGATTGTCCAAAATAATTTATTTCTATCGACGGAAAGTTTGGAAGTTAATTTTAATCTCTGTTACACGTTTTTGAGCTCAACTATATTTTACTATGCTACGTTATGTTGGTAAACTATAAATAAATTTCTATATAGGGGTGCACAAAACGATATTTTTACATTTCCGTCTGTAGATATTCGCGAAATTTTCTTCCATTGTTGTAACCATCGTTTCCACACTTACATGCTTAACACTATATATTTATACTCGCCAACGTCAAATTGTCGCCAAAAGGCGACAAATATTGAAATATTGCCAAATTTGGCGACACAAATACGGTGCCATGTATGAATTTAACTTGGCTATGTCTGTCTAAATTGGCGATATTCTCATTCAAATTCAATATTGATGAGAACTGGGAATGACTCTTCTGCTATCGGATTCAGCGCATTTTAGCATCGTGTTTTTCAATAGAATTAGCTAAAATCTAAAAATCAAGCACTAGGGAGGCTATCTTTCCTGCCGGTCGGTACAAGCCAGAAGGACTTTTCAGTGTTTAGTACAATACATCGGCTGCTCGCATCCAGGTAACCCGACGATTAGCAAGCAGCTGACGTACAACAGAATGACGAAAAATATAGATTTTTTGGTGGTGTCATAGCGAATATTGATTCATTAACATGTATGAGATAGAGAAAGTTTTGGGATTGGCATATCCGACTAGTTTTATTTTTTTGTTTATTTATTTTTTTCTAAAAATTGTTAATGGAAAATAAAGATATTGAGCTATGTTTATTAATTTGCGGGCATTTCCATGATAAATAAGGCTTCGAATAATCTTTGCCTTGTGCGCTTGTATAATAAAAAATATAGTTAAGAATAAATTAAAGTAGCTAAATATAATTTCTGCATAAGCTAAGTTATAATAAAGTTACTTTGTTAAGGGAATTTCTTTTTATACAATTTTTAAGAGTAAATCCCCATTCAACATAGGCTTCGATTAGCAATTCCTGCAGAAGCATATTTCTTTAGTAGGGTTCCGTACTTAAAAAGCAAAAACAGAACCATTGTCACATCACTCCTGTGTCTGTCCGTGTGTCTGTCACAACCTTCTTTCTCTTGAACCGTGGAAAGTACGTGGAAAGTTCAAGCTTGGGAAAGTTATAAAACCTTTTTATCCACATATTTTGAGATTATTAGCCATTCATAAATATGTTTAGGAAATATTTAGAGGGTTAATTAAATGACTTATGTTTTCCTTTTGTATATCGCGTGGGGTATCGTGTGAAAGATCTCGTAATACCGGACTCAAAAATACATTTGTTTTAATTTTAAGTATTATATTCTCCGAGATATCATCGGAAATGCACTGCAAAAATATGTGCCCGACCCTCCTGTTTCCGAATCTACTAAAACTAAAATTATGAAAAAATATGGGGTAGTAGGAATTTATTTAAACCTTGCAGGTAAACCACAGCGATTTTCCTAAGTAACATGGTTTTTGAGAAAAACGCATTTTTTTCTTACACAAAACTTTACTTTTTGGGCGGTCAGTGAGAGTGTTGACGTTTGGGTGCAGAATCATCCAAGGATATTTTATATTGATTTTCGGAAAATAATGTAGGTAATTAGCCGATATATTAATTAAGTTACTTTAAAAAAAATTATTCTCATGTATCGTGTAGGGTATTGTTTGAAAGATCTCGTAACATCGAACTAAAAAAAAAAAATTTTTTTTTACTTTTAGGTATTATATCTTCAGAGATATTGTCGAAACTGGAAAAATATGCCCCCCCCCACGCTCCTATTTCCGAATTTATTGAAACTAGAATTATGAAAAAGGCAGGAACACTACAGTGATTTTTCTAGGTAACAAAATTTTTGAGAAAAAACCATTTTTTCTTTACACAAAACATTATTTTTGGGGCGGTCAGCGAGGGTGTTGCTTGCGCTCGAGGTATGTATCGACGCAGAATCATCCAAGGATATTTTATAATGATTTTCTAAAAATAATGTAGGTAATTAGATATGAAAGATCTCGTAACATCGAACTCAAAAATATATTTGTTTTAATTTTAGGTATTATATTTTCAGAGATATCGTCGAAAGTATATTGCAAAAATATACCCCCCCTCCCCGTTCCTATTTCCGAATATTTTGAAACTATAATTATGAAACAATAGGGGCAGTAGGAGTTTAATAATTATTAAATTTAATGTACGGAACCCTTTGAGTGCGAGTTATACTCACTCTTGATCGATTTATATTTTTATGCGTTCCATTTATGATTCTATATGAACTAACTGCTAAGGACATAAAATATATAAGATAATAAAATATATAAGATTAATGTGTTTGAACTAGTACTATTTTTACTAATTAATAAATAGTAATTAATAAATTTAATGTACGGATCCATTGGAGCGCGAGTAATACTCTCACTTCAACGATTCATATTTATATGCGTTTCATTTATGATTCTATATGAACTAACTGCTAAGGATAAAACTAAAAAAGAACGTTAAAGGAAGAAATATATAAGATTAATATTTTTGAACTAGTACTATTTTTATTAATTAATAAATAGTAATTAATAAATTTAATGTACGGATCCATTTGAGCGCGAGTTATACTCGTACTTGACCGATTTATATTTATATGTGTTCCATTTATGACTCTATATGAACTAACTGCTAAGGATGAAACTAAAAAAGAACGTTAAAAGAAAAAAAATATATAAGATTAATGTTTTTGAACTAGTGCTATTTTTACTAATTAATAAATAGTAATTAATAAATTTAATTTACGGAACCCTTTGAGCTCGAGTTATACTCGCACTTCACCGATTTATATTGATATGCATTCCATTTATGATTCTATATAAACTAATTCCTAAGGATAACTCTGAAAAAGAATGTTAAAGGAAGAAATATATACGATTTTTTTAACTAGTACTATTTTTACTAATTATTAAATAGTAATTAATAAATAGTAATTAATAAATTTAATTTACGGAACCCTTTGAGCGCGAGTTATACTCGTACTTGACCAATTTTTATTTATACGCGTTCCATTTATGATTCTATATGAACTAACGCCTAAGGATAACTCTGAAAAAGAACGTTAAAGGAAGAAATATATAAGATTTTTTTTTAACTTGTACTATTTTTACTAATTATTAAATAGTATTTAATAAATTTAATTTACGGAACCCTTTGAGCTCGAGTTATACTCGTACTTGACCAATTTTTATTTATACGCGTTCCATTTATGATTCTATATGAAGTAACTCCTAAGGATAACTCTGAAAAAGAACGTTAAAGGAAGAAATATATAAGTTTATTTTGAACTAGTACTATTTTTACTACTTATTAAATAGTAATTAATAAATAGTAATTAATAAATTTAATTTACGGAACCCTTTGAGCGCGAGTTATACTCGTACTTGACCAATTTTTATTTATACGCGTTCCATTTATGATTCTATATGAACTAACTCCTAAGGATAACTCTGAAAAAGAATGTTAAAGGAAGAAATATATTCGATTTTTTTTAACTAGTACTATCTGTACTAATTATTAAATAATAATTAATAAATAGTAATTAAGAAATTTAATGTACGGATCCATTTGAGCGCGAGTTATACTCGCACTTGACAGATTTATTTATATGCGATCCATTTATGATTCTATATGAACTAACTCCTGAGGATAAAACTGAAAAAGAACGTTAAAGGAAAAAATATATAAGATTAATGTTTTTGAACATATACTATTTTTATAAACTCAGCAAAAAATCTTCTTTTCTTACTTTTTATAACTTTATCGCAAGACGTAAAAGGAAACAATCACATAATATTATAAAATGTGTTATTAATGTTATTTATAAAATCTTGACACAGCAGATATTTGCTAGATGTCTAGAATGATAAAGAATCTCTTGAATGATTGTTCAAGAAAATAAATTATCTTGTCCCATTTATGTTGTATTTGTCAAATGTCCTGTACTTCATTCGAAAAAATACAAATAGCTCATTTTGAAAACATTATTTATAGATTTTTATCTTACTATTCCAATAGAAATGTGAATTGAATATATATTTTTTCTCTCAAAACATTTTTTTTTTCAAAATCTTTGTTTTTATATTTTATGAATTATTCTGGGTTCTCTCAAAAATTTACTTACACTTATTATGAAAATTATCCGACAGTGAGCATGTCTAAATCAGTGTTACTTCAAAGTAATTGTGTTTGAATTTGAATTTCTCATTATATTTGCACATGCGATTGGAAGAGTTACTAAGCTTTTCCATAATATTACATACAGCGTGTTTCACGCAAGACCCCTAAATCTGAAAATAAATTACTCAGAAACGATGATAGATAGAAGCATGAAACCAGTGGTGTGTTTATTAAAAAAACCCGTACAAATCTGATACAGAAACCTGAAATTTTTAGTAAAAAAATTGCGCCGATAGATGGCGCTAGAAGCGGCATTACAGTAAGTATGCTGTATCACATAAAAATCTATTCAAAATGTGTACCTTTCACACAACACACATGTGGCAAACGAAGAATGAAATTGAGGGTGGTCGGGGCAAGAAAATTCCGAGCCACATTTTTGGTGAAATAAATCCAATACTGTAATCTTTTGCTTAATATTGTAAATTATAATATCCAACATATAATTTGTTTTTAATGTCACTTGGTGGCTGTATATGTGACAGGTTTCGTTTTTGCCCCAGATGTCTATGCCCCCAATGAAGATAACTACTTTACAAAAAACGTAATAGTAATATCATTTAAGTAATGTCATATTGTTGCTCAGTATATCTCAAATGTTACTAACACATTGGCGAAACAACTTTAGGTTATACATCTTGATTTGTGTACTTGATCAAATTTTCAAATTGAAATATCTCAGAAGTTCAAAAACGTGGCTTGGCACTCTCTTGCACCGACCCCCTCAATTGTTAGTGACTCTATAGTGTATCACCGGAAATTGACACACAAACTTGATAAATAGCCCCTTTCAGCCCATCGAGTGTTAAAAGATTGTTGCGGTAAACAATGTCCTGCAGTGTGTCCCACAAAAAATAGTAGCATTCTTTCAAAAAACGCTAATAGCGGCCATGATTCAACGGCGAAATCTTCGACGAGTGGTCGTTCTTGGCGTATGAGCTCTCTTTATAGGGATGCCTGCAGCGTCATCTATCGGCGCTATTTTAAACTAAAATTATGGGGTTTCTGTATCAGATTCTTACGGGATTTTTAATATACATACCGCTGGTTTCATGCTTCTATCTATCACCGTTTCCGAGTTATTTCTGTTCAAAGTTAGGGGTCCTTCGGGAAACACACTGTACATTTCCTTCTACTAGAATGTGAGTACTTAAACAATTACTGCATGTATGATTAATGCTATACTTCGACATAAATGTTTTAACTTGCATTAAAAAATAGATACATCAAAATGAAAGCCAAGTTCTTCAGTAAATCGTATATACTGGGTGAACTAAAGTACAAACTATTGTCATTCCTGAGTTAGAATAACGCCCAATTATAAAATATATTTAAATTCAATACATTTGTTAACATGTAGATCTTGTTTTATAATAGCCTGTATATATAATAAAATAGAAAATACATTTTATATTGTTCCTTTTTATAGAAATTTCAGGGTGATTATAATTAAAGTTGCACTTTCAAAAGGTTGTGAAAAAGAACCACTGGTCATAAAGACCTGATATTTCATAGTATACGTGAAACGATGGGACTTTGTTTTCCGAAAGAAAAAAAAGATCAAAAGTTGACCAATAGATGACATTGTACTCGCCATAACATGCTAATTAAATGACATGACATGCTGTTAGAACAAAGAGTGCCGCATTAGTATCTTATGACGAGTACAGCGCCATCTATCAGTCAACTTTTAAACCTTTTTTCTTTCGCAAAACAAATTCCCATTGCTTCACGTATACTCAGATGAAATATCAGGTCATTCTGACCAGTGGTTCTTTTATACAGCCTTTTGAAAGTGCAACTTTAATTATAATCACCCTGTACTGTACATGTCCGCAGGTGCAATCGTGCCTGCAGCCTATTTTTTTTTGTCAACGAAGTCCTTAAAATTCACATGCATAAGAAGCATATTTTTAACTCATTTATAGTAAATACTGAGTTTGGTGCCAAAATATACAAGTTTCAGGGCTTCCAAATGGTCCGCCAACTGAATACCGATATTTTCTTAGAAAAAAAATATTTTTAGATATTTCTTACAACTTTTGCAGAAACCACCTTCGGAGGTAATTTTTTACGGAAATGTTGTAGAAACCTACCATGAATTTTTCTGTTAAAAAAATATTGGTAATCAGTTGGCGGACCATTTGGGATCCCTGCAGTTTCTCAATTTGTACAGTTTTTAAATAAAATCTTTGTAGAAAATGCCTATATGCACGGACAAACATAATATTTTAGGTCGTTGGTTTCATTAGCTGGTTCCATTACAGACATGAAAAAGTTTCGTTGTATTCCCCACTTTTCTTTCATCAATATACATCTATGTCAATTGAACATCTCTCTATTTTACATTTTATTTACTTAAGCAATGTGTGCCTCACATAAGCAAATATAAACTGTACCCAAGTAACACAGATTGTCGGCCCACCGTTGATATTTTGTGGAAAGCGTTGGGAAATGGTAGTTTTGAGAATGGTTGGGATTAATTTTTGCCCTTATTTCCATTTAAGATTTGTCGGGATCTGGCGGGTGCAATGTGCAAGACCGACTTAGGTATAAGGCCCTCAAAGCATAAATATATATATTTATATATAAATGAGTATGCGTCTATGAAACGTTATGTGCGCTCCCTCCCCCCCCCCAATTCGATCTTTGCTCATGGCCCCGTGAAAGCTTATTTGAACTCTAGCGGAAGATAAGGTGCGGGCCCTATCTCTAAGAAGGGCCCTACAGAATAAAATACTTCTTAAAATGACAAAATGTTATTGGTCGCATCAATTCTATATTTGGTTACCAAAAAAATTTCAAAAAAGTAAAAAGATCACAAACCTAGCGCCGGGGCCTTAGTTTGTCGGGCCCCTAAGCTTCAGTCTACTCAGCCTATTTGGTAATCCGCATTTTAGACAAAATATTGAAGCTAGGTAATACAAAATAACGCTTTACTGCATCACCGGCTTAGGACAGAAAATATTAGTTTTGCTGTTATTGATTGGCGCAGAATTTAGTTTGCAAGATGTCTTTTACAAATTATTTTAAATTTGGTTGCAAATATTATCAGTTATTACTTAGTATATGAAAAGTATTTTTCCTACATTAGCTAAAACAAAAGAACAATCTATCGTAATAACAATAATAATAAAAAAAAAAAAAATCAATATTGTTTAGACTATGAATTCGTAAAGATTTTATGCCTAATAATGCACTTTTAAGAGAAAGTGCTTGTTAGATGTAAATCAAGTAAATACTACGTATACAGTTTCTAATGTAATGCAAAAGTCACTATTACACAAATAATTCAAGCGAAATCCAAATGTACTGCATGAACATATATCTCCATACATAGATTATAGTGCCTCAGATGTTTAGATCTAATACACTATACAATAAGACTCAAGGAAATGAACCGAATTATACGCGCTGAGCCGAAATGATACTTAAACGGCCGAGTAGTGATTTTATATCATTCTTTAGTCATGTAATATCTGATACATATAACAATTATTCTCGTTTTATCGTAGAACATAGAATTTTTAGTTTTCTAGAATTTTCCTAACACATTTAGTCACCAAGCATCCCAAGACTTTTTGGTTTTATAAATAAAATAACTTTATTTAAATATTCTGCTTTATAACCTGAACTGAATTTACGTGTTAAAAGTTAATTTTTAATTGTCTCATATATGCAGCACTGCGCGGTCTAGGGTGAGTTAAAGCAAAAATTACTTTTCGCAGTTTCTTGTATGCATTCAGAATTCCTAAATAAGAATAGAATGCCGAAATCGGTAACCCTGGTCAAACATGCAATTTTTGGACTCAAGATTATTTTGTTGTTACTGTTAATCCCCTTGAAAGGCGGTTTTTATGTTCCTTAATTCTAATCAAAATTTGTTCTAGGATTTTTACATAAACATTCACTTAGAAATATTATAAGTTTCATGAAAAACATTGCAAAATTGAGTTTATTTATTTCTGAGGGAATTATTTCAAAACTTCTGCTGTGAATTCAATATTACAGTATTTGGAAATTCAACGTAGAAAAAGGCATTTAAAATAAGCAAGAAACAAAATCAAATATACAGGGTGAAATAAATTTATCTTGAAGACATTGACACTCAAAAAATCTGAAAAAACAAAATGAGATGTTTAATTTGTTTGTACGTGAGCAATACATAGTTTTTTTTTTTTTTTAATGCAAAGTGACTTTTATAATTATTTTAGAATTTTGTAAATTTGAAAAAAAAAATTGAATAGTTGCAGATAACAAATTACTTAAACTTTGCTTATAATTTGCAAAAAACAATTAGAAGTCTCTAATATCGGAAGCATTATTTTGAATTTTCCCAATATTAAAACACATTTTGAAGATCAGAACATTTAATATGATCAGCAACTATTGTTTAAAATTAAAATATTCCCACACACATACAGCTTCTGTATTTATGTGAAAACTATTATGATTACCTTAAAAATAGTATAATGGTTCATCAATTTATATATATAGATACATAAGCCTCTTTTTTGGTAGGGAGGAATTATTTAATTTTTTTAAAGGATGAAACATTAAAATCACTCAATTCAAATATATTAAATATTAACATTTGAAAAAATGATAAATTTTACCTATTTCAAATACGCAAAATGGAAAAAAGTATTTTTTCATGTTTGAAATATATGTTTGATATTAACATCTGAAAATATGTTAAATGTCAATCTAACTAATGGCCTACAAATGTTTTCAATTCAGATATTTTTTATATACTTTCTAGTTCAAATAGGTTTATATAATGCGATTTAATGCTAGAACGTCTATGCATTTTTAAAGGACTGACTTGGACAAGCATATAACTTAGAAAACAAGTACAGTAGAACTCCAATTATCCGAATCAATTGGGACCGGACCCCATTCGGATAATCAAAAATTCGGATAATTGGATTTTTTTCGAAAAAAGGGTCTATTTTAATTAATTACTGTATGTATGTTGAAAATAGGAAAAAAAACTATTTTTAAAGAAAAAGAGCTTTTAATTAATTAAATGAAAAGGCAACACTTTTACATGTTAAGCGTACTTACAAGTGCTGTACATTAGTACAGTATGTACGTACTGTACTGTAAATGAAAGTCATTGCTTGCTGAACATCTTGTTCAAAGTAAGCTATTTGGACAGTCCAGAACCATTTTCGGGCAGCCAAGTCGCGCATTCGCTTGACAGTGAGAAGTTGCATGTGTTCACACTCAGGCTGACACTCCATCCACTTCAACGTAGTTTCAAGGCCGGCAAATGCTTCACTAGCTGATGGTCTCGTGTCTTCTTCAAATTCGACATTAAGGTCATCTTCTTCCTCTACACTTTCTTCTCTCACACTTTCAATAAGTTCACCATCATTTAGAATTTGAAACCCAGGGTCTGACAAATTACACACCATCCACTCTCTTATATCTTCGCGCATAGATAGAATCATTATTTTGCGAATCGCAATACGTTTCCGTCTTAATTTTTTTTTCTGAAACTCTGAAAGCGATTCGGATAATCAGCAATTCGGATAGTCGGAGTTCGGATAATTGGAGTTCTACTGTACTTGAAAACTCATATTAATACACAAAAGATAATAAAATTCTAATAGTACATTTTGTTCATAAACATGATTCATACTATTTTATATGACCATTTAAAATAATTACATGAGCAAAATGCCAGTGATTTAAATTAAATCGGTGAGGAAAAATGCATTAAAATAGAATTTTCTAT
Organism: Maratus michaelseni; assembly: GCA_963931845.1. Taxonomy (NCBI): domain Eukaryota; kingdom Metazoa; phylum Arthropoda; class Arachnida; order Araneae; family Salticidae; genus Maratus; species Maratus michaelseni. Next base: position 221,202,468 of record OZ007595.1, read on the forward strand.
CTCTCTATCTATCTATCTAATGAAATCTATATCGATATCGAAATATACGGAATGATAAAAAAATATATTCATCGTATTTTAAAAGATCAATATATAAGAAAAAGTATTACACGTGGAGCAATGATAGATGGGAAGATACATGAAAATAAACGTTGACTATACTAAAATGTTTTTGTTCATAGTATCATAACTATGTGGCTTAATCTGGACATAAGCCACGTATCTATGCTGTAGTACTCAAAATATGTCCATACCTGCCAATTTTGCGCGTTTTTTATTTGAAATACGTACCACTTCTCCTAATACTGTTTTTAGCTTTAATTAATGAATGAATATCTCTCATTAAATAAAACGTAAATGGCTAATCTAAAATAATAATAGATATTATAAATAAAAACGAGCTAAATCGGCAACACTGCTCGCATCTACCTTTTGATATATTTAAATACATTGCTAATGTGGTTTTTGAATTCCTTGAAAGTTTGCGGCAATGGAGGCCTGTAAACAGAATCCTTAAAATACCTCAAAGAAATAAATCACTAACCGCGAGGTCTGAATATACGCTGAATTATTTCTGCTGCAAAGATGACCATATGGAAGCGTTTTACCACTTGAATTCATAAATTGCGAAGAAAAGAGGGAAACATAATGTTTATTTTTGTGTATCATTCACTCTCTCATGTGTAATAATTTTTTAAATGCGTAATTTGAAAACTTCTGTCTATTTTAATATCAATGTATATGTTACAGTGAAAACCTGAAATCAATCAAAACTCGAATTAATTCGGGAAAACGCGTTCTAACTGGGAGTTTCAGTTAAAACGCGTTTTAACTGATTTATTCCAGTTAGAACGCGTTCTAATTTAGGGCGCTAGGAAAAACCTGTTAGCCCTAGTTAATTCGGGTTTTGACTGATTTCGAGTTTTCACTGTAACATATACACTAAAGATGAATTTGGGCTCTTCTTTCCCGGTGATTTAAAAGCCCGGTGGGGGAGAGAGTTTTAAAGGGAGCCCGGTGATTTGAAATCCTAGCCCGTAAATGAATATTCGTGTCATCGGAGCCTGAGTCCGATATCTAAAAAACGCAGTAGAAAGTTATTAATAACATTTTTAAATTATTTAAAAATTATACTCAAACTAAATTTTCAAAGCAAGTCATGAACACATGCATTTAACAACTAATTGAATATGTTTTTTTACACATAAGTATTACTAGCATTCCTGTCAGCTAAATTGTCAGAGCTATGGTCTGTTAACTCCCGTTGAAAAAACAAAAACAAAAAAACTTTCGAAAAGACTTGACTTTTTTATTCAAAGACATATTTAGTAAACACAACTAAGAGTTTCTCATGTCGAATTGGCGATCTTTATATTTTTTCTTACGAAAAAGCTCTCGAATACTACCAATAAATTAGACCCATAAAGTACCAATTAGTTCTTGGGAATTAGGTTTAGCCTCTCTGCAGCAGTTTTCAATTACATTCATCATATTATAACCAATCAATGAAAACCGTCCATAATCAAGATGTACACATTTCCTACATGGAGGATGATCTGGTGAATAAAAAACAAAATGATTTAGATTGGTTAGCAGTCTCAAGTCAAAATACAGTGTTTTGCCATCAACATCAATACTTGCAGCGCAAGTAGACTATTACAGATTCAGCGCTTAATCTGTAAGAGATACCTTATACAGAACTGCCAAGTCGCCGGCAGTTTGGATACCAGTATTTTTGTACATAAAATATTGTTTTATGTAATCGGGACATTCTGCGATTTAAAAGAACAACATTTTCTCTAAAATAATACTGGTATTCAAAAATCCGGAGACTTGGCAGGTCTGCTTATATCATTTTTTCACCATAGTGCTTTTTCCTGCACTGCTTTTTTTTAGTACAAAACACAGCTTAGAATATTTCTCATTACGTGTATTAAGAGCCCTGATTTGCCTTTCGCAATGCTGTAGAATTTTCTCCTGTTAATTAAAGAAACAACTGTTTGGACATATATAAATAATATGTTCTGTTCCCAATGCTTTAGAGCGCTCTATAAAATGAGAAACATCTCTAATATGGTAGGAAAAGCGTTCTCAGTTCCACGCAAAAGCACAGTTCCCCCTCTCTCAGCACTCTCAGTTACACCCTAGCTCAGGAATTATACCTGCAGCTGACATAAATTTGTGAATCAGACAGGTTTCTCTTACGAGTACGTAGTCATCGAAAATAACTAACACATCTGGGAAAACCTAAATTTGTAAACCATTTACAATCAAGCTATTAAATACTTCTTATCTTGATTTGGAAGTGCCAAAGTTATTATTGCAATTGGGGGTCATTTTCAAACATCATTTAGTTGTGGCTTGACAAAATAAATCTCTGTTCAGGGTCCATATTTAGACAAACGAATGGAAACATTTTCAAAATAGCTTCATTTTTTCCGCTGTATATATGCTCTTAACCCTTTGTAAACATTTTTAGCACACTGCAAAAGACTCTGCTGAATAGTTCTGTGCAGTTAATGTATTTTTGATTCTTATTATTTATCGAGAAGTTATCTCATCACTTTCAGAGTCTACTTTCGGAGAACACCGTTCTTAATATTAATGGTGACCAAATCTCTGGTGCATTGAAGTATAGGTCATCCCATTCTAATGTGCATTGCTTGCGTGCTAAATAAGCTCTTTCAGAAGGAGAAAATTAAATGTTTCAAATTTTGAGGCGTACCTAGCAATACACAATAATGCTGACCGTTTTGGTGTTGACCCATTGAAGTCAATATTTGCTATTGCAACGGCGCTGCAAAAGGGTTATAATGTATTCACTAATACGTCATTTTGTTTACAAGTGACGTTCAAACAGGCATTATCATCGGAAAGATTAAGGTAAGAGGTGTGTTTGTCAGAAAAACAAAAATAGCACTCGTAGGTATTTGCATTTCGCCTCTATCTGTATTAGGTATTGTCATGTTTAGTACCTCTGCACATAATTCAGCTGTTCTGATAAAGTTTGGACAGAATTTTGCAGAACTGTGTTCAGAATGGATGAACAGAGTTAACTATTATATCAAATCAGGATTGGTTCCTGCTGCTAAGTGATCAAAGCAATATTTCTTTGCGGGAAACACATTTTCGTTGCTAAATTCAATGCTTTTAAAATTCCATGCTTCTAAAAGTCTATGCATCATCAAGCTAAAGTAAATCATAAAGATGTGGGCTTCTTCCCGCGCAAATTTCTTGATGTTTCGTCTAAAATTAATAACCTTTTTCCTTTATTAACCCTTTCCGGTACAGACAATTCATGTTCGTAAAATGCAAAATTACTCACTGACACCGGAATTTACAAACGACTTTTATAGAAAATAAGAACTCCTTATTTTAAGCTTTCATTGTAGAAGCAAAATTTTATTAAAATATTCTTGGTGCTAAATGCAAGTTTGGAATTAAAATTAGGTGTGCCCGGAGTGGGACCACTGTGCCGGAAAGGGTTAATGTTTTTGGCCGAGGATTATGCACATAGAGGTGACAGGAGAACTTGGCTGATAAGCATTAATTTTATATTCATCAAACCTTTTAAACAGTTCCTATTATATCCTGGAGAAATCCAGATCTCTGCAGAAAACTTAAACAATTTCTGAGAATTAGTACGTTTCTCCGAAATCACCCGAACATCGAGCAGGAAACAACCGGAATAAGTTCTCACTCGTGCTTAACTCTGCAGATGTAACTACAGTAGAACTCCAATTATCCGAGCTCCGCCTATCCGAATCGCTGATTATCCGAATCGCTTTCAGAATTTCAGTAAAAAAAAATTAAGACGGAACCGTACTGCGATTCGCACAATAATGATTCTGTCTACGCGCGCTATATTGTCCTTCCCTCCGCAAACCTAGTGTAGGCGCAGCGCGAACATTATTGGGATGATGAGTCACCGTCTCATAGTGCAGTTCGATTATTGGCTATCGTCCGTCGCCAAGTGGCTGGCCCGGCCCACCTGGTTTCAGACCCTGGGTTTCAAATTCTAAATGACGATAAACTTATTGAAAGTGTGAGAGAAGAAAGTATCGAAGAAGAAGATGACCTTAATGTCGAAGTTGAAGCAGACAACGGGATCATCAGCTAGTGAAGCATTTGCTGGCCTTGAAACTGCGTTGAAACAGGATGGAGCGTCAGCCTGAGTGTGACCACATGCAACTTCTCACTGTCAAGCGGATGCGCCACTTAGCTGCCCGAAAACGGATGAAGACTGTCAAACAGCTTACTTTGATCGAGATGTTCAGCAAGCAATATGATTTTCATTTACAGTTCCATACATACATACTGTACAGCACTTGTAAATACGCTTAACATGTAAAAGGGTTGCCTTTTTCATTTAATTAATTAACAGATATTTTTCTTTAAAAACAGTTTTTTTCTCCCATTTTAAACATACATACAGTAATTAATTAAAATAGACCCTTAAAAAAACAATTATCCGAATTTTTGATTATCCGAATGGGGTCCGGTCACAAATGATTCTGATAATTGGAGTTCTACTGTACATTATCAAATTTTACCGAACGTCTTTTGATTCAGAATGATATAATCTAGAACACTCGATGTTATACCCCAGGTATGCTAGCTTCTGACGGAGTATTTACACTTAAATATACAAAAAACAGCCGAAATATGGAAGAAATAAATCAACTTCTTATAAGTACTGCACGTACATATAGAGAATTGATTTAAAATGTAAACATTGATTTGGGCGTAATAAAGAATGTAACGTCTAATTTGACTATCTATGTGTCTGGCCTATACAACATCCATGTGGTCGCCAAGGGTATTTGAAATGAAACTTCTAAAAGGTCAATCTGTATATTGCTAGCACAAATGGTGTGTGAGTAACTCTGATGTCTTAACGAGATAGGTTCAACAATGTGGTTAAATTGTATGTTGAAATGTTGAAATGTTGAAATTAAAATTAAACAATCACAATGCTATCGCTATGGGAAAAATATAAATTTCAAAAATTCCTCTGCACGCTCCATGTGCTACCTGGGATCTGTCCAACGAAAACAACCTTTGTTACTCAATGGATAACTATGATGTCCTGTTTGATACTTTTGCGTATTGTGGTACAACCACAATCTTGATCACAATGTTGATGCAATTTATGATTCCCCCAGTACGGTTGGATACTCAGACCATCTAGTACAACAATGATAAAAGCGATGAGCAAAGAATAGACAGAGTGAAAATTTAATTAATTATTCCAGAAAAAGTGGCAAACATTAAATTCACAGTTCTTATTACAGTGGAACTCCAGATATACGTTACCTGAGTTGTACGTTTCCCTCAGTTATACATTTCAACTCAGCGGTCCCGACCACTTTCCATTAAAAATTAGTAGAATTATACGTTTTGAATTACACATTTCCCTGAGTTATACGTTATGTTTTTGTGTCCCCGGACGAATTTATTTTTCATTTATCCATTTTGAAACCGGAATCACTGACGACGCGGCCGTGGAATCGGATTTGAAAGATCCCACTCAAACTTCAGAGCTGATGTGAAAGCTTTTGACGTAGTAAATCGGTTCGTCAGTAGTAAAATCAATGTAACCATAAGGCGGCTGCATTATTAACAGAAATGCAACATTTGCTGTCCAGTGTTGGCTCTGCCGAAAAGAAACAACCAAAGATTAGTGATTATTTCAACAAGATTCAATAAACTAGAAATGTCTTTTGATAAATGATTTATATGCCAAGGCGATTCCAACGATTTCTTTTATATAAGTACTCTATGTGTATTAAACATAATTTTAATAAAGCTTTTAAGATAAAATAAGTTCATGTGTACTTCTCTTATGTACTTTTTTTTCTTCTCATTTCCATTTCCAAAAATTTATGTCATGGGTACAGTACTACTTAGGAAACTTCTGTTTTCAATATAAAAGGTAGCAAACACCTCAGCGGATCAAAGTTTTCACGATATATTTAAAAAGTTGTTCCGGTAAACCATTAATTGAGTTGTACGTTTTACTGAGTTATACGTTTCGTTTGTCCGGTCCAGGGCGAAACGTATAACTGGAGTTCCACTGTATATACAAAAAAACAAGAAGAAAAAAAATCAATGTTTAGAAATTTAATCATAAATCAAAAACGAAAAAAAAAACCTCCACAGAATAGACGTTCAGACAAAAATGCATACCTGTTATTCTGAAAGCAAAAATTAATGCAAGAATTCGTAGTGAAACATTTTCAGAAAATAATCGCTTTACCCTAAAGCTACGTTTCGGCGTATAAAGCAAAATTAATGATTCGCGGCAAATAGTTTATTTTCCATTGGAAATGTTTCTCGTTTCCGTTTCTATTACAAACATAATATTTCGAAAATGATGTTCCATCTTACAAACGTAAGAAGATTAGTCACTATATACTTTCCTGTATTATCACCAAATATATCATCTAATAAAAGCTTTAAAAAAAATAGATTCTGTATTGCTTTATTATATCCTTCATTCGGACAAAATATTTTTTGACTGTCTACTTTTTTAAGTGTATTTCGTAATATTTAATTTCTTTAACAAAAAAGCTTTTTGTGCTCTTATCGTTCAAGTATTACTTTTTAAAATATTAATTTGATTATATTATTCAACCAACTCATTTTTAGCAAAGCCCACTGAATTTCATGCGAAAATCTGAGTTATAAATATCCGTAATAATTAAATTATTTCAGTGATAACATGCTATACAAAGCTTTTATATTAATAAATTTTCATACAAGTGTGTTTATTTCGTAATTAAAAATGTATTAGAATTGTCTTTCAGTAGAAATTCATTTAATTAATTTCAACTTCACATGAGCGACGTATTTATATAGAAAACTAATTAAAAATGTAACAGATGATTTTAATTATTTATTTCTTGCAAATTTTTTATACTTGAAATTTTAGAGGAAATATCATTTATTGAAGTGATGAAATTTTAATTCAAGTAACTTAGAATTTAAAAATATTAAATATAAAATTATCATTAAGTTAAGTTTTATAATATATTGATAAGTTAAACATAACTGTAACAGCAGCTCTAAACAAGAATTTTCATTTTATACAGATCAAGTATCATTTAATATTTATATTATTAATATTAGTAATGAAATTTTTTTTTCAACTCTACAAATTGTGCAAACAATTAATCGTGAATATAAGTGTATCTATACATTTGTAGTCGATTGCATGTAATATGCATGTCGATTGCATGTAATATATCTGGTTCACATAGTAATTAACAGTAATAATGTCTTATTGAAAGAAATAAGAAGGGCAATTATATTCAGGAATTGTATGTTTTAATAATTAGAATTTACTTTTATATTCTCTGATTTATAAAATATAAAGATACTGTAAATCTGATGGATCATATAAATTAAATGTATTTTAAGATTATAAATAAAAGGTTGTATTTTAAATTCTGAATGTCACAGTAAAACGTGAGTTACATTTTTGGTATTCGTATTTTTCAATTAAAAATAGCAACTGCTATAAAATATTTTTTTAATGAAAATTACACGCGATCTTTAACGATATTTAATTTAAGATGTATTTTAACCTGAGATCAATCAGTATACAGAAATAATGAGATGACTTTTTTATTATACATTTTCTAGGAAACTATAAGAATTTCTATGGTTATAACCAAGGCTTTACAAATTTGACAAAAGCTGACAGCCGGCAAAAAATTACACCCCCTCCTCTCCCCGTCATCTATTTTTAAAAATCGTCAACGTTTTTTTATGAATTAACTGAGAAAAAAGTATAGTTTAGAATTACTCGTTACGTAGTTCAGAACAGTACATAATTTAGAAAGATGATATAGACTTAGTTTTCTAATGAAAAAAAATTATATATTTTCTAAAAAATATAGAAATAGTGTGGAGGCTGAATTAACCGGTATATTTAGGAAATGATGATTGCCAAATCTTTCAAATGCCCAAACAGTTGAGTGCTACAAAATCTATAATTTGTGACATCGTTGAAATAATGAAGCAGGAAAAGAATTTTTCGTCTGTTATCCTATCGAGGTTAGTCAAATAATTCTGATTTTATTATTTTAACCCCTTGAAGGGCACCGGTATATTATATATACCACTTAATTTTAATCCCAATCTGCCACAATGACACCAGAATTTTAAAATCAAATTTTGAATTTATAAGATACATGAGGAAAAGCTTTTTTATTTTAAAATAAATTCGTTCGTGTATCCTGGTGTCAATCAATCATTTCAATATTTTAGCTACAAGAATACTTTGCCCCTGAAGGGGTTAAAATTTGCATTTGGTGATTTTTTTTTTTTTAAATTAAAAATTAAGCAAATAAGTAAGGAAGAATTAAATTCAGGAACTTCAAATTTAATTAATTTGATTTTTGTTTTAAATTTTTAGATTCGTAAAATATATATATAGTCTAAAGTTTCTAATTTGGCCTCATTTTATACGGAAATTACAAATCCATACCGTAAATTCCGAACAAAGTATTTTTATTTTATGTATTCACGAAATTTCTGTCACTAAATAAAGCAAAAAATAATATTATTCAAATTTTCTGGTATGAATTCGGGATTTCTGAAAAAGAAGAGGCTAAACTGCAACACCTATCTGATAATCAAACTATTACATTTATTTTTAAATGATCAATAAAAGTTTTTAATATTATTTTTGTAAATAAAACAGCAATGTGATAAAACGCAGCATAATCAGAGAAAACTAATGCATTGTTTCTTTATACATGTCATGTACCATTTATAATAGTTTTATTAAGAATATTAAAAATTAAGCAAATATGCAAATTGGGAAAGTAATTAATCGCAAATGCAACCTCGTGTAATCAACAACAAAAAACATTAGTTTTTCAATTTATACATTTGCTGTGGACTGAATTTAATATAAATTCAAAATCTGATACTTCTGCTCGACATGATAATTAAAAGTAGCAATATTGTAACGAAACAAACAAGGGAGGAAAAATTAAATTCACGAAGTGTCAGTTAAAAGGTGTACCATAATAATTCAAAGTAACACTGTAAATGAAAAGAAACAAAAATGATACATTTAATTCAGGAACCGTCTGTTTTAATAATTTGAATTACATTTTAATTTTTTTTAATTCGTAAAACATGTAGATACTCCAAATCTGATAAATAAAATTAGTTACGTTTATTTAAAAATAATTAATAAAAGTTTTTATTATTAACAGATTGAATAACATAATAGAGCCTATAAGGTAAAGCACGACCGCTCTGCCAAAATTAAAGCATTTTTATATGTATCATGTAACTGTGAAGTTTTAATTACGTGAATTTTTATTCACAGTTTAACACCAACCAAGTGAAAAAGTATCCAAGCCAGGATTCGAACCTGTGTCATTGGTTCAGCTCACCAACACTCAGACATCTGAGCTACCGTGACTATACCCAGCCTTGCACCTCTCACCAACAATATTTTATATGTTGGTAAGGCTTCAACCGCAGCACAAAATGGGATAACTTCATGAACTATCCAATCGATGCTAGACTAATTCCAAGGAAAAAATGGGACTTTTCCGCTATACCAACACCTTTGTCTCCAAACGTGTTGGTGCAAAATGAAACATTTGAAAACAATCTTTTCAAAATCGAAACAAAACAGAACATTGTTGGTAAAAGAGTATTCATTAAAAATTATATAACATTTCAGAATTACAGAATTTTACAAACTATTTTATTATAGCAATACAAATTTATACTTAAAAAAGAAGAAAATAAATATTATACAATAAAAAAAAAGTAAAACTCAATTTAAATTGCAGGCATGAAATTGACATGTCTCTGTGCATAACACTGTAAATGAAAAGAAACAAAAATGATACATTTAATTCAGGAACCGTCTGTTTTAATAATTTGAATTACATTTTAATTTTTTTTAATTCGTAAAACATGTAGATACTCCAAATCTGATAAATAAAATTAGTTACGTTTATTTAAAAATAATTAATAAAAGTTTTTATTATTAACAGATTGAATAACATAATAGAGCCTATAAGGTAAAGCACGACCGCTCTGCCAAAATTAAAGCATTTTTATATGTATCATGTAACTGTGAAGTTTTAATTACGTGAATTTTTATTCACAGTTTAACACCAACCAAGTGAAAAAGTATCCAAGCCAGGATTCGAACCTGTGTCATTGGTTCAGCTCACCAACACTCAGACATCTGAGCTACCGTGACTATACCCAGCCTTGCACCTCTCACCAACAATATTTTATATGTTGGTAAGGCTTCAACCGCAGCACAAAATGGGATAACTTCATGAACTATCCAATCGATGCTAGACTAATTCCAAGGAAAAAATGGGACTTTTCCGCTATACCAACACCTTTGTCTCCAAACGTGTTGGTGCAAAATGAAACATTTGAAAACAATCTTTTCAAAATCGAAACAAAACAGAACATTGTTGGTAAAAGAGTATTCATTAAAAATTATATAACATTTCAGAATTACAGAATTTTACAAACTATTTTATTATAGCAATACAAATTTATACTTAAAAAAGAAGAAAATAAATATTATACAATAAAAAAAAAGTAAAACTCAATTTAAATTGCAGGCATGAAATTGACATGTCTCTGTGCATTGCATTGTATTAAATATTTTCCTTTTTGGTTGGTTGATTTATAACGACTCGAGGGATATAGGCCCTAGAAGGGAGTGCCTTCCGTGGGGATCTTTCTAAGGGATCCTAACCCGTATTTACGGAAAGATTCGAAGAAAACCACCATGTCCTTTTTTTTGAATAAAGATAAAAGATGTCGCCAGTAGGGTACAGAGGTCTATGTGCGGCGGAGGTGACGTCATAGGAGGCGTGGCCACCTGTCAATCAAAAGGGGGCGAGGCCTGAAGTGACGTCATGTTGGCCACGCCTCTTTTTACCGTACTGTTAGAGGGGGTGAAATATATTTTTTTTGTTATGTTAGAGGGGAGTGAATTTTTTTCCCCTGCTGTAAGAGGGGGGTGAAATTTTTTTTTCTTTTTTTTCTCCCGTGCTGTTAGAGGGGGCGTTGACTTTGCCGTACTAGATAAGGATTTAATGTCACGTGACTTTGCCGTACAAGAAAATGAGGATGGAATGTGGGGGTGATTCTTTTTGCGTACGGGGGGCGTCCAGCTGTCAATTAAATTGGAGGGGGGTGGAAGTGGGGGAGGCATCAGGTTTCTTCTGCTATAAGAAAGGTTTTATTTTGCTGATCACGTGGTCCACATGACGTCATGTTAGAATAGGCGGGGCTAACGAGAAAGACGGGCTACCGCGCTTCTTCAATTTAGAGTAGTCACGTGACGCTCCCGGTCTCAGCTGAGCTAAGCAAACCAATTGACATAATATATTTTAGATTACTATTATACCCGAGTTGTTTTTTAATTTGATACAATCATGATTATCAAATCTTACATATATTTCAAAACACTGGGATAATTTTAAGTACTAATTAAAATAATTTGTAACCAGGTATAAAGTTGTTAAAACTGAAAAACAAATAATTGAACCCTTTATATCCTACAAATCATTGTGAATACACCAAAATATAACACAAACTACGGAAATATAATTTATTTAACATTTCAAAATTGAAGCACAATTGACGATTTTGGAAAAAAAAATTGTCGATTATTTTTTTTTTTAAATTTTCAAACAGGTATTTTATACCATAAATATCAATATTTCTCCACCAAAATTATAGACGGTCATGGGATATATATTTTATATAATATATAAAAAAAATTAAAGATTTAGTAGAAAAATAAACATTTAAAACAAAATGAAATGTGCTCAATACTTATCTCAGAGAATAAATAAAATATTTTTAACACACAAAATATATAAAAATTAATATTTTTTCAATAATTTTTTCCTACCAGAGGAATTGTGATTAAATCTTATAAAAAGTTCAAAATACTATCATAATTTTAAGTATATTAAATAAAATAATTTATAAACAGTTATAATGTCAAAAGTGAAATATATATATATATATGTAAGTATATACAACTGTACCTAGCTCTCTGTACCCTAGAAGTTACTGTAAATAGAAAAAAAAAAACACATACTAGATACTATGATTTATTTAGCATATAAAAATTTCAAAGCTGTAGAACAATTTAAGTTATTGAGAAAAAAATACGATTGTCGAAAAATAAAAGAGAGAGAAAAAAGGTGGGGGGGGGGGGACTTTTATACCCTAATATCAATATTTTTGCATGAAAATTATACACGGTCTTTGAACACACACTTTATATAATATATAAAATTTTCAAAATTTTAGTTTAAGAATTTAAAAAACATATGTGAAATGTGAAATATGCTCAATATTTATTTCTGAGCATATAATATATTAAAACGAGAAGCAAAAGTCTTAATTTTTCAGTGCAAATTTGACTTTACTTCGCAAGCCTCAACTTTTTTGAGTAGTGGATAAAGCTGGGAACATAATTAAGAAGAATCAAGACGGTTGGGGAAAGAACAGCTCGCCTATTAACCTTCACTGCTCACAACCCTACCCCTAGGAAATACTCTATCTAAATTCCTGTTCATTCCATTTTTATTCCCCCTTCCTGGAGGGAGAATCCATTCTTCTACCTGCTTTATTTGAGAGAGTGGTGAACAAAAGGAAAAGGGAAGGGATGCGCTTTCACTTTTTTGAAGGCTGGAAATGTAAATGGGAGGGGGGAGTTCTTCCCTTCTATAGAATTTGGGAAAAGGTCATTTTCTGGGGAAGAAAACATATTTATTTTACAACCAAATACCAATAAATCTAACTGATCATAAACAAAATGTAATCGTAATAATATTAGTTGTGTAGCACTCCAAAATATTTAGAGAAGCATTATTATAAAAACTTAGTTATGTATTGAAGTTTATAGAAAATTATAAGGAGCTTTGAGAATTACTTAAAAAAAAAAAATCGTTTGTAGGATTTAAATCTATATTAGTCTCTTGACATGTTCTCTGCCGGCGTATTTCTTTATTTAGATGTATTTATTTTGGGTTGGAATTTTTTCACAGTTGTTAACATATTTTTTATCTAAAAAATGACATTAATGCCGCTATTTTCAATTATTCAATATGAATTTAAATGGTATGAAAAACTGTATAAGAGAGCTTTTTAAGTTCTGTTAATAATAAATATTAACGTAGACATACATTAATAATATTAATAATTCAGAACTAATTTTAAAGGTATGTGCATGCAATTTTTTACATCAAAAGTTCTTGTTCAGTCAGACGGCAGACAGAGAGACAGACAAACCGAAATCATAAACACTTTTGAACTATATCAGTCCTGAGTAATGATACATACACAAAGACAAATATAGAAAAATATGGCAATACTTTAAACAGAAATTATGGCATAAATGATAAGCATATATAGAATTAAGCATGCCGGATTTCCTTGTAAAACAAAGTTTGATTGTTAGAAATTCATACGCAACATAATTGAAAATTTGTGGTACAAATGTAAAAATTTGAAATAATATCTGGCAATTTGTTCTTTGTGCTTCAGTCAAAATCTCAATTTATTTATTATTTTATTATAAACTAAATTAAAAAAAGATTAACACATTTATTAGTGGAATTGTATTCAATTTGTTAATAAATAAATTAAAATAACATTTCATTCATATATACATTTAAAAAATCATGAATTGTTTAAAGGAACCAAAATGCAAAGTATCATATGTATAGTATTCTTAATATTAATCCGTAATAATATTACACGTGTGGTATTCTGAATATTAAATCTTTAAAAATAATCTGAACTTATTAAAAATTTCGACTTGTTTACATCAATAAGCGAAAAACTTTAAGAATAAATAGTGCAAGTAAATACATATTCATTTAAAATAAATAAACTTTACTTATATTTAAACAATACAAAACAAACATTATTGTATAATGCATAGGTGTCATTCATTAAAAAAAAAAAAAAAAAAAAAAAAAAAAAATACATCGCCAAGATCAGTAATGCAGTGGTGAATTCAAGGAGTGACATTCCCTACAAATGATTTCATATTTTATATTTATTAATGGTCTAGATATGAAAAATTATCCCGAAACATTGTAATGTCCTCCCACCGAAGCTGCCCTTAGAAAAAAATATATAATCAATAATAATCTTACGATTTTACTCTGCTGTTTTATTTCATATAAGTAAAGTTACCGGCATTCTGCTAACTAAATTATCATATTTACAACGATTAAAAGTATATAACATTGCACAATTAAATGTTATGCATATTACATCAAAACGAAAAAATGGTTAATACTTACATTCGATAGATTATCCTAAGTATCTCGTCCTTTATATTAATTGATGAAACTACTTAATAAAACCTCTTAACACAATTAAAAGAAAAGAAAAGAATCGCAATGAAAATTGCGCTTGTATTTATTAATAAAGGTTGGAACGTTGGAACAATTGGTTTTTAAACACACACGAAAACAAAAGTAATGGAATTCCTTTGTGACAGCTGCGCGTCAAAGTACGTTTTCAGTGAGACCGCGACTGTCACATGACTTTCAACCACAGTAGCCCTCTACGTTAGCCCCGAGAATAGGTTCGTTCCTGTTTTGCTGACTCACGTGTCACTGAGTTACTTTTTTAAAGGTGGCAACATGCTGGACTTGTAAAATTTTTGGTAGATCACATTTGACTCACGTGTTTAATTAATTAAATTATTTAAATCAGAAAATTATTTTTAAAACTTAATGAATGAGGAATTACGATTAAATCAATTAACTTTTAATTGGAGGACTTTGTTATTTTCTCGGAAGATAAAATCGCACGGGGCATTTTCACGTAGGCATAATCGGTGGTTTGAATTTATTTAATTGAATGAATTAACTAAAAAATAATATTATTTTTAAACTGATTTTAAAAGTTTTTTTAATTAAATTTAACTGAAAGTAAAGTTTAATGACGTTCTTTCTTATAAGTATATTTCTGTAACATGTGATACAGACAAGACGGTTTATGTTCGAACATAAATGTGACGTCATGTAATGATTGCACCCTAGACGTACAATGACGAGGTCCGATTCAAAAGTTGAGTTGTTTAAATGAGTTAAAAAGGTGTTTAGCTGTAATCAAATGTTAAGTTGAGTTGGTTTTATATTGATTGACTGCAAAAAGTTTGTTTTTCTACTGTCGGCATCATTAGAATTTGCCAGTTGCTCAGATTTTTCTGTTGAATGTAGCATCGTTAGCTGACTTTGTACAGATTTTGAATAAAGTTTAACATGAAACGAGTTAGTTCACAGTTGTGTAACTTGGAATCCAGGATGCGAAAAGAAGCTGCTGATGACTTGCATGAGAAACTTCGTTTACAAGCTGAATTAAAAAAGAAGAGCACAAAAAGAATCAAACTGGATAACAACGGAGACACCCTTTATACATTGGATTCGTTACCAAGTAACATGTTTCACCTTGGAGGTGATATTTTTGTGTGCGTTGTATTTTTCCTAACTCATACACGTGTACATATTATAAGATTTTCAACCGATCAAGAAGGATTTCTTCATCCATCCAAAAACGGTGTATCACTTTCCCCTTTAGTATGGCACTCACTTCAGAGGAAATCTTATAACTTTAATGAACAATTTCTTATTATAGAAAAAGACTTGTGTGTAACACGTGAAATTAAAGAAGAAGAAGAAAGAAACTTACATATCTTTCAACGAATGTTTCAGAGAAAAAACTTAAGTTTTCAGTTCTTGCCAGAACATGTTATTCTTACTGGACCACAGATGTCAAATATGCAGGGCATGTTTTCCGACATCAGTGATAAAGTGAAAGACTACTTAATCAGTCAGACTTTAGCACATTTCGTTTCATTTGAACATAGCCATTCTGAAATAGTCATGGATAGTAGCAATCCTGCCGTATTTTGTGATTTTCATGACTATGCCAATTTGACTTATTCATTAAAAAAGTGTTTGACAAAAACTGTGAGCATTAAAATTGGTGAAATTTTTCAGTGTTTTGCATGCAAGGCTAAATATGCAATATCAAATCTACATGCATGTATCACGCACTCTCCTACAGAAAAATTTGAAGAATATTTTGAAAGGGCATTTTATAAATTGCGCTTTCGTCAATTAGCCAAAGACTTTTATCACGAAAATGCTAATGACTTTTTGATAGTGCCTATAGATAATTTTTTCTCTTCCTTAGATGTTTCTTCTGTACTCAAAGATATTAAAAACATGTATATCGATATCGAACAAATTTCAGAAGACTGATTATCATCATTTTTTTGTGTACAAATATTTATAATTTGTAAAAATCTTATACGCTGCCCGTGAATAAACTTTGTGGTTTTTTTTTTAATACTTGTCTATTTTTTATGTCTTGTTTTTCTTTGATCCTTTTTAGTTTTTTTCCTAAACTCAAAAAAAAAATTCAACATGAAACTTTTTTTTACTGAACTTAAAACTTTTTTCCTAAACACATTTTTTTCCCTAAGCTTAATTTTTTTTTTTCCTAAACGCAAAAATATTATTACCTAACATAAAACTCTTTACTGAACTTAAAAACTTTTTTTCCTAAACACAATTTTTTTCTTTTTTTTCTAAGTCAGAATTTTTTTTTTACTGAACTTAAAACTTTTTTACTAAACACATTTTTTTTCCTAAGCTTACATTTTTTTTCCTAAACGCAAAAATATTATTACTTAACATAAAACTCTTTACTGAACTTAAAAACTTTTTTCCTAAATACAATTTTTTTTCTTTTTCTTTTCTAAGTCAGAATTTTTTTTTCCTAAACTTAAAACTTTTTTTTTCTAAACACAATTTTTTTTTTCCTAAGCTTAAAACTTTTTTCCTAAACACAATACTTTTTTTTCCCTAAACACAAAATTATCTTTTTTTTATTTCTTGATCATAGTCACAGTGCCAATACCTTGGTTAAAAATGTAGAAAACAACGTTTGAGATTTCAATGTATGAATTAAATAAAAAATAAATTTTAAATAACCATAATTGTGTATTTGCAATTTCTTTTTAAAATATATCTATTTGAAGTATATACGAACTTTCTTCTTAAAATGTATATAACTATTTTTTTCCCTGAAAAAAAAACTTTTTCTTTCTAAAGATTAAAAAAATCATTTCATTTTCCTGAAAATATAAATTATCATTTTTTAATAAAACATATTTTTTCTTAAATGAATACAAAAACTACACTTAAAATGAAAAATAAAAGTTCATTTTATTTTAACTAAACATTTACATATTTTTTCATTATACATGTTCTCTAAAAAATTAATAAAATTAAACATATATGTGCTTAAAACGGAACAGACCTTGCAACATTATCTATTTATACCCATAAGGTATAGTCGAAAAGTCATCTTTTAAAATTCTTTTGTCATATACGATTCTGTAGAGTTTCTTTTCAGGTTTACTCACAACTTTTCTTCTCTTAGCCTCTCGCAATATTTTTGATGGGTTTTCAATAGAAATTATAGCATCACGGTCCATAGCAAGGGTAAGTTTTTTTTTCTGTTTTTTCACAAATGAAAATATCTATGTACCTACCTACATACCTTATGGGTATAAATAGATAATGTTGCAAGGTCTGTTCCGTTTTAAGCACATATATGTTTCATTTTATTAATTTTTTAGAGAACATGTATAATGAAAAAATATGTAAATGTTTAGTTAAAATAAAATGAACTTTTATTTTTCATTTTAAGTGTAGTTTTTGTATTCATTTAAGAAAAAATATGTTTTATTAAAAAATGATAATTTATATTTTCAGGAAAATGAAATGATGATTTTTTTAATCTTTAGAAAGAATTTTTTTTTTTCCAGAAAAAAAAAAGTTATATACATTTTAAGAAGAAAGTTCGTATATACTTCAAACAGATATATTTAAAAAAGAAATTGCCAATACACAATTATGGTTATTTAAAAATTTATTTTTTATTAATTCATACATTGAAATCTCAAACGTTGTTTTCTACATTTTTAACCAAGGTATTGGCACTGTGACTATGATCAAGAAATATAAAAAGATAATTTTGTGTTTAGGGAAAAAAAAAGTTTTGCGTTTAGGAAAAAAAAAATTGTGTTTAGAAAAAAAAAGTTTTTAGTTTAGGAAAAAAAATTCTGACTTAGAAAAAAAGAAAAAAAAATTCTGACTTAGAAAAAAAAAGAAAAAAAAATGTATTTAGGAAAAAGTTTTTAGTTCAGTAAAGAGTTTTATGTTAAGTTATAATATTTTTGCGTTTAGGAAAAAAAAAATAAAGCTTAGGAGAAAAAAATTGTGTTTAGTAAAAAAGTTTTATGTTCAGTAAAAGAAAAAAAAATCTGACTTAGAAAAAAAAAAGAAAAATTGTGTTTAAGAAAAAAAGTTTTTAAGTTCAGTAAAGAGTTTTATGTTAGGTAATAATATTTTGCGTTTAGGAAAAAAAAAATTAAGCTTAGGAAAAAAAAAATTGTGTTTAGGAAAAAAGTTTTAAGTTCAGTAAAAAAATGTTTCATGTTGAATTTTTTTTTTTTTTGAGTTTAGGTAAAAAACTAAAAAGGATCTAAGAAAAACAAGACATAAAAAATAGACAAGTATTAAAAAAAACCCACAAAGTTTATTCACGGGCAGCGTATAAGATTTTTACAAATTATAAATATTTGTACACAAAAAAATCATGATAATCAGTCTTCTGAAATTTGTTCGTTATCGATATACATGTTTTTAATATCTTTGAGTACAAAAGAAACATCTAAAGAAGAGAAAAAATTATCTATAGGCACTATCAAAAAGTCATTAGCATTTTCGTGATAAAAGTCTTTAGCTAATTGACGAAAGTCCAATTTATAAAATGCCCTTTCAAAATATTCTTCAAATTTTTCTGTAGGAGAGTGCGTGATACATGCATGTAGATTTGATATTGGATATTTAGCCTTGCATGCAAAACACTGAAAAATTTCACCAATTTTAATGCTCACAGTTTTTGTCAAACACTTTTTTAATGAATGAGTCAAATTGGCATAGTCAAGAAAATCACAAAATATGGCAGGATTGCTACTATCCATGACTATTTCAGAATGGCTATGTTCAAATGAAATGAAATGTGCTAAACTCTGGCTGATTAAGTAGTCTTTCACTTTATCGCTGATGTCGGAAAACATGCCCTGCATATTTGACATCTGTGGTCCAGTAAGAATAACATGTTCTGGCAAGAGCTGAATTTTTCTCTGAAACATTCGTTGTAAGATATATAAGTTTCTTTCTTCTTCTTCTTTAATTGCACGTGTTACACACAAGTCTTTTTCTATAATAAGAAACTGTTTATTAAAGTTATAAGATTTCCTCTGCAGTGAGTGCCACACTAAAGAGAAAAGTGATACACCGTTTTTGGATGGATGAAGAAATCCTTCTTGATCGGTTGAAAATCTTCTAATATGTACACGTGTATGAGTTAGAAAAAATACAACGCACACAAAAATATCACCTCCAAGGTGAAACATGTTACTTGGTAACGAATCCAATGTATAAAGGGTGTCTCCGTTGTTATTCAGTTTGATTCTTTTTGCGCTCTTGTTTTTTAATTCAGCTTGTAAACGAAGTTTCTCATGTAAGTCATCAGCAGCTTCTTTTCGCATCCTGGATTCCAAGTTACACAACTGTGAACTAACTCATTTCATGTTAAACTTTATTCAAAATCTGTACAAAGTCCGCTAACGATGCTACATTCAACAGAAAAATCTGAGCAACTGGCAAATTCTAATGATGCCGACAGTAGAAAAACAAACTTTTTGCAGTCAATCAATATAAAACCAACTCAACTTAACATTTGATTACAGCTAAACACCTTTTTAACCCATTTAAACAACTCAACTTTTGAATCGGACCTCGTCATTGTACGTCTAGGGTGCAATCATTACAGGACGTCACATTTATGTTCGAACATAAACCGTCTTGTCTGTATCACATGTTACAGAAATATACTTATAAGAAAGAACGTCATTAAACTTTACTTTCAGTTAAATTTAATTAAAAAAACTTTTAAAATCAGTTTAAAAATAATATTATTTTTTAGTTAATTCATTCAATTAAATAAATTCAAACCACCGATTATGCCTACGTGAAAATGCCCCGTGCGATTTTATCTTCCGAGAAAATAACAAAGTCCTCCAATTAAAAGTTAATTGATTTAATCGTAATTCCTCATTCATTAAGTTTTAAAAATAATTTTCTGATTTAAATAATTTAATTAATTAAACACGTGAGTCAAATGTGATCTACCAAAAATTTTACAAGTCCAGCATGTTGCCACCTTTAAAAAAGTAACTCAGTGACATGTGAGTCAGCAAAACAGGAACGAACCTATTCTAACATGACGTCATGTGGACCACGTGATCAGCAAAATAAAACCTTTCTTATAGCAGAAGAAACCTGATGCCTCCCCCCACTTCCACCCCCCTCCAATTTAATTGACAGCTGGACCACCCGTACGCAAAAAGAATCACCCCCACATTTCATCCTCATTTTCTTGTACGCAGGGCCTGATTACCGACGGGGCACACTTCTACCAGTAAAATTTAATAGAAATGTCCCTCTTATTAAAACGCCCTATTCATGCTAAATTACTGCCATGAATAAGGAAAAAAATTCTATTCTTTTTTACTGGTGGAAATGTGCCCCGTTGGTAATCAGGCCCTGCTTGTACGGCAAAGTCAACCCCCCCTTTAACAGCACGGGAGAAAAAAAAAAGAAAAGAAAAAAATATTTCACCCCCCTCTTACAGCAGGGGAAAAAATTCACCCCCCTCTAACAGAACAAAAAAAAAAGAAAAAAAATATTTCACCCCCCTCTAACAGTACGGTAAAAAAGGGCTTGGTCAACGTGACGTCACTTCCAACTACGCCCCCTTTTGATTGACAGGTGGCCACGCCCCTATGACGTCACTTCCGACGCACGTAGACCTCTGTACCCTACTGTCGCCATATGAACTATATGACATAGGATTGAAAGTGATGACGAACAGTGCCACGCCGTTTTTTATCACTCCATTTTGCGATGCCCTATAATCTCTCAATACTTATGGTATACCATCCAGTATGAGCATCAACATTTTTTTCTTTATTACTTTTTTAATTTTTATTTATTTATTTATATATATAAATATTTATTTAATTATTTATTTACTGTGAGATGTCCGCAGCCGTAATCTCGCAAGAAACTTTCTTTATGCATGATTTCATAGCTCTGAAACAATTTCACTGCAGAAATTTACTCTGGAATACAACTTTACTCCGGAAAAATCTTCCTTCCCTCCATAGATTAGCACGGGCAGGGCCGAGCGGTTTTTGTTAGGGGGTTAATAAATAAGATTTTTTTTTTTACTGTCGCGAAATCTTTAGACGCTTTTTTGATATTTTTATTAGTTATTTTCGTATAATTTAAAATAAAGTATTTTATTTATTTATCTTCTTTTTGCATGTAAACAACAATACACAAAGTGCACTTTGTGGGCCCTGGGTAAAGCCCGGGTTCTACACTGAAAAAAATATCTGGGGCCGTCAAGACGGGCGAAGACTGGCTAGTTTATTAACGTAATTTCGCGCGTATGTGCCGCGGCTTAGTTAAGTCTTTTTCAAACTGGAAATTTTATTGAAAATAAGAAGTCAAATAAGTGCTAAGCAAAAATAAGTCACATTTCATTTAAAATAAATTCTGGTAGAAAATCGAATTGTTTGAGGTGCGGCGTATACGCGCGAAATTACGTTAAGAATAAATCAAATTTACTTAATATTTTGCTTTTGTTATTAAATAAATGCGGGTAACATTTTGGGGTATTATTTTAGAAAATATATAATTTTTAAAATGCTTTTTCCTATAGTTGCAGGTTGGATGTCAAATAATTGTAAACGGCAATGTATTTAATTCATTTTTAGAAAATACAAGCTAAAGTGGAATCATCTGATAAGGATTTCTACTTGAGTTTTTCATATGTTTTATTTGCTAAAATAACTACTGCTAAAATCATGAGTTTCTTTCAAGAGATATTCGTGTCTGGAATTGAAGTTTTCATATTTTTACCATCGGCATTTACCATGCCTAATTATCTTTCCTTTTCGATAGTCTCGTAACCCTGCCTTAATTTGAAGAAAATATTGAACTAAATTTGGGTTCATTAAATCGCATTTCATTCTGTCTATTCTTTAGAAAATCACCCGAACAACTCAAATTTATACAAATTCAGTTAGTCTAAATTCGTTCATTTTGTGCAATATCATTATAAAGAGTGTGAGAGACGATACGCGCTAATTTGAAACACTTATACTGAAGATAATAAACAACCAAGACAGTTTTGTAAGATAGTACTTGGTAGCCTCGATGTGGATATTTGCATTATGTAACAGCAATGATTTTTATTTCAGGTGCTGAAACCGGAAAAACTGTAAAATGAAAAATGACAACCAATTCTGAAAAAGCACAAATCGTGTGGTGGTATGCAGAATTTGGGGCTATTGGAAGTTTGGAGCACCTCCATACTAGCATTTGGGAGTCCCGAACACATTGACTGCCGAATTCCCACAAAGATGGATTGGCAGAGGTGGTCCAATTATCTGGCCATCCTCCTTGGACACCCTCCTTATCACTCGTGGGGGCACATGTAGAAATGATGTGATTTTACAAACACAAATTCATAACAATGTTTATCCATTGTTGTTTCAATCTTCTTAATGCAACGATTACATGTTGCATTACAGACTGTTCAAATTAAGGCATTTTTGTCTCCGATATCTGCTATTTTGATTTCAAACCTTAATCTATGATGTGCCGAAAATAGTTTCCCGTGTACCACATGTGGCACGCATGCCAAAGATTCACCATCCCTGTTCTAGAATTTACGTGTCTTCTCAAGAAGTAAGATTAAAGAATTATAAAACGTATTGAGGAAAACAATTAAAAACAAGTTGGTAAGTGTGGTCGAAGATTGCACAAAGATGTTTCGTTTAATATTCCTTTCAAAACACTTTATCCTTTCTTTAATAAATCCAAATAAATTTTATTTAGCAACAAAAAAAGTCATGTTTTTTATAAAGTAAAGATTTATCGGTTTATTTTTTCGTTTTTTCGAATATCTAAACCAGCCCGATAGCGGGCGAAGCCCGCTATTATACTCTGTCATAACAATAGCTGTCATGTGGACTAAATACGATATTTAAAAAAAAAATTAAAATTAAGCATGTTGTACACTTTTAAAATTTTAAAATATGTGAATATTTTCATAATCGGGTTTTTATCATGATTTAATAAGTTCCTCAAACTCATATATTTACTGTTCTCTATTACTCATATTGATACTCCCTTTGTATTATTCTCAAATATTTTAAAAATCCGTTAAACTTCCAATATGACGTCAGATTAATTTTCTTTTTAATTCTCTAATGACGTGATATTAAACTGCTTTCTGTACATACACATACTCATACTCCTTGTATTATTGAGAAATGTGTGAAATTTTTCGTTTTATTAGCAATATGACGTCATATTAATATTTTTTTTTTCAATTGGTGAAACTTTTTATTTCATTTTCATTTTTCACGTCGAAATATTTCAATAGAAAATTCATTATTCCAGAAAGAATATTATTGTGGATTTTTAATTGTTGGCAACTGCTATAAAGAAAAATGTTTGAATTTAATAGGAAAACGCTGTTAGACTTATGGTTTTTTATCTCTCTATATTAAAATAATGCAATTTTTCAAATTTTAATAGTTTGAGCTTCATAGTAAGTATTTAGCTATAAGTACACACATTTTCATGCCTGTAAGTTAAATAGTTTCTGAGAACGGCTCTGTGACGGACAGACAACGGAGCAGGAGTAATAGGGTTTCGTGAAATGAACGAAGCCCTAAAAATTAATAATGCGCCATCAGTCATTTATTTATTTACAATTTTACAATACATATTTTTCACATGTTACATATTACAAGTTTATGTTCAATTCCTGGTATGGTATGTGATTTATTATTTAAAAAGTAAAACGTACTTTCTTCGATTAACGATATACTTTATAAAATAAAATCTTCAATCACGTTCTTCACTTCTTTTACTATTTATCAAAAGAGTAAAATGAAACAAGACAAGAGAAGATCGGTTCATAAAATATGATTGATGATACTTAAAAGTATGCCCAAGAGAGAATTAAAGATGAGTATGAAATTCAAAATGATATGAAATATAACTATTGTACATCAATTGAAGAAAAGAAAATTATAGCATTTTAAAGAAATTTTAAAAAGACCAGATAGAAATTTAATATATATGTATTTGAAGTTTAAATTTTCTTTTAAAAGAATTGCTTGTGTATATGAATTGATAAAATATAAATTTGTTGAGGTTTTGAAATTATATAATTTTTCTAGTTAAAACTTCATTTTATTATTTTATAAATCAACCTGATACTGTAATATCAGTTTTCCGATAGAGGAATAAGTAAAAAATGCATTTTAATCATAAAACCCCATACGGTAAATGAAAGTAATCAATAAAATGTAGGAAAATAAATTCAAATTATTTTCTAATTTGCATTTATGTTTTTAAGTTGTCAAAAATAAACTTTTTGGAAACTGCTCCAAACATTTGTGACTTAAATTTACTAACTCGATTAAAGTAATCAATAATATGTAGAAAAAATAAATTTAGATTATTTTCTAATAGCAGTTAGTTTATAAAGTTGTACAAAATAAACTTTTTGAAAACTACTGGAAACATTTGTGACATAAATTTACTAATTTAATTAAACTAAACAAAAATATGTTGACCAAAATAAAAATTTTAAAGTTGACCAAAATAACTTTTAGAAAATTGCCGTAAACATTTATGACTTAAATTTATTCATCGAATTAATGTATGCAAAAAGGTTTATATATATTTTTTATATATACTATTCCATTCTACACAATTTCTAATCATACAAAAATGACAATATAATACCTTAAAGTATAGTACCTACTATTTACTCTAGATGTTAACACTTGGCTTTACCAATTTTTCTTTCTATTTGATTTTGTATAATGTACAATGCATAGATATTTTTAAAAACTAAAACAGTTTAATGTTAATACTTTATGCATTACACAAAATTTTCAGTTACATGGCGTATTTTACAAAATAGAAAAGTAACAAAATAGTTCATGCACCATATAACTGATATAATATTTATAATATAAAATATAACTGATATAAATGTATCAGTAATGTTATCGGTTGATAATGCTTCGAACATGAAGTATTACATACAGTAATTAACATGACTTTTCGTTTATAGTGCAAAAAATACTGAAATATTATAACATTCAAAGTATCATAACACGTACGTTTTGGTCGATAAATAATGGAAATTTTACAATTTTAAATATAACCTATTGGAACCAGGAATCATATAAAACTCTATATTTAGTAGCATATCTAAACAAATGGAATTTTTCCAACACAGTGAAAAAATACTCTGTCCGTGAGTCGAACCCAAGACATTTGACTTAAATTGCCAATGCTCTACCTCTGAACCAACAACCAGTAAACACATTGCACTCAAATAACCTTATTGGCAATAGCATCCGGTCTCTCATGTAGACAGTTCGGATGTAATGGAACTGCATTAAGCGATGGATAAGTAGGCTCATTTTTTAATAATAAAAGTATCCAGCTTTTAATGGAGTCCCTTTACCTACGATACATTCTGTTAACACGTTGACGGACACTTGCGGCTATAGCCGTCAAAGCGAAGTTTACTATGTGGCATGACGGCAAGAGCCGTCCAAAACGAAACGGTTGTTTTTAGACACTACGTCTATAGCAGCACATATTTGCATTTACCGGCGTACAAGTAGAAGCCCAGTGTCATGTTTTGGAAACAATTTTTTTAGGTTGAAGTTCGTTTTCCACCTGTTATACGAGTTGCAACTTCAATATGCACGTCGTGGTTGTGAAGGGAGTAGTGAAACCTAATTAAAGGTGCTGAATTAATCAAAATTAAGTTTATTTAACCCTTTCACGGGCGCTGTTTGCAAGGCGCGAACACTTAATTTTAATTCCAAACTGCCCAATTGCAACCAGAAAATTTTAGTAAAATTTTTTATTTCATAATATGCATAAATAAAAGCTTTTAATTATTTAAAAAAATGGTTTATAAATTGTGGTGTCAGTCCATTATTTTAATATTTTAGCAGCAGAAGTACTTTGCCCCTGAAAGGGTTAAGCAGAAAGAGTAAAACTATACTTCTAATATTCTAAAAATTACAAAAACATATAGTGTCAATTTTCGAACTTCACTTGTTCCTACTGTCCGTCAATGTGTTAAGCTGTCTATATCACAGACCGTATGTTATTGTTAAAAAAGTTATTTGAGTGAAATGTGTTTACTGGTTGTCGGACCAGAGGTAGCATTGGCAATTTAAGTCAAATGATTTGGGATCGTCTAAAGGACAGAGCATTTTTTCACTCAGTTGGAAATTTTCAATTCGTATGATATCTCTAACAATCAATATGATTGAGTTAAAATAATAAAAAGCCACATCTAAAGTCCATGTTTGATTTGTATATCTCTTTTAACTGGAAGTGTGTTTTTGTCATCAACCTTCTAAAATAAATGTGATATCTAAACGAACGGAAATTTTCCAACTAAGTGAAATAATGTGCGGTCCGGGAGTCGAACACAAGACAATTGACTAAAATTACCGTAATTTCCGGCGTATAATCCGCATTATTTTATAAAATGTAACTTAAAAGATCGCTGTAAATATTTAACTACAATTATTGAATAAAATTTCTGGGTCGAAAAACGACTCTTTGAGCTGCGGATTATACGCCGGAAATTACGGTACCAATGATCTACCTATTGAGCTACCTGGACCAACTACTGGAGAAAACAATTCTCTCAAATAACCTTATTGGCAATAGCATCTGCTCTGTCATGTAGACGGCTCAACAGAATATAGCGGAGCTAATGGAACTCCATTAAACGATGGATATGTAGGTACATTTATTAATAATGAATGTATCCAACGTTTAATGGAGTTCCATTAACTGAGGTACAATGCCTAGAATACATAGTGTGGAAAACGGCTACAAAATAGTACTAAAAAGTTGAATTCGTTGGCGTAGGCAGGGTTGGATTGTTTGGATACCACTAATTTTATAAAAGTATTTTTGCCTTATCTAATCGGAGCATTTTTTTGCAATTTTGAAGGCGAAGAAAACTTTATATTATTACTAGTTTCCTGAGCAATTGGAACCACCACCCCCAATGGTGGCTACTCCACTATCTGCTAGCTCTTTTCAACGCAAATATTGTATAAGAATCGAACTGAGAAAACGTTTCAGCTGGTGGTAACTATTTTAAATAATTATATTATACCCTATTTACTTTGACTTGGATAGGATAGTGATTTTCATAAGCTTTAAAAATATGAATGATGCTGATCATGGCCAAAAAACGTGATACGTATTCTTTTGTGCCTGGTTGCATTACTCGAAACAAGACAGCAAACTAGAAACTATCCCTATTTAGCATACCAAAGGATGAATCTCTGCTAGAAGAGTACTAAAAATAAACTAAAAATATTGAGAAGATAACCAATTTTTTAAAATGAAAATTTTATAGCCTTACAATAGCGTTTAATAGCAATGCGATATTTATTTAACAAAATGAAAATGCTTTACTCTAAAGATATATGTAGCACAAATCTTAGTGAAATCCGCATAAATATAATATCACCATTTTATTTCACGGTTGGCTCGCCTTTAAATACGTGATGCATCAAAAATGACATTTCGTAGCGAGCATTGAGCTTCGGGGAATGCCCATAGGGTCTTATTTCTTTTACATGTTTCTTCTTTCTGCATACTTGCTTGGCTGAATTTATTGCATTTGTTTAAAATCTCGGCCTTCTAAAAGAAACTTTCTCCGATAATTTGCGATATTTATGTACTTTATAAAACTGCGTATTGATTACAGTACCTAGAAGAAAGTTTCAAATAGACATATTTTCCAAAAAATCATTTAAAAAATTTACATATGGTGATCGGTTAACGAACTTAATCCGTTCCAAAACAATGTTCGCTAACAGAATTGTTCGTTAACCGATCATGGATTTAGTATAGATTTGTATGGGAATTCGATTAATTTGTTCTTAAAAGCCAAATAGTATATGAAAATTAATATAAATTCTCCCTAAATTTTTCCATATTTAATATTGACAGATCGTATTTTGATGGCTTTGCCCATGTTGTGTCGTACTTAAAAAAAAAAAAATAAATAAATAAATGACATGCCCTTTGTAAAAACTTTTAAGATCACATTCAATGATTACAGCATTAAATTATATCAATTTATCACTTTGACCTATCAAAAACTCTTTTAGTTCTCTAAAAGATCGTGTTTACTGCAGGCTTCAGGGTCCGATAAAGCTCAAGTGGAGCCTAGAGCCTGCTATAATTTAGGAACTAAATTTCAATTAAAATAATTAATTTCCAATTAAAAATATTTCTTTAAAAAGAGGCACAAAATATAAAAATTAATGTTTTTAATCTGTTTATTCTAATTTGGTGGCCCTAAAATGTACGACCCAAACCCCTGGTAGTCCATGAATTAATTAGGCCATAAGTATACAACTGTTAAAATGTTTTCTAAATCGATAATAGATTCAATTAAATATAGCTCTGCGAATCTGAATCGCAGCATTGCTTCTTTTTTACTTTGTTTTTTGAGGTGTTCGTTAACCGAAGATGTGTTCCTTATCCGAACATAAAATTCTCTCGCGGAAGTGTTCGTTAACCGATTTGTTCGTAAACCGAACAGTTCGTTAACCGATCACCCACTGTATATATATATATATATATGTTACTGTCCATATGATTAATCCGATCATTATTAATAATAACCAGTTATTATTAATAATGACTGGATTAATCATATTGACTGTAACATATTGACTGTAACATATATCTACTATCTATATTATAAAGGACAAACGTGTCCGTGCGTAACGCTGACGTCATTTTGCGAATGGCAACAGTTGACGAAGAAATTTCGGTTTTGCGATTACTACTATTGCAATTTTTTTAATTTCTAAACATATCACATTTTTAATATTTTATACCGTTAAATAGGAAAAGAAATCTACTTTGAAATGCAATTTGTTTGAAAACTATCTTAATTCACCGATTTATTATGGCTTTTAAATTAAAAAATATTGGTATTTGTCACTTTTTTCGTGTTTAATGGTTGCCATTGGTAATTTTTCTGCCCCTCTTGGCGACCGCATATTATCGTTGATTAAAGAATTGAAATTAGTATTATTAGTTAGAAATTTAATGAAGACACGTTGAAAAGTAACAAGAAAAAAAAAACTTTTACTGACTTTATATAAAATACAAAATAATAATAATAATAAACGTTTTAATGAGCGATAATTTTATAAATCAAAATAATTTAATTTAAAAACGAAAGGAATGTTTGTGATACATAAAAATATTTTTCAATATAAAAATTGTAACTCAAAACAATATTGTGCTATTTATCGTTTGCGCCAGGTTATCACGTTCAAAAATCAATTTATGGTGAAGTTTCGCTTGCTGTTTTAAATGAAAATTCTAAGGTTTATTTTATTGGAGCGCCAGGACTGGCCAAACATTTTTACTTAATGTTTAAAATGATGAGATCATATAATATGGTTGCATCAGCTGTTGCATAGTCTGGGATCACAGCTTTGTTATTAGATCAAGGTAGAATAGCACATTCAAAATTCAAAATACCGCTGAATTTGAGCAAAACATCTACGTGTGCCATTAGTAAACAATCTGACCTTACTGAATTAATAAGAGGAACGAAGTTAATAGTTTGGAATGAAGCCCCCTTGATGAATAAATTAGTATTTGAATGTGTAAACCGTATGGTTAAAGAAATAAAAAACAATGATTCGCTATTTGTTGGAATAGTAGTTGTATTTGCTGGCTACTTAAGATAAATTTTGCGTTGATTCAAACATATAGAATAAAATTCTTTTATTAAATTTTGATTCTAATATACGTAATCGAGTCCATGTCAAGGGAGAGTTACACATAAATGATGTTGTCAATAATAGGGTTTAATAATAATAAAAATCTATATTATAAACCAACACATGTCTGATTATTGCTGAAGTCATTTTTATGGTAGCATCGAACTGACTAATAAATTTCTCTTTCACTGCATCTTTTTAAACTACTAAATATCGCACAATTTCAATTTCTACACCGTCGAATCGAAAACAAAATTGCTATTTCTTTGAAAACTATTTGAATTTACTGATTTTGATTTATGGAATGTTTTCCAAGCTTGAATTAATTTTAAATCTATCTCTATCACGTGCAATCCGATTGCGAAAGACAAATCCGTTTTCATTTAAAACAATATAAAGAGATCCGCATTTATTTCCGGATAATATTACAGAATGAAATTAAAACTTCATCAAATATAACTATAAAAATAATATAAATATAATGCAAATTTAACAGACATGTTCTCCAACTACGCGCCTAAGCAGTTGAAATTTTCAGAATAAAAAACCTGCAGTAACAGCGAAATCTTGGACGATTCCTTTGGTGGCCGTTAACTCCTGGCATGCGGTTAGTACAAAAGTATCGCTTTATTAAATATCGAAATTTTATTTGAATATATTATTGATATTTACTTACAAAAATTCTTTTTTACGTTGTTAATGAATTACGTTGTTATTAAATATGAAAAATCTATTAGAATTAGAAAAAAAAGGTTTTCGCCTATGTTCTGTAACCCGGGAAGTCCGGGTTCGATTCCCTAGTATATACCGTAATTTCCGGCGTATAATCCGCAGCTCAAAGAGTCGTTTTTCGACCCAGAAATTTTATTTTATAAAATGTAACTTAAAAGATCGCTGTAAATATTTAACTACAATTATTGAATAAAATTTCTGGGTCGAAAAACGACTCTTTGAGCTGCGGATTATACGCCGGAAATTACGGTATAAAACACAAACGGAAATTTCGTTCCGTTCCTTTATAACTCGAGTTCCGCTTAATGGATATTGATGGAACTTGCACTGTTCGATAGATAATTTTTCAGGGAAGGTTTCAGTATATAACATACTGTTCTACGTGCATTAGTTATATAATTATGATAGAAAGTTCTGTTATTTTGGCTGAAAAGGTTACCATTGTTAATTTTTTGCTGACCATTATTGTTGCAGGAAGAATTGAAAAGGATATACATCTCGAAAAATGAAAGAAAAAACGGTGCTAATTTTATTAAGAAAAGGAACGAAAGAGAAAAAAAAGATGAAAAACAGTTTTGATGATAGATAATATTATAAAACGAAAATATTCAATTTAAACATGATTGGGAATATTCGTAATGCTTAAAAAGTTATCCAATTTGCAAGATTGCTATTGAAAAAATATTTGGCGATTTATCTTTTATTTTTGGTAATTTTGATTTTACTTTTGACCCCAAATAATTTGATTTTAAGCCAAAAGGTGTTTTTTGTTGCAGAAAGAATTAAAATGGCTATACATCTCGAAAAATAAAAGAAAAACAGTTTTGATTAAATATTTTAAGTCAAAAGACGTTTTTTCAAGTGTACGACATCATTTTTGCAATATATTTTTTTGTACTTTTCGGTTAGCCGGGCACCAGTGATATATATACATGTATATATATACATACACACATATCTATACACATATATCTACATATATACATATATATACACTTATATGTATGAAGATATATATACATATGTATATGCATATATATTTATATATGTACATATATCACTGGCGCCCGGCTAACCAAAAAGTACATTTTTTCTATTCAAATGTAAACTATATTAATGGCAAAATACTTCTATTTACTTCTACCTTATATATGAAATTTCGTTCTGGCTGCTTATAACTCGAGTTCTGCTGAATGGATTTTCGTAGAACTTAAACTGTAAGATAGATAATTTTTCAGGGAAGGTTTTATTGTATAACATATCGTTCTACGTAGTTTAGTTATAGAATTATTATGAGAAGTTCTATAATCAGATCAATCCAATTATGAAAGATTAGCCTTTTTAAAAGATTCTGCCGAATGGATTTCGATGAAACCTACACAGTTAGTTAGATAATTTTGTAGGGAAAGTTTTATTATCTATAACATATCATTTTACGTTGCTTAGTTCTAGAATTATAGGGGGAAATTCGAAAATCGGGTGACATTTTTTTTATCAAATATTAGCCTTTTTAATATTTGATTCCGGTTATGAAAGATTAGCCTTAACCTTCTGAAAAAGTTCTACTGGACGGATTTTGATGAAAATTGTATTGTTAGTTAGATGCTATTTCAGGAATGCTTTTAGTATACTACATATTGTTTTACGTTGCTTAGTCAAACAGTTAAGTGTTATATAGTCAGGTGAACCCGATTCCGAAAGATTAGCATTTTAGAAAGTTTTTACTGGGCGTATTTTTGGCGATTTGCATTATTAAGTAGATAATTTTTAAGGATGGTTTAGTATATTTCATATCATTTTATGTTAGTTTTAGAATTATGTGGAAAAGTTCTATAATCAGATGAATCTTATTATCAAAGATAAGCCTTTATAAAAACCTCTACTGGATGGCTTTTGTTAGTTAATTTGTTTGCATTGTTAGTTCGATAATTTTTAGTGATTGTTTTAATATATTGCATATAGTTTTATCGTTCTTTAGCAAACACTAGCTGTAAATTACCAAATAAAATAGTTGGTCCTTAACAGCTAAAATTTTGACTGCACATTAGAAAATATAATAGCGCAACGGCGTCATTTTTCAGTAATGTGGAAGGATATTCCAGGTAAATATACAGATTTCTTTCAAATACTAGGTCAAATTAAACGATTATATTTCGTTTAATTCAAGGTTCATTTGTAGAAACCGACCAGCGCAGTGGGCGTAGCTTGCTAGTATATATATATATATATATATAAAAGTAATACAAATTAAAATCAAAGCTTTGTTGTGCATAAAAGGAAATTTTTTAAATGGTAGAAGTTTATTAAATATCTTTATTTGTAATTATATTTTTTACTTTCTTTAGGAAAGCTATTAATAAAATAAATTAGTATCTAAATAAATAGTTTAAGTATTTATTTTCTAAATAAAATGCTATTTACACTAGAACGGCGGGAAATTTTACTCAAGTTTCATAAAAATATTTCACACAAGAATTTTTATTTAGGGCTTTTAAGTTATTCATTTAACTTATTTTTGTGTGGTACATATTTAACTTATTTTGTGAAAAAATATCTGGTTCGAATCGGCATTTTTTCATTTGGCAGGGGTCAAAATGACCCCTCACTGCCGTTCTAGTGTTAATAGGATAAGTTTTTGTCTACATAAATGGTTTAAGGCGGTATTCAAAAAAAAAATCCACGTTCAACAACTCAAAATTTTGAGACACATTCCCAGACTCATTTTTAAAAGTAACAACAGGAAACTTGGCGGCGTGATTTATAAAGACATTTATAAGGGCCCCATGTTTTTATTTTTCGTTCAATTAATTAGAAATTGATTTACAGAAAATTATTTTCACAGTACGATCATTTTTTTTGTTTCAAGCGCTATCGCGTTGGGAAATTCGGTTCAAAATGTCCACTTTGAAAGAATTTTTTGAAATATATTCTGCCTTTATGAAAAAATCGAGACAGTGGGGACATTATAAAGTTTCTGAATAAGAGAACTTGCCAATTGGATGCATTTTAGAGCAAAAATGAGTTTACAAATGTTTCTCAAAATAAGCAGTTTGTATTTGAATAACCCTTAAGTATTTATTTTCTAAATAAAATGCTTAACCTCTTGAAGGTCGGTGGTTCATTTTTGGATCACTTAATATTTTTCTCTAAATGCCACATTGGCACCAGAATTTTAGAATGAAAATGGTGTTTTATTAAATGCGGGTTGAACAGATTTTACTATTTACTAAAAAATGTTGTTTTTGAATTCTGGTATCAATAAACTATTTCAGCATTTTACCAAATAACAATTTCCTTCCGTTTTAATAAAAGTTCTTTCGAAAAGTTTTCTTCGCATGATTTAATCCCAGTATTCATAATAAATTTCTGCAATAAAATAATATGAACTCGTTATTCTGATGACCGTAATATAAGTATAGTGGGGGAGAGGGACAAGGATATAGCAGATAATAGAATTTAAAATTTAATAAAAAGTTCTTAAAAAGTCATAAAAATTATGTATAACTACAGGGCGGCAAAAATCTAGACGCCAGTGGGCCGATTCCCACCACTAAATTTTTAGTATTCTTCGCCTAATAAGAATACTGAAAAAATTCGAGCGAAATATACTAATAAAATTTGACGAAGTTTACTAATAAAATTTAGTGGTGGGAATCAGCCCATTGGCGCCTAGATTTTTGCACCACTGTATAACTATATTATTGCAAAAATTATCAATGACAAAAAGTTTAGCTGTAAAAAAAGGGTTTAAAAAGGAACACTTTAACAAGATAAAATGAACAATTACTATGAAAGTTGTCTTTTTAAAATTTTATTCTCATTTTTTTTTCTCCTTAAAAAAAAAAAAAAAAAAAAAAAAAAAAAAAAAAAAAAAACGAGAAAGTACGTATATAGAGTATCATCATTAAATAAAAGAGTATATAAACTTGAAAGGCATTGCAAAGTAAAAACAATTGAGAGCACTTAGATGTATTCATATATATAATAGTATAAATATTGACATACTAGAGAAACATGTAAAGAAAAAGAGTAAGTACTATAAGATTAATAAAAGGAAAATACTTATTTTTCTATGTTGGCCAACGGACACACTATTTCACTTAATCGATAACTTTCTTTTTGTAATGCATTACGTAGTGGATTTATAATCAAGTATTAAAACACACTCTTCGCAAGATCTTTTCATGGCGCACATTTTTTTAATGATAATAAATAGAAGGCAATATTGCACTTTTTTTGACGCAGAATAGATCAACTTTTATAATTGAAAATATTAACACATCAATGTTAATTAAAACATAAACAAGGAATTAAAACACTTGCTATAGAAAAAGCTTTGAAGATTGCACTGGGGTATATATTACAAAATGACAATTTTGTAGATGCCACCGATGTAGATAGAGAGACACTGCAATGATGATACACCGAAACACACAGGAGGAGGTATTGCGAGAATTTGGCCGACGTTAACTGGTCTTATCCGGTTATAAAAGACACAAACACAAAAATAAATTCCATTCTTATAAAAAGCCAATTGAAGAGCACGGGTTCTCGTAGGAGCAAGAATAGGAGCTTCCACGGATAGGTATACTGCTGTCCCCGACACAGGTGGTCCATTAGGCGAGCCACATTTCAGAGATTTACGTAAAAAAGCTTCTTTACAAATCAGCAGATTTATTCGATCTGAACTAAAAACTAGTCGTTGGGGGCACCGTAATACTTACCCATCATGGATATGCATAATGTAAACTATTAAAATAAAAATGTGTAAACTACTTATAAAATGCATTGCAATTCAAATAAAATCGTGGCTTGATGACGTCACAAACTTTAAAGGCTCGATTACTGAATTGCTTGAAAGAGGTTTTTCCTTATAACTCCAAAAATAATAATCCTATTAACTAGCGGTTTATTGCATCTGATTAAGCGTCAAATTTCCAACTAAAATATATCTTTGAAGTGAAATTTGGATGAAATACAGGGTCATGAAAAATCGAAGAGTGTGGAAAATAGGATTCCAAATATCTCGGCAACTAATTATCCGATCGACTTCATGCTTTATTCAAAATTTATGTTTTTTTATTGTCTTTTATATTGATTTCTTAAAATAAACAATTTCGAAAATTTTTATATACCTTTCATCAGAACGAATATTTCGAGAGTCCGAAAAAAATTGTTCCGGTTAATCGAGGTTATTGAAATGAAATAGGCTTCTTCCCATTATTACATACTAAGTACATACCAAATTGCAAGTCTCTATCTCAATTTTTTCGGGAGATAGAGCGTTTACAGACACACAGACACACACACAGACACACACACAGACACACACACAGACACACAGACGGACGGCAAAATTTTTTTTCTAAAAATATGTTTTTCGGAATCTCCAGTGTCTGAAACGTGTAAATCCGTCAAAAAAAAATTTTCGATTTTCAAAACGATTACAAGACTTACCCTATACTGTATGATGGGTAAGTAAAAAGGTCCATCGTTCCTAAGATAGTCTTTAAAAAATTATCAAGATTTTCAAATTTTGAACTTGGAAAGTGTTTGTTGTAATAAAATCTGGCCCAACCAACGGCTAGGCCGTTAGAAAATCTTTAGAACTACATTTTTGCTATTGTTCAGGAGGAAGCACCGCAACGTATCTGAGAAATCCGTTAAGAGCACATTGAAAATGTGCTTTAGTTGCATCAGCTTGGCCTTGAGCGATTTAGAAAGATTTAATAATAGCGTAATTTGTGATAAGTTAAAGTAATATCATTATTGCTGAAATAATGTTTTGATATATAAACAGAATTTATTTATTTCATAATATTGTTAGAGCTATTGCTTAATTTTGATGAAATAATGAAATGAGATGTAAACAGATTGATTGAGTTCTTACTTAATCTTGCTGATATAATGAAACGAGATTAAAATAAATTCTGTTTAATTTCGTATAATTGATTTATTTATTGCCAGCTGCAAAATTGATCTTCAAGGATTGAAACATTCTACGATTTATTTATTGAATTACTTATTATTATAGATTACCGTTAAGTACAGCTCATAAAAGATTTGAGCATATGAATAAAGATGGTTTCTTTTATGATTATATATAATAAATAGATGTAATTTTTAAAAGGAAATTTATTAAGCAATTTTGATAAATGAAATGGGAAAAAAAGAGAATTAAATACTAGAAAATGTCATACTTTATGACACATATCTATGCGGAAATTCTGGTAGTTAAATGAAATCTCGTGTTAATTCTATCGCATTTTGGGTTCAACTTATACAAGAATTTACGAAGAAGGAGAAGCTTCTATTGTTTTATAATCATTATTTAATAAAAATTGCCCGGTGTGAATGTGTTAACAAATAAATAAATAAATAAAACCAACGAAAAACATTCAATTAACGGATTTTCTTTTTGCAGAGTATTGTTAGAGATTCTATGACCACTAGATGCTCGCTTCCTGATATTTTTCATACACATTTAATTTATGATGCAAAACATTTACTTTCAGGTCATTAAATACTGATAGAATAATGCTAGTAAATCTGAAAAAAAATCACAATTAATTGCAACATTTTTTTAATTGAATGTTTCTTACGTTAAATAATTTTGTTACACAAAACGTCTATCAGTTTTCAACATGTGTTCTAATCCACATGGAATTCAACAATATATATATATATAACCATTAATGAAACATTACCGAAACACCAACAGAAACTTGATATTATGATTTAGTAAGTAATAATTTATTGACAACGAAATTGTAACCCCAACACACTGAATATAGATATTAAATACTTATTTAAAAGAAGAAGAAATTAAATTAGCCATAAAATTGATATATATATATATGTGTGTGTGTGTGTGTGTGTGTGTACTGTAAATTAACCAAAAGAAAGAAATGTGTATGTATTGATATATAAAACACTAATGAATGTTTGGAAATGTTTGAATGTTTGTTATTTATGTGAATATTTATGCATAATTACAGTTAATGATGCTTCAAAATTAAAATTTACTACTTTAAAATTTTCTAGGCATTTTACATAAAGTAACTAAAAAGTAAATATTGATATTGTTTACCTGCAGAAAATAAATTTTATCTTCAAATATAAATATACATGTTCATGTTTCTTTTTTTTTCTTTTTTTTTTTTCTTTTTTCTTTCTTTCTTTTTTTTTTTTTTTTTTTTTGTAAAAGAATTTAATTTTTATGTAAGAACATAGTTGCCAACTTCTCGAGTTTTTTTCATACCAATATTTTTAAGTAAAATTATTTGTTTTATTTAATCGTACAATTTCTGCAATTTAATAAAGCGAAAATTTTTGTAAGCTTTTATTGGTACTAAAAAAATCGGGAGGTTAGCAACTATGCAAGAAGCATCATTTACATCCTAGTCTCCAGAGAGAGTATTTAAAAAAAATTCTAAATTAGAAAATATTTTATATTAATAACACTGAAAATAAATAAGAAAAATTCTTCACTTCGACATAATAAAGTTACCTAGTAAAAATACTTTTATACTTTTTACCTTAAAAGAAAATAACATATTATTTTTATCACTCCTTTAAATATACTGTTCAGCTTTTAGAAGATACATATTTCACAGTACACAAAATTTTGAAAAATGACTTCTATATTATAATACTAAATTTCAGATATGTCATGAAATCTAAAATCTATATTCTGGTCTGTCAAAAAATTGCATGAAACACGAGAAAAAAAAACTTCCAAATATCGCAATAAAAAATCGCGAAAAATTTAAAACTCACCGCAAGAATTCTGAATAAACTTTATATTGAAATCTATACTAATACTAGCAAGCTACGCCCGCTACGCTGGTCAATTTCTCTTAACGAACCTTTAATCAAACAAAATATTGACATTTCATAATTCACTTTTATATTTTAACAGAATAATAAGGATACTATAATTTGTGACTCGTGCTATAGTCAATATACACGTCAGGACACGTCGCCCTTATCATTATCTTTTTACGCGTGAAGGTTTCGCTATGGTACTCTATTGTGAAATTTGGTAATTTTAGAAATTCAATAGTTGAAAAATCGCAGAATCATTAGATCATTTTTCTTTAGAAATTGTTCTTAGAGCGCATTTAGATCTTATAAATAACAATCATGCCGAACTTGAAGTTTCTAGCTCCTTCAGCATCGCAAAAATCGCAATTTTAGAACGTTTTTCGCTTCTGCACCCCCCTCGGGGTAGTGGCACCGACATAAAATATAGCCTATGTTGAAGCAGGGATTGTCACCATCCATTTGCCACCATCACTTTTGAAATCTCTTTAGCAGTTCCAGACATTCCATACAAATTGTAATTTAGAATGTTTTTAGAAAATTTTTTGCTTATTTCAGCCTTTTAAATTTCGAATTTTTTTAGATTTTGTTCTTATAGAGCATTTAAATCTTGTAAGTAACGACCATACAAAATGTCAAGTTCCTAACTCCTTCATTATTGAAAATATCATAATTTTGGAACGTTTTTCGCTCCTGCACCCTCTGCGGGCAGTGGCAACGACAAAAAATTGAGCATATGTTGGAGCAGGGACTGCCACCATCCATTTGCCACCATCACTTTTGAAATCGGTTCTGTAGTTTCAGAGATTCCATAGAAATTGTAATTTAGAATGTTTTTAGAACGCTTCTTCCTCATCTCACCCTTTTAAATTGCGAATGTTTTTATAATTTGTTCTTAGAGAGCATTTACATCTTATAAGTAACTACCATACCAAATTTGATACTTCTATCTCCTTCAGTACACAAAAAATCGAAATTTTAGAACGTTTTTCGCTCCTGCACCCCCCTGGGGGTGGTGGCACCGACATAAAATATAGCCTACGTTGGAGCAGGGATTGTCACCATTAATTTGCCACCATCACTTTTAAAATCGCTTCAGTGGTTCCAGAGATTACCCCTACAAACAAACAAACAAACAAACAAACAAACAATCTTTACTACTTTATATATTAGTATAGATAAGGGGGAATTAGCCCCTTGTTCCCCCCCTTTATACTTAACAAATCAATCCCGAAAACTAATCAGAGATGCGCCTTAACACAGTGAACCAATAAACAAAATTTGAAGGAAAACGGAATAATTCTGCATGAAAAACCCATTTATATAAATTAAGGGGGGATTAGCCCCCCGATGCCCCCCCCCCTTTATACTTAACTAATCAATCCCGAAAACTAATCAGGGAAGCGCCTTAACTCAGTGAACCTATAAACAAAATTTGAAGGAAAACGGAATAATTCTGCATGAAAAACCCATTTATATAAATTAAGGGGGGATTAGCCCCCCCCCGTTCCCCCCTTTGTACTCAGCCAATCAATCCCGAAAATTATCATGCAAGCGCCTTAACACAGTGAACCTATAAACAAAATTTGAAGGAAAAAGGAATAATTCTGCATGAAAAACCCATTAATATAAATTAAGGGGGGGATTAGCCCCCCGTTACCCCCTTTATACTTAACCAATCAATCCCGAAAAGTAATCAGGGAAGCGTCTTAACCCAATGAACCTATAAAAAAATTTGAAGGAAAACGGAATAATTCTGCATGAAAAACCCATTTATATAAATTAAGGGGGGGGGGAAATTAGCCCCTTGTTCCCCCCCTTTATACTTAACCAATCAATACCGAAAAGTAATCAGGGAAGCGTCTTAACCCAAT
Source organism: Maratus michaelseni (assembly GCA_963931845.1). Classification (NCBI taxonomy): domain Eukaryota; kingdom Metazoa; phylum Arthropoda; class Arachnida; order Araneae; family Salticidae; genus Maratus; species Maratus michaelseni. The sequence continues at coordinate 221,242,986 of OZ007595.1, forward strand.
GAACCTATAAACAAAATTTGAAGGAAAACGGAATAATTCTGCATGAAAAACCCATTTATATAAATTAAGGGGGGATTAGTCCCCCCCGATCCCCCCCCCTTTATACTTAACTAATCAAACCCGTAAACTAATCAGGGAAGCGCCTTAACTCAGTGAACCTATAAACAAAATTTGAAGGGAAACGGAATAATTCGGCATGAAAAACCCATTTATATAAATTAAGGGGGGGGAATTAGACCCTTGTTGCCCCCCCCCCTTTATACTTGACCAATCAATCCCGAAAACTAATCAGGGAAGCGCCTTAACTCAGTGAACCTATAAACAAAATTTGAAGGAAAACGGAATAATTCTGCATGAAAAACCCATTTATATCAATTAAGGGGGGGATTAGCCCCCCGATCCCCCCCTTTATATTAACTAATCAATCCCGAAAACTAATCAGGGAAGCGCCTTAACACAGTGAACCTATAAAAAAATTTGAAGGAAAACGGAATAATTCTGCATGAAAAACCCATTTATATAAATTAAGGGGGGGGAATTAGCCCCTTGTTCCCCCCCTTTATACCTAACCAATCAATCCCGAAAAGTAATCATGGAAGCGTCTTAACCCAATGAACCTATAAACAAAATTTGAAGGAAAACGGAATAATTCTGCATGAAAAACCCATTTATATAAATTAAGGGGGGGATTAGTCCCCCCCAATCCCCCCCCCTTTATACTTAACTAATCAAACCCGTAAACTAATCAGGGAAGCGCCTTAACTCAGTGAACCTATAAACAAAATTTGAAGGGAAACGGAATAATTCTGCATGAAAAACCCAATTATATAAATTAAGGGGGGGGGGGAATTAGACCCTTGTCCCCCCCCCCTTTATACTTGACCAATCAATCCCGAAAACTAATCAGGGAAGCGCCTTAACTCAGTGAACCTATAAACAAAATTTGAAGGAAAACGGAATAATTCTGCATGAAAAACCCATTTATATAAATTAAGGGGGGGGGGAATTAGCCACTTGTTCCCCCCTTTTATACTTAACCAATCAATCCCGAAAACTAATCAGGGAAGCGCCTTAACACAGTGAACATATAAACAAAATTTGAAGGAAAACGGATATTTCTATGAAGAGTTATCGCATTACGTACGTACATACATACATACAGAACCGGCTGCCAAGCTCTCAGGGCTTGACAGCCAGTGTGATAACTGAAAAATCGCAATTTGAGAACGTTTTTTTGCTCCTGCACCCCCTGGGGTTAGTGGCACCGACATAAAATATAGCCTATGTTGGAGCAGGGGTTGTCACCATCAATTTGCCACTATCACTTTTGAAATCGGTTCGGTAGTTCCAGAGATTACCCCCTACAAACAAACAAACAACACTTACTCCTTTATAATATTAGTATAGATTATAAAGGAGTAAAGCGGAGTAAACCTAAATAAAGGAGTAGAGCGGCGCGTACAGGAAGCACGCATGTTTTTGGGCTCCTGGTTTTTGCAATTTTAAAACAGGAATTCCTGAGATTTTTTTTTTCAGATTTTTGAATTAACGGAAAGAGAAAAACATTTCCTATCCGTGGACATTAATTTTTCAATTGTGCGACCAACGGTTAATTAGTTATGTACTAATTAGTGTAATCAAGGGACCACGTGTTGAAAGAGCTAGCGGAAGGACACTCTCGACTTTGCGGACAGACGCTAGCAGACAGGACCGCGGGAGAAAGATGTTCGCCCGGTAGAAACGGAACAGCCACACCTGCCTTGATCAACATAGCAGCTCTTTGCAGGAAGAAATCAGCAGCAGCAGCAATTAAGGTAACTGGTACCTGGCGGGGATTGCCTATGTAAGTATAAATCTTAATTGACCATCTTTTAAACACTGGCGGCTGATGGGTACGCCAAAGCGATCTCAATTAGTGAATTAATTTACTGATTGCGGCAGTTTTGGAAGCTACATCCCCAGCCATCTCGGGTTAATTAGGTCCTTTACCTAATTGCTCATCGCGAAGTAGGCCCAGTGTTCTAACTCAAAAGTTTAGGACTCAACGAGTCATAACATCATATCAATTAGCAATCCTTAATTCAATGAATAATTCCCCCCACTCCCTTTCCCCCTCAAAAAAAAAAATAAATAAATATTTGCCCTTTGTTATTTTAATAGTAACTTAAGTCCTTAGCGTATTCAACAATCTTTTTCTCCCCCATCCATATTAAATTCAACTAACAGCCTAAACAGCAGTGTAATAATTAAATTGTAATTCCTCTCTAATCCTCCCATTAGAACAATTTAAAACTAATCTCTCCAACTAAGCATTTACATAACTAAGCTAAAGTGTAAAATCTAACCTCCCCACCCCCAGTTTTAATCTCATTTTATAGTTTAATTAGCTAAGAATCAAATAATTCATAAATATCTAAATAAAACCACGGGGAAAAAAAATTCAAGAAACTAAACAGTTTCTCAAGTACCCCCAGAATATTTTCTGTAACCATACATGTCTAACTAGACATCCAATTTACTTTAATAAGCAAATTAACAGGTAAGCGCCCTCAAAAAAAAAAAAAAAAATCTCAAGTCAAAATAGCAACAATTTCTCTATGCATAGGAAGTTTCAGTTACATTAAAGAATGCTAACATAAGTGAATTCAACATTCCAGTGCAGATTAAAAGAAGGGAGTGTCAATCATTCAATAATCCTAACTTCATTACAGCAACCACTAGCTCATTGTTGGGTGTCAATCACCCACTAATCCCTACTTCTACCAGTGATTCCCTCTCCACTTTCTAAAGCCTCAAGGCATTAATCTCCCAGATCAAACTCTTAAAGTATAATCTTTCAGTTAACCCCCCCCCCACACACACACACACCGTTAGAAAAAGATGTCTATAATTGTAATGTTATTTTCATGTTTCCCCCTGCTGGGAATAAAACATAAATAAACTAATAAAAGGGTAACTAGAAACACCAAATACAAAAAATGAAACTAAGCACACGTGCAAGTTCCCGCGAAAAAACAATGACACCAATAGACCAAAAGCGCAATGCGTCAACAAAAACCACCCAAGGCTCAAAAGGCTCAAAAACAGAAGTAAAAAACACAAAAAAAACGCCAGGAGCAAGTAGTACACCTGGAACTTCCCAGAAAGAGCAGGTAAAAAGCAAAGCAAAAACCTCCGAAAAAGTAGGAAAAACTAAACTAAAGATGACAGACATTGAGGGATTTTACGAATTGACAAAGAAAGATACGTGCGAAGAGACAGATTCAGATGTGGATAGTGTAATGACAGAGCCAGATAAAGAAACTGCGGTACTACAAGACACAGAAGTCACGAGGTTAAGAGGGGAATTAATAACCCTTTGCGACATACCAGATGGATCTAAAAAGAGATCCCTAGAGATAGAGAGGGCTATGATGGCAATAAGCTACATCAAGATGATACAATCAAAATCAACAAAGATACCAGCATCGACGTGTGAAGCCATGGACCAAGCTCTGCAGGTAGTGATAAACTCACTGACTGAGATGGAGTTGAGGGCAACACATGCCGAGGCAAAGGCAGAAGCCTTGGAAATAGTAACAGCAAAAAGAGGAACCCAACCAATGGAAGAAGAGACAACATCGCTACCAGCACAAAAGGCAACAAAAAAGACTGCAGTTGCTCACAGTTATGCACAGGCGGTCAAAGCCGCGACGGCAACCGTAATTATTCAGGCTACAGAAGAGCGGACAGCAGAGGAAGTAGAGCAACAAATAACAAATACGATAGAAAACAAGGAAGGAGTCAGGAATGTCAAACGGATTCGCAACGGCATAAAAATTGTTTGCGAAAACGCAACGGAAGCTACGAGGATAAAGGAAGCCCTGGCAGAGAATGAGGAGAGTAACAGTGGCCTGAAAGTAAAAACAGCCAATTTAAGGAAGAAGAGAATTATCATCTTCCATGTACCGGAGTCGGTGGAGCCAGCCATAATCAAGCACAAAATATGCAGAGAACTAGGCATCGACATAGAACAAAACGAGGACAAAATACAGTTGCTAAAATCGCTACGGGCACCAGCAGGGCGATTGCATATACCGGTAGCGCTCCCTGAGCCCCTGGCGGATCACCTTCTCAAGGAGAGAACGATCTGCCTGGGACTCAAGGAATGTCCGATAAAAAACTATGTGACGATCCAAAGGTGTCACAAATGTCAAGGTTTTGACCACGTGGCGCACCAGTGCAAGCAGAGTCAGTACTGCCCGATATGTGCAGGTAGGCACAAATACGAAGATTGCCCAAAAGGAAGGAAGAGGTGTATCATCTGCACTACATTTAACGAATGGAATAAGGCGCACTTACCGGCACAAATCCCTATAGACCACACGGCTCATGATGGGCAGTGCAGGGTGTACAGAAAGCTCCTCAAAATTAGACAAATTGAAATTGAACAAGGAAGACAAAAACTAACTACAGGTAATGATGTCCTAAACGACAAAATCACATTAAACACAACTAGGGGTGTGACACGGGTGCATAGGAGGTCACAGGAGGAACTTAACAACAGGCAACAAAGGACACACGAATTGAATTATGTTCAATATCAACGCCGCTAACACAGACGCGTGCCTAAGCGGCACCCAAGACAATCCAAACCTGAATGAAAATAAAAATCCAAAAGAAAACTCCAACAATAAAAATCAAGACAACATCAAACTAATACAAATAAACCTACATAACAGTCTCCATGCAACACAAACACTTATGGGATATATGGGAGACAAACAAATAAATATTGGACTCTTACAAGACTTTCACCAAAATAAAAAAACAGGAAAAATAACAGGTTTCAATAATGGTAATTGGAAAATAACAAAAACAAAAAGAAATCGATCAGCAATAGTAACTCACACAGGCACCAATCCAATAACAATAGCAGAAAAAGAATACACAACAGCAATAAAAATCGAAAATAAAAAAGAAACAATAACAATAATCAATGTATACGCACCCCCCTCAGTAGAAGACTTCGAAGATGTGCTGCAGGAGGTAGAAGACACCCTGAAAATAGCCAAGGGCGAAGTACTACTGACGGGGGACTTTAACGCACATTCTCAACAATGGGGCTATGCGAACTTAGATGACAGGGGGGTAAAACTTACAGACTTCCTCCTCCTGAATGCCCTCTTTGTACAAAACCCACCACACGCAAAAGCGTCGTTCAGCACCATGAGAGGTAAAAGGAAGCTAGAAGGATGGCCGGATCTAACAATAGCAACAGCTAAATTAGGAGAAAATATAACAGACTGGGAAGTAAGCGACGACGAATCAAACAGTGATCACAAATACATAAAATTTAATATAAAATATAAAAATACGTGTTATCAAAGACATAGATTAGAAACAAAACACGGCAAACACGCAAAATTCGAGAAGAAAATTAAACAAATCAGAAACAAATATACAAAAGAACTAAGAAAAGCAACAAATATAGATCAGTTAGACAACATAACTCTAAGATTACAGAGAGAAATAACAGCAATAGCATTCGCCTGCTACAAACATAGAAAAACTCCAGAATTAATGGCACCACCATGGTGGTCACAAGAAGTCAAAATAGCAAGAAATAGAGTAAGGGCGTTCAGGAGAAAATTCCAGGAACAACAAGATGAGGAACTAAAACACAAACAACATATAGAATATAAAAAAGAACGCGCAAAATTAAAGAAAATAGTCCAAAAAGCCAAAAGAGATACATGGAAAAAATACTGTGAGGAAGTCACTAATACATATGGCCCTCAATATAAACTGGCATCAGGCAAAAAAACAAGCCCATCACGATTAGAAAACATCATGCCCAACAATCAAGAAGTAACCGTCAAAAAGACATTAAACCACTTTCTAAACAACCTATATCTAACAGATCCATCAATAGAACATGAATTAAAACCAGAGACACCGACATTTAATGAAACAAAACCACAGCTTATAACAAAACAAGAACTTAACAGAATAATCAAAAACATAAAACAAAACAAAGCTCCGGGCTTTGACTACATAGACCATAACCTAGTGAAAAGAATACACACAGCAGCACCACAACTACTACTAACATTATATAACACATGCCTTAACTTCAACTACTTCCCAAAATCATTTAAAATAGGCACAGTAGTCCTATTTCATAAAAAGGGAAAAGATCCAAAAGAACCAAAAAATTACAGACCCATATGCTTACTACCTACACTTAGTAAAATACTAGAAAAAATAATACACGGCAGGATATCACATCATCTAACAATCAACAAATACTGGAGCGACAAACAATATGGGTTCAAACAAGGGTTATCAACTGAACACGCACTAAATAACCTAATAAAAACAATAAAGAAAGACAAGGAAGACAAATACCAAACATTACTAATAGCAATGGATATAAAGGGTGCATTTGATAATATCAGATGGCCTATTATAGCCGAAAACTTAAAACAATCACCATGCCCCACTTACTTAATAAATTGGATACTAAGCTTTTTAGAAGATAGATACGTATCCTTAGAAGAAAACGGCATTAAAGTAACAAAACAAACATTTGGCGGCTGCCCACAAGGCAGCTGTCTGGGACCACTGCTGTGGCTGCTAATAGCAGATACAGCCCTAAAGAAAAACTGGGGTAAAAATGTAAGAATACAGGCCTTCGCAGACGACTTTATTTTAATAATAAAAGCAAAAACAAAAGAACAATTAGTAAAACTAGCAAACAAAATAATAAAAGAATTTTATGAATGGGTAACGGAAAATAACCTAACGCTTAATTGGGACAAAACAGAACTACTGTACCTTAATAGAACACACACAAGAAACCTACCAACAGCAGACACATATAAAATTGAAGGAATTAAATTCAAAGAAAGGCAATTTGAAGGAAAAGAAAACATTAAGTATCTAGGTGTAATCATACATAAAAACCTAAATTGGGAAACACACTGCCAAGCACAAACAGCCAAAGTAAGGAAAGCGTTTTGGATGATGGGACAAATGGCCAAACGGGGTTGGGGATTGAAACCAAGCATCTTAAAAATATGGTATAGAACAGTAGCTGAGAAAACACTGACTTACGCAGCCTCAATATGGGGACATAAGCTAAACCAAAGAAGTAAACAAGTACTAACAACATGCCAAAGGCATTTTTTGCTGGCTATAGTTAGGGCATATAAAACTGCCCCAACAGCGGCCCTTCAGGTACTTGCTGGCCTGATTCCAATTCACCTCCAAGTTAAATACGAGGCAGAATACGGCACAATATCTCGTTTAAGAGAAACGACAGAAATACACGGAACCACTATCCACCATACAGACTATATAAAAAAGATTAATGTATGGGAAACACATCCCGCGGACACCATAGAACCAAGAATAGGCCATAATTACAAGGACATAGTAATATATACGGACGGTTCAAAATTGGAAACAGGCGCTACGGGTTCGGCATTCGTAGCTTTCAAAAATGAACAAAAAATAAAAACATGGTCAGCTCCATTAAGGAAGTACAACAGTGTTTTCCAAGCCGAACTACTGGCTATACTAAAAGCAGCAGAATGGGGAAATAGCACAGGGAAGGAATACAGCATTCGCTCGGACTGCATGTCAGCCATCCAATCACTCAGTAAACCCTTCAATGTAGTAAAATTAATCGATACAATACAAAAAACAGTAAAAGACTCAAACAATAAATTCAAAATTAGCTGGGTCAAAGCACATGTGGGTATCCAAGGAAACGAGGATGCCGACGAATTAGCAAAAAAGGCTGCAGAAAACCAAAGTAAAGAAATTCCATACCATCTAGAAAGACCGATATCAAACTTAAAAAGAAAACTAAAAGAACTCACTATCAAACAATGGCAGTTCGAGTGGGATTATGGGGAAACGGGCAGGAAGACATATGAATACTTCCCAAAAGTAGATTCTCGCAGAATCATCAGCTGCAATCTACTAAGTCAAATTTACACGGGTCACGGAGCATTCCCGGACTACTTACACAGGTTTAAGCGCAAAGACGCACCAAACTGCTCATGCGGGGAGTTGGGAACCCCCAAACACTATCTAACAGACTGCCCACTAACCCAAACACTACATCTGATCCACATCACACCGAACAACGAAAAAATATGGCGCAACCAGTTAGCGAACAACAAACAAGTACAAACAAAAGGAAGAGCAGTGATGAGATGGTTAGTAGAAAACATCGATCTCATATCACAATAAATACACCTTCCCAGCAGCGAGATACCTCAAAAGCATATCCCACTCTCAAAAGCCATCCATCTGGTAAGTATATTTTCTAATATATCTTTAAAAAAAAAAAATTAAAAAAAAAAAAAAAAAAAAAAAAGTAGCAATGGAACCTCTTTGCTACGCCAAAAAAAAATCGATTTTTTTCAGCACTAGTGAGAAGTGGAAGTCATCTGTGACGGACTGAATTTCACCAACTGATGAAGGCAAATAGCCAACAAAAAGTGAACAAAATAATTAAATGGTGAATGCACAAAGCACACCTGCCAAAGAAAGTTAATGGGGAAAAAACAGTGTCAAATCAAGTGAATACAGCCTCATAGATACATGACGGACTAACGACCACGGAACAAGCCCCACTCCATTAGTGCGACAAGTTTCTCAAACAACAAATCAACAAGTTGCACAAAATTCAAAAGCAGTGATAACAGCCATTAGGATTCAATGGACTGATCGCAAAAAGCGTATTCACGAAGGGAAAAAAAAATCAAAATCCCCAATGCTTGGGTGAGATAAAGTGACAAAGACAACAAAAATGAGTGTGCAACATCCAGAAATGTGACAACCACCAGTAACAGAAGTTACAATGTGACAACCACCAGTAACAAAAGTTAGAATGTGACAACCACCAGTAACAAAAGTTACAATGTGACAACCACCAGTAACAAAAGTTACAATGTGACAACCACCAGTAACAAAAGTTACAATGTGACAACCACCAGTAACAAATGTTACAACGTGACAAAACCCACGATAGTGACATAATAACCAGTGAAACTCTCGAAAGAAGACCAAGATTCAAAATGTGAAAACCAGCTCTAGCACAAGCTAGAGGTAAAAATATATCAAGAAAGAGACAAAAAACCAATGAATGATAGACAAAAAACAACCCAAACAGGGGCGAGCCTATAAAAACGCCAAAAAGCCTTGACAGAGACAAATACAACAAGAAGGGAAATCAGCCCATAAAAGACGCGATAAACACTACAGCGACAACCCACCATGAACGTGACAAGCCAACAGACATGGTAAATATGTAAATCTATGTACGCTAATGGCACCTGGTGCATGTAAAATCCGTCGTGGGTGCAAAGCCCTCCAAGTTACCTGTGAATAATACCTCTGGGGGTGCCTAGTCAGGTGAGGGTCTCGTCGCCTGATCAGGGTTCTAAATTACGAGACCTATTAAATCTGTCAATTCAACAAAGTTAAACAGAAGCCTTGAGCCGGCAAACAAAGATAACGGTAGCAAATCACAAGAGAGCAAGCACAGCAGCGATGTGAACAAATCAATAGTCAGGTGGATCACAGACATGCTGTGATCAGGCGATTTCCGCCCCGCACCCAGGTACTAACCCGTTAAGCTAGGCATTCATGCCGGGCAGGTAGGGGCCTGGTTAGCGGTATAAAAAAAAAAAAAAAAAGGAGTAAATCAAGTTTGTTTGTTTGTAGGGGGTAATCTCTGGAACTACCGAACCGATTTCAAAAGTGATGGTGGCAAATTGATGGTGACAACCCCTGCTCCAACATAGGCTATATTTTATGTCGGTGCCACTAACCCCAGGGGCTGCAGGAGCAAAAAACATTCTAAAATTGCGATTTTTCAGTTATCACACTGGCTGTCAAGCCCTGAGAGCTTGGCAGCCGGTTCTGTATGTATGTATGTACGTACGTAATGCGATAACTCTTCATAGAAATATCCGTTTTCCTTCAAATTTTGTTTATAGGTTCACTGTGTTAAGGCGATTCCCTGATTAGTTTTCGGGATTGATTGGTTGTGTATAAAAGGGGGGGGAACAAGGGGCTAATTCCCCCCCCCCTTAATTTATATAAATGGGTTTTTCATGCAGAATTATTCCGTTTTCCTTCAAATTTTGTTTATAGGTTCACTGAGTTAAGGCGCTTCCCTGATTAGTTTTCGGGGTTGATTGGTCAAGTATAAAGGGGGGGAACAAGGGTCTAATTCCCCCCCCCTTAATTTATATAAATGGGTTTTTCATGCAGAATTATTCCGTTTCCCTTCAAATTTTGTTTATAGGTTCACTGAGTTAAGGCGCTTCCCTGATTAGTATACGGGTTTGATTAGTTAAGTATAAAGGGGGGGATCGGGGGGGCTAATCCCCCCTTAATTTATATAAATGGGTTTTTCATGCAGAATTATTCCGTTTTCCTTCAAATTTTGTTTATAGGTTCATTGGGTTAAGACGCTTCCCTGATTACTTTTCGGGATTGATTGGTTATGTATAAAGGGGGGGAACAAGGGGCTAATTCCCCCCCCCCCATTAATTTATATAAATGGGTTTTTCATGCAGAATTATTCCGTTTTCCTTCAAATTTTGTTTATAGGTTCACTGTGTTAAGGCGCTTCCCTGATTAGTTTTCGGGATTGATTAGTTAATATAATGGGGGGGGGATCGGGGGGCTAATTCCCCCCTTAATTTATATAAATGGGTTTTTCATGCAGAATTATTCCGTTTTCCTTCAAATTTTGTTTATAGGTTCACTGTGTTAAGGCGCTAGCATGATAATTTTCCGGATTGATTGGCTGAGTATAAAGGGGGGAACGGGGGGGGCTAATCCCCCCTTAATTTATATAAATGGGTTTTTCATGCAGAATTATTCCGTTTTCCTTCAAATTTTGTTTATAGGTTCACTGTGTTAAGGCGCTTCCCTGATTAGTTTTCGGGATTGATTGGTTAAGTATAAAGGGGGGAACGGGGGGTATAATCCCCCCTTAATTTATGTAAATGGGTTTTTCATGCAGAATTATCCCATTTCCTTCAAATTTTATTTATAGGTTCACTGTGTTAAGGCGCATCTCTGATTAGTTTTCGGGATTGATTGGTTAAGTATAAAGGGGGGGGGAACAAGGGGCTAATTCCCCCTTATCTATACTAATATATAAAGTAGTAAAGATTGTTTGTTTGTTTGTTTGTTTGTTTGTAGGGGGTAATCTCTGGAACCACTGAAGCGATTTTAAAAGTGATGGTGGCAAATTAATGGTGACAATCCCTGCTCCAACATAGGCTATATTTTATGTCGGTGCCACCACCCCCAGGGGGGTGCAGGAGCGAAAAACGTTCTAAAATTTCGATTTTTTGTGTACTGAAGGAGATAGAAGTATCAAATTTGGTATGGTAGTTACTTATAAGATGTAAATGCTCTCTAAGAACAAATTATAAAAACATTCGCAATTTAAAAGGGTGAGATGAGGAAGAAGCGTTCTAAAAACATTCTAAATTACAATTTCTATGGAATCTCTGAAACTACAGAACCGATTTCAAAAGTGATGGTGGCAAATGAATGTTGACAGTCCCTGCTCCAACATATGCTAAATTTTTTGTCGGTGCCACTGCCCGCAGAGGGTGCAGGAGCGAAAAACGTTCCAAAATTATGATATTTTCAATAATGAAAGAGTTAGGAACTTGACATTTTGTATGGTCGTTACTTACAAGATTTAAATGCTCTATAAGAACAAAATCTAAAAAAATTCGAAATTTAAAAGGCTGAAATAAGCAAAAAATTTTCTAAAAACATTCTAAATTACAATTTGTATGGAATGTCTGGAACTACTAAAGTGATTTCAAAAGTGATGGTGGCAAATGGAATTATGAAATGTCAATATTTTGTTTGATTAAAGGTTCGTTAAGAGAAATTGACCAGCGTAGCGGGCGTAGCTTGCTAGTATACTATAATTTTGAAAATAGAAAATATTTTAGTACATTGGTATAGAAATTTGAAACCGAATTACTTTCACTAATGTGGAAAAATCGCTACGAAGCGCAACAAAACCAATATAACAATCGCATACAAAATTGCTAAAAATTCAAAAATCGCAGGCGCGAAATTTCAGGCAGTAGGATCAAACACTGCAACCGAAGGTATTACAAGAATATCAAAAAATGGCGCGAAAAAATGCTCAACGCGAATAAACGCTAAAAGTCGCATTAAAAAAATCGCTAAAATTTCAAAAATCATGAAGGACAAAACTTACTATATTGGACTAAAAGATTAGAGCAGATTTCTTTTTACGATTGTCGAAAATTTACATTAAAATAAAAAAAACCTCTACAAATCACAGAAAAAAATCGCAAAAAATTCAAAAATCACATTACGAATTCTGAATAAACTTTATTGAAAAGATGACAAAATATACTATACTAGCAAGCTACGCCCGCTACGCTGGTCAATTTCTCTTAACGAACCTTTAATCAAACAAAATATTGACATTTCATAATTCACTTTTATATTTTAACAGAATAATAAGGATACTATAATTTGTGACTCGTGCTATAGTCAATATACACGTCAGGACACGTCGCCCTTACCATTATCTTTTTACGCGTGAAGGTTTCGCTATGGTACTCTATTGTGAAATTTGGTAATTTTAGAAATTCAATAGTTGAAAAATCGCAGAATCGTTAGATCATTTTTCTTTAAAAATTGTTCTTAGAGCGCATTTAGATCTTATAAATAACAATCATGCCGAACTTGAAGTTTCTAGCTCCATCAGCATCGCAAAAATCGCAATTTTAGAACGTTTTTCGCTTCTGCACCCCCCTCGGGGTAGTGGCACCGACATAAAATATAGCCTATGTTGAAGCAGGGATTGTCACCATCCATTTGCCACCATCACTTTTGAAATCGCTTTAGTAGTTCCAGACATTCCATAGAAATTGTAATTTAGAATGTTTTTAGAACGCTTCTTCCTCATCTCACCCTTTTAAATTGCGAATTTTTTTAGATTTTGTTCTTATAGAGCATTTAAATCTTGTAAGTAACGACCATACAAAATGTCAAGTTCCTAACTCCTTCATTATTGAAAATATCATAATTTTGGAACGTTTTTAGCTCCTGCACCCTCTGCGGGCAGTGGCACCGACAAAAAATTCAGCATATGTTGGAGCAGGGACTGTCACCATCCATTTGCCACCATCACTTTTGAAATCAGTTCTGTAGTTTCAGAGATTCCATAGAAATTGTAATTTAGAATGTTTTTAGAAGGCTTCTTCCTCATCTCACCCTTTTAAATTGCGAATGTTTTTATAATTTGTTCTAAGAGAGGATTTACATCTCATAAGTAACTACCATACCAAATTTGATACTTCTATCTCCTTCAGTACACAAAAAATCGAAATTTTAGAATGTTTCTCGCTCCTGCACCCCCCTGGGGGTGGTGGCACCGACATAAAATATAGCCTATGTTGGAGCAGGGATTGTCACCATTAATTTGCCACCATCACTTTTAAAATCGCTTCAGTGGTTCCAGAGATTACCCCCTACAAACAAACAAACAAACAAACAATCAATCTTTACTACTTTATATATTAGTATAGATAAGGGGGAATTATCCCCTTGTTCCCCCCCCCCCTTTATACTTAACCAATCAATCCCGAAAACTAATCAGAGATGCGCCTTAACACAGTGAACCTATAAATAAAATTTGAAGGAAATGGGATAATTCTGCATGAAAAACCCATTTACATAAATTAAGGGGGGTATTACCCCCCGTTCCCCCCCTTTATACTTAATCAATCTATCCCGAAAACTAATCAGGGAAGCGTCTTAACCCAATGAATCTATAAACAAATTTTGAAGCAAATAGAATAATTCTGCATGAAAAACCCATTTATATAAATTAAGGGGGGATTATCCCCCGTTCCCCCCCTTTATACTTAACCAATCAATCCCGAAAACTAATCAGGGAAACGCCTTAACACAGTGAACCTATAAAGAAAATTTGAAGGAAAACGGAATAATTCTGCATGAAAAACCCATTTATATAAATTAAGGGGGGATTAGCCCCCCGATCCCCCCCCTTTATACTTAACTAATCAATCCCGAAAACTAATCAGGGAAGCGCCTTAACTCAGTGAACCTATAAACAAAATTTGAAGGAAAACGGAATAATTCTGCATGAAAAACCCATTTATATAAATTAAGAGGGGGATTAGCCCCCCCCCCGTTCCCCCCTTTATACTCAGCCAATCAATCCCGAAAATTATCATGCAAGCGCCTTAACACAGTGAACCTATAAACAGAATTTGAAGGAAAACGGAATAATTCTGCATGAAAAACCCATTTATATAAATTAAGGGGGGAGATTAGCCCCCCGTTTCCCCCTTTATACTTAACCAATCAATCCCGAAAAGTAATCAGGGAAGCGTCTTAACCCAATGAACCTATAAACAAAATTTGAAGGAAAACGGAATAATTCTGCATGAAAAACCCATTTATATAAATTAAGGGGGGGGATTAGCCCCCCCCCGATCCCCCCTTTATACTTAACTAATCAAACCCGTAAACTAATCAGGGAAGCGCCTTAACTCAGTGAACCTATAAACAAAATTTGAAGGAAAACGGAATAATTCTGCATGAAAACCCCATTTATATAAATTAAGGGGGGGGGGGGAATTAGCCCCTTGTTCCCCCCCCCTTTTATACTTAACCAATCAATCCCGAAAACTAATCAGGGAAGCGCCTTAACACAGTGAACCTATAAACAAAATTTGAAGGAAAACGGATATTTCTATGAAGAGTTATCGCATTACGTACGTACATACATACATACAGAACCGGCTGCCAAGCTCTCAGTGCTTGACAGCCAGTGTGATAACTGAAAAATCGCAATTTTAGAACGTTTTTTGCTCCTGCACCCCCTGGGGTTAGTGGCACCGACATAAAATATAGCCTATGTTGGAGCAAGGGTTGTCACCATCAATTTGCCACCATCACTTTTGAAATCTGTTCGGTAGTTCCAGAGATTACCCCCTACGAACAAACAAACAAGATTTACTCCTTTATAATATTAGTATAGATTGGACATCATCGTTTTCATTAGATATGAAAACTGGATTCCTTTTAGAAATAATCAAAAATCGCTGCGAAACGCAAGAAATCAGAGCAAAAATTGCATACAAAAATCGCTAAAACATAAAAAAATCGCTAAAATAACAAAAATGATGACGAAATTTACTATACTGGTCTAAAACATTGCAACTGGGATTATTTCACGAATATCAGATATCGGCGGGATTCCCGCAAAAACACTAAAAACACCATTGGAAATCGCTAATAATTAAAAAATTGCGGAGGAAAAATTTATTACATTATTTAACAGTTTGAAACCGAATTTCTTTTTACGAATGTCGAAAAATTGCCCCGGGTCGTGAAAACTCCCTCAAAAAGCAATTAAAAATCGCTAAAAATTCAAAGATAGCAGGAGACAAAATTTATTATAGTGGACTGAAACATTGTAACTGAAAATCTTTAATGAATGTCAAAAAATTGAAGCGAAATGCGAAAAATCGCCAAAATTTGCAGTAAAAATCACATTAAAAATTGCATTAAATGGCTGAAAATCAAAAAAATGCGGACGACAAAATTTACTATGTTAGGATGAAAGTTTAAAACCGAATTCATTTCACTAACGTTAAGAAATTTCTTCAAAACGCGAAAAACTCTAAAAATCGCATAAAAATATCGCAAAAATTTCAAAAATCGCAGTATGAATTTCGAATAAACCTTACTGAAAAGAGGATTTTTTTAAAATTATATTGGGGTCATTGACACAGGACCTCATTTACTAATGTGGAAAAATCGCCCCCAAAACGTGAAAAAATCTAAAAATCGCCTAAAAAATCTAATCAGAAAATCCAAAATCATTGTGCGATGTGTATAACTACAGATATAGAAGTACCTTCCTCAGAGCTGCCATTGACGACTATTTTTATATTCTTTTCTCACCGCTATTTAAGGGAAAGTAAATTTTGTAGTATATTTCTTTTGCACATATTGTCAAAATCTTTGTGAAAAAATTTTGTTTCGAGAAAGTGGTGCGAGATAGAATTGAAAAATCGTCGCCAGTGGCAGCCCCGCTTCCTGCATAATTTCGTAGCTGATCGTGCAGTGTTCTCTTCAGAACACAGCTCACAGACAGACAGACAAATTTTCTATTTTTAATTATTATACATTCATTTTTATAGACTTGGTTTTCATTATTCTTCTCTGAGTACATTTAATATTTTCTTATTTAATGTAACACAAAAAAATCTATCAAACGTATCATATATGCGAAAGTTTTAAACTCAGGACAGCTTTTGAATCCCCAGATAAGTATCCTATATCTTTACTATTATTAACCAAATAAATATAATTTCAGTTTTTTACATACATATTTGGATACTTTCTTCTTTATAATGCAATGATTCTACTTTATGTTTCACTGTTTTGCTTTTTTAAACGAAACAACAGCAATCATCATAAATTATCAAAATTTTGCATCAGTACTTTATTTTCTGGTTAAAACAGTGCAGTAATTATTTTTCTACTGAGAGATGGCTTCACATTTTCTACAGATACATAAATCTTTCAAAATATTTTTTAAACGGAGTAAATATGTTAGATTTAGAAAAGAATATTATTTAGCACTTGCGTCTTACAAAATTTAAACTGTACCTATTTTCGTACAAAAAAGGTATTGTTTTAGACGCTGATATATGTAGTATTTCTTGTAAAGTTAGGAAATTTTGATACTTTTAAAATATAGTTTATTAATAAAAGTTTTATCTTTTTACTTGCAATATTTTGAATTCAAACCGATATTTTATTTTTCATAGTATTTTTTACTTTGTGAACAAACAATTTTATAAAAAAAAATCAATCGTTAAAAAACAATCTTTAAAACAATCCATAAAAAATATAAAAAGTGTGTTTAATCCTGGTGTAAAAACTGTTGAAAAGTATATTTATATAATATTTAAAATAATAAAAAGTTTGTTTTAGGTGACTTATTCAAAACACTTGAACAGTTCCATAAATAATTCTACAAGCGTACTTCTCAGGAACATTTAGATACGCATTTTTTAAAAGTTTTTTCTTTTTACTTTTTTTTCTTTTTTTTTTTGATTATACGAAAAATTTAGAAATACTATAAGGTGAAGTTACATAATATTCAAGATATATGTTATTATGGTGAAACTGGATAAAACAGAAAAGAATGTTGAAACTAATTAATATTTCAATAATGAAGATGCAATCAACTTTGTTTTAAATAATGCATTTCTAGGCCTCCTAAATTTCACATTTTAAGCATTTAACAATGGGCCTTTATTCACAACTTTTTATTTTTACCTGAAATTAACCAAGTATTACAATTCTTCATTTACGAATCCACGACATATTTTTGGCATAACTTTTCAGAAATTCCTTTATACATAAATAATCCAAATGAATTTGTTATATGAATATTCATGATTTTATATCTAGCACGAATTATGTTTGATCTAAAACTAGTCTTGTGGCAAATACTTACATACCAGCAAAAACAAAATCATTATTCGTTAAAAAATCCATCCTATAGATGGCTTTCTTCTTTTATACCATGATCAGCATAATTATTTTAACCCTGTGTTCTATACGTTCCAATTCATAACACGAAAACTTTTTTTTTTTAATTTACAAAAATGACTAGTCTTGAATAAAATAACTGATATATCTTCTACTACTATCTTCCTGTTTTACTACGGTTTTCATTTGTTATTCATTAACAAATAAATTTATTATTAGTAACAGTAGCATTGTGAACTTATTATGCCTTATTTAGCTTAGTTGGAGGAATCCTGATAATAAACAAGGCTATTTGTAAATACTGGTAGCAAAATGAGAAACTAGTCGTGACTCCTCAGGTTGTTTTTTCGTAGTTAGGATTATTGATTGCATACAAATATAACAAATAACACCATTCAATTCAAATCAACAATTTTTTGATTCAAATAAAATGTATTTTCATGCATTCACAAAAAGATGAACGGCTTTAAATATTTCCCATTTCATTGTGGTTTGAAATGTAAAAATTTAAGAAGCATATAATGGGATGTTACTTATATAGTTCCTCAGATTTGTTCCTCAGATCTTGTTACAAATTATTTTTATTAGACGAGCACAAAAAGAATTAACTATATACATTCTGTTTTAAAAGTTCCCAGAATTGATAAATAAAACACAAAAAACTAATTATTTAACAAAACTTATTTTGTCGCTGTCAAAGCACGCTGCATCGAATTCAATACAACTATGCCAAGGCAGGATCCAATCCTCCACACATTTTTCATAGGCAGATTGGAGTTACGGCCATTAAATTCTTGAACGAATTTCCTTTTATGTACTCAATTCACTTAAAAAGCCTTCCTCGAAGTTTCAATTTTAGCTTCAGAAACAGAAAAAAGTCACAAAGGGCCATATCAGGCGAATTATGCTGCTTTCATGAAAATGTATTCTATAGAATACGGGTACACCATGACTTTAGCGACCGGCTTTTGGTGCTCTTTTTGGACAAAATTGAGCTCTTTCGGAAACAATCGTGCGAAGACGCATTTCATGCTCAAACTATTAGTAATAACGTTATGAACGGACTTAACCCTTTAACGGACATTGGTTTCCCTACGAAAACCACAGAATTTTAATTACGAAATTCAACACTGACAACAGAATTTTAATAGAAATTTTTTCCATTTATTATGTATGTGAAATATCGCTTTTTTATTATATACAAATAAATTTGCTTATAATTTCCGGTGTCAATCATTTATTTCAACATTTTAGCAATTAAAGTGCTTTATCCGTTAAAGGGTTAAAAGATATGTTCACCTCTTGCATCGACTCTCTAAAACTCATACGACGATTTTTGAACACCAGCTTTTTGATTTTATCGATGTTTGATTCGTTCGTAGACATTGAAGTTCTGCCAGAAATACACAAATCAACTACCACTTCTCTATCCTCTTTGAATGCTTTATACCGTTCATAATCCTGTGTTTTTGAACGTACGATTCACTGTATGTCTTCTGTAACATTTTTCAGAGTTTCGACACATGGAATTCCGTTTGAAAACAAAGACAAACGTTTTGTTCAGCTAATTTTTTTATTGTAAAAATTGCGAGGTACTGTAAAATATTACTAAAGAAACAGCTGGTGTCAACACACTACATCTTAGATGTCGCTCAAAATCTACGTTGTAATTCTTTACACCGGTAGAAACTTACAAAAAAAAAAACGCGTAATGTATTTTTTATATGCACGTCTTTAATTTTAAATCCGGGTACCTTTAACGCAGAATGCATAATGATACTTAAATACCCACAGGTAGATTTATAACTTACAGCTGCACACATTATGCTCGCATTGTATCAAATCAAAACATCTTGTTTTTCGAGAAATCGTGAAAGTCATTATAAGCATAGCTGCCAACTTTTACGCTTTTTGGTTACCACTAAAATTTAATAGGCATTTTTTACTTGAGTAATCGCACGATTTTGTCGATTTATTAACATAAATTTTACTATACAATTTTAGTGGTAGGAAAAAAGCGTAAAAGTTGGCAGCTATGTTATAAGTGATATTAATTTCAGAAATAGTGAGGGTTTTAAGTGTTTTTTTCTACCTTTGATATTTCGAATGTTATTTTTAGCTTGCTGATATTTTAGTTGACCTCTCAGAATGGTGTTTTGCTTTGTTACAAAGTCAGTTTAAAACAACAGTTCTTTTCAGGCTTTATCAATAATGTGGTTATGAATACTTTCTCTTTTACTTTTAATACCCATAAATCAAATTAAAATTCTTTTGAACAATGTAATTGTTAAACTGAAAATTAGTGAAAGTATTTTTCTGTTTTTAGAAATTCTAAAATGAAGCACATATAATTTTAAAATATTGATTCACTTATACGGATTTTATACAACGCTCCTTATTTATCGAGAAATAGGGGGTCTAATATTATAACGCAACTTAAATACCGTAATTTCCGGCCTCGTTTCCGAGTCAAACAATCGTGTTTGACGCGGAAATTTTATTTTATAAAACGTAACTTATTAAATCGCTGTAAACTTATTAAATCACATCAATTGTTGCATAAAATTTTTGGGTCGAAACATGATTGTTTGATCCGCGGATTATAGGCCGAAAATTTTGGTATTTAACACTGTTATTCCTTTGGTAGAATACGTTCTAAAAATTCAGGAAATCTAAATTCTTAGCAGAAAATTTCGATAGTAAATTTAGGTTTATTTAATAACGAAATGTTTGATATTAAAAGAAGCAAATATTGCTAATTTAAATTTCTGGGATGAATATGGAATATGTGAATTAAAAAATCTACTTAACCCTTTGAGGGGCGGTGGTATATATTATATACCACCTAATTTTAATCTAATTCAAACCAGAAACTTTTAATTAAATTTTACTTTTTTAACTTTGACGGGAAAACTTGAAAAATTGCTTTTCCTTATTTTGAACTAAATTCTTTAATAAATACCGGTGAGAATTTAACGTTACAGGAACACAATTGCTTGCCCCTGAAAGGGTTAATTGGAAACAGTGGTTGTAGCATATGTGCTACCATGGGCATTAGAGGGTTAAGTTGTGTTATAATATTTGACCCCTATTTATCGAGAACTAAGGACCGTTGTATAAAATCACTTGAACTTGAAACTAAGGGGCTTCTACCCTACAACATATATAAAAATATTCAAAATATGTGATTACCAAGCTTGGCACTTCCTTGTTAGACGCACTTATCAAACAACTCTCATTCCGGAAGAAGTCGCGCATACCCCGGATATGAATGGTTTTTACTTTGTCACCAATAAATACAAATAATAATCGTTACCTTATTTAGTCGAACTCAATTATTACAAATTATCCGATAAAGTTAGTTGAAAATTACTTTTCGAAAAATAGTGGTTACAATCGCAAAAACCGTACGCACCCTGGGAATGTCACACTCGGTGCGAGTGCTTCAAGGTTAACAACATTTAGTTCCTACTACCCTAGTCTCTATCACAATTTACATAAATTTCCATTTATATTTTATTTTACGTCAGTATTATTGATTGATTGTTGTTTGTTATTTTTATTGTATCCTAGAGTTGAGTGCATGAAATTCTAATCTTAAACGTTTTTTCGACATCTTCTAGCAACAGAAAAGATAAATTCCACCATAAATATGATAGCCGACAAAATTTCATCACAGTTCTTAATGCGATAAAAGAAACATAATCATAAGAAGAATCGCATAAAAAATCCGCCTAACATTTTTTCTTCATTAATTAAAGATTGTGGTGAATCTATTATGCTGTATCGGTAGCGTATGTAGGGTAGAGCAAGGAGCCTCAGGAGCAACACAGAGAACTAGCACCTTAAAACCTGGATATTAATGGTTTTTTATTAGCATTAAAGGCTGTTCTTTAGCGTATAATGTACCCAAAAACCACTATGGACTTATGAGAAAATTTCTCCTTGAATTTTTAGCCTAAAGGTATGGTGGTATTGAGTTGTTCGGATAGTTCCTTCCGTTTCGGAAAGTTTGTTCGTACCGGAAAATTCTATTACTTAATTATTAGACATGAATTAATTATTACACACATGAATTAATTATTAGACCATACATTTAGCTAATCCTAAATGTATGGTCTCTGCAAGGAGTCATTTTTTAAAAATTTATTGAGATTGGTTTGAAACCTCGGTAGGTTTCGTCTGTCGTTTTTTGGATCTAATGGAATTTTTTTTATTCACTTTTTTTTTCTATTTTTGTTATACTTCTATGTCATTATTATATTAACTTTTAAATTTCTCACGGCTCCCTCTTGCCTCGCAAGTCAATTACCTTTATCCTGGAAGTTCAGTTGGTAAGCAACTAGGTATTCCATGCTGCTAACTACATTGTTCCATTGATGTTTGAAAAGCTCCTTCCGTTTTGGAAAACCAATTCGTACCGGAAAATTCTGCCCGTCAATGAATAGAGAGCTTGAACTTGTCATAACAGGTATGCAAGTTCGGCAAAAATAGAAAAAAAAAGATTCCGTTATAAACTTAACACATTCGCTGCCGACATAAAATTACCGAATTGTATTTTATTTAGACAATTCAAATTCACACCAGAAAATAGTAACAGCAATATTTACTTCATTTAATTACACGCATTTTGCGGATACATTAAATAAAAATTGTTCTTTCGTAATTTCTGTTCCGAATTTATAATTTTAGATTTAGAGATTCTCTGCGGACCACGCGCAGGCGCGTGATTGGCGGCAAATGGGTTAAAAACATTTATTGTACACAGTAACATGTATGGAAGTAATTTTATATTATGATACATATTTGTAAAAAAAAAAGATTAGAAAACCACTTTGATATAGAGGAAAAAGAAAATTTCAAACAGAAAATTCCGAGAGCTTCATTATCAGCAGAATTAAAATTCTACAATCAAATTTTAAAAAGAGGCTTAAAGTTCAGGCTCTTAGAAAGTAAATGAGTGAATGTTTGATGTATATAATTTTATAATATACAATACATTTCTGAATGATTTCGAAATTTATATTCTAGTAAAGTATATTTCATGTGAATACAGATTAATATGCTTTAACCCTTTCCGGCACAGACAAATTCTGTTCGTAAAATGAGAAATTACTGACTGACACCGAAATTTACAAACGACTTAAAAAAAAAATAAATAAGAACTCCTTATTTTAAGCTTTTAATGTAGAAACAAAATTTTCTTAAAATATTCTTGGTGCCGTATGCAAGTTTGGAATTAAAACTAGGTGTGGCCGGAGTGGGACCACTGTGCCGGAAACGGTTAAATAAACAATTCTCAGATAAATTATTAAATTTTTTACCACATATAACAATCGTACGTTATGCACATATTTTAGATTTTAATTACAGCGAAAAATTGCAAAATATTGTGTATAGCAATTTTAAATGAATGCTTTTATTAATTTATATTAGAATGTAACTGTTGTAAAAATAATTAACAGTTTGTATCACTAAAATGCTTCACAATTTGGAAAATTGTGAGTCCCTTAATTAATTTTTTAAAGATATCGTGTATATTTTAACTCGGGAGAAGTCGCGCATACCTAGATAATGAATGGTTTTTACATTTTCACCAATAAATACAAGTAATAATCGTAACCTTGTTCAGGCTGAGACAATTGTTACAAATTCTATGATAATGTAAATTGTAGATTACTTTTCGAAAAATAGTGGTGACAATTGTAAAAACAGTACGCACCCTGGGGTATGTCATACCCCGTGCGACTGCTCCCGGGTTAAATGATATTTTCTACTTTATAAACCATTTTCTGAATAATACTTAGGTCTAAAACTGAGGGAAATGTTTTAAATGTAATAAAATTGCAATGAGTATTCATAATATTATAAAGTAATCAAGAAGAACAATTAAGCGATGGATTTGTTAACAATGAGGGGTTTTTTAGTTTGAAAAGTAGTTAACTAAATACCAGTGATAGTGATGCCTTAGAAGATAGAAGAGTAGATTAACCAACAAAACAGGGTGCTGTCATTACATCCAATGTTAGTGTGTTTTCAATCATAATGCCATTAGTGACAATGGAAGAAGAAACTTCATATCGTACTTTCGTGCGTATAAGCCGCAATTAAAATAAGTCTGCTTAAAACCTGTAATTTTATTTAATAAATGAAGTCAAACAAGTACCAAGTAAAAATAAGCTCCGTTAAATATTATATAAAATTTTTGGTCAGAAGCACATTTGTTTGAGCTGCGACTTCCACGCCGGAAATTACTGAACACAGGATATTACTATCGTTGTCTTAATATGATATTTCTTCTTTTAAGTGTTAAATGTTTATCTTTTCAATAGAGAATGTATGATTTCTTTTTTTCATAAATTATCTGTAAAGAAAATGCAAGCTATAAATAAAACCGGTGGAAAAATGCGACGTGTTCATACTGTAATACAGTAATCCCTTAACATTCGCGGTTTCAAGATTCGCGAGTTTTGATTATTCGCGAACATGAAATTGCGGATAACTTAACATTCGCGAGAATCTGACTTGATTATTCGCGATTTTTTAAAAATTATATCTTTGCTTTTCAGAAATTACATTAGTTAAAGATTGTTTCCCCTGTGTTTTCTCAGTGTGTATTTACAAATCAATTTTCAGTTGTCTAGTGAAAAAGGAGCGAGGGTTGTAGGAAAACAAAATAATAACAGCGGAAGAATACTCATTGCAATGGGGATATTACAAGTGGTAAGTCAACGTCATTTTCAATCTATTAATTTAAAATGGGCTTCTGCAGGTTCTCGTAGGGATTGAGCTGAAGCTGCACACATTATCATATCTTTGCGAATAGAGAGTCGAAATTACTTTATTTAAAAGAAAAAAAAAACCTTTTAGCCTTTTAACCCTTTTTTACAGCTAAAAAAACTTTTTAGCTGTAATTATTTCTCCAGTCAGTTAATTTGAACTATCTTCATTAAATAAATTTCATAAATATGAATATGTGTGTACATTCATACATATATGTTATGCATAACGTACTGTTAATACCTATATCCTTTTGTTTTCTTGAAATACTGTACCACTCTAATTAAAATTTTATAGAACGTTATTCCTTTTTCAGTGCAGAGAGATAGACTCAATATTCACGGATTTGACATTCGCGAGGTTTTCCTGGAACGTAACCATCGCAAATGTTAAGGGATTACTGTATTTCAGATTTTTTTGCTCATAAGTTTTTTTTAAATTAATTTTTAATTAACTTCATTTTTAAATCAAACAAAGTTGTAGGAAGAAGTATCTACATTCATCTAACAGGCGTCTAAAATCACTGATTCAAAACACCACCAATACTACAGGACACCGCACCGCCTAGGATACATAGTGTGGAAAATGGTTTTACCGCTTTTTAATTCAAAATGTTCGAATTCAAACCGAAAATTCTGAAACAAGAATTTTTACTTTAAGAAGTCACGAAATATCTGTCTTTAAGAAACGAAAATAACATTATAGGGAATTTCTGGTATGAATGCGAAATTTCGGAACTAAAAAAAAGCCAAACTGGTAATGCTTTAAAAAGTGCTAAAAATTGTACGCGCAACGATGCGGTACAATAACAGGGCGGTCGCAGCGACATCTGCTTTAAAATAAATTTACCTCTAGCAAAAGTAACCGTTTCATTATTGACAACATGAACGTGATTTCTGTTAATAAAATCTTCTTGTAAGTGTATATTTCAGATGTATCTGATTTTGAAGTTAGTTCTTTATCATATCAGGGATTTAATCTTTTCCACTCTTCTAGCAGAGATTAATCCTTTGGTATGTTAAATAGGGATAGTTTCTCGTTTTCTGTCTTGTATCGAGCACTCCAACCAGGCACAAAAGAATGCGTATCACGTTTTTTGGCCATGATCAATATCATTAATTTTCAAAGCTTATGAAAATCACTATCCAAATCGAAGGAAATAGGGTATAATTTAATTATTTGAAATACTTAGGACCAGATGAAACGTTTTCTCAGTTCGATTGGTATACAATGTTTGCGTTGAAAAGAACTAGCAGACAGTAGCGTAGCTAGAGAGGGGAGTCCAAATGCTCTGGAAACGAGTATTATTGTAAAGTTTTCTTCGCCTTCAATATCGCAGAAAATTCTCCAATTAGATAAGGCAAAAATATTTTTTTATAAAATTAGTGGTATCCAAAGCATTTGGACCTCCACCCTGATTATGCCACTGCTAGAAGATGTCACTGCGAAAAACATCTTTAAGTTCTTAATGGATCTATGTAACTTGACCCGCTCCTGAGCTATGGACTTCATTCCTGGTATGAACATCATTCTTTCATAAAGCATCATCTTCACTGGCCAGTGTCGCGTTGGAGGTATGTCTCCGGCAGTGAACTGCCTGTAACGTAAATAAAGATAGTTTCACTTTAGCTATCAACACCACTTTTCCGTACTAAAATATTTGTTTTATATAAACGAAAAATGTCTGCCAATTAATTAAGTAAAGATTACAATTAAAAATTAGTAGTGTCCAAAAGCTTTTAGTAACGAAACAAGCAAACTTTTCTTGCCCGCTTTATTAATTGGCACACATTTTTCGATTATATAAAACAAATATTGTAGTACGGAAAAAGTGGTGTATCGTTCCTATTTTTAGTTTATGGTGTCGAAAAAGCCCGACAGTTAAGAGGTCAATTAGTTTTCTTAAAATTCGCTAATTACAAAATAAATTTCAAATTCATTCATTTCCGCTTGCAAATCGGGAACAGGTGTTCCTTCCTTTAGTCATTTTGATAAAAAAGATGGCATTTTCCAAGCGATTTTTAAGTTTTCATTCATATCGTGTGTAATTGTCAAAATATTAAAATTCTGAGACTCAGGACACAGGTGCATCAGAAGAGGCCTTAGACTATCATCACCTAAATTTTTAGACTTCTATGTGCGCCAGATTTTACTAGCCATATCAGACATAGACACACGCACACACACAGAACGAAACTTTCTTTTATTAGTATAGATAATAACGTTCAGAAAATGCATATTTTTTTCCCTCGAAGTTTATCTATTGATAAATATTCATTGCAAGTGAAACAATAAACATAATTAGGTTCAATATTACGACATGGATATAGCCTATAACGTCTAAAAATATCATGTAAAAATATATTTTAGTTAAACAGATATCTTTCGCGCAATTCTGAAAAATAACTTTTGAGAGAAATCCCTTTAATACACATTTAATTATCAAAATTTCTCTTGAATTAGATTATTTTATAGTCTGTTATGAGAATATCCTATGTTGAAGATGCTTTTTTTTTAAATATTAAACAATTACACAAATATATCAGATGAAATATTGTTGACCGGTGATGTCCTATGAAAATGATGAAGCCCCGCCCTCTTCTTTCAGTATAATGAGCTTAGGTTTCCTAGGTTCACTTAAGAATAAAAAAGTCCCAATATATGGATTTAATATAAACTTTGTTACAACTGAATGGAACAACACTTACATACGTGGAACTAGGTAGAATTAAGAGCACGTCTTCGTCGATGGCGATTCCTTAACCCTTTTTATCCTGACGGTACTTATAAGTACCACTTTAACACCTTCGCGACGAGCGTCTTTTACCTGAATTTTTAATCTGTTACCATCGGTTTTTCAAATGAGAAATTTTCACCTAATTGAATCGCAAAAATGCTATGATTAGATAAGGAAAACTTTACAAAAAAAAATAATAATAATAACTGGTGGGAATAATCGAGGATTCTGAGCATCTAAAAAGTAGCTGGAAAATTAATTCAGGATATAAAGGGTTAAGAAAAGGTAAAGAATTATTGTCGTACAAAGAAACGTCTCTTTTTGATGTCGAAATGTAACGATAGTGTTCCGAATTAGGCCCTAAGAGAATCTCAGCTAAGGTGTATGCTTTTTGCGAGCCATTAGTGGACGCATCAATGACTTTTTAACCCTTTCCGGCACACGCAAAGTCTGTTCGTAAAATGAGAAATTACTGACTGACACCGGAATTTACAAAAGATTTTTTTAGAAAATACGAACACCTTATTTTAAGCTGTAATTAGAAACAAAATTTTATTAAATATTCTTGGTGTCGAATGCAAGTTTGGAATTAAAAATAGGTGTGCCCGGAGTGGGACCACTGTACCGGAAAGGGTCAATCAAGGATTCTTTAGAGTACCTTTTTTTTTTTGTCATAACTAGTGTAATTCTGGGAATTTGTTTATGCAATTTGTTTCAAAATACGCTTAAAATACTACTGTTTTATGCACACGTTCTTCAACAAATAGAATTTTTAGAAAATTTTAAACATGGTTCGTTAGCTCTTACCACTATTTTTAATAGAATTTACCGACTTACCGTAATTTCCGGCGTATGAGCCGCACCTCAAAGAGTCGTTTTTCGACCCAGAAATATTATTTTATAAAATGTAACTTAAAAGATCGCTGTAAATATTTAACTACAATTATTGAATAAAATTTCTGGGTCA
Source organism: Maratus michaelseni (assembly GCA_963931845.1). Taxonomy (NCBI): domain Eukaryota; kingdom Metazoa; phylum Arthropoda; class Arachnida; order Araneae; family Salticidae; genus Maratus; species Maratus michaelseni. Next base: position 221,271,089 of record OZ007595.1, read on the forward strand.
AAAAACGACTCTTTGAGCTGCGGCTTATACGCCGGAAATTACGGTATTTAAATGCAAAAATGTATTACAAATCCTAGAATTAAAGGAGACAACTATAATTTCTCCTATTTAAATATTAAATAGAAAATTTCTGTAAAAAAATTGTGGTAAAAACGTACGAATCCCTGTTAAAGTATTTTTTACCCTTAAGAAAACTGTCAGCCGGTTAACCCCTTGAAGGGCACCGGTATATTATATATACCACTTAATTTTAATCCCAAAATGCCACAATGACACCAGAATTTTATAATCAAATTTTGAATTAAGGTACATGAGGAAAAGCTTTTACTTATTTTAAAATACATTCGTTCGTGAATCCTGGTGTCAATCATCCATTTCAATATTTTAGCTACAAGTGTATTTTGCCCCTGAAGGGGTTAAACTGGATTTTATAAACGCATCCCCTGGGCAATATACAGCATGCTCGTAAAAAAAACTCCTCCTATATATGAATCCCTATCGGCCATCTGCTCGACTAATCGAAAGGAAATTTCAGAGATTATTATTTGAAGGCATGCGCGCGAGATCGTTATGATTTAAAACAATAGAACTCTGGTGGTTACGGTTACAGTGAAAAAAATTCGAAATTTTCGAACAGGAACATCCACCTTTTTCCTCCGCAGATTCATCAGCGTATTGAAAAACCATAAATGGCGATAAACGTATAACAAAAATTGCCGGCGTAAAACATTTGAAAAGAAGATATCTAATTTAACCCATTTATGCCTAGCGCCAAATTTTGTGACGCCTTAGTAAAATGGGAAAAAAATGTATTTCACGCCCCTTTTTTTTTTACAGAAATTTATTGTCTTATTTTAATATATGACACCAAATTTCTATTTAAAAAAAGTGGTGTGAAATGCACTATTTCCCATTTTACTAAAGCATCGATGCTAGGCATAAATAGGATAAGCATAAAGGACCAATGACAACACAAGAGAGAAGCGGAAAAAATATTTTGTTAGAATTACCTGTTTTCAACATGCCCACCTTCGCAGAACACAACACATTGCAACGTGAGATTTTTGACAACATTGGCCAACATAGCATCGCTGGAGGAATATGGACAACTTCACGTATTATTGCATCTTTCAATACTGACAAATCTGTTGGATTTCATGTGTGCACCTTCGTTTTTAGATAAACCCATTAGAACCATAAATCTATCGGAGTGACATCGGGGGATCGCGATGGAAACGAAACTTCAAAGTTACGGGAGATGACTCCATCACCAAACTGCTTTTGCAGTACTTGTCGAGCACATGTCGCGACGTGTGGAGGAGCACCATCTTGCCTCCATATAATGTCATTAACGGCATTTAGCTGCTGCAATTCTGGAATTACGTAATTCTGCAACATCGTTGTATACCGAACACTTGTGATGGAGCACGTTTTCATACCTGTGGTACTGTGGAAGTGATCTGTTCAAAGAAATAGGGACCGAGAAACGAATGTGTCTGCGATGCCGCACCACACAGTCACTTTTGCTTTGTGTAAAGATGTGGTGTCACATTATGAGAATTTTCGTCAGCCCAGAGAACGCAGTTCTTGGAATTTACGTTACCTGTTAACCCTTTCAGGGACAAAGCTCTTCCATTGCTAACATATTGAAATGGATGAACGGCACCGGAATTTACAAACATGTTTATTAGGAAATATGAAAAAGGCTATGTTTTACATACGTAATAAACAAAAAAAATACACCAAATTTCTGGTGCCATTGTGGCATTCGGTAATTAAAATTAAGTGGTTTCATAAACGTACCACCGCCCTTGAAAGGGTTAACTCTTCTTTGCATGAGTTTTTCTTTTACAATTGTGTTTTTTATACATATATTAAATATTAGACACCAGAAATTTTTAGATAGATTTTTAACTTTGTTCAGCAACATAGTTCACCGACATCAACTGTTCGTCAACAGGAAATTTACTGGATTAATATTTCTATATAAGTATAGTGGTGGCGAAGAAGTTGATTTATTTATATAGCATAATCTTTAGGACTGTGGTTTTCGGTACATCTAAATTGCGGGCAATACTTCTTGTAGTATACAATGGACCTGCAGTAATCGTATTGTGCACTCCTGCATGGACGTCAACATGAACAGGGTCACGGTCATCACATGTGCATCGAGTTTCTTTACACTACTTTACCAAATCACGTACAATTTTTAGGGAACATGGGACGCTTCATAGCTTATGATTTCGCCGATAAACTCGCACTGTTTCGGCAGCATTTTCTCAGTTCAAATAAAAGAGCTTTAGCAATTCACCTCGTTGTTTCCCACAAGTGTCATCTTTTTGGCACGTTCGAACACCTGATTGAAGAAACAATCTTCCCACACTGTTTATTAAAGGTTTTCCGCATGGAATGTTTTGCACATGGTGTTGTGTGATTAGCGCTTCTGCTTTCTATCCCTGTGAATTAAGTAAAGTGCATCAATGCACCTCTTTTCTGTGTTGGAATTGATCCTTTACAATGCTCTTCTTTAAAAATGTTTTACGGCGACAACTTTCGTCATACGTGTATAAAACCAATGCCATTTATGGTTTTTCAGAACACTGTTGAATCTGCGCAGCAAAAAAGTGGGAGTAGCCAATTGTGTAGAAAATTGTGAGAACTAACTCTATTGTTATAAATAATCACGATCCCGAGCGCATACCTTCAAATAACAAAGTCGGAAATTCCCCTTCGATTGGTTTAGCAGTTAGGTCGCTAGGGACTCACACACCGAGGAAGCTTTTTATGACCACCGTCAGCTTCCTTACGATCCTCAAGTTGTCATTGTAGACAACTCGCTTACTTGAAAGAGATGTTCTGAATGTGTATAAAACATGTTTAGAGATTTTTAGTTTTTTCTGTATCATATGTTTCGAATATTTTTTCCGGTGTCAGTTAAAATAATTTTGAATTTAGCCTGTCACGTATAAATAACAAAATATGTATCGCATCAAGTAAAAATAATTCCGAATTTAGCTTGGCAGGTATAATTAACAAAACATGCATCACATAAAACATTTTTATTTTACAGTTATAATGTCTATTTAACCGTCTCAGGGACAAAGCATGTTTGTTTCTGAAATGTTGATATGATTCAATGACACCCGAATTCACGAACATATTTATTTGAAAATAAGTAAACGGTACATGAAAAGACCAAATGTAATTCCGAAATTCTGGTACCATTGTGGTATTTGGCGATAGAAATTAAATTAAATGGTATATATAATATCGTCGCTACCATGTCAAACTGTCGAATGTGAAAAAAAGCATTTTTTATTACTTTTAAAAATTGGCCGATTGTCACCACTGAATTTTAATAGTATTCTTCACCAGGGTTGCCTTTTTGGCCTGCTTTTTCAGTCAAAAATTCCGAATTCATATCAGAAATTCCAAACAGGAATTTTTGTTTTATGTAATGACAGACATTTCGCGATTACTTAAATTAAAAGTTTTTCTCTCAAACTTTCCGGTATGAATTCTGCATGTATGAATAAATAAGGAGGCTAAACTGATAACCCTGTTCTTCACATAAAATTTATTAGTATTCTTACTAGGAAAAGAATTCTAACAAAATTTTGTGGTGACAATCGGCCCATTTTTAAAAGTAAGGGAAAATGTATTTTTCTACATTCGATAGTTTGACATGGTAGCGACTATATCTCACCAACAAACGCCCTTGAAGGGGATAAATTATTGGAAACATTTCACTAAGACAATCAATGAAATTGTTACTTACTTCATAAAAGTGTCATATAAAGTTACTGCATTCAGAATTTCTCTTAATATTTTAAAAAAATTTAATCATTCAAATATTTATTTTTTGGTGATGCAATTCAGTGTATTCATCATATATGTGGGTGCGTACCTTTTTACCACAAAATTTGAAAGGAATTTCTCGCCTATTTATCTGCAAAAAAAATATTGTAATTCTGAAGTTAAATGTAGGGTATGTATTCCGCGATTTAATATAAAATAGACATTTTTCAATATAAAATAATGGTGCCAGATTCCTTGGAAATTCTAAGGTGTGTTCGAAAATAGGTAACATAATTTCCTTTCTCTATGAATTTACAATTTTTACTAGATGAAACGAATTTCATAAGACGGTTACTGCAATAAAAAGTCAAGTGGACTCAATTTTAAATCAAGGTGCTAAGTGGGTGTTACAGATTTTTGATATCCCTTAATATAACAAGGGGGTCTACTCAGGTCCCCAAAATGTTATTTTTGGTGATCCTGCCGTATTTATAACTACTTTACTGCTGATTTTTGTATGTATCCAAAATCGGATTAACATAAATAGTGTGTCATTTTGTTTATAAATTGTTCTACAAAATTAACGTAGAAAAAAAAAGTGGGGTCCCATCAGGACCCCACGTAGTATTTTATGTTACAAATTCTGAATACTGTTAGCATTGTTCTTTGCAAATTCTGAAGGTTAGAAATTTTGAGAAATGCCCAGTAAAGGACTGTCAAAAGATGCAATTCGTCAGCTGATGAATGATAGTGATTTGAGTTGAAGAGGGCTAGCGAAATCTCATGCAAAGAAGTCTAAAAGTTTAGGTGAGGATAGTTCAAGGCCTCTCCTGATGCACCTGAGTCGCAGAATTTTAATATTTTGAAAATTAACCTGAATATTAATTAAAAACCATTTTAAGCATCGCATCAAAAACTTATTATAACGCGCTTTCAAAATGGCTATTTTTATCGTAACCGAAAAGAAATTACCGTTTTGATAATTCCAGACAATGAAATATTCTCATTTCCAATTATCCTCGAATATTAAAACACCTATTTGAGGTCTCGATTCGAAACTCGCGCTTTATACGTTGATGATTTTTCTGATTCCAAAAATAAAAAAAATTGTGAAAGTGAGACTAAAAGTTTTCACTATTTCGGCCCAAAACTGACCAGATGCAAATCAAATTGACCCAGACGGAAAAGAGGTTTTTGTAAATGTTTATTTACACTGACGGAACAAACAGAGATTAAAAAAACAACTCCGCGTACTGTGGGGGGAGCGCGACTTTTTAATAAATACCGTAATTTCCGGCGTATAATCCGCAGCTCAAAGAGTCGTGTTTCGATCCAGAAATATTATTTTATAAAATGTAACTTAAAAGATCGCTGTAAATATTTAACTACAATTATTGAATAAAATTTCTGGGTCGAAAAACGACTCTTTGAGCTGCGGATTATACGCCGAAAATTACGGTACCCCATTTAGTGAACCGCATGTTCTAGCGGCGGGTTTATTGTTATTTCACACCATTTTAAGTATATACATATCTAATAACCCGAATTCAACAGAACTAATTCCATTTAACAAATTTACCTTTTATACCCCTTTCTAATGTCCACATTACCATATATGCTACCAGGGTCTGATTAACGACGGGGCACATTTCCACCATTAAAATTTAATAGAAATTTTCGTCTTATTGAAACGCTCTATTCATGTAAAATTACTGCCATGAATAACGAAAACATATCTATTATTTTTTACTGGTGGAAATCTGCCCCGTTGGTAATCAGATGATACCACCAGTTTTACAAGTTAAACGGATTTTTTTTTAATTCCGATATTTCCAATTCATACCAGGAATTCTAAATAATAACTTTTGCTTTACTTAATGACAGTTATTCCGTGAATAAATAAAAGGAAAATTAATTACTACTCGAAATTTCCGGAATTAATTCGGAATTTCCAGCATACAATCTACCAGGAGAATAGAAGAGTTAATTCCTTTCTGTTTATAATTAAGTATGGATTTTTAAATTTCAGAACATAGTTAAAATAATCGCTCTTTTTTCCTGTTTAAATAAGCGACATAATTAAGTAATTCCGTGTGTCTTTAGGAAAATGACGTGTCATTTATGATAAAAACACTTAGAGTCACAAATGTTATTGAACTTCCATATTATTAAATGACAATGACAGGCATATTAACGCATTTGTTCCGAGAATTATTTCTTAGTATTCTTTGAATTTTAAGCACATAACTCTTTCCTTTGTTGTCTATTATTAACCCCTTAATCATCCCACCCGTTAAGTGTAGGCTACTTTTTTTTTAAATTCCTAATACTGAACACTTACATTCCGATATCAAAGAGATTCTTTCTACGACAACAATCATTTATCCTTTATTTAAGCATTCACCATCGACAGAAACGTGGTCTTAATTCTACCCAGTCCCACCTATGTAAGTGCTGTTGCATAAAGTGTTTGTAAGCTTTTGAAAATATACACATGTAATTTTATACTATATTTGACCTTATTTTATTAGAGTTGTAGAAAAAATTTAGATTAAATGCATAATTTGGGAACTTTTTATTGATAAATGAACCTAGTAAACCTATCTAATCTCATAATACTTAAAGAAGAGAGCGGGGCTTCATCAGTTTCATAGAAAATCGCCGGTCAGCAATATTTCTTTTGAGATATTTGTGTAATTTCTTAAATTTTTTCTAAAAATATCTTCCATGAAGGGTATATTTAATATTGACTCAAAAATTATCCATTACATGTACACTAGAAATTAGAATATTTCATATTTAAATAAATTCTGCATTAAAGGTGCTTTTCTCAAATATCATTTTTCATTTTCAGAATTGCGTGAAAGAAAACTCTGTAACTAAAATATATTTTTACATGATATTTCTTGATGTTATAGACTATATCCATGTCTTGAGATTGAACCTAAGTATGTTTATTGTTTCACCTGTAAAGAAATATTTTCCATTGAAAAACGTCGGTAAAACAAGATGCATTATTCTAAACGTTATTAGCAGGCTAACACCCGCTAGCGAGCCCGTAATTACTGCGGGGCCTCGAAAATATTTCTGGCGCTGATTAGTGTCATATTAGATGACATCTCCTTATCACGTCTTTTATGTTTAATTAAATTTCCGATTTTCTTCAATATTCTTATTTAATAGCTAGTGTTATCTTAATATCTTTATTTCGAAACCTTTCCATCAAAATCGGCCATTTCTTTCCTATTTTTTTACCATCGAGAGATTTTCTTTTTATATGTTTTAACTATCACGGGGTCGTATTTTTCAGCTTCCCGGATATCCAAATAGGAGCAGTTTCTACCTCAGTTATTCCCGCGTGATCGGGAAGAAGGCGTGACCGATTGGCGTCACGAACGGCACTCCCCCCTGCCAATTTCAATCGCCTTTTTTACACCAGGCTACATCGTGAACGATTACCTCCATGGTTTAATATTTTAAAAGTTCACGATGAATGAATCTTTTCTGTTTAGAAAATCTTCAGAAGTGTTAACATTGCTTGTAACGATGTTGTAATAATATTTGTCTGTAAGGTGCAACAATACAATAATAACAATCACAACGGACTCAACCATGATACAAAAAAATACAATTGTCTGGCATATGAAAAAGTGAAGCGGGCATCCCGGAACTGTTGATGCGCTTTTATTATATTGATTATAAAAATTTAAATATCGCTAAAATATGCGTATGTTTAGGTTGAGTCTTAAGATATAGATATAATGTATAATTCCGTGAAGATTGTCTAAAAATATATAAAATGGTCAAAGATAAATCCTGTGCGCTATTTAAAAAATACGCATTTTTTAAATAGCGCACATGATTTCTCTTGGACCGTTTAATATTTTTACAGGCAATCTTCACGGAATTGTAAATTATATCTATATCATAAGACTCAACCTAAACATATGTATATTTTAGTAAAATTTATATTTGTATAATAAATTTGAGAGTAATGCATATATTTTTTTTATCGAAGATTATGGATAATCTTTCATTGTAGGTAAAACAATAAACATACTTATGTTCAATCTTGAGATATATACATAGTCTATAAATTCTAAAAGTGTCATGTAAAATATATTTAGTTATAGATATCTCGTACTCGCAATTCTGAAAAATAGCATGTGTAACCGACCTAAAAAAATCACGAAAAATATAATTTTTAAAGTATTTTCACCTGATTGGTGAATTTGTAATTTTTATCACCAAAGTCACAATAGCACCAGAATTTTCGATCTAATTTATTTGAAAACTAGCTGACCCGCCCGGCGTTGCCCGTGCCCTTGATAATAACAATCTGTTCTATACGAACATGATAGATATCTATAATCTGAAAGGCTGTATCTGTAAGGCTAACGATATTAAATCGAATGAGGCAAACCCAGTCGTAATCGGGCCCATCGATTGGAAAGTGCCACCTTGCGATAGAAATTTCAACTAAAATATTTAAGGATATCGATATCAAGTCGAATGAGCCAAACCCCGTCGTAATCGGTAACATAGGACCCGAGATACTCCTGTAGTTCTACGTTCCACCGTCAGGCGGGCGATATCTCTTCTATACCAACATGGCTGAAATCTGTAAAGCTATCGAATTCAAGTCGATTCAGCCAAACGCCGTCTTAATCGGACCCATAGAACCCGATATAAAAAAGTGCCTCCTAGCAGTAAAAAGTAGAACTAAAATAATTAAGGCTATCGATATCATGTCAAATGAGCCAAACCCCGTCGTAATCGGGCCCGTAGAACCCAAGATACTCTGAAATGAAATTTAAAAAATCAGAAGTTATTATTAGAAAAATGAGATATGTACAACTCGTAAGTTTACTTTAATGTTATAGAGGTTGTTTATTGAATGTTATTTAATGTTATTTTATGTTATGTTTATTTAAGTTAATTATAATGTTTGGAAACAGTTGCGTTGAAATTGGAAAGTTAGTTGCTAAGTTATTGTAACAGGGCATAGTTAGAGAAAAAAACCTTGAAGTTGGGAGGGGGGGAGCTGAGAGGGGAGATGAGACTGATTTTCGTCAAACAACTAATTAAAACTACCAGACTACTTGATCAAAGACTGAGAATAGTAGAGAAGCTTGGTACTTTGCTGAAGTTACTATTTGGAAATAGTGGTAATTATCTATGCATCACAACAATTAAACGCTACAAAAAGGAAGCAAAAAGATGAGGGGTTGTATCCAAATATAGTAGTACTGTAATATTGTGTACGCTATCTTTGCACTAATCAACAGATATTTGATACAACCCCTCATCTTTTTGCTTATTTTTGGGAACAACGGATTTGGAGCTCATTCTATCGACTATAATTTTCAGAATTTTCAAGATATGATTTTGAGACTTTCACAAAAGTTGCTCTATATAGTTATCTAATACATTATGCATATTATATTTTGATTGCATTCGCGCATGCGCAGTGAAACATTTTTTAGTGAACCTTCTCCTTTTTCATCCAATTGTTATTATTTTTTAATTTTGATTGCAGAGTATAATGTACAATGTTGTTTGTCATATTTTCTGAAAAGAACTTTGTTTTATACTAGGAACTCTGCAAATTATAAGCAACAAACTTGGGGAAATTTGGGACTGTTTTTATAAAAATCTTAATTTCTCTATGAGTATACATGCTATCCTCATACAAATGAACACAGTATATTACAATAAGCCACTTATTAATACTCTCGAGTTTGAACGCTTTTGCTACATTAGTTTTTACGGGGTTATCCAAAAGATATTCGTTCTTTTTCAATTTGTTAACAGTCCCCTATGAGGTTTCGGAAAAAATCTTCACGGAAATATATAACCTATACTATACTGTTTACACACCAGCAGTTTCGAGTTGATTACTCATGTATTTTTCTAGATAGTTAACAAAACGTCTAAAATCGCCAAGTGACCGGTCACCTGTGGCAATATAGTGTATATTCCATTAGAAAGTCTGTGAAATGAAAGAACAAGTGAACATAATCCTGGAAGGTATCTATATCAGGGTTCGTACGCTTTTACCACAATTTTTTAATAGAATTTTCTATTTACTATTTAAATAGCAGAGATTTCAGGCACTCCGTTTAATTGCAGGATTTGAAATACTTTTCTGCATTGAAAAAAGGTGAAAAAGTGTACTAAAAATTTGTGGTAAAAGCGTACGAACCCTGTATACTATAAAGCAGAGGTGTCAAACTGAGGTCCGCCGGACATCATTAAAATTTTACAGTAAATTTTCCTTTATCTAATTTTTGAATTTCTGCGATTCAAGAAGTTGACTATTTCTTTAATAAATTAGTGGTATCTGACGAGCATCAGTTTGACACCCCTGCTATAAAGCAAACACATGCTCGCTATCGTCATATGGGCAGTGGACACAATTTCAGTCAGGCCGGATACCACTAAAATTTTATAGAGTAATCTTTGCCCTATATAATCATCGAATTTCTGCGATTCAAGAAGCCGACTATGTCTTTTAAAAATTAGTGGTATCTGACGGGCGACAGTTTGACACCCCTGATTTAAGCAATGCATCTCCTCCTTATATTTCGAAAATCTATTACTTTTGTACATGGCACAATTATAATTTTTACAGCGCAGCGTCGAATACGGATAAAAATATACTTTCGAATGCAATTTCTTTGAAAACTGTACTTCAATGTAATGATTTTTTATGGTTTTTTGAATAATTTTCAAAGCATTATTTCAAAATTTCCCAGCTAATATTTCATAACGAAATTAACATGTTGCCAATAAATAAATAAATAATATAATATAAATGAAACACAAATTCCGCAAATATAATGAAACTACGCGCTTAAACACTGAAATAATCGGAATTAAAAATGCTGCTGTAGATAGCAGTATCAATGGCAGTTTCTTCGACTATTCACATCTGGCTTTTATGAAATTAATGGCTGATTTCAATATTCAGAAAATTCGGATTTTAATTTTGATTCATAGTTATTTAATGCATAAAAGCGATTGATTCTATTAAACAGTATAAGAAGCATATGCAACAATAATTTTTTATCGAAAAGTTTCGCACTTTACAATTTTTATAGATATTGTTTGTGTATTATTGTTAGTTTATGATAATTTTTAAGTGGCACGTCAAAAATTTAGACACTAAGATCTATGGCTCGTAACATTTGAAGCACATTTTAATTATTGTTTAAGGTTTTAAACTTAAAGGAAGTGGAAATCCGCACATATTATAGAGATAGTGCAGGTAAAATAGGGTTTTTTAGAGACAAAATGATGACCATTCACCAAAATTCGAAGAACTGTCCCTACTAATGACGATACAATGAGTCCTAAAAATAAATTTGTATATTGCCATGTTTTTCTTTTCCTTTTCTTTTTCTTTTTATTTATTTATTTATTTTATTCTTTTTGGGAGAGAGGGGGGGCATTTTAACACGTTCACTGTCTTGTTAAAAATACCGGAGTTTTATTTTATTTAGAAAGTTCGAATTCATTCCAGAAAATACTCATAGCGATATTTACTTTATTTAATTACAGACATTTCGTGATTTCATAAAATAAAAATTCTTCTTTCGAAATTTTCGCTACGAATTCATAATTTTAGATTGAAAAACCACGAGTATACTCGTCGTTGGCAGCAAATGAGTTAACTCACACAAACTCACTGAGGGGAACTCACGTTTGTCCGGTATGTCAAGTTGGGCATGGTTTCTTATGTATTTTGTAATTCTAAATATGGCATCATACGCAAGTCGGTAAAGTCAATTGTTACAAAGTTACGGAAGGTTTTATGAATAAACAGACTTTATGCTTTATGAGGGAGTACAACTTTGTTACACTTATGTCCATAACTTCGATGATCTTGAAAAAGACACAGTTAACCCTTTCCGGCACAGTGGTCCTACTCCGGGAACACCTAATTTTAATTCCAAACTTGCATTCTGCACCAAGAATATTTTAATGAAATTTTGCTTCTACAATGAAAGGCATAAAATAAGCAGTTCTAAAAAAGTCGTTTGTAAATTCCGGTGTCAGTCAGTAATTTCGCATTTTACGAACAGAATTTGTCTGTGCCGGAAAGGGTTAACCCTGATTTTGATTATTATTGCTACTTTGGGGATATTTAATAAGTTTAAGATTATTCAAGTTTATGTAAAATATATGTCTTAGATGTAAAATAGGTGTAATAAAGTGGTGCTCTCTCACAAAGTATAATTTTGGACTCTTTATTCATAAAAATTGTCGTAACTTTGCGCATGTGGTCATTTGATTCAAAATTAAAAAATACATAATAAACGATACCCCACTTGACCTAAAAAGTGAGTTCCTCCATCCTGAGTTAAAATAATCCCATCCCCCCCCCCCAAAAAAAAAATCACTGGTAAAACAACTTTATTTTGCGGGGACTCATCGCATCTTCATTTTTAATTCTTCCCAAATTTTCGTAAATAGGCACCAATTGTCGTCTATTACTCAATGTCTTAGATGTAAAATAAGTGTAATAAAGTGGTGCTCTCTCACAAAGTATAATTTTGGACTCTTTATTCATAAAAATTGTCGTAAGTTTGCGCATGTTGTCATTTGATAAAGAATTAAAAAATACATAATAAACGATACCCCACTTGACCTAAAAAGTGAGTTCCTCCATCCTGAGTTAAAATAATCCCCCCCCCCAAAAAAAAAACACTGGTAAAACAACTTTATTTTGCGGGGACTCATCGCATCTTCATTTTTAATTCTTCCCAAATTTTCGTAAATAGGCACCAATTGTCATCTATTACTCAATTTTTGGTCTATTTTGCCTATACTATACATAGAAAAAACTCTACGTAGCATTTACAGTTCGTTTACAGAAGACATTCTACATACGCAATTAATCTATAAATAAAATGTACAGGTAGTATTATCGGCATTTTTGGAAGTGGGCGTTTTTTATTAATTATTTATATTGTTTGATTTTTAGCAATTTTTTTAAATTACTATATTTGCCTTATTTAATCAGTCATTAAATAAAGCTAATATTACTTTTTCGCAAAAAAAGTACCATTCAAGTAATTCGAATAATAAAAAAAACTGTTCAAGTGGAAATGCTTTTTATCATGCGAATATGCTATATGAAATTAGTGATATTCAAAATGTAATTGTTTTATCTCTCTGACAAATCTGCTGCTAAACTTTCGGATTTTTTTATATTTGACTGTACTTTAAGTTCGCGTACTACTCTTAAATTTAAAAAAAAAATCGATTTTTTGAAAATCGTGTACTGTATATGAAAGAACAACATTTTCAACGCATTTAAAACCAAACCGCTTTATAACATTCATACAATTACTCTAGAAATACCTAGAAACATATTCAGGTGCTCCCTATATCAGCAATGCTTAACCTTTTGATTACGGGTCATTAATGGAGACTATTTTTTTATTTATCATTCTCCAATTAACAAAAAATTTCTTTGTAATACATTTGCCTTGAAAATATCCTAATATACGTGTATGACAGATGTTGTTTTTCAAAAAGTGATAGGAATAGAATAAAAAATAGTCGCAGGAATCACATATGTCTCGGTCCTTTAACCAAAAATTTAACAGTTTAATATTTATTTTTAAATGTGCATTTTTTAAAAAGCGTACATGTTTTCTGTTGGAAAATTTAATACTTTTTACAGGCAATCTTCAAGGAATTACATATTATAACTATATCTTAAAATTCAACCTAAACATATGTATATTTTAGCAAATTTTATATTTTTGTAATAAAGTGGAGAGTAATCCATATTTTTATATCGAAGTTTATGCATAATTTTTCTTTGTATGTTAAACAATAAAATTACTTAAGTTCAATGTTAAGATATGGTTGAAAGCTAAAACTTCTAAAAATGACATGTAAAAATATATTTTAGTTATAAATATATCATTCGTACAATTCAAAAATAGCATTTGAAAACAATCACTCTAATGCACGTTTTATTAAAACTTGAATATCCAAATTTCTAGAATACTTTTATTGGATTATTTTAGAGTCAATATTAATTATATACTTTATGAACCAGCATATTAAAAATTGCACAGGTATTCACATGAAATATTGTTGCCCGGCGATGTTCTATGAAAATGATGGAGACCAGCACACTTCTTTAACTGTTATGAGCTTAGATAGCTTTTCTGGTTTATGTACCAATAAAAAATTCCCGGTGTATTCATTTAATATAAATTTTTGCTATAACTCTAATAAAATATGGTGCAATGTAATATATAATTACACATATTTTCTGTCAAAAGCTTACAAACGCTTTATGCAAAAAAACTTACTTAGGTGGAACTAAGGATTAAGAGCACACCCATGTCGACTGCGAATGCTTGAAAAAAGGTTTAACTCCTTAAGGGCACCGGTATATTATATATACTACTTCATTTTAATTTCAAAATGCCATAATGACACCAGAATTTTATAATCAAAATTTGAATTTATAAGGTACATGAGGAAAAGCTTTTACTTATTTTAAAATAAATTCGTTTGTGAATTCTGGTGTCAATCAATCATTTCAATATTTTAGCTACAACAGTACTTTGCCCCTGAAGGGGTTAAGAATTGTTATCGGAGAAAGAAACTAACAAATATCTAAATACTCTCTTCGATATCGAAATGTAACGACAGTGTTCAGATCCGGGCCATAAGAAATCTACAGCTAGGTGTTTGCTTTATGCGAGCCATTAGTGGACGCGGAAATGATCATTTAATCAATGTTTCTTTAAAACCTGTTAACCCTTCGCGACGAGCGTCCTTTACCGAATTTTTAATCTTTTACCACCGGTTTTTCAAAACAGAAATTTTCGCCTAATTGAATCGCAGAAATGCTATCATTAAATAAGGCAAAACTTACAATAAAAAGTAACTGGTGGGAATAATCGAGGATTCTGAGCATCTTATGCGTCACGTATACGTGTCGCTCGTCCCCAAAGGGTTAACCACCGCCCCCTGAATACTAGGCCTGCGAGCTGCAAAAAATGGCGGCTGCCGCAGGCGGAATCGTTTGTACAGTCCCTCGAACTTCAACACCCATAATATCTAAAAGTTATCTTTGACTTATTTGATCTCCTAAAAACAAGGCGAAGAAAACTTTTAGAAATTATTGGTGTGGAATTTCGAGGGACCGTTCAAACGCTGAAAAAAAAATCGGCCTGCGACAGCCGCAATTGTTGTCAGCGCTCAGGCCTAGTATTCAGGGGGCGCTTGGTTAACTTGGTATGACGAAATATTTCGTCATACACGAACTACTACTGTAATACTTTGAAAGCATTACTTCCACCAGTAAAATTTTAATAGAAATTCTCGTCTTATTAAAACCTGTGTACTCTTATTGGATTATATTAGAGTCAATATTAATTATATACTGTAAAATTACTTATTTTCGCGAGGCTTTAATTTGCGCGAGCTCGTCGTAATCGCAAAAATTTAAGCTTCGCGAAATTTTTTTTTCGCCTCAAATAATTAATAAAAAATCTGATCTTTTTCACTTATCCAAAATTTAATTATTACAGTTATTTAAATAAGGAGTAAGTACAAAATTTTTTGAATATATACAACTATTTCTTGAATATTATACAACTATTTCTTGAATAAAAACAATAATACAACTAATAGAATGCAGCTCATACACTTACAATATTTATACCAGCTTCTTTTTAAAAAGCCATTCCCAATCCATTCAAAATTATTTCATATTTGGCTTCAACAACGTTAAATGTGCGCACAAGCCAAGAAGCGTGAATCCGTTTTAGTCGTGATATTCGTAGGTCCACAGATTCCTTTTCCTCTAGAAATTTAAGCTCATTAGAATACCACTCAATAAACTCATTCTTGAACAAACGCTTGAACTAGCCGTTTACAATTAATCACAAAGGCTGGGGCTCTCCTGTGCAGGGAGCGGACATAAAAACTTAAGTAATATTCCTCTTCTCTAGTTCAGCCAGAAAAAGAGGATTAAAAACTTAACAACGTCGAACTATGCTACACCAGGTTGTTCTGGAACTAGCCCGAGAAGCTCCCTCTGCTTGTCGCAATAAGATACAAAAATATTCTCGATGTATCGAATAATTGTGTCAGTATCGCTCCAGTGCGAATCGGTGTGCCACACATCTCATTCCGCGAGACCTTTAAACCCTTCATGACAATTTGTTGTTTTTCCAGCGTACAACAATTGTACTGGAAGTAGGTTGCCAGAAAGGGAATATGATAATAAAAGAGTCATCTCTCTTTATCTTCCATGCCGATTATGGACACGTTTTGAACCACGTTCTTCCAATATGTATTCAGATGTGGGCATAAACTTTGTGTTTTTCCGATCAAAGTTAGCGAATATCTCAGAGGAAAGAACATTTAGTTTGTGTTGTGTGTCCACTTGTTGTTTTTAGAGCAATGAGGAGAGGGGAGGGGACGAACTTTTCGGACAAAAGGAAGTTTCTTAAAATGCCTTATGCAAAAGGGGTTCTATTTAGGTAGTCTTTCAACTTTCTTTTCTATTCATATGAAATTCGCAAAATTTTCAGCTCGCGAAATCACCGATGTCTTCATTTTCGCGAAAATAAGTGCTTTTACAGTACTTTATGAAACAGAATTTTTAAGAAATGCTATTATTTTTTACAGGTGGAAGTGTGCCCCGTTGGATTATCAGGCGTATCAGTTGAATAAAAGTTTATTCCCCGGTTAATTGGTTCAGAATACTTCATATTTTTTTGGTCATAACTAATTGAATGAATAGTTTTAGTCCGTTTGTTTCAAAATACGCTGAAAATTATTGTGTTTTCACACATTCGTCAAAAATTCTAATTCTACAGCAGGGTTCGTACGGGTACCGTTACTTTTCCAGGTGAAATACCAGTATATTTTTGTAAAAAAATACATCAAGTTCAAACATGCGAAATTTCACCTTATTTAAGATGAGATTATCTATAAGAAAATACTGGTACCGAATAATTCCCTGGTCTTAAAATTCCAGGACCCGTACGAACCCTGTACAGTACCGTAATTTCCGGCGTATAAGCCGCAGCTCAAAGAGCCGTTTTTCGACACAGAAATTTTATTCAATAATTGTAGTTAAATATTTACAGCGATCTTTTAAGTTACATTTTATAAAATAATATTTCTGGGTCGAAAAACGACTCTTGGAGCTGCGGCTTATACGCCGGAAATTACGGTAATTTATCCTTTGAACTAAAACGTCTGCCGGATAACCTTGGTTTTATGAACAGAACGTTTCTATCAACTGGGTATTAAGTTTTCTGATACATTTCAAGTTGTCTGAGACGACAACTGAAATTCGTGAGGAAATAAAACCGATATTTCAAGCGTATACGAAAGTTCTTAGTTGTTTCTGTATTATTTGTTTTGAATATTTTTTACGGTGTAAGTTAAAAGAATTCTGAATTTAGTTTGACAAGTATGAATAACAAAAACCGAAATGAATCAGATCAAGTATTTTATTTTCAGTTATAATGTCTCTTTAACCTTTTCAAGGACAGTGTACTATTGTTGCAAAAATATTGAAATGATTAAATGACATCCGAATTTACGAACACATTTATTTAAAAATAAGTTAAACCAAGTTTAAAATAAGTTATAAAACCAAATTTTACTCCAAAACTTTTGTGCCATTGTGGCATCTGAGAAAAAAACTAAGTAGTAAATATAGTATACCAACAACACCCACACCTCCTCCTTCAGGGGTTTAAATTACTTGAGAAATTCACTAAGACAAGCAATACAATTATCACAAAATTTATTGCATGCAGAATTTTTTTTTTAATATTTTCAAAATAAGTAAATAAATAAATCATTAAAATATTTTTTTTCTGTGATACGATTCAGCGTTTTCATCATCAAACATGTCATTCATCATGTATATGCGTGCGTACTGTTTTACAACAAATTTTTAAATGAATTTCTCGCTTTATTTATCTGCAGAAAAATAACTTAATCTGCAATTAACCCTTTCCGGCACAGACACAGTCTGTTCGTAAAATAAGAAATTGCTGAATGACACCGGAATTTACAAACGACTTTTTTAGAAAATATGAACTCGTTAATTTAAGCTTTCATTATAGAAACAAAATTTTATTAAAATATTCTTGGTGCCGCATGCAAGTTTGGAATTAAAATTAGGTGTGCCCGGAGTGGGACCACTATGACGGAAAGGGATAAACGGGGTGCCTACGAATTCCGTGGTTATAATATAAAATAGAAATTTTCTGATATAAAATATTCGTATCGGACTCCGTGGAAATTCTAAGACGTGTCCACACACCGGTAACCTATATTCCTTTGTTTATAAATTTAAAATTTTCATTATATCAAATGAATTTCATAAGATGTTGATTGCAGTAAATGACAAGTGGACACAATTTTGATGTGTATCTTAAATTGCCATGTATTACGAATTTTGCATATCAATATTTTTTACAAAATTTCTTTCTACGTCGGTAGATTTCTAGGAATATATAATTCGAAAAAAAAATAGTGTTATTAAAATCCGTAATACATTGCACGCATGATATTACTATTAAAAATTTGTAACTAGATATAAAACATTCTTCGTCGAACATACCACAGCAAATTCTCATTAATGAAGTATTAATCGCTTCTTTTTGAGAAACTTGGATTACTATAAATTAGATCTTACATATGTTATATATTCTTGGGAGAACAATCTGCTTTTTTTCTGTTACGATATCATATTGCAAAACACCGACTGCTGAATACTAAGCCTACGCACTGACAGAAAAATAGCGGTTGTCGTAGGCAGATTATTTCTCAATTTCGATTCGTAGGCGATTTTTTTTTTCAAATACAATTTGTTTGAAAACTTGATTTCAATGTGATTACGGAATATTATCCGGTTTGCACGTAAAACAATATAAATAGTACAGAGTTTGTTTCTGACTAATGTTCCATGACGAAATTCACACTTCATCAATAAATAAATAAATAAATTTATTTATTAATATGAATAAAACACAAATTCAGAGTGTGTACTATGTTACCACAAATTTTTAATACAATATTTTTCCTTATTTAATATCAGAAAAATTCTGCTATACTACAAGGCGATTGCGAACTCTGTCATATAAATATTAAAATAAATTTTCTGATCATAAAAAGTTGTGCCAGACTCCTTGGAAATTTCAAAGAGTGTACGCATCTTGAAATTTTGTAATAATATATAATGACATGTAATAATGACATGTATGACATGTAATAATAAATATTACAAAGAAAAAAAGTGAATGAGTAACGACAACGTCAAATCGTGGTGACAACTATTTAAACAGATCATTTACCTTTTTTCACAAATTCAACTAATTCTAAATACCAAATAATTTTAATTTTTACACCGTCAAAATAGCATAAATGCTAACCACAGCCACCTGGCCCGAGCGCTGACACAAAAATGACGGCGCTCGTAGTCGGATTTTTTTAAGAGTCAGTACGGTCCCCTGATTTCACACACCAATATTTTCTGAGAGTTTTATTTTAATTTTTGTATCTCAGTAAAACAAGCTGAAGAAAACTTTTAGAAATCACTTATATTAAATTTCAAGAGACTGTGCACACGCTTAAAGAAATTTGCCTACGACAGCCGCCATTTTTGTGTGAGCGTGCAGGCTTAAATATCAGGCCTATATAGAATTTTAATTCCAAATATTCCCAAAAGTTTTCTGCGTTTTATTTATATGAGATTAAATAAATGAAAGGAAACTTTTAGAAAATAGTAGTGCCTAAATTCAGGGGACCGTACGAAACTTTAAAAAATCCACCTATGTCCGGCGGTATGTTTGTGTCAGCGCGTAGGTCTATTATTCAGAGGGCGGTGCCCTATACAGAATATATTCCTTACTCAACGACACATGGGTAACTGAAAGGATGGAGTTTTGTAGACTATCAAGTTGCTGATTTGATAAAACGCTAATTGAAAAGTTTAAGGATAATATTCAGTTTTACAGCTGTGTAATTGTTGGGTATCAGAAAGGATTATTTCAGTTATTAATGTTACTATTAAGATATATAAAGAAGTCGAAGTACGTAAAAGGGTAATTAGTGATGCCAAACATTGAAAGTTGTCAGAACGGTATGATAAAACATTTTATGATCAGAATAAACTGCTAATCAGGACATACACGTCCTGGTGGAATATTTATTTATCCTATTCGTACCAATTTTTAAAAAATAATATCCGCCGTACCATTATACTATGATCTCTTCAATCGAATTTTAGGAGAAAGACAAAATTGTAAAATTTGTGGTACGAATGAATCTAAAATGAATCGCTATCCCTGGCCGCAATCGAAATTGAAAAGACATAACGGAATTCTTCGGCTTATTTCAAATCAGTTTAAACCAGAAAAGTTATAAAGTAAAATGAATCAATATTTTACCTTATTAAAGTTATCTAAAATCTTAGTACGCATTAGACTGTCCAGTATCGCATTTTTGATGCTTTATTTAACTTAATTTTAAACTTTCTTTTGATATTTTATTAACTTAATATAAACTTTCTTCACGTGGTTCTCTCATGATGTGTTATACCGTAATTTCCGGCGTATAAGCCGCAGCTCAAAGAGTCGTTTTTCGACCCAGAAATATTACCGTAATTTCCGGCGTATAACCCGCAGCTCAAAGGGTCGATTTTCGACCCAGAAATTTTATTCAATAATTGTAGTTAAATATTTACAGCGATCTTTTAAGTTACATTTTATAAAATAATATTTCTGGGTCGAAAAACGACTCTGTGAGCTGCGGATTATACGCCGGAAATTACGGTACTATTACTCATATACAGGGAGTGGAGTTGTTTTCAACTAGGCATCCCCTTGAAGCGATACACTGTTTCGCTGTTTCAAGTACCGTAATTTCCGGCGTATAATCCGCAGCTCAAAGAGTCGTTTTTCGACTCAGAAATATTATTTTATAAAATGTAACTTAAAAGATCGCTGTAAATATTTAACTACAATTATTGAATAAAATTTCTGGGTCGAAAAACGACTCCTTGAGCTGCGGATTATACGCCGGAAACTACGGTAATTTAAAAAAATTATATGTTCGAAAAAAGAAAATGTTGGTTCTATTGCAAAAAGAAGAAACATTACTCTTAATAAAATATTTTAAGTATGTAATACATAATAAGTTAAAATTTATCCGTTATAAAGTATGAAATAATAAAGAAAAATATTGAAAATCATGAAAAAAAAAATATTAAAAACTTTGGAACAGTGAAAAAAATACATGTGACGATGAAACTTTAAAGTTTTTGCATCATAAAAAGCGACTAAAATAAGTACCGTAATTTCCGGCGTATAATCCGCAGCTCAAAGAGTCGTTTTTCGACCCAGAAATATTATTTTATAAAATGTAACTTAAAAGATCGCTGTAAATATTTAACTACAATTATTGAATAAAATTTCTGGGTCGAAAAACGACTCTTTGAGCTGAGGATTATACGCCGGAAATTACGGTAATAACATTTGGAAATTACGGTAACAAACATTACCGTAATTTCCGGCGTATAATCCGCAGCTCAAAGAGTCGTTTTTCGACCCAGAAATATTATTTTATAAAATGTAACTTAAAAGATCGCTGTAAATATTTAACTACAATTAATGAATAAAATTTCTGGGTCCAAAAACGACTCTTTGAGCTGCGGATTATACGCCGGAAATTACGGTAAATATGTTTTCTAACCAAACTTATGTTTATTTAACTTTTTAACGAAATGAGAAAAATTGGTGATACCTCAATACCACAATTATTAAATGACAGGAATAACTACCGTGTTTTTCAGGAATTCCGGATATATTTAGTTTTTGAAATAATTGTTTAGAAAATCCAGTAATAAACATTGTTTGGTAAAAGTATTGTTGTACTGGTCATTCATTTATTAGTTCTGGTTTATACAATGCCACATTTAAAAGGGTTTAAAGTATAAATGTTAAACTAAAAATTATTTAATTGTAATGCAGTATTAAATATTTAAAAATCTGATAACATTTAAAAATTAAATTAAGGTGTTTTGACATACATAAAATGCACTGCCACATTTAGGTACATTGGACATCTCATTTAGATAAAAACTACTGTAAATGTGACAAAAATATCTAAACATGACAATGATAATTTTTGCTTAGATTACAGATTACAATTCAATACCTTCAAAGTAAACTAGATTTAACTTATAAGCCACCTTGTGTGTGGCTAAAAAGCTTAATAATCCATTATTCTTTTTTTAGATTATGGATGACAATTGCTATGGCAATTTATTGACAATATCTTCAAAGAAAATTAGTTTTGACTTAAAAGCTTCATAATCAATTACTGTTTGCTTATATTTGGTATTTTATATTTAATCAAATGTGAAATATATCCTAAATGTAACAAACATATAAGAAATCGCATCGTGTTTAAGCACAATCAACTTATATTTAAGCTGTAATCGATATTTAAAAAATAATGTTTCAATATTTTCCATAATTATAGTACAAAAGGCTTCAAAATTTCCACATGTTTACTGTTTTATCATCTTCTCAGAGTCTTGCAACATTGTATATTATGAGATATCTAAAAAGCAAAAATATCAAAATATTTTCTATCTTTATATTTTAGATAGTATATTATATCCCCTGAGAATATACATATTCATGTTTTCTTGATAAAAAATTATCTTACCTTTGTAGAAGAGCATACATTTTATGCATGAAACATATTTGCTTTCCGTTTTCATTCTCCAGAGGAATCATTTTTTAAATATTTTCTAAATTTAAAGATGAATTTTATTAATAAGAGTGAATATAAGTAATTTTAACTTCGCCTACATAAAATGAAATTTTACGCAAAAAATGTTTTTGTCGTATAAAAGTACATTGTGCAGATTTTTAAGAATGTAGTAAACAAAGAATTCACTACACAAAAATTTTAAAAAAATGACTTTCGTATTCAAATAGATTGGCTAAAATCTATATTTTGGTTCGTTTTATCATCAGTAAAAAATTGCAATCGAATATTTATTGCGTTACATAGAATAAGCTTTTTATATTTTATTAAGAAACAAATTACAATTTTATTGCATTTATTAAATATGTGTGATGATGTTTTATTTTTATTTAATATTATATTACTATTCTTGCATTATTTGTTACACACAGTTTATATTGTCTATGTTTAGAGAAACATACATAAAAATTAATGAAAAAAATGTTATCGCTTGCACGAAGGATTTTGACTTTGTTTTTACGTACCCATCATGCGTAGTATAGAGTAAGTCTTGTAACCGTTTTACAAAACGAAAAAAAAAAATTGACGGATTTACACGTTTCAGACACTGGATATTCCGAAAAACATATTTTTAGAAAAAAAATTGCCGTCCGTCTGTCTGTGTGTGTGTCTGTAAACGTTCTATCTCCCAAACAAATTAAGATAGAGACTTGAAGTTTGGTATGTACTTAGCATGTAATAATGAGAAGAAGCCTACTGAATTTCAGTAACCTCGATTATCCGGAAATATCTCTTTATGGACTCTCTAAATATTCGTTCTGATAAAAGGTATATAAAATTTTTCGAAATTGTTTATTTTAAGGAGTGAATATAAAATACAATTAAAATAAAAATTAATAAAGAACAAAGTCGATCGATTATGAGTTGCCGAGATATTTGTAATCATATTTTCAACACTTTTCGATTTTTCATGACTCTGTATTTCATTCAAATTTCAATTCAAAGATATATTTTATTTGGAAATGAGACGCTTAATCTGGCGCAGTAAACTGTTAGTTAATATGATTATAATTTTTGGAGTTATAAGGATGTTTCGTATACGCAATTCACTAATAGACCATTTAAAGTTTAAGACGTCATCAAGCCAGGATTTTATTTGAATTGAAATGCATTTTATAAATAGTTTACACATGTTTTATTTTCATATTTTATATTATGTATATCCATGATGGGTAAGTATTGCGGTGTCCCCCAACGACTAGCTTTTATTGCATTTATAAATACGAATTATCTGTTTCTTGATAAATATCAAACAATATAAATTCAAGCTCTGTTTTGATAGTTGAATTCTACGATATTCAAATATTTTAGGATACAGATGTTGTTCTTCATTTATCTTCTTTTACTCTATTTCAATTTTAAATTAAAAATCTAAATGAACTCTAAATTGTCAAACTTTTATCTGATGCATTTTATTCAACTTTCAATTGCATCTCTCTTAATAACATGATTAATTTATTTTTTTACAGATTGACGCAATTTCTATGAAAACAAATACGCATTTTCATATATTATTTTTTCATGTTTCATTTATTCATAAAATTAATTATTATTAACTTTTTTTTTTTACATAATCACAGAATAATATCACTAATTATAATTAAAATATACATAAAATGCTTAAGTGATAAAAATAGAAACAACAGAAGGCTTATAAAAACCTTTTAATGATCGACATACATTTCAACGTTCATACAGCACCATTTTCAAGATATATAACGATAGATAAAATTATTCTCGCAAATTTTTGAAAATAAACTTGAAGAACTTGAATCACAAGATCATATATGTAAAAAAAAAAAAAAAAAAAAAAAGTGCTCGAAGTAGCCAACTGTAAACGTGAAAATTAATATTTCGTTATTGCTTTTTTAACACTTGAACTAACGGAAATTTTACTCAAGTTTTTAAAACTATTTCACACCAGAATTTCAATTTAAAACTACTTAACTGATTCATTTATTTAACGTATTCCTGTGAGTTTTACGCAACCAGGCAACGGTTAATTGTATCGAGATTATAATATGGTTAATTGTTTCGTGAAACCCTGGAAATAGTCTTTTAAAGGTCAACCACTTTTTTCGAAAAGAATATTTAGCCGATTTTAATTTCAGAAATCCACGATTAAATAAACCGACTTTTTTAACCCTTTATATCTTGAATTAATTTTCCAGTTACTTTTTAGATGCTCAGAATCCTCGATTATTCCCACCAGTTATTTTTTTTTTTTGTAAAGTTTTCCTTATCTAATCATAGTATTTTTGCGATTCAATTAGATGAAAATTTTTCATTTGAAAAACCGGTGGTAACAGATTAAAGATTCTGTAAAAGACGCTCGTCGCGAAGGGGTTAAAGTGGTACTTATAAGTACAGTTAGGATAAAAAGGGTTAAATAGGTATTTTGCCTAGGTGGTAATTAGGTAATCACCTATCGCAATCAGGGTCGAGTAAAACGCGTTTTCAAAAAATCAGTGATTATTCTAAATTATAATTTGAAACATTTTCAGCCTTATCACCGGAATTTTTAAAAAATATTTTGGTAAAGTTAAAACATTCAACTTCAAAGAATCTATCTTGATCCGTATCTGGTTTTTTAAACGTCAAGATACGAAGCTGATAAGTCTCCGCTTTAGTAGCAAAACAAACTTGTAAACTCCGGATTTCTGTTACATGCAGTGTTGCCAGTAGGCTACTTTTTTAAAATTCAGATTACTTGTCTGACACCACTTTTTTGAAATGGTATTATTTGCCTTGATTTCGCCTTATTTAATCCGTCATTAAATAAAGCGATTTTCACTTTCTCGGAAAACTGGTGGCAATCAAGAAAACTAAATAAAAAAAAAGTAGCCCACTGGAAACACTGGTTACATACGCTATATGATTTTGAAAAATTTGTGCATAACATAAAATCCTTTTAACACTAGAACTACAGGAAATTTTACTCAAGTTTTATAAAATTATTTCGCACCAGAATGTTTATTTAAAACTAATTAACTTATTCATTTAACATATTTTTGTGAATTTTTTCTATTTAATTTAATTAAAAAAAATATTTCTGGTTCGATTCGGAAACCGTCAGATTTACGGCTCATGGTCGTTCTAGTGTTAATCGCACACAAATATATACACTTATAAATTTTCACGATCAATGCTATGCAAGCATGAGAAAATTTTAAATAAACTCAATGTAAATATTTATCATTATTAACTACCTTAAATAGTAATCACGTTATCATAATAAATCTCTGGAAAGAGCAGGTATGCGAGAAAAATGTTGCCACAGAAAATCAGTAATATTTCTTACCAGTGGCGGCTCGTGACTCGATTTTTGGGGGCACTAAATGCATGGCTGCTATCTTTATTCTTTTCTTACTACAATTATTTAAAAGGAATACTTTATTTTAATTACTATCAGAATTTTCTGCCATTAATCAAAGAAAAAATTTCTTGTAAAAAATAATGGTATGAAAAAATCCGTAAGGCACGGGGACGTCACTGTGAAGTCACATTGTGACTTTGTGACAGTCGTCGTGACGTCAAGTGACGTCGATGTGAAGTCACTGTGACCTAAATGTGAAGTCGTTATGGCCGTTTTCAAGGCTTTTTGTGACCTCACATTGTGACTACTTTGTGAAGTCACCGTGCGACTTCAATGTGAAAAATGTGACAAATCTGCATCGTGTAGGGTGACCAGATTTTACCCGTCGGATCGACATTTGTTTATGCTACAAGTTTGGGACGTTTGTGACGACACTCCATCGGGTCGGGTGACCAGATTTTACCCGAATCCAATCCAGAAAGTTCGGATCGATCTTTCTGGATTTGTTTGGCTACAAAATAGATTTGGATTAGTGGTCGGGTGACCTGATTTTCGTGAACCCAATCGGACCCAAATCGGGTATAATGTTTTTACTGTAAGTCTTGTTCGGAATAGAATCTTGCATATGACCGAGTAATCAGATTGTATCAGAAATTGTGTTACGAAACAATGTCTGATGTCGGCTCGGATCTAGTGTCCTGCACGAATCCGGTTATATACTTCTTGAACATGGTTGAATGTCCAATTGAACGTGAATGAATTCTGCTAGGCGTTACAGATTTTTTTTGCACGTCTAGTTCAGATTGTCTTTTGTTTTTATCTGGATTAGGATTGACTGTACTCTGATCCAACCCACTAATTGAATTGTCTGCAATTTTTTTTTAATTTGGGTAAAGTTTGTGTCAGGTTGGCAGATTTTTTTTTTATTCTGAGCGTTGAGTTTGGGTTGTGTTTAGTTTCAAATGGGTCGGATTTGGGCATACCTGGTACTATCTGTTAAAAAAGTCCCATATTTTATATCTGATAAACATATCTCTATTTTTCAATATATTGTATTTTTTATTTATATTTATTTCATGCAAATATTTAAATTATGCATATGAGGATAGATATTTGTTTCATAACTTAGTATATTATACATCGTTGCCAACCTCCCGAATTTTTTATACCAGTATTTTTATGAAAAAATATTTGTTTTATGTAATAGTGCAATTTCTGCTATTTAATAAAGCGAAAAATTTTGTATGATTTTACTGGTATTCAAAAATCGGGAGGTTGGCAACTATGATATATGATTTTAATAACAGTTTTCTGTAATCTTGAAATTCCGGTCGAACATTATTAATTTCTGTCTTCAGTGTTTGACTTATCATTTCTGACAAAGTAACTACATATACAAACTGCTATAAGTAGTAATTACATTTATAATATCAGTGAAGTTAGTAAATCCGCAGATCAAGGGTGTCAAACGTCAGTTCCATAGTTTTATATCGAAATCATTTTGAATTTAAAACATTCAACCCGCAATTTTATTTATTTCACTTTTATATTGCCAATATTTTATATTACTGCAAGTAATATATCAAATAGTTTTAAAAAAATGCATTCTCTAAAAATTAATCAATGAAACATAAGCGTAAATACGCCAGGAATAGATACACCCGAACGTTTTTGATGTATAAAAATATGACCAATAAAAATTCAACCTTTATTAAGTTTTTCATTGTTCTTCCTTACATGTTTTAAAATCTAGTTTATTTAGCAATATAATAAAAGAAACATCTAGTGGAAACAGAAAATAAAATTTTACAGTTCCATTGTGTTTCTGTGCAAATTTTACTGAGCAAGCTGGTTTTACTTAATTCATTTTATAACTTCTTTATTTTCTTGCAAAAATTTCATGTTTTTGTTTTGATAGCGATAAAAAAAATCTTTGAATTTTATATATGAAGGGTCAATTACACTACTTAATTAATTTTATAGATGTTAGGACCAGTGTCTATTACTCGAATGCTTAATTAATCATTTTTAGTAATGGACACCCTATGTGGCCCTTATTAAATGTGTAATTTCAGTAATGTTCATTGCGCGTAAAATCTTTTGATTTAACTAAACAGCTAAGTAATAAAACTTAATTTTTTAATTGCACCTACCAGAATATAATAACAATTTTTTTTAATAAATAGCTGTTCTTAATTAATTTAATGTGCTTAATAAACTTTTTAATATGAAACTAATTTATTTTTAATATTTTTCTTATTAAATCTGCTTTACATATTTTATAATCCGTCAAGTCAATCTGGAAGCAGGAATGATCTTCATAAGTATAGGAAATAGAAGGAGCTCATGGGGCCTCAAAGCCCTCCCAATTAAAATAAAAACATTTTTTAAAGTCACGCGAGTTTTTAAAAATCTATTAATTTCTGTCTTCAGTGTTTGACTGCTCATTTCTGTCAAAGTAACTACATATGCAAAATGCTTAAGTAGTAATTACATTTATAATATCAGTGAAGCTAGTAAATCCGCAGATTAGGGATGTCAAATGTCAGTTTCATAGTTATATATAGAAATCATTTTATATAGGAATTTAAAACATTCGACTCGCAATTTTATATGTATCATTTTTTTATTTCTAATAACTGAAAGTAATATATCAAATACTTTCCGGAAATTTGATGCTTAAGTCTGTTCGTTAGTGAACTTCTGATTCCCCTCTCTAATGTTAAACATATGGGTATAGGATGCATTCGTATATTTAAAATATCTCTCCAGAAAATTAATATTTTTTTTTAAACTTTTGTTTTGTGTGTACACTTCTTAACTCCTTCAGGGGCAAAGTACTCGTGTAGCTAAAATATTGAAATGACTGATTGACACCAGGATTCACGAACGAATTTATTTTAAAATAAGTAAAAGATTTTCTCCATGTACCCTATAAATTCAAAATTTGATTATAAATTTCTGGTGTCATTGTGGCATTTTGAGATTAAAATTAAGTGGTATATATAATATACCGGTGCCCTTCAGGGGTTGAAAGGATGTCTCTTTTTTTCTTAATTATCAAAATATTTCTAAAATATGTGCTTAATTTATAATTATATGTGTTAAAATCTTAGTAAAACTGAATAAGAATTTAACATTTCACATACAATTAAGTATACATTTTAGAAATATTTTGATAAATAGGAAAAAAAAGAGACATCATTTAAGAAGAGTACACAGAAAACAGAAGTTAAAGATATTAATTTCCTGAGGAAATATTTTAAATATACGAATGCATTTTTCGCCCATAGGTTTACCATTAGCGAGGGCAGTAGGGAAGTTCACTGAAGAAAAGCCTTAAGAATTGTAAGGGGAAACACAATTCCATGTATTCTGTTACTCCGAAAAATGTACTCATTATATACACAGGGTGATTTTTTTTTTAAGTTGTGAAAGTAAAACCCTATAACTAAATAACCACTGATCCAAATGACTTGAAATTTCACCAGTATGCTCCCAAAGCAATGGGATTTTTTAGGCGTGGTTAAAATAAAAAATTTAAAATCGCACCGACAGATGGTGCTGTATATGCAGTAAAATCGGGAGACCAGCTTGCGCACGACACACACACAGTGGCGATAAAAAACGTGAAGCACGCGCACACTGCGATTTCTGACTTTGGGGGTACCTAAAAAATACTGTGTATTGTGGTGATGTTACGAACTTAACTGACCTGAAGGCACGTATTGTGTACTAGATCCACAGCATCCAGCCGGATACTCTTTCCTCTGTTGTGGAACATGCGATTTCACGTTTCCAACTCGTAGCTGAAAACGGTGGACAGCACACTGAAAATCACTTGCATTACTAGTTTCGCAGTTGACTTTCGTGCGTACAAATGCTTTACTCCATATTTTTATTTTATTCTGTTTTTGCGAAAGTTTCTGCAGTTCCTTTTCGCAATTACTGCATACTATATGTTTTTGATATGCGTAATAAAGCTTTCTTTTACTCAAAGTACCGTCAATTGTTTTCCTGCCACTGATGATATTCTTTGTTTCTGTTAACTTACAGCGCCATCTGTCGGTCAAATTTTAAGTTTTTTTTAACCACGCCTAAAAAATTTCCATTGCTTTGTGAGCATACTGGTGAAATTTCGGGTCATTTGGATCATTGATTCTTTTTTTATAGGGTTTTACTTTCACAACTTAAAAAAAATCACCCTGTATATATATATATATATGTTACGGTCAATATGATTAATCCGGTCATTATTAATAATAATGACCGGACATAATGGCCGGTTATTATTAATAATGACCAGATTAATCATATTGACCGTAACATATATATATTAAACTCTATACAAAATCATTGTCTCAGTAATCTTAATAAATGTAATTCTCTAAAATTCAGGATATTTAAATATTCTATCGAAATACATAAAGTATTCATCTTATGATAATAACAATAATTAGCTTGAACAATTAATTTTTAACATAAATATTTTATTAATTATTGATATCATAATTGGTAAATGTATTTAAAAACGAATATTGTGTTTATTTAGTATAATTTCATTAAGTTCAGATTCGAAACGCAATTATAAAACAATTACCGAATACTTTTTTATATGAAGTCGATTACTGGTACAGTGGATGTCCAGTACTGGAATGGTGGATTCCCGTTACAGGAATTTTAAGTATTTTCATTTATTTCTATTAGTACAATTAAATTTACATTCACAAGTGGAAATGTGACAATGAGACTGGTTTCATATTGTAGATACATTCATATACTGAATTTAAAAAATGAAATATAATAACGATAACTAGTAATTAAAACATATTTTTTAAAGAAATTACTTAAAAGTACCCGTTACTGGAAATAGTACACTATTACTATAATATAACTATATATTAGTATAATTATTTTACATTAACCCTCTGAGCGTTTTGAAAAAGGGTAAAATTGTAATGTTGTTTTCTCTGCATTTTGTTTTAAATGCTAAAAAAATATGATTCTTTCAGCATTATAAATAAAACTTAATTGCAAATATGAATGTAACCCTTGAGAGTATTAATCATACTTCAATGTTTTGAAAATTCATTAAATCTATAGAATTATATTATCTTAAACATTGCATATATTGCAGTGAAACCTGGAGCTTAGTGAACGGAATATTACGTTCCACACGCTTAGAGGGTTAATCCCTCAGACGTAAATTTCTCTATTAAATATTTAAAATTTCTAAGTACTTCCTTACGTAATAGCCATCGTGCTATTTTCGTAATACTGCAAAGTTCTATATTAGAAATTAATTCCCAATGTTTAATAATAAAACTCATATTTTATGCAAGACCTTTCATATATTATTAATAATAATTTCGATCAAGTCTCTTTAAAATGAAATGCATTTTGAATAAGAAATAGTACCTGTAAACAAATCTATGGAAATTCACGAAATCTTATATTTATGTTTAAAAATCTATTATGTCCTAAAACATAATAAAATAAGAATATATCGTTTTACATTATGAATTAAAAATATTACAAATAATTAATTTAAAACTATATAATTTGTAATTCTTAAGTATAGACAAATTGAAGCTAATTTTAGCATATTTTGTACTTACCAAATCCTTAATGCATATTCATCTAAAAATTCTTTGAGTGTTCCTTTATCAATTTTTAGCAAATTGTTAATGATGTCATATTAGAGGGAATCTTTTCCAGCAAGAAATTTCGGATAACTGACTGTTTAATATAACAGAGCTACCACGAAATTCCCCAGATAAAATTCTTCAAAATTTGAACCTATCTTATGCTTACAACACTTTGAATAAATAATCCCTCCGAATGAAACAACCACTTTTCAAATTTATCTTGACCGCAGACGATAGACGAGTCCATATTATAAATAATGAGCAGCTGCCCAATTACCTTACCAAAGAATAAATGTTTTCTCCTTCCCTCCCCCCACCGCCGTTCAATATGTATATGTTGTTTTTCAGGCTTCAAAATAACGCTTTGCAGATGATACACTGAAAGACTTCCGTTTATTTTATTTTGTATCAGGTTTGCTAAATGCAATTTTTAAATTAAAAAATGTCGAGATTTTTTTTCTCAAATATGTGCTAGAATAGCTAAAACAATTATATTGAAAATTCTGGAGATAAAATAAAATGAAATAGTATTTTCCTTCTAACAGAAGCAAATTACTTATTTTATACGTTTATGATATTCATAACCTACTTCATCCATAAAGGTACGAAAACAATTTAAATAAAGCCCTAGCATACAAAAAAGAAACTTTGCTTTTCTGAATATATCGGATTATCTCTATTCACATTTTGTCTTCATTTTAATAGCACTTCGCAGTGAACAACACTTCCCTCCATTATATTATTTTTCCGCCAGTTCTGATGATTACAAGTAATTTATAATTGACAAAATTGTTTGAAGTTATTTTAACACTAATTATTAATTTTTCCTAGAAAATAAAACTTTTATATTTTATTAATTAAAAAAATTTAAAAATAAATTAAAAAATTACATTTTCTATTTTTCATAAATAAGTATGTTTTTATGATAATTTACAATTGCATAGTTACAAATATTTATATATGTATATGTATTATGCTGATAATTTTATTTTAGTTAGATAAATGAATAACTGAATATAAATTACATTCCAAGGGGCATAATAAATTACTAAGGCTCTCAAATGCGTAAAGATGGCAGGCACTATATATAATATTTCTTCTCATTTTCAAATATTTTTAAAATTCACATTTTTGTCACAGTGATTCACAACATGGTAGTATTTTGGTCGCAGTTGTGACGTGACATGCGTGATTCACAAATACGTCAAAATACAGCCACAAAAATTTAAAAATTGACTAGAAAAGTATTTTTACGATGAATAACATGTTTGAAATAGCTTTGTATTTTTTTTTTATAATTTTTAAAGATGTTCACATTTTAGTCACAATGTGACCTTACTGAACGGTGGCATTTTGGTCACAGATGTGTCGTGACAACTGTGACTTGCATTGACGTCACAGTGACGTCACTGCGACCATGCATGCTATGTGGGTAATATGTGTTTCGGGCATGCATTTAGTGCCCCAAAAGAAGACATTCACGATCCGCCACTGTTTCTTACATATCGTTACTACGCTATTTTTCCAACATTTTTTCAGTTGCAATTACTTTTTAAACCTTTCAAGGGCAAAGTACTTCTGGTGTTAAAATGTCTGAATGATTGATTGACACTAGGATTTTCGAACAAATTTATTCGGAAATAAGTAAAAGCTGTATACGTCACTTATATTATAAAACCAAAATTTTATTCCAAATTCCTGGTGTCATTGTGGCATTTTTGGACTAAAACTAAATGGAATATAAAATATCCCACCTCCCTTCAAGTGATTAACAACTATTCTGTGACATTCCCGTAAGGCGTGGTGACATCACGGCGACGTCACTGTGAAGTCACACTGTGACTTTGCGACAGTCGTCGTGACGTCAAGTGACGTCGATGTGAAGTCACTGTGACGTAAATGCGAGGTCGTTATGGCCGTTTTCAAGGCTTTCTGGGACCTCACATTGTGACTACTTTGTGAAGTCACCGTGCGACTTCAATGTGAAAAATGTGACGAATCTGCATCGGATAGGGTGACCAGATTTTACCCGAATCCTATACGGATTGTTCGGATCAAAAATTTTTTATGGTTCAAGTTTGTGACGTTTGTGACGACACTGCACCGGGTCGGGTGACCAGATTTTACCCGAATACAATCCAGAAACTTCGGATCGATCTTTTTGGATTTGTTTGGCTACAGAATAGATTTGGATTAGTTGTCGTGTGACCTGATTTTCGTGAACCCGATCTGACCCGAGTCGGGTATAATGTTTTTACTGTAAGTCTTGTTCAGAATAGAATCTTGTATACGACCAAGTAACCAGATTTTATCAGAAATTGTGTTACGATACAATTTCTGATGTCGGCTCGGATCTAGAGTTATGCACGAATCCGGTTATATACTTCTTGAACATGATTGAATGTCTACTTGAACATGAATGATGGTTGACTGAAACTATATTTACATTCAACCCGTAATCTTACCCTAACCCAACAACAACAACAACAAAAATTCTGTAGGCCCACAACCCGACCGAACCTAATAAATGATTTCGCATAGATTCGGATAACAAGATTTCACCAAATACGGATAAGATCGACGATAAGGATTGGATCGGCAATCATTTTTTTATGCAACTCGTATTCAAATTAAAACTTTGCATCTGATTGGGAAACCGGCTAATGTAGCCGTTAAACAAGAAAATTATAAATGTAAAAAACGCATACTAATATAAAAATAATAGATGAATCCATTAAAAATTATAATAAAATTAAATATTTTAATAATATGAAATTCTATTATGCAAATAACCCCTTTTAAAAATAACTTCGACTTCCATTTGTTTTATGTAACCACCAAAAATGTTGACAATAATTAAAACTATGCTATTTTGCTTTTAAGTATTGAAGTTTTTAAATGTGTATACTTTGCCATATTTCCCCTCGTTCAGTATCACGAAACTTTCTGACACATTTATGAACAAATTTTTAAACGCTTGGCACTTGCATGCCTGATAATTAAAGCGATTTGGAATGAATAGCGTTTTCCATTTTTAGATAAATGAAATGCTTAAGAGCAATTTTGGTCACGTTTTTTCCGTTTCTGAGGCTGCGCGTCGGAAATTCGGTTCAAAACACCGACTTTGATAGTCTTTGATAGTCGACTTTGAGTGTTTTCTGAAACATCTTTTGTCAAAAATGGAAAATGCCATTCTATTACATATATTCTGAATAAGAACACCTGCCAATTTCATGTGTTTCCGAATAAAAATGAATTCAGAAATTAGTTATTTTAGATTTGATTACAAATTTAATGAAAATAAAAGTATAGATTTTTAAATAAGCATTGTGAAAAATTTATATTAGGAATCCATTTAAATAATAGATCTACCTATTGTGCGATATTATTAAATAATAAACATTGTAGCAAGCAATAAAACATTTTTCGAAGCAAATGAAATTTAAAACTTAAGATCATAAACGCAAAGAAAAAAAAAATATTTTTTTTTTTCTTTACAAATTATTTTATTTATAGTTTTTGATAGAATACTAAATGCAGAGCTTAAATATCAATTTTTACTACAGAAAAAATTCGATAACATAACTGGAAAAATTACCTTAACTGAATAGCTGTTTTATTGTTTCATCAATATTCATTATTTTTGTGCACCTAATATTGACATATCTTGACAACTAAATTTGTAATGAGTTAAATTGTCGCAATTATTTCAAATATACCAGAAAATTATTTCTCAAAACCTCCACTAGCAAAGAATTTTTCAAATTGTAAATCAAATATTAATAGTTTTAAAAATTGCAATGTTTTTAATTACAATGAATAACTATGAAAATTGAACTGAGAAACGCAAAATATAAATACATTCCTCGTTATAAATAACACTTTACTTTCAGAATATATATTGTTAGTAAATACTTTAAGCTTTTTTCCAAACTCTCTATTTAAAACGATTTAAAACATTAAAAATAAAATTTTATACAAGTGATTAAAAAAAAAGATTTAAACATCTTAACATTTAAATAATGCACTATTAATGTACCATTACTAAATATGCACTATTAACAAAACTGCGAAGACATTAAAAGTTACCTGCTAATCTATAAGTAAAACCACCAGTTCTAGGGATTAAGTTTTAATGGTCGTTGACTGCTTCCTTTTCATTGAAAAATGAGACTCAAATCCACTGCTTTAATTTTCAAAGTGTCCAGCTTAGGTGTGTTCATAGATCTGAGATATCAAATATCACGCAGACCTTAATAACGCACCCAGCTATACATAAGGGTAGGTTAAAATGGATGATTCATTTTAAAACGTTAATTCCACAATAT
The DNA here is from genome assembly GCA_963931845.1 of Maratus michaelseni. NCBI lineage: Eukaryota > Metazoa > Arthropoda > Arachnida > Araneae > Salticidae > Maratus > Maratus michaelseni. Next base: position 221,307,025 of record OZ007595.1, read on the forward strand.
ACTTCCACAAACTTAAAAGAACACCACACACTCTAATCCGCCGATGAAGATAATCGTCTGCCCTCAACATCTGCGATCATGATCTGCGCAGTAATGTTTACCACAAAGTAACATCTAGCAGGTGTTTCCAGAAAAAGAATAGAAAGAAAACAGTTAAATAAAGACATTTCAAATGCTTTATAGTTTATATGGCTGACAAATAATTTCTAATAAAACTATAATATTCTGTTTTTATATGAGAGAGTTTAATATTCTTGGAAATAAGCTGTGAAAATTTAAATTTTTATATATTTTTTAATCAGTTGCATTTGTTTTAGGCGTCGAAAGTAAACATAAATTTTAAATAAAAATGGATTTAATAGTCTTTATAAAATAATTACGACATAAATATAAATACTATTCTGCAATCAGATTTCCTAAATACGATTTTTTCATTTTTTACACTCTATTGAAAAGAGCAATATATTTAACAGAGGTGATATCTTATTAAGCACTGACCAGTTTTGGAATAAATTGCTATAGGGAGGACATATACTTTATGACATATTTTTAATTCGTTTTTGTTCGGAAACGCATGAAATTGGCTTTTGTTTTTATTCAGAAACCCTGTAATTGAAAGACGTTTTCCATTTTTTAGTAAAATCAGAAGATCTTTCAGAAAAGAATGTCAAAGTCAGCATTTTGAACCAAATACCCGACGTAACAGGGAAAGAAAAGAGAAAAACCAGTCGTCACGTGACACGAATTGCTTATAACTCGATAAGTAATTTATTTATCAAAACATGGAAAACTCATTTCGATTCCAAATTGCTTCCATAGTCAGTTCTGCCCCTTTTATGCCTTTGCGTTTAAAAATGAGTCAGAAATTATGTCAGAAAGCTTCGCGTTGTGGAGCAGGCCAGTTGAGAACCACCTTAAATATTCAGTACAAGAAAAATCTTGAACGCGTTCGACGGTCACCCCGAGCACCCCCGATGTCGAACTCGCAAAAATGGTGTCCTCACTTTTTAAACAGAAAGCTGATGATTGGGTTGAGTGGCCCCTCAAAATAATAAGAGATTGGAGATTTTCAAAATATTTTTAGTATCACAAAATTAGCAAATGAGTTCTATGCGGTGGTAGGAAAAAAAATTAAATGTTTGTATTTAAAATTCTAACAAATCTCTAAATCGCTAACAGTTTTATTAGAATGGGAGATCTATTTCTGAATTACTTTCCCCCAAAACTTTCCTACGTTACTAAATTTCTATTTAAGGATTTTTACCTGTGTATTATATAGTATATTTTGTTAAATTTCATGAAAATGGCAATGAAAATTGTAAAAAAATATCTGCCTCATATATGTAGACAAATATTTATTTATTATTTTATTTTGGAAATACAATATATTTAAATAATGTGTGACAATGTTTTTATTAATGATTTAGGTACATGACATAATTCAATTCTATATTTTATGAGTTTTTTTTTTCCAAATTCTCTCTCCGATCACACCGTGAAGTCACAGAGTGTTGGCATTTTGGTCATAGGTTTTACGTGACTTATGTGACTTGCAGTGACATCATTGCAACGTCACAAAATTTTTTTAAGCTGTCAAAAAGTAATTTTCTTCATGCCATAAGATGTTCTAAAGTTTTTTTTAAGTTTTCTTTAGATCTTCAAGACGTTCACATTTTGATCACAGTGTGACGTTACAAAGTGGTGTCATTTTGGTCACAGATGTGACGTGACGTACGTGACTCACAGTGACGTCACAATGACGTCACAATGACGTCACTGTGACTGTGCATGCTATGCGGGTTGTTTTGTGCGTTTCTAGACCAATAACTCTTATAGTATAAATGGAAAAATAGAATAAGGCAGCCTTTTTCCTTTATATTTATAACCAGTGGAACCAGTGGAAAAAAACCTCCTATCCAAACTAGCCATGATCTTCGCCGCCAGTAATTACTACTACTTTTACTAGAATTTTTTTACGTTTAATTAAAATTGTGAAAAATATAGGGAAAATTTGCTGGGACAGTGCATGCCCAGATTGTCTAACAGGATCCGCCGCTGAAGATAACCAATCCAAAGTGTGCAGGATACAGAAATACTGCATTTTGTACTGAATATGGGTGCAAATTTTTTACAGTTGAAAACTCTAATGGATTTTTTACATTTCATGCATTTTTAGACCAAAAAGCATTTTTATATGTAAGATGTATTAAAATAATAGAAATTTAAAGCTTATTAAAAATTATTTTTAAAAAAAGAACCTGTGTGTTAATCTCGTTTATAATCACTTTATAAGGAACGTCTAAAAAGACTCATTGTATCCATTTTTCCACCACAGATTTTTTCTGATTACCACAGGAATTAGGACTATAAATTTTGAATAGAAATATCAACCTTAATTAAGCACTTTCATCCTGCAATTTTTTTTCATAATTAAGGCAAAATAATTTATTCGTTTTTACTGGTGGTACATTTCTCCTTCTGTAGTCAGGACCTGCGGTTCCGTCATATTGTGACTACATACACAATCCTCTTGTCAATGTCGGTGAATTTGATTACTGCGGGGACAAACTTCCACCAGTAAATTTGAATGGATATTTTCGACTTTATTAAACGCCTTATTCATGCAGAGTGTTTCCAAAAATAAGCGAAAACGTTTTATTTATTTATTTATTTTTCTGGTGGAAGTTTGTCCCGAATTAGGCACTGACCCGATGTAAACAAACAACGGCCGCTATCTTGTCATTATATTCTCCGTTTTTACACTCAAAACCGGTAAACATATCACTATCTCTCTACACTTCTTTATTCTTATCTCTATTTGTGACACTCGTTCTGAAGGGACATACGACTTTGTTTAATCTTTTTTAAAAAGCCTCTTACAGTAAGTTCTCAAGAAGCATTCTCAGGTACCTGAATAAAATATGTATGTGGATAAATTGCTGAATCTTGTAATATGTGATAATCGATATTTGGAATGTTTCTTAAAGTAATATCAAGCACAGATATTTTTCTTTATATGTTAACTACAACCTAAAATTAAACTTATTTAACACACTTAAATTATATTGATAAAAATCTTTTTTTAGGATATACATAGTTTACACAAATATAATGTACCGTCATAATAAAATATTAAAACAAACTAACAAACAAACAAAAAGAATATTAAAATATATAACAAAAACAAAATAATTGTTATTTTTTTATTTACCGTAATTTTCGGCGTATAATCGGGGCCTCCGAGATGTCGCTGTGTGTCCTACACCGGGCCTGCTACAGGTGACGTCACAACCTGCTGACGTCAAAACAGTGATCCATAATAACTTAAAAATTTTCATGTATTTTGTTCGTTTGTACGGATTGTTTACGACAGTATTTTGATTTTATTTATTGTTTTATATAGTAATTAATAATATTTTTCCGTGTATTTAGATAATAATGCTATCAATAATTATTGATTATAATTATTAAAGAAAGTGTAGATTATATCTATAAAATAAAGAGAAGAAAATGTTGTGCTCCTAGTTTCTAATCTAAGTCTTCAAATTCGCTACTGATAATGAAAAGAAGAAATTTTAGCTACGAAAATTACCTTGTGATAATTATTTTTACATTTCAACAGAAATGGTCTGCATCTGCATTAAATGTTTCGATATACTTTTCATAATTCGTGAAGCTAGAATTAATATGATGGTATTGAACTTGTGCAGAGAAAAAACCCTAACAACCAAATGTCTAGCCTACTGTAATGGAAATATTCTGGCATATTTGAATGAATTTGTACTTCCAAATCGAAAAGAGTCAAATGATCTTTAGAAAAAAAATAAATAAATAAAAGAAGCAGACGATAAACAGTTTAAAAAATGATTTTGAAAGAAATACTGTAATAAATTGACTAATATCTGGATACATTTAGTTAGAAGTGAGTGATGTGCTTTGTTTATAAAATTAAAAGTAACTGATTTACACAACTTAGTAATTCTACGTAGTTCAATTTTACCTAACTTAAGTGTACAAATATATTATGAAAATAAATCTTTTGATAAGTTAATTTGAATGGTTATTAGGTCCTAGACCAAGTACAATAAATAGACAATTTTTAAAATATTACAAAGCAGTTACAAAGTCAAGATAGAAAATTGGGTACTTTTCGGTTAGCCGGGCGCCAGTGATATATATACATATATACACACACATATATATACACATATATCTACACACACATGACACATCTATATATATACACATATCTACACACACATATATGTATGAATTAATTTATATATTTATATATGTACATGTATCACTGGCGCCCGACTAACCGAAAAGTACCAAAAAAGGCTTATGGCGAGAGAAGGAAAGTTGCAACATATTTTCTGGCAACCTATTCGTAGTTTCATATAAATAAATATTTTTTTTTTCAATATTTATATAATTTATTTAATATAAAGAAGCCATTTATCTCTTTTTATAATCAGGTAGAACAGAATTGTATATATAAATAATTTTATACATATATAAATAAACATAAAAGTACATTAGGTTTGTTTTCATAATTGTATATATAATTTTAAAACATATCTAACTTTTTGAAGCCCGGATTACGCCAAAGCGTTAAAAAAAGTGCCAAGGTCTCTATAGTTAAAAAATGTCGATTTCTGTATTTAAATTGACATTTATTCTGTTTTGATGGTTAAATTATGGTATGTAGTTGTAAAAGGGAGGAATGGGATTGATTTTGTAAAGTTTTTGGTAGATTTATTATATTTTTTTACGTATATTTATTGTAAAATAATGTGTTTAGGAAAAGGTAAAGTCAATGGGTTCAATCTGATTTATTAATCTTAGCATTTTTTTTAATTTGAAACTTTTAATTTCCTTTAATAAAACAAGTATATTAATTCCCTTTTATTTCACGATTATGAAATTTAATATTATTTATGTAATCACAAATTATAAGAGCGAAAATGCTCTTTTTATTACATCTTTCTGCTGCGATACATTGACCAAAGTGGATCACTATTGCGACGTCACTAATACTTGTAGCAGGCCCGGTGTAGGACACACAGCGACATCTCGGAGGCCCCGGTATAATCTGCAGCTCAAAGAGTCGTTTTTCGACCCAGAAATTTTATTCAATAATTGTAGTTAAATATTTACAGCGATCTTTTAAGTTACATTTTATAAAATAATATTTCTGGGTCGAAAAACGACTCTTTGAGCTGCAGATTATACGCCGGAAATTACGGTATATTATATTTTAACACAGAAATAAATTGCTGCATTTTATGGTTTATTCGAATACCTTCTTCGCTCGGTACACTTTTGGAATAGAAATACTCATTAAATTGTCTTTAAAGGATAGGCTTCAAAATACCATCATTTTTTATTTATATTATATTTTAACACAGAAATAAATTGCTGCGTTTTATAGTTTATTCGAATACCTTCTTCGCTCGGTACACTTTTGGAATAGAAATACTCATTAAATTGTCTTTAAAGGATAGGCTTCAAAATACCATCATTTTTTATTTATAACAGAGTTCATTAAATAAAAGATCATTTAATGCGAATATAACATAGAAAATAATTAAAAAAAATCTATTACTTTTACGCATTTTTGGTAAATTTACCCTTTAAAATAATAAAATGAAAAAAAATATTAATTGCATTTCAAAATTTTCGCAGCATAGTTAAATTAGTTCATATCATAAGTTCTGCCTCTTGTGGCAGACGGGTACGTCGTGGAACAATAGTAGAAAACCCCTTGATTTATATATTCATAATGTTTCAAATCAGGGTTTTCCGTTTGTCTGCTTTTTTTCAGAAATTTCAATTTACACCGGAAATTACGAATAGTATTTTTTGCCCTTTTTTTAGACCGCTGACCATCCTCCTTCCTGCCGAGCTTTTGCTCATCTTCACGGGTTGATTCACCTGACCTCGCGTAGCGAATGTCTTTTTGATAAGTTTCCTTGTCGACGTGGTTTTAGTGCATGTTGTTGCGTTTCATTAGTTGGCCGGTTGCTAATTGATGTTTGAATGAGACGGTTCAGCAGTGCACAGTGTAGCGAAGTCACGCCGGAGCGATGTGAAATGCTAATTCTTCGCTGCATCGCGCACCCATACGTCATGCCATCGCTACTCGAGTTGGTCTCGTAATTTAGAACCTTGATCAGGTGACGAGACATTCACCTGACTAGGCACCTCAAGAGGTATAATTTACAGGGAACTTGGAGGACTTTGAACCCACGACGGATTTTACATGCACCGGGCGCCATTAGCGTAATGACAGACATTTCGTGTTTACATTGAAAAATCTTAATTCGTTACTTTCGTACAAATTCGCAATTTCTGAATGAAAAAGGTGGAAAAAATTATCACCCTGCTCCAGTAATTTTGTTTCCATTCTAAAAACTCCAGATTAATATTAAATATGTTGGTTCTTTGAATCATACTTAAAAGACAATTGTACTAAGTGCATATTAACCCTAGCGGAGTAAATCTGTTTTTAAAATAATGAAATTATCAACTGACACCAGAATTTACAAAAGAATTTATTTTGAAATAAAAACTTGCTCATTTTCTTGTAGTTTATAAAAGAAAAAATATAACTAAATATTCTTGGTGCCGTTAGTCAGTTTTGGAACTAAAATTAGGTGTCCTTTTTTGTGGACACCGCCCGCTAAAGGGTTAAACATCTTCTGAATACTTAGTAAAATGTGCATGCAAATAAATTATTGATTTTTTTTAAAATTTGGGGCAGTTGATATTTAAAATATATCTTAATGTAATATTTACTATGTATCTTAAGTTATATAGCTTGCTCAGAATAGTAGCTTAATGCTATATATTCTGAATATCCTAGATAACTTTGCCATGCTAAAAACCTCAAAATAATACAGTAAAACCTACATAGCGAACACCTCTATTTAGCAATATATTTTTCCTATATTATCTTAGATTGTTTCTTCTGAATAGCGGATACCTCCAAATAGGGGACAAACATCGTTGTCCTGAAATGACCGCTATTCAGAGATTTTAGTGTATAATACATGTTTAAAATAATACTCCTTCCTTTTGCTTGAAAATATGATCAAGAGAAATTAAAAAATATATATGCAGTTATTTCTAATAATAAGATTTTTCTATCAGACCTTTGTCTTATTATTAATAATATGTTAAAAATATCTTGGCATTAATAATTTTTTAGAAAACAATAACAATAGAGATAACTGCAGTATTCAACTAACAAACATTGAATCCTTAAGAATTCTAAACAACATAAAATAATTCCGCACAATATCTAACTGCAATAAGTAAAAACTGATTTTAAGCAAAGATAAAATAGAATCTCAAAGATAATTCTTATTGTCCAAATGGTTCCATATTCACGGCAGTTAAACTGTAATAAAAGCTTCAATTATGTCAGTGAGAGGATTATCCATACAAAACTGTTTCGTGGAACATGAAAACAAAGATGAAAATCCACAGAAAAAGAGTAGAAATTGAAGAAAAATTGCAGAAAAAATCAAATTATTTTTAATGGAATATGTGTCAGTTGATGATTATGTTTAAGAGAAAAAAATATTAAATTAAAAAAGAAAGTGTTATTTTCAATATGTAAAGAATGTTTCAAATTTTCTATTTTGAATTTTTATTTAATTTTTCCCAGATTACAAATAAGTTTCGTAAAAATGTTTAGACGTTTAGAGGTTTCTGTATAGTTAGTTGCAAATAAACAAATGTATTTATAGGAGAATTTTTATAACTTGTATATATTTTATATATTTTTTAGCTCACAGGCTATCAAAGCATGAGAGCTAATGTGCCCGCCGGTTCTGTATATACGTTACGCAATAATTCTTGATAGAAATAACCGTTTTGCAACAAATTTTGTTTATAGGTTTATTGTGATAAGGCGCTTTCCTGATTAGTTTTTGGGGTTCATTGGTTAAGTATAAGGGGGGGAAACGGGGGGGATAACCCCCTTAATTTTAATAAATGGGGTTTTCAAGCAGAATTAAAAAAAAATCAAATTTTGTATATAGGCTCATTATGATAAGGCGCTTGCCTGATTAGTTTTGGGGGTTCATTGGTTAAGTATAAAGGGGGGAAGGGGGTAGTCTAACCCCCTTAATTTAGTTAAATGGTTTTTTCAAGCAGAATAATCCGATTTTCTTCAAATTTTGTATATATATTCAATGTGGTAAGGCGCTTGCCTGATTAGTTTTGGGTTTTCATTGGTTAAGTATAAAGAGGGGAACAGGGGGGGGGGGCTAACCTCCCTTAATTTAGATAAATGGGTTTTTCAAGCAGAATTATCCCATTTTTTTCAAATTTTGTGTATAGATTCATTGTGATAAGGCGCTTCCCTGATTAGATTTTGGATAGGGGGGGGGGGTTATTGGTTAAGTATAAAGGGTGGGAACGGGTACTTACCCCCCCCCCTTAATTTATTGTCAATTTCTTTATTTTTCGAGTGGCATTATTCTTTGAAAAAATGGCATAATATACAATTAGTGTGAATAGCCGGTGAGCTCAATGCCATCAGTTTAACTGGGCAGTTTTCTTTATTATAACTTGTGTCAGAGTTGCCAAGTCTCCGGCTTTTTGCACACCAGTATTTTATTAGAGAAAATGTTGTTCTTTTAAATCGCAGAGTGCTCCGATTAAACAAGTCAACTTTTTCTGTACTAAAATACTGGTATCCAAAAAGCCGGAGACTTGGCAGCTATGTGTATATAAGCCAATAACATATTTTGAAGCTACATTATATTTCAATTAAAGGAAATAATGTACAGTTCCTCTTTCTAATTTCTCTTTTTAAAAATATAAAAAGAAGAAGTATGATAGTCACAATTTCTTCAGGGTGCACATGCCTCAGGGGATATGAATACCAAATTTTTCGTAAAAGAAATATTTGCCTTATTTAATGAAGAAATTGTGTGTCACAACTTCAGCAGGGTCCACACGCCTCCGGGGTATTAAATACCAATGTTTTTGTAAAAGAAATATTTGCCTTATTCAATGAAGAAATTTTGTGTTTAAGTATGTCGACCATTGCGTTATGAAAAGAAACTGGAATTTAAATTCCCTGAGGCGCACAAACCTTGACTGTTTTAACACTTTAGCGGGCGGTGGTCACAAAAAAGGACACTAAATTTTAATTCCAAAACTGGCAAACGGCACCAAGAATATTTAATTAAAATTTTCCTTTTATAAAGTAAGGGAAAATCAGCAAGTTATTCTTTTCTAAGGAAATCGTTTGTAAAATCTGGTGTCTTTCCATTATTTCATTATTTTACAAACAGATTTATTCCGCGCCGGAAAGGGTTAAAACCGTAAGTAAAAATTACACACAAGTCCCGTGCTTTATATGTTATGTAATACTGTGAAAGATCAATTTTCGAGAGGGACTGCATACATATAAATTTTTCTACAAGCTTTGAAAATTTGAATAAGAAATCCTATATTTCTTCGTTAAATTAAATTTATCATGAGGAATCTACGAAAAATACACGATTATCACTGCTCTGTCTCAGTAGTTCTAAATCAGTGAGCGGACAATGGTGCACAGCCGTGAGAATATCTGAGGCGTGCCGGTAAATTTTTAACCCTTTACCGGGCGGTGTCCACAAAAAAGGACACCTAATTTTAATTCCAAAACTGACAAACGGCACCAAGAATATTTAATTAAAATTTTCCTTTTATTAAATACCGGAAAATAAGCAAGTTTTTATTATCTAATGAATTCGTTTGTAAATTCTGATGTCAGTCCATTATTTCATCATTTTACAAACATACTTACTCCGCGCCGGAAAGGGTTAAGGCTGCTCGTCAGTAAACTTCCCGATTCCCCGCGCTAATGTTATTCCTATGGGCGTAGGATGCATTCGTATTTTTAAAATATCTCCTCGGAAAATTAATATTTTTAACTTCTGTTTTCTTTGTACTGTTCTTATAGAATGTCTCTTTTTTTCTTAGTTATCAAAATATCTCTAAACTATGTGCTTAATTTATATTTTTATGTGTTAAAATCTTAGCGAAACTGAATACGATTTTAACATTTCATATAAAATTAAGTATATATTTTAGAAAAAAATTGACAACTAAGAAAAAAAGAGACATTCTTTAAGAACAGTACAAAGAAAACAGAAGTTAAAAATATTAATTTCCCCAGGAGATATTTTAAAAATACGAATGCATCCTACGCCCATAGGAATAACATTAGCGAGGGGAATGGGGAAGTTTACTGACGAGCAGCCTTAAGTGGAATTCCATAAAATTTTAAATAATTAAACAAAAGTATTTCATTTGATTGCCTAAGAGGGACTACTCAGACAAGGAAACCAAGTCTGTAGAGCATATTATCTCTCCTGGTCCTTTTATTATGGTCTTAAAAAAATAGAGTTCCGCTGAAGCAGCCAGAAAATGCGACAATTACATAAATACAAGTATGAAAGAAAATCGTCTTACAACCAGCCCTGCCATGAATTCACCAATCGCAAGCAAGTGCCAGAGACTAATCGAGGCTTTACATTAGCGGCCATCACTGTCGGGAAACAGATTTTCCCTCGCGACACTGGGCAGCGAGGGGCATCAGTAAGCTGTGGAAGCTTTTAAGTGCGCCAGAGAAATGCCTTCGCGGCAAGCACGAGATTCTTTGCCAGAACTCTACGCGCGACAGAACCGACAGACACGCTCTGCTCCGTAAGGTAAATTTGACAGGTACGTTAGATGATTATATATGTTTTTTATTTTCCTCTTAAGAAGTGGGCGTATGAGGATATTTGTCAGCCAATTTTTAGGAGGATTTCGGGTGTACCTGAGATGCCATTGGCTTGTCAGTGTACAATAAAAATATGGATGGGACTCTGTGCCTTGTTCATCGCACTCGTATCGGTCTGAAGATGCACATTTGAATTTGTATAGGTACTGACGAAAGGGTCCATGACCATGACCAAGATACTTTAACATGTAACATTTAGATAACCCATAGACAGTATTGCCAACTCTGGCGTATTTGTTATTCACAAATTCTTAACTCTCGCCAGTAACTTATTGGGTCATCCGGAAAGTTCTGCGGTTTTTCAAAGCAAAACGCTGTTTCATCTACTTATATTTTGCTACTACTGATAATAAATACTGACCTTGAATGACCCATATATGTAAATTCGGACTTTTCCGCTTGTGATGCATAATTCTTGCTTGGATTGGGGCATAATTTTCGATTCGGTACAGTGCTAAGTATGGAGAACCAAAAAAGTATGTTTCGTCATTATGCTATATATCAAGAAATGTAAAAATGCTAGTCAGAGTCCTTGTAAAGTTTGTGTTGTATATGGACAAAGCGCTGTTTCAGATGACAGAGTTCGAACGCGGATTGAGATGTTTAAATTCGAATAGCTCAGTCTCGAAGATGTTCCTCACTCTAAACGACCATGTAAAAAATTGCATCATTTGTGATCCTATAAAACTGATATAACTAAATTCTATTGACCGATTGCAGCACTAAATACCCCGTAAAAATTATTTAATTTAAAAACAGTATACTTTAGCGCATTTATCATGCATTTCTCTATAAAACTGTCAGTTTTAATGTTGTTACATGTAATAGATTTTGTAGGATATGCACAGAAAGTAAAAAAGGTCACAATAAATACGATTACGGCAGCAGCAGTGGCAGCATTGGTAACTTTTTTTAGAATACACAGACAATAAATGAAATATTCACTTTTTTTGTATTATTTGGCGATTTCACAGACAACAACTGAATTTAATGGAGATGCGTTTCACATTTTCCACTGTAACTAACTTTTTTGTAAGCACTGTCAATTCGGCTTCGATATTGTTTGCGTAGGAAAGGAACAGTATTTTTGCCATAGACACAACCACTTATTCAATATCGAATATTATAACGACAGGGTTCTTAATTAGGCAGTTACTTTTAAAATACAGTTAAAACTTATCAAGCCGGCAGTTTGAAATTAAATAACGGCAACAACACAAAACTTATATATATTATAGTAGCTTGTAAAAATAGTAATGAACTTTTCATTGTTTATGTTTAAATTCATTAACCCCTTCAGGGGCAAAGTACTTTTGCAGCTAAAATATTGAAATGATTGATTGACACCAGGATTCACGAACGAATTTATTTTAAAAGTAAGAAAGCTTTTCCCCATGTACCTTATAAATTCAAAATTTGATTATAAAATTCTGGTGCCATTGTGGAATTTTGGGATTAAAATTAAGTGGTATATATAAAATACCGGTGCCCTTCAAGGGGTTAAATACTATGCATTTTAAAAACTTATTTAGCAAGCAATTTCAGCAGCTAAATTTGATTCATCTTATACAACGTACATAAGTCTTTTCATTACCTTGTTTTTCCAAATATTTTGATTATCCATTTTAACGACACCTTCCTTGTGAGTGATCGGGCTCGGGTTTTTGGTACATTACGGGTATGTATGAAGAAATAATGCGTGTGTATGTAATTTCCTCGATTATATATACTTCCAGATATGTAGGGTATTTTTTGGTTCACATTGATTCATCCAAGCGAGCGTTGTTCAAGAATATTCGGGCCCTATGACAAGAGGATCACACATATCACACATCAGGGTTGCCAGTTTGGCCTTTTCTTAATTCCGAAATTTCGTATCCATATCAAGAATTCCCTATAATGTTATTTTCTGTATTTAATGACGTGGTTGCTTAAAGTAACAATTCTTCTTTCAGAATTTCTGGTGTGAATTCGAAATTTTAGAATAAAAAAAGCTTAACTGGCAACCCTGTCACACATTTCATAATCAGGGTCTTGTTATCGTAGGAGCAAACTTTCACCTGTATTTTAAAAGGGACAATTTCCCTTCATTTAGATGCAGAATTTTCGTTTTAAATAAAGCGAAAAACTCTATTATGAAATACCGGTGGAAGTATGCACCTACATTAATCATGCTATTACGGATTGTTGATACCACTATATTTTGATAGTAAAATTTATTTATTTAATCTTAGATTTTCTGTAATTAAATAAGGCAAATTTTACTTTTTAAAAATAGGTACATCAAAGATCAGTTACAATTGACAGCTATGTTCTTTTTATATTTTTTAAGATACATTTAAAACATGTGTATTTCCCTTAATACACATATTGTTTTTATATAGAATAGAAACTTACCTTATAATCTTATTTTTACGTAGTTAGCGTTCGGATTATTTATTCATGAATCACGCCTACTGGAAAAACAATAAACAAAGATTCCATCTCAAGTGTTTTGACAAAAGCTTTATTTGGTAATTGTTTACCATATTTATTTTTCTTAATATTTTAACACTGTGTTATCCTACTAAAATAATTGCAACTAATTAACGTTACTTTGTGGAATGTGAAACGATAAATTTTCTAAAGATTACAGCCATCATCTAATCAAAATGCAAAATAGAATAATTGCCATGCATAAATTAACTTTTAATTTGTGAGAATGTTTAATATGAGTTTAAAAGAAGCTTCTGTGTATAAATAATAATTTAGGAATTAGGCAAAGCAATTCTACATTTCCCCGCGGTAATGTAAGAGAAAATGTATGCATGTTAAGATCGTATGTTAGCACAGATTTATTTCATGATATTTTATGGTCTCATGTGTATAACAAAGCAACATTAAATGATTAAGACAAATGGGATATATTTATTCCTATATTGATTTCACATTTATTATACAATTTTAATTTTCGGATAAAATGTTACAATAAAATGACAAGCTATAAAAAACAAGAAAGAAAAATCATGCATCAAGCATAAATTATGAAACATTTTCCGACACTTCCAGATTACTTTACAAAACTTCGCTATTTATTAATTTAAAGAAAATACTTAAGTAAACGTCTTAAAAAATGAATAAAACATTTGAAAATCAGATTTCAGCAATTACCACGCATAGACAGAAAAATATACAATTTATTTTGTGCAGCTCTGTATTTGATCAATAGATTTGTATATATTCTACATAGTATGCTAAAATTTAGTTTAGTAAGAAAACACATAACAAGTTAAAAATTTACTTTCAGCGATTTCTACCAATAGACCAAAACATACTTGTTTGAGTTTGTAATAGTCCTGTTTATTACATACAAATATTTATACATGATTTAATTCAGAATAAAACACGCTCAAAACTACTGAAATCACACATCTAAAAATTATCATCTATAGGCAACCATATATCCAGTTCTTTGCGTGGCTCTGTATATGATTTTATTTAAATTCTACAAACAACTCTTAGTATACTAAATATAGTTCAGTTTGAAAATTTTTAACTCAATTAAAAAATCACTTTAAGCAATTCAAGCTCATACTTCGTAATACTCACTAATTCTTTTGTGTAGCCGTGTATATGATCTTCAGTATTTATACACATCAAGACAGTGTGCAAAAATTTAGTTAAACTAAAAAACGCATACCTTAACTGAAAATGCAATTACAGCAATTATCGCTAATAAACAGTATTTCGGATACTGTACTGCACCAAAAATCTTTTACGTGTCCCTGTAAATGAACGATAAATGTTTTGCACATCATATTCTACAGAAAGTATCTTGTTGTAAACGTCACTAATGTACACCAATTTAATTATATTTGATACATAGTTACATTAACACTCGGCATACTCTTTTCCCTGTAGACTTTTATGCATCTAAATGTTTTTGTGTGGCCCTGTGAATTAATAATAAATACTTTGCTCACAATGTTCTATAGAATGCATGTATTAGTGCACTTTATAAATACATATCAATTTCATTATGTTTGAAATATTGTAACATCATTAAAGTGCACTTAAAACGATTTTTCTCTATTGACAGTAATGTAACGGAATAATTTTGACTGTTCCAGTAAAAAAAAGACTCGAGATATATAGCGAGCTAAGTTTAGTCTTGGTGTGCTATTGGGCAGTGCTTTTCGTAAATGTCCGCATAAGTTTTAAATTTATAAAATATTTTTAAATACTGTTTAAAATATAATAAATCATAAAACTGGTATGTTGTCTGTTCCACTCACAGGGGGAGATTCCGAGGTCAGAAACAGAAAATATGGTAAACTTTTGTGCAGGCATGGAATATAGTGAGTTGATAAACACAAGAAAGCCTTAAGTTTAATGGCCGGAGAGCCTTAAAAACAAACCTCAAAATTTACACACAAGTTATAATCGATAAATTACTACGTATACTAGGCGGACCAACAGCGTAATTTGCAGCGTGTTGTTTCGCTAAATTTTTGTCTTGATTTCGACAAACACCGATATTTCGTAGAGAAATTATTGATTAATTGAGGCGTTTACATGGGAAGGTGAAGGGGAGTAAAGTAAGTGCCAAAAATGAAACTACATTTTACTACCTTTTTCATGCCGTAGGCCAAGACCTCCTGATCATAGTATCAGACCTCTCAATCAGCAAGTTTCCTTTGACCGCTATACTTGTCCTGCTACTAGCGCCATCAATCGTCAGTAATAGGAGTATTTACGACCCGAAATTTTTTCACAGCTCCATTTGTTTTATGCATTTGCTTATGAACTAGTATCGGTAGCATAGCTGCCAACTTTTATGTTTTTTTCCTACCACTAAAATTTTTTAGTAAATTTTATCTTATTAAATTGACAAGATCGTGTGATTACATGATGAAAAAAATTCTATTAAATTTTAGTGGTACCAAAAAAGCGTAAAAGTTGGCAGCTGTGCGGTAGCAGAGCTGCTAGATTTTTCTATTCTCTTTTTGGATACCAGTTTTTTAGTACAGACAATTTTGTTTTGTTTGATCGGAGATTTCTGGGATTTAAAAGAACAACATTTTCTCTAAAAATATACTGGTGTTCAAAAAGCCGGAGACTTGGCAACTCTGCGGTAGTATCCACCAGGCGGCGATACTTTCCGGAGAAAGTCAATAATAAGTTGGCAATTACCGCGGACATTTTCTCCCATAGACTTTCTCCGGATTGTCAAGTCTGATCTATGTTAAGGGAGTCTTGCCGTAGGCATTGGAGTTACTACCTGAGCCATCTTGCGGCCATCATAAGAAATAAAATAAACGGTATATGGACTTACACTCTTTCCCATGCTATTAGCCTTGGTATTTATTATTTTATCAACGGAAAATGCATTTTTGGGTTGTCATGTCAACGCCTCAATTATTTTCGACTCACAAGTGAAAACACACGTATAATTATATTATTTATGAAAGATAACAGTTAAATATATTTTTTGCGCATATATATATATATACAGTTTTAATTTTGACATTTTGCATTTTATAAATTCCATGGTAAATAAAAAGTAAAAAAATGGTACGCGATTTGTATTTATATGGACAATAATATGTTGCCTTTTTTTATAAATTTATTTACAGTTATTTACAATCACCACCGTTTGACTTTGGTCGCGAGCTGTGACGCTTGTACCCCTTCCATGTTCTAAACACTTAATCTGATATTTTTAATCTTTTCACTGATGATGGAGATTTAGAAGCACCAGGGCTCCCAAATGGTCCGCTTATTGAGTACCGGTATTTTCTTATAAAAATTTTATTTTTAGAATTTTCTTGCAAATTTTGCAAAAACCACCTTCGAAGGTAATTTTTTGCGGAAATGTTGTAGAAACCTACCATGAAATTTTCTGTTAGAAATTATTGATATTCAGTTGGCGGACCATTTGGGAGCCCTGAAGCTCCGAAGCAGCTGACTGCCATTTTCTGCACATGCATTTATATTTGTGTTATTTTTACTTTGTTAATTTATTTTTTAATGTTTCAGAAAGCAAACACGCATCCAAAAACATTGCCAAGAGAAGTAATGTCCGATTATATACTGTTACGTATATATTGCGGAAAGTTTTTAAGACATTTTCTGGCTAGTTGCGCTGTATAGTTTTCATAAGTTTATCTTCTGGCTAAACTTTATCAATGCACAGACCTATTCTCAAACCTATTCTCCTTTTCAAATTTTGGAACCTCCGATTGTCAGCTTGACACTTTTTGGTATAGGGAATTATTTATAGTAATATTATATTTTTTTGGTTTGTAATATATTTTTATATACAGTGACCTCTCACTTATACGCGATACACGATAATTATTTTTCGGCACCAGTTTCTTTTTAAAGTAATTTTCTCCTTATTGAATCGCAGAATTTATAAATCAAAATTTATTGTTTTAAAATAGTGGTGCAAAAAAGTAATTACCGAACATCGTGTATAAGTGAGAAGTCACTGCACTTTATATTTTATCTTTGCTGTATTAAGCTCTTCCATAATACTCTTAAAAAGTTACTTTAGATCTTTTTATATTTTTTTCTTTCGTTAATAAATATTATAATACTTTTCACAAAATATAAAGGAATATAAGGATTTTTTTATTTACTCAAATAAACCATCAGTTCTGTCTACCTTATACAAATCACTTCCGATAAGTTATACAGACAGAAAAAAGATCAAAAGCTGTATAATACTTTCCGAAAGTTTCTGCGAAAGAAATGAAACATTATCAATAAAGAAATCTTATAGTAAGTTTTATTGTTTTGAAAAAAATATTGACTTTTATCTTTGGTCATGTTATTTTTACCTTATATATAAGCTTATTAATGTTTATTTATGAAAGAAAGAATATTATATAATTCTAAGAAGTAAATTTAATGTGGTATGGTATAATTTACAGTTAATAAATTTTTACTGTAAATTGACAAACATTTTAATATATAGTTTCGTTTACTTATGTATTCTTTGCTGAAAATATCATGCTTCTGGTGCTTTACCAACGTCACATTCGATAAAAGCTACAGCTGGAGAAAGATCCAGATTAATACCTGTTTTTGAAACTTTCTACAAAAGAAATACAACTTTTTGAAGCGAATGAGTGAAGATTGTCTGTAGTATTGTAACTTTTGCTGTTTGGAGAAGTTATCGACATTTATCTTTGGTCATGTAACTTTACTTTTTACAGTCGGACCCGATAAAGGAGCTCATTGTTAATTCGCGATTCCTCTTAATACGTGTATTTTTCCTGGTAATTTGAACATCGCCCATAAGACTAATGCAAAAGTATCATATATATTATTTCTCCTATCAACATCCCTTTTTCTAAACAAATACGAAACCACCGCCCACTGAATACTAGGCCTGCGCGCTGAAAAAAAATGGCGGCTGCCGCAGGCGGAATCGTTTGTACGGTCCCTCGAACTTCAACACCAATAATATCTAAAAGCTATCTTTGACTTACTTGATCTCGTTGATCTCCGAAAAACAAGGCGAAGAAAAATTTTAGAAATTATTGGTGTGGAATTTCGAGGGACCGTTCAAATGCTGAAAAAAAAAATCGGCCTGCGACAGCCGCCATTGTTGTCAGCGCTCAGGCCTAGTATTCAGGGGGCGGTGACGAAACGCAGAACGACGAATGAGATAGCATATGAAAGAATTTTGAACAGGCTTCTGACATAGCACACTTAACATTTCGTTAAAACATGAGTTTTGCTAAAAATTGTAGTTAAGTAAAAATTAAATCGGATTGTTTCAAAAATTAAATGAAAGGTTATCCTCAAATTAGCGTTGTCACAAAAATAAAATACTGCATTATCAGATGACGTCATCCTCCGATGCAATTAAAATACGATTGTTAATTTATTTCTTGCGCGTACTTTTTGAAAAAATATCGAGATTTTAATCGGGTTTCTATTTAATTTTTATGCGTGCGTCACCTATTGTTTATTTATTTTCTTTGTTTATTTATGGCTGTGTATAGGCGTACTGCATCGAAGCACCAGTAGATTACGTAATTTAAGAATTATCTTCCATTAGATATACATTTCTTTAGGATTTACAAAAATTGTAAGTATCTATTTTTTAATATTTCATTAAGCTGTTAATACGTCATCGAAGTCTGACGTCGCGTAAATGGCTGCCGGACAATACAGCTTGGACATCCCATGTTTAAGTTCCCATAGGCTTGGAAAAAAGTGGTGTACCAAATATTCACATATTTATTTAAGACATTTTCGGAACAGTTTTGCAAAATCTGAAGAAATGCTTTCATATGAAATCACTAAACGTCTGATTCAATGTTTCAATTTTTTTATAATTCAGTTTTTTCACTATAGGAGTCTTTGTAACCTAGAGAAATGACCTTGGCGAGGGAAGAAAATTTAGCGACAAATAATCTGGGAACCTATTCCCATTTCCTTATACACAAGCAATCATCATATATATGATTTCCGTTGTCAACATCCCTTTTTATATTCAGATACAAAACATACAATGATGAATGAGGTATAATTCGAAAAGTTTTTGAACAAGTTTCTGGCATAGTAGCATTTATGAATAATTAAATATGCAGGGGGGGGGGTGATGTATTTTTTCGGGTTCTATGGGCCCGATTTCATCCGAAATCCGTTCATTCAACTTAACATGAACTAATTAAGGTATTGAAAACTAATTAAGATACAGATTTTGCGCCACCTGGCGTTAGAAATTGGAGCTAAAAGATTTTGCAGCACGTGTGTAGCACGCCTGCTATATGGTGTCGTAGGCAGCAGGGACACGTGCCGGAGTTTCGATCGGAAAGAAATGTTTAGAACAGAGTGCACTCCCAAGCGGTAGGAAGTGGAACTAAAAAAAATGCATTTAAAATTTGTCCGATTCAAACAATGAACCCGATTTCAGCGAGAATTGATTCATTATTCAACTTTACAGGAACTATTTAGGATACAGATATTTAATCAAGACATAAATTTGGTATCCCCTGGCGGTGAAAGCGGAAATAACAGATTTTTTGCGCGTGCACGCTTTTTACAAGGTGACGTAAGCAGCGAGAATGAGTGCCGGAGTTTTGTTCAGAAACAGGTTTATTTACAACAGAGTGCTCCATCTAACTGTGAAAGCTGGAACTAAATAATTTTGCAGCGCGTGTGTAGCACGTCTGCTATACATGGTATCGTAGGCAGGGAGGACACGTGACGGAAAATTTGGTTAGACAAGTATGTACCGTTGTACATTTATCGACTTAATTTCTTTAGTTCTATTTTGTTGCCAGTTTCCACGCTATTTATTCTAGGTGCTTAACACCGTATCGTAGGCAGCGAGGACATGTGTCGGAAAATTTGTTTAGAACAGAGTGCATCCCCTGGAGGTGGAACTAAAAGTTTTTTCTGCGCGTTCGCCGAAAATGGCTATTTTTTCCGAAGCCGCAAAGTAGAGTTACCGATTTGATAATCCCAGACAACGAAATAGTTTCTTTTTCACTCATCCTCGAGTATTAATAAAAGTATTGGAGATATTGAATCGAAACTCGCAGTCTGTACGTAGTTTATTTATCTGATTCCAAAAATGCAAATTTTGGGAAAATCAGACTGTGATCTTTCTTTAATTTTGACCAAAAACTGACCTGCTTTGAATCAAATGATCCAGGCATTTCAGGGGGTGGTATTAAATTAAATATACTTCCGCTTCGGGGTCCATCTCTCTATTTATTTTTCGAAAGGCAAACAGTTACCAGATAAGCGGTTTTTAGAGAGATTTCGCGTTTCGTATTATTTTTTGACGGGACCGGGAAACGCCGGGCGGATCCTCTAGTAAATAGTATTCCCGATTTATTTTCCGCAAACTATAATTTTAATAAGCCATAGAAAAATTAAAATAAATGCTATTTTTAAAGTTTTTTTTATATTTTTAATTCTTTATTTTTCTAAAACGTGTTGATGTCAATTTGAAAAAATTTCTGTGTGTCTTAGAAACTACCTTGCGAATAAAATATAAAATATTACATAACTGCCTAAACTATATAAAAGACAAATGAAGAACTATTTGTTGGATCAAACAGAATACCTTTTCTTCCAGCTTCATTCAAGTCACATCCGATACGTTATACAGACAGAGAAAAGATCAATAGATGTTTCTCAAAGGTTTCTGCGAAATAAATTAAACTCTTTTTGAAGCTTTTGAGTTAGAAATGTCTGTGGCAACTTTTGCTTTTTTGGAATGTTGCACTCTTTTATCAATTATCATATAATTTTAAACTTATATTATACACTTGTGCTCATAAATGAAGGATAATAAAGGGACACTTTCGATTTTAGATGTTTTGTCAAATAGCTACAGGAATAAAAACATAAAATGACAGGAATAAAAACACAAATAAAAGACAGGAATAAGAATATAAATAAAAGACAAATGAAGAACTATTTGTTATATCAAATGGAATATCTTTTCTTCCAGCTTCATTCAAGTGACATCCGATAAGTTATACAGACAGAGAAAAGATCAATAGCTGTTTCTCAAAGGTTTCTGTGAAATAAATTAAAGTCTTTAAAGCTTTTGAATTAAAAATGTCTGTGGTAACTTTGATTATTTGGAAAATTGTTCTCTTTTATCAATTATCATATAATTTTAAACTTATATTAAACACTTATTCTCATAAATGGAGGATAAAAACGGGACACTTGCGATTTTAGACATTTTGTCAAAAAGCTACAGGAATAAAAACAAATAAAATTCAGACAATTTACATTAAAAACATTTAAACACATATTTAAAAAATTGTTTTTTCGAGACCCGTTTGAAAGAGCATATACAGGACTTTAACGCTTTGAGCTCCGGGATATTAAATTTTTAAAAATATTCTAGAAAAAAACACTATAAATGTGATTAAGGGACTGTCTGAAATTGGACTATGTAGTCTAAAAAAATAAATAAAATCGCCCCTCTAGGTTTGGGGTGGTTGGAAAGATTTTTCTACATCAGAACTCTAGAGCATTCGGTTTAACCCTTTAACGGATAAATCTGTTCAATTGCTGAAATGTTGAAATAAATGATTGACACCGGAAATTATGATCAAATTTATTTGTATATAACAAAAAAAGCGATATTTCAAATACATAATAAATAGAAAACATTTCTATTAAAATTCTGCTGTCATTGTTGAATTTCGTAATTCGGTTTTGTGGTTTCCTAGGGAAACCAATGAACGTTAAAGGCAGGGGTGCAAAAATCTAGGCGCCAATGGGCCGATTCCCACCACAAAATTTTTAGTATTCTTCGCCTAATAAGAATACTGATAAAATTTAGGCGAAGTATACTATTAAAGTTTGAAAAAGAATACTAATAAAATTTAGTGGTGGGAATCAGGCCATTGGCGCCTAGATTTTTGCACCCCTGGTTAAAGGGTTAAAATGCAAACACCAGAAATGACATTGCAAAGTTATTTTAAAATGTTTTTAATTGTAAAAAAATGAACATATTTAAACAGTTAAATTGTTTAGACGAATTCTAAGAGTATTAAAATATTCAAAAATTTTAGTAAATGGGAAAATTCAAAATTTAAAAACTACAGAAAACATATTATAAAATTACAATATAATAAAAAATATACCTAATTTATAAATGAAACAGGTGTTAAAAATATTTAAGTATTTTTAGCACCTGTTAAAAAATATTTAAATATTTGTAGAAGTATTTTAAATAAAAGAACCTGATCAATCTGTTGAATCAAACACAAATTTAAGCTCATAGGGATCGAATTATGAGCATCCCTTCTTTGGTTCTGAAACACTAGCAAATGTGGTTTTCGGTACTGCTGCCATCTAGCGACAAATCACATTATTCAGGCCGTTGAGCTCAGATGATCTAAACTCATTCCACCACTTAATTTTGTCCAATGAAATTATCTAAATTTTCAGTTTAGACATTTGCATGTAGTAATTATTAATTCTTTGTCGTATCCAAGAGGAAAATAAGTCATATATATATATTTTTAAATAATAATTATAATGCTCGAAAAATACAAAATATATAACTCATGAAAATTGAGCAGTTTTAAATTGGCCCGAAAAAATAACTGGATATTGGACGTTGGTTCATTTTATGACGGCCGATTATCTACACGAGGGATATGGGCACTACGGGTGAGTGCCTTCCATGGGGGTCTTTCTAAGGGATCCTAACTCGTATTTACGGCAAGGTTTGAAGAAAACCATGGAAAACTCCAAATGGTTAAGTCTAGGAGCACGACAGGGGTTTAAACCCAGCACCTCCCATCTACCAGCTTTGAGAGCAGAACCTCTCAGCCTCTGGTGGGGCTAGATATTGGGAGAATATGGTGCTGCCATATATACCTGACAAGCAGGATTTAAAGCTCTAAATTGTAATATCACATTTCTTTCGAACGGATTTGATTTTTTTTATGTGGGAAGAAATCAAGAAATTCAACCAGGGTTAAGATAGGCAGCAGAAACTCAAATACAATTGTCCTTTGGGTACAGATTATTGTCCCGATTTTGCGAAAGCCACTGTCATCAGGTCTAATTTCAACGTAAGCCGATTTTGTTTTTGTCGAGGAATGGTATCAAGATCGGTGATTTCTCCATTGAGCCCTGTACTATCTGAATACACAGTACTATTCTGATATTTAGTTTTTTACTATCGATACGTATATTTCTTAACTGTAGTTATTGTTTTTGACATCTTTTACGGTCATTATGTTATGTGTACAGGTGAGGTGTATGTAATAACTCGTAGCGTCTAGTTTCTATAATATGTGTGTTTCTATACATGTTTTAAGTAAATTGTCTGAATTTTAATTGTTTTTATTGTGTAATTGTACTGCTCAGACGTAAGATGTATATGTTTTTAAAATTTACAGCAGCGCCTGTTGAATCGTCCTTGAAATTCAGGGATATAATGAACATGTTTGATGTAATATTTTTCAGTAAAGGTTTAGTTACGAGGACAGTTAGGCAGCTAGAAATAAATTGAATATAAAAAAATGTTTGCGATCACCCTGTAGTAGAAAATCTTATAAAATGTCTTCAACTCTTTTGCATAACTATGTGGGCCCTTGTCAACATTTCTATGCATTTGTGTAAGAATTGCGCACATGTTCGTGAAGATATAAACGTTTCTTTAAAAAATGTAAATGATTTTCGTTTAAATCAGGCAAAATTATGAACTAAATTTAACGGCATTTTCTGAAAACGTGACAAAATGCAGTAGAAAAATTATACTGCAATTAATAAATGAATAAATTGAATGTTTGGTGATGCATAAGGGGGGGGACATGTATGAAATAATATTTAGCTGCGCATGTGCGAACGCCACAATTTTTTTTTCAGAATTTGGTAGCCAACCATATAGAAAAACATATGTAAAAAAAGACCACTGGAATATCAGAAAATTTCAGGATGATATGGGTGACACATTGACAAATTCTAGGAAAACCTTTATCATCAAGGTACTTTTAGAAAGAAACTGAAATTCTCCCCTATATCTCGTCAATATCTTTAAGAGTTTTAGCGACTTTCAATGTATTTTTTATAAATTTTTCTGAGTACCAAATTGTGAGAAAAAAATTGCTATCGTTTGCGAATGCGCATTTAAAAATTATTTCATACAAACACTCATACCTCATTAATTATTTAATATATATATATACAAATTGCAGCATAAAATTTCTGCTGCACTTTTCAAATTTTCGGGATGTAGGGTTGAAAATGCTATAAACACATTTGAATGTTTTTCACAAAAACGAATTTATATCTTCTCGAATACGCATATTATTCTTAAAAAAATCCATACAAACGTTGTACAGGAACTACATAGTCATTTGCTACAGTGACAGGCCATTCCGAGCATTTTCTGTTTCAGAATGGTGGCAAATATTATGTTTTTATCCAATTTTATGTTTTCTCCCTAATTGTTTTAGAGACAAAATTTTTGCTGAAATATACGGGGTCAAACCTGTTCTTTAAATCCTACAAGTTCAAAGATAATATGTCAAGAATTTCTGTAGATATCCAATTGGATATGCAGTTCATTAGGATTTACAGAAATTGTAGATTTTTATTTTTTAATATTTCATTAAGCAGTTAATAGGCCAGCGGCGTTTGACATCATTTAAATGGCTGCTGGACCACAAAGTTTGCATATCCCTTTAACGGATAAAGCACTTCAATTGCTAAGATGTTGAAATAAATGATTGACACCGGAAATTACAAACAAAATAAAAAAGCGATATTTCACATATATAAGAAATGAAAAACATTTCTATTAAAATTCTGCTGTCTGTGTTGAGTTTCGTAATTAAAGTTTTGTGGTTTCGTGGGGAAACCAATGAACGTTAAAGGGATATCCCATGTTTAAGTTCCCATAGGGTTTCAAAAAATTGGTGTACCAAATATTGATTTATATATTTAAGACATTTCTGGAACAGCTTTGCAACATCTGAGGAAATGCTTTCATATGAATTCACTAAACTTCGGATTCGATGTTTAAATTTTTTTATAATTCAGTTATTTTGTTAGTATAGCAAGATTGGCAAGATAGAGAAATGAACTTGGCGGGAGCAGAAAATTTGGCCACATATTTCCCGGCAATCTGTTCCCATTTTCATATACACAAGCAATCATTGTATATACTATTTCTGTTGTCAACATCCCCTTTTCTATCTATACACACAGAAAACTTTCAACGATGAATGAGGTATCATTCGAAAAGTTTTTGAACAGGCTACTAACAAATACATTCACATTTCGTTAAAACGCATTGTTTGGTTAAAAAAAATCATTTAATTAAAAAGTAATACTAAATCGTACCAGGAAATCTCAAAAATAGCAGTGCGAATGCTTCGCATGGGTCCTTCTGGTAATTTAGTATTGACAGTTATAAGAAGTAAAAGTGGAGGGAAAAGTATGATTTGCCATTTAGTTAAGATTTTTCTTTTAAGAGAAAAATGAAGAAATATTTTATTGCTTAAATAAATCATGCTTTTGATTTTTTATTCATAGCACGTCCGAAAAGGTCTCGGATGGCGAAAAAGATTAATAAATGTGTATAAAAAAATTTCTCGAAAGAAATTAAACTGTGAAAGTTTCGATTATAATATTTCTGCAGTAATCTTTGTCATTGCGAAAAGTTATTAACCGTATGCTGTTATCATGTAATTTTTGCCTTTTTTTAAAGATTTTCCTTTTATTTATAAGGGATAAATAATTATAGACTTCTAAATAAAGTAAATCTGACGTGAAAAAAAATATATAATTTTACTATTTAATTCGTTACAGACCGTATGCTTTTGTGAAATCTGGGTTGCAAAACAGTAGCAACTAGCAGCTCCCCCCTTTTCGGAATGTCTTTCGAAAACTGGTTTCCTAGGTACGTTTCTCAGATTTATGCATCTGTAAATATCTTTCAGTATACAGATTTAAAATAAAATGTCTTACAATCTAAAGAAATATGGACAACATGATATAAATGAATTTTTCGTAACGTAGAAGCCACGCCATTAATCAATGATGTTTTTGGAATAAAAACGAGAATTCTCGTTCCTGGTTAGTAATGTGTTAATTATAAGAAATATTTTATAACTTAAAAAGTATTTTTTTCTTCTCGAATAAATCATTATAAAGATCATTATAAATTAAACTGCGAAAGTTTTATTTAAATTATTTCTGTAGTAAACTTTTTCATTGCAAACAATTATAAACTTTAAGATGTTATCGTGTAATTTTTGCCTTTATTTTAAGATTTTACTTTTATTTATAAGGGATAAAGAATTATAAAGCTTCTAAATAAAGTAAAGCTGGCGTGAAAAAAATTATAATTTTACTGTTTAATACGTTACCGTCTGTATGCTTTTGTGAAATATGGGTTGCAAAACAGTAGCGACTAGCAGCAGCAAAACTAAATTAAATTAAAATACACCACCTCAAACTGTCGCAAAACTTTACTTTCTGAAGACCAAAATAGGCTTGACAACATAGAGTGTGTCGTTTCCATCCCAAATCAGAAAGTAATCACATATTACCGGTTCAACCTTATTATTATTTTTTTAATATTACACCAATGACGTTTCATACCGTTACATCTTCATTAAGATGATAAATTGTAAGAAGTAGAATTAAAAACAGAATATAACTTAACTAATCACAACATAAGAACAATAATACAACTTTTGAAACTTTCAACATGCAAGAGCTTTTATTGGAACATATTTTTAACGTGATTACTTAAATCAAAAAGGATTACATAAAGTAAAAAACAGATAATTACATACCTAAATAAATCTAGTAAATTAGAAATCTGTGAGCAGCACAAACTTCAAGATATTAATTAATTGAGAGTCAATCACCAGAAACACCCAAACATCACGTCTTTACACTTCACGCCAGACGCAGCCGGACGCCAGAGAAGTAAACATTTGAAACCGTTGCCATTTCTTCAAATACAAGTAATTACCATATAATTTTACCATACAAGCAATTGTCATATGATTTTACCATACATCATTCTATGAAACACCATTGAATGTATGGTAAATTGCATTTTGATATAATTTTACCAGATACCTTGCTATGGAGTACCGTATAATATATGGTAAATTGCATTGCCATATAATTTTACCATACACTTTGCTATGGAATACCATAGACAGAAGAATGTTTACCATATGAATACAGTAGGTTTACATATAATGACATAAATTTTTTATGACTTTCCATATAAAACCATATGTTTCCATAAAAAATCCTATGTCATTTTTTGCTAAGGGGCTCCCCCTTTTTCGGAATGAATTTTGAAAATTGGTTTCCAAGATACGTTTCTCAGATTTATGCATCTGTAAATTTATTTCTATATACAGATTTAAAATAAAAATGTCTTACACTCTAAAGATATATGGACAACATGATATAAATGAATTTTCTAGTCAATGGTGTATGTCGACAGGGTGGCTAGTGGTCAGGGAAAAATACAGTAAAAAAAAGTGATAAACACCAGTATATTCTTATAGGAAAATTCAAATTGATTATTTGATCGAATAATCAACATAAATTTTTCTATAAGAATATACTGGTGTTAATCACTTTTTTTTACTGTATTTTTCCCTGACCACTAGCCACCCTGGTCGAATAAAAACGAGAATTTCCGTTCCTGGTCAGTAATGTGCGAATTAAAAGAAATATTTTATAACGGAAAACGTTTTCTTTTTCTTCTCAAATAAACCATTATAATGCTGTTCATTTATGCGAGGTTCTTATAAAGGCAAAAACAGAAAATATCAATAGCTATATCTCAAAGTTGTCTGCGAAATAAATTAAACTTTTTGAAGCTTTTGAAAGATGAATCGGTTTAGTAACTTTTGCGGTTGTGAAAAGTTGCACACTGTTGTCATAAAAATATATAAAGTTAAGTGGGGTGCTATTTTTTGTGAAAATAAATTATCTATTTCTCGTACCTCGTTCAAAGGCCACATCCAATAAGTTAGGAAGATGAATTAAAAATCAATAGTTCTTTCCTAAAAGTTAGTGTGAAAGAAAATAAATTCTTTGAAGTTTTAACGTAAAGAATTTTCTAGGAATTTTTGCGGTTCCAAAATTTTATATTTTATCTGTTACCAGATTACATTATGTTTTTTACTTTGGTTTGTGAGGGATAAACTATTATAGACATCTAAATGAAGTAAAGATAGTGCTGAAAATTAAAATTAAACTGCTTAGATAAAATTATATTTTATAAAGGAAAGACAAGAAATGCTTGTTTGTTCAAAATACTCGCGTTCCTACTGATTCATTCATAGGACATCAAAAACTAGGGGAAAACAAAAAACGATTAATAATTGTTTTCGTATACATCTGCAAAAGTAATAAAGCACTTTAAAAAGTTTGTGTGAAAAATCTTTTTAGAAACATTTACAGTTTCGAAAGATTATATTATTTTAGCTTTGCCGTGTAAACATTTACCTTACCGTGTAATTTGTTACCTCTTATAAAGAAAAACTAATAATTTTCATTTATTTTATGTTCATAAGATTTTATCTTATCAGTTTTTAAATATTTAAAAAGGGGAGTGAAATGATAGACGTACACCTATGCCAAAGCCATTATTAATTCAGGGTGATTGTGATTAATGTACAGCTTTCAAAAAGCTCTAAATAAAACACTGGTCAGAATTGTCTCAAATTTGACCTGAATATACGCGAAGAATGACGAAATGATGTGGCATAAGAAAAAAAAAAGACAATAGATGGCGCTTTTAGGTAGCTTTCAATACAAAAAAGTATAAAGCTACCTATTGCAGCCGTTCGGAGGAAAGCAGTTCCGGAAAATTTCGATATATTTTCACCGATCATGACCCCCAGACCCCAAAACCACCCTCCGTTCAAATGTTGATATATATATATATATATACCGGGTGATTATAATTAAAGTTACGATTTCAAAAATCGATAATTTTAAAACTACTGGTCAGAATGACTTGATATTTTAGCAGAACAATCGTGAGGCAATGGAATTTTGTTTGGCGAAGGAAAAAAATAGTTCCAAATTGTGCCGATAGATGGCGTTGTCAGGGTAATGTCAGGGGAAAGACCAAAAATGTATTCTTGAACTCTTTCCGGCGCGGAGTAAATTTGTTTGCAAAATGATGAAATAATAGACTGACACCGGAATTTACAAACGAATCCATTAGTAAAAAGAAACTTGCTTATTTTTCTGGTTCTTAAAGAAAGGAAAATTTTAATTAAATACCGGGTGATTATAATTAAAGTTACGATTTCAATAATCGATAATTTTAATTAAAACTACTGGTCAGATTGACTTGATATTTTAGCAGAACAATCGTGAGGCAATGGAATTTTGTTTGGCGAAGGAAAAAAAAAAGTTTCAAAATGTGCCCATAGATGGCGCTGTCTGGGTTCACATTGTCTGAAGATATGCAAATTACTAATACGTGACATGCGCACCGCAGACATAGCGACCATAAAAATGCAGAGCAGCAGCTCTTTGCCTGAATGCTTCATCATGACTCTGACTATGAAGGATCGCGCTCTGCTCTTGAAGCTTTTTTATAAGAACGATGACAGTGCACTTACAGCTATTAGGAAGTTTCGGACATTAAAATCCATAAAAAAGGTCCAATAACAACAAATGGTCTGCAAAAAATGATTGCTAAATTCGAAGAGACCGGTTCATTTGACGTTAAACGGGGTAGAGGAAGGAAACCAGTTTCAGCTGCGGCAGTGGAAGATGTGGCTACAGCATTACAGGAACATACTGACAGTGATGCTGGAATCAGCAGTGCAAGGGGGATTGGCCGAATGCTGGATATGCCGAACAGCACGGTGCGTAAAGTCCTACGGAACGTCTTACGCTGTTATCCGTACAAGATAACTCATGTGCAGGAGTTGCTACCTGCTGACCTGGAAGAACGTCAATCTTTTGCACTACAATTTCTTGCCCGGATGGAAGTGGACAACGGATGGCCATGGAACATTCTGTGGTCTGACGAAGCCCACTTTCATTTGCAAGGTTCTGTAAATACGCAAAATTGCAGGATATGGGCGACCGAGAATCCGTCCCAGCTACAGCCATTACCTCTTCAGTCTGAAAAGGTCACTGTGTGGTGCGGAATAACGGCAGCGTTTATCGTCGGTCCATTTTTCTTCGAGGAGATCACACCTGCGGGTCCCGTTACCTGCACAGTTACTGGCAAGCGGTATGAAGCACTTTTGCGTAACCATGTTCTTCCGGCACTTCAACAGCGTCAGTGTGTGGATCGCATAATATTCATGCAAGATGGCGCTCCTCCGCACATTGCTACTACTGTGAAGCAGCTACTGAGTGATAATTTCGGAGATGATAGGATCATAAGCCGCCATTTTCCAACAACGTGGCCACCACGTTCCCCCGACTTAAACCCGTGTGATTTCTGGCTTTGGGGGTACCTGAAGAATGGTGTTTATAGCGGGCGGATTCAGAATCTAGCCGACTTGAAGGCAAGCATCACACAACACACCCATTGCATTAGTACAGATACCCTCCGATCTGTTGTGGAGCATGCCGTTTTGCGCTTCCAATTAGTAGCGGAACAAGGCAGAGGGCATATTGAGTAACTTATGCCTTAATAATCAGTAAGGTGTTTGTTCCATGAAGCTCTTTTTTTTTTCTTTTTTTGTCATTATCGCTGTCGTCGCTGTAAACACGTAGTCTTGTCTTTTCGCTAATAAATTTTTAGTAAATCTCTGAACTCTATTTTTTTCCTTTTGGCAACATCATTCCTATGTTTAACCCTTTAACGGGCGGCGGTCACAAAAAAGGACACCCAATTTTAATTCTAAAACTGACAAACGGCACCAAGAATATTTAATTAAAATTTTCCTTTCATTAAGAACCAGAAAATAAGCAAGTTTCTATTTACTAATGGATTCGTTTGTAAATTCCGGTGTCAGTCTATTATTTCATCATTTTGCAAACAAATTTACACCGCGCCGGAAAGGGTTCAAGAATACATTTTTGGTCTTTCTCCTGACATTACCCTGACAACGCCATCTATCGGTACAATTTGAACTATTTTTTTTCCTTCGCCAAACAAAATTCCATTGCCTCACGATTGTTCTTCTAAAATATCAAGTCATTCTGACCAGTAGTTTTAAAATTATCGATTTTTGAAATCGTAACTTTAATTATAATCACCTGGTATATATATATATATATATGTAGCATTTTGACGAGGTTGAGATATTACGATGAATAATATTCGATAAAAAGATGGCAGTCCTTCAACGATATAGCAAGTTGCAGTCGATATTAGTGAGTATGGCGAAGTAGAAGGCAATGAAATGCGTCCACCAAAGTTTTCCAATAAATCCAGCCAATCTCCAGACACATAATTTTATTAGAAGACGAACAACACAGAAACAATTCCCAAAGGTCTAAAACTTATAGCCCTCGGGCTAACGTTGCTTCACTTCATTGAATTAAGATGTTACTGGGCCAGTTGAATATTCTACGGAATTAAAAACACAAGACACATATTTGTTTAGCTTCCGAAAACGTAAAAAATCTCTCGCTCCGACGTCTGCGAGCTGGTTTTGTTCTCTCCGCGGAGACATACACAGAATTACGTCACGAGCGCCCAAACCAATGAGTGGTAAGCTATCTCCAGCCCAGCGAATGAGGCGCTAAGGAGAAGCTAAGACAGTAATGAATTCCGAATCTGGTCGCGGATAAATTTTGAAGTTAAAATCCCAAGCGCGCGAAAAAATCAGAGCAATAATAATAATAATAATAAAAAGAAAATGGCTTTTAAAAAACATTCGAAATGAGAACGCGTCTCAGAATTTTATAGATTGGGGAACTGATAAAAGCTACGAATGATCTTAAATTTTAGATTAAGATTTGGAATAAAAAAATTATTAATATACGGATATTTACTTTTAAAAGGACTTTAAATAGGAATAGATATTATTAAGAATTAAGGAAATATTGACTATGACAGAAGTTAGATTAATTTTAAAATATTAATGCGAATATAATGGAAGGACACGAAGGAAATAAATTTTTATATAACATATATATATATATATATATCCATATATATATCTGACCTATGTCATACGATAACGCTCGTATTTATAAATCAATTTTGATGAAACTAATTGTGTGTATTAAGCTAACCAATGTCTCGACCGGGTTCGTTGGCCAGCTTGGTCCGCCATTTTGTTTCAAGATGGCGGCCATTTAAAAATTTAAAACCAAAATAAATATACAAAAAAGTTAAAAATTCAAATTTATTTTTTAATTACGTGTTAGGCCTTGATACAAGGATTCCAGAGCATTTTTTAGTTTACCTCTATCTTAAAAAATAGCTGAGATAGAGTAGTTTGAAATTCTAGGGTGGCTGACATTTTGAAACAAAACAGCACATTAACGCGATTACTCGCAAATTATTTTCTTTCATTTTTGTAATAATTTTCCCAATCATACGCATAAAACTATATATTCATATCCGTTAGCGCCAAAATTGGCGACATTGGCGACAAAATTGGCGACATTTGGCGAAATATCGCCAAATTTGGCGACCAAAATAAGTCTTCATAAATGAAGCCAATTTGGCTATTGCTCAATAATTTGGCGAATTTCTTATTTAAATTCAGTATTAACGAATCTTTTGTAAACGTTTCTTTGCATTTTAACTTGCTGTTTTCGTGTAACATTAGCTAAAATTTTAAAACGAAGATATAGGAAAGCTACCTTTTCCTCCCGGTACAGGCCGGAAGGACTTTTTTGTCATAGTACAGAAAATAAAACACATGTCACTCTGCCATTTGTTGTAAAAACGCGAGGTGCCTTCCGTTTCCCTCTTACTGCATCTTTGAAGCTTGTCTTGTACTATCTCTGATTGAAAGATCGTGCTCTGCGTGTGAAGCTGTTTTACAAAAAAAGTGACTTTGAGACAGTAGCTCTGTAGAAGTTCCGGGCAGTAAAGAGTGGGACAAAGAGCTGTGGTCTGCCAAAGGTCTGATTAAGACACGGGTTCATTTGAAGGGAAATATGGAAGAGAGAGGAAACCAATTTCTTCGACGGCAGTAGAAGATATAGCTACAGCATTGCAATGAAAAGAAGAGCAGCGGTATGGGAAGTTGCAGTGTACGGGGAATTGCTAGATCAGTAGATATGCCTGTACATAAAAGCGCAGTGCATAAAATTTTACGAAACATCTTGCATTGTTATCTATTCAAAATTACCCATGTTCAGGAGTTGTATTCTGCTGACATTCTAGTACTACAAACGTTCGCTCTAGAACTTCTTGCTCGCATGGATATGGAAAATGAATGGCCATGGAACATTTTGTGGACAGACGAAGCCCATTTCCATCTCCAAGGGTATGTCAATACTCAAAATTTCAGAATATGGGCAACAGAAAAACCATTCGGACTTGAACCAGTACCTCTTCATTCTGCAAAGTTAGGTGTGTGGCGTGAGTTCCGGCCTCGTTTATCATAGGGCCATTCTTTTTCGAGCAAATAAGTTCTGCGCGCCCTGTTACCTGTTCCGTCAATGGTGAACACTATGAGACTGTTTTGCGCAGCCACGTCATTCCAGGACTTCAACAGCGCGCATGTGTGAGTAGCATAATTTTAAAGCAAAATAGCGCTTCGCCACACATTGCAAATCTAGTGAAGTAACTGCTCAACATGCATTTCATAAATTACATAATTATCAGTCATCATTTTCCAACGGCCTGGAGGCGAAGGTTACCTCACCTTAATCCTTGTGATTTTTAGTTGTGGGGTTATCTGAAAAATATTGTATTCAGTGGTCTGATTGCCAACTTAGATGAATTGAAGACACGTATTGCGCAACACATTCAAAACGTCACCACTGATACACTCCGATATGTTGTGGCACTTGCTGTTTCTCTGTTTAAACTTGTGGCAGAAAACGGTGGACAGTATATTACAATTTTCTTGAGCAAGTCTCGCGACATTTAAAACTGATTTCACTGTTATTTTTCTGCGGTTTTTGACGTCACAGCAATTAAAATCCAATTTCATTGTTGCTTTATCTGTCGTGTTTAGCCTCAGGACATTTAAAAACGATTTTTTCCATCCGATGTGGCAACACCTCTTCGTTCTGGATGTGCTTTCCACCCATTGGATTGTGGGAGAGTGCCACAAGTGCTGAATGACTTGGAAGTCAGTTTTTCACTAAAAATACAGTACAGTCATACACATTGAACAGTACAGTGGCAGAGTTGTCAAGTCTCCGGATTTTTGTGCACCAGTATTTTCTTCGAGAAAATGTTGTTCTTTTAAAACGCATAATGTTCTGATTTAATAAAGCAACATTTTCTGTACTAAGATACTGATATTCAAAAAGCCGGAGACTTGGCAGCTCTGGAGTGGGTTTAACCTGCAACTAACGCAAAAGCCGTCACATTGTGATTCCAATGTCACTGGTAGCCGAACACATTTACATTATGACGAGTAAAACGCCATCTATTGTTAAAATTTCGAACTAATTTTTTCCTTATCTCATATAATTTCCCCCTTCTTTCTGTATATTCAGTTTAAATATCAGTCACTATGGCCAGTGTTTATTTTTCACAGCTTTTTAAAATTTGAATTTTAATTATAATCATCCTGTATATTTATCTTGCGCAGACGAATGGAAGAAATTTAGCTATTTCAACATAACGTCCTCTAGCGACCGATTTCACGAAACTTTGCGTTTGATGTCCAGATGAGCTATCGTAAAATATTAATGCATATTACAGGGTTATTACGCTTTTACCACAAATTTTTAATAGAATTTTTCGCCTTATTTAAATGCAGAAAAGTATTACAAATCCTGCAATTAAATGAGGCTTCTGTAATTTCTGCTATTTAAATATTAAATATAAAAATTATATTAAAAATTATGATAAAAGCGTACGAGCCCCAGTGTTGCCAGTGGGCTACTTTTTAAAAATTCAGTTTTCTTGATTGCCACCAGTTTTTTGAGAAAGTAAAATTCGGCTTAGTTTATGACAGATTAAATAAAACGAATCCAAGGCAAATTATACCATTTAAAAAAAAGTGGTGCCAATCAAGGAATCTGAATTTTAAAAAAGTAGCCCGCTGGCAACACTGACGAGCCCTGATACTAGTAAAATATTTATCTCTGTTCGCCCAAAGTTAAAATCCACAAAATTAAATTAATCGAGTTCGCTTATTTAGAATTTTTAGTTTATCTTTTAATTTAATTAATTTTTTTAGAAATTTAGAATCAGTACAACATATTTCAATAATAAGAAAGTTTTTAAAGGAGACAACACGAAAACAAAACGCGGCTTCGAACAATAAAAAGCACAACTATTACAGGGGTGACTGTGTTACGGTATTTTGTACACCACTAAATTTATATAGCAAAATTTTTCTTCTTTTAATCGATAAATTCTGCGATGACTCATTAAGAATATTGCTATATAAATTTAAAGGTGTACAAAATACCGGAACACAATCAACCCTGAACTAGTAGTTGGTATTCCTACAACGCTTGTTTGTCTTTACAACCGGCCACAGGACAGGAAAGTGGGGCTAGTGTGTGCTAAAGACTTTAAAGGATACTGTACACAATCTAAGTATAATTGCTCTGACCTACGCCTATAATGACTGCCGCACGTGTGCCATGCTAGATTACTGAAAACTGCTGGGAAAGTAGACCTATGCTATGGCATTCATTCGAAAAAAACCTTAAAAGAAATATCCATTAAGTAAAAGACATAAAATAGCGTGCTTCGGAGGAACATAAAGTTTAATAAATCGACGACCACAAGGGGGTGCTTCGAGATTATTTACTATTGCTCTCCAAATAATGCTGCAAAAGAAGAAGATTTTAAGGGGGTCCGAGAGTAAAAGATTATTTTTATAGCTATTTTTTATTAATTGTTTTCCCCTGAAATGTGTATTTCTATATAAATCACTTTAAAAAAAGTAACTTTCAATTTTTTTTTAAAAATAATTTTAAATTTTAAACTTATTTAATATTTAATATAACTCAATAACAACTTACACGATTTCATTCTTTTTAGGGGCGTTCGTAATTATATAAGTACGTAACACCTATAGTCATCGTCTGGTCCGTCCTTCTGACCGCATATAACAGCGCAAAAACTACGCAACCGAATGGTTTAAAAAATAACATATATAATCGTTGCAGAATTTTGTCGAGTCATTTCAAATTTTAGGAAAATCGAATCAAAATTTAAAAAGATATTAATAAAAGTTTTCTTCATTCTATTAAATCCTATTATACGTAATTAATTTAATGATAGCCCATGATAGGTAATGATTCTAGTTTGCTATGGTGATTACGGCATATTTAATATGGAGACATATTATTTCCATATTACTGAAGTTAAAAACTGAATTTGTATACTAAAATTGTTTAATTATAGCAATCATATATTCTACCGACAGTTTTTTGGATAGATGTTTCCGGAGAAATAGATATTAAAGGGAAAAAGAGTATAAATATGGATTTCAAGTTCTGAAATTTTCAAAACTAGGCTTAAATTTCCCATTAGAATTTTCAGTAAATGTCAACAAAAGATAAAATGTTGCCAACTTAAAATGTACTTATTATATTATTGAAATTAACCATACCATAATAACAGACGATATAATTCATTTTTGCACTGAAATAATAACTATGATTTTTTTACATTGTCTTGTATTGGATATTTGCGCATAGTATAATTTTAGTGTAACAGAATGGTAATTAATTGTTTGTAAAAGTCCATTGAAACTTAATTTCATACAATACAATTAATATCTATAATATGAAAATCTGCACATAAAATAAATTTTGCATTCATGCATTTTTGCATAAGAGTGCAACAGCTATTGCACCAAGATCTGAATATTTATAAAACTAGTCATAGTACGAACGCACCTCATTTGTCAGATTTGACGTACAATTTCCAACTTGTTTTCACTTTTGAGTGCAGGAAATTATTCTTCAGCATTCATAAAAATACTAGATAGTACCCGTCAAGATTTCACGGTGAACAACTTAAGAATTTCATTAGTAATATGTTTTAATTTTTAATTAGTTGTATTTAACCTAATTAAGTATCGAAAAGTTTATGAACTGTTATACTGCGTAAGCAATTCCTATACATATATAGCGCTAGATAGCGCTGTCAGTCCTATTTACTCAACTAATGAAGTGAAAGGATTTTAAGCTTGTAAATCTATTAAGCTTGCTTTTTAGCAAGGATTTAACTAAAAATATTAATTGAATGAGCAATCCTTGAGGACATTTATTTCTATTTACTATAGTCTCAATATATATTTTTAAATATCAATATTTAGTATTTTCTAATTTTTTTTAATTATGCGATTTTTAAAAATTTTCATTACTTTTATTTTTACCAGCCTGACTCTAAAATATTATTTATATGTTAAACCATGTTTATCACGGTGATTTCTTTTATATTTCTTATATGAATATTTTCCTTCTTTCTTTATTCTCTTCTTTTCTTTTTTTACAGGGAATAATCACATACCTCTCTTAGTATATAAACATATCTTCTTAATAATGGTCAAACAAAATATTAAAAAAAAAGTTTAGATCAATTTATTCAAATTTTTTTTTATTTTAAATCTTTTTAATTTAAAATTAGTAATAAAAAAAAATATTTTTGGGTGTTAAATTTTACTTACCCCAGTCGAAATATTTAAAAAAAAATAACAATACTGAGTATTTTCTGAATATTTTTAAATTACGCAACCTTTATTTATTTCTTACTACTATTATTTATTTATTTATTTATTCTTTTCTATAAGTCTTACTCTAAAACCGTGAACTTAAAATTTGTTGTTTACAGCTGACCATTAACATCAACAGGCAATAATTTGAAATATTTCCCTTCTAATATTAATCTGGTCACCATGTATTACCACATAATAATTTAATTAACTCTGAATGATCCTTCCTGCCTATCACACTACATTTTTTTCTAATTCTCAAATCAACGTTTATTATAATCAACGTAAGAATTATAAAAGTTATTTTTGTAACCAATCAGCAAAAATGTTTTTCAGAAATTAAACAACCTATTCATTAATATCCTCATCACATCAATACTCGAAAAAGTTTGTTTATATTAACTTCCAGAAAAGAATTCGAAACTAGACAAAATGGACAGATGTATATTTAAATGTTGTAAATCGCTGATAAACGGTTTAAACATGACAGTTTGAAATGTGACAAAATGTATTTTGAGTATTTTTAAATACAAAATACTTGGAAAGAGATTTTCAAAATACATTACCAAAATTCTTTTATTTTATTGGTTTAAAAATACAAAAAACAAAATACAAATGTATTTTAAAACTGTACTTGAAATACGTGTATTTTCCATACTGCACAACTCTGACTCAAACGAAAACACCTGAGAATGAAACTAGTCGTTGGGGGCCACCGTAATACTTACGCATCATGGATATGCATAATATAAAATGTAAAAAAAAATGTGTAAACTATTTATAAAATGCATTGCAATTCCAAAAAAGAATTTAAACGTATTTTTAAATATTGTTTAAAAATGCGTAGTAGTGTTTAAAATCGGGCTTGATAACGTCATAAACTTTAAATGCTCTATTACGGAATTGCGTAAAAGAAACATCCTTATAACTCCAAAAATGATAATCATACTAACTAACAGTTTACGGAGTCGAATTAAGCGTCTCATTTCCAATTAAAATATATCTTTGAATTGCAATTTGAATAAAATCTAGGGTCACGAAAGGTCGAAGAGTGTGGCAAATAGGATTACAAATATCTCGGCAACTAATTATCCGATTGATTTCATTCTTTATGCAAAACTTATGTTTTTTATTGTCTTTTATATTCCCTCCTTAGACTTAAACAATTTCGAAAATATTTATATACCTTTTACGAATATTTTTAAAGTCCGAAAAAATAGTTCCGGATAATCGAAGTTACAGAAATTTATTAGGCTTCTTCTCATTATTTCATACTAAGTACATCAAATGTAAAGTCTCTATCTCAATTTTTTCGGGAGATAGAGTGTTTACAGGCACACACACACAGACAGACGGACGGCAATTTTTTATTTCTAAAAATATGTTTTTCGGAATTTCTAGTGTCTGAAACGTGTAAATCCGTCATTTTTTTTTTCGATTTTTAAAACGATTACAAGACTTATCCTAAAGTACGTATTATGAGTAAGTATAAATTAAAAATTTTCAATAAATTCTTATCATGAAATACAATGCCACAGAAAAACTGTGTAGATATATGGTTTGATGATGCGAACGCCAGTCTGACACAAGAGTGGCAGCTGTCGTAGGTGGATTTTTTAAGTGTTTGTACAGTCCCCTGAATTTACATACCAGTAATTTATAAAAAAATTCTTTGATTTATTTGATCTTAGAAAAATAAGGCAAAGAGAACTATTCGAAATTATTGGTGTTCAAATTCGAGGGATCGTGCAAACACTGAGAGAAATACTCCTACGACAGCCGCTATTATTTTTGTCGGCGCGCAGGCCTAATATTCAGGTGGCGATGTAAAGAGTCACAATGCTGTAGCCATTCCAAAAATTAAAGATAAGTCAAAGAACTGTAGAAGCAGCCATTGCTTTCTTCATAGTCACCCACTTGCTTCGAGAAAAATCCCTTCTGAAGATATGATAGAGTTCGATTCAGGGATGAGATTTCTGCGCTATTTTGCATACCAGTATAATCTTACAGAAAATGTTTTTTTTTATGTAATTTGAACATTCTGCGATTTAAAAGAACAACGTTTTTTCTAAGATTATACTGGTATAAAAAAAGCGGAGAAATCTCATCCCTGGTTCGATTGTATCATTAAAATAATAAACTACATAAATCACGACTTCTTATAAACCAACTTTTCAAACTAATATTTGAAGGCATTGGAACTCGACATCAATTCATTCTGCTGCACACTGAAGTAAGATGGTTATCTCGAGTGAAAGCGTTTGCACGTTTCATGGAGCTATGTTCAGAGGTAGTATCATTTTTGATTGACTAAAACGCTTAGCACCTGATTACCGGCAAGGCAAACAACTGCCACCAATAAAAAAAGGACAAATTGTTGCCTTTTTTTCACAGAAATTTCGCATGAATGAAGTGATTAAATAAATGTTATATTTATATTTAAATTTACTGGTGGAAGATTGCATCGTCGATAATCAGGCCTTCCTAACGCTAAACTGACAAAAGTTTCAACTGAGGAAGGCTGAGTGTGCAACTTGGAGTATTTGGCCAACATGTGTAGCAAAATGAACAGAATCAACCAATCACTGCAAGGGGAATGTTGCCACAGAGTTTTACTTAAACGCCAAAATGTCTTCCTTTGAGATGAATTCATGTGTTGGTTTTAGTATATGGGACAGGAGGATTGTTTTACTCTGTCTGAAAATGTCTTGAAAAAAATCTGCAACAGAGAAATTCAGAAAAACATTTAGCGGGTTTTCGAATCTTTGAAAGATTTACTATACTTATAATTACTATTTTCCGTCGGCTGAAACGGAGAAGGTCCTATAGAGGTACTTCTGTGTATTGTTGCCAGCGGACTACTTCATTTTAAATTCAGATTTGTTGATTACCATGGTTTCTTGAAATAGTAAAATTCTCCTTATTTAATGACAAATTAAATGAGATGGAAACAAAGCGAATTACAGCACCATTTTAAAAAAGTGGTGCCAATCAAGAAATCTGAATTACAACAATGTAGCCTACTGGCAGCACTGTTTCTGTGTTATAGTGGCACTCAAGGATGAATCGCCAAGTGACAGAAAGAAACCGCTAAGTTAGGTTGTAAAACTCGTCAAATGGTTTGCAGGCCTAAAGAAACAGCACGTGCTTATGCTACTTTCATTGTGATTTTTCGTTGATGTTGAACCTTATATATATTTATTATTATTATTATTATTATTATTATTATTATTATTATTATTATTATTATTATTACTATTATTATTATTTGGATGTTACTATAAAATTTTAGCGGTATCCGGCGGGCCACAATTTGACACCCCTGTCCTTGAGGTACTTTTGTGCATTGTTGGCAATTAATTACTTTTTTTTTAATTCATATTTGTTGACTACCACCAGTTTCTTGAAATAGTAGAATTTGCCTTATTTAATGACAAATTAAATGAGGCGAAAATATAGCAAATTACAGCACCAATTTTACAAAGTGATGCCAATCAAGAAGTCTTAATTAAAACAAAGTAGCGCACTGCTTCTGTGTTATAGTGGCTCTCAAGGATTGATCGCCAAATGACAGAGATATATTGCTAAATTAGGTTGTAAAACTCGCCAAATGGTTTGCAGGCGTCAAGAAACAGCAAGTTAGTATGCTACTATGACAGTGCGTATGCTACTGTCATATTGATTTTTCGTTGATGTTGAACATTTTTTAAATTTTTTTTATTATTATTTGGATGTTTTATTTTTTTCTATTTAATCGCCAGTATTTATTTCTATAAATATGAAAGCAATCTTTACCTTGTACTGTTATGAGTGAAATCTCGTTTTTTTTTTCAAAAATGAGACTTTTTTCCGAACAAACAACTATGAGAAAATGTTTTCTATCATTATACTTATAATCATTTCTATAATTAGGGATAAAAGACTTCCTAAAATTTAAAATGAATAATTACAAACTTTTCACTGAAGCACTGCAACTTAAAAATCAATTAATAGAAAAAAAGGTTTAAAACATTTGGTGAATTAAAAAGAAAAATGTCATATAGGTATAGGTTTCATAATTTAACTAAATTTTTCATCTAACCAAATATACCTTATTCTTATGAGTCGGAATAATAATAATTTTTCTGAAAATGTAAAAATATATTTTTTAACATCTGATCAAAAGTTTAAAATTTTTATTATCCGTTAGCTTCTTCGGCACGAGCGTCAATTACAGACTTTTTAATGTTTTCCCACCAGTTTATCAAAATAGAAAAATTTGCCAAATTTAATTGCAGAAGTCTTTTAATTAAAAAATACAAAATTTCCATTTAAAAATTACTGTAAGGAAAAATCGAAGATTCTGAGCACTTTACGCGTCACTATTCCCGATACTCATCGCGAAGCGGTAGTTAAGAATCTGGAAATTGTTTTTATTATGACCCTTCTAACCGTGTTATTTGAACAGTTAGATAGCTTGATTAGATACTTAATTGAAATCCATCATTTAAGAACAACCTTTTGCTATTTTATTATTTAATCAAGTTTCTTAAAAATTTTCCGGTGTAAGAATTTCAAAATATTTTCAAAAAACAAATATAAATGAAGATTTATATAATTGTTTTATTACAATTCTTTGTTCAGTTTTCATTAATGATCCTTTACCGATATCTTCTATTTTTGTTCCATGTTTTCTAAAAACAGACAAAGAATATGCTTTAAATATTTTGTTTAAATATAGGTTTAAGAATTACGCTTCTTTCGACACATGTGCTATTTTTAGGTGCGTTCGTAATTATATAAATACTTAACACCTATTGTCGTCGTCTGGTCCGTCCGCATATAACAACGCAAAAACTACCCAACCGAATGGTTCGAAATTTAAGATATATTATCTTCGCAGAATTTTGTCGATATATTTCAAATTTTATGAAAATCGAATCAAAACTTTAGAAGATATTAATAAAAATATTTATTAAGAAATTTGAATTAAAAGAAAAAAATCGGTGCTTTCTTGCTATAGGAGCTTCCGACGTTTAATCGTCAAGCGACCGAGATACTTATTTCATTACAGAAATTAAACTGCAGACGATATAATTTATTTCACAGAATTAAAAATCATCAAGATCTGAATATT
The DNA here is from genome assembly GCA_963931845.1 of Maratus michaelseni. Taxonomy (NCBI): domain Eukaryota; kingdom Metazoa; phylum Arthropoda; class Arachnida; order Araneae; family Salticidae; genus Maratus; species Maratus michaelseni. The sequence continues at coordinate 221,350,205 of OZ007595.1, forward strand.
TGTATAACTAGCTATAGTACGAACGCACCTCATTTGTCACGTTTGACGTACAATTTCCAACTTGTTTATATATTGAACGTTTAAACTTTATTTCGGAGGAACGTTAGGAAACAGAATGTTAAACATTATGGTATTTACATGTAAATAGAATCATGTAATACATGTAAAAATCTGGAATAAAAAAGAAAATGCTTTGTTAAAGATGAATATTTTTTTAAAAGAAAAGAGCAAGTAATATTAAATAAAGTATATTGTAGTTTAAAAAACTGTATAATATTTTCAAATTGGGGGAATATATACTTGGAAATTCTTTAAGCATTTTATATGTAAACTTTTAAGTTTGCAAGGATTTACTAGAGAAATTTTAACTAGCAAACATAAAGCAAAGGCTGCTTTCCAGCGATATTAACACGTTCGCTGCCAACTACGAGTATACTCGTAGTTCTATCTACGTTTCTTCAATCTAAAATTAGTTATTCGCACCGGAAATCTCAAAAGAAGAATTTTTATTTTATGAAATCACGAAATGTCTGTAATAAAACAAAGTAAATATAGCTATTAGTATTTTCTGGTGTGAATTTGAACTTTCTAAATAAAATGAAAATTGCGGCATTTTTTGCTTGGCAGCGAACGTGTTAAGTTTAACTAAGTCTTCCGTGTTTGCACTAAGGGATAATACATCTTGTTTAAATAATTTAGTCGCATTGTATTCTTCTTATTTATTTCCTCAAAGCAAATTACTTAATTTTAAAATTCTGCGAAAATTTTTAGCTAAACGTGGCAACAAAATTTGCATATTGTTACTTTAAATTAGCATATTCAAATTTGAATTTGATTTTAAAAGCAGTTTTGAAATAAAAAATGTACAAGTCACACGCTGTTGTGTAAGATCTTATGTAATTAACCTAAATTATCTCATATTCTTGATGTGAAAATTATTAAAATGTTTTGCCATTACTTAAAATTTTTTCATGGTTAAAATGTTTGAAAAATACCCGCTGTTCAAAATTATTTTAGTAACTAAGCACTTAAATTATATTACTTACATTTACATTATATTTACTTACATTTGTACAATTGCAGTTGTGCATCTAATGAAAGAAATTTAACTAAGATAAATAGATAAACATTTTAGTGTTTGAACCTTTAAACATCTATTGTACTCCTACAGTCGAGTTCGGTTATAGCGAGGTTTAATATAATATAAATGAAGATTTATATAATTGTTTTTTTACAAATCTTTTTCCAGGTTTCTTTAACGATTCCTTCTCGATATCTTCTATTTTTGTTCCATGTTTTCTAAAAACAGCCAAAGAATATGCTTTAATTTTTTTGTTTAAATACAGGTTTTAGAATTATGTTTCTTTCGAAAACATGTGCTATTTCTTATATACTTGAACATTTAAACTTTATTTCGGATGAACGTTAGGAAACAGAATGTTAAACATTATGGTATTTACATGCAATTAGAATAGGACACTCAAAAAAAAAGTTCGAATTCTAATATATATATGTATATATACATAGGTGCCAACCTCTCATTAATATTTCGTAATATGCGGGTTAATTTGACCCAGTTTAAAAAACACTTCAAACTAGAAAAATTAATGGATGAATCTTTATTTATTCAATTTCAGGTTTCCACGTGGAATTTATTTGATTTCATTTCTTTAAAAAAAATTCTGGTGCGATGCGTGTTAAACCTGGGTCAAATTAACCCGCATATTACGGAATATTAATGAGAGGTTGACACCTATGTATATACAGTATACCCACTAAAGTCCCTTGCCACCCTTTTAACTTCGGAACGGCTGCTGCTATATTCATAAAAGTAGTGTCTAGCTATAATAAAGTAGACATGCGCTACTCAATGAAACCGCCTACGGAGACACCTGGTGGAATGCTGCTGAACTAGCATTCCTATCTCGAAATCGGAAAGAGATAGCGAAAAAAAGTGATTTACAAAGTTGTAGAGCATCATCGATTTAGTACGAAAAGACACATTGTGGACATTAATGCGAAGGATAGAACGGTTAAAACGCGCATTTGTTTTTTCGTGATTTCCTACGCTGTGACGTGATAAAACGATCTTAGAAAGAAAAATACAATTATCGTATTTCCCGCGTATAGGTCGAGAAATTTTGGACAAAAAGAGACTTTAAAGGTGGGGGGGGGGGGGGTCGACTTATGCGAGGGTCCTTAATTTTTTTTTTCAGAGTGGATTTCAACCGGTTGTCCAACATTAACAAAGGGCGGTAATATTAGAAAGTCCGACATTGCATTAATTGCCCAGTGGTTTAAAGATGCGTGGAATCAAATTCCTTCCGAAATGATTGTAAAATCGTTCAAGAATTGCTGCATAAGCAACTACCTAGACGGCACAGAAGATGATGCCATTTGAGAAAGTAATAAAGACGAGGAAGAATGTTGCGATACAGAGGTTGAAAACGTGTATCATGATGAGCCGATGACGACGAAGGACTTATGTGAAGGGTTTGGCGAGTCCGATATTGAATCGGACCTCGAATCAGTTTAACTTTGTATATTATTATCTTCATTATTGTATATTTAGTACTTTTTCTTTCAGATGATTTCGAATAAATGTACAAAAAAAAAATAATAATAAAGTTCCTTTATTATTGTATATTTAGTATACTTTCTTTTTTTTTCCAGGTGATTTTGAATAATGTATTTTGAAAAAAAATCAAATTTATTGATCGGAAAAGTGGGGGGTCGACTTATACGCGGGATTTATAAAAATTCAAATTTCTTGATCGGGAAAGTGGGGTCGACTTATACGCGGGATCGACGTATACGCGGGTAAATAATGTATTTATTATAATATACATTTATTTTAGATGTTCTAACTTCTCACCGTCAGCTGCAATGCATATTTGTTTCCTTGTTTGAAATTCACGTTGCACACGTTGTAGCATAGAGGGTGACACGTTAGCACCAGCGTCCGAAATGCGTCGTTTAAGGTCCTGCAATGTTTGGTCAGGGGTCGCATACACCTTCTGTTTCATAACTGGTTGTTTATTTCTTTCTAAGATCGTTTTGTTACGTCACAGTGTAGGAAATCACGAAAAAACAAATGCGCGTTTTAACCGTTCTGTTCTTCGCATTAATATCCACAAGGTGTTTTTTGTACTAAATCGATGATGCTCCACAACTTTGTAAATCACTTGTTTTCTGTATCTCTTTCCGTTTTCGAGATAGGAATGCTAACTCTGCAGTTTTCCACCAGGTGGCGCCATAGTCGATTTCATTCAGTAACGCATGACTACTTTACTATACCTAGACACCACTTTTATGAATATAGCAGCAGCCGTTCCGAAGTTAAGAGAATGGCAAGGGACTTTAGTGGGCATACTGTATATAAATCTGGAATAAAAAAAAGAAAATGCATTGTTAACCCTTTCAGGCGTGGATTACTTCTTATTGTAAAATGGTGAAATGATTAATTGACACCAGAATTTACAAACAAATTCCTTAGAATTTAAGTACTTGCTTTTCTTCAAGTTCATTATAAAAGCAAAATTTTATTAAAATATTCTGGGTGCAGTTTGACAGTTTGTAATTAAAATTAAGTGGTCACATTTATGACCCTCGCAAGTGAAAGGGTTAAAGTGTAATATATGGACAAGGAATTAATCAACAAATGGTTGGTATAATATACATTGCAAGAAACTTGTTTATGTTGATTAAAATTCGGATATAACAAGCATTAGTTCTGCGAATTAACGGGACATTTACTTTATAAATATTTAATATTCCTTTAATAATATATCACCGCCCTTTGCGCTGATATATTATTTATACTATTTGAATTTAATCCGCAAATGCCACAATTGCACCAGAATTTTGGAATATAATTTTGCTTTTTTGGTGTAAGGTGGACAAAAGCCTTAACTTATTTTCAAATATTTTATCCCCTTTGCTTCTTCATAAATTCTGTTTCCATTTAATCGTTTCAACATTCTAGCAACATAAGTAATTTGCACTTGATAGTGTTAAAAATAAAAATAAAAAAATTCAATGGCGGCATAGAATATCTACGACTTTGCTGAAAATAATAAATAGGAGGAATATAACAATAGATTCTACTACAATAGAAACAATAGATTCTACTACATAATATGCAATTGCTTTGAATTGCTGCACAAAATTCAAAGTATCTTAGAAGCAAAAAAAAATAAAGAAAGTGATAATATTTACCATTGAATTATCTTAATTAGACGAAAAATACGTCTATGTACTGAAAATGTTATTAGAAAAGTAAAATAATCTTTTTTTATGTTGCTAATAAGGATAATAAATTGTAAGAGTGATTGCTTTTTCCTCTTTCCTTCAGAATTTTTCTCTTATAAAACTTACTTAGCGTGTAAAATATTACAAGCATAAAATTAAATAATGCGCTATAATGAATAATTTTATTTTGTCCGTTTGTTCAGAAACGTTAAATTACCTATACAAGTGTGATAATTTAGCTATTTTTACTAATATGTTAAACATGCATATATCATACTAGTATTCAGCGGCGGCGGCTTGTGACTCGCTTTATTTGGGGCACTAAATGCATGACTGCTAAATTTATTCTTTTCTAACGACTATTATTAAAAAGGAATACTTTATTTTTTACTGTCAGAAAGTTCTGCCATTAAACAAGGAAAACATTTCTTGTAAAAAAAAAAAATTGCTTGAAAATAATATGTGTTTCAGGCTTGCATTTAGTGCACCCGAAAATGACAGTCATTAGACGCCACTGTTAATACATTGACGGACAGTAGGAACAAGTGAAGTTCGAAAATTGGCACTATATGTTTTTGTAATTTTTAGAATATTAGAAGTATAGTTTTACTCTTTCTTCTTAAATAAACTTAATTTTGATTAATTCAGCACGTTTAATTAGGTTGCACTACTCCCTTCACCACCACGTCAGAGTGGCTAGTGGTCAGAGAAGTATACAGTCAAAAAAAGTGATAAACACCAGTATATTCTTATAGAAAAAATTATGTTGATTATTCGACCAAGTAATCAATTTGAATTTTTCTATAAGAATATACTGGTAAATTAATTTTTTTTTTTTTACTGTATTTTTCCCTGATCACTAACCACCCTGCACGTGCATACTGAAGTTGCAACTCGTATAACAGGGGGAAACGAGCTTCAACCTAAAAAATTGTTTCCAAAACATGACACTGGGCTTCTACTTGTACGCCTGTAAATGCACATTTGTGCTGCTATAGCCGTAGTGTCTAAAAACGACCGTTTCGTTTTGGACGGCTATTGCCGTCATGCCACATAGTGAGCTTCGCTTTGACGGCTATAGCCGCAAGTGTCCGTCAACGTGTTAATATCATACAGAATAAATGAACATAGGTTGAATTTGGTTATTGCGAAGATTTCAGTCATAATGAACAAAGACACTTGTCCCTTCATTCTAGTTATAACAGAATTCGATCATATGCAGAAATTGGCTATATGTTTTAATTTTTTTAATATTCGCTCTACTGTATAAATGAAGTATAGTTTTATGAATGGAATAATGTACTAAGTGTGTTATGGTAGAGCATGTTTAAGAGTTAATTTTCATTTTTAAACCGTATAATTGACAGTGAAGATTAAATCATTTGAACAAATTGATTGAAAAATCATATAAAAGAATTGTAAGAAATGCTACATTTAAACATTAAATTATGAAATTGTAAAAAATAATGTTACAGAATATCCTAAACATGACCAATAATACATTTCCTTTTAGTGCTTATTTAAAAACATTTAAAAGTAAAACAAACATCCTAGCTGACAACTTTTACGCTTTTTTGTTACCACTAAAAAAATAATAGAAAATTTTGCCGTATTGAATCACGTGATTTCGGCGATTTAATAAGTTTAAATTTACTATAAAATTTTAGTGGTACGAAAAAAGCGTAAAAGTTGGCAGCTATGCAAACATTAATTTGCATCAAATACACCTAGTGAAGGAACTTTAGCAATTTTCTATATATTCAAAAAAAGATTTTTTTCAAAACTTAAATATGTTTATTCTTAATCATTTTAAACATAAAGAATTGTATAAAAATTAATCGGCATGTGCAATTCCATACCAAATATAAATCCATAGGAAATTTCATACAAAATATACATCATGGAGTTCTCGAAGATTACTAGACTACTAAAAGTATCCCTTATCTAAGTGTAAAACATCTGATGCGGCACTCTGAAAGTTTGTAAGTTTCGATAATGTTATTTTATGGTTAATGTTGCTGTGTCAGCACATAAAACTAGATTGATTACTTTTAATAAATAAAATGTTAGATTCAAGAGAAGCCGTCGCCTGCTATAAGAAGTTAATGCATTTTCAGCATTTTAAAATATTTGCTGTTCAAAGTTAAATAACTTTGATACCCTCCCCCTTGTACGTACGATATATTAAAATTCTAAATTAGGTTAAAGTGAGATAATAAAAGACGGAAGGGATTATAAGAGACACAAATAATTTTTTTTTAGTATTGTGAAGTAGGCTTTTGAAAAGATACAATACTACCACCACTTTCATGAAGTTTTCACATCTTTTTTTCAAAGGTTTAAAGTCAATTTTTGGTATTTTAATTTTATTAGAATTATCTGTCTCTTTTTACCCTCTGTGAGGTAATAAATGACTTCTCTGAAAACATTCATATGAAGTACTAGCGGCCAATCCTGTCTTCGTTCAAACAGACAATATGTCGACCTCTTTGGAAAAATGCCTTACGCAAAATATGTAATCAGAAACAAGCAGTGACTGTCTGATTCGTGTAATCTTCCGTAAGACTTGGTGCATTAGTTTTTGGTGTATATCGCGCAACTGGTGACGCTGATATGCTGGCGATTTCCGCAATAGTTCTATCTCAAAAACTAATTCAAGTGATTTTCATCAAACTTCAAATTCAGTTAGACCTTGACATAAATAGACGCTGATTACGTTATGATCTAGATATCCCAACAGGAAACGTATGCTATTTGAGGGCACTTATGTAAGACAGTATAAGGGTTTATGTATAAATGGTTCGCAGGAAGTTTTTGAAATTTTAGATTAAACTGTTTAATTTTCAAAAGCTTTAAACCCTTCGTATAGAAGTTTTTCTTTTCAAACATCATTTTGAATTTTATAACGTATCTAGAATTGTATAATTTCTGTTTTATCTTCGGATAGTGATTTTAAATTTAAACTTAATGAAAGTATATTTGAAGTATTATAGAAGATTAAATAAAATACAGAGTAATAGTAAAATACATCACCCTTTTAGAGGCCTCTACTTTGTGATATTTTGCTCTGAATGAGTCATAATTTAAATAATAAATAAGGGTGAGTTTGTCATTTGTTAAATAAAAATTGTGACAATTTGTTAGAAGATGTCACTATAACATTCAAATTAAACGGCTAAAATATTTTGATACTAAATTTGCTTTCACATAAACTTTTCATAAGTTTGCAATAAATTCTCTCGGTATGACAGTGTCAAAAATAAACTGTAATTGCAAAACTGTTTCAAAATTCCCGGATTGGTTAAATTACCGGACAATAGATAACGCTGCGTGTCCGCAGGTGATGTAGAAAACACAACTACACTTTGTCTTCTAAAGCGGTGCAATTTCACGTTGCCATCTGTTGTGTGATGCTATGTGCATCCGGTTTGTTGTAACAGTGTAACGTGATCATGTCGGATCTTGCCAAGGTCTAACAACGAACGAACAAAAAATTGAAGATACTACTGTTATTGGACTGCTATTTGGAAGGGTTGACCCTTTAACAGACATTGGTTTCTCTATGAAACCACAAAATTTTAATTACGAAATTCAAGAATGACAGCACAATTATAATAGAAATGTTTTTCATTTATTATGTATGTGAAATATCGCTCTTTTTTATATACAAATAAATTTGTTCATAATTTCCGGTGTCAATCATTTATTTCAATATTTTAGCAATTGAAGTGCTTTATCCGTTAAAGGGTTAAAGCGTTTCATGGCCCGAGTATGCAGAGCGTAAGTTTCCGAAAATAGTTGCTAAATAGCAAAAATGGGTGAATAGGCATAAAATGCGATGTTTTTTTACAATCGGCTGCTAGAGGGAGCTATTTTCAACTCTCTAAATTTCTTCCATTCATCTGCGCAGCCTTAATGCATAAGGGCTTTGGTAAATATATACATAAAATAATCTGGTTGGAAACTTGTTTAACCAGGATTAAATTAAACCACATTTTACGGAACAGCAGTTGGAAGATGGCAAATATTTATGTAATAATGGGTGTCTTTAATCTTTTGAACTAACAAATTTGAGATACCCTGTACAAAGTATTTTGTTTTTTAATTTTAAAATGCACCTTTGCTCTTTAAATATTTTTATTAAAAAAACTTTCTGATCTTAATTAACACAGTAAGGTCATTGTCGGTACAATTTACAGCATTAAATCTAAGTCTGAATTAAACTGTCAAACATTTATGGAAACATATTTACTCGTACTTAATAAGGCAAGCTGAAAACATAACTATTATGTCAAAATGACGCTTTGAGGTCAAAGGAGGCAATTCATTCAACCAAAACTAGAATCTTGTAAACACCATCAATTGCACTGCCATTAAATCTGATTGATCATTTAAAATGAATTTAAACTGTAAAACGTAATATTTATATGCAAATGAATGAATATTCATACATGGTTCGTATGCTTTTACCACAAGTTTTTAACAGAATTTTTCGCATTATATAATGAGGCATTAGGTATTAGAAATCCTGAAATTAAACGGGGCGTCTACAATTTCTGTTATTTAAGCATTAAATAGAAACATTCTAACAATATAATAAATTATAACACCTGTAATAATATGTTTCTTTTAAATGCTAAAAGCAGAGGTGCCAAGCTCTCATTAATGTTCCGTAATGTGTGGGTCAATTTGACCCAGGTTTAACACGTTTCGAACCAGAAAATTTTTAAAGAAATTAAATTAAATAAATTCCATGTAGAAATCTGAAATTAAATAAATAAAGAGTTATCCAATAATTTTTCTGGTATGAAACGTTGTTGAACTGGGTTAAATTAAACCACATATTACGGAAGATTAGTGGGAACTTGGAAACTCTGGCTGAAAGGTGAAAATTAACAACATAATATACGGTACAAAAAACATTTATTAAGTTGTTGAGATGTTTCTGCTCACTCCGAGCCATTTTCAAAAACAATTTGTTTTTGAAAACAAATCGAAGTTTTGAAACAAACTCGAAGTGAGCCGAAACATGTCAACAATCTAATAAAAGTTTTTTTACTGTATAATATGTTGTTAATTTATACATTTTAGCATTTAAAAGAAACAAAGAAACATTCTATGCAAAAAATGTGGTAAAAGCGTACGAACACTCTCATATTACAGAAATGAATATTCACACTGAGGACAATAATATTTTTTCATAAATTAAACTACATTAATATATATTTATTCAACAACATTATACTTTTACTGATGATAGATAATTTGCGTACTTGATTAGTATAATATGTGCATTTATTGACGTATATTGCGAATTTAACTAACAAAAGCTTTGAATAAAATGACTTTATAAAAATCATTCATTTTTCCGTATAATAAAGACAGCTGATGTTCTTTACACTATAAGCTGATTTGTTCTAACACTAAATGTTGAAAGAGGTTTTATTTAAAATATTACAAATAACTACATTCTAACATTAGAAACACATTATCTTTTGGTCGTTTAAATAATACCTGTTTACTAATATACCCTAATTTAATGGATGTTTGGAAGAAGGCTCTATGTTACAAATTTTGAAAAGTTGTATTTTTTGTTGAAAACGGGTCTATGTAGAACAGGGGTGTCAAAATGTTACGCACCGGATACCACTAAAATTTTATAGTAATATATGCCTTATTTAATCATCGAATTTTTGCGATTCACGAAGTCGACTATTTCTTTAAAAAATTAGTAGTATCCCTCGGGCCACAGTTTGACACCCTTGATGTAGAATTATTAATGATTAATAGTGTTACAAATTCCAATTTCATAACATAAAATGTGTTTGCTTTAAATAAAACAATAAAACATCAACAAAAAATAATATTATTACTTTCTTTATCCACCTTACTATTATTTATTACTCGTCAATGCTCACTACGAAGACAAATTTGGGTGGTATTTAAGATTGAAAGAAGGGCCTGTGTCACACTAGATGCTCAAGGCATCGCTAATTAATGATGTAGTAGTTTTTTCCTCATTGCAGTAAAAATTTAAATTTTATCATAGGCCTATTTTTCGTGCACGCATTCATTTGATTTACACAACCTTTCTTATCATCTCAATTACAGTACCTTGTTTAATATTAGCAAATTTATTGCATTAAATGCATTGTGTAAATGAACTTCTCAAATGTTGACGGAAATACATTCCTCATACTTAATAATGGAAGCTGAAGATATAACACCTCAGTGACGCTTTATATTCAGAAGACACAATTCCTTTTACCAAAACTGGAAACTCTAAATTACTATTAATTACGACGCCATTAAACTAGAATTATAATTGAAAACACATTTAGACGCTAAATCGTTATGTGTCACATGCAAATTTAATGAATAATCATACTGGGAAAAGGTATATGTATGCCTATATTAGAAAATAATATTGTGTACCTTAGATTAGAACCAGAATAATTGCATATTGCAAGTAGTGTCATATTATAATTATGGCAGTTTCCCGTTTAACAAGATTAAAGCATAAAAGCAAGAAAGAAAAATCATGCGTCAAGCAAAGATTATTAAACTTTTTCCAAAACTTTCAGAATAGTATAATACCGTGCAAGATCACATCTAAGTAAACAATTAAATAAATTCACAACACATTTGAAAACGCAATTTCAGAATTTATCATCAACAGTCGGAAAAGTATTAATTTTCTTTTGTGAACCCTGTATATTATCTACGAATATGAATGTATACTTATAGAGTATGCTAAAATTTGGTTCACTTAGGAAAATGCATAACACGGTTTTAAATTAACCTTTAGAAATTTATGCTAATAAAAGGAAAAGTACTCAATCTATTTTGCGCAGATCTGTATATTATATATTCGTGTTCTTTTGTTAACCCTGTATATTATCTGCAGGTCTGTATGTATGGTGTCAACGGGAAATGTTTGTATGACTACGGTTTTCTGCTGTCCGATAATGCGATTTTCTGCCAACAGATTTTTCCGGTATACAGTTATTCTCTGGCAACTTTTTGCCGTCAAAAATTTTCTGTTATATTACTGGATTTTTTTTTTACAGTGCAGTGATCATCTTGTGTTACACCTCAGTGCTGCATATGAATTTCAATATGTTTGAAATAGTGTAGCATCATTAAAATACATTGCAAACGAATTTTCCCTATAGACCATAATGTAACGGAATTCATTTGAATATCACGGTTCTGCACACTTCATTTTCTGTACTGAAAACGCCATAAAAAACCTCAAAGTCATATATCCATTTCATGCAATCCGAGTATACTTATATGAGTTAATGCACGGACAGACAGACAGATGGCCAGCAAACCGCAGTCATAATCCCTTTTCAACAGTGTTGGAAAAAGTTAAAAAAAAAAGAAATATTTTGCAGAAGTATGTATATATGAACCACCCTTGACATTTTAAACATTGGTACTTAATTTATTCATGTTTTGTTTTAAAAGAACATTTCCAGTCTTCATAATTAGAGCTCTTAGGTTATTGCGTAGATGTGTTGTAATTTTCCAACTGAGTGAAAATTTATCCAGCCCATTATATAAACCGGAGACATTTGGCTTAAACTGACATTGCCCTGCCAACTGAGCTATCTGGGACAAATCTAGCGGGCACTGTTCACTCAGAAAACCTTAAGCCAATGGTTCTTTGTTCAAATTATGTTCTGGACAATTTTTCGCTCAGTTGGAAAATTAGTGAGTTAATATAATTTCTTTATATATAATTTATATATAATTTCTTTACCAAGTAGTATAATTGAGTCGGTCATTTCAATAACAACATAAGTCAAGTTTTTTCCAAATATACTTTTTTTTGTCGCAAATGCTTCTTTAAAGGTAAAACCATGATCTGAGTAATAACCACTTAAGTCAGTGAATTCCTTCCTCTTCAAACAATACCTTCTAATTTAGTTCATTATTTAAAAGACAAAGTCAGCGACTTAAGTGTTTTCTGCATGCAATACCAGATTTCATGCGGATAACATATTACATTTCCATGTTACAATTTGCATGCAATACTATATTAAAACATAAAAATGTTCCTGTATAAATGCTATCTTCATGAATTTTGATTAAAAATATGTTTAATATGACTATTTTGTTCAAATTAAATAACACCTAACCTTGTTTCTTGCTAAAACAACATAATTCAGCGCAGAGGCGTAGCGTCAAGGGGGGGGGGAGGCAGGATCGCTTTGCTACCAGTATTTTTATATACTATATTTGGCCTTATTTAATTCCTACCGTTCAAAGACGAAATAAGGTCAAAAATAGTATATAATTATACTAGTAGTAAAATGATCGTGCACTCCCTGACGCTACGCCACTGATTCAGGGACACTTTTTCTGTTCTTCTTTTTATTAGTCATAAAGTATAAAAAATATTCGATAATTTCAAACTTTGAAGTCCAAACTCTATAATCGGCCCTCAAAAATACGCATAAAAATTAGTTTACTTGTCAAAAATACAGTTTTTGTTTTCTGAAAAGTTCTGATTCTGGGACGTATGTCGTTTTTGAAATGACCGATTCAATTGTGTTAAGATTAATCAAGTATTGCATAGATACCTATATATCAATATTTTTTCGCTGTTTCATCCAAGCCAAATACAGGTAGAACTTCTAAAACCCGGAATCGCTCGGGACTCTGCAATTCCACATTTTCGAAATTTCCAGATTTTAGAGACTGAGAAATAACAATTTAAATTATAAATTAAAGCCAGACTTAAAAATAAGAAACACATACTGTAGAGTTTCTAATACTCTACACTTGAGCGATTCTGGAGTTTAGAAGTTCTACCTGTATGTTTTAAACCTCAAAATGCATTTAATGAAGTGTAGCGTGTCTTTTCTCTACGCGTTTTAGCTAAATAAAATTTCTGGTTAAAAACACGTTTGAACTAAACTAAGCCAAACTCCAGAAGAACACTAAAATGTTGGTATCTTGTATGGTTATTGTCGGCAAATTAATTGCATTAAACACAAAACCGAATTCTGCTGTCAAGTGTTTGAGGAAATAAATTATTCTTACTTAATAAGAAAAGTTGGAAAACATAACAAGTATGACGAAATGACCACTTTCTGCTAAAAAAACACAATTCATTTTATCAAAACCAGAAAGTAGTAAACACCAATATTTGTTATGCTGAATCTGACATAGATATATATATTTCCAATCTGATTCACATAGAATCAGATTGATCATTTAGAACACATTTAGACGGTAAATGATTATATGTTCTATGCAAATTTATCGAATAGGTAAACTAGTTAAAGAAACAGTATGCAAGAACCTAGAGTAGTCGTATTACATATTTAAGATGATACCTAAAATGGTATGTTAAGTAATGTTATATGTATCATTTTATAATGATGTGAGATGCGCATTTAGCAAAATAATTGTATAATGAAGTACGTTGTTTACGAAATTACTATATAAAAAACTCTGTTATCCTCATGAGACATGTAGTTAAAATAACACTTCAACTACCCATTCTTTTCTTTTGAACTAACAACAAAATGACACAATTGATGACAAAAAGAGCACTTTTCCGAAACTGATACTTAAGGAGACTGGTTATTCATGTTCACGTATATTCATCTAAAATTACTAGCATCCACAAGAAATCAATTTAACTATCTAAATTCACCCAATAGCAAATGTAATCCTTTAACGCGTTCGCTGCCGGGTTTAAATTACCGGAATTTTATTTTATTTAGAAAGTTCGAATTCATACCAGAAAATACTAATAGCAATATTGACTTTATTCAACTACGGACATTCCGTGATTACGTAAAATAAAAATTCTTCTTTCGAAATTTCCGGTTCCAATTCGTAATTTTAGATTGAAAAACCACGAGTATACTCGTGTTTAACAACGAGTGGGTTAACCCCTTGAAGGGTGCTGGTATGTTACATATACCACTTAATTTTAATTCCAAAATGCCACAATGACACCAGAATTTTAGAATCAAATTTTGAATTTATAAGGTAAAGGAAGGAAAGCTTTTGCTTATTTTAAAATAAATTCGTTCGTGAATCTTGGTGTCAAACAGTCATTTGAATGTATTAGCTCCAAGAGTACTTTGCCCCTGAAGGGGTTAAACTAGTGAATGATAATCGAAGGATTTCTTCAAATTTTTTATTGTAAAAAGTTTAAGTTAAATAATTATGGAAATTTCTTATTTTCTTGACCATACTGTCTTGAAGGCATTTTGCAAACTCAGATGGAAATAACATTTATTTTATGAGGAAATAAGCACTAGTGCTGCCATTTATTGGTTTTGTTTGAAAGCAAAATGATTCAGCTATATATAAATAGCGTAAAACATTTTAAAAAATCAAATAGTTTAGTTTTTATAAGAAAAAGAATACAGGTCCACATTTGTATACCTCAGGTCTGAAAAGATTATTTCATTTCTTAATTGTTGCTGTTAAATATTTCACCGTTTGATTAATTTAACTCACCTTACTGTTTAAATTATTATAGCACTTAAGTTATTGTCAGTGAAATTTGCAGCATTAAATGCAAATCTGAATTAAGCTGTCAAGGGTTTACGGGAATAGATTTCTCGTACTTTATAAGAGAAGTTGGAAGCATAACTATTATGTTGAAATCAAACTTTATGCTCAAAAGACACAAAAGCTTTTAGCAACACCAGAAAATTATAAATACCATTAGTTGCGATATCAATCCAATTAAATCTTATGGATCATTTAAAGCGCATTTAAACGGTAAATAGTGGTCACATTGATAGTGAAATAGAATAACTGCAATTTAAAATTTGAAAAAGGCGAAATATGCTATTAAAAATTGCTGTAAATACAAATATGCCTTTTTTCTAAACAGAAATGCTATAGAAACATGTACAATGATTTTTTATATATAAGTATGTAAAGCCATTTTCACTGTTTAACACGTTCACTGCTGGGTTAAAAATACCGGAATTTTATGTTACTTGAAAAGTTCGAATTCATATTAGAAAATACTAATAGCAATATTTACTTATATTTAATTTCAGACATTTCGTTATTATATTAAGTAAACATCCTTCTTTCGAAATTTCCGGTACGAATTCGTAATTTTAGATTGAAGAAATGTAGATAGAACCACGAGTATATTCATGCTTGGCAGCTAATGGGTTAATTGTTGCCGCTAAATATAGTCATTTTCAGGAATCCCACTAGTTTCGTCTTTATACCAGTTTTATCATACAATAATATTTTTTCTTTTAGATTTGTCATGTAAATTTTACAGAAAACGACCCCGCAGTTTATTTCTATTGTGAATGTTGTAAAATCCTACCACGAAATTTTTTTCAGAAGTATTGGTATTCAAAATATAGACAATTGTTTATCTACTTATTCTATCTTATGTTATCTACATGTTTAAATTTAAAAGAAAACCATTTATTATTTAAATTAGACCAATTTTTTTGGTGTCAGTTTAATTTACTTCATTAATTGTAATTCTTAATAAATCTGACAAGAGTTTGTGAAAATAGATACACGGTGCTTAACAAACGAAGTTCGAACTTTATTTATCATGTCAACATGGCGCTTTATGCTGGAAAGACGCAATTAATTTAACCAAAATATAAAACTTGTAAACATCATTAGTTACGATGCCACTACTATTAATTCTTTAAAACACATTAAAACGCTAAATCTTGGATATATCGATACTAGATAAAATACCGAATGCGACAAAAGTTCGTTAAAACTTTTAAAATTCTTTAAAAAGAAACAAATTATTTTTTAAAAAATTGCGCTTTGCAGGAATAGGATTGGGAAAAGGTCGGATTTTTTTTTTTAAATAATGAAAAGATTGTGGCTAAAAAATTACTGATAGATGGCACTGCATACATAATATAAAGCAATTTTATGCAAATTAGGCTATCAATTAAACCCCTGAATGCACACAGATTATTTATTCGATGCCAGCAGTATGCTATCATAAACCAGATCAAGCGCTATTGGTTAAACTCTTTTATATGAACGGGGAATCGGCAAATGGCGCATTGCGAAAATTCTGCATGGATAAATGACTGAAGGCGAGAAAATGGATTGTTTAATGTGCTGGGATACTGAAACCTGTCAAACGCTTGGCAGAAACTGCAATTTTACTATAAGCTTAATTTTGCATACATCTGCGTCATATTATGTATGCTAGTGCCATCTATCGGTAATATTGTTAATCACTTTTTTTTATGTTATTAAAAACTATCCGATCAATCTCTAATCCCATTTCTGTGAACCACAATTTTTTAATATCATTTGTTTCTTTTTACTGAATTGTTAAAGTTTTAACGAACTTTTGGTGCACTCGGTACTTGCAGTTTGAACGTCCAAAACCTTTGCATCAATCACCATATCAGTAAGCATATTATACTGAGCTGCACAATAGAACGGAGTGCGATCTCTCTTTTTATTACACTGAATGTAGCGAAGAAAATAAGTTGAAACTGTTATGAATCAATATGAACTAAAAGATCTTCTTAAAACACCATCAAAAACTTCTAAATGCGCTAGGCCTTTCGAAAGATCTGAGTCTTTCTTCGGCAGGCGCAAAAAAGACGTGTTTCTACTATGAAAGCAGTATATATATATATATATAAAGCAGTATATTATATATATCCCTGAATTGGACTTTCTTGAAAATTTAGCCATTTATCATAAGCGTGAAGTTATTGTTAATGATAAATCTGATTCCACAATGCTCTCTTCTGCTTGGAAAAACATTTTCAGTACTACCATATAATTTATTTTTATATTAATTAATATTAGTCTGTTTTTATGTATATTTTATATTTTATTTACTTATTTATTTCTTAATTTCATCTGTTCCCATATTTTAATATATATGTGTGTTTGTTTTTTATTTTATTTAATTTTTTTTCATGAATTTTTTTTATCAACTTCCTTCCTTATTCCCCTATTCTAATTTGTGTTCTATTTATTGTTTTGAATTTACTCTTCTGTGATTGGGTGTTGTTCTGTTTTTCTATTGGCTGTTGATTCCTACTTTCCTATTGGCTGTTTCTTCAGCTTGTTTCCTTTTCCTTATCTCTCACTTCAGTCTTGCTGCGGCTTTCATAATAGAAGCACGTCTTTCTTTGCGCCAGACGAAGAAAGACTCAGATCTTTCGAAAGGCCTAGCGCATTTAAAAGTTTATGATGGTGTTTTAAGAAGATCTTTTAGTTCATACTTAATGTAGCAGTCTAGCCACGAATACAAAGTGCTATAGATCTCGAAGCAAAAATTATAGCGAAATAGTGATTTCTTCTAATAGGCGTAGATATTTTAAAATTAATTTTACATTTTTAAAATATAACGAAGTTGACACATTTTTCACTGATTTATATAAATTTTTTTTATTCAAAAAGCTACAGATTTTACTTAATTTCATCGTATATATTTAATTTGATCGTATTTAAAAATAAAATTTTATGTAAGCTCTGCATGAAACATGATTTTTTTTTAAAGTATTGCACATAAAAATATGAAAAAGGTGCGGAAAGAACCAAAGGGGACACAAAAGTATGCGGAAAAGTTTGAAAAATGCCGTTAGTATTTAAAATGTAGCGGGCTTCATTACTTGCGCGCATTAAAAGGGTGCTCCTATCGTGGCAGCAAGTGGTCAGCTGAGTTTTTTTCAATTCTGTTATGCAGTTCAGTGTAATATCCTTTTCTGCTGTAGGAACATCATTAAAGAAACATAAGTAATGTTTTTGTATAAATATATATGTAAAGGAATTTTCACTTTTTAATTATTGATGCTAAATACAGAGTCAGCAAAAACTAAATTGTTCACTTCAAAGGTCATCAGAGGCGTGTTCTACTGCCCTTAATTTCATGAGACTTAAATTAATGATCATTGATATGATATGCTAATTATATCGTCGATACCATGGGAAACTATCGAATGTGACAAAATACATTTTTCATTACTTTTAAAAATGGGTTGATTGCCACCACTAAATTTGAATACAGTAGAACTCCAATTATCCGAATAGCTGATTATCCGAATCGCTTTCAGAATTTCAGATAAAACAAATGAAGATCGAAACGTACCGTAATTTCCGGCGTATAATCCGCAGCTCAAAGAGTCGTTTTTCGACCCAGAAATATTATTTTATAATATGTAACTTAAAAGTTCGCTGTAAATATTTAACTACAATTATTGAATACATTTTCTGGGTCGAAAAACGATTCTTTGAGCTGCGGATTATACGACGGAAATTACGGTACTGCGATTCCCAAAATAATGATTCTGTCTACGCGCGCTACTGTCTTTCCCGCCCCGAAGACCCTGGGTTTCAAATTCTAAATGATGATGAACTCCTTGAAAGTGTGAGAGAAGAAAGTGTCGAGGAAGAAGATGACCTCAATGTCGAAGTTGAAGCATACACTTCATCAGCTAGTGAAGAATTTGCCGGCTTTGAAACTGCGTTGAAGTGGATGGAGCGTCAGTCCGAGTGTAACCACATGCAACTTCTGACTGTCAAGCGGATGCGCGACTTGGCTCCCCGAAAACGGATGAAGCCTGTCAAACAGCTTACTTTGACCGAGATGTTCAGCAAGTAATGACTTTCATTTAAAGTACGGTACGTACATACTGTACTAATATGCAGCACTTGTAAATATGCTTAACATGTAATAGTGTTGCCTTTTCATTTAACTAATTAAAAGCTCTTTTTCTTTAAAAATAATTTTTTTCTCCCATTTTCAACATACATACAGTAATTAATTAAAATATACCCCTCTTTTTTGGAAAAATTCCAATTATCCAAATTTTTGATTATACGAATAGGGTCCGGTCCCAATTGATTCGGATAATTGGAGTTATACTGTAGTATTCTTCAGCAGGGTTGCCATTTTGGCCTCTTTTTTGATTCAAAAACTTCAAATCCATATCAGTAATTTCAAATAGAAATGTTTGTTTTAATTAATGACAGACATTCCGCGATCGCAGAAAATAAAATAAAAATATTTTTTCAAATTTCCGGTAAGAATTCGGCATCTCTGAATAGAAAAAGAAGGAAAAACGGGCAACCCTCTTCCTCAGATAAATTATACTTGTATTTTTACTAGCCAACAAATTTTAATATAGTGGTGACAATCGGCCCATTTTTAAATGTAACGAAAAATGCATTATGTTATGTTCAATAGTTTCACATGGTAAGCGACGATATGTTAACCCCTTAATTCTCGTTCCTGTCAATATCACGGGCTGAGGTGTCGTTCGTTATTTCTCGTGCCCGTCATATTTCCGGGCTCAAGATTTAACTGCTGGAAAAAATTTCTGAAACCAGAAAAATTTAACCCCTTAATTCTCGCTTCCGTGACTTTCACAGGCAGTATAGACTACTTTTTTTTTTTTTATTCAGATTGTTTTACTCCCACCAGTTTTTTTAAATAGTGTAATTGGCTTTATTTTCGCATCATTTTATTTACCGTAAAGAGCGGTGAATATTTCTACATAAAAAAAGGGGTGGGAATCTGAATCATAATAAAAAGTAATCTACACTTATTAGGCGGCGGCGCTTAAGGTGTTAAGATACAGAACTCTCACATGATGGCTTTTCTTCAAATGTGAATTTATTCTATAACATATTGTTTTTTTGCCTTAAAAAATAATTGCATATTTTATTTAGAAACCTTATAATTATTCAATTTCTGTTATAAAAAAATAGGTACTCTTTTGATGTTTTTTCAAATATTAAGCGACCCTGAAGGGGTTAAATAAAAGTTTTCTAACACACAATTGAACAATAAATATACAGTGATCTCTCACTTACACGCGATGTTGAGTAATTACTTTTTCAATACACTATTTTCAAACAGTAAAATTAGATTTATAAATTCTGCGATTTACGAAGCCGAAGATTTCTTTATAAAAAAATTGGTGCGGAAAAATGATGTCTGTGTATCGCGTATAAGTGAGAGATCACTGTATATGTTCAGCTATGAAATAAAGCATTCGTCACCATGTTTTTTTTTTGTTATTTGACCAGACTTATTGCACTTAATTATACGAAAAACAGTTTTGCAATTGCTGAAAACGAATGAAGACATACTAAGCATTTATTATAAGTATGGAAAACTTTTAAAGCATATTAGGTTTTACATTCTACTTAAATACCCGGAAAATTAATCCTTTTTATCATTCAAATGACGCACATAAAAATATCGCGACAATATTTTCCTGTAAATTGGAACCAGTGTATTGAATTACAACGCAGAATTTGAGCACTATACTGTAAATAATATTTCCTGAAAAAAACGAAAATTCTACTGGCAACAGGACGTCAGTACTATTTCCGTATTTTAACGGTAAAAACACCCGTAAATTCTAGGAAATTTTCCGTGATTTCTAAAACATCCGTTTTTAAATTTCCTTTTTATAACAAATATCTATCGTATTTTTTAGAATCTTTTATGTCGTTAAAATAAACTTTAAAGGACTAAAAAAACAATTGCTTCTCAAGGATAATCTTGTAAGGGATAGATACATTTCTACTTTTTCTTCTTTTCTGAGAGAGTTTTCAGTAAATACCCATCTCTTACTACGAGGAACATCGAACCCGCAATCTTCCGTTTACAAAATTGACGATCTCGAGCACTATGCTATGATTGGACAGGCCGCTTTGTCAAATGTTATTACTTATTTTAGTCGCTTTTTATGATGCAAAAACTTTAAAGTTTCATCGTCAGATGTATTTTTTTTCACTGTTCCAAAGTTTTTAATATTTTTTTTTTCATGATTTTCAATATTTTTCTTTATTATTTCATACTTTATAACGGATAAATTTTAACTTATTATGTATTACATGCTTAAAACATTTTATTAAGAGTAATGTTTCTTCTTTTTGCAATAGAACCAACAATTTATTTTTTCGAACATATAATTTTTTTTAATTACCGTAATTTCCGGCGTATAATCCGCAGCTCAAAGAGTCGTTTTTCGACCCAGAAATTTTATTCAATAATTGTAGTTAAATATTTACAGCGATCTTTTAAGTTACATTTTATAAAATAATATTTCTGGGTCGAAAAACGACTCTTTGAGCTGTGGATTATACGCCGGAAATTACGGTATTCGTCTGATGATCTATTTATCATTTCCAATGAAAAAAATAATAAATATCTTAAGTAAGCAGACTTTTTTCCCTTTCTATTAAAATAAATTTTCTTTATCTCTTATTTTAATAAAACGTATCTAAATAAACAATTTTATAATAAATTAAATTATTATATTTGAGCTATGCTGAGAGCTTTTGTGTACGGTTCTGTTAACCCATATATGTCCAGCGTCTCAATTTTGTGACGTTTTAGTAAAATGTAAGTGCATTTCACACCACTTTTTTTTTTTTTAATTTTGTGTCTTATTCTGTCGAGGACTCCTCAATAAAATATGACACCAAATTTCAATGAAAAAAAAGTGGTGTGAAATTCACTTTTTCCAATTTTACTAAAGCATCGACGCTAGGCATAAATGGGTTAAACTGAATAGTTTTTAATATATTGAAACCAAAAATTAGATTTTAGAGAAAATTTTAAAGTTAATTACCCTGGGATACGCAAGTTTAAATTTGGACTTATTAATTTAGTTTAATTTCTAAGAATGTAAACTTTATAAAATTATAAATTTCATTTTAAAAAAAGTAAAGAAAAAATTATTAATTATTTTTATAAATTTAAGGAAAAAAATATAAACTTTGTAAAATTATAATTTATAAAATAATAAATTTTTGTTTAATTCATAAATTTATAAGCCAAATCAGTTTAATTTAATACCAATTTACATAGCGATAATTTGCAGAGATATTATGTTATGAAACCTTTAAATAACCCAATATACCTTACGTTAAAAAAGTTAAAATTTTAAAAAATTAGTAAAAAAAAAAACATAATTTTGAAGCACTTATCAAGAAAATAAAGGTAGATTTAAAAAATATATTTTTCTGCATTTATAAAAGAAAATTTCAAAAAATTTCATTAAAATATATAAATATTACTATTATTTTGACAAAGAAATACCGTCTAGACATGGCCCCGGTTAGAATGGGCCAGCGGGTCGAGCCGGGCCAGGCATGGATACTTGAAGACTTGTAGCAAATGCAACAATCTTAATTCGTATTTCAAACAAGGCTATTTCTGTAAGCAAACCTCTAAATGTCATTTACGGAAATTGCACTGTTTTGGAAGAAATACGGACATTGTACTGTTTTGAATGAAATACGGAAAAAATCCATTAAATTTACGGAAAACTTTCTGCATATTTACGGATTTGAAATCTGCTTTACGGAACTAAAGTCATTTACGGAAATTCTACCGTTGTTTTGGAAAAATGAAACTCCTTTTAAAACATTTTACGGAAAGCCTTTGGTATTTTCACGGAATTTTTTTACAGTGTGTCAGTGATTTATTGTGTTGACGGCAACAGTTGTTTTAGCAGTCATTACTTTTAAGTGCTCTGCAATTTTTGACAATAGAAAAAATTGTTGAACAAAGAGTTTGTTTAAAGTTTGTGTTTCAAATGAAATTTCGTGAGCCGAACATCATGAAAATATTAAACATTCCGTGTGGAATTTTCACCACGATAATGCAGCATCACTTAAACGTTATTGTTGTGCAAGTGGTTTTGGGCCAAAAATGCAATGAATGTTGCTTCAGTAAGCACCGTACTTGCTTGATATGGCCTCTTTTGCCTTAAAGTTCCGAAGCAAAATTATGACTTGAAGGAAAGCAATCAATTGAAGCCATAAATAAACTCGCTGTGGGAGCTAAAGGCCATACCTCAATAAGCCTACGAAAAATGTATAGAGGATCGGTCAAGCGCTGGCATAGTTGTATTGGACTCAGGGATGAGATTTCTCCGCTTTTTTTCTTACCAGTATAATCTTAGTGAAAAAGTTGTTCTCTTAAATCGCATAATGTCCCGATTAAATAAAATAACATTTTCTGTAAGATTATACTGGTATGCAAAAAAGCGGAGAAATCTCATCCCTGATTGGACTCTATGCGGACTACTTTGAAGGCGACAAAGTAATTTTTTATTAATAAATTAATAATTATTTATTTAACAATTCCGGGTAATTGTTACACAGAATGTAAAACTTCGAAGCTTATTTCAACTTATCTGAATACTACAACGCCACCTTTCGACGAATTTGTTCCAGCAAATTTTTTATTTAACAAATGGTAAGCACATTATTTAAATTGTATGTAGTTCAAACCACGTTAGATTCGAAGAAGAGAACGATCGCCAGAACCACCAGCTAAAATTAGCAATTTACCTCTTACTAACACTTTATATTATCTTTTAATGTACATGGACACCTTTTATCCTATTAATTAGAGATATATTAACCATATATCTCTAATTGTGTCAGAGCAATTTATTGCATAAAATGCATTTCTGAATACACCTGTCAAGCGTCAAATACATTCAGCGTACTTAACAAGGAAAGTTCGAATCTACTGTCTAATATAGTCGAATTACGCTTTATGCGCAAAAGACGCTATCCATTTTACCAAAACGTGAAACTTGTAAAAACCATTAGTAGTTATACTGCCAATTCAGGTGGATCATTTAAAAGATATTTAAACGGTAAATCGCAATACATGACATAACACTTTCTAGATCAATACACTGATAACAACAAAATGCATTTAATGAATAAATGTTCAACCATATTACATATTCTAGATTATTATTAGTGTGCACACAGGGTTCGTATGATTTTACCACAATTTTTATGCTTTATTTAAATGCATAAAAGTATTACAAATCCTACAATTAAACGAGGCGCCTACGATTTCTGCTATTTAAATATTAAATAGAAAAATTCTATTAAAAATTGTGGTAAAAGCGTACGAACCCTGTCATAAGGTGTGTCATATTGTATTGATGTATGGTGCCCTTCAGCAAGATAAAAATATAACAGAGAGAAAAGTACAGTTTCTTTCACACGTACAGTGACCTCTCATTTGTACGCGATGTTCAGTAATTAAGTTTTCGTACCACTATTTTAAAACAGTAAAATTCGATTTATAAATTCTGCGATTAAATAAGGAGAAAATTATTTTAAAAAGTAACTTGTACTGAAAAATAAATCGCGTATAAGTGAGAGGTCACTGTATATATAACATACAGTGATCTCTCACTTATACGCGATACACAGACATCATTTTTCCGCGCCAATTTCTTTATAAAGTAATTTTCGGCTTCGTAAATCGCAGAATTTAAAAATCTAATTTAACTGTTTTAAAAAAGTGGTATGAAAAAGTAATTATTGAACATCGCGTATAAGTGAGAGATCATTTTATATATACAGTAATCTCTGTACTTTATTTTTTATGACAAAAAACGTCTCACTGTATATATATACGGCAAAGATTATTGTTTTTGCATAGTGGTAGCAAAGGTAGAAACTTTTAGGAAAGCTGCGTGCCCAGCGATTAATTTTAATTTGTGTGGTTCAACTACACGTCGCATGGAACCGTCATATCAGAACAGCAGTCTTCACCTATATAATCGCAGAAATTATGTGATTAAATAAGGTGATTATTAGTGTTTGAAAACTGTGTTTCCACAAAGTGGCGTAGCGTCAGGGGGGGGGGCACGATCATTTTACTACCAGTATAATTATATACCACATTTAGCCTTATTTAATCTTTGAACGGCATGAATTAAATAAGGCCAAATATAGTATAAAAAAATACTGGTAGTAAAGTGATCAGTGCTCCCCCTTGACGCTACGCCTCTGGTTCCACCCGAGCCATACATGGACGACACAGTTTTAAGTAAGTACCTGTTATGGTTTTAAGTATTACGGCTGTTTATTTATTTACTGCTTTAAATATAACATCTGTATTAACTCGTTAAGACTACGTTTCTTGTATCGTATAAGGGGAGATCACGCTGGAGAAGCGATACTTCATGATGAGAAGACGTAACTATCTTTAGCAAAGTCAGAAACTTGTAATCGTCTTTAGAGGGGCTATCATTAAATATCTGCTTATAAATCTGCTTATAAATCATTTCTGCTTTTTCGTTTATTACACGTTTAGACTCTCTGACGACTCACCAGGGGGTTCACAATCACTTTATAACCAGAATTCTGGTATATTTAAATTTTTAACTAATCGTGGATGATCTATAATTAACCCTTTATTGGTCAAAGCTCTTCCATTGCTAAAATGCTGAAATGATTGACTGAAACCGGAATTTATTCAGAAATTTATTTTCAAAAATGAAAAAAGCTAAGTTTTACATATATAATAAAAGAAACATTTTATACCAAAATTCCAGTGTCATTGTGGCATTTGGAAATCAAACTTAAGTAGTTTCATAAACATACCACCGCACTTTAAAGGGTTAAACAAGGAGAAATTTAATTTAATAACCCCTTGGGGACGAGCGACACGTATACGTGACACATAAGATGTTCAGAATCCTCGATTATCACCACCAGTTATTTTTTATTGTGAACCTTGCCTTATGTAATCATAGCATTTCTGCGATTAAATTAGGAGAAAATTTCTGTTTTGAAAAACCGGTGGTAAAAGATTAAAAATTCTGTAAAGGACGCTCGTCGTGAAGCGGTTAAGATACTGGTAGTAAAGTGATTGACCAGCCGCAACTGTTTAGTCGGTAAAGCGTAGCAATAGTCGATATTGCTGCAAAATAATTGATATTTTAATATTGAAACCTATTACGATAATCAACATTTCAGTAAATATATTTTTATCGCTGAAGTAAAACACAAAAGAAACAAATACAAAATCTTTGTACAACTGTAACTATTAAAAGAAATTTTCCTTTTTTGTATATATGGCCGCTAAATACGTATATCATTTTTTTATTTGAAACAACACATGTTATAATGTTAACACATTGTTGACACCTGACGCGAATTTGCGTCTCTTCAATATATGGCATTGTTTCTCAAAAATATACACCATACGCGTACATATACATCTGTGTACTGTGCATATAAATTCTTCGATTACAAACATTATGTTTATTAATACAATTATTCGTAATAATAAACAGGAATACAGAAAATAATTTTGATACCTAATGCAAAACGCAAGATTAACGCTCATAAACAGAGTTTCCATTTTAAAATGATATAAATTTAAACACGAGTATATACGGTATTCATATTTTTCATTTCAACGTATTTATAATTTTTCCCTTATATTTTTGACAAGTGAAAATTTTAGAATGAACGCGAGACCTCTGTTGATCCCTTGAAGGCATGTTGCGTATATCTTGGGGTCCGCATACAGCAGTCTAATAACTGTTGTTCTAGAAGATGTTTTTAAAAGTCAATTGTAAAGAGAATAAATTAACAAGTCGGTAAGTGTGATGGAAGATCGCTCAAAGGGTTTCGTTTAATATTCCTTTCAAAACACTTTATCCTTCCTTTAATAAATTCAAATAAATTTCATTTAGCAACAACAACAAAAAAAAAAGTCATGTTTTTTATAAATAAAAAATTTACCGGTCTATTTTTTCGTTTGTTCGAATATCTAAACCAACCGGATAGCGGGCCAAGACCGCTATTATATTCTGTCATAATAACATCTGTCAAACGGACTAAATGCAATATTTAAAAAATAATTTCAGAATTAAACAAATTGTACACCTTCAAAATGTTAAAATATGCGAATATTTCCATAATCGGATATTTATCACGATTCAATGTGTATCTCAAACTCTATATTTACTATTCTCTATTATTCATATTGATACTCGCTTTGCATTATTCTCAAACATTTGGAAAATTAGTTAAACTTCCCATATGACGTCAGATTTTCTTTTTAATTCTCTAATGACGTGATATTAATCTGCTTTGTGTACTTACACATACTCATACTCCTTGTATTATTGAGAAATCTTAGACATTTGCCGTTTTATTACGACTGTGACGTCAATCAATTTTATTTCATATTTATCTTCTTTTTATTGAATTTTTATTTTTCACGTGGAAATCGCCTGATAGAAAATTAATTATTGTAGAAAGAATTTCATTGTGAATTTTAAATCTTTGGCATCTGCTATAACGAAAATTTTTTTAATTTAATAGGAAAAGGCTGTTAGAATTTTGCTTTTTTATCTCTATTTATTAAAATAAAACGAATTTTTCAAATTTTAATATTTTGAGCTCTTTACAGCTGGTATTCATCTATATACACGAAGTTTCAACTCTGTAAGTTATATAGTTTTTGAAAATGGCTCTGTGACGGACAGACAACGGAGCGGGAGTAATAGGGTTTCGTGAGATGAACGAAACCCTAAAAAATTAATATTGTATAGAAACTAAATGTGAATCCAGTACCTTTTACGAAAAATATTTTCTGACAGAGATATATAATAATTTATTTTACGTTTTTAGAAAATATAGGATTTTTTTTAATCTTTTATTAAACAGAATGAAAAATAATTCGATACAAATATTTCTTAATATTAAATAATTTTTTCATATACAAGACATTTGATTTGTAACCCATTAAATAACATTTAATTATTTTAACACAATCATACTGATTGTTAAAGGAACCATACAAGTTGTAATTTTTTCAACTGAATGAAAAAGTGCGTAGGCCACGATTCGAACCCAGGACTTTGGTTGGTCCAGATTATCTGAGTGCATAGCTGCCAACTTTTACGTATTTTTCGTACCACTTTTTTTAAACAGAAAAAAATGTGTTGTCTAAATATCGAAAAATTAGGATTAAATAAGGCAGATTTTACTGCAGAAAAATACTGGTACGAGAAAAGCGTAAAAGTTGGCAGCTATGTGAGTGAAATGTGTCCTCTAGATCAGGGCCAGATTACCAACGGTGCACACTTCCACCAGTAAAAAATAATAGAAATTTTTGTTTATCCATTGCAGTAATTTTGCATGAATAGGGCGTTTCAATAAGATGAAAATTTTGATTAAATGTTACTGGGCGAAGTGTGCCCCTTCGGTAATCAGGCCCTGCTCTAGATGTGTTCAGGTAAGCTTACTTAGTACAGTATTGGCAGCTAAATCCATGGCCCTGGGTTCGAACCCGGGGCTAGCCATTTTTTCACTCAGTTGGAAAAATACAACTCGTAGCATTAAATAACATTTACTCAAAAACGTCCTTACTTACAGGGTTCGTACGCTTTTACTATAATCTTTTAATAGAATTTTTCGCCTTATTTTAATGTAGAAAAGTATTACAAATCCTGAAATTAAACGTGGCGTCTACAATTTCTGCTATTTATATATTAAATAGAAAAATTCAATTAAAGCATTGTGGAAAAAGCGTACGGACCCTGTACTTTTGAGCATTTATTTTCCAATTTCTTCTACGCCGACATTAAAAACATTCACCAACAAACAACAGAAATTTGTTTCCATTGAATTAAATAAAATTCATAATGTATATACAGTAAAACCTCCAAAGTTGACCACCTCTCTACATTGACCATCTCTCTATGTTGACCGAAATTTATTAGTTTGAATGGTCACAACCCATTTTCAATGGAGATTTACCTCTCTATGTTGACCACCTATGTAAGTTGTATGTTGACCACATTTTAGTAGGTTTTACTCTCTGTAAATTGACCACTGATGTTTTCTTGAATTTGCTTTTTCCTCTGTTTGTTTTCCATCTGGTTTCCGGGAATTTCGTTATCAGTTATTCGGCTTATCTGAGCAACACTCGCCCCCCTTGTGGTGCTCCATTCATCGTTCACTTCTAGTACCGTAATTTCTGGCGTATAATCCGCAGCTCAAAGACTCATTTTTCGACCCAGAAATTTTATTCAATAATTGTAGTTAAATATTTACAGCGATCTTTTAAGTTACATTTTATAAAATAATATTTCTGGGTCGAAAAACGACTCTTTGAGCTGCGGATTATACGCCGGAAATTACGGTATGATACAATGGGAGGGAAATGCCAGAATTCCTGGAATCTGTCGAAAAATGTCAGGGGAGTGGGGGGTGTGCGTAGCGGTGTAGCTATACACAGAATTGGAAAAGAACGTGCATCCCTCACATGTGAAACACATTCTGTTTTTGTTTTCTTCTGGATATCTCGTCGTGACGGGACCGGTCGTTTATTTGCAAATTTTCATTAAAAATGACGCAAAGAAAAGCTCTAAAAGAACTTAAAATAAAGAAGAAAGTGGATCTTCTTAATTTTCTGGAAAGCAGCAGCCAAAGAAAGACAGCGAAAAAATTTGGTGTGAGTAAGATAACATTGAACAACATTTTAAAATGCAAGGAAGGATATCTGGAAAGATATTCTTCTGAAAACGGGGGACTCTAAAGAAAACACAGAAAAACGTGTATCGACACTGTGAACGAAGCCACGTTTCATTGGTTTAAAGAGATGAGATCAATGAATGCAAGAATATCGGGACATATGCTTCAGGAAGTAGAAACTTTTTGCAAAAGATTTCGAAATAGAGGACTTCCAAGCTTCAGCAGGTTGGCTTGAAAAATTCAAACTACGATACGAAATTTCTCAAAAAGTTTTGTGTGGGGAATCGAATGAGGTTTCAGCTGAAGTTGTAGAGAAGTTTATTGAAATTTTCCCAGAGTTTGCTAAAGGTTTTAAACATGAGGACATCTTTAATGCTGATAAGTGCGGTTTCTTCTTTAAAGCAATGCCTGATAGAAGTCTAGTAATGAAGGGTGACACTTGCAAAATAGGATAACTTTCAAAACAGCGTTTTACTGTTCTTCTATGTGCTAGTATGACTGGTGAAAATTTGAAGACTACGGTGATCAGAAAATCCACAAAACCTCGTGCATTTATATAAATATAAAGCCTGAAGATCTTCCTGTTTTTTGGAGAGCGAATAGATCCGCTTGGATTACCAGTGCTTTATTCGAAGAGTGGGTTAGAGGAATTGACGCAGAAATGAGGAAAAAGAAGCGGTCTATTCTACTTATCGTGAACAACTGCACCAGCCACCCGAAAGTGAATAATCTCACAAATGTGAAGCTAAATTTTTTGCCTCCAAACACAACTACAAAAACCCAACCTTTAGACAAGGTATTATTCAGTCCTTCAAAGTGTACTACAGAGCTCAACTTCTGAAATGGGTGATCATGAAAGCACAAACCTATGGTCCTTCTGCATTGGCATCGTCAACAGTTGCGTCAATAAATGCTTTGAATGCTGTTCATAGGATTACTTCTGCTTGGAATAAAGTTACGCAAACCACGATTAAGAACTGCTTCAAGAAAGCTGGATTTGTTACAGCTACAACATCGGTGCAAGAGCATGAGCTTCCTCTATCTCCCTTGCCAGTTTTTGATGGAGTTGAGTTTGAAGATTATGTTACCATGGATGATGAGTTAGTAACATGTGTTGAACAAGACCCAGAGGCAATCCAGAGGAGACCAGAGATTCAATGAAATACTCTCTGCAACTAAGCACAGCGAGACTCTATGGTATAAGAAATGAGCAGTGAAGAGGATGATAATCCAAGTGACGACGAAACTGAAAAGTACCCAACTCTGAAGGAAGACTAAGTAAAGCGTATGATGGAACAACTTAAAGATTTCGCTGCAGAAAAATGCCCAAGCATGCTTAATGGACTTGTAAACTGTGAAAGTGCTTTTTGTAGTTACCTAATGAACAAAAAGAGGACTCAAACAAAAAATGAATTATTCTTTCAAAAATTGTAAAAATGTGCTGTATCTTCAAAAAAAATAAAAATTAGTAAGTGCTAATTTTGTTCTTTTTTCCTTAATAAATACTAAAAAAGTTTACTAAATTTTTTCTATCGTACTAAATATTTTCTAAAAATTCCCTAAGTTGACCACCTCCGTATGTTGACCACTTAGTTACAGTCCCTTGGGTGGTCAACTTATGGAGGTTCTACTGTATTTCATTGGGAAACACTACTATCTTAAAAAAATACCGAAAATTTACATAAAAAGTAAACGCTTATTATACGCAAAAACTGTTTTTATAATTATAGTTACAAATAAAATGTTGTTACAAAAGGAAAATGTTTAATTGAAAAAAATTGTAAGAAAATTATATGTAAAATTTCTTATACAACGAATTAAAGGCTTGCAAATAATTAAATGAAT
Source organism: Maratus michaelseni (assembly GCA_963931845.1). Classification (NCBI taxonomy): domain Eukaryota; kingdom Metazoa; phylum Arthropoda; class Arachnida; order Araneae; family Salticidae; genus Maratus; species Maratus michaelseni. The sequence goes on from OZ007595.1 coordinate 221,381,585, forward strand.
TCGTTCGAATTTTAATGATATTTTCAATTATTTTTACGAAAGAAAACGGCATACTTTACAAGGTCATTAAATTAAATTACATGCTTAAAATATTTTAAAATGGAGATCAAATTTTATGTAGTATAATAGTGAACCTTGTCTAATGCTTGAATTTAAAGAGGGTTTTATTACGCTCGTTTAAAAATACGACTATATGAATAAAATTTTATGAAGTATATAAAGGGTCATAAATTTACCATATTCCCTTAATACCACAGCAACATATTATGGTTAGTAATAATTTTAACTGAATTTTTAAAATTTAATGATAGCTGAAGATTATTTAAAAAACATATTACAATAAAAATAGAATTTATCTTGGAAAACAAAATCATGTTTCATTTCATTAGAGAATGTGTTTTGTACACTTTGTAGTTATATATTTTTTAAGCATAGTTTTTAAAATGCGAAAATTTAATATGCTTTATGTATTTATTTTCATGCAAAAACTTCATATTGTTTGTGCTGTAATCTTATTACTTGTTAAATAATTGTTAATAAATGTGTTTTGCCATAGTCAAAACATTTCATCAATCTAGAAACTTCAGCCTGAAGTGTGGGAATCGTAACTTCAAAGTAGTGTTACGATTGGTTTCACACACCTTTCCCCCCCCCCCAAGCGATTATACTTAGAGCGTGCGCAGTATGTGTTAAATTTGTTAGCATCAAATATGGCAACTTTCCTCTCTAGCGGCCGGATGTAAAAACAGACGAACGTTGTAGAGAAAACAGCTACTAGTATTTCATGCAAATTTTATCATTTAAAGCAACTGTTTATTTTTTAGTCTTACCCTTTAGCGGGCGGTGTCCACAAAATAGGACACCTAATTTTAATTCCAAAACTGACAAACGGCACCAAGAATATTTATTTTTTTTCCTTTTTAAAGTACGGGAAAATAAGGAAGATTTTATTTTCTAATAAATTCTGGTGTCAGTCGATAATTTCATCATTTTAAAAACAGACTTACTCCGCGCCGAAAAGGGTTAACCATAGCCGCCAACTTTTACGCCTTTTTCCTACCACTATTTTTTTTTAATGTTCTTATTTGTTCAAAAATAGTAGTAGGAAAACAGCGTAAAAGTTGGCAGCGATGACTTTAACCTTTTGATTGCTGGGTTGGGACCGTATGTCCCAGCGCCTATTTTTTTATACTATTCGTATCACTTTTTGAAAAATAATGCCTGCCATGCTAGAAAATGTTTAAGCGATATCTACCACAAAGGAAATATTCGTAAACTGAGGTAAAATTGAATATAAAAGTAGTCGCCAATCCTGGTCGGTAATCAAACGGTCGAAATTCCTTATTACCGAAGTTTCTTGTATTAATACTAAAGTTCTAAGAAATGTATAAAGATGTGCAGACAGTTTTGGAAAGCGAATAGAGTTTTTTTTTATCTACAAATAATTAATATTTTACGATATCTGTGTTGTTGCCCGTCCACTACTTTATTTTAATTTCAGATTGCTTGATGCCACCACTCTCTTTTAAATCTGCATCGTTAAATAAGTCTATTTTTTTTAATTCAAAAAATGTGGTGGCAAGTAACATGAATTTAAAAGTGTAGCCAACTGGCAAAACTGGATTGCTGAAGATCAAATGGGAACATTCGGACAATCGGCCGTTAGAAGACGATATTTTGAACTAGTAGAGTTTTTAAAATTCATTTGCTCAGGCGTCATATACAAGGGCTTTGCCTCTCTCCCCTTCCTCCGCATTTTTCATGGAAATATAAGAAAAAGTTTTAATTTATTTCGTTAGAATCTATATATATTGGATGTAGGATGACAATTAGAGTCAACTTTCGCAAGTAGCAGTTGGTAAATAAGTATATATAAGTATAAGGTATAAGATAAAAGTATATAAGTTTAAGGCATATAAGTATAAGTTATATAAGTATATAAACATAAGGTATACAAGTATAATATTTCACGATGGTTGCAAGAAAACACCCCTTGTTTAGCGGCGTCTGTAGATAAAATCAATGAACGGATTGAAACTGCACTCCATATTTAGATTTATGAAAGCACAGAGAAATGAATTCCGAGATTTAAAAAATATATATATATATAATACAAAATGAGATATACCAAAGCCTTCTGGAGTGCTCAGATGTGTACATAGGCATTTCAAGCCTCGAGGCTTTCTCTCCAGATTTTTCAAACTGGATTTTAACTCGTTAACGGACACTTGTGGCTATAGCCGTCAAAGCGAAGTTCACAATGTGGCATGACGGCAATAGCCGCCCAAAACGAAACGGTCGTTTTTAAACACTACGGCTATAGCAGCACAAATGTGCATTTACAGGCGTACAAGCAGAAGCCCAGTGTCATGTTTTGGAAACAAGTTTTTAGGTTGAAGTTCGTTTTCCACCTGTTATACGAGTTGCAGCTACAGTATGCACGTGCAGGGTGGCTAGTGGTCAGGAAAAAATACAGTAAAAAATGATAATTACCAGTATATTCTTATAAAAAAATTCAAATTGATTATTCGATCGAATAATCAAAATAAATTCTTCTATAAGAATATACTGGTGTTCATCACTTTTTTTTACTGTATTTTTCCCTGATGACTAGCCACCCTGACGTGGTTGTGAAGGGAGTAGTGCAACCTAATTAAAGGTGCTGAATTAATCAAAATTAAGTTTATTTAAGCAGAAAGAGTAAAACTATACTTCTAATATTCTAAAAATTACAAAAACATATAGTGTCAATTTTCGAACTTCACTTGTTCCTACTGTCCGTCAGTATGTTAAAACTCAATGCAATGGCATAGCCAGGAACGGAGTCCAAATACTCTGGATACCAGTAACATCGTAAAGTTTTCTGCGGTTTGATTATCGTAGAAAGTTCTCTGCTTAGACAAAGCAAAGAAAACATTATAAAATTAGTGGTATCCAGATCATCTGGACACCCACCCTGGCTACGCCACTGATTCAATTATTTGAACTTTAATTTTATCTTCAACGGTTACGAAAGTTCTTGCATGCGGCATAGAAAATGAAATACTTTGCAACACTAACAGAATATTATTCAGAAATATCATTTTTTAATACAATGAAATGTTATATCTAAATATACAATTAAAAAACACAGAACGGAGTAAAAATCCAATTTCTGAAATTGATGTCCGTATCCATGTGCGTAGTTTGTTTTTGTGGAGAATTCTCTAACATCTAGCAAAATTATACACAAAACGTAATGCACTAAAAATAGTTAAGTTTAAACCTCCATACCACAGCGAAAAACGCACCACCAGTAATTATGAATCGTAACCGATTTTTCTTGTGTGTCTGTGTAAATCAGGGGTGTAAAACTGTGGCCCGCAAGATACCACTAACTTTTAAACAAAATACTTGCCTTCTTGAATCGCAGAAATTCAATGATTATATAAGGCAAATATTACTATAAAATTTTAGTGGTATCCGGCGGGCCACAGTTTGACACATCTGGTCTTAATTAACGATATATGCCCACCATACTCTGCAGAAAACACATTGTACAGCATCTCAGTAATCCAATTCCATTTCATTATGTTCGTAGTATCATAAAAGCATTAAAATACCGCAATTGATATTTGCCCATAGATCAAAATGTTATACAATTCTTTCATGCTTTCGCTTTATAGAATTTTAAATTCTATACTGCACGAAAAACAAGCATGTTTCAATAGCTAATATTCTAAATTGAATATCAAGAGAATCTAAAAGTTACATGACTATCATATTTACAAGAGTTTGAGCACGGGCAGACAGACAGACAATCGACAGACAAACCGAAGTCATGAACACTCCAATTATGTTGGAAAGAATTAATAATCACGGTGAACAGAGATGCATATCAATTTCATAGCGTTTAAATTATCATTCTAAATACCATTAAAGTGCATCATAAATGATTTTTTTTCGTATAGATGTAATGAAATTATTTTGTGCTTCCCTGTAAACGAATTATAAATTTAACATTTTATATACTTTACAGAAAGCATGATGTAGTCCATTTAAGGAATGTATATCTATTTCATTATGTTTGAATTATCGTAACATTGTTAAATTGACCCGCAAAATATTTTACTCCATAGACCATAATATTACGGAATTCTTTTGTGTGGCCCTGTCAATGAACCATAAATGGTACACACTTAATTTTCAATAGCGAATATTCTATAGTGAAGATCAAGAACATCTAAAAGTTACATGACTAGCATATTTACAAGAGCTTAAGCACGGACAGACAGACAGTCGGAAGACAAACCGAAGTCATGAACAATTATTTTGGAAAGTATTAAAAATCAAGGTGTCAAGTAAATCCTAATAAGATAAAATAGTGCGTTAAAGATGAAACAGTGCGTCAGGGGTGGGAGGTGCTGCATCACTTTACTATCATTATTTTTATATACGACATTCGGCCTTATTCATTTCATAACGTTCAAAGATTAGTCAAGTGTAGTATATAATTATACTGGTAGTACAGTGATCGAGGGCCCACACTGACGCCACTGAAACAGTGCAATTTCGAGTCATCTATGCGTCATAACATTCCTGACAGTCCAATAGCATATTTACTAGCTTCTACTCTTTTATGTTGCCATTAAAATTGAATAGTAAACGTTGCCAAATTTAATGAATTATATCCTTCAAATTTGGAAAGACTAAGGTGATGTTCAATTTATTTGCATCAAAAAAGAGAATCGCCTACAACAACACAGAGATTAGAGAAGTGCAAAGTTATGTGTACCTTGGACAGGAAATACCTTCGGACAACAGTATCATTAATGAAATCAATAGAAGAATAAGAAATGGATTTAGTGCTTTTAGGAGGAACAATATTATTCTGAAGAGTAACATGCCTCTATGTTTGAAAAGAAAGGTGTTTAACCAATGTGTTTTGCCTGCACTAACTTATGGAGTAGAAACATGGACGCTAACAAAATTGATGGCACAAAGATTACAAACAACACAATGAATTATGGAAGGATGTATGCTGGCATAACTAGAAGTGACAGAAAGAGAATAACCTGGATCAGATGTCAGACGTAAGTTTTTGACATCATTTAGAGAATTAAACGGCTAAAATGGAAATGGACTGGGCACATTGCTAGAAGAGAAGACAATAGACGGAGCACCAACACTGTACAGTGGTATTCCAGAAATGTAAAACGGCAAAGACGACATCAAGTAAGATGAAGTAAAGAAATCAGAAAAGTGGCCGGAATAATTTGGATGACTAAAGCACTAGACAGGAAACAATGGAAAAATATGTGGGAGACCTACATCCAGCAGTGGATTGAAAACGGTTGTTGTTGTTGTTGTTGTTGTTGATCCTACAATTACATAAAGACAAAAGTTAAAATAAATTTTAGTGGTAACAAAATAACCTAAAAGTTGGTAGCTATGGGAAAAGGATACATTATAACATTTTCGATATTTTCAACGTTAATTTAAGTATCCGCAGCTTTGACATAACGCTTAAACATTGTATATTAATGGAATTAATACAATTGATGATATTTGTTTTAGTTTGTTTTTCCCGGAGATTCAAATATAGAACATCTTTTGATTATAAATGAATAAATTTTAAGTCTTCTAGCAGCAGAGTCGTTTATAGAGGCATATATTTAATGACTTTTAATTTCTTAACGTTATATAAAATGTAGCAGTGCATTGTGAAACTGATATCTATTAAGTCACAATATTATACATATGTATAAAATATATATGTCATCTAATTTAACCAGGCAAGTATATAGAAATAATTGTTTAAAAATAAAATCTAAAGTTTGTTATATTTTAAATAAGAACAGGCATTTACATTTTCATTCGGATTTTAATGGTTTCGTAAATGTATATATTATAAATAAAAATAAAATAGTTTAATGGGGTATTAAGTTACATTATTTAAATAAGGAATGCATTTAGTCAAATAAAATTATTTTATTACATTCTGAAAATTTAGAAAGACGATAAAAGTTAAGAAACCAACTTTAAAGCTCATGTTTAAAACGGAATTTGTTATTTATTATAATAATTGGCAAAACGAATACAATTTCATCAAAGTTTTGAAAAGTAATATCCCTTTTATAAAATGCTTAAAATAGGATATTTCAAGTAATTTATTTTGTACTTTTTTTGCATTCATTCTTTGTATTATATATTTTTTTTAAGTTAAAATGTATTCTTTCGAATATGTAATTATTTACAAGCATACAAATTTTTAATATACATAAATAGCATACTAAATGATGTTGTTAAAACACTGTATATTTATTTAATAGACAATGTTACACAATGTATAATTTCATATGCATGTATTGTAAAAAAGTTCATAAAACAGGGCTGTTACTTGCGACAACTTTTCTAAACCATTCGCTGTCAACCACGAGTACACTCGTCATTTTTAGATCTAAAATTTCGAATTCGAACCGGAAATTTCGATAGAAGAATTTTTATTTCATGTAATCACGAAATGTTTGTAATTAAATAAAGTAAATATTGCTAATAGTATTTTCTGGTATGAATTCAAACTTTTTAAATAAAATAAAATTCCGGTAATTGTCACCCAACAGTGAACGTGTTAATTCCATCACGCACCATTTTCTGAAAACAAAAATTTTTCACACACACTTTGACAGCATGAGCAAGATAAATGTACTATATAATTTTGTTTTTATTTAATAGTTCTGCGATTATAATCTACAAATATTCGCTAGTGGCAGCTCTGATAAAATTATTTTGTTAATATAAGTATATACGTCTGTATTTGAGCAAAAAATATTGTGTTAAAAATAAATATGTATATCCACTGATATTAATAAAAACTTGCAATTCTTGTAAAGCATTTTCATACACCTGTTATGGAAATATACATCTTAAATTCTTTCATTCTAAAACGTACATAATTTGTTGTGCTGGTTTCATTATCTTCCAATACGGTACATTAGGGCGGTCCAACCTGGCGCTGGGATATACCAATAATGTCATACAGAAATCTCCAAATTTCTTCTAATAAATAAGGAGAAAATTTATGTAAAAAAATCACTGGTATTATCCGGGCGCCAGGTTGTATAGCACTGTTGTTAGTTAAGATTAAAACTTTTTGCAGCAAACTTAAACACTAAATATACCAAGATTTTTACTCAAGTTTAAAAAATATTACACACCATAATTTTTATTAAAAACTATTGAATTCGAGGGATAGGTTTATGGACCAATATAATAACAGAAAATTACTGTCATTGCATAGGGAAAGAAACTAGTAATTTAGAACAATGTTAATAGAAATTTAAAAAATGGTGCGTTTATATAATATTTCCAACAATCTGAAGAATAGTGGACTAGTGAAATCCAATATAATAATATTTTTAATAATGCTTCAAGAAATTTAAGTTCATGTTTAGAAGTGGGTTTAGGAATAATTTTACCTTTTTAAAAGTCAATATTTGTTTTATCTCCCAGCAATATTTTGAAAAGATCGATTTGTTAGGTTTTTTTTTACGAATATATTGCTTGTGTTCATTAATTCCAAATTTTAAACAATATTTGGTTTGTACAATATAGAAAATAACACAGTGGTTATAGATACCTCAGGAATTATAAATATCGATAGGGTCTATCAGTTTTGAGAGCACGGATTAAAATTATTTTGAAAGGATATTTTAAAGAATTTTAGCAATGAAAAGGCTGGATTTGAGTAAGTAAGGTAAAGCAATGTTAATATTGGAAAGAAAAGAATTGTGGGGAGCATATGACATAGATGTCAACTTTTATGTTTTTATCCTACCACTAAAATTATATAGTAAATTTAACCTTATTAAATCGCCGAAATCATGTAATTCAATAAGATAAAAATTTCTATTAATTTTTAGTGGTAGCAAAAAAGCGTAAAAGTTGGCAGCTATGCATATGAGGAACGGGGAAGATGTAGTTTAAATAAATAAGTGGAAGGGTTGTAACTTCTATCGATAACAGCGGCTTTAAGGTATTTAATTTTAGAATTAAGTGTGTGGGAATCAGAACAGTTCTTTATGATGCAAATAATAAATTAGTCTTCTTCCAGTTTGCCAGTTTGTCAAACCTCCATCCAATTTTTTTCAAATATAAAAGTATACGAATTGACAATTAGAAGTAATATTCTTTAAAGAAGGCAGCAGTCTGTTCACTACTCAGATATTTAGAACGCTTTTTAATTAGTAATAAATAGAGACTTTTTGTTATTATTTCCGTTTTAATTTGTTTTTTGTTTTATTTTTCAATTAAAGTGTTTTTTTTCTAATATTATCAGAAAAAAAATATAGGAAATACTTGCTGGAATTTATAAAATTATACAAAGCAAGCATCTCTTTTACTTCAATCTGGCAGCGCATCTTTTGTGTTTAACTACTGAAGTTAGAAATACGCATTTAATGATATTTTGTTCTCGTCTTATTGTGTTCTAGCTCCCTTCAAACTTTTGTTGTAAGAGTTTGAAAGACAGCCTATAGATTAACATTTTATATTCATTTGCGCTTTGTATTAAATCGGAAAACAATACCGTAATTTCCGGCGTATAATCCGCATCTCAAAGAGTCGTTTTTCGACCCAGAAATTTTATTCAATAATTGTAGTTAAATATTTACAGCGATCTTTTAAGTTACATTTTATAAAATAATATTTCTGGGTCGAAAAACGACTCTTTGAGCTGCGGATTATACGCCGGAAATTACGGTACATTTAATAAAATTACAAATAGTTTCTTAATACATTTTAATTTACGCCGCAACCCGATGGTTTGTTCAACCAAGTTAAAATATTCCAATAAAATTACCGATAGTCAGTAAATATGTTTAATAAGTCCTTGGACGTGTCTAGTTCAACAGGTATACTGAATGCCTGTTCTTCAGTTTGAATATCAAAGTCAAATTTAAACTTAGTAATGATAATTTTAATTGCTTTATTTCTTTCTCGATATCTTTCGCAATCAGTCTATCTATTGTGTACGAAGCTTGTTTCATAAACACAGATTTGCAACTCGTAATCATTCACAATACATGTCAAACTGTTTTCGTATACTTTAACGCTGTCAAACTTAATTGGATATTTTCATACGATTCGCGAAAATAATTCTATAAATAGCAATAGTCACACTTACTATTTAGAAACTCTCTGTTTTAGATCAAAAGAATAGTCAGCCTTACTGCCGTCCGCAACAGACATTTTAAGCTATTTACTTACATTTTATTAACGCAAATCACATGACTGTCCTAAACAGTTACAGGGATGACCGTTTCGCGCTTCATATGCCAGTCGGCCATTTTTTTCCCCAAATTATTTTTTCGAAATTAACTACTACAAAGTCATTATTTATAAAGATCGTTAAAAACATTACTTTTTGAGAGATATATTAAAATGTGTATATATATATTGAGGCAACCCCAGTTAAAATTCGATTGAATGTTTCGCTCCAACGAATTAAACACAAGACATTTGTTATTCTATGAACGAAAATATTTATAAACACCGGAGTATTGATTCACAAAGAAATTTCCTCAGCGATGACTTTTGCAGCGTCCTCTGTTATTGGAAAATAATTCATCGAAAGCTCATGAACGAATTCTCAGTATGCTGGCGATCCCTTCTGCTCCTGCCCGGAGTGTCCTCCTTTTTTAACCATTTCAGGGGCAAGCAATTGTGTTCGTGTAACGTTGAATTCCCACCGGAATTTACAAAAGAATTTAGTTCAAAATAAGGAAAAGCAATTTATTCGAATTTTCCCTTCAAAGTTAAAAAAGTAAAATTTAATTAAAGTTTCTGGTTCGATTTGGATTAAAATTAGGTGGTATATAATATATACCACCGCCCCTGAAGGGGTTAAAGCAGAAAAAGGGGGTTAAAATCCGTTATTCCTGCATTTCCAAATAACATTTTGTTGGTCTCTATGGAGTTGCAAGGAAATGAAAAATGAAAAATGCGTACCTTTCCAATAGTAACGGCATCTTTTGTTTAATAAAATATTAATATTTAGTAGTTTTTTCTTAAATCTTAAAATCAATTTCATATTTGTTTGCATCTTTCTGTTTTTCTGACGTTTTAAATTGCCGTATCCGTTTCCCAGACGAAAGTACAAATAAATAAATAAATACAAACTTATTGAAGGTACATTTGCGGTTCTAACGGTATCATTTGTTTAAAAAAATATTAATATTTACTACTTTCAAAAAAAAATATTTTCTGAAAGTAAATTTTAAATAGCCGGCGACTTTTTTTTTTCTCAGCAGCTTTGAAGATAAAAAGAGGAGAGGGGTGGCATTTTCTGTTGAGTAAACTATTTCATATTAAATTTCTCGATAAATACAGGTTTAATTATTTCATTTTATTATTTCAGAGAGAATGTTTAGGAGCCTCTTGCGGAATTTTTTTCAGGTGGCTCATGCATAAAGTTTATTTATATGTCACGAAATCTTAATTTGCAGGCTTTTTTTATATTTTTATTAATTATTTTCGTATAATTTAATATGAAGTATTTTACTTATGTATTTTCTGTTTGTGTGTAAAATGCACATGGGGGTGACGGAATGTGAAACGACCGTCCACCCGTCCGTAATCTTTCAGACAGTTATATGCTCTATTTTATGAGCAGATTTTCTTGAACAAATCAAAACTAGCTGTCAACAGATGAAACTAGAGTATAATTTCAAAATTTATCAAATAAAAAATTTATTTATTTTTCCGGTAACAATAATTTTAAAACAAAGATTCTTATTTTTTCTAATATGTTCATAGGGTGTTTCTGAAAAGATAGGGAAAATTTAACAGGTGATAGTAGATATCGAAACAAACAATTTTCATCGAAAAATACGTAGTCGGAAATGAAATTCAAAGGCGATGATGATGTCTCATGATGTTGAAAGCGAAGTTACAAGGATAAAACACAGTAATCATATATATTATTTCTGCTTTCAACACCCCTTTTTCTAAGCAAATACTAAACGCAGTTCGACAAATAAGATACCATACGACAGGCTTTTGACCAGGCTTCTGACAGTACACTCACATCTATTTAAAATATGTTATTTATTTTATTTTTTCAAAAATTGTAGTTAATTAAAAGTTAAATCAGCACTGTTTTCATAAATGAAATGAAATGTTTTTCTCAAATCAGTGTTGCCACAAAAATAAAATACCTCATTATCATTATCAACAATCATTATAAAAAAATAAATAGTACAATAAAGATAAGGTGAGAGATTGTTGCTGCATGGGTTTAATTTATATTTGTGATTAAAAAGCAAAATTCAAATTCAAATGCTCCAATTATTTTTCTTTGTCCCATGTTTTTTTTTTTTTTCCGAAACAGATGATGTCATCTTCTAATGCAGTGAAAATACGATTGATAATTTCTTCTGTTTGCCTTTTACTATCTTTGATCAGTTTTTACTGCAACTTTAATGGAATAAATGGAATGATAGTCTGGCTTGACTAATGTCGTTTGCAGATATTTTTAATCCTTAATTTTTCTTTAGAAGTTTAAACCTGAATCTAAAAAATATTAGATATGGGTAAAAAAAAAAAAAAAAAAAAAAAAATACACATATATATTAGATTGCAGTGCGAAATAATGATAGTTAGCAAATATTTCGGACATACACCAATCAACTACGTGAATCGTGACATTCACCCCAGAAAGTCGTCATTCTCCAGATTTCCGTCTTTCAAGGTAACATTTATATTAATTGCCGATAGCTAGCAACAAAATAATAATTATATAACTTAAATTTTAAAAAGATTATCTCAAATTAGATCCTGATTTTTTTTAAAATGCCTAAAGAAAAGTGTAATAAATTTTGAACATTAAAAATCATCTTTTATTACATAAGTAAAGTGCAACCATTAATTGCATTATTATTTTTATTTTCAAATTCTCTTATTAAAATACGTATCTATTTTCACTACAAAGTTTCGAGTATGTTAAAATACAAACTTTTATTTGCATTTATATGATTAATATATGTTGTATACGACATTATATATTCCGTATTTCAATTACATTTTATAAGAAATATTCATTCAGAATTCAAACTACAGTTTCAAAAGAAAACTTCTTTGTTTAGATTAATTTACGATAAATGGCGCCAAAATAATATTTAGAATTGATGCGTAAACATCCACCACAACGAATAAATGATGTATTTTTGCGAGTATGGTTTGCGATGACTTTGCGTTCGCTTTACGAACGATTACCTCCATTATTTTATATTTTATACGTTCACGAGAAATGAATCTTTTCTTTGTTTATATTCATGGTGCGAGATATTGAGCTGCCAACGTAATTTCAACTGAAGTATCTCAGAATGCATACACAATTGAGACATACAATTGAGACATACACCCCTCAAACAATAATGTATTTTGAACGATATTTCTAAAAATTAAATTTTTATGCAGTTTATTCGAAAAAATAATTTTGAATAAAAATGGCCGCCTGGCATATCAAAAAGCGAAGCGTGAATCCTGTAACAATTGATGACAGTGAAATTCTTTGCGCTTTTATTACATTTATTTTTTTATCGTAAACAAGAAATATATAAGTAATAAATAAATAAATACAACAAATAATTAATGACCCAAATCACTATTCAGTTCTGATTTCTTAATGTTCAAATAGACATGCCATTTCGATTCAAATATTATAAGTACTGTAATTTCCGGCGTGGTCAAACAATCATGTTTCAACCCAGAAATTTTATTTTATAAAATGTAACTTTGTAGATCGCTGTAAATATTTCAGTTCAATTATAAAAAATAAATAAATAAATAAATAAATAAATAAATAAAAATAAATCCTGGGTCTAAATATGATTGTTTGATCCGCGGATTATGCGCCGGAAATTACGGTATGTCCTAGCTGTAAAATCTAGATTAAGTGTAATAAAGACTGACTTTTCGAGGCATGAATCTAAACTAATATCTTGAATACGAACTTAGTAAATGGCAAAAATAAACATGTGTTAAGTGTTTAATAAACATTACTTGAAGCAAAGTAAGATTTAGATATGGGTATGCCTATTCTGCTTTATTCATTTATTTCAGAATTATTTAATAACTCATGCTATCATCACTTAAAATGTAATGATGAGGTTTTCAGAATATCAATGAAATATTGATCGCCATTATCATTAAATTGTGATTTTATCAGGATTTGTGCAAAATTTGTTTTATCACAAAAAACGCTATTCATGTATTCCAAGGCACACTCTAAAACATTTCTGTGTAAAACTGTGGTACATGTACTGGTTGCAATATGATCTCTAAACACTTAACTCATGATAATTATTTAATTATCATATTCATTTAATTAAAAAAATGCTGTAAATACAAATTTTCGTAAATGAATATTGGTTGAATATTTTATTTCTTGTTGCGCTCATTAAAAATGCATAGGAAAATGTACATATTTGCAAGAAAATAACAAAAATGTCTGTTAAATCGGTTAAAATATTTTGAAGGAGAAATATATAGATATTGCAATATAAGTTTAAAATTCACATTATGATAATTTAAAACGATCTGCTGACGATTTCAGAATTATTGCACCGTGCAAAGTGCAAAATATCTTTCTGAAAACACTAAAAATAAACGATAAGAACGTTTCGGGGTGGATAGAAATATATCGCAAGAAAAATATATTTTGTTGAAATAGCTTTCAAATACACTTAAATGAAATACGTTAAATTGGGAGAAATTTATAGCACCTTAGAAGTGATCTCTTTAACTATTTTGCTAATACAGGCGTGAGGCGTGAATGTAAACTTGCTAGAATATCTTCGTTAAAAGTGATAGTTAAGAAACAGGTAAACTCGAAATAATGAAAGGAAGTAAATATATATTACCGTTTCTATTGAATGAGTATGATATTCCATTCCAAAGAAAAAAAAATATTTACATATGTATTTAAAAAAAAATAATTTCATAAAATTAGTTTTAGTAATCAGTAAAGCCTCCAAAGTGGAAAAAAAGTCACTTTTTCGTACACTTGGAGAATATTCCGAAATCTTATTAAATTGATAACATATTCTTTTATGTTTTTAGAATTAAAGGAAATGGATACTTAGAAACTGTCGCAGCAATCATTTTTATAATATTTTAGGAAATATTATAGATAAATGAAATTATCATTATTTCTAAATAGTCACTAAAATACAGATAATCATATTAATTCACAACTTCCACTCGTAATCAAATCACAATTTATTATTATTTTATTTGAATACAAATAAAACTGCACTCTGTTTGCTAGGTATTTATATTATAAATCTTTCATTCATCATCATCATCATCATATTATTATTATTATTATTATTATTAATCTTACACCGTGAGGGAAAAAAATGGTAGATCACCCAGATCTGGCACAGTAACCTTGAACAATGGTAGAATAATAATGGTAGAATATGTAGACAAACTTTAACCCTTTCACGCTCAAAGGAAATATTTTTCCCTTCTACAAAAATCGTTATCGATTGTTTAATTATTATTGAATCGAAATTTTTTTTACTGAATGTCAAAATAAAACGTATGTCCAAGGCGGCAAATGTGTTTCTGAACGAATAATAAAACAAAAGAACTGTCAAACTTTATTGCGCCAAAACCAAAACATTCGCGGGCTGAACTAATAATATCTTGAAAGTGTTTTGGACTTGAGAAAATTAGAATACCATAACTAACTATTTATTTTACTTTTCTGATACTTTTTATTATGTTTTTTGTATTACAAAGCAATAAAAAAATACCGATATAATAAACCTAACTCTTCGTTTATTTACTTTTATGGTCCATAGGGAAAAATATTTCCCATGAAATTATAGGAAACCTATACACCCTGCTATGTTTTTTTTTGGTGATATTCTCTTACTTTACACCCATAATAGCTAAAATATTGTGTTGTATTGGCATATTTAGTCTTGGACATCTTATGGTACTGTAAGGGTTAAATTATGGTGGTAAAATCATTGTAATTATATAAACCCAATTTGTACAACAAGATGTTGGCAGGGGTTCCAATTCAACATCAATTAAAGGAACGATATTTAACGGCAGTTTTAAAAAAAAGAGAACAAAAAATATGTAGCAATTAAAGAGAATTATGAGTTACAAGTTCAATAATATAATTATTTAGAAGTTTAAGAAATAGACTTGAAGATGAATGTGAAAGAATTGAAGGTAGATCTTGCCTCGACCACATTTTTGCCTTAAGACAAGTTCTGGAAACACAGACAGACAAGGAAAGAACAACATAACTTATATTTCTGGATCTTAATAAAGCTTATGACAGACCACCAAGACGTTTGCTTCGGAAATTACATAAAATAGCAAATATAAATGAAAAGGTGATCAATATCATTAAAGCTGTTTACTACAGAAACAGTTGTAGCGTTAATGTTGAAAATAAGTTGTCTGAACCTTTCATCACTTGTAAAGGCCTTCCTCCAAGGTTGTTGTCTAGCACCAACATTATTTAATATATAAGGAGGGTCGGGGCAAGAGAGTACTAAGCCATATTTTTTAACTTGTGAGATATTTCAATTTGAAAATTTGATCAAGTACTCAAATCAACATATATAACATAAAGTTTTTTCTCCAATGTCTTAGTAACATTTGAGATATTCTGAGTAACAATATGGCATTACTTTAATGATATTACTATTACACTATCATTATATCTTTTGTAAATTAGCTATATTTATTGGGGTCATAAACATCTGCGACAAAAACGAAATCTGGGACATATACTGCCACCAAGTGACATTGGAAACAAATTATATGTAAGATTTTATAATTTACAATATTAAACAACAGATTACAGTGTTAGATTTATTTCACAAAAATGTGGTTTGGGACTTTATAAAATGGATTTGAAACTGAGTGACAGTAAATATATCCATCATTTAAAATTTGAGGATGATCAAGTCATCATAGTAAAAGATGAAGAAGATCTGCCACTTACTTGTTTTTCAAATTAACCCTTTATATCCTGAATAAATTTTCCAGCTACTTTATAAGATGCTCAGAATCCTCGATTATTCCCATCAGTTATTTTTTTTTTTAAGTTTTCCTTAACTAATCATAGTATTTTTGCGATTCAACTAGGTGAAAATTTCTCATTTGAAAAACCGGTGGTAACAGATTAAAAATTCTATAAAAGACGCTTGTCGCGAAGGGGTTAAAGTGGTACTTATAAGTACCATCAGGATAAAAAGGGTTAAAGGATACTTATGATGAATGAGGATTAAAGTTAAATATGAATAAAACTGAGCAATTAACAACAAGTCTGAAAACTGCTAATTTATTGGATGGTATAAAAATAAAAAAATTTGAAGAATTCCAACTTAAAAAAATCTATCATTCTTCAAGATGGATCATGCCGAAGAGATGTAGAACAAGAACGAAAAATCATGCGTCAAGCATAGATTATGTAGCACTTTCCAACGCTTCTAAAATAATTTTACAAATCATTACCGTTTAATAAGCTGAAAGATGACATCTAAGTAAACAATTTGGAAAACGCATAACATATTTAAAAACGTAATTTCAGGAATTTTCAATATATACAATATTCGGAAAAATATCCGAATACTTTTATGTAGCCCTGTATATGATCTATAGATTTGTATATATACATAGGATGCTAAATTTTAGTTTAGTTAGGAAACGCGTAGCACAGTTTAAATTCTCCTTCTGGAGTTTCTGTCAATAAACGGAAATGTGTTCGCGAACTTTTGTGTTGCCCTGTATAGGATCTACAGAATTTATACACACCACGTAATAGACAAAAAGCTAGTTAAGATTAAAATCGCGTTCAGTAACTTAAAACGCACTTCCAGGAATTATTGTTAACAGTCAGTAGAGAATTCTTTTGTGTGTCCCTGTAAATGAACGATGACTGCTATACACACACTATTCTGTAGTAAGCCTCTTGTAATGCACCTTAGTAATATATATAAACTTCAATGCGTTTAAAATAGTGGAACATTATTTAAATAAGCCGCAGACGATTTTTCTCCATAGACGTAATGTAACGGAATTATTTTGACTGTCCCTGTAAAGTAACTCTAAGTGCTATACACCTACTATTCCATATTAAGCTTCTTATAATGCATCTTAGTGATCTATATCAATTTCAATACGTTTACAATAGCGAAACATTTTAAAAATAAACCGCAAATGATTTTTCCCCATAGACCGCAATGTAACGGAATTCTTTTGAGTGTCCCTGTAAGAAAACTATAAGTGCTACACACTTCAGTTGAAATAGGGAACGTGCCATAGATAACGACAATAACATATAAAAATTGCAGAGCAATCCGAGCCTATTTACGGGAATTAGAGCACGGGCAGACGGCCATACGCCAGACAAACCGAAGTCATAAGCACTTTTCAACTAGGTTGGAAAGTGCTAAAAAGGAAATTGATTAAGGCAGAAAAGCAATTGCTATGTTTAAGTCTGTTTTGCGGAGTTGGCTCCTAGGCAGAACTGTAATCGAATTATTTTTTGTGTGTCTATAAATGAACGATACATGCTATGCATGCAAACCATATTCAACAGTAAGCACAGAGTTCCAACGCTTTTACCGCAATTTTTAATAGCATTTTCCTATTTAATATTTAAATAGCAGAAATTGCAGACGCCGCGTTTCATTGCAGGATCTGTAATACTTTTTTGCATTTAAATAAGGCGAAAAAAACCTATTACAAATTTTTGGCAAAGGCGCGCTTACCCTGAAGCATCTTGTTGTGAACTTCACAAATATATATCAAATTCAATATGTTTGAAATAGTCTAACATTTTAAAAGTACCTTGCAAATGAATTTTCCCCATTGACCATAATGTAACGAAATATTTTGAGTGTCCCTGTAAATGAACTATAATTACAGCGCTTTTTATTTTAAATAACAAAAAGTACTGAGTATTCCTCAATAAAATATATCAATTACAGAGGAATTAGTGTATATTTACGCAAGTTAGAGCGCGGAATGACTGCCATACAAATCAAATTCATAAACACTTTTCAACAATATTGGAAAGTGTTAAAAACGAATATATTTATAATTAATAACATTAAAAATAAAATTTTGTGCATTTCTACTAAATAATAACTGATATACAGTTATAATATACATAGCAAAAAATAGCACAGCAGCGCCTCTTTTGAGTGCAAAAAGCCAAAATTGAAACAACATAAATTTAATAAATAGTTTATACATTAAATTTGGAGAAATTACATTCTTTAGGTGCCAGGCTATAACCATCACGGAAATCATGAAAGCCACACTACAACAGCGCCCCCTGTTGACAGCACGAAGCCAAAATTCTATTAAGCCATTTCCAAATAAATATCTTACATATTAAATTTGTCGAAATTCCATCCCCTAGATATTGATATATAGCTATCACAAAAATCATGGCAAACACAGCACAGAAGTGCCACGTATTGAGAAAAATACTCACAAACCAGACAGTAATAATTTATGCCAAGATTTAGTGGAATACGAAATTTGATAAAACACAATCCCATGAAGTCCGAGATATAGCTATCACGGGAATTGCAAATAACGGATTATTTCAGGGCCACGTGTTTTACTATATATCTATATTTGGCATGATCTAATTGAATATGACGTTTGATGATATTGATGTACGTTTGATGATGACGAGATATAGCTGTCACGGAAATTCTGAAAAAAAAAAAGCATAGCAGTTCACTTGCAGATCGATATACACTCAAACCTTAACCGCGCTAATTTTTGTCAAGATATAAGAGAATATGAAGTTTGATGGAATTCCATGCATTAGTTCTTGAGTTACAGCGCCCACAAAATGGTCACACAGAAATAAAAATCGTGTTCATGATATCTCAAAACGTGTAAATCTATAAAAAAGCAGAAGCCCTTAATTTTCACGTTTCCAATACTATCTTCTTATATATATATATATATATATAGAACAAAGTAAAAAGTAAAAAGTAAAAGTCCAAAACCGAAGTGAAAACGTTCACGCACAATGTTCTTTAATGTAGAATTCTGAAATCTTTTTTTCTTAATTTTTCCTTTTTACTTTCTTCTATCTTTACAATAAGAAAGTGTTGGATTCACGAAAATTTTCGACTTCCAGTTTTTGACGGATTTATACGTTTTAGAAGGTGCAGAACACGATTTGACTGTTTTTACATAAATGTCTGTCTGTGAGTCTATGACTCTGTCTGACTGTATATGACTAAAATTTTGTGGGCGCTCTATCTCAAGAACTAATATACGAAATGTAATGAAATTTTATATTCAGTTAGTCCCTGTTATACATTGGTGCTGATTAGTTTTTTGTGAAATAGCCCAACAGGTGACGCTGCTATGCTGCAATTTTTGCGATTTCTGCAGTAGCTCTATCTCAAGAACTAATGCCCTTATTTTCATCAAACTTCAGATACAGTTAGACCTTGACATAAATAGACGCTGATTACGTTTTGTTGTAGACATCACAATAGGTGGTGCTGCTATACTACGTTTCTCATGATTTTCACGATAGCCATATCTCAAAAAATAATGCACGGAATTTCATCAAAATTCATATTCTGTTAGACCCTGACATAAATAGATGCTGATTACGTTTTGGTGTAAATAGCTCAACAGGTGGAGCTTCTGTAGTACTTTTTTCATTATTATCACGATAACTATATCTCAAGAACTCTTGTACTGATTTTCATCAAACTTCAGATTCAGTTAGACGTTGACATAAGTTGTTGTTGATTAGATTTTGGTCTAAATCTTCCAACAAGTGGCGCTCGTATTCTACATTTTACAGAATTTACACGATTTTATCAATAATCCTATTTCAAGAACTAATGCACGGAATTTAATAAAACTTGAGATTCAGTTTGACCTTGATATAAGTTGGTGCTGATCCTTTTTAGTATATGATAAACCTGTGTGAGATTGAAGAAAGTTTTGGGATTAGCACATTTGACTAGTTTACTTTTGTATGAGGTGTATAATGCGAACGTGTAAATGTGTTTATCTCGTATGAAAGTTGCGCCAGAATATATAGTATATTTAAAAATGATAATTGTTTGATAATTTAATATATACCTGACACCAAAAAATTTTACTTTTCCCCAAGATACATTTCAAAATAACAAGAAACGATGATTTTGACAGACTTTTTTCAAATACACAAAATTTTATATGAAAAATTTATAAGATCAAAATATTTTCTGAAACAAAAGTTAGAAGATATAATGTTTCTTTTGGAGGAAAAGCAATTTAATAAAACTATTTCCTTTGAAAATAAAATAAAAAGTCAAAAGTGAAATTTAGAAGAGTAATAAAACCTACATTTTAAAATAAACATATAGTATACTGCCAAGCTGCTTCAATAAATAAGTAAATAAATAAATAAATAAATAAAGCGTTTTAAATTTATTTTATTTGTAGAAATTGCAAAATTATACAATGTGTTGAAAAGAATTTATTTGACACCAAATAAAGTACTAAAACAGGACTCCTACAGTTTCAGGGGAAAGACCAGTATTTTCTTATAGAAAAACTCGAATTATGTAATAGCGCGATTACAAAAGGTGACTTTTACTCTATGTAAGCACTGGTGGTTATGTAACACAAACTCAGGGAATTCCCTAACCTGTAGGAACCGTGTAATATCTGGGTGCGCACACTTTTACCGCATGTTTTTAACACTAGAACAGCAGGAAATTTTAATTAAGTTTTATAAAAATATTTCACACCAGCATTTTTATTTAAAACTTTTAACTTATTTATTCAAGTTATTTTTTTTGAACTATGAACTATTTTTACTATTATATTTAATTTTACTATAAATATTCATTTTTAATAGCTATGCTTAACACTATTCAATTTTAGACATTTCATATACACGTACCTACTCAAAGCCAGAGTGTGCAGTTGCTTCGAAACTGGGAAGCCCATTGAACCTATCACACAAGTTCAACTTTAATTTTTGTGCGGTATGTTTTTAATTTATTTTATGAAGAAATTTCTGGTTCGAATCGACATTTTTTCATTTCGTACGGGTCAAAATAACCCCTGATCGCGGTTCTAGAGTTAAGAGAATTTTTCGCGTAATTTAATTGCAGAAAAATATTACAAATCCTGCAATTAATAATAGCAAAATAATACTATTTAAATATTAAATAGAAACTTTCGCATAAGATATAATGGTACTAGACTGCCTGTAATTTACGCACCTTGTAATATAAGGAGGAGTTATACTATATACTTATAAACATAAGAATTATTTATGTTATTGATTATAATGACTAGTCAGAAGTCACAACTAAAAATAAATACGAAAATAAATAAATATTATATTTAATTCGTGTATAACTGAAAAATTGATTTTTTTCTAATCATAGCCTTATTCCAGCAGAAGCACGTGGGGTGGCTGTCACGGTCAGGTAGCATCCCTATTTACGATTAACAACTGTCGTCTTATTTAAATTCAGACTTTCTGTCCCAAGTAAGGCGAAAATTACCATTTGGAAATAGTTGTGACTATTTGCTACAATTCTCGAGCATAGGTGCCAAATTTTACACTATTTTCGTACCACAAAAATTATTAAATTTTGCCTTATTTAAACGCCGAAATATCAGATTAAATAAGAAAAAAAATTATATTAAATTTTCATGATAAGAGTAAAGCGTAAAAATTGTCAGGTATGCTTAACATACCTATTCGGGACCTGATTATAATAGTATTAACACGTCCTCATCGGAGAACGAGAATTCTTGTTTTTATTCCACAAGCATCATTGACTAAGGGCATGGCAGAACGTTGACATGGCTGACCTTACAGAAAACGATTTTTTATATCACGTTGTCAATATGTTTTTAGATTGTAAGGTATTTTATATTAAATCTGTACATTGAAAGATATTTACGGATGAATACACGATAAACCTATCTAGGAAAAATAAATTACGAAAGACTTTGAAAATTAGAAGGAGCTTCTATTGTTTTAAAACCGAGATTTCACAAAAACATTATCCATGCGAATGTGTTAATACCCTGACGAACAAAGTTAAATTCTATCAATATGCTTAAGAATATTTTTGTACGCTGGTGTAAAGAATTTGTTCAAAATAAAATTAAATTAGAGAACACAAGCCTTGTTTTCCATTAATTAAATTCAAGTAATTTTAAGCGAGGAGAAAATAAGTGGAAAGTTTCTTTCCAATAGAAACTAATTTTAGTTTCGAGAATGAGGTTTCATTAGAAATATTTGCAAAAATCTATGATAACAAAAATATGGAAGAGCTCATAATCGAAATTTATACGAATACGTTTAAGAGTCTTTTCACTACCAGATCGACAAACTTGCAGGAGGTGTATCGGGCACAGAGACGACTCTTAACGTAATGAACATAAACTTAATTGCCAATATTGTAAAAACTAACAGCTAAATGTTTTAATGAAAAATACTGGTTTACAAAAATACAGACAAGTGGTAGCCCTCCAGATGAAATGCGGAATATTTAAAACTAGAAAAAACTGACATGCATCTCGGGAGAGCTCGGAAACAGTATTTGAAATGCTTACTGTAAGAGTTATTCCTAAAGATTCTGTAACCGGAAAAAAATACCAGTGATGTGTTCATAAAATTAAGATACACTGAAACTCGCTGCAATCTTTTTAAAATTGTAAAGCCTTCGTTTAATATCAAGGTACAATCCTGAAATGTTTGGTGGATTGATATGTATGGTATGTGATGATCAAATGGCTGAGAATAGCGATAATAACAAAACTTTAAAAATATTCAATGTGATTACCAGCAGAAACACGAACGACATCCATTCTGTAGGCGAATTCGTCCCACGCGATTTCGTACAGAGATTTTCGTACAGAAACATGCCAATGGGGTGGTGCACCAACCTGTTGGATGAACTCGCAACGGAACATGCCGGTTCACTTTCAAACTGCCACTTCTTGCGCTAACTCTAGCAAAAAAAAAAAAAAGTAACCTTTACATTTATAAAACCAGGGCTTGATTACCGACGGGGCACACTTCCACTAGTAAAATTTAATAGAAATGTCCGTCTTATTAAAACGCCCTATTCATGCTAAATTACTGCCATGAATAAGGGAAAATTTTCTATTCTTTTTTACTGGTGGAAGTGTGCCCCGTTGGTAATGAGGCCTTGTATGAAACTTCATAACTTTTCACTCACTTCGATGTGTAAAATGGAATACTGCCTTTTATTGTTCAGAAGATATAGCCCTTCAAAGTTGGGATATTCATTTGTAAATATTCTCTAGTAACAGCGACTTTTCATTATAGCGGCCATCATAACAAAACGGCTATATTACCTTTGAGAAACTTTATTTTAACATTTGATATAACAGATATAAATAAGTAGCAATTTTAATGAAATGACCTCTTCACACTGAAATGCCATTTGGGAAAACGTATACAAGGGAAAAATAAGAATACTCCACTACCTCATCTCTACTCCACAAACTCATATAAATTCTGGCGTAAATCTTTGAAAAATAATAACAATGATACCCATTGACTACATATATTAAATTTTACACATACATTAGTGCAGCGTTTACTAAAGTGGGCAATATTGTAGTCCCAAATAGTCCCAAATAGTCCCAAGCGGTGATCAAGAGTGGAAATTGCTTTGAGGCAATTTATATAATTTTTAGTTATAAGCCTTCTTTCTGCATATACTTTAACCCTTAACCGGAAACGTGAAAATTCAGAACACAAACAGAAACGCACCGTCTGTGAGACAGCTAAATTTTAAAAATTGCTATAAAATTTAAAAAAAGGAAACAACTCTTAATAATTTACCAAATAGTGAACTTAAACGTTTATTCTTTAGTAGTAATGAAATAACAGGAACAAATTTTTAATATAACAGCATAGAAATAAGTTTTGAATCTCGGAGACAGGAAATATTTCAAAATTACACACTATTATTCAAATATTTACATTTGCGACAAAATAATGAAATAAATGCAAATATTTTGATATATATTAGTAGAATATGAATTAAAAAAAATATTATGCAGTAAAATTGACAAAACATTTAATAGTAAATATTGAAGCATGTTCTAAATCTCAGCGTTTTTTATGCAATCATTGCATTTAGGTTTGGAGCATTGCATGCATACAAGCTTCCGGCACTGTACACACAGATATTTTGTCATTCTATGGTTGGTTCTATGACACAAAAAACATGTTTTGCGTTTGAAAAATATTAAGTCATCATCTACCTGGGGCAAAACCATTTTCAACAGGTTTTTGCAGAATGCGAGCTATTATAAGGCGCAATTCCCGGGGTAGCTGGGGATTTTCTAGTCGTCTCTCCATATTACTTTCTTTCATATTACTGTCCAGAATATTATATTTCATTCGAATTTGAATTATTTTATGGTTTGTCCATTTCACTATATGCAGTAACATATCATTTGTAAATAACAACTGCCAGAGAGAGAATAGATCTGCCTTTTCTCCGAGATCACTAGCTTTCCCTCTTAAAACTGGCACTTTTATAATATTGTGTTTTCTTGTTCTTGACGCGGAGCGAACTTTTTAAACAGACCATCAGTACCGAATTTTTTCATATATATATTTCGTATCTGCATCTGCTACTGTTTCATCATTTCTTATTTCTTCATTTTTGCTTTCATTAGAATTTTCTGACGATGTTGAATCACTTTGGTGTTCAGAATTTATATATTCATCATCTGAAATACTTTCAACATCGCTTATGTCAATTCCTACTTCATCAAACCATCGCAAAATAGTCTCTTCAAAGTCTTTATCACCATAGCGTACTAGCATTGACGGCCCCGCCATCTTGATATCCCAAAGAAAAAAATTACATAAACGGAAACATGCCGTCTGACAGACTGCGTTCAAAAGAAAATATTTTTTCTTTCAACAACTAAAAAAGCGCAGGTGTTGCAAATGGGTCGGGGTGGAGAGGACCAATAGTGTAACGATTAGATGGCGTGATAAGGTTGAGGACACGTTCATTTTTGCATAAAGGGTGGATATGTAGACGCAACCGTCTCACAGACGGTACGTTTCCGGTTAAGGGTTAATGTAAACGAACAAATGTATGACATATTTAAGAGTCATGCGTGAGCTTTGTTAGAAAAAATAAGGTTACACAACATGTTATTAACAATAAAATAAAATTTTTATAGAATAATGTTATGTAATTTTTCCGGGATGTTGTAATACTTTTTTTTTCTATCGATGCAAACGATATTAGAAAACTGCCTTCTTACACTATTAAAAAAATAAAAGGAAAATAAAAAGTTAGATGAAAATACACATAGCTACCTTTCCAACGACACTTGTTTGTTTTTAATGAATAACTAATATAGATTATTACTTTTTTTTAAAGATGAATTTATTAATTTTCACAATAAAAAAAGGTTTTGAACAAAAAAATTTGCACTGATTATGTTTGCTCTGGCGTATTTTTTTAGAAAAGAAATGTTACAGTCGGATGAGATTTGGAGAATTCTGTCACGTAGATTTAACATTAGTATCCTTACATATTAGGCACACTATGCAGATTTAAAAAGAATGCCATGAACTACGTTTTTTTTTTTTTTTTTTTTTTTTTTTTGGGGGGGGGGGTGGAGATTAAAGTGATCTAAACAACTCAAATAAAGTGTGAAAATGGGTGTTACAGGGTTCGTCTCTTTTACCACAATTTTTTAATAGAATTTTTCCATTAATATTTAAATAGCAGATATTGTAGACGCCTCGTTTAATTGTAGGATATGTAATAATTTTCAGCATTTAAATAAGGCAAAAAATTCCATTAGAAATTGTGGTAAAAGCGTGCGAATCCTGTGTTAGTATTTGAGGAAAGAAATTTGTAGTATTTTCATATTTGGAATTAAAAGGAAGTTGTTTATAATATATAACCATCGTTCAAAAAGTTAAATGATGCATATTTTAGATATATTTAGTGATATAAAATCAGGTTCATGCTGTTTAACCACAAATTTTTAACACAGTTTTTTCGAATTTAGAATTTCCCTGTAGTCTGGCACCACTTTTACTAAATGGAAAATGTCTATTTAATATTTAAATAGCAGAAATTGCAGCCACCTCGTTTAACTGCAGGAGTTGCAATACTTTTTGCATTTTAAGCAGGCGAAAAATTCTATTAAAAACTTGCGGTAAAAGCGTACGAACCCTGAAAATATTTGTACTATATTCTGTCAAAATCTACGGCCAATCCAAAAATGCTTGAAAGGATGCTTTCTGTAGAATACTAATAATAATAAATAAAGTTGAAGTGACAATTTCTTAATCTTATTTCATGAACTTTTTCATGAACCCTTTGATTACAATTGCGATATGTCTTCAACAGAAGTAAAATGTTTACGCCGAAACTAACTAGATCAAGAATTTGAGAATAACTGGTATTAATTGAAATTCATAATTTCATCGCAGCTTCAGTTAACTACTACAATGTTAAATCAACATAATCACATTAACAAATTGTAATTATGCTATAACAAATTTTATTACTATTAATATATTTTAATATATTTTTTGGAGTAATAAATTTTATAAATTTTGTATTTTTATTTATTAAGCTATTTGAAATTAGAATGTTGTTCAATGTAAGAAGGAAAAAAATTAGAACATTTCATACAAAATTCAGCAAAGATTCGCAGCAAATTGGTGATATTAATTGGTATTAAATTTTGAAATTTAATATTAATACATACAGCCAGATTTATATATATATATATACAGAAAAGTAAGAATTTATTTTTACATATTTGTTAGGTCTATTGTTTATATATTAGTTACGTAAAAATAGTAGTGAAATACAGGGTCGTAGTTCAAACTTTATAGTTGTATGGAATACGGACAACGAAGGTATGCATAAACCCGTAGTACAAACGTTTTGAAGGAAAATTAGGAATTTTCTTCTCATATGGGTGCACCTGTGTATATATATATATAAATTCTGCGGAATCCCAATTATAACGCTGGAAATGAAATAATTCAAATTTCGTTACTTGGCTATTTATTACTATTTGGTGAAACAATGAAAAATAACATTTGTTGTTGTTGTTATTATTGACATTACATTCCACGGGATAGATAAAATGTACCCAAGAAATATTTCTATTCTGCACCTTGAACTAAATTAAATAAGTTTAAATAATGAATGTATTTTTAAAACTTTAGTTTTATATAACATATATTGAAGTTTATCTTATTATGCATTATAGAAAAAAAATTTGTTTAAATTTTCTTGGGAATTCAAATTTACTTTTAAAATTTATGTAATATATACATTATGAAACCATTAAACTTTCAAAAAATAATGGAACGAGGGTGAAATAAGTCAAATCGGGAATGAAATAATCTTTGTTACAAAGACAATTTATTTTTTCAACCTGATTTAAAATATTTCAAATAGATTTTGTCCTCAAATTATACGCAA
Organism: Maratus michaelseni; assembly: GCA_963931845.1. Lineage (NCBI taxonomy): Eukaryota > Metazoa > Arthropoda > Arachnida > Araneae > Salticidae > Maratus > Maratus michaelseni. The sequence goes on from OZ007595.1 coordinate 221,409,121, forward strand.
TCGAAAACATCAAGTGTAAAACTAAAGTAATTCAAAACAAGTGCCAGTAAATTGAAAAAAAATGACGAATAAAAAAATAAATAAAGTTTATGTTTGATGGAAATACACCTTAATATAGAAATAATGTTCCTTAATTAACGTTAATCTTCTTTTCTACGTTTTCGGCAATATTCAATTTAGAACTATTTTTACGCTTCACACTGAACCAGTAAGTTTTATAAGATTAACTTAAGTAAGAATATTTTCTATAACTTCAGTTTTGTCAAATATATAAATATATGGGATTTGTTGAATTTAAGAACTTTATTATACAGATTAGGAAAAAATTCAGTCATTGATATATTTTTGAAACTCAAAATTATTTTAAAAAGCATGGATTATTAAAACCGTGAACCTTTTTAAAAATTTTGAAATTGAGAATAAAACAAGAATAGAATATCAATCAAATCGAAAATAAAATAAACTTTGTGTTAAAGAGGAACTATTTAGTTAATGTAATTTAAAATAATGTTTTAAAATAATTTTGTTGTAAATGATGTTTATAGTCATTTAATAATGTATACATTTAGTCAAATAAGGTAAAGATTTCTATTCGGAAAAACGTGTTATGAAAAAGCATAAAAGTTAGCAGCTTTATGTGATTTATTTATTTTATATCTTATCGTCTTGTTATTCTTAAGAATTAATTGAAATATATCTCACCACATATCCGATATCTTTCTGAACTGTCATTTCACGATATCCAAATCGCATTCCGTATAAATAGTCCTATATATTTGACCCTTAAACAAATAAAGAAAAATGATCCATCAAACACGCATACGCTTTCAAAAACTACTTCGTACAAATGCTGATATCCAGGACTTGATTACCAACCAGGCAAACTCCCAGCACTTTTTCCGAAAATAAACTTTCGTCTTATTTATTCCCAGAATTCATCTGAGAAATGAGATGAAAAACTGTTAACACAAATTAATATTCAGAAATAATGAAGCTCAAAAGTAAAAACCTTACTCACCCTTTATATTAAATACAACATATACCAATAGAAATACATAAATATTTATACAGTACATTTAAACAGTAATTCCATTCATTATTTTGGCATAGTAGCGTAGCGTCAGGGGGGAGGGGGTGCTGAATCAATTTACTTCCAGTATTTTTATATACTAAATTTCGCCTTATTTAATTCATAGCGTTCAAAGATTAAATAAGGCCAAATGGTAGTATATAATTATTCTAGAAGTAAAGTTATCTACCCCCCCTTTCAAATGCTATTTGCTTAAAAGGCTATAGCCAACATAGTGAAAAAGTACCCACGCCGGAACTCGAACCCGGGTCATAAGTATAGCGCACTGGCGTTCTACCAACAGAACCACTTGGGAACGATACTCAGCCTGGCACCTTTCTCCCCATAACATGTTGGCAAGTCTATAAACGCAGCACAAGATGGACTATTTTCCGTGAGCCTTCAACCCTGGGGCAAAGACGAAAACAAAGAAAATCCAGCATCGATAATTGAATAAATCATATTTAATACTTGGAAAATTTTCCACAGACATTTTCTGTGATAAAATTTCCAAGTGTTAAATATGATTTGATACATTTTACATTGAAATTTTACCTTCGCGTACCCTCTGAAAATGCGATGCGCCCCTTTGCTGTCCCCTGACAACATTCTAAGAACTCCTCTTTTAGAAGACATGTGAAATGAAATCCTTCCCTTCTTTGTATGATACAGGGTGATTCTATTTATGGTATTTCTATAGAAATCAGCAAAACGTCTAAAATCTAAATTATCCGGTGGTTTTTGGCCAAATAATAAATATCATATATAATCTAAATTGTTCAAACAATGAAAGAAAATATTACATTCTAAAGAGAGCGTATATTTAAATATCATTTTTTAATTGAACAAAAAATTAAGTAAAAAATAAGCAAACTTTATTAAAGGTAATTATCGTAAGTAACATAACATACTTTAAATTTGTGATGTATTTAAGTCCGTATACCAGGGTTGCCACATTTTTTATTCAGAAAATCTGAATTAACACGATAAATTCTGAAATATTTTTTAGACTTCAGCAAATCACAAAATGTCTCTTATTAGATAAATGAAAAAATACTAATACAAATTTCTGATGTGAATTTGAAATTTCTGAATACAAAAGGAATCTAAACTAATCCTGCTGTCAGGAAGTATCTTCTATTTCTGAAGCAATTTTTAATCATATTGAAAGAAATATTTGTTTAATAAAATATGCAGAATAGTTTAGTAATAATAGTTTCGTTATTGTAGTTTCGTAATGATAGTTTCGTAATTTTAGTTTCATAATAATATTTTCGTAATTAAATATCAGACGAAAGGATTTATATTATTTATAATAAAATTCACAATTTAATCACCTTTAACGCTAACGCGAATTGACATCGAAAAAATAACGTGTTTAAATATAAATGCTTGATAACAAAATGAAAGCTATTCATTTATTTAATAGGCGAAAGAATATCAACATGTGTTCTGGAATTCAACAATGTATTTCTACTTCTTCCGTTTATTCTAGTTGAGATAACAAATTACTTATATTAACAAAATTTAAATACCCGTGGTAAATTTAATTGAGCATAAATAGAAATCGGCTGTTTGAAGACGCTACATTACAGTTTCTTAAACGTTTAAGAATATCGTTTAATGAAATAAGAAACATTAATTACTTGAAGAGTCACTGCTTCAATTGTTGATAAATCATTGGAAGTTTTAATTATTAACGGATAAAGTGTAATAAATGATCCCACTATAATTTCGTGGAAACATGTTTTTAAATCAATCTCTACAGATTTAACTTAGAAATGAATGATTTTTCATAATTACTATAAAATTGAAATACAGTGATTCAGAGATGGTAACCTAGTCAACAAGATTTTCCCTCAAAATTTTCCACATTAGCCTGATTTCCCCCTCGTAATTAGGTACCACGGTGCTGCCCTCTGTCGAGTAAAATTTTAAGTATATTTTACATTTTATGGTAGGGAGTTATTTCCTATATAGCCCCCCTCCCTCCTCTTTTATGCTGTTGAGAATTAAAAAAGTACCGTATATACTCGTGTATAAGCCGACCCCAAAATTCCTGATGAAAACATGTTTAATACCAGTATTTTACAGTAATGTTCTTCGTCTTACATAATTCACAATTAAATGAGACAAAACAGGGCGTAGGAAATTATTCTGAATTACTGGTGTTAAACTTTTTTGCATCTCGGTTTTGGGGGTCGGCTTATACACGAGTATATACGGTATATTTTGTAAAGGAAATATATATAGTAAAAGAGAACAACTAAGAACTTTTTAAAGATTTTTCTTATTTTATTAAAAAATAAAGTATGCACTCCAAGATTAACATACTGAAAATCAAATATACAAATAACTTGGTAATTTAAACTAAACAGAGTTTTTCGACGATCAGTAGTAAATTGAAACGTTTGATTTTCAAACAATTTGAATATTTCTGCAAGAAAATTCTGAAAATTAAAAAATCAAGTTCCTCTATTATTTATTTTATAAGTTTATACAAAAAAAAAAGAAATTAAATATGTCAATGAAAAGCTTTAATAACGGATTTATTTAACGATTATTTCTGTGTTGTTAGGGGAGGGGTGTTACATATCTTAGTATAATATTTTTAAAATGTCATAAAATTTGTATTTCCACTTAAAAGTTATTTCCGTCTTCAAAGAATTACTCTTGATAATAGCGAACAGTTCAATTTTACAATGTATGTAATGTTTACAAACGTTGAAAGCTGCAACTACTAATGTATTATGAATTTCGCAATAGAATATATATATGTAAATATAGTTTAGATACACGGATTGGGATTTCATTAAAGTAAATAAGATATAACTTTTGAGAAGCAATGAATAATACCATTTGTGGCAACTAATAAAATAAACACAGCAAAACTCTTATAGTTTGAAGATTTTTTTTAAAAGGTGAATAGACTTTCAAGACAGTGAATAGTAAACATACTGTTCCCCCCTATTACAAGATTGAAACTACTATATATCCTCCTATTTTTAAGTGATAAAATTTTATCAAATAAAAATATTTTATCAACAAAATTCAATTAGTTTTACCAGTGCAATAGACTTTTTTTCAAAAATTCTGGAAAAAAAAAATAAGCATCGGATAGCTCTCTACTTTAGGCTTTAAAAGATCACTAAAATAAACCTATTTATTAGCTATTTTGTATGGCTGTTCTCAAATTTAAAATGGTTACTTCCTGACACATTCTAGGAGTCATTTTTATTCATAAATGCCAAAAATTGTCAAAATGCCAAAGTATTTTTCTGGTAATTATTTTTAGTTCCATTCTATGGTTTTCCCAGAAAAGTGGATGCGGAATAACAAAGGAAATACTACTTTTATGTTTTATCCTCCATCTCCGTCCTTTGTAAACTATCATATTCAACACCAAGAACAGATTTGGGAGATCGCAATTAACAGTAGTAGGATACAAATACAATAGATACATTGTATCCTCATAGAGTTAACAGCACTCAGCCATATAATATAACGCATTGTTCAGTTCTGATTTTCCCCCGCGACTATAAGAATGACCAACCAAAATGTATGACCACCCGACCCCTTCATACTGGTCTGAGAGTATGAAGGGGTGGCAAAAGTTCTATTGCCTGTGTTCATACTATGAAGGATAAAGAATCATATACAGTAATTTCGCCGGAAAAACTGTTATGCCACTTATTTAGGAGAAAAAATTCCGAGACATAAGCAGAGGGAGAAAATTCTGAAAATCGTCGAAAATTCTGAAAATCGTCAAAAATTCCCTTTTTCCCACAGAGCTCTGTTTTTCCCTCAAAAAGGGAAAATTCCCACGAGTTACCATCACTGAGTGATCTCTCACTTATACGCGATACACGGAAATCATTTATCAGCACCATTTTTTTATAATTTTCGGCTTCTTAAATCGCAGAATTTATAAATCGAATTTTACTGGTTTAAAATAGTGGTATGAAAAAGTAATTACTGAACATCGCGTATAAGTGAGAGATCACTGTATAAAGTACAACAATTTATATTAATACTAGCAAGCTACGCCCGCTGCGCTGGTCGGCTTCTACAAATGAACCTTGAATCAAACGAAATATATCGTTTAATTTGTTATAAATATTAACCTCATCCGAGAAATGTATTTACAGAAAAAACACTCTTTCATTTGCTCTCGCAATGGGGAAAGATGGAAAGACCTTGATCGTCTAATAAAGAAATGAAGTAGCATCAAAGTAATCAACAAATCTTTCAACGCATAATAATATGAAAAGTGAGGTTTATGACCACTCAACTTCAAATAAATGTTCATAAGCTCTTCTAAATTGATAAACTGTTATTATACGAAAAAGATTAAAGACTTTAGAACAATAATTATAGCAGCAAATGAAACTTTATTATTCCAATTGCGTTCTTACGCTGAAACCCTGCAATGTGTATTTTCCACTGACGTATGCGTAATTTCCAATGATGTAATGATAAACTTTGAACTTACTATTTTTTACTTTAAATTTCTTCAGTCCTCTACCAAAATGTAACCGCGTAAACAGGAGCAGATGCTAGCTCCATTATAATGTGAAATAACCGCTATTAATGTTTAAATGTAAGCTGTAACGTTAATGTAATGTCCATGTGCTCTAATTCAGCAAATATATAATTAATCAAGACTGTGAAATATGTGAATTTATTCAGCGTCACACTAATATATAAACTTAGTTTTTCAGCATAAACGTCTTGTGTTCAGTGCGACCGATTACTTAATTCCTTGGATTTAACCCCTGGATTACTACAATTTGGATTATACTCGTCGAAGTGAGATGCACCTTCAGAAAAGGTAAGATAATTTTATCTTATCCTTTTTAATCTTCTTGAGACACTATCCGCGCTTGATCGACCTCCTCCTTCATAATTCGACCTTGTATTTGAAAGCAATCTGTATATTTACCTGGCATATCCTTCCACATTACTGAAAAATTACTTCATTCCGCTATTATATTTTCTAATGGGCAGTCAAAATTTTAGCTGGTAAGGACCAACACTCTTTTATTTGGTCATTTACAGTTAGGTTATGCTAAAGAATGATAAAATATATACAATATACTAAAACCATCACTAAAAATTATCGAACTAACAATGCAAATAAATTAACTAACAAAATCCATTCAGTAGAAGTTTTTATAAAGGCTAATCCTTGATAATCGGGTTCCTCTGATTATAGAACTTTTGCACATAATTCTAAAACTAACAGAACGATATGAAACATATTTAAACCATCCTTACAAAGTATCTACTTAACAATGCAAGTCGCTAAAAATACGCTCAGTAAAAACTTTCAAAAAGGCTAATCTTTCGGAATCGGGTTCACCTGACTATATAACATTCACACATAACTGTTTGACTAAGCAACGTAGAACAATATGTAGTACACTATAAACATTCCTGAAATAGCATATAACTAACTAACAATATAATTCTCATCAAAATCCGTCCAGTAGAAATTTTTCAGAAGGCTAATCTTTCATAATCGGAATCAAATATTGAAAAGCTAATATTTGATAAAAAAATGGACATCCAATTTTCGAATTTCCCCCTATAATTCTAGAACAAAGCAAAGTAGAATGATATGTTATATAATAAAACTTTCCCTAGAAAATTATCTAACAATGTAGGTTCGATCGAAATCCATTCGGCAACATATTTTAAAAAGGCTAATCTTTCATAATCGGATTGATCTGATTGTAGAACTTCCAATAATAATTCTATAACTAAGCTACGTGAAACGATATGTTATACAATAAAACCTTCCCTGAAAAATTATCTTACAGTTTAAGTTCAACGAAAATCCATTCAGCAGAACTCGAGTTAGCAGCAGCCGAAACGAAATTTCATATATGTAGAAGTAAATAGAAGTATATTGCCATTAATATAGTTTGCATTTGAATAAAAAAAAGGTACTTTTTGGTTAGCAGGACGCCAGTGATATATGTACATATATAAATATAAATGTACTAGCAAGCTACGCCCGCTAAGCTGGTCAGTTTTTTATAACGAACTTTTAATCCAAAAAAATATTGATATTTAATAATTCACTTTTATATTTTAACAGAATAATAAGGCTACTATAATTTGTGACTCGTGCTATAGCCAATATACACGCCAAGACACGTCGCCCTTATCGTTATCTTTTTACGCATGAAGGTTTTGCTATGGTACTCCATTGTGAAATTTGGTAATTTTTTAAATTCAATATTTGAAAAATGGCATAATCATTAGATTTGAAATTTATATCAAGAAAAATACAATTTTTTACCTTTCAAACGCAGTTTGTCTAACAATTTTCTGACAAATACTTTTCGAGATACTATTTTTTTTTCAATAACCTCAAGTGTTTCATTTTCCGAGATTAATCTGTGGCAACAATTAGAGAAAAACCCAGTCGTCAGAAACGCATAGTTTTTTATTAAAGAGGCCGTTGCAGCAGGGATTGTCACCACCAATTTGCCACCATCACTTTTGAGATCGGTTCGGTAGTTGTAGAGATTCCACAGAAATTGTAATTTAGAATGTTTTTAGAACGCTTTTCGCTCATTTCACCCTTTTAAATTTCGAATTTTTTTTATTTTGTTTTTAAAGAGCATTTACATCTTATAAGTAACTACAATGCCAAATTTCAAATTTCTAGCTCCTTCAGTATTAAAAAAAATCGCAATTTTTGAACGTTTTTCGCTCCTGAACCCCCCCTGGGGTTAGTGACATCGACATAAATTATAGCCTATGTTGGAGCAGGGGTTGTCACCATCAATTTGCCACCATCACTTTTGAAATCGGTTCGGTAGTTCCAGAGATTCTATAGAAATTGTCATTTAGAATGTTTTTAGAACGCTTTTCGCTGATTTCATCCTTTTAAATTTCGAATTTTTTTTATTTTATTCTTAGAGAGCATTTACATCTTATAAGTAACTACAATGCCAAATTTCAAATTTCTACCTCCTTCAGTATAAAAAAGATCGCAATTTTAGAACGTTTTTCGCTCCTGCACCCCCCTGGTGTTAGTGACACTGACATAAAATATAGCCTATATTGGAGCAGGGGTTGTCACCATAAATTTGCCACCATCACTTTTGAAATCGGTTCGGTAGCTCTAGAGATTCCATAGAAATTGTAATTTAGAATGTTTTTATAACGCTTTTCGCTCATTTCACCCTTTTAAATTTCATTTTTTTAAAATTTGTTCTTAGAGAGCATTTACGTCTTATAAGTAGCTACAATGCCAAATTTCAAATTTCTAGCTCCTTCAGTATAAAAAAAATCGCAATTTTAGATGGTTTTTCGCTCCTGCACCCCCCTGGGGTAGTGGCACCGACATAAATTATAACCTATGTTGGAGCAGGGGTTGTCACCATCAATGTGCCACCATCACTTTTGAAATCGGTTCGGTAGTTCCAGAGATTCCATAGAAATTGTAATTTAGAATGTCTATAGAACGCTTTTCGCTCATTTCACCCTTTTAAATTTTATTCTCACAGAGCATTTACATCTTATAAGTAACTACAATGCCGAATTTCAAATTTCTGTCTCCTTCAGTATAAAGAAAATCGCAATTTTAGAACGTTTTTAGCTCTTGCACCCCCCTGGGGAAAGTGGCACCCACAAAAAATATATCCTATGTTGGAGCAGGGGTTGTCACCATCAATTTGCCACCATCACTTTTGAAATCGGTTCGGTAGTTCCAGAGATTCCATAGAAATTGTAATTTAGAATGTTTTTAGAACGCTTTTCGCTCATTTCGTCCTTTTAAATTTCGATTTTTTTTTTTTTTTGTTCTTAGAGAGCATTTACATTTTATAAGTAACTACAACGCCAAATTTCATATTTCTAGCGGCTTCAGTATAGAAAAGATAGCAATTTTAGATGGTTTTTCGCTCCTGCACCCCCCTGGGGTAGTGGCACCGACATAAATTTAACCTATGTTGGAGCAGGGGTTGTAACCATCAATTTGCCACCATCACTTTTGAAATCGGTTTGGTAGTTCCAGAGATTACCCCCTACAAACAAACAAACAAACAAACACCTTTATAATATTAGTATAGATATACATATATATACAGGGTGTAACTGAAATGCTTCAACAAACTTTGAGGGATGATAGTACTCATGAAGACGAACAAAAAATGCAATGGAACATGGGGTCGCAAATGACGTTTAACACCTTCAGGGGCAGTGGTATGTTTATGAAAGCGCTTAATTTTAATTCCAAAACGCCATAATGTCACCAGAATTTTGCTAAAATCTTTTCCATTTAATATTTATGTGAAATATAGCCTTTTTCTTATATACAAACAATTTTTTGTATAAATTCCGGTGCCAGTCATTTATTTCAACATTTTAGTACTAAAAGTAGTTTGCCCCTAAAAGGCTTAAAGGATAAAAATAGAGAAAATGCGTCTGAAAATGGACTGGCACCGGAATTTACAAAAAAATTGTTTGTAAATAAGAAAAAGGCTATATTTCACATAAATATTAAATGGAAAAGATTTTAGCAAAATTCTGGTGCCAGTGTGGCGTTTTGGAATTAAAATTAAGTGGTTTTTTAGACATACCACTGTCCCTGAAAGGGTTAAATGTCATTTGCGACCCCGTGTTCTATTGCATTTTTTGTTCATCTTCATGAGTACTATCATCCCTCAAAGTTTGTTGAAGCATTTCAGTTACACCCTGTATATATGTATATATTCATACATATAAGTGTATATATATATAAATATATATATATATATGTATTTGTATAGATATATGTGTATATATATATGTGTGTATATATACATGTATATATCTATCACTGGTGCCAGGCTAACCGAAAATTACCAAAAAAAAAATACTGCAAAAATGTAGTCATACACTTGAAAAAACACCTTTTGGCTTAAAATATCTCTTCAAAACTGTTTTTCTTTTTTTTCCTTTCTTTTTTTAAATAAAATTAGTAACAGTTTTTTCTTTTATTTTTCCAGATGTATAGCCATTTCAATTCTTTCTGAAAAAAAAAAAGAAAAAAAAATATTTTGGTTTAAATTTATATTAAATCATTAAAATTACAGACATTATAATACACTTTCATAAAACATTAAAAACATTAAAATTGGACGTTTCGGATTTACATGGAAAATTCCTCTTCAACAAACATTTTTCATAGCGTAAGTCATAGTTCAAAAATATCAACAAAAAGAAAATGCAACGTATCAAAATTTCGAAGTCAAACTTATAACAACACGGAGTATTCTTAGAAGCATGGTATACAAAAATTACAGATTTACCTCTTAATGAAGCAGGTGCAATCCCGAATGAATACTCCGTGTTGTTATAACTATAACTTTGACTTCGAAATTTTGATACGTTGCATTTTCTTTTTGTTGATATTTTTGAACTATGACTTACGCTATGTAAATGTTTGTTGAAGAGGGATTTTCCATGTAAATCCGAAACGTCCAATTTTAATGTTTTTAATGTTTTATGAAAGTGTATTATAATGTCTGTAATTTTAATGATTTAATATAAATATAAATATGTTCAGACGTAGTATTTTTGTTTACTTCAAATTTTGGTTTAAAATCAAATTGTTTGGGGTCAAAAGTAAAATCAAAATCGCCAAAAACAAAAGATAAATCGCCAAATTTTGTTTCAATAACAATTTTGCCCCTTGAATAATTTTTTAAGCATTACGAACATTCCTAATCATGTTTAAATTAAATATTTTCGTTTTATAATATTATCTCTCATGAAAACTCTTTTTCTATTTTTTACTTGTCTTTCTTTCTCTCTCTTTTTTCTTTTTTTTAAATAAAATTAGCAACAGTTTTTCTTTTATTTTTCGAGCCTTTTCATTTCTTTCTGAAACAATAATGGTCGCCAAAAAATTAGCAATGGTAACCTTTTCGGCCATAATAACAGAACTTTCCATCATAATTATGTAATTAATGTACGTAGAACAATATGTTATATACTAAAACCTTCCCTGAAAAATTATCTATCGAACAACGCAAGTTCCATCAAAATCCATTCAGTGGAACTCGAGTTATAAAGGAACGGAACGAAATTTCCGTTTGTCTTTTATATATATAGTAGATGTAATTTTAAATTAAAGAAAACAAGTGATTTCTACCCAATGAAAGTAACTGCTACCAGGTGTACTGCACAGAACAAAAGTAAAAATTCTTTTTATTTGAAAACTGTGAGAGATTGCTTTACATTTAGTGTATTTTTTAGTTTTTCCACGGACTTTTCCCAACAAAAATATTTTTATATGAAAGGTAACACACACATATATATATATATCGAAAAATATAAATAACTACATGTGTAAATAAAATAAGCAGCTTATGGCCTGTTCACGTTTATTAGCTATCTATATATAAAGTTTCAAAAGAATTGCATGGTTTTACCATTGTTCGGTTTAAGAAATAATGCTTTTTTTTCATGGGTAGCATGGGTAGTTAAAAGGCAATTGTTGTACATTGTCATCTTTTTCTCTCATTACTTCTGGAAATGTTACTTTACAACACAATTGTCAGGGTTCGTACGGACTCCTGGAATTTTCAGGGAAGTAACCAGTATTTTCTTATAGAAAAACCTCGCCTTATATAATCGCGCCATTACGTAAGGCGAGTTTTTCTTTAATAAAATACTGGCAAGTACCCTGATAATTCCAGGAGTCCGTACGAATCCTGAATTGTTTATTTTGCGACAGACCTAAAAATATTCCTACTTGAAAACATCTGGAAAAATCAGTATATTTTTTTAGACCTGTCAAGTATATATGTCAAGTAAGATCGATGAAAAAAAAAAGTGGAATACTATTTTATCATAAAATTATGTCAAAGAGATACATGAAGAACCAATCGAAAGGGAATATGGCTACATTCGGAATAGGAATGCCACTTTTGAAACATGGATCATCAACATATTACAAATAGCACCACTTTCGATTTACAAAAGGTAACACCCACTTTTGCCATTTCAAATATTTCTTTGGATCAAAGCAGCCGTGAAAAAGTATAGTTTATGCGCTTCTTTTTAAGTCTTAACCCTTTCAGGGGCAAGTAATTTTGTTCCTATAACGTCGAATTCACACCGGTATTTACGGAAGAATTTAGTTCAAAATAAGGAAAAGCAAATTTTCAACTTTTCCTATCAAAGTTAAAAAAGTAAAATTTAATTAAAAGTTTCTGATTCGAATCGGATTAAAATTCGGTGGGATATAATATATCCCACCGCGCCTCAAAGGGTTAATAGAGTTAGAAGATATCAAAGATTGAGGATAGTGATGGTAAAAGCACGTGACAAAATTAAATGCATACATCCTAAACAATCATCCGATTGAAATGTTTCTTTTTTGAAGAGCTACAATAAATAGACCGAAACATTTTTCAGAATTTTTGAAACAAATTTTTAATTATAATTTTTATATTGAATTCATATTAAAAGAAAATATGAGTTACAACATACAATATGTTTTACATAAGTTTTACATAAAACGTTAAAGAGTGCCGTCCAAAACATTATTATCTGTTTTTTCAACTCATTCCCATCATTAGGTTTCGAGTTATATAGTCATTAGTTTACATTATAACGGTCTAAGTCAGATATTTTTATAACAGAAGGTCTCCCCCTTATACCAAGGCAGTGCAACTTGCGCCCTTCAAATACCAGTAACTTTTTATACAAAATTTGGCTTTTTATAGTCACTGAAGTGCGGATATTAATTTGAAATTTTCTGCAATAATTTTCTGGTACCCACGGGACGGGCGCCAGGTCGGACAGCCCTGGTCTAAAGGGAATGCCTTATTTTATAAACGTATCCGGGCAGCCCTGGTCTAAGGGAATGTCTTATTTTATAAACGTATCCGCAGAAAATAAAATTTTAGAAAATAGCTGGAAAAAAAAACGTTAGGAAATTTTTTATACAAGAATATAAGAAATTCTGCCATGATATTGAAATTTTCTTGTTAAAAAATTAATTGCTAATTTATTAAATTATATAGCTGTTTATTACAGCTTTACTTTTCGAACTTAGAAATTATGCAAAAACAGGTAGTTTGAATTATTAAATATTATCTCTTATACAAAATTATTAGTAATTTTTTCCGGTCATAAAACCCAATGCCTTTGAAAACACAATTTTTTGGATAACGACTATATATTAAAAATTAAAAACTAACAATTTAATTTTTGAACACAATATAGAAAAAATAAGGGCAAAACATAACTTTTCCTAAGTAAACAATACACCTTATATAACCTAAAAAATTCTGCTATTCAAATAGTCGGTGATTATAAATCAAAACTTAGTAGAATAGAATATCAATCAAATCGGAAATAAAATAAACTTTGCGTTAAAGAAAAACTATTGAGTTAATGTAATTTAAAGTAATATTTTATATTAATTTTGTTGTAAATGATGTATATATACATTTAATAATGTATACATATCGTCGCAACCATTTTAAACTATCGAATGTGAAAGAATCCAATTTTCGTTACTGTTAACCCTTTCAGGGGCAAGCACTTGTGTTCCTTTAGCGTTGAATTCTCATCGGAATTTAAGAAATAATTTAGTTCAAAATAAGGAAAAACAATTTTTCCTCATGTTCTCGTCAAAGTTAACAAAAGTTAAATTTAACTAAAAGTTTCCGGATTAAAATTGGGTGGGATATAATATCCCACCGCCCCTCAAAGGTTTTAAAATGTGCCGATTGTCACCACTAAATTTCCATAGTATTCTTCACCAGGGTTGCCAGTTTGCTCTCCTTTTCAATCCAGAAGTTTCGAATTCATACTAGAAATTTCAAATAGAGATTTTTTCTTTATTTAATTACGGACATTTCGTGATTACTTAGAGTTGAAATTGGTTTTTCAAATTTTACGGTATGAATTCGGCATCTCTGAGTAAAAAAAGGAAGGCCAAACTGACAAGCCTGTTCCTTCACCGAAATCTTATTAGTATTTTTACTAAGCGAAGAATTCTAATAAAATTTAATGGTGACAATCGGTCCATTTTTAAAAGTAATGAAACGTGTTCGCGGACCCCCCCCCCCCCACCCACGATTTAAAACGGAAGATACTGATAATTATTAATAAATTGTGATTAACCCTTCTTTGCATGAGTTTTTCTTTTACAATTGTGTTTATATATATATTAAATATTTGACAACAGGAATTTTAAGATAAATTTTTAACTTTGTTCAGCAACATAGTTCACTGGAAATTTAGTGGATTAATATTTCTATATAAATATAGTGGTGGCGAAGAAGTTGATTTATTTATTAAAAGTTAAATAAAAAGTGATGGAAATTTACATCACTATGCAATTAAGGGTTAATAAATACAAGTTACGTACAAATCTTACTTTCGAGAACCACTGTTTGGGAATAGTAACCTTCACCTTATTTATTCACATAATTTCGTCTCACGTATGAAACAAGCTCAGAGAATTTTTAAGTTATCTGGTGTTTTCTAGCAGTTCTCCCTTCCCTCACCTGCGAAATGAATGTTAAAATCCACTTAGTAGGGACAGAGAATGAAAACCTAGTTACCGAAACTGAGGAGAGAGAACTTACAGAACCATATTTCGTCTGATCATAACTCATTTATTAAATTCTAAAGCTGTACTATTACAGCTTTACTTCTTGAACTCAGAACTTGTACGGAGGTCAGCTAAATTTTATCCTTATAAATATTATCTCTTTTATAAAATTTTATTATCTTTTTCCGGTGTCTAATGAAAATACAATTTTTTTGGATAACGACTACATTATTAAAAATTAACACTTAACAATTTCATTTTTTTACACAGTTCATAAAAAATACGGGCAAAAAATCATATTTACTAAGAAAACTATACGCATTATTTAATCTAAAAAAATCAGCCATTCAAAAATTCGCAGATTATAAATAAAAATGTAGTAGTATCCAAAAGCGTTGAGTAACTGAGCAAACAAAATCTTCTATCGCGTAAGGTGTACGGCCAAAAGTGCTGAACAGGTTCTGATTACAGCCGCACAGTGGAGCATTTGAGGCAGAATAATGGAAAATTAATTTTCCTATGTTTTAAAGTTAAAACCATTGCTGTTGACAGATACTAAATACACTTAATTAATGTTATATATATATATGCATAAATGCATGTATTTATAAAAATAAATAAATATATAACACAATGTTTACTTAATTGTCGACTGTTTGTAAGAGGAAATTAATTGTTGATAGGTTTGTTTTATTTACAAGTAATGTTTAATTAAATGTGGTTAATTTTACTCCACATAATTTTTTAATTATATATGCAAAAAATATGTATAGTACTTGCATTTAGACATTACCAAAGTTGAGTCTCTATAGTATAGAGCAAGACTCCCTTATCATAGATCAGACTTGACAATCCGGAGAAAGTCTATGGGAGAAAATGTCCGCGGTAATTGCCAACTTATTAATTGACTTTCTCCGGAAAGTATCGCCGCCTGGTGGATACTACCGCACAGTTGCCATGTTTCGGGCTTTTTGAACACCAGTATATTTTTAGAGAAAATGTTGTTCTTTTAAATCCCAGAATTCTCCGATCAAACAAAACAGAACTGTCTCTACTAAAAAACTGGTATCCAAAAAGAGAATAGAAAAATCTAGCTGGTCTGCTACCGCATAGCTGCCAGCTCTTACTTTTTCTTCTTACCACTAAAATTTAATAGAATTTTTTACGTCATGTAATCACACGATCTTGTCAATTTAATAAGATAAAATTTACTATAAAATTTTAGTGGTAGGAAAACTACTAGTTCATAAGCAAATGCATAGAATAAATGGAGCTGTGAAAAAATTTCGTGTGATTTCGTGTCGTAAATACTATTATTGACGATTGATGGCGCTAGTAGCAGGACAAGTATAGCGGTCAAAGGCAACTTGCTGATTGAGAGGTCTGATACTATGATAAGGAGGTCTTGGTATAGAGATGCTGACTTTTGAGTGTTTTAATAGATTTGTAATCCTCCCAAAAACATTGATATCTAAAGACGGCAACAACATGCGGAACATTAAAAAAAAAATGTATAATATAAAGAAAGTGATTATATTTCAAAAATGGTCCGACAAATCCCGACACAGCTTTAAACAGATTTGAATATATTAGCTAATATATTTCAATAAAGTAGATTAAAAAATGATTAAAAATAATCCATTTTCAATTTTAATTATTTTTTATTATATGAAAAGTAAAATTATTTAAATGCACATGTCAAAGCATATATTTAAACACTATAACAAAGCTGAAACATAACAAAAAAGCACGTCTTCTCATAAAAGAACTTTCAGTTCAACTGAAGATCACCGGATTTGACTCATACTCCTGAAATATACATAGATCGACGCACCATTTAGTCAACCGTATAAAATATGCTTTTTACAATTATGAAGCAAATTTTAATTTCTGTCTTTTTGGGTAAGGTTTGGCATCAAATATTCACTGTGCGCCGTGATAAATTTCCGTAGGTAAAGCCGATTAGAAATTTTTGTTTTATTTATGAAAGAAATTCAGCCCTTGGTGAAATGTGGTAAATCTGATGAAATTCAACTCATACCTGATTACAGCTGATATTTCGGACTATAGTTGATACTGATTAATGATCACTTAACACAAAATCCTTATCTAGGGTCCAAGAAACTTCGATTTTCTACATTTCAAAATAAAGAAATAATGGACGACGCAACATAGAGGTTACCATACTCGCGACCGTCGACTGGTATTCACATGATCTGCCAACCTTTGCGTTGTTTTTTTACAACTATTTTTAATTTTAAAGTTTGTCTTATTAACCCTTCTTTGCATGAGTTATTCTTTTACAATTGTGTTTGTTTATACATATATTAAATATTACACACCAGAAAATTTAAGATAGATTTTTAACTTTGTTTAGCAACATAGTTCACGGGAAATTTACTGCATTAATATTTCTATATAAATATAGTGGTGGAGAACAAGTTGATTTATTTATTAAAAGTTAAATAAACAGTGATGGAAATTTACATCACTATGCAATTAAGGGTTAAATCGAGAAATATAAGGTTAAATAAATCAAGCAGAACCTGATTAACGCAGGAGTGATTTTCAACCAGAATTTTACACGCTTAAAACTGTGCCTCTGATATATAAGGCACCAGCGCATATGAGAGGCACACAGACAAAGTGCCTCTGATTAGCTGATAAATATCAAAGGCACAAAGAAATGAGAGGCACAAATGAAGGTCTCAAAACCTATCAGAGGCACGGATGACAGAACGAAATCTATCAGAATCACGGCGCTAAATGTGTGCCTCTTAAAAAAAGCGGTCATTTATTCAGCGGTACAGTGGGGAAGCGCGCATGCGTACAAATGTTTAACCGATCATGCATTGAGCGGGATATTTACTTTCAATGAAAGATAGGGGTGAAGGAAGAATGGACGCTTGACCAGAAGAAATGGCGTCTTGTGGATTATTCGAATAGCGGCACCTGACGACACAAACAGAGTTTTTATATATATATATCCTTTTCGCAAGACGACTATTTTAACTCAAGAGGTTTTGTGCTTTCGTTTTTTAATTACACTCCTGTTATTATTGTCGTTCAGGATTGCAACAATATTAATCGCTGATAATAGAAGTTAGGTTTTCCTACGATATAAAACGACGCCGCAGAGGTAAATGTTCCTGTGGAAAATACAATGAATTTATGTTAGGAAACATAAAATTACGTACAATGGATGGTGCCATTATTGCAATCATCTACCGGCGGATAATAATGAATATAGAGAGTTATAGAAAAGCCTGCAATAAGTAAGTATATCTAGTTTAGTACTTGATTATTTTCTTTGAATGTGTAGTATAAAAATTGACACTCTAAAAGAAATGTTTTATGCATAGTTGCCAACCTCCCGATTTTTTTCATACCGGTATTTTTATATAAAAATATTTGTATTATTGAATCCTACAATTTCGTCAATTTAATAAAGCGAAAATTTCCCTAACATTTTACTGGTATTAAAAAAATCGGGAGGTAAGCAACTATGGTTTTATGTTACAAACATATGTATATATCGGGGGTAAATGTATCATTCCCTTGAGAAATTTAATTTTTTTATTAATAGTTATAGCTATTAAAGCCCAGTTTCTTTTGTATTATATTAATCAGTGTTGAATTCAGGGGGTGGCCCAGGGGTGGGGGAATTCCCTCTCCGGAACAATGATCGAAAAGTGTGAGATTTTATTATTTTTAATGAACAAAAGTGCAACCCCCCCCCCTCCCGAAGCGAAGCCTCAAAAATCCTACAGAAAGTAATAGATATTGTTTTTATAATCGTATTTTATTTAGAATCGGAATTCAATATAATGAAAATATATACTAATGAAACAAATTAGTTATTTTCAAATAAATTTAACATTTAGGATACCAGTAATGAAATATTTATGATAAGAGTTACTTTTTGAAATTAATTGTTGTCATTATCACAAGATCAGTATTTTGATTATTTTACGCTGATTATTTTTAACGTTTGTCTTATTTGTTTTTAATAAAGCTTTTATGCTTTTTTATGTATTTTGATATGTATAAAATAAATTGATATAATATATAAAATAAATTGACAAGGTTGTTTATTGAACCACAAAACTGACTTAGGCTACATGGACACACATTTTAATATTTATTTCAAATTTATTTCAATAAATTGGGAGTGAGAAAATTTTCTATTATACATAGTATTCTGCCTTACACAAAATTTAATATGTCTTTGGATATGCCATGCTGGAAAATATTTCTGCAGTAGACATAATTCACTGTAAAGATATAAATATAATATAAAATATAATTAAATTACATTCTGTTCCTCTTATAATGGTGGCACATGCATGTGCCACCATTATAAGAGGCACAGGATGTATTTTTAAATAAGAGGCACTTGAATATATAAATTCAGCGACACACTGTGCCTCTTAATTTCAAAGGCACTTACGCTGTGCCCCTGAATCTCAAAGGCACTATGTACCTCTTAATTTCAAAGGCACCACGTGCCTTTTAATATTCAGAGGCACAAAAATTCAGAATGTACCTCTTAAATCAGAGGCACAGTTTTAAGAGTGTAAAATAGGAAATTTTGCCTTGTTTTAAAAAAAATAATTCATTTAATTAAAAAGAAAATTCTGTACTAAATTACTGTTAGAAATGTTAACCTGCAGTAATCGGGACCGATAGGTCAAATTGTTCTTTTGAATAGTAGATAGTGGAAAGAGAAAAAAATAAAAGTTAGTAGCTATGCATTTGGATATCGGAAACTCCATTTACCGGTGTTCCTTACAATTGTTTATGCGACAATACAAAATCACAGAACTCTGCGATGAAATAAACGGAATATTTCTTTTTCTATGCGGTATTTAAAGATCAGGAGACATGGCTATAACAATGTATTAGCACCAGTATAAAATATATTGTTTATGAACTTTGTGTCGTAATGACTGCTGTCATTTATGAACGTTTGAAACTAAAACTGATCTAATTATACTACAATTAAAGAACATTCCTGCCGGCTCGTCCTACAGGTACAGGTAGATTTTGACGTTAAGTACTAATTTAGCGTGATGCGTTGCGCTGGGAAAGTCTATTTTTATTGCAAGAGGTAGAGGTTTCCGCGTTACATCTTTTTGTTTTTATTTTTATTTTATTTATTTTGTTTTGCTGTAAGAGTTGGTCATATCAAAAACTTGTCAATATAAAAGAAGATAATATTAAGAAGATTTGACATCTGGCGAATTGACGAAGTTATGAATTTTTTTCTTCTTAAAACCCTATTTTTTCGCCCCTTTTGACATTTTTAATTATATAACAAATCTGTTATATATAATTCGTTGGCCCTTGTCCTAAAAGTAATAATAACTTTAAACTAATTCGATATATATCTTAATTAAGACGTTATGGGTTTTTTTTCTGTTTTTACAAAAACCCTCCCCATTTCCATCTCCTTGGTCCGATTTTACCAGTTAGCGAAATTGACCGAGGTTTTCTGCCGCTTGATTTTATGTATCAGTTTGGAAGGGATTTGTGCAGAATTGCAGGAGTTATCGTGTCCATAAAAAAGTGATATAGATAGATAGATACATAGATTGAAAAAAAAAATCAAATCAAGTCAAAATCGAAAGACGTCGTAAAACTTCACAATAGCATATCCCATCCCGCATAGCATGCACAGTCACAGTGACGTCATTGTGACGTCACTGTGAGTCACGTACGTCACGTCACATCTGTGACCAAAATGACACCACTTTGTAACGTCACACTGTGATCAAAATGTGAACGTCTTGAAGATCTAAAGAAAACTTAAAATAAACTTTAGAACATCTTATGGCATGAAGAAAATTACTTTTTGACAGCTTTAAAAATTTTTGTGACGTTGCAATGACGTAACTGCAACTCACATAAGTCACGTAAAACCTATGAACAAAATGCCAACAGTATGTGACTTCACGGTGTGATCGGAGAGAGAATTTGAAAAAAAACTCATAAAATATAGAATTGAATTATGTCATGTACCTAAATCATTAATAAAAACATTGTCACACATTATTTAAATATATTGTATTTCCAAAATAAAATAATAAATAAATATTTGTCTACATATATGAGGCAGATATTTTTTTACAATTTTCATTGCCATTTTCATGAAATTTAACAAAATGTACTATATAATACACAGGTAAAAATCCTTAAATAGAAATTTAGTAACGTAGGAAAGTTTTGGCGGAAAGTAATTCAGAAATAGATCTCCCATTCTAATAAAACTGTTAGCGATTTAGAGATTTGTTAGCATTTTAAATACAAACATTTAATTTTTTTTTCCTACCACCGCATAGAACTCATTTGCTAATTTTGTGATACTAAAAATATTTTAAAAATCTCCAATCTTTTATTATTTTGAGGGGCCACTCAACCCAATCATCAGCTTTCTGTTTAAAAAGTGAGGACACCATTTTTGCGAGTTCGACATCGGGGGTGCTCGGGGTGACCGTCGAACGCGTTCAAGATTTTTCTTGTACTGAATATTTAAGGTGGTTCTCAACTGACCTGCTCCACAACGCGAAGCTTTCTGACATAATTTCTGACTCATTTTTAAACGCAAAGGCATAAAATGGGGCGGACTGACTATGGAAGCAATTTGGAATCGAAATGAGTTTTCCATTTTTTGATAAATAAATTACTTATCGAGTTATAAGCAATTCGTGTCACGTGACGACTGGTTTTTCTCTTTTCTTTCCCTGTTACGTCGGGTATTTGGTTCAAAACGCTGACTTTGACAATCTTTTCTGAAAGATCTTCTGATTTTACTAAAAAATGGAAAACGTCTTTCAATTACAGAGTTTCTGAATAAAAACAAAAGCCAATTTCATGCGTTTCCGAACAAAAACGAATTAAAAATATGTCATAAAGTATATGTCATTCCTATGGCAATTTATTCCAAAACTGGTCAGTGCTTAATAAGATATCACCTCTGTTAAATATATTGCTCTTTTCAATAGAGTGTAAAAAAATGAAAAAATCGTATTTAGGAAATCTGATTGCAGAATAGTATTTATATTTATGTCGTAATTATTTTATAAAGACTATTAAATCTATTTTTATTTAAAATTTATGTTTACTTTGGACGCCTAAAACAAATGCAACTGATTAAAAAATATATAAAAATTTAAATTTTCACAGCTTATTTCCAAGAATATTAAACTCTCTCATATAAAAACAGAATATTATAGTTTTATTAGAAGTTATTTGTCAGCCATATAAACTATAAAGCATTTGAAATGTCTTTATTTAACTGTTTTCTTTTTATTCTTTTTCTGGAAACACCTGCTAGATGTTACTTTGTGGTAAACATTACTGCGCAGATCATGATCGCAGATGTTGAGGGCAGACGATTATTTTCATCGGCGGATTAGAGTGTGTGGTGTTCTTTTAAGTTTGTGGAAGTATATTGTGGAATTTATACCGTGAAAGTAAATTAACGTTTTAAAGCAA
Organism: Maratus michaelseni; assembly: GCA_963931845.1. Classification (NCBI taxonomy): domain Eukaryota; kingdom Metazoa; phylum Arthropoda; class Arachnida; order Araneae; family Salticidae; genus Maratus; species Maratus michaelseni. The sequence continues at coordinate 221,431,260 of OZ007595.1, forward strand.
ATCATCCATTTTAACCTATCCTAGCTGGGTCTAGCTGGGTGCGTTATTAAGGTCTGCGTGATATTTGATATCTCAGATCTATGAACACACCTAAGCTGGACACTTTGAAAATTAAAGCAGTGGATTTGAGTCTCATTTTTCAATGAAAAGGAAGCAGTCAACGACCATTAAAACTTAATCCCTAGAACTGGTGGTTTTACTTATAGATTAGCAGATAACTTTTAATGTCTTCGCAGTTTTGTTAATAGTGCATATTTAGTAATGGTACATAAATAGTGCATTATTTAAATGTTAAGATGTTTAAATCTTTTTTTTTCTTAATCACTTGTATAAAATTTTATCTTTAATGTTTTAAATCGTTTTAAATAGAGAGTTTGGAAAAAAGCTTAAAGTATTTACTAACAATATATATTCTAAATGTAAAGTGTTATTTATAACGAGGAATGTATTTATATTTTGCGTTTCTCAGTTCAATTTTCATAGTTATTCATTGTAATTAAAAACATTGCAATTTTTAAAACTATTAATATTTGATTTACAATTTGAAATTTCTTAGCTAGTGGAGCTTTTGAGAAATAATTTTCTGGTATATTTGAAATAATTGCGACAATTTAACTCATTACAAATTTAGTTGTCAAGATATGTCAATATTAGGTGCACAAAAATAATGAATATTGATGAAACAATAAAACAGCTATTCAGTTAAGGTAATTTTTCCAGTTATGTTATCGAATTTGTTCTATAGTAAAAATTGATATTTAAGCTCTGCATTTAGTATTCTGTCAAAAACTATAAATAAAATAATTTGTAAAGAAAAAAAAATATTTTTTTTTCTTTGCGTTTATGATCCGAAGTTTTAAATTTCGTTTGCTTCGAAAAATGTTTTATTGCTTGATACAATGTTTATTATTTAATAATATCGCACAATAGGTAGATCTATTATTTAAATGGATTCCTAATATAAATTTTTCACAATGCTTATTTAAAAATCTATACTTTTATTTTCATTAAATTTGTAATCAAATACAAAATAACTAATTTCTGAATTCATTTTTATTCGGAAACACATGAAATTGGCAGGTGTTCTTATTCAGAATATATGTAATAGAATGGCATTTTCCATTTTTGACAAAAGATGTTTCAGAAAACACTATCAAAGTCGGTGTTTTGAACCGAATTTCCGACGCGCAGCGTCAGAAACGGAAAAAACGTGACCAAAATTGCTCTTAAGCATTTCATTTATCTAAAAATGGAAAACGCTATTCATTCCAAATCGCTTTAATAATCAGGTATGCAAGTGCCAAGCGTTTAGAAATTTGTTCATAAATGTGTCAGAAAGTTTCGTGATACTGAACGAGGGGAAATATGGCAAAGTATACACATTTAAAAACTTCAATACTTAAAAGCAAAATGGCATAGTTTTAATTATTGTCAACATTTTTGGTGGTTACATAAAACAAATGGAAGTCGAAGTTATTTTTAAAAGTGGTTATTTGCACAATAGAATTTCATATTATTAAAATATTTAATTTTATTATAATTTTTAATGGATTCATCTATTATTTTTATATTAGTATGCGTTTTTTACATTTATAATTTTCTTGTTTAACGGCTACATTAGCCGGTTTCCCAATCAGATGCAAAGTTTTAATTTGAATACGAGTCGCATAAAAAAAATGATTGCTGATCCAATCCTTATCGTCGATCTTATCCGTATTTGGTAAAATCTTGTTATCCGAATCTATGCGAAATCATTTATCAGGTTCGGTCGGGTTGTGGGCCTACAGAATTTTTGTCGTTGTTGTTGTTGGGTTAGGGTAAGATTACGGGTTGAACGTAAATATAGTTTCAGTCAACCATCATTCATGTTCAAGTAGACATTCAATCATGTTCAAGAAGTAAATAACCGGATTCGTGCATGACTCTAGATCCGAGCCGACATCAGAAATTGTATCGTAACACAATTTCTGATAAAATCTGGTTACTTGGTCGTATGCAAGATTCTATTCTGAACAAGACTTACAGTAAAAACATTATACCCGACTCGGGTCAGATCGGGTTCACGAAAATCAGGTCACACGACAACTAATCCAAATCTATTCTGTAGCCAAACAAATCCAAAAAGATCGATCCGAAGTTTCTGGATTGTATTCGGGTAAAATCTGGTCACCGGACCGGGTGCAGTGTCGTCACAAACTTGAACCATAAAAAAATTTTGATCCGAACAATCCGTATAGGATTCGGGTAAAATCTGGTCACCCTATTTGATGCAGATTCGTCACATTTTTCACATTGAAGTCGCACGGTGACTTCACAAAGTAGTCACATTGTGAGGTCACAGAAAGCCTTGAAAACGGCCATAACGACCTCGCATTTACGTTACAGTGACTTCACATCGACGTCATGACGACTGTCACAAAGTCACAGTGTGACTTCACAGTGACGTCGCTGTGATGTCACCATGCCTTACGGGATTTTAAGTATCTGAAGCATTAATCAAAAACAACTTAATCAAACATAATCTGAAGACTGGGTAAAAAAGCACCATGATAGATAAAATCGAAAGCAGTGATTATTGGCCTTGAATTCTTGACGAAACATTTTAATGAAAGCAAAACTACAGGGTGGGCCAAAAGTCCCGCATCATAGGAAAAACATGTATTGTTAAATATATTCTCAATATGATTTCCTCTCTTATCAAAACACAACTGCAGGCGATCGTTCATGTTCCTCAGACTGTTGGCCACTAAGATTGGCGCCATGGCATGGCACTCAGTAGCAATTCGCTCACGAAAATGGTTTTTATCCCTGATCTTCTCATTGTAAACTTTTGAATTAAGGTAACCCCATATAGCAAACTCTACACGCTCTTCAGAAATCAGTATTTTCACCTACAAATTAAAAAAATAAATAAAAAACCAAATAAAAAAAAATTAAAAACCAAATTAAAAAATAAAAAAGTCCTATGATGCGGGATTTTGGCTCACCCTGTATTTACAGTTGCTATATTATATTATTTAAAAAAAATCTTTATACCTATTCATCGGGAGACTCAATGCTCCACTTTCACATTTAATAATGACGATAAAACGTCATTTCATTCATTCACAACAAAATCTTTCTATTCTAACAGCGTTCCACTGCGTTCTGTTTACAAAAAGAGGAAGGTGTTTTGGCACTTGAAGTGAAAGTTATAGTACATAGCGCATAGTACCAATCTAACTGTACTTCTTTTTTCGACACACTCCCCACCTGAACTCTTACAGTGTTCCATGATGAAAAATACAATTTTTCATATCCGTGGTTCAGTAATCTAATACAATTTCAAAACATCAATATATCAATAAAAATATCAATATATCGATAAAAAAATATCAATAAAAATACAAAATATTAAATTCAAGCTATCAATTAATTTTCAACATAAAAGTATAAAATTCAAACTATCAATTAATTTTCAACATAAAAGTATAAAATTCAAACTATCAATTAATTTTCAACATAAAAGTATAAAATTCAAACTATCAATTAATTTTCAACATAAAAGTATAAAATTCAAGCATTATAGGAAAATGAAAAATATTACCTGCAAATTAGCACAATAAAATGACATTTTTTTTCAAACCGTTAATATCATACATTCTAATACGAGCAAACTTTGTGTGTGGGTGTGTGGTTATAAATTTTATCTTAAAAACGACTCTAACGATTTTGTCGAAATTTTGTATCCTACCGTCTTGGGGCACCAGAAAACCATTGGGCTAGGTCGCATGTTCGAGAAAATTCGATTAGTGGGTAATTTTGGGTAATTTTGAGTCAGGGTCTAGCTAATTGTATCTAAAAAATGGTTCAAACCATTTTGACTAAATTTTATATCCTACCATTTTCGAGCACGAGAAGACTATTGCGCTGAGTCACATGTTCCAGAATTTTCGTTTAGTGGGTCATTTTTGGTTCAATGCGGTCCAGTTCATTTTATCTGAAAACGGTTCTAACGGTTTTGATAAAATTTTGAATCCTACAAGTTACGGGCACGAGAAAATCAATGAGCTAGGTCACATGTTCAAGAAAATTCGACTAGTGGGTCATTTTTGGGTCACTGTGCGTCAAGCTACCGTAATTTCCAATGTATAATCCGCAGCTCGAAGAGTCGTTTTTCGACCCAGAAATTTTATTCAATAATTGTAGTTAAATATTTACAGCGATCTTTTAAGTTACATTTTATAAAATAATATTTCTGGGTCGAAAAACGACTCTTTGAGCTGCGGATTATACGCCGGAAATTACGGTAATTTTATCTAACAAACGGCTCAGACTATTTAGACTAAATTTTGCATCAGCATCCTATGGTTTTCGGGCACAAGAAGACTGTTGGACTAGGTCACATGTTCGAGAAAATTCGAATAGTGGGTCATTTTGATCAAACGTCATTATGGGTCAAGCTATTTTTATCTTAAAAACGGCTCATAGGATTTGAATTAAATTTAGTATCCTACAGTTTTCGGGAACGAGAAGACTATTGGGCTAGGACACATGTTCGAGAAATTTCGATTAGTGGGTCATTTTGGTAATTGGTTATTATGGGTCAAGGTATTTTTATTTTAAGAACGTCTCAGAAGATTTGAACTAAATTTTGTATCCTATGGTTTTTGAGCACGAGAAAATCATTGGGCTAGGACACATGTACTAGAAAATCCGATTAGTGGGTCATTTTAGTGTATATTTCAGATGTAACTGATTTTGAAGGTAGATTTTTATCATATCTGGGAATTAAACTTTTCCACTCTTCTAGCAGTGATTCATCCTTTGGTATGCTAAATAAGGATAGTTTTTAGTTTGCTGTCTGGTATCGAGTACTGCAACCAGGCGCAAAAGAATGCGTATCACGTTTTTCGGCTGTGATCAATATCATTCATATTTTCAAAGCTTAAGAAAATCACTTTCCAAGTCAAAGGAAATAAGGTATAATCTAATTTTTTAAAATACAGGGTGTTTATAAAGTCCCGGACCCATTTTGATGTTTAATGACTCATAAAATAATAAAGATAGATTAAAATTAATAACATAAATGGTTAGATAGACTCAAAAAGTTTCGTGACCCTTGTCAATGAACTTCCATGTGTGCCCCCTTCGTCGTACGGAGAATATCAAGTCGATAGTCAATTTCACGCCAGGTAGCGGCAAGCATGTCGGCATCCACAGAGACTACTGCGGTTGTAATTCTGGCTTTTAAGTCATCAATGTTCGACACTCTCCTCCTGTAAACATTGTCCTTTACAAATCCCCAAAGGAAAAAGTCCATCGGCGTTATATCAGGTGATCTGGGTGGCCAAGGAATTGGATCTCCTCGCCCAATCCATCTTCCTGGAAAATGGTCATTCAAAGAAGTACGAACGATGGTACCCCAATGAGGTGGTGCACCATCTTGTTAGACATGTTGGAAAACTTCGTATTTCCACAACTAGAAGAGCTTCAGCCACGTCTTTTTGCAACAAGATGGTGCACCACATCATTGGGGTACCATCGTTCGTACTTCTTTGAATGACCATTTTCCAGGAAGATGGATTGGGCGAGGTGGTCCAATTCCTTGGCCAACCAGATCACCTGATATAACACCGCTGAACTTTTTCCTTTGGGAATTTGTAAAGGACAATGTTTACAGGAGGAGAGTGTCGAACATTGATGACTTAAAAGCCAGAATTACAACCGCAATAGCCTCTGTGGATGCCGACATGCTTGCCGCTGCCTGGCGTGAAATTGACTATCGACTTGATATTCTCCGTGCGACGAAGGGGGCACACGTGGAAGTTCATTGACAAGGGTCATGAAACTTGTTGAGTCTATCTAACCATTTATGTTATTAATTTTAATCTATCTTTATTATTTTATGAGTTATTAAACATCAAAATGGGTCCGGGACTTTATAACAGGGTTCGTACGCCTCCTGGAATTTTGTGACCGGGAAATTTTTCGGTACCAGTATTTTCTTACAGAAAATCTCTGGTTAAAAGAAGGCGAAGTTTCTCTAGTTTAACCTAGATTTCTTTTTCTATAGAAAAAATACTGGTAACACTCCTGGAAAATTCCCTAATCCGTACGAACCCTGTTATAAACACCCTGTATTTACCACCAGCTGAAACTTTTTCTCAGTTCGATTTTTATACAATGTTTGCGCTGAAAAGAGCTAGCAGACAGTGGCATAACCAGAGAGGGGGTTTCCAAATGTTCCGGCAACCAGTAATATTATAAAGTCAAAGATTCAATTTTTTAGTACTATTTTGTAGCCGTTTTCCACACTATGTATTCTAGGCGCTGTACTTATACTAGACTTAAATAATACTGTATTTAAAGTAGGTAAAATTAAGAAAAGGAAAGAATTTAATATACGAAAATTCTGGTTGTAAAGTGATTTCTGTATCTTACTCATATTACTAATAATATATAAAAAAAAGTAGAATATGTTTTATTGTTTCGAAATAAATACAAATTAACTGATTGTATTTATCTTCACTGATCTGGAAATCTTCAAGATTATATGCTTTCCTTGTCTCATTAATCGTTTTAACTTACACAATTCCAGTTTTAAATTAATGACTTTAAACATCAGCTTATTTTTAGGCTGGATTAATGCCATATACTTTTAGGGATGATGAGCGTTTTCCTGAAGTACTTTAACGTCTAATTGATAATAATGAATGCTTGTAAAAATCTATTTACGCATATATTATTTCATAATAATTTGTGAAGTAGTAGATGAGAATTATTGGGATAAATTATATAAATTGAGTTATTTGCAATTTCTGATTAAAAATTACATAAGCAGATATGTTGACAAAAACGTATGAATAATGCATATGAATGAAGCACTGAAAAGTAAATCAATGAAATATGAAATTTATTGTTATTTTTATTTTATTTACTCATTTTTTTGGCGCATCATTAAAGAAAAAAAAAACGACAAAGCTGAAGACTATATGTTATTTGTGTATTAATTGCATATTGAAAACTATTTAATTTTTCTTAGACTTGCATTAATTCCTACCTCTTATATTAGAAAGTATGTGATACATAGTATTTATGCTAATACAGGGTTCGTACGCTTTTACCATAATTTTTAAATATAATTTTTCTATTTAATATTTAAATAGCAGAAATTGTAGACGCCATGTTTAATTTCAGGATTTGTAATACTTTTGAGCATTCAAATAAGTCGAAAAATTATATTTAAAAATTGTGGTAAAAGTGTACGAACTCTGTAATACTACTTATGTCACTTATATATTTTTTATTTCCCCATACTAAAAAAAAAAATATATTAAAATTCAATTTAAAACAGACTTGATTGTTTGGATATATTGACAATTACCTTATGATATTTACCTCCATCAATGGATAATTCTGCAACAATATATACCTTACTTGCATGTTTTACAGATTTAAATTACATAACCGCAGTTTTCAATCAATCACTCTAAATAACAGTCTGCTTTTACGTTGGATAAATGTCCGTCAATTTTAGTGTTGACAAGAATTTTACTGAACAACTATAACATCTCCCTGATAATGACACATGCTTGTCGAAATCGATTTGCGCATATATTATTTGATAATCATTTGAGAGGCATTGGAGAAGAAGTTTTGTATTTAAAGGTGTAGATGTCTATTGTATATCAATTAGGTAGTGTAAAGTGTGAAATGTAAGATAATTTATCACTGTAGTGATAAGTTGTTAGATATATTAAATTAAATGTACTTGTCTTGCTTCTCTCATATAAAGTTTTAAATTACGAGGGTGAATCAAATATACGGGAGAATTTTTAATAGATTGCTAATGACATTTTTTTAACCAAAATTATACCAATACTAATTTTATAAATAACTTTTATTTTGACATCACACATTTTTATCTACATTTTAAGAGATTTTTGTTTAATTATTATATAATAAAAATAATTAGAATGCAGGGCATGATTATCGATAGGGCAAACTTCTACCGGTAAAATTGAATATAAATTTTTGTCTTCTTTTAAATGCGTTGTTTTTGCAAACTTTTGTTCAAAATAAGGTAAATATTACTATTTATTTCTAAAGGTGAAGTTTGCCTCGTCGGTAATCAGGCATTACTAAAATGCTCATAAATCATACCTCACAAAAATTCCATTACTTCTTTATCAATGGCAGGGTTCGTACGCTTTTACCACAATTGTTTAATAGAAAATTTCTATTTAATATTTAAATAGCAGAAATTATAAACGACGCGTTTAATTGCAGCACTTATAATACTTTTCTACATTTAGATAAGGGGGGGGTTAAAATTGTGGTAAAAAAGTACGAACCCTGGGTGGAAATCTTGCTCCAAGTAAAAGTTAGGCAGAAGAGGATTGGTTCGGACTATAAGGAAGATGATCGAGTGGTTTACAGTTAAATTTTTGTTTCGTTTACCTGTTGTGTGACGTATTTCATAGTCCCAAATAAGTTGAGCATTTGGATCGGAACGGAATGTTTTTAAGGCCGATGCAGCTGTAACGTTCTCCCAAAATTAACATTTCAATACTGGATTATATGTGGTAGCTTATCACAAATTAACTTTCAACATTGTAACCCCCAAAAGCATTATTCAGAATTGTGTCAGTTTTTGCTTGAGTTGAACAGTTTCGGTTTTCGTTTATTATTCCATACTGTATCGCCTTGTTTCCCCCTACATCCCGACCATTTTAAACTAACTTGTCACTTTTACAACTTTGAGACTTCGATGGGATATCATTTCCGAATTGTACATTCAGTCCGTGCGGGGCTGGTTGAGCTTAAGCCGAAAGGTAGTCTTCGCGCCCGGTTCGAACTTGACCTTGTACATTCAGTCTGTACCAAATTTGAATTCACTTGATATTTTAATTGTTGAAAATTACTATACTTTGTGCAACCGCACTAGATGCTGTACGTTTATTCATAATGCTAGATACTAAATAAATGCACGCATGAAGAATAAAACATTGTGGAACTAGACTACAAACACCTTACCATAATTCTCATGACGACAGGTATAAATAATTTATATTTGTATTAATCCATTGTCATCCGAAACGTGCAGTTCCTGAATTTCTATTTTATTTAAAAATCTGATTCATACCAGAAATGTTGAACAGTAACTTTTGATTTATTTAATGACGTCATTTCACGATTACCTATATAATTTTTTTGGAGAAATTCCGGTGTGAATTTTGAATTTCTGAATAAAAAAGAAATTCCTCAAATGGACGCATATATGCACTAATGATGCAAATGGGTTTAAAAGAGTCCTTTACATTTGATTCAACATCGTAAATGATTACAGCTTCAGATTAATCACTTTAAGTATCATCCCAGGTAAAGGGTGAAACAATGCCACATTTTGTTATGTAGTTATTATATTGCATTATACTGAACAGTTTCTGTTAACAGTTTCCTTGATAATGTTGCATTCTGGTCGAAATCTATTTCTACATATTACATTAATTCTCAATAATTTGAAGGGCACTAGAGAAGAAGTGCGGAAGTAAATCATGCATATATGTCCATGTTATACAAACTTGTATAATAGCGATATTAGATACAAGAAACATAGATAGTATACTGCCAAAAACTTATCAATGAAGATTTCGAAAGCATATGAATGGAAGGATATAATTTATATTTTTTTTTTATGGTGAATCATTTTAAAAGAGAGGGAGGGCTGAAGAGTACATGGAAAATGACTGAAGATTTTTTTCATTATAAATTTAGATATAAAAATAATTATCTCTATGTTTCACTTGGCCTACTTAACCTTTCGACTAGCAATACGGGTCATTTGAACCAGTGGCGTAGCTAGCTAGGGGTCCAGATGCTCTTGATACCAGACAGTTTGTAAAGTTTTCTTCTCCTTATGTAATCTGAGAATTTTCTGCGATACTCAAGGGGAAAAAAACTTTAGAATTTTACTGGTATCCAGAGCGTTTGGACCCCCCTTCCTGGCTACGCCACTGATTTGAACCGTAAAGCAATACAGTGACCTCTCACTTATACACAATACACGGTAATTATTTTTTGGCACCAGTTTATTTTTAAAGTAATTGTCTCCTTATTTAATCGCAGCATTTATAATTCAAATTTTACTGTTTTAAAATAGTGGTACGAAAAAGTAATTACTGAATATCGCGTATAAGTGAGAGGTCATTGTATTTTATTTTGTACTTCAAGTATATTAAAATTGCAAATAACGAAAAATATCTAATTATTACAATAAACTTTTCTCTTTCTATTATTTACTGATTACATTGCCTTATTTATTAGTATAATCTACATACATAAGTATATCATTTATATTCTGGTAATCCCATATATTTATATTCGGTTTCAATGACTCGATTTGGTAAATAAGAAGATTGTTTTTGTCGATAGTCGGAAGAATTACGCATACCTCAGGGTAATAATTATGCATACCTCATAGAATATAACCGATGTAAAGAAATGAGAGCATTCACTATTTATGCAAATATCACTCATATTACTGACTTTTTTTACTCTCACGTCTTCAAAAAAATATTCTTTCACACCATTGAATTAGTTTTTATTGTTTCAATATATTGTAAATTAACTGATGAAAAGAAACTCGATTGAGATGGAAATATCTTTGAGCAAAAGTCTTGCTTTTCCCAATAAATCTTTCACAGGCAAGTAATTATGTTTATATAATATTGAATTCACACCATATTTTATTTGAAAAGTATAGCAATCGTATTTTACAGCTTTTGTTTATCAGAGCTTTTGTTGCCACATTGGGTATTTTGTCCCCATTTTTGGGGATTTAGAGCCAGTTTTGGGGACAAGTTTTTAATGGAGTATATCAACATTCCTGGGGGAAAAAACTTGGGGATTTATATCATTACTTCATATTTTTGGGATAAAATGTACTTTTAGTCACCCAACAACACTGTATCTGGGTTCGTCGAATACACGTATTTAGAGTTCTAAGATATCATACATTTAATTGTACTATCTATTGATCTTTTCTTAATTGATATTATGCTTCTATATTAAAAAAAATGTAATCTGGATACTGAGCCAAAAACGATTTAGAAATGGACCAATCAAATTCTGCGTAGATATTCCGGGTTATTCTCATCGCTTTTTTACTAGGGACTTTTTTGAGGAGCTATTACTTTTTTTCTAGCCATCCTACGGATTCGAAAATCATGCCACCAGACGCGAAATATAACAAGCTTTCAGAAATTAAAAAAATTATCATGGCCGGACAATAAAAACTCAAAAAATTCTTTAAAAACGAGTAAAAAATATTTTATTGAAAAAGTCATTTTTTTTATTGTTGCTAATTTCTAAATAAGCGCAAAGGATTATGTTTTATCTCAAATAAAAAAATGTATTTGCGCGAGACTATTAAAAACAATAATGAAAGTTTAAAATAATAATTAAATGATCACGTGTTGAAAGCAGGAAATAAAGAAAATTACGTCATAAAAATTGTGTTTACACATGAAAATAAAAAATAAAAAAGATGAATTAAATGAAAAAGCATTATAACCAGTTAAATGAAAAAGCATTATAACCTGATTACAGAAGATAGTCGCCGTTCGTGATATCAGCATCATCATCTTTTTAAAACAGGATACATTACCAGGTTTTAAGAGGCTGTGAATTTAGAACGGGGGTTGGTGAGCGTAGCGAGCAGGGGGCAGAGTCCACTAGTTTTATTCAAAAAATAATTCATCGCAATAAAAATGGTGACTCGCAAGTTCGTTTTTGTTTTCTTTTTGTAAATAGGGATTTTTTTTAATTCTAAGCTCAATTTGAGGGAAGTTTTTGAAGCATAAATTGGTTAAAGAATTTTATAGCAGTAAATTTAAAATTTAAAATTTACTCTTTTGACTAAAAACTGATTTGGGGACTTTTTCGGAAAAAAAAACCCCACTGATTTTGGGAAAATTTTAGAACTTTTGTGGAAAATTACTTTTGACTGTCTGGAAACACTGCAGAGTATGGCTATTACAAAATAACTGAATTTGTGATAAATAAATCACAACAGCGCCACCTGCTGATCGATATGCACTCAAACCTAATCAGCGCCAGTTATTGTCAGTATATAATAGAATATGCTGTTTGCGGATATTCCGTACATTCGTTCTGCAGTTAAAGTGCCAAAAAAAAATTGTGTGACTTAAATAGATATATACGAATCCTATTGAGGATATCCAAAACGCATAAGTCTGTCTAAAAAATCAACTGTCTGAAATATTATCGTTTCCAATACTTTATTCTTATGTATATAGAAGAAAGAAAATAAAAGATAGGAATGTAAAATAAAAACATTCACGTGCAATGTTCAATAATGTAGAAGTCTCCTGTCTTTCTGTCATCTTTTCTTAGAATTTCATTTTTCATATTTACATCAGGTAAATTTGAACTCTTGGATTAAAAGTACCTGAGAATATATGATGCATTTAATAATGATAGTTCTTGTTAATTTAATCTCTGCATACCTGATAGAAGAAATGTTTTCCTTTCTCTAAGGTACATTTCAAAATAATAAGAAACAATGATCTTTGACAGATCTTTTCAAATACACAAAATGTTAAATGAAAAATGTATAAGATCAAAATATTTTCAGACACAAAACGTAGAAGGTATAATGTTTCTTTCGGAAAATAAAAGACAATTTTATAAAACTATTTCCTTCGAAATAGAAAAAGTCAAAATTGAAATTTAGAAGAGTAACAAAATCTACAATTGAAAATACACACATATATATACTGCTAAACTTATTCAATAAATATATAAAGCGTTTTAAAACTAATTTTGTTTATATAAATCGCAAAATTATACAATATATTGAAGAACAATTTATTTGACTCTAGGGATGTATTATAATAATAGAAGTTATACTATTTACTTCTATACGTAAGCATTCTTAATGTTACTGATTATAATGTGTAGCTAGAAATAGATAACTAGAAAATTAATAACGAAAAAAATTAAACATTACCTTCAAATACCTTCTTCGTGTAAAACTGGAAAATTCTTTTATTCAAATCAAACACTGATTATGATAGGAGTATGGGGTACAACTCTCCAGGTCAGGAAGCACAACAATTTCCGAATAGTAATCAACGTTTTATTTAAACGCAGAGTTATGTGAGAAGTAAATCGAATAATACTATTTGGAAATAGTAGCGACTATCTGTAACTATTCTCAATCATGTTTATTCGGATACTGATTATAACCCTGACGTACAAAGAGAAACTTCTATCAGTACACTTGAAATTATTTTTGTATGTTGGCTTAAAGAATTTGTTCGGTGTAAAGTAAAATGGGTGAACGAAAGAGTTAACCTGTATTAATTAAATGCAGATAAATTTAAGTGAGAAAAAGTAAATTAAAAAGTTCTTTCCAATTTAAACTGATTTCAGTTTCTAGAATGATGTTTCATTTGAAATACTCAAAAAATACTCTGAAAAATATATAAGGAACTGCCCATAATAGAATTTTTTTGTGAATACGTTTGAGAATTTTTTATTATTTAATATAAAAAAAGTAAAATACGGAGATATACAGAACTGATCGCCATTTATTATTTTAAAAATATATTCATTTACAGATATAGCAATTAATAATGGTTTCTTAAAGAATACTTTTCAAGAAAATCTTTAATCAATATCAAATACCTGATAGCAAATTCCTTATTTTGGTATTTCTGTTGACATAAGTAATTAAAAGAAAGGTTGAAGGTCTTCCTCAGTTACATAGAATGCATTTGCAATTTCATGTCCCTAAAATAATTCCCAGGTGCGTGCACACATTGAAATTTTAAAGGTGTTGGTCACCACTATTTCAGATAAGAAAATGTCTTATTAATATTTAAACAGCCGAATTCGCAATCACCACTTTTAATCTCAGCATTTGAAACTTACTTGACGAATAAGTAAGACAAAATATTCTGTTCAAAAATTGCGGTAAAAATATACCATGCTGGAGTTTTTTTTTTTTTTTTTTCGTTTACGTTTCATTGTCTGGCAGTTATGGCAAAGTATGGCGTTTATAGGGGCTTAGAGCAGGGACGACAAACCTTTTTAGATTCGCGTGTAAAATTGTTTAAAAAATGTTATATGACCATGACCTGCCAACTATACTTCCTTCCACAAAACGTGGATCAAAAGTAGTTGAATTTTTGTTTATTATGATTATGTGTGCAATATACATGTAGGTACTACATTGTAGTTATAATAGTAACAAATATATTTAATCATCGGACAAGTGGTTTCTATTTAAGTGTTTAATATCATTCATTTCTAAAAATAGTGACTTCAGCAGCAAATTATTCTGATTATAGAATAATTGTTCAATCGCCCGTCACTACGATAACATTTAGTATCGCAATTATCGCTACATATAACAATAGCCTTTTTCAGCAATTTCGATGAAACAATCGATTGAAGAACATCTCGATTGTAGAATTTGAGAACAAATGGATAACTGTCTTTATTATTGTTTTCTACAATGGTGATAATTCTCGATTGTATAATTAGTGCGCAATAACCCATCACTAGTAAACTTGATGAAGATTTTGTTGTTTATAAAAATACATATTTCAGTTACAGCTTCTTGAACACTAGACATACTCGCGGATACAAAAATGGCAGCTGTCGTAGGCTTTGTATTTCAGCGTTTGTACGGTCTCTTAAATTTAACTAACAGAATTCTCTAAAAGTATTTTTCTCCTTACTGTTCTACGATTAAATAAAGGCGATAAATACTTTTAGAAAATACCGGTGTGTAAATTCAAGAGTCGATAAAAATGTGGAAAAATTACGCCTACGATAGCCGCTATTTTTGTGTCAGCGTGTAGACTTGGTATTCAAGGTGCTATACCTGAGCGAAATCTCTTTTCCTTTTTACGCTGACTTTAAAGCACACTTCATACATTAGAAATTAGAATATAAGTATAGTCAGGGGTGATTTTGTTCCGGTATTTTGTACACCTCTAAATTTATCTAGCAATATTCTTATCATTTTATCGCAGAATTCATCGATTAACAAAGACAAATATTGCTATACAAATTTAGTGGTGTACAAAAAACCGAAATACAATCACCTCTGGTATAGTATAGAAATGCATGAACACACTGCTTAATCACAGCTCAAGCAAACTTTTTTTGATACCAGTGAATTTATTTTTCACTTTTAATATAGTTAATAAAGTCCGTATATGTAATGCGTTATTTTACTTTTTAGAATTTAAATAATCTATTTGATTATAAAATTATTTAGAAAAAAGGTGCATAGTTTTGGCAACGTGGCAAAAAAAATGTTCTGTGGTTAAGGAAATAATAGCAATAATCTTTAACAAAATTAAAATACATTTTATTGATTGGATATACTTTTAACGAAACTAATGCTATTTACCTTCATTGATGGGGAAATCCTCAAGAATTGCCTTGATTGTCTCATTTGAAGTTTTAAAAATGCGTAACCGCAGTTTCAAATTAATAACTTCAAATAACAGACTACTTTTATGTTGGATTAATGCCAGATGCTTTTAGTGATGATAAGCATTTTACCTAACAGCTTTAATATCGCCTTGATAATGATGCATGCTTGTTGAAAACGATTTGCACACGTACATATTAGTTTTGAAAAATTTGAGAGACACTATAGAAGAGTTTGGATAAATTATGAAGATTTCTATAGATTATAAATTTGATAAATTCCGATGTAAATGATTGTGTTCCGATGTATGGTTTTGGTTAATTCCGTGTAAATTATGCAAAGATTCAGATAAATTGAATTTTAGTGATAAACTGTCAGATAAATTAAATTAAGTTAATTATCTTGCTTGTTTCATTAAAAGTCTATTACGATACGAAGATGGATCTAATATAAAACATAGTTCTTTATTAAATTGTTTCTGAAATATTATTTACCAAACTTAATGCTTTATCTTATATTTGTTTAACGTTTACACACTTCTCTCGACATATTAAGAGTTTTATTTTTCCTTGTGACAAAGAACAAGAAAGGGCATGAATCATACTACACAAAGCCTGTTTGACGAAAATCTTGCCCTCCCCCTACCCCTGGAAATTATTAAAATATTAAACCGGAAAGTACGGAAAATATTAAACATTTTAACAGTAATGCATGTTTTTAAAGTTCAGCTTTCACACATATTTATCTATAATATCAGAGATTTACTAACCAGGGAACCACGCTGCTTGTGTAATAATGAAAAAATCTAAATAAGCAGCAATCGAAAAAGCATAGTGAAACGAGTAATTCGACGTTTAAATGACTTGCTTTCGCCTCCCCGTTATCGAGATATACAGTCTTAAAATTTTCTAATGGATGGAAGGAGGAGTCGATATTTTTCAACGTAACGACACCATTAAGCTCCACTCACTTGTCCATTTCCAGTTTAGTGTGCCGCAGTACTCCAACATGGTTCGCTATGCTTGGTACAAGTCTGGGTTAGTGCAAACTCGGCCACTTCCATTTAAAAAAAACTTTGCACTTTTGTTTTTCTCAGGGGGTTGACCATTGTAATCATTGCACTAGTTATAGTTTATGAAATGTTCTTTCTGCCGCAATTTTCTATGCTTCCCTCATTGTTTGGTTCAGTACATATTTGTCAATAGCATTTTTTTCGGTCTTCTTTCATTTTTATATTACTATACCTAAATATGTTTTGTATTTTACATTAAACTGATTATTAAAATTTCTGATTCTGAACAACGTCTTTTCTCCATAAATTAAATAAATGAATTAGCAAACTTTAAAACTTTATATCTTGATAACGGGCCGACGATGGCAAATAATTTATTGTAAAAAAAAACACGTTTCATAATGCTCTTTCTATTACTGCTTACTGAGGTTTTTTTTCATTATTACACTAAGGCGTAGTTTCCTGGTAAGAGGTATCATTGGGATAAATAATGAGGATAAGGGATCATTTAACTATCAAAGACAAATTTAAAATTATCAAACATCAGCTTGTGCGCACTACCAGATCACAAACACACACATATATATACAGGGTGATTTTTTTTAATGTTGTGAAAGTAAAGACCTATAGCAAAAGAACCACTGATGCATATGACCTGAAATTTCATCCGTATGCTCCCAAAGCAATGGGAATTTTTTAGGCCTGGTTAAAAAATAACTTAAAATCGCACCGATAGATGATGCTGTAAATTAACAGAAACAAAGAATATCGTCAGTGGGAGGAAAATAATGGACGGTGCTTTAAGAAAAAGAAAACTTTATTACACATATCAAAAGCATACAGAATGAAGTAATTGGGAAAAGGAACTGCAAACACCTTCGCAGAAACAGAACGAAATAAAAATATAGAATAAAGCATTCGTACGGAACTGCTCAACTAACTCAAGAGATTTTCAATGTGCTGTCCACCATTTTCAGCTACGAGTTGGAAACATGAAACCGCATGTTCCACAGCAGAGCGAAGAGTATCCACTGTGCGTGTGTCGTCCGCAAGCTCGTATCCGGACATGGAGACGTATACTGCATATACAGCGCCAGCTGTTGGTGCAATTTTAAGTTTTTTTTAACCTCGCCAAAAAAATTTCCATTGCTTTGGGAGCATACTGGTGAAGTTTTAGGTCATTTGGATCAGTGGTTCTTTTGTTATAGGGTTTTACTTTCACAACTTTAAAAAAAATCACCCTGTATATATATATATATGTGTGTGTATATATATATGCTTAGGTGCACATAACATAAACAAGCTCGTCAGTACAAACGTGAATGGATATACATGCACTGTACAGGGTACTACTTGAATGCGCTCTGGACTCTGCTGTACTTTTCTGATTGAAATTAAATTGAAGCTATGGATAACACAAACGCTGTGTTTGTAATTTATTAAGAAAACGTTTTAGTACAAGCATTTTCCTAAAACTGGCTGTGTAGCACTCTACAAATGTCCTGTGTGCTTGTATATTTCATTACCCATTATGTTTTCACATAAGTATTAAAAATGCTACAATACATGCTTAATATGCATCTTCATTGTCAACAACGACCTATAAGCGCAAAACCTTATTTTCTTATATAACGCAGCTCTGAAAGAAAACCTTTGTCGTTATATTCGGGATATTCGGTCAGACATACCGCAGTCAGGGCCTGATTACCGACGGGGCACACATCCACCAGTTAAATTTAATATAAATTTTCATATTATTAAAACGCTCTATTCATGCAAAATTACTGCCATGAATAAAGAAACTAATTCTATTCTTTTTTACTGGTGGAAGTGTGCCCCGTTGATAATCAGGCACTGACCGCAGTACAAAGTATGGTTTTTCTATTGCAGCAATTGAGCTATGAATAAAGAGGAAGAGACATATGAGGGGGTTAGAATGACAGTGGAGTAAGTCAATATTTAGTAATTTGAGAAATGAAGGATTTTGTGAAATTTCTGGTATTGCCGTTGCAGTAACTGGTCCAACTGGTTTTGCCCTCTTGCGACTCCCTATGTGAACTATGACTTATTTGACTGTCACACGGTATAGAAATTAATATACTTTCAGAGAAAATATGGTTATCTAGATTTTTCAAATGTTTGACTTACTCCACTGTCATTCTAACTCCCTCATGTAGTGTTGTGTCTATCAGTTACGATTGAAGTAACTTAGGACGTTGTCACAGGATGGCGGCTGTTGTTTGTTTACCTCGGATTAACATGGCTTCATTACCGCTTGGTTAAAATTTCCACCAGTATATTTGAATTGGAGTTTTCTCTTCATTTAAACGCCTCATTCTTAAAAAAATATTTGTCACAAATAAGACAAAAATTGCTATTCGATTTTTCAGGTGGAAGTTTGTTCCGGAGATATTATAATCTATTTCACTGACATTAACCCCTTGGGGACGAGCAACATGTATACCTGACGCATAAGATGCTCATAATCCTTGATTATTTCCACCAATTATTTTTTATTGCAAGCTTTGCCTTATTAAATCTTAGCATTTTTGCAATTCAATTAGGCGAAAATTTCTGTTTTGCCGGTGGTAAAAGATTAAAAATTCATTAAAAGACGCTCGTCGCGAAGGGGTTAACAGGAAAATTGTTCATGTTGTCAGAATATGACGAAATCGTAGGCTCGGACTATTGCCGAGGCAACCTTTCACCAGTAAAAACGAATAGATATATTTGCTTTAATTATGACAGAAATTCTGCATGAATGAAAAATATTTAAAAAAAACAATAAGGAATTAGTTTAGTTATGTTTAAATAAAAAGAAAACAAACGTCTATTCAAATTTACTGGTGTAAGATTGCTCCAGCAGTAATCTGCCCCTTTGGGACAGGTTACAGTTGCAGTTTCACCATTTAGAGAATATTTCTAATTATTCGTTATTCATAGTTCCATGATTACAGCACGTTGGTGACTATGAAGAACGCTATATTCATCATGTTACACATTTATGTGAAATTATATTGAGCACTAGTTTCTTTTGCTAAACGTAAAGTAAAAGTTTTGCCGGTAATGTACAATGTTAAGGGTATAAATCACACCATGCATTAAATAAAAGTTTTATTATCTTTCACGAAATGAAATATTAAAATGGATACAAGTGCAACATAATTACGCTGCTCAAAATTAGTTTCCACTAATAAACTAACTTGAGTAATATTCATAAAATTGTGATGAAACATTAAAAAATATTTAAATTTTTAATTAAGTATTTACGTGTGTTGCAGTGCCTATTTCGCATATGTTAAGTGTGCTGAACTACTTGTTGAAGATAGTAAAATGCAATGAAATGCGATAATTGAGTGTGCAAAATTAATCAAAGAATATGCAATTTAAATCAAACTAGTCGATGAAATGTTGCTAATAATTCAAGTTCAGAATATCATTAAGTTGTATTATACTTATTACTCATTATTATGTACTTTTATTATAGTCAAATGAGTTGATAGAGTGTCAAAATTAATTTACAAATACTCCTACTAATTGAGTCAAATAAACGAAATTGAAGTTCCTTGTTATCAGTTTTAATGTATTATTTCGTGTCACTTAAATACTAAACTTGATGACGCTTTTGATTGCATGTGGTCTATTACTCCCAAAATAAATGAATTAGCTGCAATTTAATTATATTGATGGTAACGTATTATATTTGATCAGATAAATTAGAGTATATTATGTTAGTAGCACTCTACTACTTTAAAACTGCATTTAGAGCGTTTTGGTATTTTAGTATGACTAAATTCTAATTTTTTCCCATAAATGTTTTATATTTAGTTCTCTACTTTACATTTTATACTGTACATGGGGTTAGTGAATATTCGATTATATTTTTATGGTTAAATATTCCCATAGTATGAGAATATTTAAATGGATTACTAAAATTAAATACTAATGAAACTTCATTTTCATGCCCTTTAGCATACAAACAGTGACATGCTTCATTAAACGATTGCTGAAGGGTTCATTAATAAAAAACAGAAATACAGCTTAACCTTTAATTGCACAGTGATGTAAATTTCCATCACTTTTTATTTAACTTTTAATAAATAAATCAACTTCATCGCCACCACTATATGTATATAGAAATATTAATCCAGTAAATTTCCCACACAGTTGCCGAACAGTTGATGTCGGTTAAGGGGCTTCCGAACAAACTTAAAAATCTATCTTAAAATTTCTGGTGTCTAATATTTAATATATGTATAAAAAACACAATTGTAAAAGAAAAACGCATGCAAAGAAGGTTAAATAAATATATTACTGTATATACTCGCGTATAAGTCGACCCCCCAAACTTGAGATGAAAACAGGTATATTACCAATAGTTTTACAATAGTTTTCTTCTCCTTAAATAATTAAGAATTAAATGACATTATATAAACAGTAGAAAACTATTATTAATTACTGGTACTAAACCTTTTTTCATCTCGAATTTGGGGGGTTGACTTATACACGAGTATATATGGTATATACAGGGTGTTCAGTTAAAGGGGTCCAATATTAATAGGGGTAATAGAGGAGATCACACGGAGCATAAATCAGTATATAATGCCTGGCCGGATCTCAATAATTTTCAAGTTACAGCAAATAGAATGAAAAATCGGAAATTTGTAAAAAAACCCTCATTGCTAAACTATCGATAATGCTACATAAAAACGAAGCACATATTTAGAAAGAGCAGAAAAAATCCTACGAAATGACATAAGTTGTTTTAGAATATTGAGAATTAATGGCGAGTTACAAGCTCTGAAACAGTGAAAAAATACAAAATCAAATATTTAGCAAAATAGTTAATCGTTAATTCCAAAAATGCAACTCTACCTATATCAATGAAAATGTTATAAAATTTGGTCCATTCCGAAAGCTTTCGAAGAAGCTGACAATAAACCATATCAGTTTAATTGTATGGGAGAAATCAAGCAGTTCCCTAGTTACAACTCTGTACTGTTGCACGCTCGGAAAGAGCGAAACTCCACCCATGACGATTGTAAACACCCCGTTTTAATATCTTTCAATTATACATTTCTGATCAACCTCTATCAATACCCTTTCATTATTCAGTTTGGTCAAGTGAATGACATATTGTGCAGCTCTCGCCTTGTCTTAAAGCAAACTCCGTGACTGCTGCGTTTCCTCCATGAACTTTCAGGATGATGAAGAAGAAGTACTTTTTATGCAAATTTTCTATGTGTATAGGAAGAAAAGTGTAATAAAACAGCAGTCATCAGTGGGCGTTATGCTAAAAGGAGGCTGTTGTAAGTGGGATTGTAGTAAGTTGATGTATAATAATTATGCCGGAATACTCTAACGAAGAATATGCGGACATGCATCTGATGTACGGGCAAGCTCATGGAAATGCATGTCTAGCACAGCGCATGTACCGTGAGCAATTTCCAAGGAGACGTTGCCCAAGTTCGAAACTCTTCATAAAAATCGATAGACGATTACGGGAGACTGGATCGTTTAATACAGCAAGCATTGATGCAGGGAAACCTCGACATGTACGAACACCTGCAATGGAAGAAGATGTACTGAATATTTTTAAAGATAACCCCTCCACGAGTACACGAGCTGCTGCGTCTGAAGTCGGTGTTTCTCACCAAAGTGTGTGGCGTGTTCTGCGTGCAGTAAACATGCACCCCTTTCATGTGCAGCGGGTACAACTGTTATCAGTAACAGATTGTGCTCAGCGGACAGAATTCGTACGCTGGTTGCTTAATGTAACAGAAAATAATCCACAATTTCTGGAAAATATTTTATTTACTGATGAAGCAACATTTACGAGAGAGGGCGTGGTAAACACGCACAATATGCACACATGGTCATATACAAATCCGCACACTGTTTTCCCGTCGAACGCACAACAAAAGTTCAGTGTGAACATATGGGCAGGTGTCCTCGGCGATTATCTCATAGGACCATATTTACTCCCAGATGTACTCAATGGCAGTACGTACTTGGTTTTCCTACGGGATATCTTACCGCAGTTACTGCAAAATGTGCCAGCAACATTGCGCCACAATATGTGGTTTATGCACGATGGCGCACCGGCACATTTTTTCATAGGTGTTCGCAATCACCTCAATTCAAGATATCCTGGGAAATGGATTGGACGCAGTGGACCTGTTGCTTGGCCTGCACGCTCTCCAGACCTCAATCCGTTAGACTTTTTTGTTTGGGGACACCTTAAATCGCTGGTGTATGAAACACCTGTGGATACACCGGAGGATTTACTAGCGCGAATCGTTGTCGCTGCAGGAGACATTCCCAACTCCGTCGGAGTTTTTCGGCGTGTTCGCCAATCTTTACGACGTCGCTGTCGGCTGTGCGATTCTGTTAATGGGCGCAACTTCGAACACCTATTATAATAATGTCCGTTCGTCTGCCTTCCGACATTGAACTGTGCAGCGCAGGCCAGAAGACTATGCTTCACATATGTCATAAAGTACGTGGAATGTAATTCTTTATTTGTCATTTTTCTTTTATTTTCAACACTTTTTGGCACAGTATTTTGTAAGTCACAGACTGTGGTGTACTCAAATTGTAAATTACAAAGTTTGTATGAATTAATTTAAAATTTAGTGTCTTTTTTAAATTTATAATTAATAAAATTATTATGCTATTTGTTATTATTATTTCCTATCATAAATTATGATGCACATATACATACAATAATTGTCCATGTAAAACCTGTACTGAAACTTCTTGCATAGTTACAAATCGCAATATTTTTAATTATTTCCGAATTTTCACCACCAGTTTAATTTTAAGGAATTTAACTTAAGCTTTATATCAATAAAAGACCACTTTAAAATGTAGACTATTATTGTAAAGTTATTTTGGTTCATTCAACTCTTGAATAATTAAAAATGTTGCATCTCAGAAGAAGCATGATCGAAAATGTATAGTTGAGAGTAATTAAAAAGGCGGTGTTTCCAATCGTGATGGGCGGAGTTTAACCTTTGCTAGTGTCAAAGAAAGCGGAGTTGTAACTAAGAAACTGATTAATTTCTCTCACACAATTAAACCGATATGGTTCATTGTAAGCTTTTTCGAAAGTTTTCGGAATGGACCAAATTTTACTACATTTTCCTTGTTGTAGCTAGAGTTGTCTTTTTGGAATTAACGATTAACTATTTTGATGTATATTGGATTTCGTACTTTTTTCACTGTTTCAGGGCTTGTAACTCGTCAATAAATATTGCTATTTTAATACAATTGATGTCATTTTGTAGGTTTTTTTCTGCTCTTTCTAAATATGTGCTTCGTTTTTATGTAGCATTATCGATAGTTTAGCAATGAGGGTTCTTTTACAATTTTCCGAATTTTCATTCTATTTGCTGTAACTTGAAAACTATTGAGATCCGACCAGGCTTTATATACTGATTTATGCTCCATGTGATCTCCTCTATTACCCCTATTAATATTGGACCCCTTTAACGGAACACCCTGTATATTGTATCAAAACACACATAGTTGAGTTGATTTTGCTCCTTAATAACAGAATGTAAGAGGAATTTAAGTTTTTCCAAGCTGCAGAGTGGAATCAAATTTTTCATTAACTATAACCTCACGATTAAGATAATTAACTAAATTTTCGAGCAAGTTCAATTTTGAGGTTCTGATTCCTCTATACTCTCATCAGCTTGGAAAAACTTGTTCAGTTAAAACATTGTAATTTTTTAATATTTGTATATATTATTAACTTTTAATCTCTATTTTTGAATTTATTTTATTTTGTAATTTATTTTATTCTTTAATTTATGTATTTATTTTATTTTCTCTTTCTTTTTTTATATATTTATTATTATATACGTATTTCGTATTTCCATGTATTTTCCTTTAACTTTTTTGACTCTGTTGTTTATTTAATTGGCTTCGGTATTTTCCTTATATTCTATGTTCCTCTATTTGGGTAATGCTCTCTTGTGATTGGCTGATGCCTTCTGCATTATTTTTGGCTGTGTCCTCTAACTTAACTCATTTTCCGTCCCATTTTCTTTTAGTCTTGCTCTCGCCTTCCAAGTGGTAGCACGTTATTTGCGTCTGATGAAAAAAGACAAAGTTCTTTTGAAAGGAATAGAACATCTCTTAAATTTATGGTGTTATCAAGAAGTTTGTTTTCTTTAATGTATGGCACCAGTGTGTTGACTATTGTAAAAGATCTTACATTTATTGCAACAAAAAAATTTAAGTAAGGTCGTCTAACTTTTTAATTACTTAATATAAGAGGAAATTAAAGACGTACTGTCTCCATTTGCTGAAGAATTTAAAATACCTGTTACAATGCCTTGCATTTTTAAGCGTAAAATCAACTCCCAGTACGAAACCGGTTTCAAGTGGTTGAAAATTAAATCTTGAAATAATTATATTATTTTTTAATTTAATGAAAGCATCAGTGTTATAGCAAAAAGTAAGTTTCAACCAGGGATGAGATTTCTCCGCTTTTCTAAATACCAGTATAATCTTAGAGAAAACGTTGTTCTTTTAAATCACAAAATGTTCCGATTAGATAAATAAACATTTCCTGTAAGATTATACTGGTATGAAAAAAAGCGGAGAAATCTCCTCCCTGGTTTCAACTACTCTGGAAATTATCTTTTTTTCCAGTTTTATAATGAAACTGAAATCACATTCTACTCTTCCAAATATAAATTTTCGATGACCAAAGGACATTTTTCAATTTAGAAAGTAAAATATTTCTTGAACGTAGATTGTATAATAATATCATTATTACCAGTATGATAATGCGTTTATGCAAATTTCGAAAGCTAATAGTATAGCTGCCAGGTTTTACGCTTTAAGCCTTTCCGGCACAGACAAATTCTGTTCGTAAAATGCGAAATTACTGACTGACACTGGAATTTACAAACGACTTTTTTAGAAAAAAAAACGAACTCCTTATTTTAAGCTTTCATTATAGAAGCAAAATTTTATTAAAATATTCTTGGTGCCGAATGCAAGTTTGGAATTAAAATTAGGTGTGCCCGGAGTGGGACCACTGTGCCGGAAAGGGTTAAGATCTATCACTATTTTTTAAACGAAAAAGTTGTCTTATATACTCCCAAAATTTTTGTATTAAATAATTCACAATTTTCTGTTAAAATACAGGGTTATTCATAAGTAAATATACAACTTTCAGTTGCTGTAAAATAGGAACAGTTTGAGGTACGTTCCCCAAATGCAAGGCATTAGGTAAGTGTACTCATAAAGTTTTTTCTCGCTGCTGTGCGAAGATACACAGGCGATAGCTAGCATGTCAGGCGAATATCAGTAGAAATGGCTGCAGTGGAGAAGGCATTTTGTGTTCTTGAACAAAAACGGCATCTGTCGCCATTGTACAACGGCATTTTCCAACACTATTTGGAAAAGAACCCCTAACCAGAAAATCCATTTATAATTATATAAAAAAAATTTGAAACAACGGGCAGTTTATGCAAAGTGGAAAGAAATAGATTAACGGCTTGATGTGAGTCATATGACTAAGGGTGTACAAATAGAACATCTGTGACTGTTTTTCTGGTTATAAGTTCTTTTCCAAATCGTGTTCGAAAAGGCCGTTACACATTGGTGACAAACTCCGTTTTGCTCAGTTCATGAACACAAAATCCCTTCTTCACTGCAGACGCAGCCATTTCTACTGATATTCGTGTGACACGCTAGCTATCGCTTGTGTCAAGTCGCTCAGCAGCGGGGAAAAAGAACTTTACGAGTATACCTTCCGAGTACTACCTTATGTCCGTTTGAAAAGTCACTCTTACCTTACGGCTTGCATTTGGGGAACGTACCTTAAACTGTTTCTGTTTTACAGCATCTGGAAGTTGTATATTTGCTTATGAATCACCCCGTATAGTGGTACAACAAAAGTATAAAAGATGGCAGCTATGTCATACGAGTAAAACATGCGCTACATGTTTCTAAAATATTCTAAAAACTTTGTTAAATTTGTAACATAATTTTTAAATGTCCGTTTGAAAAATCACTCATATCATATAGCACTCTTCAGGATTTGTGTCTTATCAGTTTAACAGGTATCTCAATAACCAAGACGTCTATGTTATCAGCAATTATGGGTTAACATCCAAAAATATGGGCCTGCTGTTTCGAAAAAGGAAATTCTAAGCGATATAAAATATCGAGAATCTAAAGGCAAATTTAAAATTTTCAACTATAACTATTTGAGAAATACACAGCAATATTATTCAGGTTGCTTGATTTCCACCACTTTTTTAAAATAAAAATATTTGTCTTATTTAGTGATAGATAAAAGAAATCGAATATTACAATTTCAAAAATGTCGTAGCAATGAAGAAATCTGAATCGATATTTAGACCTATTGGCAATACTGTGTTGATATTTTAATACCAAAATTGCAGGGTTCGTACGGCTCTTGGAATTTTGCGACGAGGAAATTCTTCGATACCAGTATTTTCTTACAGAAAATTTTTGCTTAAAAAAAGGCGAAGTTTTACGAGTTTAACCAGGTTTCTTTTTCTATAAAAAAAATACTGGTGAAACACCTGGAAAATTCCCTGATCCATACGAGCCCTGAAATTAGTAATTAGGATGTATGTAGGTAAAAAAAAGTGTAATTTCGACACATCTGGAAGACTTAAAGTACATTTTAACGAGGGCTCATTGTACATTAGCTGATAAATATTTCTGCATAGGCTTTTTCAGTTATAAGGGCATTAAAAAAATTTAACTTCTTGAAACAAAAAATTGGAGCTGCATCCATTTTGTCGATAGCTGTAACTTTTCGCTGTTTGGTCTCTTTTGCGTTACATTTATTTTTGAATAAAAAATATCTGTGTATCAAAATACGTTTAATACGACATCTTGATTTTAAACAAAAACGTAAAGTACAATTTTAGTACTAATGGCGATATCTTTTCGTAGGTTACAATATTTTTCTTCCTTATTGTTTCAGAAGCCGTCAATTAACCCTTTCAGAGCACGCGATTTTGTTCCTGTAACGTCGAACTCACACCGGTATTTAAGAAAGAATTTAGTTCAAAATAAGAAAAGGCAATTTTTCAACTTTTCCCGTCAAAGTTTAAAAAATAAAATTTAATTTATATTTTCTGGTTTGAATCAGATTAAAATTAGGTGGTATATAATATATACCACCGCCCCTCAAAGGGTTAAGACGTCTCCTTTTCCAGAACTCTTAAGAATTACAAACAGCAAACAGCACGCGAACATTATTTTCTTTAATAATTATCTTTCCTGTTTACTTTTTCTGGTATGTAATATTTTTCTCAAAAGACTCTCTGAAATACATGATATGCTAATTGCAAGGTACAATTTATAAATACATCACATCAGGATGTACAGAATATGTGATTGTTGTGTAGTAATGTTCTTTTTAATTATAATGTCAGGAATAATAGTATAATCATTCCATATTTTGAAATATTTCTTAATCGAAACTGTCATCAGTTTTATAAAAAGTAGATTAGAATTTTGGAACATAAAACTGTAGATTCCCCATAGAAGTAAATAATATAAAAATTAATAAAACTTGAAGCAGAATTTCCTTTGATATTAATACAAAATTTAAATTTTTTTATCAGTGAATACACAAATTAAATTTTTTTTTCAGTTCGAGAAATTTTTTAAAATATGAGGGTTGGTACGTTTTTACAACTATTTTTAATAGAATTTTTTGCCTTATTTAAATGCAGAAAATATTACAAATCATGCAACTACATTTGGTGCCTTTAATTTCTGCTACTTAAATATTAAATACACATTTTCTAATCAGAAAATGTGGTGCCAGACTACTTGGAATTTCCAAGATGTGTACGCACCTTGATAAGGCGAAATATTCTATTAAAAGTTGTTGTAAAAGCGTATGAACCCTGAATATGCTTATTAGACACAGTGCAATAACAACAATATTAACCTATTTATTTCGAGAACTATTTCCTGTGATTCTTTTAACTTTAAACATAATTCTTTATTTTGTCATATATAACCACTGTCTGAGGACATATTTGACATTTCCTATTGAATTATTAGTTGCTTTTTGACTGTCAGGAAAGGTTTCCAGTGAGAACTGTACCGCCCAATGAAGTGAAAGTTAGTGGGATTACAACAAATCTAGTAATCAGAATTATGCAAGAAAAAATAACTAAGAGTAATAATGGATACTTACAAATATGTAGTGTTGTAGAATATTTCGCAAATTCTATTTTTTTAACTTATATTAACATAACCCTTCAGTTCTCTAAATTTTCAGTTAATTTTTCTTTCACTTTCTTTTTTTTTTTTTTTTTTAATCTATAACATGGTAAGTAATGCAGTTCTTTCTTCCAAATTCTAGTTAAATGTTCTTTTTTTTTTCCCTTTTCGTAATATCAACCCCAAGTGTAAATTGTTGTGACCTTGTTGTTCAACCCCACTTATTCCAGGAAAAATACCCGCAAAGTTTAACCTTGTAGGACAAACGGTCAACCTTTCAAATAAACGTTCGGTCAAAAAAGGACCATTAGCAACCCGTTTCTTCGAAAATTTTCCTGTTACCATGTGGTTAGCGCATAGTAACAGAAGCGTAAGGCTCCCGTTCCCCTTAATTTTATAATGGGTAGGCCCCATATAGGTTCGAGGAGTAAAGGTGATACGAGAAGGTCAGTCAGTAAGCAGAGAACAACGTATGATGTAGGTGCGAGTCGAAAAAATTTGGAGCGGGCGAGGGGGATTTTTGGCGGGAAAATGCGCCCCGCTACCCCTGAGCTCCGAAGCATGAGCGCAGAAAAGAAAGGCATTTGTACTACAGAAGAGGCTAACTAAAAAGGATGCTGGTCCTATAAGTATTTGTTGCTATCTCCATTACTGAGGTTTTTCGGAGATATGAACTTTCCTCAACTTTGAGCCGAGGTAGTACATGAAAGTTCGGAATGTGTTGAATGAGGATCGAATTAAAGAGCAGAAGGAGGAATTAATGTTATACTTCTAATAATCCTGCTGATACATTAAAACTAAATTAGTGTAAGCAGAGTTTCTTTCGATGTTATCAACACGAATGTCATCGGTGTTACAAGTACCGGCCCCGATAGTGTAAGCGGAATTTCTCTCGACATCATCGACACGAGTGTCATCGGTATTACAAGTACCAACCCCGAATTGCATGTGAAAGCAGTACGTGACCAGTGAGATGCGGTTTTAGGTGGTGAAGAATTTCTCTTTCGGCAAAGTGGGGACTGCCGATGAAGTAGAGGCCATCTTCGACAATAATGTGGTGATCTGATATAAAATTGTTAATCTGTCATCCTGATGAAAATCTCTATAGATGAGATAACTGTTGTGGTCTAAGAAAAATATATGTGAGTAAATTTTGGTTTGTCTATAATGTCTTACTATAATTATAATATTCTTTCTAGTACTGATATGAAAATGTTTAATTGTAAATAAACCCACAATTAACCAAGAATCTGTTTTTCCCTTATTAATTTGCATCTATTATTCTGATTAATTTAAATACATTTCTCATGTATTATAACAGTAGCTTAAAAGATTTTATTCAAGTTATCAAACTTTAAATGGTAATGTTAAATTCTACTTCAATAGTAGTCTGCTCGATTATAATAATAGCAAATACATGTGTAAAAAAATTGAATTTAGAATTCTGTTATTATTTTATTCAATTGTGTTTATAAATATTATTTCATAAGTAATTCTTTTCTGCACTTTTAGTTTAAAATCTGTAAATTAATAGTAAATTAAACCCCCTTTCCTTGTTTTTAGCTTTGTTGCCCTTATATTTTTTTCTGTGAAAAAGTCCACCTTCATTGGTTTTTTTTAAATTGATAACAGAATTCATATGGAGTGAAATTCAATCACACATGTTTTCTTTAAATATATTAATTCTGTAAGAAATATATATATATGACAAATATAATTTTAAATTAATGTGGATTTAAGATGAAATGTGTAGACCTAATCTAAATATCCAAATGTAAATAGGACTAAATAGCTAGACAGATGATAGTAAATTTTATAGATTAAAGTTTATTGATGCACTTAAAATAAATTGTTTATTCTGAATTAAGTTAATTGTGAAATTTTATATATTTTAAAGAGAGTTAATAAATTTATGAAGTATTAAGAGAATCCTATTAAGTGAAATATTATTGTTTAGGTAATTAAAAGTGTGTCCTATCATCTTGAATCACAGCTTTTCAAATGATTTATAAAATACGTAATGTGCTCAACTATACGATTTCATTGGTCCCTAAATTTTAAAGGTATAAATGTATTCATAAAGTAATGTCATTTTGGTTTTTACTTGCAAATTTTCTGGGTTTTATCCTCTCAAATATGAGAGTTTGTCTCCATTCAGTTATTCAAAATTAGTTTAATTTTCACTGTTGTTCGTCATCATTTATGAATACTTTATATTTTTGAAATTTAGAAGTATTGGGTGTTTTCCTTCTTTTTTAGGTTGTGAAAGATATGAGAATATTGTTACCTCCTTTGATTTTATTTAAAAGTAAAATTTAAAAGTAGATGAATTTATTTTGCCATTCTCTCCCTTTTCTTATATTTTGTATTATGTGTGTTAACTTGTACTAAATTTTGGTGCCCCTTCTTAAATCTAACTACCTGGTGTTTGTAATAAATTTATGGTAACAATATTCAGTTGGTGGTATGTCTTTCTCACCTGGTATAATGTTAAGTTTAAATTCTTGTATAATTGGATTGAAGTTAAATATTATGAAGTGGTAGAATGTAAGATTATAGTCATAAGATGCATTAAAATAACTTCTTAAAAAAATAGTAACAAGGAAATACCCAACAAGATTGGTGCCCATGACATTTCAAACCTGGCTTATGCTTATAGATTTATAAAAATCTAAAATTTTTTAAAAAAATATGAAGCTGTATTTTGTGTTTTTAATTTAATTTTCATGGTTGTAAAAGGTATTTTGATTTAATTTTCATGGTTGTGAAAGGTAAGTCTGTGACTCTGTATTGCAATTTGGTTAAAGTTTTGACATCTCTGCACTTAGATAGTTCCAAATTTAAATTCTCTCTTGTTTTTATGCTTTTGTATGTGTATTTCTGTGTATAGTTGCACCCCCCCCACTTAATTTTTTTTTCTCATTGATAAAACTTATCATGGCAGAAGATCAGGCAAAAAACTTGGCTAATATTCAAAAGAAAAATTCCCTTATGGAAAATATTTCTTCAATTCCACCTTTTAGCGGTGTTGAAAATTCAGTTTCTTTTAGTGAATTTTTTGAAAAGTGGGATAGCCTTGCTACCTTTTTCGAATGGGGGGAGGATGAGAAAAAATTCGCTTGGTTTAGCAGAGTTACCGGGGGAGCGGCAAGGTTATTTAAGCTTCATAAAGATAAAAAGGTAGATGAAATTGTTAAAATTTTCAGGGAAAGATACACCAGTCATGTTTCTCCAGATGTAGCCCTTTCAAATTTTTTTTAGTTTCAAGCAAACCCCTCAAATGTCGGTGCAGGACTTCTATGACAGAGCCTACGACATGTCGCTTAAAGCCCTAGTTATTGATGGATTACAAGGGGAGGTAGTTAACAAAAGTAGAAACGCTATCTTTCACTCAATGCTTTTGGGAAATCTGTCCCCAGAAATAAGAAAAGGGGTCATTACAAAAAACCCACAAACGCCTGAAGAAATCCTCACTGTTGCATTGCTTGAGGAAAAAGCGTGCAGGAGTATAAATCCATTCTATAACCTCCAAAATGAAATTAGTGCTCCATTTATACCTGAATCTGTACCACAAAATTTAGCCTGTGCAGCTATGTATCCCCAAAATGAGTATAAACAATCACAGCAGGACATCAGCAATTTGAAAGACCAGGTAGATTTGCTGTCAGCAAAAATTGACAGTTTAGTTCGAATTCAGGAAAGGCAGAGTGAGGTCCAGAGCCAGGAAAGAGCACAATTCAGAAATTTTCAGTGTCATTTGTGCTCAGAAAGTGGACATTATGCACGAGATTGCCCACAGGCGAGGTACCAGTATAACTTTGGTAGGAGCAGGCATAATAACTATAGGGGCCGTGGAAACTATAACAGTAATTATAGAGGAAATTCAAACCAAGCAGGGAATGGTAACTATAGGGGATATAGAAATAGAAATGAATATAATTATAGGGGTAGAAATGACTACAGTTATAGAGATAGTGATGACTACATAAATAGAGGAGATAATAATAGGGACAGACATGAAAACAGTAATGGAAACCAACCGAGTAATGATGCTAATGCCCAAGGTACTCCTGCGAGGCCTTTAAACGGTTAGAGGCCGGATCTTTAATGGTCGAATTGATCCCCCAAAAGCCAAACGACTCACCCCCTGTATATAGTGTGTTTTCACCCCATTTATATAGTCTCCCAGTTACTAAAATTACTGTAAATAATAAAAATATTACTGCATTATGTGACTCGGGATCGGCTATCAATTTGTTGAGTAGCACTATGCTCAATTTGTTCACGGGTAGCCCTATAGAAGAGTGTTGCACACCGATTGTGACAGTAACTGGTCAAAAAGTTCATCTCAATCAAAGTGTACTCGCAACATTTAAAATTAATGATACGCTGTGCAAGGCACAGTTTTTTGTTGTACCAGGTCAGCTAGCGGAGGAATTTTCTGCTATTTTGGGAATGCCTTTTTTAAAAAAGTATCGAGTTCTCATTGATTGTTCAGACAATGCTATCACTCTTAGAAGCCCTGAACAAACCCAATGTAAACAAAAAATTGATATGCAAAGTCATTCCAAATTAGAGACAAACAAGGGTTGCCATAATCTTAATGAGTCTACTGAGAGTGTGGAAAACGTCGAGGAAAATACTGAACAGTGTCAGGATTCTGTAAATAATGTAGGGGTTATAGTAAATAATTGTAAATATAATTGTAAATATATGTATAATAATGATTCAAAAATGTGTAATTGTGATAATTGTGACCCTGAAAATTCCCAGTGCAAATATGTCAACAAAGGTGAAAGGGAGCAGAAGGTAGACTGTAGTAGTAATGTCAAGACAGTTCAGGGTACCATAAGTAGTATTAGTGGAGAATTCGAGAATGGTGGGCAGAATAAGGTGTCAAGTGAAAGTAATAGTGTCTTGCAAAGTGAAAAAGTAGAGGGTACCACAAATAACTACAGTATACCACAGACTACTGAGGCTCAACAAGTAAACCATATTGCACAACATGCGGATAATGCTAGCAAATCTGATGAGACTGTTTTTTATGATATGGAGGAACAATTAAGTGGGAACACACAAAATAATGAGAGTGAAAATAGAATGAGTAGCAATGAGAGTAATGACAAGACTATCATAGGCATTGCCGCATTATGTGACAAACTTACAATTCCCCCCCAAACTAAAATTTTAGCTAATGTTAAGTGTAATAAAGAATTAAATGTAAATGTTAATGACCCTATAATGTTAGAACCCCTTGCTAGAAGTATGCATCAAGGCCTCCTTATTTCTAGAACCATTTGCACACAAGAGCATGGTTTATTTTTATCTTTTGCTAATTTCTCAGATAATTCTATTAATTTAAATAAAGGAACATATGTTGCCAAAATTCTTAAATGTAAAGACAACTTAAATTTAACCCCAGAGATATGTAATTTAAATTGTAATGTAAATGTTGACCCCCCAATTGCAGATTTCGACCATGCAGATTTAAAATGGAGCTCTGAAATTAATTTAGACCACTTAGACACCCCTTTAAAAGCACAAATGCAAGATTTCCTGGATAAGAACAAAGATGTGTTCGCAGCCTCTGTACTAGATTTACCTGGCTGTGACACTATTCCCCATACCATAAATCTAACCTCTGATAAACCAGTTCGTTGCAAAGCATATAGAGTCCCTTATAAACTGCGCCAGGAAATGGAGGACCAATTAAACATTTTATTAGAAGCTAATATTTTGTCACCTTCAATGTCAGAATTTTCTTCTCCAGTCATTCTCGTACAAAAAACAGATGGTACATACAGATTAGCTGTTGATTTTAGGAAGCTAAATAAAAACTTGGTAAAAGATGCATACCCCATTCCTAATATCACAGACTCTGTAGACTCCCTTTCAGGTGCCAATTATTTTTCAACTCTCGACCTTACTAGTGGTTTTTTTCAACAAGTCATTAGACCTGAAGACATGCATAAAACTGCTATTATTACGCATAAAGGATTATTTGAGTGGTCGCGCAACTGTTTTGGATTGGCTAATTCAGGAAATAGCTTTCAGAGATTAATGAATGCCATTTTTGGGGATCTCGGAAATTTGGGTATATTAGTGTATATTGATGACATTGTAGTATCTTCTAAAGACATTGAGTCTCATTTTACCAAACTTAACTTAGTATTCGAAAGGCTTCGCCAACATAACTTAAAACTTAAACCCAGCAAATGTAATTTCCTGACAGACAAAATTCAGTATCTTGGTTTTGAGATTCATGGTGGTCAAGTATCCCCCATTAATAAAAATATTGAAATTATAGAAAAGTTACAACCTCCTACAAATCGTAAAGGTGTCAGATCTTTCATCGGCACATTGTCTTTTTACAGACGCTTTATCCCAGATTTTACTAAAAGAGCAATTAATTTAATAGACCTCACTAAAGAAACAGGGCGTTTTGTCTGGAACGAGGCAGCCCAGCGGGAATTTGATGATCTTAAGAAAGCTCTTATCTCAAAACCTTGTTTAGCTTTACCTGATTTTGACAAAGAATTCATTATATATTCTGATGCAAGTAGTGAATCTTTAGGGGCAGTGTTATCACAATTGGATAATAACAAAATGATACACCCTGTCGCCTTTGCTAGCAGGAGACTGAAAGATGCAGAGACAAGATACTCTGCCACCGAAAGAGAACTTTTAGCCCTTGTCTGGGCCACTGCACATTTTAAGTGTTATATAGCCAGTACACATTTTTCCATTTATACAGATCATGCTCCACTCACCTTTATGTTGAAGATTCAGGATCCCACGTCACGCATGGCCAAATGGATATGCACTTTATCAGACTATAACTTTACAATAAACTATGTCAAGGGAAAATGTAACAGTGTGGCAGACTTCCTATCGCGTTTTGCTAATGTAGAGAAGCCTACAA
This sequence comes from Maratus michaelseni, assembly GCA_963931845.1. Lineage (NCBI taxonomy): Eukaryota > Metazoa > Arthropoda > Arachnida > Araneae > Salticidae > Maratus > Maratus michaelseni. The sequence goes on from OZ007595.1 coordinate 221,466,891, forward strand.
GTGCAGTTAGCTGCAATTTTAGTATTCAGGTAGCTAAAGAAACATCTTTTGAACCATACTCAAACCTTATGGGAAAAATTTGCGAGTTCCAAAAATCGGACACGAAATGCTGTGAAATTGTAAAAAAATTGGAGCAGAAATTGGAAATCTCACCTAGGTATATGAAATTCTTTTTTAGAGACGATATCTTGGTATGTGAGGATACTAGAGAATCTTTGATTTTAAACAACCCCATCAAGTTAGTGGTTCCTAAGGAACTGGTTTTGCAAGTGTTCACTCTAACACACGACTCTCTAGCTGCTTGTCATCAAGGTTTCCAGAAAACAATTGACCGCATCCGAGAGCACTTTTACTGGCCAGGGATGTCGGCAGATGTCAAACACCTGGTAGAATCTTGTGTTAGTTGTCAAGAGAAAAGAGCCCATAAGGCAAATCAGCTTGCCCCCCTTCAGCGTATGCCCACCCCTGAATTTCCTCTAAATAAAGTACACTTAGATATTATAGGCGTCTTGCCACAAACATTTTCAGGAAATAAATATATAGTCACATACATAGACTCTTTTACCAAATGGCCAGAGGCGTATGCTGTCAGTTCAATTACTTCTGATGTAATAGCGGACACGTTGGCAGATTTCATATCCAGATATGGAGCACCATGTTATATAACGACAGATAATGGAAAAAACCTAATATCGGATGCGATTGAGCATGTATACAGTATGTTTGGCATAAAACATATCAGAACATCTTTTTATCATGCACCCGGAAATGCTCAGGTGGAACGCCAAAATAGAACGTTAAAGAATGCACTTTCTCATATTGTAAATCAAAATCAAACAGACTGGGACTCTAAACTTAAATTTGCTCTGTTAGCAATGCGGACCGCTGTACATTCATCAACAAAGTTAACACCGGCAGCTGTCATGTATGGTAGAAACTTAAATCTTCCCTATCATGTATTTTCACAACCACCTAAACTTAATTACAACGATGCACCGTCTTTCTGTGAACTTGTAATTCCTGCTCTCCAAAAAGTATATGCAGAAGTCCATAACAATCTAGTTAAAGCAGCTGAAACTCAGGAGAAATACAGAGAAAAAACAGCAGTGTGTAAAAATCTAAAAGTAGGTGATCTAGTGTGGCTTTACACACCTAGAATTGAGCCAGGACAGACTAAAAAGCTAAGTAAATTAAATAACGGTCCTTTTACTATTATTGAACAATTAAATAATGTAAATTTTAAGATCGCTTTAGTTGCTAACCCGAAAAATACCCAAGTTGTCCATGTTGATAGACTAACGTTATTCAAAGACAGGAAGATTACTAACCACAACAATCCACAACAACAAACGACTAACGGAAATTCGATTCACAATCCGCCCATCGATGAAACAGAACCGATTCAGAGTGGCGAGCAACCAACCCACCTCCGTACTACTAGACATAGACGATATTTTGCATGGGTTCCGCCCCCTTTAGCGCAAGAAAACGAGAATGATTGCAACACTGAAACCGTAACTAAGGAAGACGAGGAGGAGGCGCGCAGCGTTTCAACCGAAATTGGTGCTCTTTCCCCACAACCACAGGTCAGTCCGGGAGGGGAAGAGTCACATCCACAGATTGCTCCGGTAGGGGAAAGTTCGGGTAGCACACAAGAGGAGCCTAATATTGCTGAAAGAGGCAGAGAGGTTGATCAGTCCGATAGCAACGAAAAAGCAACTGAGGGTGATTCGATACGGCCTGTCGCGAAATCGAAACGCCTCGGTCGTTCTAGATCGACTCCACGGGTCGATTATTCCTTTCGGGACAGAAGCGTTCGTCCCATTTATAAAGAGTAACGACTTTATCTGTTTTTCACTCAATGTTTTCTGTATATAGTCTAATTAATTTGTATTTATATGTGTTTTAGAGGAAATTTATCGAAATTAAAACTCGGAATTGAAAATTTTTCAACTTAAAATGGGTTTGTTTTGATTGCTTTCCGGAAGTGTTAGTAAGCGTTTTTGGAGCTTTATATGTACCTTTTTTAGAAGGGTATTGGGTATTATGTTATATTTTGGCATGCATACCGCTCCGCACCCACTTTTTGTAAATTTTTATAAATTTTTAACCAAAATTCGTGCTATTTCTGGGATGTTTGGAGTTTTTTGGGGGATGTTTTGAAAATTACGTGATGCAAGCGAAGGGATTTGGGTAAATTTTTTTTTTCCCCTTTTTTACTTCCTTTTGAAAATATAATTGTATTGTATATATATAGCTAATTCTAACACTTATTTAGTTTACTTATTTGTGTTACCTTCTCGGAAGTTGTAATTTATTGGGTATATGTGCAAATCTTACAGAGATATTTTATACATTTCTGTATGTGGGGTGTGACTTATTTACAGCCGTACATATACACTTTCGGTGTGTACATTTTTATGCCTTCTATATTCTATTCTCTTCTGTAAATTTGGGTAATTGTGTTTATATTTTCTTTTTCCCTTTTTTTTTTTTTTTTTGCATTTTTTTTTTAATTTTCCCCTTTTTATATCTTGTTGGCAGAGTTACCTGGTAGTAGTGGAATTTGTTTTTCACATTTTTTTTTGCATGTCGTTTTTAGTTTCTGCATTTTTAAAGTTGTCTAGCCTATGGTAATTGTTCCCATAGGAATACAGAGTTGCAGACATACACTAATGTATGCACAATGATCTGTAAGTGCATTTGTACACTCCAAGTAAAACCCCAACAATCAAAATATGAACTTTTCAAATGAATAGGGGTTCCCTGCTAATACAATGAACTTGCATTCATGTATTTTTTTTTGTAAAGCATTTTAAACTGAAAATGAAATATTGCATCTCTGTTGTGTTTTTTTTTTTGTGTTATGCTATTTACCTGTATGTAACCTAGTGCTATTTCTATGAATTTGATTTAAATACTTTTTTTTATTACCTTTGACTCATACACTGTTATATGTCGAGTAAAAGATTTTATTTGTGTATTATGTATATATATATATCTACATCTGCATCTCCAGCCTGTGTCTTGATGTGTATGTAAATTGTGAAAATTACCAGTTGGCAGTCCTTCACATGTTAATTAACCTTAAACTTAAATTTATTTAATTGTAGCAACAATTTTGGGGCCTAGCTGCAGTTACACATGGCAATTACGGTGGAGTGGCATACTCACTTGTAGAAAGTAGTAGTGGTGAAATGAGAGTTCACCGTCTGGATATCTGGTCTGTTTCGGGAAGTTGGTGAAAATTTTCAGTAGGTATCATCTAATACAGATAACTGTAGGCAAATCTGAAGGCAAGGATAGAGGCTCAGTTGGTTGTGATAAACCCCATGGTTACTTATATGGCTCACAGCTTTTACTTATGTATAAATTCCTTTTTAAACTCAATTCCATTTTTCTTTTAGGGATGTGGTCAGGTGGACGGTTCATTGTGTGCAGCTCGAATTGCACATTCCGGAGTGTGACGAGCGGGGTTTCAACTATGTGATGCTTGGAAGCTCTTCGAGTCGCTGTTTGATTTGTTCGAGTATCTTGGACCCACGTAGCTGTTTCTCCAGCAGGCAGTAAACCATTTTACCTTCATTTTTCCAATTTTTTTGGTTTTAACAAGTCTAGGTTAACTAACTTGGAGTAGGAAATCGAGTTCTCCATTGGGAGTTAGCTTTATACTTTCTTTTTTTTGTTTAAAAAAAAAAAAAAAAAAAAAAAAAAAAAAAAAAAAAAAAAAATTTTTTTTTGGTCAAAAATTTTTTTTTTATTCAGGATAGGGGAGTCTTGTTGTAGAATATTTCGCAAATTCTATTTTTTTAACTTATATTAACATAACCCTTCAGTTCTCTAAATTTTCAGTTAATTTTTCTTTCACTTTCTTTTTTTTTTTTTTTTAATCTATAACATGGTAAGTAATGCAGTTCTTTCTTCCAAATTCTAGTTAAATGTTCTTTTTTTTTTCCCTTTTCGTAATATCAACCCCAAGTGTAAATTGTTGTGACCTTGTTGTTCAACCCCACTTATTCCAGGAAAAATACCCGCAAAGTTTAACCTTGTAGGACAAACGGTCAACCTTTCAAATAAACGTTCGGTCAAAAAAGGACCATTAGCAACCCGTTTCTTCGAAAATTTTCCTGTTACCATGTGGTTAGCGCATAGTAACAGAAGCGTAAGGCTCCCGTTCCCCTTAATTTTATAATGGGTAGGCCCCATATAGGTTCGAGGAGTAAAGGTGATACGAGAAGGTCAGTCAGTAAGCAGAGAACAACGTATGATGTAGGTGCGAGTCGAAAAAATTTGGAGCGGGCGAGGGGGATTTTTGGCGGGAAAATGCGCCCCGCTACCCCTGAGCTCCGAAGCATGAGCGCAGAAAAGAAAGGCATTTGTACTACAGAGGAGGCTAACTAAAAAGGATGCTGGTCCTATAAGTATTTGTTGCTATCTCCATTACTGAGGTTTTTCGGAGATATGAACTTTCCTCAACTTTGAGCCGAGGTAGTACATGAAAGTTCGGAATGTGTTGAATGAGGATCGAATTAAAGAGCAGAAGGAGGAATTAATGTTATACTTCTAATAATCCTGCTGATACATTAAAACTAAATTAGTGTAAGCAGAGTTTCTTTCGATGTTATCAACACGAATGTCATCGGTGTTACAAGTACCGGCCCCGATAGTGTAAGCGGAATTTCTCTCGACATCATCGACACGAGTGTCATCGGTATTACAAGTACCAACCCCGAATTGCATGTGAAAGCAGTACGTGACCAGTGAGATGCGGTTTTAGGTGGTGAAGAATTTCTCTTTCGGCAAAGTGGGGACTGCCGATGAAGTAGAGGCCATCTTCGACAATAATGTGGTGATCTGATATAAAATTGTTAATCTGTCATCCTGATGAAAATCTCTATAGATGAGATAACTGTTGTGGTCTAAGAAAAATATATGTGAGTAAATTTTGGTTTGTCTATAATGTCTTACTATAATTATAATATTCTTTCTAGTACTGATATGAAAATGTTTAATTGTAAATAAACCCACAATTAACCAAGAATCTGTTTTTCCCTTATTAATTTGCATCTATTATTCTGATTAATTTAAATACATTTCTCATGTATTATAACAGTAGCTTAAAAGATTTTATTCAAGTTATCAAACTTTAAATGGTAATGTTAAATTCTACTTCAATAGTAGTCTGCTCGATTATAATAATAGCAAATACATGTGTAAAAAAATTGAATTTAGAATTCTGTTATTATTTTATTCAATTGTGTTTATAAATATTATTTCATAAGTAATTCTTTTCTGCACTTTTAGTTTAAAATCTGTAAATTAATAGTAAATTAAACCCCCTTTCCTTGTTTTTAGCTTTGTTGCCCTTATATTTTTTTCTGTGAAAAAGTCCACCTTCATTGGTTTTTTTTAAATTGATAACAGAATTCATATGGAGTGAAATTCAATCACACATGTTTTCTTTAAATATATTAATTCTGTAAGAAATATATATATATGACAAATATAATTTTAAATTAATGTGGATTTAAGATGAAATGTGTAGACCTAATCTAAATATCCAAATGTAAATAGGACTAAATAGCTAGACAGATGATAGTAAATTTTATAGATTAAAGTTTATTGATGCACTTAAAATAAATTGTTTATTCTGAATTAAGTTAATTGTGAAATTTTATATATTTTAAAGAGAGTTAATAAATTTATGAAGTATTAAGAGAATCCTATTAAGTGAAATATTATTGTTTAGGTAATTAAAAGTGTGTCCTATCATCTTGAATCACAGCTTTTCAAATGATTTATAAAATACGTAATGTGCTCAACTATACGATTTCATTGGTCCCTAAATTTTAAAGGTATAAATGTATTCATAAAGTAATGTCATTTTGGTTTTTACTTGCAAATTTTCTGGGTTTTATCCTCTCAAATATGAGAGTTTGTCTCCATTCAGTTATTCAAAATTAGTTTAATTTTCACTGTTGTTCGTCATCATTTATGAATACTTTATATTTTTGAAATTTGGAAGTATTGGGTGTTTTCCTTCTTTTTTAGGTTGTGAAAGATATGAGAATATTGTTACCTCCTTTGATTTTATTTAAAAGTAAAATTTAAAAGTAGATGAATTTATTTTGCCATTCTCTCCCTTTTCTTATATTTTGTATTATGTGTGTTAACTTGTACTAAATTTTGGTGCCCCTTCTTAAATCTAACTACCTGGTGTTTGTAATAAATTTATGGTAACAATATTCAGTTGGTGGTATGTCTTTCTCACCTGGTATAATGTTAAGTTTAAATTCTTGTATAATTGAATTGAAGTTAAATATTATGAAGTGGTAGAATGTAAGATTATAGTCATAAGATGCATTAAAATTAACTCTTTAATTAAGGAAAGACCCAATAGTAGTAAAACGAATTACTATAGCATTTTACATTCTATGTACCCGAAATGGGTCAGGAGTGATTGCGTTACCACTATTTACTTAATTTTTCTTCACTAATCGTCTTTTTAAATCGCAGAATTCTGCGATTGAATAAAAGTAATATTTGAGTATAGTAGGAATATAAAATACCGTAACACAATCAATCCTGTTAAGTGCAGGAAACAGGATCATGCGTGTTAACACTAGAACTACCGGAAATTTTACTCAAGTTTTATAAAATTATTTCGCACCAGAATTTTTATTTAAAACTAGTTATCTTATTCATTTAACATACTTCCGTGAATTTTCTATATAATTTATTTTTAAATAATATTTCTGGTTCGAATCGAACTGTATTCATTTGGTAACCGTCAAAATGACGGCTCATGGTAGTTCTAGTGTTAAATGATGAGTACCACTATTTTTAAATCGATATCTTTATCTCTTTTTACTGCAAATTTCTGCCATAAAATGTGACAAGTATTTCTTGAAAAACATTGGTACAAATACTGAAAGTATATTTTGCATGGGTGAGATTTTTCCGACATTTGCATACCAGTATATCTTACAGAATTTTTTTTTTTTATTTAATCGGAAAATTCTGGCAATATAACAGAGCAAGATTTCCTCTAAGATTATACTGGTACCCAAAAAGTCAGAGAAATCTTATCCCAGATTTTGGGAGGAATTCTTCCCACTCGGATTAAATGAGTTACCAATATAAATCTAAACAAATCATTTCATGAAAAATCATTTATTACCATTAAAATAAAATACACATATATACTAAAATGATTACAGTACATATATAACATAGTTTATAACAAGGGTTAAAGAACATGCAGGAGATATCAACTATAACAAAAATACTTTAGTCAGACTGCACAAGACAGAACCTGCTGAAGAGAACGTGAACATTCAGCGTTTCTCTCCACATCATCGCTGGCAACAAAAATTCAGCATAACCATAAGTTAAAAAATGCGTACCTTAATATAAAATACAAATAGAAAATGCATTATTGATGTATAAATTTAAGAATCATGAATAATATCTAAATACTAATTTTTGCTATGTATAAGTATTTGTTTCCCAGTGTTTATATTTTTGCATGCTTTTCTATGGCAGCTCAATTTAAAGCAGAAATCTTTTTAATTGATCAACTTGAACACAATGACTTTGAAACGTTTTATAGTATGTAAAAAAAGGGGGGAGCAAAACTGAAACAAAAAGTTTAGCTGCTCCTAACCTTAAGAGAGTGCGCGAAGCAACAACATATAGCATCAAGGGGGTGGTACGAGATTCACTCAATGATCTACAAATGGGAATTTTCCATCGTTGTCCCAAAGATTTTGAATTGAGGTGTCCTGCTGAAACATAGATTAGAGATAGAAGAGAACATTTTATACTTCTTTCTAAAAATAATTTATTATTTTGTGCATTATTTTATACATGTTTCTTTTATAAATAAATAGTAAACAGAACAATCACAGTAAAGTTTGAAAATCTTGCCTTTTACACAATGCTGTTTTTTTTGTGTTTTTTTTTATGAAACATTTTTGTGGGTTTTGAATTTCTTATGCACACGTAGAACATGCCTTAAGACAAAACTGGTGACAGATCAGGGAAAAACACAGTCAAATATATATGGTAAACACCAGTATTTTCTTAGGGAAAAATTCTTATCGCTTATTTGAGCGATAAATACTAGTAGCGGATGGGGACAGCTCAAAACCATAATCTTAAAGAAAAACATAGGCAGTAGAAGGAATACTTCGAACTTTGTTTGAAGCAAATGAAGAAGTATAGAATCTTTTAATTTGTTACTGGCGTCACCTATCCAAATGATTGGAAAGTATTATTTCACAGAAAGCCATTAAATAATAAGCCCAGTCAGATAGTGTTAAATTTGTTAGCGACACACTAGCGCCAAACCTCTGCTGCGGAAGGAGGACAAAACAGAAGTGGGTCGCAGAAAAACGATACGATTTATTTATTACCGGATTTTATACGATTTTTATCGATGTTTTGTTTTTGCACTTCCTTTAAAAGCTTCCTAATTATTGGGATCTTTTACATTAAAGCTAAAACTATAATGAAAAAAAATGTGGAAATTTACTGGATTAATATTTCTATATAAATATAGTGGTGGCGAAGAAGTTGATTTATTTATTAAAAGTTAAATAAAAAGTGATGGAAATTTACATCACTATGCAATTAACCCTTTCCGGCACAGACAAATTATGTTCGTAAAATGTGAAATTACTGACTGGCACCGGAATTTACAAACGACTTTCTAAGAAAATATGAACTCCTTATTTTAAGCTTTAATTTTAGAAGCAAAATTTTATTAAAATATTCTTGGTGCCGAATGCAGCACTCCCAACCGCTAGATGGCGCTATTTTCAACTTGCGAAAAGTTTCCCATTTATCTGACTGGGCTTATTATTTAATGGCTTTGATTTCACAGGCTTTGTACGCTTTTACCACAATTTTTAAAATAATTTTTCGCCTTATTTAAATGCAGAAAAGTATCACAAAACCTTCAATTAAACGAGGCCTCAACAATTTCTATTATTTGAATATTGAATAGAAAAATTCTATTAAAAATTTATTTGTGGTAAGAGCGTACGAATCCTGTTACAAACGAAACATTTAAAACATATAACTTTTCAACATTGTAGTAAGAAATATATAAATAAATAAACAAATATCTTCAAATTTTACTTTTTAAATTTAAAACAGTCTATCTTGTATGCTATAATGATGTTATTTAATATTTAACTTATTACACAATTAAATTGATATGGATATATATTTGTCCGTAGAAATATAATTTATTCTCAAGATATTTTAACATGTCTCTTAACCAATGTAGTTCATAGAATTGAAATTTTTGGAGTAAATGCAGTTGTTTTAGCAGCTTTAACGCTATACCAAATTAGTCTTCGAAGAAATTGATTAACTAACATATACTTCAATAATTAAAATATACTTAATTTAATACTTATTCTCTAACTATATGTATGTATATGTAACTATTATTATATATATTACGTCAATGTGGCCCCATTTTTTAAAATCAGTGTAAATAAATTTGCAGTTATTTAGTTTTCTACTAAAATGCATTTAATAGTCTTGGTATAAACAAATATAATAAAATAAAAGTATTTTAATTGCTAAAATATATAGTTTAAAGAACATATAAATAAAATTCCTTTCGTTATATTTTTTTAAACGAAAAATGTTACGATGTCATTCTTTCTAAAAATATTAACCCCTTGAGGGCACCGGTATATAATATATACCACTTTTTAATATACCGGGTGATTATAATTAAAGTTACGATTTCAAAAATCGAAAATTTTAAAACTACTGGTCAGAATGACTTGATATTTTAGCAGAACAATCGTGAGGCAATGGAATTTTGTTTGGCGAAGGAAAAAAAAATAGTTCCAAATTGTGCCGATAGATAGCGTTGTCAGGGTAATGTCAGGGGAAAGACCAAAAATGTATTCTTGAACCCTTTCCGGCGCGGAGTAAATTTGTTTGCAAAATGATGAAATAATAGACTGACACCGGAATTTACAAACGAATCCATTAGTAAAAAGAAACTTGCTTATTTTTCTGGTTCTTAATGAAAGGAAAATTTTAATTAAATACCGGGTGATTATAATTAAAGTTACGATTTCAAAAATCGATAATTTTAATTAAAACTACTGGTCAGATTGACTTGATATTTTAGCAGAACAATCGTGAAGCAATGGAATTTTGTTTGGCGAAGGAAAAAAAAAAGTTTCAAAATGTGCCCATAGATGGCGCTGTCTGGGTTCACATTGTCTGAAGATATGCAAATTACTAATACGTGACATGCGCACCGCAGACATAGCAACCATAAAAATGCAGAGCAGCAGCTCTTTGCCTGAATGCTTCATCATGACTCTGACTATGGAGGATCGCGCTCTGCTCTTGAAGCTTTTTTATAAGAACGATGACTGTGCACTTACAGCTATTAGGAAGTTTCGGACATTAAAATCCATAAAAAAAGGTCCAATAACAACAAATGGTCTGCAAAAAATGATTGCTAAATTCGAAGAGACCGGTTCATTTGACGTTAAACGGGGTAGAGGAAGGAAACCATTTTCAGCTGCGGCAGTGGAAGATGTGGCTACAGCATTACAGGAACATACTGACAGTGATGCTGGAATCAGCAGTGCAAGGGGGATTGGCCGAATGCTGGATATGCCGAACAGCACAGTGCGTAAAGTCCTACGGAACGTCTTACGCTGTTATCCGTAAAAGATAACTCATGTGCAGGTGTTGCTACCTGCTGACCTGGAAGCACGTCAATCTTTTGCACTACAATTTCTTGCCTGGATGGAAGTGGACAACGGATGGCCATGGAACATTCTGTGGTCTGACGAAGCCCACTTTCATTTGCAAGGTTCTGTAAATACGCAAAATTGCAGGATATGGGCGACCGAGAATCCGTCCCAGCTACAGCCATTACCTCTTCAGTCTGAAAAGGTCACTGTGTGGTGCGGAATAACGGCAGCGTTTATCGTCGGTCCATTTTTCTTCGAGGAGATCACACCTGCGGGTCCCGTTACCTGCACAGTTACTGGCAAGCGGTATGAAGCACTTTTGCGTAACCATGTTCTTCCGGCACTTCAACAGCGTCAGTTTGTGGATCGCATAATATTCATGCAAGATGGCGCTCCTCCGCACATTGCTACTACTGTGAAGCAGCTACTGAGTGATAATTTCGGAGATGATAGGATCATAAGCCGCCATTTTCCAACAGCGTGGCCGCCACGTTCCCCCGACTTAAACCCGTGTGATTTCTGGCTATGGGGGTACCTGAAGAATGTTGTTTATAGCGGGCGGATTCAGAATCTAGCTGACTTGAAGGCAAGCATCACACAACACCCATTGCATTAGTACAGATACCCTCCGATCTGTTGTGGAGCATGCCGTTTTGCGCTTCCAATTAGTAGCGGAACAAGGCGGAGGGCATATTGAGCAACTTATGCCTTAATAATCAGTAAGGTGTTTGTTCCATGAAGCTCTTTTTTTTTTCATTTTTTGTCATTATCGCTGTCGTCGCTGTAAACACGTAGTCTTGTCTTTTCGCTAATAAATTTTTAGTAAATCTCTGAACTCTATTTTTTTCCTTTTGGCAACATCATTCCTATGTTTAACCCTTTAACGGGCGGTGGTCACAAAAAAGGACACCCAATTTTAATTCTAAAACTGACAAACGGCACCAATAATATTTAATTAAAATTTTCCTTTCATTAAGAACCAGAAAATAAGCAAGTTTCTTTTTACTAATGGATTCGTTTGTAAATTCCGGTGTCAGTCTATTATTTCATCATTTTGCAAACAAATTTACACCGCGCCGGAAAGGGTTCAAGAATACCGTAATTTCCGGCGTATAATCCGCAGCTCAAAGAGTCGTTTTTCGACCCAGAAATATTATTTTATAAAATGTAACTTAAAAGATAGCTGTAAATATTTAACTACAATTATTGAATAAAATTTCTGGGTCGAAGAACGACTCTTTGAGCTGCGGATTATACGCCGGAAATTACGGTACATTTTTGGTCTTTCCCCTGACATTACCCTGACAACGCCATCTATCGGCACAATTTGGAACTATTTTTTTCCTTCGCCAAACAAAATTCCATTGCCTCACGATTGTTCTGCTAAAATATCAAGTCATTCTGACCAGTAGTTTTAAAATTATCGATTTTTGAAATCGTAACTTTAATTATAATCACCCGGTATATAACTTTGCCACCAGTATTATTAAATATTTTTTTTTCTTTTTTTTGCAGATTATAAGGTAAAAATTCATTATTTAAATTTACTGGTGTCAACACATCGCAAAATGTAGCATTTTTAGACCACGTGCTTGCCCTGCAAGGGGTTAAATGATGTTATGAAAACAAGCAGCTCACTAGTTAAATTGAAATATTTTGGATATATATAGACATTTTAGTGAATCAAAATTAAGATTTACAGTTGAATTCTTAGATTTGAAATAATCAGCAAGACAGAATTCTGTATTGTAGTTTTATCATTAAGATAAAATATTAGGAGTATAAAAATCTTCTATCTGTTGTACGAAAATGTTTTTTTAATATTTTTTAATATTTTCTAATATCCTCTGATAAAAACTTTTATGTATTTTCTTCTCATTAAAAAATTCTTGGAAGGTAATTAGAATTTAATGATCCTCTAACATGTCTTTCAATTTTACGGTACAAAATTTGTAGATGTCAGATTAAAAGAATTAAAAAAAGATACAAACGCTAACGAAGTTAATTAACACCATTTTCTTGAAATCTGGGTTAAAAAAATATTTCAATCAGATTAATTAACACTATAAATTTGATTTTGATGTTTTACAAGGTATTTTAATGTTTCCTTATAATTAAAAATATATAATAATTCTCGAAATAAAAATTAACGCAACTGAATTAAATCAAATTTATTTTACTAAGAATTAACACTCATATAATTGGCAAAATATCCAAGGCTTAAACATAACTTCCAACCAGAACGCCAGGATACCGTTTTTAACACTCTGCAACATACCGTAATTTCCGGTGTATAAGCCGTGGGTAAAATAAGTCTGTTTCAAACGAAAATTATTTTTAAAGAAATAAATTCAAATAAGTGCCAAGATGTAAGACGTTACATTTCACTAAAAACAATTTCCGATTCCAAACAGATTTATTTCAGCCGCGGCTTATACACCGGAAATTACGGTAGTTTAAAAATGTTTATGAATCTGTTTGTCTGTTGTCTGTCCGTGCTATAACTCGGATAAATGTACCCGGATTGTCATGCAATTGATATATGTTATTGAGGTTTACTATAGCCTATTCGGTATTGAAAATGAAGTGTGTCACACGTATAGTGTCTTTACAGCAGGGCTGACACTGGCGACTATTTTTTAGTTCATCTCGCACCATTTTCTCAAAACAAAATTTTTTCACATACAATTTGACATGTACAAGAGAAATATAATACAAAATTAATTTTTTTAACCCTTTCAGAGGCAAGCAATTTTGTTCCTGTAACGTCGAATTCACACCGATATTTACGAAAAAATTTTGTTCAAAACAAGGAAAAGCAATTTTTCAACTTATTCAGTCAAAGTTTAAAAAGTAAAATTTAATTAAAAATTTCTGGTTCAAATTGGATTAAAATTAGGCGGTATATAATATAACAATATGGGGTAAAATTACGGGATAAAAGTACGGTGTATATAATATATACCATCGCCCCTCAAAGGGTTAAAACAGTGGTGCGAATTAGAACATAAAAATAGTCGCGGTAATAGTGCCAGTGTCAGACCTGTTACACAGAAACTCAAAGAAATTCCGTTACATTACGGTGTAAGCGGAAAAATGATTTGCGGTTTGTTTTAATGATATTAAACTATTTGAAACATATTGAAATTGATGTATATCACTGAGGTGCACTACGTGTAGACGTGTATATAGTACTTATTCTGTGTATAATATTTATTGTTCATTTACAGGGACACACAAAATAATTCGGTTAATGTACTGTATGTTAATAATTGCTGAAATGTGTTGTGAGTTGTGGTACACGTTTTTAAATTTAACTAATTTTTTGCCTATTACTTGGTATGTATAATTTCTATAGATCATATACAGTGCAGCCCAAAAGATCTCGGGTACCTTTCCATTTATTGACGTAAATTGCTATGCATTTCATAACTGATCTAAATTTTATCATTCTATGTAGTTTACATACTATATACAAATCTATAGATCATATAGAGGGCTACGAAAAAGAATTTGGATATTTTTCGGAATATTGTTGGTATTTCCTGAAATTGGGTTTTTAAATGTGTTATGCGTTTTCGAAATCGTTTACTCAGACATGGGCGGGGCTAGTTGATCTTTAGCCTTTTTGAATTACATAAAATCAGTTCGACAGAGGGAGTGAGGCTGGTTTCCTTACGTGTAGTGTTGCTGACAATGTACAATCTAAGATGGATTGGAGTGATGTGCCGCGGGCTCCACATGTGGAGCGGGAGGATAGGGATTTGCCAAACTTATGCAGGTAGTGAGGAAATGGGCTATGGTTAGATTCGAAGATGTACAGGTTTCTGTAGTGTAGTAGGAAATTTTCTTCTACTTTCGGACGGAGCGAGTAGGTATACCTTCCTGTGAGTTCCAGATCCCAGAGTTGTTGCCATTTTTTAAGTAGTTGAATTTTCTGTGAGCGTTTTAGGTGTGATGGAGGAAGAGGTACGAATTTCTTTATTGTCGTTGTTGATGGTTTTGTGGCTTGTTTTGCTAACTCGTCTGCCCTTCCATTTCCTCTAACACCAGTGTGGCTCTTGACCCAGTTGTAATATATTGATTTTTGAGTTTTTTGTAAGTGCGAGATGATTTGTGAGACTATTGTTGTTTTGGTGGAGATGTTTTCCAGCGCCATGAGACCCGTAATACTGTCTGTATGTATAGCAAACGTTTGGGGCGAAGTGGATGAGGCCCATGTTACCGCGTCTTGGATTGCAAGGAGTTCTGCGTGAAATATTGTATTTTCTTGGTTTATTTGTGTTTGGTGAGTTTTTATGATGTTGTCATCTTTATAGGCACAGAAAGCGTACGCTGTTCCCTAATCTGTTTTTGACCCGTCTGTGTAGATGTTGATTTCTGGTGGTGTTTTTGCTTCTGCTAGGGCTTTGTAATAAGTTATCGCGGTGTTTATGTGACATTTTATCGATTTTGGTTGGTAAATGTCTGGACTGTTGTTTTCCACTGGTACTCCTAGGCGTAGGACCTTGCCTAGTGCTGCTGTTTGTTCTGTTTTTAAATAGATTGGAGGAATGCCTGTTAATACGCAGAGTGCTGCTGTGGAGGTTCTTATGTAGGCACCTGAAATCATGAGGAGACATTGTGCCTGTATTGATGATAGAATTCTTAGGCTGTGGGCGCTTTGGAGCTTTTCATACCACACTGCTGCTGCGTAGGTGATTTTTTTTCAAGTATGATGTTGTACCAGGTTTTTAGGATGGTTTTTGAGACTCCTCCTGATGAGGATGCGAATTTTAGGAGATTTTGGACTATTATTGTTATTTCTATTCTTTTGGTTCTGAGATGTGGGAGGAATGAAATAGTCGAATCTAGTGTTATACCCAGATATGAGATTGTATTTTCTGATTTTATGGTGATTGCGTCTGTTTTATATATCGGAGCCCTTTTGAGATATTTGGGTCTTCTTAGATTTAGCGTTTTACATTTTGTGTAGGATATTTGCATCTGGAACATGGTGATCCATTCACTTACTATTTGTAGGGCAATACGTCCCATTTCTTCTATTTTCCGACGTGTGCTTCCATATAAAATTAGCAGGAGATGCAATTGATATATGTTATTGAGGTTTACTATAGCTTGTTTGGTATTGAAAATGAAGTGTGTCGAACGTATAGTGTCTTTACAGCAGGGCTGCCACTGGCGACTATTTTTTAATTCTATCGCGCACCACTTTCTCAAAACAAATTTTTTTCACATACAACTTGACAACATGTACAAAAGAAATAACTACAAAATTAATTTCTTTTAGAATAGTGGTGCGAATTAGAAAATAAAAATAGTCGCCAGTGGCAGACCTGTTACAGAGACACTCAAATAAATTCCGTTACATTACGGTCTAAGGGGAAAAATGATTTGCGGTTGACATATTGAAATTGATGTATATCACTGAGGTGCACTACAAGAGACGTGTATATAGTACTTATTGTGTGTATAGTATTTATTATTCATTTACAGGGACACACAAAATAATTCGGTTAATGTACTGTATGTTAATAATTGCTGAAATGTGTTGTGAGTTGTGGTACACGTTTTTAAATTTAACTAATTTTTTTGCCTATTACTTGGTATGTATAATTTCTATAGATCATATACAGTGCAGCCCAAAAGATCTCGGGTACATTTCCGTTTATTGACGTAAATTACTATGCATTTCCTAACTGATCTAAATTTTATCATTCTATGTAGTTTACATACTATATACAAATCTATAGATCATATACAGGGCTACGAAAAAGAATTTGGATATTTTTCGGAATATTGTTGGTATTTCCTGAAATTGGGTTTTTAAATGTGTTATGCGTTTTCGAAATCGTTTACTCAGACATGGGTGGGGCTAGTTGATCTTTAGCCGAAATGTAGGCCTCTCCACACGGTTTTACTTTGACTTTGTTTACTCAGACATCATCATTCACCTTATTAAACGGTAAAAATTTCTAAAAGTATTCTGGAAGTGTTGGAATAATCAATGCTTTCATAATCAATGCTTGACGCGTGATTTTCTTGTTAACACTAGAATGACCAGCAGTAGTCAATTGAAACACGACCAAACGAATTCGAATTGCGTTTTCCAATTTGTTTACTCAGATATCATCTTTCGCACTATCAAACGGTAAAAAATTCTGAAAGTATTTTTGAAAGTATCGGAAAGTGTTTCATGATCAATGCTTGACGCATGCTTTTTCGTTCTTATTAACACTAGAATGACCAGCAGTAGTCAATTGAAACACGACCAAATGTATAAATGTCGGTTCGAATCAGAATAATTTTAACAAAATAAGTTAAAGATGTAGTACGGCGAATTAAGTTACATCAATGTGTTAGAAAGATAATTTAAAATAAAATTATAATCATAAAACTTCATTCAAGTTTCTGTAAAATTGTATTTTTTAGATTAAAATAATCTCTAATAATTTTTAATACTTTGAAGATTTATTACTATACTTGTTACTTATTAGCTAAAATATTACAATAAAAAGAAACAAACATCAAATCTTTAAAAGGTGACATTTGACGCCAGTAGAAACGTCTTAAACCCATATCACTCATCCTTACACAATGTTTGAAATGAATAATTACCAGAAATTTAACAATATAACTTACTTAGAAAAGACATGGCCGTAACAATCAGTATGCAGACACAGACTCTCTATACACCATGCAAACAGCCCCCACCCTTGCTTTCTTCATAACTCTAATTTCTCCTATTCTTCCCATATTTTATATTTCTATTTCTATACGAAAAAAGTGAAAAAAATGATTAAAAAATTATTTTTAAAATAAACAAAAACTATTCTGCTCTTCCTAACCTTTCTTTTGATGAGAAACTTTTTCCAGTGTTCGCACGCTTTTACCTAAACGTTTTAATCGAAAATTTCTATTTAATATTTAAATAGCAGAAATTGCAGACGCCTCGTTTAACCCCTTGAAGGGCACCGGTATATTATATATACCACTTAATTTTAATCCCAAAATGCCAGAATGACACCAGAATTTTATAATTAAATTTTGAATTTGTAAGGTACATGAGAAAAAGCTTTTACTTATTTTAAAATTAATTCGTCCTTGAATCCTGGTGTCAATCAATCATTTCAATATTTTAGCTACAAGAGTACTTTGCCCCTGAAGGGGTTAATTGCAAGATTTATAATACTTTCCTGCATTTAAATAAGACGAATAATTCTATTAAAAAATTGTGGTAAAAGCCTACTTGGACTTCCTACTAGCATGTTTTCATTTTCCAGAAGATATTTCCCAGCATTTACTGCTGATTACTTAATTTTTCCTTCTTTTTGCTATCTGCCATGAGCAGTTTGCTAATCTTTTATTTTTCTCCATTTGTCATGCACCGGGGATGTGTGGTTTAGACGATATGCGCCACGGACAAAATACCTTTGTAGTCCACAAGAAACATTTCATTACACACAGGGGTGCAAAAATCTATGCGCCAATGGGCCGATTCCCACAACTAGATTTTTAGAATTATTCGCCTAATAAGAATACTTATAAAATTTATGCAAAGTATACTAATAAAATTTGACGAAGAATGCTAATAAAATTTAATGGTGGGGACCAAACCATTGGCGCCTAGATTTTTGCAACCCTGATTACACACATTTTTGAATATTTTTTTTATTTTACTAGGAAAAAAATAAACACTGGGAGATTGAATTTAAACCCACAAGTAGAAAATACATATTTATTGGTTGACGATAAATTTATTAAGACTTCATCCTGCGTACAAGAAAAAAAGAGGCCTTTGGGAGCAAATGCCCCCAACATGTGACAGCTCCTGATATTTATAAAAAGATGTGCGTTTAAATATATTATATATCAATCTTAGCAATAGTTACTTCTAAAATAGTCCTAGGAAATGTTCGGATAAACACAAAATTATAATAATTCTCCGATGTCCCTGGTAGCGCATATGCGTCCGTTTTGCCAGTTGGGCTAGATTTTTTTATTCAGTTTGCTTGACTGCCAGAACTTTTTTTCAAAAATATTTCTTAATATACCCCTTATTTAACGACAGATTACATTAGATCAATACCAATGCTTAAAATAATGTTGTGGTAATCCAGCAACCAGAATTAACTTCCGCCCCCTCTCCTCAAACAACTGGGAACTCTTATGGCAGTACAAGGACATAGCGACTTTTAAAGATAATATTGAATTTATTTGTTCTTATATTGCATATTATAAAAGGATATTTTTTTTTATTAAACATCCAGAGTAACAACAATATTTTTAGTTGTTTAAATAAATACTGAAAACAAAAATAGTATAGCAGGATTCGTCCGATTTTACCACAATTTTTATTAGTATTTTTCTATTTAATATATAAATAGCAAAAATTGAGACGCACCGTTTAATTGAAGGATTTCTAATTCATTTCGGCATTTAAATAAGACTAAAAATTCTGGTAAAAACTATGGTAAAAGCTTTTCGAACCTTGCATTTGTCTAATTAATTATTAGCAATTTCCAATTAAATAAGGCAAAGTTTACTTTTCTGTAACTGTGTTGTTCAAAATCCATAATCCTTCGTACATTTGTAAAATGCCTGGAAAAATATCACAGATTTCATATATTTTATAATAAGAACTGCAAAACGTGAAAATTTCATTGTTTATGTTTTATAGTTAGACGTCTGATTTTGATGATTTTCTTAATATAGAAAATGTTTAAACATACATATATTTCTACATATAGCTGCTAACGTTTGCACGTTTTTACAAACAGTATTTTAAACATAAGAATATGCCTTATTTTATAGCCGAAACTTTACGATTAAATAAGTCAGATATATTTTTCTCTTCAAGCAAAATATAAGAAAAAATCGTAAAAGTTAGCAGCTATGATATGTATATAATCGATTGTATTAAATAAGTTTTAGAGTAAATAGGGAAAAAGTTTCGGGGAAATGTATTCCTTGAAATTAATAAAATTAAAAGGAAATATCATTTTTATATGAGATTATTTTACTGATTTCTATTAACCAAGTTATTTTTACAAAAACAACAAGCTAGCTATCATTATTAACTACAATTGCGTTCACATGAATCAATCGATTAAACATCTCTAGAGGATAATTGGTATTCTATTATATGTAAATTTGCTGTATAAGCAATGTGAGAATGATAATATATATTCATGAGTTAGATGTGCGATTATATTGAGTATTTCAAATAGTAATAACAGGGTAGTACATTTTTACCAGAAATTTGTATAGAATATTTCATGTTATTAATTCTGGGAAAATGCTATAGATTCTGTTATCAAACAAGGCGATTTAAGTATTATCGTAATTTCCGGCGTATAATCCGCAGCTCAAAGAGTTGTTTTTTTGACCCAGAAATATTATTTTATAAAATGTAACTTAAAAGATCGCTGTAAATATTTAACTACAATTATTGAATAAAATTTCTGGGTCGAAAAACGACTCTTTGAGCTGCGGATTATACGCCGGAAATTACAGTAAATAGAAATTGTATAATCGGAAAACGTGATGACCAGCACCTTAGACATTCCAGGAAGTATTTTCGAAATCTCGAAAATAGTCAAAATAATTTTTCTTGCACTACACCACCCTAAAGTAAACAGTTGTTTAGAAAAATATCATTATAAGTAGATGAAGAGCAACTATATACCATCTTCAACTTTGCTGTGCTGCTGTCAGATCTGTGTACCCCATGATGAGGCATTATATATTTCGGATTAATTAATTTTAAATTGATTTCTTTCATAATTTTAAATATCATCCACCAATTGAACGTCAAGTTTTTTTTTTATGTCAATATTTTTATTCGGACTTTGTTTAGTGATTAAAAGTGAGGTGCGCATTATGGAACAGATATTTCCAAAAACTTTGTGAAACCATATTTGCTTTCACCAAGTCACAAGAGAAGTAATGCAAATACCGTAATTTCGCGCGTATACACCGCTTCTCAAACAATTCGATTTCCTACCAGAATTTATTTTAAATAAAATGTGACTTATTTCTGCTTAGCACCTATTTGATTTCTTATTTTCAATAAAATTTCCGGTTTGAAAAAGACTTAACTAAGGCGCGGAGCATACGCGCGAAATTACAGTAAATAAGTAAGCCGCTAAATAAGAACATTATTATACTGCTGTGTTGTCGTTTTCATTAACAGAACTCCCGCAGATCCGTTTTTGTTGATATGAGTATTTCTGAAGAAAACTTTTCGTGCCAGGTTTTTGCGATATTTGAATCAAAAATAAAATCGAGGTTGATTTCTACAAAATTTGTTAGAAAAATCTAAGAAAAAAAAGACTTTTTTATGATATTCAAAAGACGGACAGAGTGGAAGACCTGCTTTTTAGGATAATGTATGATTTGAAGTTTCATGCAGGATTGCCAGTTTGGTCTTTAAAGAAAAATACCGTAATTTCCGGCGTATAATCCGCAGCTCAAAGAGTCGTTTTTCGACCCAGAAATTTTATTCAATAATTGTAGTTAAATATTTACAGCGATCTTTTAAGTTACATTTTATAAAATAATATTTCTGGGTCGAAAAACGACTCTTTGAGCTGCGGATTATACGCCGGAAATTACGGTAAGTAAACCCAAATTCATAATAGAAATTTGAAATAATACTTTTTTCTTCATTTAATCACAAAAGTTTCAAGATTAGGTTGTGCTTTCTTACACTTACACAACTTTTTTTTTTTTAATCGGTTGTACAAAGGGAAAAAGTAGCCAAATTAGGGGATTTTTTCCTTTAATGGTAACTTAGCTATTGTTTTAAGTTATTGGGTTTGGTGCGAAATTGGAAATCCGGCCAATCAAAAAATCGCCAAACATCGCTGCGTGAGTGTAACACAGTTGTTCCCAAAACTACTTAAACTATAAAATCTGCTCTCGAAATGTATGGTACGAATGCGGAATTTCTCAATTTAAAAAAAGACCAAACTGCAAACCTTGGTTTGATGTTAGAAAGCAGCGGTGAAGCTTGAATTTTTTTTTTACTTGAAGCAGACATTTAAAAAGTGGAACAATGTAAATGCTGTTATTTGACTTCTTAGTTTCAGAATAACGTTACATCCAGGTGATTGATGTATATGCAACTTAGAGAAACATAAGTGAGCTATTTAATAAGTTTGCGTAGTTACAATTTCTACTAATTACTACTAGTATAATATTTCCGGTGTTGAGAAGTATGTAATAAAAATTCTAATCTAAGAAACTTAGTGCCGGACTACATTTTGCGTGGAAAATTATCAAAGAGAAAATAAAGAAAAAATCCAAATACACACGTCTCGCAGGGAGAATGAAAAATCATGGAGGTAAACTTCCATCGCTAACTTTTAATAGAAATATCCGCCTTATTTAAACACCTCATTCCTACAGAATTCCTATCATAAATCAGATGACAATTTGTATTTGGTTTTCCTGGTCGGAGTTTGTCCCTGCGGTAAGCAGGACAAGGCTGAAGTCCCTAACAACTAATTTATTTTCCACTTCTACCTATAAACAGAATGTTTACCTTTCCATCTGATCTTTCTATTCTACAGTATAACTTCCTGAAATTTTAATTTGGTAAATTGGTAACCATACAAGAGTAAATACGGAAATTAAATTTCAGTTTTTTTTTCTTGGTGAGCAAAGATTTTTATAGAATGTTCTTTGACTTGATTTTCTGTCATTAAAATGCTACGTGGTGAGCATGATAAATGCGACATATTTTTTTCCGTTTTCCTTAATCAGAATAAACGGGAAAAAATCAGATAATAATCAAAATTTGATAAATACTGTTGTTTTTAATCCAAACAAATGTACTCATTATACATGAGTAAATATAGTAATTTATTCCATAGATTTTCTGAGCGGACTCTTATTAAAGAAGGGCATCTCAATCTTTTTACCT
The DNA here is from genome assembly GCA_963931845.1 of Maratus michaelseni. Lineage (NCBI taxonomy): Eukaryota > Metazoa > Arthropoda > Arachnida > Araneae > Salticidae > Maratus > Maratus michaelseni. Next base: position 221,489,562 of record OZ007595.1, read on the forward strand.
TAACCCTTTAATGGCAGAGTACTTCTGAAGCTAATATGTTGAAAAATTGAATGACACCACAATTTATGAACAATTTTTTGCAAATATTTAAGAGCTTTTCTTTGTGTAAATTATGACAAAAAAGTTTATTAAAAAAGTCTGGGGGCAATTTGGCAGTTTTCATTTAAAATTAAGTGTTCGTACCTAGCAAACACCACCCTTGAAAGGTTTAAATTCGTTTGCCACCAAAATGTTTTTTAAATTGGGTTACTTAACAGCAAAGTATATGCGACATTAGATTATTCTTTGCTAAAATAGTGGTATCATGTTGACCCGCGAGAAAGCGGTTGTGCACCCCTATGTTAAAGTGTTGAATCACCTGCCGTAATCTCCAGATTATAAGGCGCGGTTAAAATAAGTTTGTTTCAACCAGAAATTATATTTAAAAAATAAACTTAAATAAGTACCAAGTAGGTATCAATACTTCTGGTCGGAAACAGACTTACTTTAGACAAGGTTAATACGGCGGAAATTTGAGTAATCCTATCGGGTTGTCCGTTAAGTTCGTGCCGGTTCAGAAAATCAATTCGTACCGGAAATTCTATCCGTTAAATATTAGATATGGGAATCAATGCCTAATAATTAAATGATAGAAATTTCCGGTAACAATTAATTTTCCCAACTGGCACGAACTTTCCGGACAACCCAATAATTTTTTACATTATGGAAAGTGTCACTATATATTTCCTAGTTTATCTCTCTTATGGGTTTCGCAAAAATTATTTTCACTTTAGATTTCCTTATCTTTTGAACTTGCCGCATCAGCAGTTTTTTATTAATAAACAACTCACAGACTAAATATTTTTTGCAATTACTATTTCAAACGCACAACATGACTACATATCTTACGCTATAAATTTGAGTGTAGTAGAATACCCGTTATCGTATAGAGACGTTTAAACGGATTGATTCAGTTTAAGGGCATTGCAGTTAATAATATGATAGTCAGTTTCTAGCTTCAGGAAAATTTATAGCGCACTAGATTATGCTGTATCTTGCATACAAAATACATTAGTGTTTATTTTATTAACTTAGAGGAAAATCTTTGTCCGATCTTTACACTCACTTATTACAAACTTTATTTACTATATTATAATAAAATATATTTGAATACTTGCTAAATTAAAGTAATCAGCAAAATCCGAAGTGTTATCTGTCTTGATAACAGAAGATGATAATGATATGATTGTACTTGACAATATATTTTATCAAGAAACTTCTTACATAGAAAATATTTACTATACTGACTAGTTGAAATACGCAGTATGACCACATATTTAACTCATGAATATATATTATTTTTCATACAGTGCTTACGCATAAATTTGCATGTAAACAATTACCCGTTATAGTCTAGACATGTTTAAGTTGATCGTTCGATTTTGAGGGCATTGTAGTTAATAATATGATAACTAGTTTGTTTATCGGGTAAAATCCATCGCGTCTTTAGTGTATGATGCAAAAATAATGCATACAAATTACGCTTCATGCTTTTCTTGTTAACATCGATGAAAATATAGTTACTCAATCTTTTCATTTACTGACTTTATAAACTGTATTTCTTACAGTAGTTTAGTTTATATTTTAACAAGTGTTGTATTGCGGTGGGCAGCAAACACGAAATGGCATCTGTTTTGATAACATGACAATGATAATTCAAATTGAGATAATATTTTATTAAGTCTTCCAAAAATGTATTTATTCAAATATTATCATTTGAAATACACAATGTGACCTAATGTGTATCTGTTGAACATGCAAGGTGTCAATAAATTATTGTTGGGGTTTGCTTACTTTATAACACTTGATTTAAGAATATCAAGAAGAATATTAAATATTCGTTACGTACAACTTTAACAGCACAAACTAAGTTAAGTACCGTATATAGCCGTGTAGATGTCGATCCGTGTATGAGCCATGTATATGACTTTTCAGTGGAAAATTTTCTAAAATCAGAGACCCGTATACAAGCTGATGTTAAAAAGAGATTATGAAAGAATTCATCTAGCGAAAACGTAGCAATTCATTGTGCATAACTAATAGAAAACGAAGCCGGACGTTTGTCAAAATAGACCAATTAAGGACAGGCTCTGTTCGAAATGGAGTGAATCGATATCACCTGAGAATGCAAATGTGACAAATGCCGGTAATTTTAAAAATGTTGACATCATCACTATATCTGAATGTGTGAAAGAAACTTAACTTGAAATACCACAAAAATGATCGTCCCATCTTTCAAAAAATGTTGCACGAATAATCCGATGGATGGAACTGGCAATGATACAATTTTTGAATAAGATAGCTACGATGATGCTGATGAAGTAGATGCTGAAGACATTCATTCAAGGAAAGAAAGTGATTTTAAAAAGTTGTTTGGTAATCCAGGTAATGACTTGGATAATGAATGACTGTTGACATTTTCACTGTAAAAGAATGAGATATTAAATTATATTTTTGTTTATTTGTAAGTTTTTTTTTTAGTATTTATATTTAATCTTGTTTATTATAGAATATGTATTTGGAAATTTTCTTTGACTCGTGTATAAGCTTACCCGTCCACTTTGGAGTCAAGAAAATGTCCCAATATTTTTGGCTTAGACACGGAAATATGTGGTATTATCCGCCAATTTACGCGACAACCCTAGATGCTTCGCATTGTGGAAGGATGAGATGTCAGAATTTAAAATTGCGAGTACACAAAAGAAAGTACCGTAATTTCCGGCGTATAATCCGCAGCTCAAAGAGTCGTTTTTCGACCCAGAAATTTTATTCAATAATTGTAGTCAAATATTTACAGCGATCTTTTAAGTTACATTTTATAAAATAATATTTCTGGGTCGAAAAACGACTCTTTGAGCTGCGGATTATACGCCGGAAATTACGGTACCGTAATTTCGCGCGTATGCGCCGCACCTTAGTTAAGTCTTTTCCAAACCGGAAATTTTATTGAAAATAAGAAGTCAAATAAGTGCTGAGCAGAAGTAAGTCACATTTTATTTAAAATAAATTCTACTAGGAAATCGATTTGTCTGAGGTGCGGCGTATACGCGCGAAATTACCGTAATGTGTGTATTGTAGTTCTTCGGGAAAAAAAAAAACATCTGTCAGCACTACATACACTTTTTTGTCTACTTTTTGATAAAATTGATAAACCTTTATTAATAATTATTATTTGATTATAATCGTTATTTGATTAATGACGTTTTGTTTTACAAATGTGTTTGTGATATTAAAAAAACTTTGTGCGTTGTACTTTACGAATATGTAATAATATTTTTCGTCATGTTATTAAATCAAAGTAATCAGGTAAGGAAACCCCTAGATTAATCTATGAACACTCTGCATAATATTAGAATAAAAAACGTCGGAGACTGTGCAGATCAGCGTTGAGAGTATGGCTCGCCTTGTATCCAAAATATTTTCCAGAATTTTTAAATATTAATGTCTTGGTATTTAATCACGGAATGTCTTTTATTAAATTAAAAGAAATATTTTTGAAAATTCTGTTAAAAATTTTCAATACATATTACTAAATTGGCAACACAGATCAGCACACACTCCGAACTATTTTATCCTACTGATATTATTGCTTTCACAATGCGTATGCTATAAATGTGCATGCTTGTAACATAATACTAGTTATTTTCTAAGTGTCTTTATGTTCGTAGAACAACATAAAAAATGTGAAATTTACTCATTTTTTGCGAATTGCCAAATTGGGACACATTAATTTCTTTTTTGGAAGATACTCTCTAAATGCCAGAAAATACCCAAGGAAATTACAACGAGATAAAACTTATACCCTCCAGAAGAAAAAGAAAAATTTCGAATTGATTTCGTATAATGCTATGGGTAATCTGTAGAAAAATGTCATGTATTGTATTATTGTGATTCATTTTCAGAAATGAATTCTTTAAAAAGATTTCATTTCGTTAAAAAACATTAAATTTGTATTAATTGTTTTGCCCGTTCGCATCAATTAGCAAGCTACAAATCGAAATATTTATGCAAGATTTACAAAACAAAAGCTAAGACGAAACTTTATAGAAGCCAAAATACGTTTACAAAATACAACCATAACAAAAATGCATTAGAATAATAAAAATAATGAATCCAATATAGTTAAAAATTACGCAATTTCTCAACAATTTTTCAAACAATCTCATTTCTTGTCGGAAAGAAAAATGCTGTTCTATTTCTATTATTTATGTTAAATAGTAAGAAAATGTTGTTTATTCAAAGCTCATTCATTTCTTTACTTTGCAAGACAAATTTCTGTGATCTCAGTGAACTTTACAAATGTTCTTTGACTAAAACAACAAAAATTAAAAATAATCGCTATTTACAAGTAGTTAATTGTCGTTTAGCAAGTAAAGCAATTACTGTCAAAATAGAAATATATGAAGTAATTTCGAACTGTGATAATTCTTTTCGGCATCAATGAATTTTCTCGTTGTATCCAAGGTTGCGGATATGAGGCCAGCTGCAAAAGTAGTCATTTCTGAATTTATAGACCCTGCCAATATATCTCGTGCTGACTCGTGCATAAGCTAGTAAAAATAGATTTACTGATTGGAACTGAAATGCTTTTCAGTATTGTAAAAAATGACACAATTAATATAAATGATTCATTAATTTAGAAAGGAAGTACGTATATTCGGATACATTGTTTCTGGAACTAAAAATAAGTGATAAAAACATAAGTTATTGTTGGTTTATTTCGCGATTAGATGAGTTAACCCCTTGGGGAGCACGCACGTGGTCTAAAAATGCTACATTTTGCGATGTTTTGACACCAGTAAATTTAAATAATGAATTTTTACCTTTTCAATCTGCAAAAAACTATAATAAATATTTTTATTTAATAATACTGGTGGCAAAGTTATATATTAAAAAGTGGTATACATTATATACCGGTGCTCCTCAAGGAGTTAAAAGAAAGTGTTAGAGGGTGTTGGGAAACAGAAAATCTCGTGTGTGAATTTCATTGTGATGATGTTTTATTAAGACTGATAACATTTTGCGTTTGATGTTTCCCTAAATATAGCTAGTGTTTAAATATAAACTAATCTACTGCAATAAATAAAGTATGCAGTCAGTCAGTGAAAATATTGGGTAAATGTATTCCTGAAATATAAGGGTACGCTCAAAACACAATTTTTTTGCAAATGGTGGGATTATTATTCGCAAATGAAAGCATGGTTCTGAATCGTAAGGACCCTGCGCACTATCTTAAAATTAAGTATTATCCAAGCATGAAATGTAACATTCCAGTAAAGTGATTACTCTATATTGAATGATAGAAATATCATTTTGGAAATTAAAAACTAGTTTTTCATTGGTAATTAAAACTTTGATAAATTTAGTGTATCAGCATTAATATGTATATCTAGCCGATAACGGGTATTAAATCACATACAAATTTATCGCCAAAGTCAGAGAACATTAATAGACGTATGTTCATCATGTGCTGAATTTGCGCTGATACCGCGTATTTTAAATATTAATTACTGTAAATTTTTGCTCTGTAAAACGCTTATCAACAAAAACATGTGAAATTTAATTATCCCTGTTAATTTAAATTCGAAAGACAGAAAACATCTCGTGTTTGCAGCTCTGAAATATAAACAGATCTACTGTGACAAATAAAGTTTGGAGTCAGTGAGTAAAAAGATTGTGCAGATGTAATTTTATGTTTATTATAGACAAGCAGATAACGCAAGATTTATGCAAGATTTTCACACACAAGATTTTTGTTTAATGCAATGTTTTTTCTTTTTTCTTTTTTTTTTCTTTTCCGAAACTACAAACTGATTTCAAATAGCCTTTATATTATAAAGTGCAATGCCCTTAAATTAATCTATCAGTTTCAACATCTGTAGGGAATAACGGGTATTCCATTATATGCAAATTTATAGCGCAAACATTGTAAAGGACAATAATATACATTCATGAGATAGACATGCGGCCATACCGTTTATTTCAAATATTAGCTGAAGTAAATGTTTAAGTTTCTCAATAAAATTGCATCATCTGTAAGAGCAAGTTGTTAAACTATACAAGAAATTTCTCAAAATATATTGCCAAGTTTAATTATCAACATCATGTTATGTTATCAAAATGCATAATTATAATCAAGGAAATGTAGAGAAATATTTATCTTGGTTTAGATCGAGAAAATTACTCTACTATCGACACTTTAATCTTATTCCTTACAAATAAAATCCTGAAGTTGAAAGGTAAAATTCTTCTCGCAAGAGACACTGAATTAATTTTGGTGTTTAGTGTTTAAGTAATTAGCTTAAATTAAAGAATTGAAAATATTAACATACTATTTCATTCCTAGCAATTCACATCATGTATTTCCGAATGGTAATACTAATAATTTGGTAAATAAGTAAAGAGTTTCCTAATAACATGCATTGCTATTATTATCATTATAATTATCAATCCTTCTACCCTATCTGGGTATACTTTCTCAAGATTTTTACGTATCGTGTTCATTGCCTTATCTAATCGGAAAAACTGGCCAGAAAATTTGCTAGAAAAAGTTACTAGAATTTACTGGTAAGAAAAATATTCAGTTTCAACAGTCCCGGATCATTAAATTTAAAAATCCTCAAACTACAGAAACAAGAACAAAAAATCATGTATCAGACATAGATTATGAAACACTTTCCAACACTATAAGAACATTAATAAAAACCATCATTTTCCCATATAATCAAATGTGATATCCAAATTTGCAATTTAAATGAAACGATTTTTACCCTAAAATCATAATGTTATGGAATTGTTTTGTGTATCTTTTCAAACGAAATATAAATGCTGCACACTTCATTTTTAATAGAGAACATTCTATAATGAATCTCATTAACATATCAAAATTACACGTCCATCCGAAAATATCCACGTGACTTACCGCAAAGAAAGACTAACGGAATTAAAAAACACTTTTTAACTACATTGGAATGTGTTAAAAAAGGCAGTTTTGTTTTCGGTGATGAAAATCTCCTCTATCAGAATTACTGTAATATATTTCCTTAAATAAAGTATCATAACAGGCACACATTTTTCATTAATTCTCAAACGTCTATTTTAAATTTATTAATACGATTTTTAGCACTTTCCAACATAGTTGAAAAGTGTTTATGAATTCGATTTTTCTGTCTGTCTGCCGTCTATCTGTCTGTCTGTCCGTGATCTGTCCCCACTATTCCCGTGACTTAGCGCAAAGAAAGACTAACGGAATTAATAAACACTTTTTAACTACATTGGAATGTGTTAAAAATGCAGTTTTGTTTTCGATGAAGAAAATTCCCTCTATCAGAATTACTGTAATATATTTCCTTAAATAAACTATCATAACTGGCACAAATTTTTCATTAATTCTCAAACGCCTATTTTAAATTTATTAATACGATTTTTAACACTTTCCAACATAGTTGAAAAGTGTTTATGAATTCGATTTTTCTGTCTGTCTGCCGTCTATCTGTCTGTCTGTCCGTTATCTGTCCTCACTATTCACGTGACTTAGCGCAAAGAAAGACTAACGGAATTAATAAACACTTTTTAACTACACTGGAATGTGTTAAAAAAGGCACTTTTGTTTTAGATGAAGAAAATCTCCTCTATCAGAAATACTCTAATATATTTCCTTAAATAAACTATCATAACTGACACAAATTTTTCATTAATTCTCAAACGTCTATTTTAAATTTATTAATACGATTTTTAGCACTTTCCAACATAGTTGAAAAGTGTTTATGAATTCGATTTTTCTGTCTGTCTGCCGTCTATCTGTCTGTCTGTCCGTGATCTGTCCCCACTATTCACGTGACTTAGCGCAAAGAAAGACTAACGGAATTAATAAACACTTTTTAACTACATTGGAATGTGTTAAAAAAGGCACTTTTGTTTTAGATGAAGAAAATCTCCTCTATCAGAAATACTCTAATATATTTCCTTAAATAAACTATCATAACTGACACAAATTTTTCATTAATTCTCAAACGTCTATTTTAAATTTATTAATACGATTTTTAGCACTTTCCAACATAGTTGAAAAGTTTTTATGAATTCGATTTTTCTGTCTGTCTGCCGTCTATCTGTCTGTCTGTCTGTGCTCTAACTCTGGTAAATATATACTATTGTCTTGCAGTTTATATATGTTATTGAGGTTTACTATGGCATGTACGGTATTGAAAATGAAGAGCGTAGCACTTATAGTTTTTGTACAGGGACACTCAAAAATTGCATTACGGTTTAAGGGTGAAAACCTTGTGTGGCTTATTTTAATGATTTATACAATTTGAAACATATTGAAATGGATATATACCACTGAGGTGCACTACAAGAGACTTACTATGGAATATGGTGGGCATAGCACTTGCCGTTCTTTTACAGGGTCACTCAAAACAATTTTGTTACATTAGGGGGCTATTGAGAAAATAGTTTGCGGTTTATTTTAAGAATGTTTCGCTATTTGAAACATATTGAAATTGATATATATATCATTGAAGTGTATTATAAGAGGCTTACTATAGAATAACGTGTGTATAGCATTCATCATTCAGTTACAGGGACACTCAAAAAAATTCAGTTTTGTCTGTTAACAATTAATTGCGGAAAATTGCGTTTTAAGTTGTTGAACGCGTTTCTAAATTTAACTCATTTTTGTCTTTTATTTGGTGTGTATAAGTCGTATAGATCATATGCAGTGCAGCACAAAAGTTCTCGAGTATATTTCCTTTTATTGACGGAAATTCCAGAACGGGAATTTAAAAATGTGCCACGCGTTTCCTAACTGAACTAAAATTAAGCATTCTGTGTAGTATATATACAAATCTAAAGATCATATACAGGGCTACACAAAATAACTTGGATATTTTTCGGAATATCGTTGGTAATTCCTGAAATTAAGATTCTAAATACCTTATTAAACCTTATACATATTAGCCTTTCACCTTATTAAACGCTAAAAATTTGTAAAATTATTCTGGATGAATTATTCTTGAAGCATGATTTTTTTTTTTGTTCTGTTTCTTCTTTTATTCTTTTTATTTTAAAAGCAATTCAATAAATCCCACTCAAATTTTATACGTTTTCACAGATAGGTTATTTAAATACACATGTTTGAGAATTCATAAAATATAATAGAAAAAAAGTATTTTTCTATGCAAAATCAGACTCTTTGCAGAAAAAAAAGATTACACTGGATTAGTTTCATACATTACGCAAAATATGTCAATGCACATCATTTCATAAGTGTGATAAGTAGTCTCATAATACACGAAAAATCAATCAGTTTCTATTCGACGCCGAATGTGATATTCCAGATATTATAAGCTTGAATAATCACGGGATCTAGTGAAGACAAATACGCGTTTTAATAATTGACTAGTCAGATATTGAAACTGACTGTGTGAAGCTAAATATATATTGTATACGCTTCTAGGTTATTGTATGCATTATATGAATGCATGTTAGTTATAAAACATTCAACACTATCCGTTACAGTTACAGTGTGTGACATCGCAGTCGTAAGTGCAACTTATTCACATGTAACAAGATAATTGGAGAATATCGAAACCTATTTTCATTTCTCATACCGCGGCATTCATATTATCTTAAAGTATATAATAGAAAGTGTTATATATTATCAGAGTAGAATATAGCGTAACTACAGGTATTATTAGACATAAGATTTTCAGTAATATTATATTTTTTAATTTAGTTTTGATGAATTTTTCTGTTATTTCAAACTAACACTGAACATATCAAGAATTTTTACTAAAGTTTTATAAAAATGTCTCACACCAAAATTTTTATTTAACACTATGTAGCTTTTCTATTTGGTAAATTGCTGTGTGATTTATATATTATTTATTTTCTGAAGAAATAATTTCTGGTTTGAATCGACGTATTTTCATTTGACACTGCTCCACTAACCGGCCGTTGATATGTTTAGTGCTAATATATCAGTAATCGCTGTTCATAATAGAAGTAATAATACTAAAAAATATATATGATATTACACATATATAATAATATTATTAATAATGCAATTTTTTCTGCATTACGATATATATATATATATATTATAAATGGTAAGAACACTGCTTCAACAAACCGCTACTTTTTTTCAAAATAATAATAATAATAATAATAAAATGTATGGACCGTATATACTCGCGTATACGTCGACTCCCAAATTCGGGATAAAAACAGTTTTAATATCAGTAATTCAGAATGATTTTTTACACCTTATTTAAATTAATTTAATTCTAAAATATTTAAGGCGCAAAAAAACATTCTGAGTTACTGGTATTAAATCTGATTTCCTTTCGAATTCGGGGCTCGACTTACACACGAGTATATACGGTATATAGCAGAAATTTGAAATGATGAGACAAAAACAAAAGAAAAAGTGATTCGTTTCTTCTCAATACTTGTTATTCCTAAACCTGTAAAAGGACTGGTATATATAATATGTATTTTTCCCGAAATGCGCGTCATTTTAATTTTTCTATTTTATGTTGCTCTATCAGATGTCGTCTTTTCTACTTATTTTACTGATGACACCTCTTATGTTTTCTATTTTTCATACAGTGTAAGAAACGTATTGTAATGATCAGGGTTTGATTAATCTGCGGGGAAAACTTCCACAAGTAAAATTAATACAATTGTTTGTGTTATTTTTCACAGAAATTCTGCATGAGTATGCCCTTTAAATAAGCTGAAATTTTCTATTTAAACTTACTGACGACACCTCTTATGTTTTCTATTTTTCATACAGTGTAATAAACGTATTGTAATGATCAGGGTTTGCTTAATCTGCGGAGAAAACTTCCACAAGTAAAATTAATACAATTGTTTGCGTTATTTTTTACAGAAATTCTGCACGAGTATGCCGTTTAAATAAGCTGAAATTTTCTATTTAAACTTACTGGTGGCACTATGCCCCACCAGTAATCAGGCCCATATCATTATAAAAATCCGATTATGGAAATATTAATATATTTTTACATATTGAGTTTCTCTGAATCCATTTTGTTATTTTTCCAATGATTCTATATATATATGTGCGTATTTATGCTTGTATATTAAAATTTTCTCACGATTTTGGATACAAAGTGATTTTTGGTGTGTTTTAGATGACGTCAAGATGCATGTGCGTGTGTGCGAGTGATCACGTTAGAACTCAAAGCATGATTTCGATTGAGCTCGCATTTGCCTAAATCAGAGTTGCCAAGTCTTCGGATTTTTGGACACCAGTATTTTAGTACAGAAAATGTTGTTTTATGTATTCAGAACATTCTGCGATTTAACCCTTTCCGGCAGAGACAAATTCTGTTCGTAAAATGAGAACTTACTGATTGACACCAGAATTTACAAACGACTTTTTTAGAAAATAAGAACTCCTTATTTTCAGCTTTCATTGTAAAAGCACAATTTTATTAAAATATTCTTGGTGCCGAATGCAAGTTTGGAATTAAAATTAGGTGTTCCCGGAGTGGGACCACTGTGCTGGAAAGGGTTAAAAGAACAACATTGTCTCTAAGATAATACTGGTATGCAAAAAGCCGGAGACTTGGCAAGTCTGGCCTAAATATATTACCAGTCAATGTCTTATGACAGTGACCTCTAATCCTTTTTGACAAAATCGTCCACAGGTTTGATATCTGAACCCTTTTTTGCCATTTTTAAACAATTCTGTGACGATAAACATTTTCTGATAAATCACAATTACCGTAATTTCCGGCGTATAAGCCGGAAGTTCTAGACAGCTCAAAGAGTCGTTTTTCGACCCAGAAATTTTATTCAATAATTGTAGTTAAATATTTACAGCGATCTTTTAAGTTACATTTTATAAAATAATATTTCTGGGTCGAAAAACGACTCTTTGAGCTGCGGCTTATACGCCGGAAATTACGGTAATTTATTTTCATTGCACACGTTCATCATATTTCGATACAGTAACTACATTTCACCAGAATGTGACTTAGTTTAGTAAAATATTTTGTTCTTATTTTTTTTAAAACTTATAATCCTTAATTTCATCACGAACGGAGTGATAACACTGGTCAATAACATTTTTGCTATTGTGGAAAATATAGGTGTTCTAGACAAATTCGAGGTATAGAAACTACCAATGTTTAAATTTGACATTATGAGACTGTTTTATACAACTGAAACATGAGCAATATTATTTGTTTCAAAGCAGATTCACAATCTGGATATGTTATTTTAGATTTATTTTTCTTTGAAAATCCGGATACCTTTGTCATCAGAAGTAATAGTTTGATAGGTTATTTTTCGGTTCACGCCATATCATGGGCACAGAAAAAGATATTGCTTTTCTTTTATCTCTTAACCACTGTGTTAGCCCAATATTGTATATATATATATATTGTACTCACCATTTACCTGGTCACCCACATTCACACCAAAGTAATAATGGTAAGCAGTTTTCACTTTTGAAGCAAGGTATTTACGTTGATCTCGAGGTGTAAATCGTCCACAGATATAACATACGTTTTCTGGATGGTTGATACAAGCCCGTTTACGTCTATTCATGGTAATCCTAAAATCATTTAACATGAATTTAGCATGATAATTAAATAAATTACAAGTAATCACTATAGTAGTTACGGTATAATGGTTAAAGGTAAAAAAACAGCAGGATGGCAATAACTTTACATATTGACGTGATAGGGATATTTGAGTTCAGATGTGGAATCAGCACACTCAAATTAGTCTAGAACACCAAAAGTATATAGCAAAAAATATTTTTTTGTTGTTGACCAATCTAATTTATTAAAAATTTGGTTATTATGAAAAAATGTTTAAGGTCTACCAAAAAAATTTAAACAAATACTAATGCATTTGTTCAGACGGGCTTGTTACTTCGTGGCCATCACTGCACAAAAGAGGAAGCATTTCAGAAGAATCAAGAGGGAGAAATGTCTCAAAAAATGCTATAGTGAGATTTCAGCCAGCATATTTTATGGCCATTGAATGTACAGTAGGGGTATTATTATCACCTGAATAGAATGCATTGATGGGTTAAACACAGGGATGAGAATTATCCGCTTTTGTGCATACCAGTATAAGCTTAGATAAATCTTTGTTCTTTTAAATCGCAAAATGTTCGATTAAAGAAATAAACATTTTCTGTAAGATTATACTGGTATGTAAAAAAGCGGAGAAATATCATCCCTCAAGTTAAACAGCAACTCGTTTTTACTTAACCCTTCTTTGCATGAGTTTTTCTTTTACCATTGTGTTTTTTATACATATATTAAATATTAGACACTAGAAATTTTAAGATAGATTTTTAACTTTGTTCAGCAACATAGTTCACGTTAAATTTACTCGATTAATATTTCTATATAAATATAGTGGTGGCGAAGAAGTTGATTTATTTAGTAAAAGTTAAATAAAAAATGATGAAAATTTACATCCCTATGCAATTACGGGTTAAGCTTAAATATAAAGTCGGGCTGCCAAATGAATAATCATATGCAGGATCTGTCCCTATTAACGTAAAAAAGACTGAGGACTTAAATCGCCTCAGTGACTATATTCCTGACGAATTTAAAATATTTTATGAAGAAATTTCTTCATGCTCAAACACTGAAGTTAAATAACTTGGTGATGAATTTAAAAAAAAGTAAATACTGTATAGTTTTCCATATCTCACATCACGTATCCATCAATGTATCTTAATATTTCTTCAATATATCATTTGTAAGTTTTTTAATACATATTCTATCTATTTTAAGACAAACAATCTTATATATTAAAAGGAAAAGGGATTTTCGTCAAATAAATTTTTCACACGAATTTGCCTCATTTGCGCATGCGTAAACTTAAATCTAGCACCTGATGAGTTTTAGAGCACACTCGAATGAAAAAAGGGTGGCCCAGTGGTGTAAGGCGCCCGTTTCTTCTCTGTTCCTAACATCGTGTCGGTTCGATCCCCGCTGTGGGCAGAATGTTTTTTTTTAATTATTGGCAATAATTCATTTTAATAATGCCATATTTAATTCAAGAGGAAAAGTTATATAATTTATGTTTGTTTTTTTATTCGAATACTTTATAATTAAAATTTATCACCCAAGAATTTTTGTTTTAATTACTCAATTTATATTTAAAATATTTAAATTAAAAGACCGTGCATCTAATTATCGATTATATAAATTGAAGTGGTCTACAATTTTTATTATACTTGGTATGACCATTATCAAGATGTCATATATGTAATAAGATAAGTATGGTATTATTTTTCGTAAAAAAGGAAAAATAAAAGGAAAAGGTCGTGTACCGTAATTTCCGGCGTATAATCCGCAGCTCCAAGAGTCATTTTTCGACCCAGAAATATTATTTTATAAAATGTAACTTAAAAGATCGCTGTAAATATTTAACTACAATTATTGAACAAAATTTCTGGGTCGAAAAACGACTCTTTGAGCTGCGGATTATACGCCGGAAATTACGGTAGTTTAAAAAATAAAAAATAAATCAGAAATACTAAATATTGTTATTTTTTCAAAATATTGGGACTGTGGTAAATAAAATTTAACAATCAACAATATTTTTTAAATTACTACTTATTTTATATTATAAATATTTAAATTAAAAGATTTTGCATGTAGTTAGCGAATAAATAAAGTGATATAAACTTTTATCTATATATTGTACGACAATTATCAACAGATATATTTGAATAACTAAGAAAAGTATATTATTATTTTTTTTAATAGAAAAGAAGAGAAAAAAAGAAAGACACAAAAATATTCATATAAGAATTATAAAGAAATCATCTTGATATCCATGGTTTATCTGGGTGTTAGAGTCAGGCAGATAAAAATAATTAATGAAAAATTTTAAAGGCCGCGTAATTAAAAAAAATATAGAAAATACTAAATATTGATATATATATATATTTTAATTTTTGAGACTGTAGTAAGTAAAAATAAATCATTCATTTAATATTTTTAGTTAAATTCTTTCTAATTTAATTCGAGTATAATAAGATGTAAATTACAAGCTTAAAATTATTTCACTTCATTAGTTGAGTAGCCTGGACTGACAACACAATCTATCGTTTTATATCTATAGAAATTGCTTACACAATATAATAATTCATAAAATGTTCAATATTTAATTAATTTAAAAGCACCTAATTAAAAATAAAAGTATATTTCTAAAGGAGCTTTCAAGTTATTTACCGTCAAATTTTGACGGGTATCAGCTAGTCTTTTTTACATAAATTATCCTCAAATTATTATAGGGGGGGGGGGGCACTTGTCCCAAGTTTTATTTTTTATTGCATCATTTTTAGATCATAAAGAAATTTCAACAATGTCAATTAATGCTAACTCATATTTTTTGTAACTTAAGGTAGACACTTAAAAAAAAGTACCTTTATATTTTTCAGAAAAAAGTTTTTTGCGTCTCCTGAAAAGTTCAGTTTTAGGACAACTGTCTTTTCTAGAATGATTGACTCAATTATATTTCGTCATCAAAGATATAAGGAGCACGATTGTATGATACATGAAACTAATAGACCCAAATAACTAATATTTCAAAAACGGGCATTACGAACGAAAAATCTTCCATTTTTCATGAATGATTGTTTTATTATGCAGTCTAATCAATATATTTATTTTATGTTCTTAAATACAACTGTCGGTGTAGTTAAGATAAAGAACTTTCTTTTGATGGCTGTACTGATAAAGAATTACATGATTAATATTTTGAGAAAACTATCGTGTGTCATACATATTTTAAGTGCAATTTCTGCCAAACATGTGTTCCTTTTAGTAATTTGAAGACTGTATGACTTAAAATAAATGAAGTTTTATGTATTACAATATTTTCCTTAAAGGATAGATGAGGAGGATAAAGGATAAAAGTTATTTTGTCAATTTGAATTCTACATTTGAAAAGGTAGGTCGTGATTTATCTTTGAAAAAATATGTTTTTTTTGTTTTGTTTTTTTTTCTTCCATTTTAAATATTTATCAATTAAAATTTGCAAATTTTGGAAAATCGTTTACTCACTAGTTCAATAAAGCGGGTAATAACCAATTTATATGTCAACATTATAGCTAGAAAGAGCAAAAATAAAAGGCAAATTTGAAAAAAATTATTCCAAATAACTTCTATTTCTTAAGCGCCCTATAATAATAAATCCAGACATCACCCTTATTTATTTTGTATGAATGTTTTATTATACTGTGAAACCGAAAACAAGTTTAAGTATTTTTTATTCTTAAACATAAACAAAATCCTTCCTAATTCCTTTTGAGTGATTGTTTAATTATGCAGTGTAACCGAAAATATTTATTTTATGTTCCTAAATAAGAAAATCGCCATAATAGAGATAAAGCATTTTCTTTCAATGTCTTTAACCCTTTGAGGGGCGGTAGTATATATTATATACCACCTAATTTTAATCCGATTCAAACCAGAAACTTTTAATTAAATTTTACTTTTTTAACTTTGACGAGAAAATCTTGAAAAATTGCTTATTCTTATTTTGAACTAAATTCTTTCCTAAATTCCGGTGGGAATTCAACGTTACTGGAGCACGAGTGCTTGCCCCTGAAAGGGTTAGCGATAAAGAATATCAAGATTGATACTTGGAGAAAATGAATCGTATGTCTCAAAACATTATTAGGGCAATTTCTGTCAAACGCCTGTTCCTTTTACTGAATTCATGAATAGGTAGGTATCTTAAAATTAATTTTACGTTTTTCACATTACAGTATTTTCATTAAAGGATATGTTAAGCTCTTCATTTCTACATTTGTTTTCTATATTTAAAAAAACTAAGTAGGTATTTACACTGATGTCCAGAAATTAAGGGGCAGTGACCAATATCAGACGTTTCGTCGAATATCTTCTGAAACTCGTAAGGAAATGTCCGAAATACCCTTGAACTTTGAGAATGTAAAGAACATGTTTGACTTCGTGTTTTTCAGTTAAGATTTTGTCGCGAGGACAATGAGGGGGGGATAAAAATTTTAATAATAAAAGAATATTTTTGATCACTCAACTAACAGAAAATGCTAAAAATGGCCTATCACTGTCGCAAATGACTATGTAGGTCCTGTTCAACATTTGTGTGCATTTGTGTAAGCAGAGCACGTATATTCGTGAAGGTGTTAACGTATTTGGGAAAAAAAATCGAAAGGTTTTTTTATATAGCATGCAGACTTTTGAACCAAATTTAACACCGCTTTCCAAAAATTAGACAAAAAAGTATTGAATTAGTATATTGCAATTAAAATATTAATATGTTGAATATTTGATGAGATATGGGTATTTGTATGAAATAAATTTTAACTGCGCATGCGCGAACTACACCAAAGATTTTTGTCATGATTTGATAGTCAATACTGTAGGGCAACTCATATAAAAAGACCAGTGAATTATCGGGAAAACTCAAAAAGTTAAAGCAATAATTGATAAATTGAGGAGGAAATCCCATATAATCCTGTGGGATTTTGAAATAAAACTATCAAGTTTGTAAAAATGTTTACTGATTACCAGAACATTTTTATCACTATATCTATATAGCTTCATCAAACATACACAACAATATGATTAAAAATAAATTAAACACTACTGACCTTAAATAACATATTTCTTTAAATTATCTTATATATAAACGAAAAATCCATACTTATTTCTTTTTTATTAAACATTGTGTGATATGTTCCGCAGTGGCGCGGACGGTTAAGCACGGTTCCCGTAAGATCACCGAAAGCGAAGCAGCATCGACCAAGGTCGGTGCTTGGGAGGGTGACAACCTCTCTCGACTGCCGCTGCTATGGGTTGTGGGGCCCTGTACGTTAATGGGAGCTGGTGCACATAAAATCTGTTCGTCGCTCCAGTGTCCTCCACGTTTAGAATAAGCGTTACCTCTGGGGTGCCAATCCAGGTTCAGGTCTTTTTCTGGAATTGGTTCAAAATTAGGAGACCATCTCTAAAAGTCCAGCCTCTCTTGAGGCTCTGGCACTTCTTCTTTCAGAGAAGTGTCTTGGCACTTTCTCTGATACGCCAACAACAGCAACATTGCAAAAAAAATACGTTTTTCATTACTTTTAAAAATGAGCTGATTCTCACCACAAAATTTTATTCTTCACCAGCGTTGCCACTTTGGCATCCTTTTTCATTCAGAAATTCCTAATCCTTACAAGAAATTTCAAACAGAAAATTTTGCTGTATTAATGAGAGACATTTCGTATTTACTTACAGTCAACAATTATTTCTCAAAATTTCCGGTGTAAATTCGGCAACTCTGATTAAAAAAATGGCCTAAGGGGCAACTCTGTTGATAACAGAAATTTTATTAGTATTTATTCTTGTCGAAAAATTCTAATAAAATTTAGTGGTGACAATTGGCCCATTTTAAAAAGTAATGAAAAATGCACTTTTTCACATTCGATAGTTTGACATGGTAGCGACGATACATTTTTACTTTATAATTATATATATTTTTACTCACCGCGACTCACAGAGCTACCAGCAATTTTGCATGGTAATCTTCAGATTGATTATGGTAAAGCTAACACTAGGAAACTGTTAATATATCTACGGTTCGCAGCAGATTTGTTGGAAAGCCCTGTTTCACATACTTAATCCGCCAACGCCCATTATCACCTCTAGGTGACTCGTCTTTAAAAGGACCTCTAGGCTTATGTTTAAGTGAATTTGTACCTTGGTGCCTTTATTGGGATCTAAGAAGAGTTTACATAATCAGAAAAAATACCCATATCTTTCGAATTTTTCGATATGATACTACAAAATTTCGTACTTCCTCGAAACAAGCAAGGGCATGCATTCGTCTTCTTTTTTTGGTGAAAAATGTAAAAAAAAACAGTAAGTCTCGTAAATTCTTTTTGGCCTGAAAGTAAAAGTTAACCAAATGTTGAACTGATATTTGTAAGATTTTGAATGTTTGATTATTTTTTTCTCTGTGGTGCGATCTTCAATTTGTGTGTCACTTACTTGATAATATGTACTTATTGAAAAAAGTGTGTTTTTTATTTCACCTCTTTAGTGAAAACAATACAATAAAACCTATAAATATGAAAAATATTATAAATGTACTTTTGAGCTTTTGAAAGTTTAAAAAAATGTCAGCATAGTTACGATAAAGCTTTTTCTTTCACTATCTTTAACAATGAAGAATCTCATGACTGATCCTTAGAGAAAATAAAACATATGTCTGAACATATCATAAGTGCAATTACTGTCAAACATTTGTTCCTTTTAGGAATATCATGAATGGTTGTCTTAAAATATATGAAGTTTATATGGTATAGTTTTTTATTTTAAAAGAGAAATTAATTTATCATTTCATCATTTTGTGTTCCATGTTTAAAATCAAGGTGCTGATGTATTTTTAGATACTAATAGTTGTTTTGTTTTTATTTTTAATGGCTCTGAATTGTAATTTTGAAGTTTTGTGATATTGTTTACGCATTACATGAAGAATACGGACTTTGAAAAATTGTGTAATGTTTAACTTTACTTGATTCATTATTTTCTATTATTCTAATGCATTTTCGTTTGAGGTTGTATTTTGTAAACGTATTTGGACTTCTATGAAGTTTCTGTTTTGCACTATTTCGGTTTGTGGCATGCGAATAGATGCGACCGGGCAAAACAATTAATACAAATTTTACGTTTTTGAACAAAATGAAATCTTTGTAAAGAGTTCATGTGTAAAAATGAATCACAATAATACAATGCAGGTTTCGATTTTATGTCACCGGAATTTCCTTTCTTCGCATTTGACAATAGAGTAGTTATATAACTCATTTGCAATACAGTATTTAAAGTTTCCCAATTTTGCAATTCGGAAGAAATTAGGTATTTCATATTTCCAACAATTTAAACACACTTAGAAGATAACGAGTGTTCTGTTACAAGCATGCAAAGTATAGCATAAGAATTGTGAGAAGAATAATATCAGTAGGATGAAATAGTTCGTGCTGATCAGTATTGTAAATTTAGATACATTTATTCAAAATAACTACCAGAAATTTCGATTTTTTTAAAAATTTAATAATAGACATTCTGTAATTAAATAATGAAATTTTAGTATTGAAAAAATCTGGTAAATGTTTTGAATACAAGACGCATCAAATTGACGACGCTGGTTAGCACAGTCTAGAAAATTCTTTTGATCCTAATAGTACAGAATGTGTTCATACATTATCATCGGTGTTTCCTAACCTCATAACTTTTGATTTAACCCTTTTCGCTACTAAAACTCCCAAAACGCCCGACCAAGCAAAATACTGCGAAACCCCCTTAGTGCCTGAGAAAACAGGTGTGTCGTCTTCTTCTCTAGGAGAAATGCATGTTTTGTCGCAGAGTAAGGGGCGGGGGGGGGGGTATCAAAATCAACGGAATGGGAGCCTTCTGTAATAGAGTGACCTTACCTACAGTGCCTAGAAGTATACCTTACAGGTCGATTCACCGCTGACCTGCAACTCGCCATTCAACTCTCACTTGAGTAACTTCAGGTTAGCAAATCTAACCGGCAGTTAATATTTGGAATTCTTCGATAACTTTACTGCCCCGGTTAGTCAACCTTCAGTTACTGAACCTAAAGTTGAAACGGACATAGCTGATTGGCTAAAGTGATCACGTGATTAATCACGTGAGCACTTTTCGCCTAGCCGCTTTTTACTTCCAGTTCCCGCGCTTACGATCAAGTTTTTAGGGATTATTTTGACAGTGCGCCATTAAATTTGTTTCTTATTCAAAACATGGATACCAGCAAATTAAAAGCACCGCGAGTTCTATTTAACGCAATGGAGATTCAACTTCTTATGGAGTTGATTCGTAAAAAACTCCCTATAATTGAGTGCAAGGAAACTAATAAAGTTTCCTCGCAAAGGAAAAATGAGGCGTTTGAAGAAATAGCCAAAGTATTCAACGCCCATGTTGGAGTATCTGTGCGTACAGCGAAGCAGCTGCGGCAAAAGTATGAAAATATCAAAAAAGATGCTAGTAAACTGGCTGCATTACAGAGAATAGAAACAAGAAAAACAGGAGGAGGTACTGTTGTGGTAGATAGTTTCGAAAATCTAGAGGAAACTGTGCTATCTATGGGAGTTATCACCAAACCACTAACAACACGCTTTGATTGTGACACCAGTTACCTGGATTACTCCATAGACCAAGGTAAGCAAATTTAATACTTTCACACATTTTAAAGACATTTAACACTGATTACTATCAATATACATATATTTTTTTCAATCTATTTAAGAAATCTCTCATTTTATTTTAGATACCAGCAATGTCAACGACAGTTCCCTTTACGATGAAGTAAGTGAAAATTGTAAACCTAGATTTTACTCATAAACAATTTTATTCATAACTTTTGCACTTAACAAAGCTAGTATTGATCAAGTTTTTTTTTTAATGAAAAGATTATGTAAATGAAACTAATTCTGTACTCAATGTAATTCAACAAATCATTTTCAAACATTTCAGGCAATTGTAGTTTGAATTATTATGTTAATCCTTCACTGTTGCGATAGAAATTGTTGTATTACTTCTGTGAGCGGTCTCTTGAGATCACGTGATTGAAAGATGGCTTGATTAACTAATTTGATACTCTGTTAAGAGAGGTTCCCCTTTCGCAGATACCTGCTTTCTTATTGTGTTGCTGAGAAAAGCTAGGCGGAAAAAAGGGAAAGAAAAGAACTCTCAGCATATTTTAGCGTTCAGACGCTTGTCGTATTTTGGAATGCTATTGGGTTTTTAGACTTCAGTATTCAAAGGGTTAAGAACATAACGAAAAACATTATTAATTATTTGTAAAGTTCAACGCAAAAGGTTTTTTAATAATATAAACACAGTGACATATATATAAAGTTGCAAATCAAAACGTTATTAATCAAATAACGATTATAATCAATTAACCTCCTGAGTCCTGGGTACCCAAATGGGTACCTAGATTCTTTTGCTCATAAAAACTAAAATGATTGATATTCTTACATTTTAACTTCACTTCTATAGAGTTGAATGTTTTTGCTTTAAAATGAAACCTATAAATGGCAACACCGATGTCGATTTCTTTATAAAATAAACGTTATTTTAACCTGAGTTTGCAAAATGCTTTCGAAACAGTGCATCCAAAAAATTAAGTAATTTTCACAATTCTTTAACTTAAAAACTTTATAATAAAAAAATTTAAGAATTTGCAGACTATTCACTTATTTAAAGCTGCTATTTTTTTTATTGTGTAATTTTAGGTTATTGATAATTAAATTGATATTTTGTGGGGGGGCTAGTAATTTTATGTTCATATTTGTGAACCTAAATTACAAGCCCCCTAAAACAATAAATTTGAAAAAAAATATTTTTTGTCATCTATGAGGTCATTTTGTTTGTTTAAAAGCTAAGAATGAGTATTTGTATTATTATTTTAACTTGGGGTCTTAAGAGGTTAAGAATTAATATTAAAATTTTATTAACTTTATCAAAAAGTAAACAAAAAGGATACGTAGAGGTGACGGATTTTGTTTCGAAGAGCTACATTGCTTTCCCTTACGACGCATACGCCATTTTGAATTCTTATGTCTCAGCCTTCCACAATGCGACACCGCTATAGTTAATGACACCTTGAGTGTTCAGCAGTTAGATATTAGGTCATAATGTGTATTTCAAATGATAATATTCGAGTAAATACTGTTTTGGAAGACTTAATATTTTCTCAATTTAAATTATCAGAATCATGTTATAAAAACAGATGACATTTCGTGTTTGCTGCTTACCGTAATACAACACTTGTTAGAATATATATAAACTAAACTATTGTAACAAATAAAGTTTGATGTCAGTAAATGAAAAGATTGAGTAAATAAATATATTGTTCGACGTTAACAAGAAAAGTAGGAAGTATAATTTGTACGTATTATTTTTGCGTCATGCCTTAATAACGCGATGGATTTTCTCGATAAAAAAATAGTTATCATGTTATTAACTACATTCAACAGTTAGATATGATATGAGGCCATAATATGTATTTCAAATTATAATTACAGTAAATACTTATTTTGGAAGAAGTTTCTTAATAAAATATTTTCTAAATTTTAATTATCATAATCATGTTATTAAAACAGATGACATTTTGTGCTTGCTGCTTACCTCAATGTAACACTTGCTAGGACATTAACTTAACTATTCTAAGAAATAAAGTTTACAAAGTAAGTAAATAAAAAGATTGAGTAATTATAATCTTTGATGTTAACACGAAAAATAGGATGTATGATTTGTATGCATTATTTTTGCAGCATACCTTAATAATGCGATGCACGTTCCCGAGAAACAAACTAGTTATGATGCTATCAACTGCAATGTCCTCAAAAGCAAACGCTCAGCTTAAATGTCTATAAACGATAACGGGTAATTTTTTTATGGTACGTAAGCATTGTATGAAAAATAATATATATTCATGAGTTAGATATGTGGTCATACTGCGTATTCCGAAGCTAACGGAAAAGAAAGGCTACCGCGGTGCTTTATTCCTCTTTTTTTTTACAGACGGCGGGAGTCACGTGATGCTCGAATGCACCAATGAAGGTGCACGAAAAGAGCATCACGTCACTCTAGCGGTCTGTAAAAAAGGATAAGTGGAATGTACCGCGGTAGCCTGTCTTTTTCGTTAGCCTCGGCGTATTCCAAATAATAATTATACTAAATATTTACTCTGTAGAAAATTTCTTAATACAATATACAGAGGTGCCAAGCTCTCACTAATCTTCCGTAATATGTGGATTAATTTGATCCAGTTTAACAATGTTTCCAACCAGAAAAATTGTTTCACGGATCCTTATTTAGTTCATTTCCGATATCTACATGGGACATATTTCCTGTCATTTGATTAAAAAAGAAATTGGTGCGAAACGTATTAAACCTGGGTTACATTAGCCCACATAATACGGAAGTTTAGTGAGAGCTTGGCAACTCTGAATTTATTGTCAAGTTCAATCATATCAATATCATGTTCTGTTATAAAGACAGATAACACTTCGGATTTGCTGTTTACTTAAATTTAGCAAGTATTCAAATATAGATTATTACACTGCAATAAATAAACTTTGGAATCGGTGAGTGCAATGACCAGGTAAAAATATTCCTCTAAGTTAATAAAATATACATTAATGTATTTTGTATGCAAGATACAGCATGAATAACGCTATAAATTTCCCCAAAACTAGAAACTGACTATCATATTATTAACTGCAATGCCCTTAAACGGAATCAATCCGTTTAAACATCTCTATAAGATAACGGGTATTCTACTGTAAGCAAGTTTATAGCGGAAGCATTATCAGAATAGTACACAATCCTGAGTTAGATATGTAATTATGCTGTGCATTTGAAATAGTAACTGTGAAAAATGTTTATGCTGTGAGTTGATTGAACTATTCTGAACATTGGTTATCATTTTGATTGTGTGTTATCAAGATTGATAACATTTCGTGGTTGAGGTTTCACTAAAACATAGCTCGTGTTCAAATACAGGGTGCGCCATAAATTTGTTAAAACTTTAAAAATTCATTAAAAAGGAAAAAAATGATGCTAAAAAATCGCGGTTTGCAGGAATAGCAAGAATAGGTTTAGTGAGAGATCTGTTTTTTATAATAAAAAAATTTGTATTTAAAAAAATTACCGATAGATGGCGCTTATATGCATAACATGAAGCAGATGTCAAGGAGGGCCTTCCACTTCGGGACAATCCTCCAAATGACCTGTTGATTCAAAGCGTCTAACAAGCTTCAGTATCACAGCGTATACAACGGGGCATTTTCTCGTCGTGAGTCCTTTTGCCATTTAGAGTTTTCACAATATTTTGAAACTGACAGTTGCTGATTCACCGTTCTCATAAAAGAGCTTATCAACAACGCTTGATATGATCACGACAGTATACTGCTGGCATGGAATGAAGAGTCTATGTGCATTCAGGTGTTTTATTGACAGACTGATTTGCATGACTTTGATATGCCTCCTTACCGTGTTTTTCAAATGTTAATTACAATAAATATTTACCTTGTAATATATTGCTGAATAAAAATATATTGTCAAGTTTAATTATCATTATCATGTTATGTTACCAAGACACATGGAATTTCGAATTTTCTCTTTACATAAAGTGTAGCATGCATTAAAATATTATCTAGCGTACTGTAACAAATAATGTTTGGAGTCATTCAGTGAAAAGTCTGGGTAAATGTATTCTTCCAACTTGAAAACCACTCAGTAAATTTAATTTTTATGTAAGATTACTGTTTCATATTTTAGTAGCATAATGAATTTTACCGAAAGTACAAACAAGCTACCATATTACTAACTGCAATGTCCTTAAATTAAATATATATCAGTTTAAACTTCAGGGTTCGTACGCATTTACCAGAAATTTTTAATAGAATGTTTCTATTTAATATTTAAATAGCATAATTGTAGACGCCTTGTTTAATTGCAGGATTTTTAATACTTTTCTGCATCTAAATAAGGAGAAAACTGTTGAAAAGGCGAGGTCAACGAGGTAATAGCGCTGAACATCAGAATATTAGAATCTCGGATTTAAAGTTAACTCTTGAGTTCAAAACAGAGAAAGAAAAGGAATGGCTTACCTTTTCTATGGTCTATCCATTTGTGAAATATCAGCCGATGTAATCCAGGAGAACATCATATTACTTTTCCATGAGTTTGCACAATTTTATTAATATGAAGAAAAAACTTGTGAAGAATAATATTAGATTCAATTACACAATGAATAAATGAATTGACTTTTGAACTTGAATAATATTAGATTCAATTACACAATGAATAAATGAATTGACTTTTGAACTTGATTTTAAAAATTATATTCTGCATTAATTACAATTATTTAAAGGTTTACATTTTAGATATATATTAGATGTTTTATCAGGAAACGTTATTCCTATGTCTTTACAGCATGGGTTTTAGAAATACACTGACTCATTTTGATTAAGTCTGGAAAGTTACAAGTAATTTTTTCTTTGAAATAAATTGGCGTCACTAACATATATTTCACAAATTATTAGTGGTTTTTCTGAAGAATATTGTTGCACGACTGTAAGTTCATAAGTTACATTTAATGATGATTAATTGTCTTATAAAATGTTTTTTAGTTCGCTAACAAGTTTATAATAACATAATCACAAATAACAAATCATGAATCATAAACATACTTCACATTATTAGAAGAGTTATGAACATAACGATGTAATAAATATCTATTGCTTGATATCTTAAGCCATAAAATTAGGACACTTCTTTTTGAAGAGATGAGTGAAATTATCGTTGGGTTTTTTCTGTGCTTTATCATTTTGCTTCTTTCTTTATTTACTTTGAGTGGAAAATATTAAGTTGATTAAAATGAATGGATTAGTTTTCTACAATTTCCCCCTTAATTCGTTCATGGGGATTAATTAATATTTTCATTGAATTTCTGTGTTCGATAAACCTAGGTTTGGGTAATGGTTAGGTGAGTTCATCAGCTACCATTCTTTCTGTTGGAAGAAAAACTTCTATTAAAAAATTGTGGTAAAAGCGTAGGAACCCTGGTTTAAACACCTCTAGAAGATAACGATTATTCTATAAAATGTAAATTTATTGCTTAAGCTCTGTCAGAAGAATAATATGTATGCGTTCAAGATTTGGATATGTGGCCATACGGTCTATTTAAAACGATAATTAGCGTAAATATTTTTTGTAGGAAGTTTCTTATTAAAATAAATTGAAGTTTTCATTTTCAGTATGTTGTACCACATTCTTATGACGCGGGGAACGTTCCCGAAACTGCAAACTAGCTATCATATTAGTAAAAGATAAACTGAATTCTTGAACTGAATCGATAAGTTATAAAGAACTCTACCAAATAACCAATATTCAATTACATACAGATTTTTAGTGCATTATGAGAACAATAATACCGCATATACTTGTGTATAAGTTGACCCCAAAATTCGATAGGAAAAAGAGGTAAATACCAATATTTCCTGATGGATTTCTTCCTCTTATTTAATCCAAGAATTTGTAATAGTTTTGTCGTTTAAATAAAGCCAAGAATATTATTATTATCGAATATAACTGGTGGTTCAAATCTAATGTGGCGATTGACTTATTCTCGAGTGATTTGGTGTATATTGATGTGTTAAATATGCTTGCATAATGTGTATTTCAAATTATAATTCCAAAAATACTTATTCTATAATAAGTTTCTTAATAAAATGTATTGTCAAGTTTTATTATTAATATCATGTTATATTATCAAGACAGATACATTTCGCATTTTCTCTTTACATGCATATAACATGTGTTCAGATATAAACTAATATACTGTAACAATATACATAATTGTCCAACTGGGCGAAAAATAGCCGAGCAGGGAATTGAACCACGGATCTTATTGGCCGATGCTCTGAAAACTGGGATAACCTGAACGAATCTGGAACACCTAAATCACCAAGCTAACCTTATTGATCATAGCATCTGGTCTGATATCTGAATCTTGGCCTGATCATTTTATGCCCAGTTGGAAAATTACAGCTCGTATGATTTATTTACCAATTAGAATGACTGTGTTAAAATTAATCTAGTGTAGTTACGTATCCAACATCTACAAGCATCCCATTACCTGCGATTTATTCTGTTGAGCCGATTCAGATATCAGACCAGATGCTAGGATCATTAAGGTTAGCTGGATGAGTTAGGTCCTCCAGATTCGACCGGGATGGTTCAGTGGGCAGAGGATTGGCAGCTTCAGCTAATAAGGTCCCTGGTTCGAGTCTGGGCCTAGATATTTTTCGTCGAGTTTGAAAATTACAACCCGTATGTAATTTTTATGTAAAGTGGTTGCTCCATATTTTAATAATGGAATGAATATCTTCGAAATTAAACACTTCAAATTTGTAACTGGAAGATCCTTAAATTAAATTTATAAATTTAAATATCACAAGCATTTAATGGGTATTCCCTTACATACAAATGTATATGTAAATGCATAAGTATAGTTAGAACGATAATATATGTTCATGTATTGAATATATGATCATACGACCTATTTTAACCCTTTCGCTACGAAACCGTCCAAGACGCACGGTCAATCAAAATATTGGCAGATCGCCCAAACGCCTGTTCTATTTTCTCTCCCTCATAAATATCCAACTATTGTAGCAGAGCAGGGGATTATTGGAATCGATGGGTGTGCAGCATTTTGTATTAGTTAGTATAGGTAGGTTTCACTTTTACCTCTTATAGTAATGCTGACAAGTACGCAGGTAGAAGAAAGGGGGAGAAATAATCTCGCAGCATATTTCACGTCCGGGCGTTCGCCGTATTTTGAATGCTGTCGGGTTTTCAAACATCACTATTCAAAGGGTTAAATATTAATTACTGTACATATTTACTTTGTATGAAAATTATCTTTAACAATACGTTTTGAAATTTGATTAGCCTCACCAGTGGCTGAGGGGTTCTGCTCTCAAAGATGGTAGAAGGAAGGTGCTGGGTTCAAAACCTTGTCGCACTCGTCGACCTAACCATTCGGAGTTTTTCGTTGTTTTCTTTGAACGTTGCCGTAAATACGGGTTAGGATCCCTTAGAAAGACCCCCACGGAGGGCACCTTCCTTATATCACTTGAGTTGGTAATCGGCCGTCAAAATCCAATCAATCAATCATTGAAATTTTATTACACTTATCATTTTATGTTCGCAGGACAGAAGACAGTTCGTGTTTTCAGCTTACATAAAAGTAGCAAACTCTCAAATATAATCTGGTCTACTGAAATAAATAACGTTTGGAGTCGGTGAGTAAAAAGATTGTGCAGAAATATATTTAGGTGTGTTTGTAATTATATAAATACGTAGCACCTATAGTCATCGTCTGGTCCGTCCGTCTGTCGGTATATAACAGCACAATAACTACTCAACCAAATGGTTTCAAATTTAATATATTTAATCGTTGCAGAATTTTGTCGAGTCATTTCATGTTTTATGAAAATCGAGTCAAAACTTAAAAAGATATTAATAAAAGTTTTCTTCATTCTATTAAATCCTATCACACGTAATAAATTCAATGATATCCTATGATAGGTAATGATTCTAGATTGTCATGGTGATTACGTCCTATTTAACACTAGAACGGCCGCAAATTTTACTGAAGTTTTATAAAACTATTTCACTGCAGAATTCTTATTTAAAGATATTTAACTTATCCATTTAACATATATCTGTGAGGTACATATTTAGTTTATTTTTAAAATTATTTTCTGGTTCAACCAGATTATATTCATTTGGTAACGATCAAAATGACTGCTCTTGGCCGTTCTAGTGTTAAGGTGGAGGCATATTATTTCCGTATTACAGGGTGGCTAGTGGTCAGGGAAAAATACAGTAAAAAAAATTATAATTACCAGTATATTCTTATAGAAAAATTCCAATCGATTATTTGATCGAATAATCAACATAAATTTTCCTATAAGAATAAACTGGTGTTTACGACTGTTTTTGACTGTATTTTTCCCTGACCACTAGCCACCCTGTATTACTGAATTTAAAAAACAAAATTTGTATACTATAACTATATAATTATAGCAATCATATAATCTGTCGATTGTTTTTTGGATAGATGTTTCTGAGAAATAGATATTAAATCAAGGGTGTCAAACTCTGTCCCGCACGATACCACTAAAATTTTATAGTAATATTTTGCTTATCTGATCATCGAATTTCTGCGATTGAAGAAGTCGACTATCTCTTTTAAAAATTATTGAAATCTGGCGGGCCACTGTTTGACACCACTGTATTAAAGGGAAAAAGTTTCTAAATATGTACTTCAAAATCTGAAATTTTCTAAGCTAGTCTTAAGTTTCTCATTGGAATTTTCAGCAAATGTCAACAAAAGATAAGATAATGCTAACTTAAAATGTACTAATTTTATTCCAGAAATTAATCATATCATAATAACAGACGATATAATTCATTTCGCTGAAATAATAACGATGATTTTTTTTTACATTGTCTTGTATTGGATATTTGTTCATAGTATAATTTTAATGTAACAGAATTAAAATTAATTGTTTGTAAAAGTGCATTAAAACTTAATTTCATAAAATAAAATTAATATCTATAATATGAAAATCTGCACATAAAACAAATTTTGTATTCATGCATTTTTGCATAAGAGTGCAACAGCTATTGCACCAAGATCTGAATATTTATAAACTAGTTATAGTGCGAACGCAACTCATTTGTCATGCTTTATTTACAATTTCCAACTTGTTTTAAGTTTCATTAGAAAATCAGAAATTATAACATTTATGCAAGACTGTCACACCAGATTCTTTTAACGCAGTGATTTTTTCTAAATCAACAAACAAACCGTCATCTTATTAAGTGGAATGTCCTTAATTTAAGTTTATCAGTTTAAACATCTCGAGGGATTAACGGGTATTCCATTATATGCAAATTTATACAGCAAGCTTTGTAAAGGACAATAATATATATTCATGAGTTAGATATGCGGCCATCCGTTTATTTCAAATAATAATTTGAGTAAGTATGTTGGATGTTCCGCTATAAAAATATATTATCTGGAAGAAAAACTTGTTAAAGTATGTGAAGAATTTCTCAATTACAATATATTGCCAAGTTTATTTATCAACATCATGTTCTGCTATTAGAATGCATAATTACTCGTATATTCATGTAAATTCCTTGGTTCAGATCGAGGAAATTACCCTACTTTTGAAACTTTAATTTTATTCCTTACAAATAAAATCATAAACATGAAAGGTAAAAGTTTTCTCGATAGAAACACTGAATTCATTATTAACATTTAATATTTAAGTAATTACTTTAAGTTCAAAATTTTAAAAGATTATCATAATAGTTCATTCCTAGTGATTCATATCGTGTATTTCCGACTAGTGATACTAATAATTTAATCTCTAAATAGTTTCCTAATAACATGTATTGCAATTATTATCATTATCCTTATCACTTTTAGTGATAAATCACGCCACACTATCTATGTACACTGTTCCCCAAAAGATTTACGTATCGTTTCGATCGTATTATCTAATCGTATAAACTTCCTAGAAAACTTGTTAGAAGATGTTAGTAGAAATTACTGGTAAGAAAGCCCTTGTCCAGTTCAATACGATTATTCGCCACGAATCATTAAATTATGTTATCAAGACGGACAATAGAATACATCAAACTATGAAAAATAAGAACGAAAAATCATGTATCAGGCATAGATTATGAAACACTTTCCAACACTAACAGTATATTATTAAAAAATTCATTTCATGTAATATCTAAATGAGCAATTTAAAGGAAATGCACTGCAAACGCTTATCCTCCTAAAACCATGATGGTACGATGCTGAAAAGATAACGGGTCGATTGCAGCGACATCTTATAGCAGTGGCGTAGACAGGGGGGAGGTCCAGATAGTTTGGATACCACTAATTTTATAAAAATATTTTTGCCTTATCTAATCGGAGGAATTTTTGCGATATTGAAGGCGAAGAAAACATTATAATATTACTGGTTTCCAGAGCATTTGGACGCCCCCCCCCTTCTCTGACTACGCCATTGTCTGCTAGCTCTTTTCAACGTACACACTGTATAAGAATCGAACTGAGAAAACGTTTCAGCTAGTGGTAAATATTTTAAATAATTAAATTATACCCTATTTCCTTTGAATTGGATAGTGATTTTCATAAGGATGAATCACTGCTAGAAGAGTGGAAAAGATTAATTCCTGATATGATAAAAAACTAACTTCAAAATGAATTACATCTGAAATATACACTTACAAGAAGATTTTATTAACAGAAATTATGTTCACGTTGTCAATAGTGAAACGGTTACTTAGGCTAGAGTTAAATCTATTTTTAATGCAGATGTCGCTGCGATCGCCTATTATTGTACCGCATCGTTGCACGTTTATTGGCTGCAATTTTTTAGCACTTTTTAGAGCATTACCAGTTTGTTTGTTTTTTAAATTCCGAAATTTCGCATTCATACCAGAAATACCCCATAATTTACTTTTGGTTACTTAATGGCAGATATTTCGTGACTTCTTAAAGTAAAAATTCTTGTTTCAGAATTTCTGGTGTGAATTCGAAAATTTTGAATTAAAAAACGGTATTTAGTTTCTACAACATATCCAATAGAAATAACCTTCAGGGTAGGTTTCTGCGAAATTTGCAAGAAAAATCTAAAAAATAATGTTTCCTCCGAAAATACTGGTAGTCTAAAAGCGGACCATTTGGGAACCCTGTAATTCTCAAACGTCTATGTTGAATTTACTAGTAAATCTCCAGATCAGGGACTTCAACGTTAATTTTGCAAGA
Source organism: Maratus michaelseni (assembly GCA_963931845.1). Lineage (NCBI taxonomy): Eukaryota > Metazoa > Arthropoda > Arachnida > Araneae > Salticidae > Maratus > Maratus michaelseni. The sequence goes on from OZ007595.1 coordinate 221,522,037, forward strand.
CATTTTCATTTTCTTTTCACGTCACACAATAATTAATATCCTGAAACCCGAAATTAATAACGTTTCATTATTTGTATATTTCTAAGCATGTAAGCATATAAGATTTACCAAAGAATCTGAAAATTTAATTTTTAAGAAAGTCAATTTTACTAGTAAATCTTCAGATCAGGACCTTAACGTTAATTTTGCAAGACATTTTCATTTTCTTCTCACTTCATACTATATATAATATCCTGAAAGCCGAAATGAATAATGTTTAATTATTTGTACATTTCTAAGCATGTAAGCATATAAGATTTCCCAATAATTCTGAAAATCTAATTCTTAAGAACGTTAAATTTACTAGTAAATATTCAGATCAGGGACCTCAACGTTAGTTTTGGAAGACATTTTCATTTTCTTCTCACTTCACACAATATCTAATATCCTGAAACCCGAAATTAATAATGTTTCATTATTTGTACATTTCTAAACATGTAAGCATATAAGATTTACCAAAGAATCTGAAAATTTAATTTTTAAGAAAGTCAAATTTACTAGTAAATCTTCAGATCAGGACTTTAACATTAATTTTGCAAGACTTTTCATTTTCTTCTCACTTCACACTATATCTAATATCCTGAAACCCAAAATGAATAATGTTTCATTATATGTACATTTCTAAGCATGTAAGCATATAAGATTTCCCAATAATTCTGGAAATCTAATTTTTAAGAACTTTAAATTTACTCGTAAATATTCAGATCAGGGACCTTAAAGTTAGTTTTGGAAGACATTTCCATTTTCTTCTCACTTCACACTATATCTAATATCCTGAAACCCGAAATGAATAATGTTTCATTATTTGTACATTTCTAAGCATGTAAGCATATAAGATTTACCAAAGAATCTGAAAATTTAATTTTTAAGAAAGTCAAATTTACTAGTAAATCTTCAGATCAGGACCTTAACGTTAATTTTGCAAGACATTTTCATTTTCTTCTCACTTCGCACTATATCTAATATCCTGAAACCCGAAATGAATATTTGTACATTTCTAAGCATGTAAGCACATAAGATTTCCCAACAATTCTGGAAATCTAATTTTTAAGAACGTTAAATTGACTAGTAAATATTCAGATCAGGGACCTCAACGTTAGTTTAGGAAGACATTTTCATTTTCTTCCTACTTCACACAATATCCTGAAACCCGAAATTAATAATATTTCATTATTTGTACATTTCTGAGCATGTAAGCATATAAAATTTCCCAGAGATTCTGAAAATCTAATTTTTAAGAATCCTAATTTTACTTGTAAATCTTCAGATCAGGGACCTCAACGTTAATTTTGCAAGACATTTTCATTTTCTTCTCACTTCACACAATATCTAATATCCTGAAACCCGAAATTAAAAATGTTTAATTATTTGTATATTTCTAAGCATGTAAGCATATAAGATTTCCCAGTGATTCTGAAAATCAAATTTTTAAGAATGTGAAATTAGCCTGATTTTATTTAATTTGCTGTGTATGATATGCTATGAAAATCAATTGCTGGCAGCCTTTAAAGGAAGACAGGGAAATAAAAGACATACGTATTATTTCAAAATAGTAAAAATAATAAACAAAAAAATGTTTCATATTTTTTGCACTTTTACAGAAAATTAAAAAATATATATACAGTGAATTTCGAATGGCCGAGAGCACCATTGAGAAATTTTCAAACCTATTTGATAAATTTAGGATATTGCATAACGAAATTTTACCATCCATAATGTAACATTTAGATAAACTATTCAAATGTGCCCTTTTTATTTCAGTGATTGACAAAATTTTAAAATCTTGTATTACAGAAAAGCATTATGACATAAAAGGACATGTTCTATCTTTTTCGAACGAATGAACTAAATTTAACCAAAAACTATACAGCTAATTCCGGGTACCTCTCCAAAATGACCAACCACCTAGTAACAAGCTAATCAGATGCATTTTGCTGCAGTTATCCTGAGTCTTACAGACAAACACACAGACCGAAACCAAAAACTTTTCGGGTTTCTACAGGAAACCTCAACCAGGATAGCTAGAAAATACTAAAATTTTATTTTGAATACCACTATTTTCGTATAGTATTATCTCTCTGACTTAATCGGATAATTTATTTGTGTAAGAGGACTAGTTCTCTACGCAAACAGATTTATTCAAATTACAATTTTTGTATTTTTCTGGTTACCGTGTTGTCAACTGCTAGGTTAGATAGATAGGTTATTCTTATTAGATTAGATTTGATTGTTATAGATTAGATTTGATAGGTTATTCAAATTCACATGTTTGATAAATGATAAAATCTAATAAAAAATATTTTCTGTCCAATATCTGTATATAATAGAGAATCATATATAATAGAGAATATTTTATATTCTATGTAAAAGAAAAAAATGATACTGGATTAGCTGGGTACAGATTCTCCTGCGCAATTAATATGTTTTTTTTCTTCTTTCATTGCTTTTATTTTAAGAAAAAATCCAAATAATGTACCTGAAATTTTAAACATTTTCATAGATAGGTTATTCAAATTCACATGTTTGATAAATGATAAAATCTATTAAAAAATATTTTTTGTGCAAAATCTGTATACAATAGAGAATCATATATAATAGAGAATATTTTATATTCTACGTAAAAGAAAAAAATGATACTGGATTAGTTGGGTACAGATTCTCCTCTATTACACAAAATATGTCAATGCACATCATTTCATAAGTGTGATAAACAGTCTCATAATATACGAAAAATCAATCAGTTTCTATTCGACGCCGAATGTGAAACTCTAGATATTAGAAGCTTGAATAATCACGGAATCTAGTGAAGACAAATACGCGTTTTAATAATTGACTAGTCAGATATTGAAACTGACTGTGTGAGGCTAAATATATATTGTATTACGCTTCTTGGTTACTGTATGCATTATAACCACGCATGTTAGATATAAAACATTCAACACTATCCATTACAGTGTGTGACAGCGCTGTCGTAAGTGCAGCTTATTCACAAGTAACAAAATAATTGGAGCAGATCGAAATCTATTTTCGTTTCGCATACCGTGTCGTTCATATTATCTTAAGGTATATAATAGATAATATTATATATTACCAAAGTAGAATATAGGGTAGCTACATGAATTATTAGACATAAGATTATCAGTAATATTAATTTTAAAAATTTAATTTTGATGTATTTTTCTGATATTTTTTAATTAACAGCACACATACCAGGAATTTTATACTCAAGTTTTGAAAAAGGATTCCAAACCAATAATTATTATTTAATAATATTTAACTTTTTTATTTAAGTAATTATTTTCTGGTTTGATTTACATTTTATTTATTTTAAGAAAAAAAGTCTGGTTTGAATCGAAATATTGTCAGTTGACACAGGTCAAATGGCTTGTTGTTGGTATGTTTATTGTTACGATAACATTAATAATTGTTCGTAATAAAAGTAAGAATAATAAAAAAAAATCTGTTACAAAAGTAGATTAAATATTATTGATAACGCCCCCATTTCTGCGGTCCTAATTTCTTTTTTTCTTTTTCAAAATTAACGTTCTAGATTCAATAAGGAGTTATTTTTGCGAAAAAGTATGTTGCAGAAATTAGAAAGTACGAGAAAAATGTGACGAAAAATCTCTAAAAATCAGTGCACTTCTTCTTTGTGCTTGTTTTTCATAAACCTGAAAAAAGATTGATATAATTTTCCTTTGGAAAAATATACGTCGTTTTTTTTCTATTTTTTGTTGCCCTATCAAATGGCCTATCTGCTACATGTTTGAATGACAGCATCTCTTATGTTTTTAACTTTCCATAAAGTGTAAGAAAAGTATTGTAAACATGTTAAAAACCCGATTACGGGAATATTGGTATATGTTTACAGTTTGAGTTTTCCCGAAAACCTTTTTTCTTATTTTTTTAAATTTAGATGCCCTTATTTCAACACAGGCTGACTGACCGACCCGGGGTTGTCCGGGTCCATAATAATAACCTTAAATAAACTTCAAATCAATATTTTTTTATATCGTAACCCTATTTTACATTCATTTACATTTTTAAATGAAAAAATCGATAAAAAATATTGATATTTAGGTGTGAAAGCACTCGTAAGAAGACATTTCCTTGTTTATTCCCGTAGAATCTTTTCATAGTTAAAAAAATATACTTTGTGTTATCGAAACTCTTTGCAATTTTTATTCGTTATAAATATGACTGTTTTTCAGCCCGTGTAAAATTTTTTAAAAGAATATTTTTATCTAGTTGTAAAAGGAATAGGTTTTCTTCTCGATCTTCTTTTTAGTTTCCGGGTCGGGCCCTTTAAAAGAACAACAAAAAAAATAGTTCTCATCTTCCATGTTCTCGGCAATTTTAATCGCTTATAAATACAACTTTATCCAACTTGTTTTTTTTTAATTTTGTGTGAAATATTGCATATTTAGTAAAGTAATCATGAAAAAAATCCCGCAGAAACAACCCGCGTTTTTTCGTTTTCATAAACAAATTTCTTAGCATTTATTTGTTTAAAGTACTTCTTCTTCTCTGAACGCTTCAAAATTTTTGCAGTTGATGTAAATCTCGTCCTTGTCTCCGAAGATGCTCTAAAAAGATATTGTCGAAACATAGACGTTTAGTTATTTTTTGGAATGAAAAAAGTCGTCTCCGGGGGGCACAAAATGAACTGCGGTCGCGAATTTTTTAAAAGTGTTAAAATTCGTATGTTTGAAAACGATTGCACTGTCGAAAGGAAGAAGGTCTTTCCTTTATATAGGTATGTTTTGTAAATTGATACCTGTGAAATCGAGTTGTAGGGGAACGTCTCCGAAAGGGAGAAAAGTCAGTCGCGGAAACAACCCTTTGTAAAAAAAATATTCAAAGGGTTAACAACAATATTTTTTCAAACAGATTGCATCGTTTAAAACTTAAAAGTGCAATATTTAAGAATTAGTTTTCCTTTTTACCATATCACGAACGGTTTGGCCGATGTACGTTAAGGCAAACAGTCAAATTAAAACGCATTTGGTTCTTTCTTTCTACCCGCTCTGAAAATCAGGGAGTGAACCCCCCCCCTCTCCCGATTTGCATAAAGAGATCGCTTTTTGATGAGTGTTTAATTAAAATTTCGGCATATCATAAAAAAATTAAAGATTTGAGCCTCAGGTGCATCAGGACTTGCCTTGGACTAACCTCATACAAATTTTCAGACTTCTATGTAAGGTAGATTTCTCCAGCCATCGCCAACAGATTATCAGATAAACACACAGAGTGAAATTTTCATTTATTAATATGATTAGGCCATTAGAAAAATGTTTAAGCTGTATAATTTTCACAAGTGGTAATATTTCACTTTTGTAAAATTATTATCTAAGTTTTAACTTATTGTTATATTAATATTTATTGGAACGTATGTACACTCATACCTTAAAATGTTCGTAAATGAGTAATGTCACTCCAGATTGTTTTGTCTTGGAAATGCATTTTAATTTGTTTGTTTATCCAATATTCATACAGTGTTCGTACGCTTTTACCACAATTTTTTAATAGAATTTTTCTCCTGATTTAAATGGAGAAAAGTACCACAATTTCCTCTGAATGAGCCGCAACTCAAATAAATCTGTTTCCGACCAGAAAGTTTATTTAATAAAATATAGTCTATTAGTGCATGGAAATTATTTCACCTTTTTTAATAAATAAAATTTCTGGTTCGTAACAGAATTTTCGTAGCCGCGGCTTATACACCGGAAATTACGGTATTACAATTCCTGCAATTAAACGAGGTAGCTACAATTGCTGCAATTTAGATATTAGATAGAAAAATTCTAGTAAAAAATTGTGGTATAAGCTTACGAACCCTGTTGTATAAAGAATGCTTATAATATAATCAGAGCCCTATTTTGAAAATTTGGTGTCATGGGCACATGTAGTTTGGGGTCCTTACATAAAATTTATTTTACGTACTTCGTTTAATGATTTGACATTACTGGGTTCGCTGATATTTTGAACTAAAAGAAGTAAGAGCAATAAATATATCACAGACACAACAATGTTTGCCAACAAAATAAACTTCAATATCTGTCGCTGTTTACCTATTACTTAATTTTAAAAGCCTTCTGTCCATTTTAAGTCACTATGTGTATAACCAGAAAAAAAATGTGTGTTACAAAGCACGAACGTGTCTGTGAATTATACTGGCATTATATTGACGATGGATGCACCTTAAGCTCCTATAGAGGAGTACAGGAGCTCTAGAAACACCTGGCCAATACATTGCGCAATTACTCCAAATTTTTTAACTTCTAAACATAGCACAATTTCAATTTTCAGACCGCCAATTAAGGACAAAAAATGTTCTTTGAAATGCAATTGTTATGAAAACTGCATCTAAATTTATTCATTTTTCATGGTTTTTAAAATAATTTTCAAGCATGATTTTTTTTTAATCTATCCCTATTGCGTGCAGATCAATTACAAAGATTAATGAGTTTGTACGTTAAACAACATAAATAGTTCAGCATTTGTTTCCGGCTAATATTTCATAACAAAAGTAAAAAATCACCAATAAACAAATTAAATAATACAAATAAAACAAAATTTATCAGACATGTGATCGAACTACGCGCTTAAACAACTGAAGTTATCAGAAGCAAAAAGGCTGCTGTAATTAGCAAAATCTTTGAGGATTTCTTCGGGAATTAACTCCTGACATGCAATTAATAAGAATGTATTGTTTTTATTAAAGTTCAAAGTTATACTTGAATGCATAGTTGACATTTTTCACAAATAAATGCTTTTTAGCGTTCTTAGAGGTTAATCTTCAAAAAATATTAAATCTTACAAAAGAATCAGCGTCTCCAATAAAAACAAATGATTTCCACCTCTATTCTGTAATCCGAGAGGCCCGGGTTGGTTCCTCTAGTATTATTAAAGCAGTAATTATTACATATTTGTACATAAATCATCATTACCGTCTATCTCCATTTGACACTAAAGTAATTTTTAATTATGTGTACATATTTAAATGTAAATTTCAGTACGATATAATTTTATTTATAATTTTATATATATTGCGTTGTGTTATTTATAAATATAGCCAATATAAATGAGTGGTACTGGTGAATTTTGTATAATTAGAGGAAGTTCGGCTATCATAGAATATTATTTACATTTTGATTTGTAAGTCAGCATAAAAAATTTGAGATACAATTAAATTTAGTAAAGTGCAAACTTTGATTGTTTGTAGACACATTAGCATCTGGCATTTTTTCCTTAAACCTTGCTATAAAACGAGGTATTTTAATGGTATTAAAATAATGATATCTCCTCCCTCTTTTAAAACTACGTAAATAGTTTCGTAAATAGTTTTCTCAAGTTTATTCTTCAGTAAATATTATTCAATATACTGATTTATTATAAAATAATGTCTTACAATCTAAAAAATATGGGCAACATGATATAAATCCTTATTCTGTAAATTAGAAGCCATGCCATTACTCAAAGAGGCTTTTTAATAAAAAGAGAATTCTCGTTTCCAGATGCGAATGTATTAACACTGCATGCGCATAACAATTTAATATTAAATAATATTAAACACTTTAACATTAACACTTTAACATTTACACACTTGCATAACATTTTATTGCGCTTAAAGTGGAATAAAATCATACACATGAAAATTTGAATAAAAAACATTTTTACAGGGTTGCAAAAATCTAGGTGCCAATGGGCTGATTCCCACCACTAAATTTATCAGTATTCTTCATCAAATTCTATTAGTATACTTCGTCTAAATTTTATCAGTATTCTTATTAGGCGAAGAATACTAAAAAATTAGTGGTGGGAATCGGCCCATTGGCGCCTAAATTTTTGCACCCCTGCAATTACAGTTTTCGGGTAATATGACCCAATTGGTTAATGTGGAATAGGGTTATAAGGAATATTAAAATTCCAAGAAAAATCATGATTTCCAAACATAACCAAGGATTTTGAATGTGCAACCTAAAGTACCTCATCTACAATCATCAGACTCTTTGAAAAATTTTAATTTTTAGAAAACTCACAAATGTAGCCTGTTGTTTCGGCGCCAACACAGTCCACATGATCCCTTATCGCACACATGAGACATTTTATCCACTCATTACCTCTTCCATCCTATGAATATTTTCCACTCGAAACGGACACATTGTCATCTGGTATAAAACCTGGTAAAAACAAAATCTCAGATGATACATTGGAGCGCAATACTAAGTATTTCATATTACTCGACACGCCATATTGAAAAACAAATTGACCTCTTCTCTCGTCAACAAGCTATCAAAGAGGTAAACTAACTAACACTGCAATAAATATAACTGTTCAAGTTAATACTGAACTTGGTTAACATCACTGACGAAAGGTTCTTACTATTAATACGAATTTTATAAAACTTATCTGACAAAAAACTGCAACAATTGAAAATAAGATTTGTTATCATCGCGTCATTCCAACAACAGGTATCAATACAGAACTCACCGCAATGCATCATGGGAGTACTAGGAAATAGTGTCGCAGATTTACGCTTGGCTGCAGCACCATACGGGCCAAATTTTGAAGCATTCCATATTGTCGACCATTCCATAGTACTCGAACTTCCTTTGAATAAATCCAGTTGGCCCGACTTGTAATTCGTGTAAACTGTCTGTTTTTCAGTACTGGGATAGTTAAATAAATAAATCATTTGCAAAAAATGAATCGCCAAACGTTTTGACCACCACAGAAATTTCTTTTATATCGTTCTAATAAATTAATTTAAATAGCACGGTTATCCATCAACAATTATGAATATAATTTGCTGACATTTTTAAGAATTTAATATGGTGATACAACGATCATCTTATTATATGCTTTGGCCATCACAGAGCGTTTAGAATATTAGATTACGTTTAGACGTTTAGCTATTTAGATTAGGGGTTTTCAACCTTTGTTTCGCAAGTCATCAAGTAACCATTAAATTTAGAACATTAAAATTTGCAATTTTTAATAGTAGAATCTTTTCCATTAAAATTGGCAAAGATTACTTTCGGAATTTGTGGTGGCAAACGGCTTTCAGTCAAAATGGTTCAGGACCACTATTTTAGATATTTCTAATCTATTAATTTTAAACCGTTCATTACGCGAATGAGACATTTGTAACCCCATCGACGATTGTTTATTCTACTCGTAACACTTTTTAAAAATGTATATCTGTCATACATTATTTTATACAGGCCATACATTATACTGCCATATATATCTGGCATATATTATACATGATATTTTCAAGAGAAATTTACTACAAAGAAAATGTTTTATAAATTGTGGTACAATTGAATATAAATATAGTCGCCAGTCCTTTGCCGTAATCAAAAGATTAATAACGAAGTTTCGATCAATAATTTTGGGGGTTAGAATGATAGTGGAGTAGGTAAAAAATTTGAAAAATCTAGATAACCATATTTTCACAGAACGTATATTAATATTCGTTCGGTGCGACAGTCAAATAAGTCCTAGTTCATTTAGGGAGTCGCTAGACGATAAAACACATTGGACCACTTAATGCAACGGCAATAGGACAATTTTGACAAAACCCTTCATTTCACATACTACTAAATATTGATTTACTCCACGGTCATTCTAATCTCTTCAATTGTGAATACGAATTGTAATAAATGTCTTTGAATTTAACCCCTTCAGGGGCAAAGTACTCTTGCAGCTAAAATATTGAAATGATTGATTGACACCAGGATTCACGAACGATTTTTTTTAAATAAGTAAAATCTTTTTCTCATGTACCTCATAAATTTAAAATTTGGCTATAAAATTCTGGTGTCATTGTGGCATTTTGGGATTAAAATTAAGTGGTATATATTATGTACCGGTGCCCTTCAAGGGGATAACATGAAGTTACAATTTCATTATTGGATAAAAATAAGTAATGAACAAAAGCGCTCTCAGTAAGGTATTCAAAACAAAAATTGTATTAACATCAACATTTTTTTTAATGTTCTCAAGTTGAAAAATAGTTACATTTTTACCTAAGAGAAACTGTGATTAAATTATAATATTTTACAACTCTGAAGCAATATTCCAGAAAGTTAATTGCTTAGTAACCAGCTATAATTATAATTCCAACTCGCTGTCGTCATCGAAGATATTAGGAACTCGATTAAATGGAAAATAAAACTACGTAATATCGCCAAATGATTTGTATCTCACAAACGGCAATAGGAACGAAAAATTCTCCTTCCATTTTTCATGAATGATTGTTTTATTATACAATCGAACTGAAAACAAATCTATTTATTTTATGTTCTTAAATAAAACTGTCGGCGTAGTTAAGATGAATCACTTTCTTTTGATGTCTGTAACGATAAAGAATCACATGATTGATACTTAGAGGAAAAAATCGTGTGTCATACATATTTTAAGTGCAATTTCTGTCAAACATCTGGTTCTTTTAGTAATTTCTTAACTGGATGTCTTAAAATAAATGACGTTTTATGTATTACAATATTTTCATTAAAGGATAAATGAAACTGTTTTTTTTTTTTTTTTGTAAATTTATGTTCTATATTTGAAAAGTTAGGTGGTGGTTATTTTCAACACTTCAAGTTATTTTTGTTTCCATTTTAAATATTTATGAGATAAAATTCGCAAATTTTGGAAAATCGTTTGTTTCATTACTTGTTCAATACGGCTTATAATGATACTTCACATGTCATCATCAGCGCTAGAAAGAACAAAGTTAAAAGAAAAATGAAAAAATAATTATTTCAAGTAACTTATATTTCTTAAAAGACCAATAAAAATAAATTCAAAACGCTTGCTTATTTATCTGAAATGAATGTTTTATTGTACAGTGCAACCGAAAACATATTTAGTTATTTTTTATTCGTAATCAAAAAATCCTACCCAATTTCTTTTGAATGATTGTTTTATTATACAGTGTAACCGAAAATATTTATTTTATGTTTTTAAATAAAGAATTCCCCATAATTGAGATAAGGTATTTTCTTTCAATGTCTTTAACGATAATGAATTTCATGATTGATACTCGGAGAAAATAAATCGTATGTCACAATACATTTTTAGCGCAATTTCTGTCAAACGCCTATTCTTTTTACGAAATTCGCCAATAGGTACCTTAAAATAAATGACGTTTTGCACACCACAGTATTATCATTAAAGAACATTTTAAGCTCTTCTTTTGTTTATTTGTATTATATGCTTAAATCACCAAGTAGGGATTTATATTTGTACGTTTTAAGTTTTCTTTTATTTTAAATGATTCTGAAATAAAACTATGAAGTTTAGTGAAAATGTTTACTTATTACCAGAACAATTCAATCACTAGGTGTATATGGCATCATCCAAGATACACGGCAACATGATTAAAAAGAGGTGAAATGCTGTTGGTCTTAAATACGTTATTTCTTTAAATGCTTTTTTTTAATGTATAAACGAAAAATCTGCACCTGTTTGTTTTTTATTAAAAAATGTATAAAAAAAATTATATTTATTTTACTTAAAGTGTTTCCAACAAATCCTCAGAGGGCTACCAGCAATTTTGTGCAGTAATCTTGCGATTAATTAAGGTAAAGCTTGCTCTAGAAAATTACTGATAGTTCTGCAGTTCGCTGTTGGTTTGTTGGGAACATCTGTTTTACGTATTTGACCCACCAACCTCCATTGTCACAATGTCACCTTCAGGTGACTCGTCTTTGAAAGGACCTTTAGACTTAGATTTTAAATGAATATGTACTTTGGTGCCTTTACTGGGATCTAGAAGAGTTTACGAACTTTTACGTTTTTTTTTTTGTTACCACTAAAAATCAATAGAAATTTTAGCGTTATTGAATCACGTGATTTCGGCGATTTAACCCCTTAATTGTCGTGCTTGAGACATTCACGGGCAGCGTTGGTAACGTCTGTTTTATTCAGATTGTTTGATTACCACCAGTTTTTCAAAATAGTGTACCGTAATTTCCGGCGTATAAGCCGCAGCTCAAAGAGTCGTTTTTCGACCCAGAAATTTTATTCAATAATTGTAGTTAAATATTTACAGCGATCTTTTAAGTTACATTTAAAAAAATAATATTTCTGGGTCGAAAAACGACTCTTTGAGCTGCGGCTTATACGCCGGAAATTACGGTAATTGGTTTTGAACTCGCATTGTTGAATCTATCTATTAAATAACAGGAATATTTCTACTTAAAAAACTGGTGGTAATCAAGCAATCTGAATTTTTAAAAAGTAGCCTACGCTTGTCGGGCGCGACGATTAAGGGGTTAATAAGCTAAAATTTACTATAAAATGCTAGTGGTAGGAAAAATACGTAAAACTTGGCAGCTCTTTACATAATCATAGAAAAAGACCCAAAACTAATGTGATATTACAAAGTTTCGTACTTCTTCCTAACAAGCAAGGGCTTGAATTGGTCTTCTTGCTTTAGAAAAAAATGTCAAAAAAGCAGTAAGTCGCATATAGATATATTATATACATTTATATACCTGAATGGTAAAGATGACAAAATGTGGAATTGATATTTGTAGGATTTTGAATGTTTTATTCATTTCTGTTGCTGTGATGAGATCTTCAATTTGTGTCTCACTTACTTGATAATATGTACTTTTTAATACAAATTGTTTTTTATTACGCTTTTTAGTGAAAACAATACAATATAACCTATGAATATGAAAAAAATTATAAATCTAATTATGGGCGTTTGAATGTTACACAAAAATGTCAGAATAGTTACGATATAACTATCTTTCACTATCTTTAATAATGAAGAATCTCATGGACTGATTCTTACAGAAAATAAAACACATGTCCGAAGATATTATAAGAGAGATTACTGTCAAACGTATATTCCTTTTACAAATTTTAGGAATATTGTGAATGGATGTCTTAAAACAATTAATGTTTATATTGTACAGTATTTTCATTAAAAGACAAATGAAGTTGTCATTTTATCATTTTGTGTTCTACATTTAAGAACTATATAGTGATGTATTTTTCGATACTAATAGTTGATTTGTTGTTATTAGCTCACAGATTATCAAAGCCTGAGATCTAATGTGCCCACCGGTTCTGTATGTACGTATGTATGTACGTAACGCGATAACTCTTGATAGAAATATCTGTTTTGCTTCAAATTTTGGTTATAGGTTTATAGTGATAAGGCGCTTCCCTGATTAGTTTTGGGGGTTCACTGGTTAATTATAAAGGGGGGAACGGGGTACTAATCCCCCTTAATTTATATAAATGGGTTTTTCATGCAGAATTATCCGATTTGATTCAAATTTTGTTTATAGGTAGATTGGGATAAGGCGTTTCTCTCATTATTTTTAAGGGTTCATTGGTTACGTATAAAGGGGGGGGGACGGGGGGCTAACCCCCCCATTTAGATAAATGTGTTTTTCATGCCAAATTATCCGATTTGATTAAAATTTTGTTTATAGATTCATTGTTATAAAGCGCTTCCCTGATTAGTTTTGGGGGTTCATTGGTTAAGTATAAAGGGGGGAACGGGGGTTTAATCCCCCCTTAATTTATATAAATAAGTTTTTCATGCAGAATTATCCGATTTGATTCAAATTTTGTTTATAAGTACATTGGGATAAGGCGCTTCCCTGTTTAGTTTTGGGGGTTCATTGGTTACTTATAAAGGGGGGGGAAATGGGAGGCTACCCCCCCTTAATTTAGATAATTGTGTTTTTCATGCCAAATTACCCGATTTGATTAACATTTGGTTTATAGGTTCATTGTTATAAGGCGCTTCCCTGGTTAGTTTTGGGGGTTCTTTGGTTAAGTATAAAGGGATATAGTTAAGTAGTTAAAGGGGATAGGGTTAAGTATAAATGGGTTAAGTATAAAGGTATAAGTATAACGGGGGGTTAATCCCCTCTTAATTTAGATAATTGTGTTTTTCATGCCAAATTACCCGATTTGATTAACATTTGGTTTATAGGTTCATTGTTATAAGGCGCTTCCCTGGTTAGTTTTGGGGGTTCTTTGGTTAAGTATAAAGGGATATAGTTAAGTAGTTAAAGGGGATAGGGTTAAGTATAAATGGGTTAAGTATAAAGGTATAAGTATAACGGGGGGGTTAATCCCCTCTTAATTTAGATAAATGGGTTTTTCATGCAGAATTACCCAATTTGTTTCAAATTTTATTTATAGATTCATTGTGGTAAGGTGCTTCCCTGAGTAGTTTTGGGGGTTCATTGGTTAAGTATAAAGGGGGAAACGGGGTACTAATCCCCCCCCCTTAATTTATTGTCGATATCTTTCTTTTTCGAGGGGCTTTATTCTTTGAAATAAGAGTATAATATATAATTAGTGAGAATAGCCTGTGAGCTCAATGCCATCAGTTTAACTAGGCACTTTTATTTTTATTTTTAATGGCTTTAAATTGCAATTTTGAAATTGTATGCTATTGTTTACGAATTACATGATGAATACTTGTAATAATTCCTTTAAATATACTTATCAAATCAGGAAGAGACACGATTAAATATAAAAGAAAAAACCATTACCCTAAAAAACTTCTATTTTTTAAATATAAACGAAAACCCTCCCCATTTTCTTGATTAATTATTTTATTATACAATGTAACAGAAAACAATTCTGCACTTATTTTTCATTCTTGCATAAAAATGTGAGCATAGTGAGGATAAAGAATTCCTTTCAATGTTTGTAACGATAAAGAAGCTTATGATTAAGTATCCGGGGGAAATATATCGTATGTCCAAACATATGGCAAGTGCAATTTCTGTCAAACCTCGGTTCTTTTTAAGACATTCATTCATCACTGGATGTCTAAAAATAAATGACGTTTTATTTATTCAATATTTTCATTAAAACATAAATGTTTTTTTTTTTTTTTTGTCATATTGTAATTTTTATTTGAAAAACTATGTATTGATTTATTTTTAGATACTTCTAGTTGCTTTGTGTTTATTTTAAATGGTTTTCTATAAAAAGTTTAAAATTTAAGGAAAAGTGTACCTGTTATCTGATTTATTTAATAACTTTAAATGTCATCATCAAAGCTTGAAGGAAACTTTTTTTAAAATAAAAGAATTCTTAATGGCATTTGAGGCGATTAATTTTAAGAAATGCAAGTTTTCTAATTTTTATTTCTTAAACAACAATATTATTATAAAAGCTTTTTACATTTCAAATTAATACGTGTTTTATTATACAACATAACACAAACTAACTTTATTTATTTTACATTCTTAAATGAAAAAGTCCGCGTAGTTAAGATACACCACTTGATTCCAATGTCTGCAACGATAAAGAATCTCATGATTGATTCTTAGAGAAAAAAATCTTATGTCCAAACACGTTGTAAGTCCAATTACTGTCATACTTCTCTTCTTTTTAGGAAATTCATGAATGAAAATAATTAGCGTTATATATGTATAACGTATTTCCATTAAAGGTTAAATAAAGTTCTTATTTCGTCAGATTGTTATTTTAGATATGGAAAACTAAGTGGCGATTTATTTTTGTATGTTGGTAGATATTTTTCTTTACTTTAAATTGTTATAAATTAAAATCTCCAAGTTCTGTAATGTTGTCGCACTACCTAAATTAAAATTGTAATAATCACTTGAGATTTCATTACCAAAAGTAGAAAAAAACATTAATAAATATAAACGCTTCAAGTACATTATAGTTCGTAAGGTATCCCTCTACCTTTCAAACCATTAAAAAAAATAGTATACTACAGGGTTGGCAGCGGATGGTACAGTCATCGTTTGCACTCCAGTGCTAAACAGACAAGACCTCCGTTTAAAGTAGAATCGGACCTATTACAAACATCCACTCTTGAGTCGGGATTCAAATCCGACACCTTTTGTCCAGCAGCTAGTGCACTAGACAAACAGGTTATAACGCAGGGCTCCCAATGGTCCGCTTAATTAATACCAGTATTTCTGAAGAAATACTAAAGAAAACATTTCGTGCTACGATTGTACAAAATTTGGAACAAAAATTATTTTCTGAGTATGCTTCAGTAAAATTTGCTAGAAAAATCTAAAAAGAAGATTTAAAAAAAAAAAAGTGGTATTCAAAAAACTTCACCCGGTAAAACTTTCACCAGAAAATTTAAACAGAATATCTCTTATTTTTTTAAAGTCTTACCCGTGCCAAAATCTCTCATACTTAAGGTAAAAATATTTATTGCCGTAATTTCCGGCGTATAATCCGCAGATGAAACAATCGTGATTGAACCCAGAATTTTTATTTTATAAATTGATACTTTCCAAATCGCTGTAATTATTTGACTTCAATTATTGAATAAAATTTCTGGGTTGAAACTGAATTGTTTGATCCGCGGATTATACGCCGGAAATTACGGTAATTTTGTTTTGTCTGGTTGAAGTTTTCCCCGGCGGTTGTTACACCCTGTCATCATAAAAATTGTAGGTAATCTGTACTATGTAAATCTAACCATAATTATTTAAGATAGATTATATTTTTTGTACCTGGTTGCTTTTGAAGATCATGTGTTTTAGAAAAAAAACATTTAAAGTTCAGTTTCTGAAAGTCTATTAGAAATAGTCAACTCAAGTTCTTAAAACTCCACAGATTTACAGGTTCTACCTTTCTTAATCTCAATATTAGTGGTTCATTTATCTCTGCCGCACGTAAGCAATAACTCGTGTTTACTTGAATACACATTTCCGGTTAGAGCGTTGAAAGAAAAACAGCCTTATTTGTAATTCTTATGATTGTGCAAACACAGCTAAAACTACTTTGGATATCAATCTGTACAGATTGAAAATAAAACAAAAGAAAATTGCGATATTTAAACAAAGCGTACTAGTTAAACGTACTGGAATGCCTTAATCAATTCAAGGGCAAAGTCTTCTGTTTCTAAAATGCTTAAATTATTGAATATCACCAGAATTTACGAAGAAATTCTTTTAAAAATAAACGATTTTGTTCTTCATGTACATTATTAACCCTATCACTATGTCCTGGGGTCCACGCGAACCCCAAGCACTTTCAACAAGTTGTCAAAAAAAATCTATCACTCACTGAGTAGTTTAAGCCGGTGACATCTCATATCATAATGTTTGTAACACACAGAAAAAATTAAACTGTACAAACATAAATGGTACTTTTTTTTTAAATAGATCGCATATCTGTCCTGGGCAACAACATTGCATGTTTCGATAGGACGTAGTGATAGGGTTAAAGCAAAATTTTATTCCTGAAATTTTAGTATACATTTGGAATTTTGAGATTAAAATTAACTTGTATACATAGTATACCACCTCCCTTGGAAATATTAACCCCTTCGCGACGAGCGTCTTTTACAGAATTTTTAATCTTTTACCACCGGTTTTTCAAAACTGAAATTTTCGCCTAATTGAATCGCGGAAATGCTAAGATTTAATAAGGAAAGCTTACAATAAAAAATAACTGGTGGGAAAAGTCGAGGAATCTGAGCATCTTATGCGTCACGTATACGTGTCGCTCCTCCCCAAGGGGTTAAGTGGCCTATATAAACAAAGAAAACTTTTCCTAATTTCTCTCTGAAACATTCTTTTTCATACACAGTTGAACAGTTTAGACATTTCTTGGGCTTTTTAGCGCCAAATTCATTCAAATAAAAATAAGTCTATATATTTTATATTATTAAATAAAAATGTCGGTGTAATTAAAATAAACATCTTCTGTCAAATACTTGTGACGTACCCTTTCTGGAAGTTCATTCTAAATGAGGTTATGGTATTGATCTTAAAAAAACATAATACTTTTTAAACGACAAGAAGGGTAATTGGCTCTACCGCGGGTTTCTTTCACTAAAGATGATCAAAATAAGCTTACATTCCCTAAACATTGAAAAGGGAATCTTTTCCCAAAATTCTTATTGAATTCAGTCTTAACTCTAATCATAATCCTCTGTCCGTTCTGCAAGAACTCTAAGAAATTCACATTAATATCAATATAAAATGTCACTACAAGCAATTAATAACATTTAAAAAAGAAACCACGTAGTTACCAATAACCTTTTCTTCGTAAACAGGAAATATAACTTCTTACCACGCAGGCAAAACTCACAGCGATCGATTCTATCTGAAATGGTAAGGGAAATTTCCGCTTGAAGTTAGCACGTGAATAACTTGAATACCAATACAACGGGATGCGTTGAAATCCAGAGCAAAATTTCCTAAACGGTGAGATGCGCTCTGAAGCCATTGAATTTAATTCTTAACGCAGTATATAGCAACTACACAGCCACAAATACCTAATTTTCATATCACTGGAATACATAACCGTGACAATCAGATGCCCGGAGATTCAGACGTATTTTGCGAAACTTAAAGAAATCGCAGAATAAGTAGCTCAATTGTTAAAATTCTGGACACCACGATTATTATTTTAAAATGTGCCTTATTTAATGACAGAATCTTTGCAATTAAATGAGCAATGATTATTCTTCGCCTTTAAGAGTTCAAGAGAACTACTTTAAATCTTTCTAATCTATTAAATTTAATAACGAAGTTTCACAACAATAATTAGGAAAATGAATCATAATAAATGTCTTTGAATTGGACATGGCGTTTTAAATATCATTTTAGGATAAAAATAAGTAATGAGCAGCAGTACTCACTGTAGGTTATTCAAAACCAAAATTGGATTAACATCAATACTTTTAATTAAGGTATAAACATTAGTGCATTTTTTCCTAAGAGCCATTGAGATAAATTTAAAATATTTTGCTTATTACCCAGTTATAATCCCAACTCGATGCCGTCATCAAAGATACCATTAAACGAACACGATTAAATGAAAAATGAAGCTACTTAATAGCCCTAAATAACTTATATCTGTCAAACGGACAGTAAGAACGAAAAAAACTTTCCTATTTTTTATGAAGGATTGTTTTATTATACAATCTAACAGAACACACATCGATTTATTTAATGTTCTTAAATAAAACTGTCGGTGTAGTTAAGATAAAGCGCTTTCATTTGATGACTGTAACTATAAATCATGACATGATTGATACTTTGTGATGAAAAAATCGTATGCGGTACATATTTTAAGTGCATTTTCTGTCAAACATCTGTTTCCTGACGTTTTATGTATTACAATATTCCCTGAAAGGATAAATGAAACTGTTATTTTGCCAATTTATATTCTACATTTGATTAGTTAGGTGGTTATTTATCCCCTTTTAATTTGCTTTTGTTGCCATTTTAAATATTTATGAATTTATACATTTGCAAAATTTGCAAAATCGTTTAATCACTAGTCAGGGTTCGTACGGATCAGGGATTTTTCCAGGAGTATCACCAGTATTTTCTGTATAGAAAAAGAAATCTAGGTTAAACTCGTAGCACTTCGCCTTATTTTAACCAAAGATTTGCTGTAAGAAAATACTGGTACCGAAGAATTTCTTGGTCGCAAAATTCCAGGAGCCGTACGAACCCTGACTAGTTCAATAAAGTGGGTAATAATTAAGGACATCATCAAAGTTAGAAAGAACAAAATTAAAAAGAAAAGGAAAAAGTTATTGTTCCAAAGTACCAATAAAAATAAATTTAGAACTCTTTCTTATTTATCTTTAATGAATGTTTTATCTACAGTGCAACCAAAAACAGATTTAATCATTTTTTATTCGTAACCGAAAAATCCTACCCAATTTCTTTTGAATGATTGTTTTATTATACAGTGTAACAGAAAATATTTTTTTTATGTTCCTAAATAAAAAATTCCCCATAATTGACATAAGGTATTTTTTTTCAATGTCTTTGACGATAAAGAATATCATGATTGATACTTGGAGAAAATAAATCGTATATCACAATGCATTTTTAGCGCAATTTGTGTCAAACGCCTGTTCCTTTTATGGAATTCGTGAATAGGTATCTTCCATATTCACGAATTTCATAAAATCCCTTATTTATCTTATTTATTTATCTTATTTATTATGGGATATCTAACCCCATACCAAATTTATGGGGTTTGAAAAATTCCCCATAATTGACATAAGGTTTTTTTTTTTTCAATGTCTTTAACGATAAAGAATATCATGATTGATACTTGGAGAAAATAAATCGTATGTCACAATGCATTTTTAGCGCAATTTGTGTCAAACGCCTGTTCCTTTTATGGAATTCGTGAATAGGTATCTTAAAATAAATGACGTTTTGCACATCATAGTATTTTCATTAAAGGATATTTTAAAATCTTCTTTTGTCAATTTTTTTCAATGTCTTTAACGATAAAGAATATCATGATTGATACTTGGAGAAAATAATTCGTATGTCACAATGCATTTTTAGCGCAATTTGTGTCAAACGCCTGTTCCTTTTAAGGAATTCGTGAATAGGTATCTTAAAATATATGATGTTTTGCACATCATGTATTTTCATTAAAGGATATTTTAAGCTCTTCTTTTGTCCATTTCTGTTGTATGTTTCAAAAACTAAGTAGGAGTTTATATTTGTACGTTTTAAGCTTTGTTTTGTTTTGTTAATATTTTCGAAATTAAACTTTCAAGTTTAGTAAAACTGTTTACTGATTACCTGAGCAATTTTGTCACTATATATATATAGCATCATCAAACGTACACAACAACTTGATTTAAAAAATATGAAACAGCATTGCCTTCAAATAACTTATTTCTTTAACCCTTTGATTACGGGATTGGGATACATGTGGTCCCAACGACTATTTCTTTATTATATTCGCACCACTTTTTGAAATAAAATTTCTGCCATACACCTATACAAGGATATTTATTCCCAAGAGGAATGTTTCACAAATAAATCATTTTATAAATTTTGGTACGAGTGAATAGTCTCCAGTCAAAGCCCGTGATCAACAGGTTAACAGCTTTTACATATAACCGAAGAATCCAAATTTATTTATTTTTTATTAAAATGTGTATGAGAAAACAATTATATCTATTTTACTTTAAGCGTTTCCTGCAACTCACCGTGACTCACATAGCTACCAGCTACCAGCAATTTTGTGGTGTAATCTTGAGGTTAAATAAGGTAAAACTTACTCTAAAAAATTACTGATTGTTCTGCAGCTTGTGGTTGATTTGCTGGAAACCGCTTTTACATACTCAACGAACAAGCGCCCATTCTCACTTCCAGATAGGGTTCCTAGATTTATCTATATAAACATGAAAGAAAAATCAAGGGTTAAACATAGATTATGAAAAAATTAACAACACTACAGAATACTTTAACAACACTTCGCTGTTTAATAAGATAATTAAGATAATTAAACAATGGTTTTAGAAAACTCATATAACATATTTGAAAACCTGATTTCAGCATTGAACATCTATAGCCGTAAAGTTACTCCAATTCTTTTGAACAGCCTTATATAAGATCTATGGATTTGTATGTACTTTGTATGTACCTTGGTGCCTTTATTGGGATCTAGAAGAGTTTACGTATTCATAGAAAAAAAACATACCTTTCGAATTTTTTGATATATTACTAGAAAGTCTTATACTTCTTTCAAACAAGAAAGGCCATGAGTTAGTCTCCTTTTTAGGGATAAAAATTTCAAAACGTAATAAGTCTCATATATATATATATATATATATATATATATATATAGAGAGAGAGAGAGAGAGAGAGATAGATAGATAGATAGATAGGTGGATAGTTAGATAGATAAAAGGAATAGTTTTAGTTCTGATACTTTGACAAATTTGAATTTTCAAATTAATGTGCACATATCTATTTTCAGGAATATCTTTGTAAATGGTTTAAACCGCATAGAAAGATTGACTTCAAGTTCGGATGGATTGGTTGGTGAAATGTTCGAATATTATAGTATCGACAGTTCGCAAAAGTTATCCTCGGAGTTTTATTAATGGTTTAATTTATGATTTTAGCAAAAGCAAAAGTTATCGATTTAAGTTATATTCACTGTTCGATTCTAGAGATGTTTCGATTAGACGTGATGAGAATTAATTGTTTGGTTTACATTTTATCTCTTTTCTGTTTTTATGTCAGGTTTTCCTGGTTGATTTTATGATTTTGACAAGTGAAGGAGAATGTTGTGCACGTAAATCTAGATTAACCCCGCAGCGCTTGTCGCAAATCAAGCCGCCTGTCTTCTTTTTGGTTTTGTAGGTTTTGTAAATTGTTCTATCGTTAAACTTTTCTGTTTGTTCATTTAATAACGTTGTGATTTAAGTTTAGTTTTAGCTATTTGTTTGGTTTCAAATTTAAATTTATGGAATTTTGGGTTGTCTTAGTTTTTGTAATATATATATATGCCCTGAAAGTTAAAGGTGACTTAATGTTGAATTGATATTGGTAGGATTTTTAATATTTGATTAATTTTTGTTGTTGCTGTAATGTAATCTTCAATTTGTGTGTCACTTATATGATAATATGTACCTTTGGATAAAATTTGTTGTTTATTACACTTTTTCAGTGAAAACAATACAATACGACCTATGAATATTAAAATAAATTATAAATTTACCTATGGGCGTTTGAAGATTAAATAAAAAATGTCAGCGTAGTTACAATATAACTGTCTTTAATAATCAAGAATCCCATGACTGATTCTTAGAGAAAATAAAACATATGTCTCAACACATTATAAGCGCAATTAAAGTCAAACGTTTATTCTTTTTTTGTAACATCATGAATGGATGTCTTAAAATAAATGACGTCTATATATAAGGTGCGTTCGAAAAATTCAGTGAATGCCCTCATTAAATAAAGGAAACAAGAATTACAAACAAAATACCGTAATTTCCGGCGTATAATCCGCAGCTCAAAGAGTCGTTTTTCGACCCAGAAATTTTATTCAATAATTGTAGTTAAATATTTACAGCGATCTTTTAAGTTACATTTTATAAAATAATATTTCTGGGTCGAAAAACGACTCTTTGAGCTGCGGATTATACGCCGGAAATTACGGTACCTTTACTGGCATTGAAAGTGATCACCATTAGCTACAACACACTTTTGAAATCACTTGTACAGCTGCAGGAAACGGTCAGCAAACACTTTTTTCGGAATCGATCGAAGCATCGTTGTCACACGTTGTTAGATCTCCGCAACGTCTAAAAAGCGTAGGCAGTTCAGGACTCTTTTAAGGCGAGGAAACAAGAAGAAATATGCAGGTGCCAGATATAAAGAATCCGGAGGTTGTTCAAGAACTCTCACCTTGCATTTAGTTTCAAAGGTGTTCACCCTTCTCTAAAGTGTTTAATCCACTCGAAAACACACACTTTTTACTCATTGCTACAACACTGTACAGTATTATTCAAATTTTCTGTGTATCTGTCGCCGTTTTCCTAATTTGAAGCAAAACTTTCCGTTCACACGTTGCTCCATTTTGGAATGACACCAGTTCTCACACTGACTGTGTTAGATTGGTCGCAGCGAGCAACTCCGCTTAACTATAGTGATTTGGACGATAGGGGGCACAAGTTTACATGTCTCTCAATGAGTATGCGTGAGCGCAACGTCCGAACCAGAGCGGTTTGTAAAATATGGGACCATTCACCGAACTTTTTGAACGCACCTTGTAGTACAGTATTTGCATTAAACAACAAATGAAGTTCATATTTTAACATATTGCATTCAACGTATAAAAATTTGGTGGTGATGTATATTTTGATAGTGATAATTGTTTTGCTTTTTTTTTAATGGCTTAGAAATACAATTTTGAAGTTTTATCATATTGTTTTACGCATTACATGAAGAATACGGGTAATAATACGTTTAATTATGCTTATCAAATCTAGAAGAAACATGATTAAATATAAAAAGAAAACTAAATTACTCTAAATAACTTCTATTTTTTTAAATATAAACGTAAATCCTCCCATTTTTCTTGATTAACACAACGTAACAGAAAACAGTTCCATAGTTATTTTACATTCTTACATAAAAATGTGAGCGTAGTTTAAGATAAAGTACTTCTTTTAATGTTTGTATCGATAAAAAATCTTATGATTAATTATAGGGGGAAATATATCGTACGACCAAACATATGGCAAGTGCTATTCCTGTCAAACCTCGTTTCCTTTTGGGATAATAAATAAATGACGTAAAAATAAATGACGTTTTATTTATTACAATATTTTCATTAAATGATGAAATATTTTTTTATTTTGTCAAACTGTAATTTACATTTGAAAAACTATGTAACGGTTTGTTTTTAGATACTCCAAGTTGCTAATTGTGCTAATTGTCAAGTTATGTTTATTTAAAATGGTTTCAAATGAAAAGTTTATTTTTTTTAAACGTTTATTGATCATCTGAACTATTTAATAGCTTTAGAAACCATCATCAAAGCTGGGAGGAAACTTTTGAAAAAATAAAATGAAAAATTAATGGAATGTGTGACCATTAATTTTATTAAATAGAAGTTTTCTAATTTCTATATCTTGAACAACCGATATAAATGAACAATCCTTACGCATTTTACTTGAACGCGTATTTTATTATATAGCATAACATAAACGAATTTTAATTTATGATTAACATTATTTTACGTTATTAACATTTTTAACATTATTTTACATCCATAAATGAAAATGTCCGCGTAGCTGAGATAAAACATTTTATTCCTCTCTCTGCAACGATAAAGAAATTCATGATTGATTCTTGGAGGGGGAAAAAAATGGTAAGTCCGAACATGTTATAAGTGCAATTACTGTCAAACATCTATTCGTTTTGGAAATTCATGAATGAAAATAAATAACGTTAGATATATAACGTATTTGCATTATAACTTAAATAAAATTGTTGTTTTATCAAATTGTTATTTCACAGATGAAAAACTAAGTGGCGATTCATTTTTGCCTGTTGGTAGTTTTTTGTTTCTTTACTTTAAATCAGGGCTGTCAAACCTGGCACCCGCTATTCATCATACAATTCTTACAGATATATAGGGCAAATATACCTATTCAATCGCCGATTCTATATTACCTATTCAATCGCCAAATATCTCTGATTAAAAAAGGCAAATACTTTTTGAAAGAATTTTCTGGTGAATAGCGGGACCCGCTTTGGACAGCCCTGATTTAAATGGTTATAAATTAAAACTTCCATGTTTTGTAAAGCTGTTTGCTCTCTCTGTTAATTAAAAGAGAAATAATCGCTTTAGATATTATTATCAAAAGTAGAAGAAAAATGAATAAATATAAGCGCTTCTAGTAAATTCTATTTCCTAAACTATCTAATTAGCTTTGAAATAATTTTTTTTAAACAGAAAATAATACAGAGATGGTTGCGAACGCTACCATCATATTTTACACACGAGTTCTAAACAGACAGGTACATCCGTTTAAAGTGGAA
The DNA here is from genome assembly GCA_963931845.1 of Maratus michaelseni. Lineage (NCBI taxonomy): Eukaryota > Metazoa > Arthropoda > Arachnida > Araneae > Salticidae > Maratus > Maratus michaelseni. The sequence goes on from OZ007595.1 coordinate 221,547,401, forward strand.
TAATATGCATTACAAATATCCATGCTTGAGTCCGGATTCGAATCCGACAACGTCTGACCAATAGCTAGTGCACTAAGCACTATAAATTAATAGTGGTTGCGAAGAACTTGATTTATTTATTAAAAGTTAATTAAAAACTTTTGCAAATTTGATACATTAGGTATTTAAGGGTTAAGCCAATATTGTAGATTTAAGATTTTAACTCTTTCAAGGTAAAAGTTTCCTAAAATGTTAAAATGATTGTGTACCACCAGGATTTTCAATCAATCTTATTTGAAATAAAGTAACAGCTTTTCTTCAAGTAAGATATAAAATCAAACTTTTTTCCAAAATTTTGGTGTCATTGTGATATTTAGGAATTAAAAAATAGTAGAACATATATGTCCCACAGACAATCAATGGGTTAAGACATGTGTCTGAAAGCTAAGCTTTAATTACATACACAGATTCGATGGGTTTTGAACTCTCTCTTGCAAAAGCTATTACTTACCCATCATACGTAGTATAGGGTAAGTCTTGTAATCGTTTTGAAAATCGAAAAAAAAATTTTGACGGATTTACACGTTTCAGACACTGGAGATTCCGAAAAACATATTTTTAGAAAAAAAATTTTGCCGTCCGTCTGTGTGTCTGTGTGTGTGTCTGTGTGTGTGTCTGTGTGTCTGTAAACGCTCTATCTCCCGAACAAATTGAGATAGAGACTTGCAATTTGGTATGTACTTAGTATGTAATAATGGGAAGAAGCCTATTTCATTTCAATAACCTCGATTAACCGGAACAATTTTTTTCGGACTCTCGAAATATTCGTTCTGATGAAAGGTATATAAAAATTTTCGAAATTGTTTATTTTAAGAAAGGAATATAAAAGACAATAAAAAAACATAAATTTTGCATAAAGCATGAAGTCAATCGGATAATTAGCTGCCGAGATATTCGGAATCCTATTTTCCACACTCTTCGATTTTTCATGACCCTGTATTTCATCCAAATTTCACTTCAAAGATATATTTTAATTGGAAATTTGACGCTTAATCAGATGCAATAAACCGCTAGTTAATAGGATTATTATTTTTGGAGTTATAAGGATGTTTCTTTCAAGCAATTCAGTAATCGAGCCTTTAAAGTTTGTGACGTCATCAAGCCACGATTTTATTTTTTGAATTGCAATGCATTTTATAAGTAGTTTATACATTTTTATTTTAATATTTTACATTATGCATATCCATGATGGGTAAGTATTACGGTGGCCCCCAACGACTAGTTTTTAATTATCCGTTGAGAAACAGAAGAGTGCCTGCAATTTTTTTCCGATGTTGATTGAAAATCCGATTGAAATAGACTGACCAATAATTAGTTAAGCACGCGACATCCCCGCTAACACCTACACATATCAAACGGTTCTTACGCTTTTACCACAATCTTTAATAGAATTTTTCGCCTTGTTTAACCCCTTCAGGGGCAAAGTACTCCTGTAGCTAAAATATTGAAATGATTGATTAACACCAGGATTCACGAACGAATTTTTTTTTTTTAATAAGTAGAAGTTTTTCTTCATGTACCTCATAAATTTAAAATTTGGTTATAAAATTCTGGTGTCATTGTGGCATTTTGGGATTAAAATTAAGTGGTATATATTATATACTGGTGCCCTTCAAGGGGTTAAATGTAGGCAAATTTTACAAAGCTTGCAATTAAACGAGAGGTCTTTAGTTTCTGCTATTTAAATATTAAATAGAAAAATTATATTAAAAATTGCAGTAAAAGCGTACTAACTCACTTCTGGCATCTGTTGTAAAGTAATTCCGAATTGTATTTGGTTGAACCAGAAGCAAGTCTATTTAGTGTAGTCTTATTTACAACGTATATTTCACACCGTCATTTGATTAGTTTTCGCTGTCTAAATTGTATACGGTGGAAAATACGCAAGTATTTTGAAGATTACTATCTCATATGCGTTTTAAAGAATGAAAACTTAGAATAACAAACGCGTAATGCTTAAGAAAATTTTGAAACTTTAACTGATTTTTAACATTTTTTAACTGATTTATTTTTTAATGTTCATATAATTTTATTAATTGAAAAAATTAAAATGTATGATATTATTGATATCGCATAAGTGCCAACCTCTCATTTATATTCCGTAATATGCCGGTTAATTTGACCCAGTTTAACAACGATTCAAACCAGAAAAATTATTGGATGAATCTTTATTTATTCAATTTCAGCTTTCTACGTGGAAATTATTAAATTTCATTTCTCAAAAAAAAATTATGGTGCGAAACATGTTAAACCTGGATCAAATTAACCCGCATATTACGGAATATCATAGGTGCGAACCTCTCATTAATATTCCGTAATATGCGGGTTAATTTGACCCAGGTTTAACACGCTTCGCACCAGAAATTCTTTTAAGAAATGAAATTAAATAAATTCCGCGTAGAAACCTGAAATTGGTTAAATAAAGATTCATCCAATCATTTTTCTTGTATGAAAGGTTGTTAAACTGGGTCAAATTAACCCGTATATTACGGAATATTAATGAGAGGTTGGCACCTATGATATCGATCTAACATGATAATATCACTGGGGCTGGAAAGAGCATGGTTAAATAAAATGGAAAATGTTTGGCCTCAAATAAATTCTACTTCTAAAACGACCAATATAAACGAAAAATGCTTTTTCATTTCACTTGAATGATTGTTTTTTTATACAACGCAACCGAAAACTTCTATTTATTTTGTATTCTTAAACAAAAATGTCGATGTATGTCAGATAAAGTACTTCTTGCAATGTCTGAAACGATAAATAATCTGATGATTGATTCTTGTAAAAAATAAAAAGGATGTCCAAACATATTATAAGTACAATTACTGTCAAACGTCTGTTTCTTTTAGGAAATTCGTGAATGGATGTCTAAAAAATGACATGTTATGTATTAATTTCATTAACTCCGGAACAACCATGGTCGGTCCAACAAGATATATTTCAACTGGTACCAGAGCTTTTTTTAAATAAATTAAATGCATGCCACACAGAATGAAGTTAAATAAGTTAAATAATTTAAAATAAAAAATCTGATGTTAAATGATTTTACACAACTTGTGTAAAATGTCTGGACGTTCTAGTGTTGAAGGATAAATGAATATAACAAATAATAACACCTTGTAGTTATATACTTCTTTTTAAATGTTAAAAGATGTAAAATAAAAAGATCAGAAACAGTATAATAGGTTTTATTGGACTGCTGACATATGTTTCAGCTCAATCTGAGCCATTATCAAAACAAACAAAAATATTCTATAAATGCAAGGAGTATGAAGTTATTTGAAACGCAATTATTTAATTTTGTACTTTAAAAAAATTACGCACGTTATTTTATTTTTTACTTGGGTGTTTGTTTCCATATTTTGTAACCATGGAGTAACTCGATCCATTAAAAATAAAAAATAAAAATAACGTGCGTATTTTTTTTTAAAGTACGTGAAAAATTAAATGATTGCGTTTCAAATAACTTCATAGTCCATGCAATTCTAGAACATATTTGTTTGTTTTCATAATGACTCAGATTGAGATGAAACATATGTCAACAGTCTAATAAAAATTATTTTACTTTTTATAATATTTTTTTTTTCACACCTTTTAGCAATTAAAAAGAAGGATAAAGGAAGTTTAAATTTTCCTAATTCGCATTCTACATATGAAAATCTGGATAATTTTTTAAATTGTAAAACTGTAAGCTACTTTTCTTTTATTTTAAAACGATACCAATTGAAACTTATTGTATGAAATTTCTCTTTTGCTAAGCTGAATTGGAATTGAACGTATAGTGATAAAATATATGCTTAAAATTAAGGAATTAAGGAAAATGAACGCACTGCAATGGTTTATTTTCTTTAACTTGCGATTTCACTTCTAATTAATTATCATTATCATCAGTAAATGTTTTAGAATCTTGAAGGATGTTTAAGAATGTTGAATTTACCAATCTTGAAAAAAAAATTACTGTTGTAGAAAAAACTTTAATTTTCAGAATACATTATTGAAAGGGGAAACTACCATTTAATATTTCTCTTGAACAAGTTCATTTCCCATTTAAGGTACGCTTTTATTACAATTTTGTAATAGAAGTTTTCTATTTAATATTTAAGTAGTAGATGTTGAATACGCAACGTTTATTTGCAACATTTGTAATACTTTACTGCATTTACAAAAGGCGAAAAATTCTATTAAAAAAATGTAGTAAAAAGCGTACAAACACTGTTGAAAGACAGTTTTATTAGAAAAATAATGTAAAAAGTTGCATTTATTGATAGTTTATTCAATCGGATATTTTCGATTTTCGTCATTTCCTTAATCTCAAAACTACAATAGAATGAGTGCAAATTGTGTAATGATTGCATTGAGGAAAACACCTTTACAAGTTACTTTTTTCGTTATTTTCGTTATTATATGGTGTTTTTTTTTCTTTGCTGTCATTATCATGAGGTCTTTGACATGTGTATAGTTGGGGGAATAAGTGATTAAATGAATAGATATTTCAATAAATAATTAATAACGAACTTTTAAAGTCATAATCATTTACTCCTTTTTAGATCTGAATATAAAAACAACCTCTTAAAAATGTTTTCAAAAAGAAGTTCCTTATCAACCTATAAAAAAATGAAGCTATAAATATAAAATTAAAAGTAGCATGACATAACAAATAAAACCTATAAAATATACCTTTTTAAACTTTTCTTCTTCTTCTCCTTCTTTTTTATCTTTTATTTAAAAATAATGAGTATTACCAATAAAAGATAATACAAAATGAAAAATACTAAAATATAAAAATATAAAATATCTATACTAATAAAATTAAGTTTCGCTATTGTGTGTGTGTCTGTTGGCGATGGCTAGGTAAATCTAGCGCACCTAGAAGCCTAAAAATTTAGATTTAGGTAGTCCAACCCCTCTCCTGATATACCTGAACCTCAGAATTTTAATACTTCAATTATTTACAGAAATATTAATTAATATCTACAAAGAACTCTCATCAAAAATACGCTTTTTTGGGTTAGTTGGTTGTATCGATTCTTCACAGAAGTAATTAAATAAACCAGAGTAGCAATGCTTAGATACGGATTTCTAACTAAATAGTGTCAATATAGATTGAAGTTATCAGCGTACAGTCATGCTAATGTCGCGCCACCTGCACACGACAAATTCCGAGAAGTCCCTCTGTTTGAAACATTTTACACGAACATTTTTCTTCATCAATTAGCCGGGTTTAAAGTTTTTTTTTTTTTTTTTTTTTTTTTTTTTTTTTTTTTTTACATGACATATACTATTATGATAGAGATTATTATTAATACAGAAAACTTTAAGTAACAGATTAATTTTTATATCTACGGGAATGGAGAGGGGCAAGGGTCTAATTATATTTAACAATTTTAACATTTTTAGCTGCACCCGTAGCGTTTAATTGTTGTTTTATATAGAGAATACCGTTATTTTAAATCGCTGCTAATTGTGTTCCAAACTTCTTCAAACAACTTCCATTTTTACTATATTATGGTAAAAATCAGCATTCATAGCTTCAAGGTATATTTCTAGAAAGCAGTTACCAGAATTTCCAAATAATATTCTAAGCCAAATTTCAAATTAAGTTCCTAGCTTAACCAAATGAAACAATCTTAAAAGATGTATAGTGATCCTCCTAATTAGACTGAAGAGCTCTTGAACAATCCCCCCCCTCCAGCCCCTCCTTCAATGTTTTTTCTCTAAATATGCTCCGTTTCCATATCTCAGCAACTATCTTTCCGATATCAAAGCAAGTGGTTCCAAAAGTTATAATTAACTTAATAGGCACCCTTTATAACATTAAACTAAATTTATGAGTAGTGGTTATCACTATTTCCGAATAATTGTTTAAGCCAAATTTGTAATTAAGTTCAAAGCCTAAGCAAACGATCGAATTTTGAAAGATGCATAGTGATCCTCCTAATTAGTCATTTGCTGAAGGGCACTTGAACAAACCCTCCCACCTCGGCCCTCCTTAGATGTTTTTTCTCTAACTATGCTCCGTTTCCTTATCTCAGCAGCTATCTTTCCGATTTCAACGCGATTCCAAACATTATAATTAACTTAATAGTCACTCTTTATAACATTAAACTAAATTTATGAGTAGCGGTTACCACTATTTCCGAATAATAGTTTAAGCAAAATTTGAAATTAAGTTCCTAGCTTAAGCAAACGAACGAATTTTGAAAGATGCATTGTGGTCTTCCTAATTATTCATTTTTTAAAGACACTTGAATAAAACCTCCACCTTCCCCCACGGCTTCTCCTTCAAAGTTTTTTTTATAACATTAAATTAATTTATGGGTAGCGGTTACCACTTTTTCCGAATAATAGTTTAAGCCATATTCATAATTAAGTTCAAAGGTTAAGCAAACGAACGAATTTTAAAAGATGCATAATAGTGCTCTAATTAGTCATTTGCTGAAGGGCACTTGAACAACCCCTCCCCACCCGGCCCCTCCTTCAAGGTTTTTTCTCTAACTATGCTCGGCTTCCATATTTCAACAACTATCATTCCGATTTCAACGCAAGTGATTTCAAACATTATAATTAACTTAATAGCCACGCTTTATAATATTAAACTAAATTTATGAATAGCGGTTACCACTATTTCCGAATAACAATTTAAGCCAAATTTGTAAATAAGTTTCTAGCTTAGCCAAACGAACGAATTTTTAAACATGCATAGTGGGCCTCCTAATTAGCCATTTTCTGAAGGACACTTGAACATCCCCTCTCCCCGGCACCTGACTCAAGGTTATTTTCTCTAACTGTGCCTTATTGCAATAACTCGGCTAATAATGTTCCCATCTTCTCGAAACCAGCTCAATTTTGTAGCACGCCTACTATACAGTAACGTAGGCAGCGGGGACCTGTCTCAGAAGTTCGTTCGGGAAGAGGTATGTTTAGAACAGAATGCTTCCCTGGCGGTGGTACAGGGAAATAAAAGATTTTCCGGAGCGTACGAGCATACCCGGTATACGGTGCCGAAGCCATCGTACACCGTGGCCAGAGTTTCGTTTTTTAAGAGATTTAAGTTTATTACAGGGGATCGGGCAACGCCGCCGAGCGGGTGAGCTACTAAAAATATAAAATATATTCATTGTATATTTAAGCAAATAATTTAGATATTTGCAGTATGAAAAAGTTTGAAGTCTTGTTAAAATTGAACTACTATGCATAAAAAATGTAATATATCATGTCACTATGTTTGTTTTCATACCTTGACGAATATGCATATTCCAGAGTTTCATCATTAATATTTAGATATGATTCAATTTAGAAAAACACGTGTGAAATAGGCGAAAATTTTGAGTATGCATTTGTGACAGTAGATTTTCACATAGTTGACACTGATACACTCAATCACGAGTTTACGTATTTCTAGACTAGATTGTTATTCTTTTGCACTATAGCTAAGTTTTGTGTTTGTGCAAACTAGTCTATTTTTAACAATTGCAATTTTAGAGCAAAACATAAATTTTCTCCCTTTTAATGAAGCAGAGCAAAGCTGGTATTGAAACACAAAATTTCTTGAAAAAACAAAAACCTTTCTATGATAATAATATTTTCTTGCATTTTTATTTTGATGACTTTGTACGATTGTGGACTATTTTTCTGGACACAAAAGAAATGATTAAAAAAAAAATAATAAAAAAATACCGTAATGCAAATTACATAGCACAAAGTGAAGAATCGCTTAAAAATTTTACTGCAGTAGAGGAAAGAACTAGACAATAAAACATTTTCTTTAAGATCTGATAAAAAAAATATAAAACAAAATTACTTTTCGATAATAAAGAGCATATACTGATGTAAGGGGATAAAAGGCTGACGCGGATAGATCGACACAAGTCACCGGCTTCTCCAGGCAAAAAATATTCCAGAGGTCTACTTAAAACATCTCTTTGTGTCGATAATTTCACTCATCACCTGTCATATAAACTCCTTTTTTTCTATGGTTATAGTATTCGTAAAAACAGTTAAGAATTAAAAAGAATTTCCGTTGGGTGAAAGATTGACCTAACCGTCATTAAATTCCGTCGATTAGGCCCTGAAACATTCTTCTTTTTTGTTGATAAAACTTTCGTCTGACAGTATTACAGAGGTGCCAAGTCCTCATTAATATTCCGTAATATGTGGGTTAATTTGACCCAGGTTTAACATGTTTCGCACCAGAAATTTGTTTGAGAAATGAAATAAAATAAATTCCATGTAGAAAGCTCAAATTAAATAAATAAAGATTTATCCAATAATTTTTCTAGTTGAAGTGTTATTAAACTGGGTCAGATTAAACCACATATTACGGAAGATTAGTGGGAACTTGGCACCTCTGGTATTAGAGAAGCAACGTATGAAAAAAAATGACTATTGACAAAGAACCGATATTTTCATCAGTGTCTGCATGGTCAGATATTCAGTTGAGTCAGTCAGAAAATATAAACATTGAGTACAATTTTTATGGGATCTCGAGATAGTTGGTGTGCGTAATTTTTCCGATCTAATAACAGAGCTGTGGACAAGCTATCTTTCTTTTAATTTTACGGAAGAAATTATTTCCAGCTTCTATTTTTATTGCATAAAGCTGAATAATTTTTGAGAATTTTTGTGACTAGCGATTTCTTCTCTGATAACATTTTAGTGTTAGAATAAAGGTATATTTAAGCATTTGCATATACATAGTAAGTGTCATAAAAAAATAATTTAAAAATTTAATATGTTTGTTGTGGAAAACTGACTTAAATTTTACTAAAAGTCATACTTTATGACAGAAATTAAAATGGGATGTCAAGTATGGAAAATTGCGCATTTCCGTTATCTGTTCCTATTCGCTTTCAATCATACATCTAATGATGCGAAAGTCTATAAGCAGAGATTTTGGTACTGCATCGTTAAATGTGGCAAAAGGCAGTGTGTTTAATAAACGTTCAGCAGCGTTAAGAATGGTACAGTAGCAAGAAACAATCAAACCACCAACAAGAATTATACCGTATGACATAATGTGGGGCTCCCACAAGGATTGCCAATTTGGCCGCTTTTTTCATTCAGAAGTTCCGAATAGTAAATTTTGCTCTTTTTTTAATGAGAGACATTTGTTAGCTTTCCGAATCATCTGCTTTCGGAATTTTCGGTATGAATTCGGAATTAGAAAGGCGGGTAAAATGACAACCCTGATTCCCACTTCCTCACATTTTCGAAAGAAAAATCTTCTTTTTAGATTTATCTTGAATATTTTGCTAAAATCGACCTCGAAAAAGATTTGAGTTGCAAATATTATAAAAACCTACCACGATTGTGTTTATTTTGAAGTACTGGTAAGCAAAAAATGGACCAGTGGGCACCCTGCATGAAATCTATATTGCATGCACGGTGGGCTGTGAAATATAAAATCACTCTGAATGTTTGCGCTTAATGAGACGTCAGTGCAGAATTTTTCGTGTAACAAATGCATTTAATTAACGTATTGATTCAGCAAAGAGGACTTCATCGCCAATTTGGCACCCTTTTGCTAAACGACAACGCTCTTCCTTACGCAGACAGTAACACATAGAGAATGACAAAAGCCACCTTCGAAACAATGGAATTATGAATAAATAGGAGGAGGCCCAATGTTGTGTCTCCCGGTTCCGGCTGAAGATGTAGTTACAATATGGTGTATGGTTTTTCGTTTACAGCGGAGCAGGCCCTGATAAAATCTAAGTCAGTGTTCCACCTAAAACAACGAATAGAAATGTTTTCCTTATTTATGACAAAAATTGTTTGACGAATAATGTGTTAAAACAAAGAGGAATTTTCTATTCAAATTTACTAGTAGAAGTTTGACACGGTTGTAATCAGGTCCTTCGGAACAAGTTACAGTTAAAGTTTCAGCATTTTGAGGATATATCAATTCCCCTTTCTTAATTGTTCAACGTTCCAGATGCAGAGTTGGATTTCACAGCTGTGATTTACCCCTTAAGTAATCAACATAAATACAATATTTTAACTTATTCCTTTTTTATGAATATTTTAAAATAGCATGGGTCCAAAATCAAATTCACTTATTATATATTCTTAAGTGAAATCGACCGAATAAGTTTGATAAAAAAAATTCCTTTCATTGGTGACACGTTAGAGAATCTCATGATTGATTTTTGAAGAAAGTAAATTGTTTGTCCTGTCAGACAATTTGTCAAACACTTGTCAAATCTCTTTTCCTTCGAGGACATTCATAAATGACTGTATTAATATAAACCTTTTCAGTATATATTTAAAGTATTTTTATTAAATGAAGAATGAATATATTGTTTTGTCAATTTCATAGGAACGTTTCAAAAACTAGGCAGTTTTGTTTCTAAATTGTCTTTTGTGTTGTTTTTATTTTAATTAAAAATTAAATTACCAGTTTTCTGAGCTTTCTTTCCCGCAAGCTAAGCCAGACGAGGAATGGTAAATAAAAATTCTATAGTTTCATAATATGTTGCTTATAAAAGAATTTTTGTGAATGTGTGTGAATGTTGTGTGAATTATTATTACAATTAAAATCACAAAGAATGTTTTAAAGGACATGTTATATAATAATGAATGTTAAAGCTTCAGGTATGTGTTTCAAAAGTCATTAAAATTAATCCTCCTTTGTTTATTTCAAATGTTTTTATTTCTTATACTGGGTAATACGAAGCCAGCATTCCCTTTTCAATTTATAAAATTGGCTTAATTCAAATGAAGCTTTTTATTTTAATGTTTGTCGCAATAACGTATCTCATGATTATCAAATTATATATATATATATATATATATATATTATTTCTTTCTTTCTTTCTTTTTTTTTTTTTGCGAAATTTATAAATTAACATCTTTAAATAAATTCAAGTTTTTGTTATTAATTCTTTTTTATAAAATTGTAAATGAATTATAAATAAATCAAACTGAATTGAGATTGAAAAGAATTAATTCTTTGAATTATTTTATATGTGGATGGTGGTACTGATCGCAAGGTTGCCGGTAGTGACAATTTTAAAATTCTAATCCTACCGCTATATACAAAAAATATTTTTGTGGTACATTTATCTTTAATATGTCCTGGTCAGAATAATTATTCTCAGAGCGTGTGCGATACGAGTTAAATTTCTTAGTGCGAGTAGCGCCACTTTCATCTCCTGCAGCCGCCGGCTCGTTGTCTAAATCTAAGCACTACGAGCGCATCATATGTTAATTTTGTTCACATACGTACTCCTGCGACGAGTTCTCAAAACAGAAGTTTATCGCACAATTGATAAAACAGCTTCTAGTAATTCACTCCTTCCACTATCCGTCACTTAAGTCTATCCAACCCACTGGCGTCACAGAAATGAACGTTTTAAATTTATAGTACACGCGTTTACAGTTGGCTTACCTTTACATCCATCTCGATTAAAGTCTTTCAATTTAACTTTGTAATTTTTCCTTATCCAAGATGAAATAAGACAATCATTCCAGAGAGAAAGCGCTATTTTGCAGTTTTACATTTCTTCGTCTGCTCAGTTTACTATATAATGACTTTGGTAGAAGCGACACAGCGATTCTATCTTAAAGCATGCGCACTGTATGCAAGTTTTGTTTGCATACATGGGTACCACTTTCCTCCCCTGCGGCGAGTTTTCAAACCAAATGTTTGTATCAAACAATCCACAATAGTAATCCATAGATTACATTATCCATCGTTGATATAAATCCACAGCCAAAGTCAGTGGCATAGCCAGGGTGGGGATCCAGATGCTCTGAATACCACTAATTTTATAAAGTGTTTTTGCCCTATCTAACTGGAGAACTTTTTGTGATAATCAAACCGAAGAAAACTTTACGATATTACTGGTATCCAGAGCCTTTGGACACCCTCCCTGGCTACGCCACTGGCCAAAGCCTTTCTTATAGTACATCCACACCACTGACTTTACAGAACCGTCAGTATTCAATCTAGGATGCACATGTTTGTCTGGATTAATATTTTGTAATTACTTTTTGTGAGATTCTGGTTTATTGTTTTCTTTTTCCAGCATGCATAAAGCCTATCAGTTGTATGAAGGCACTATTTTCAACTCTCTAAATGTCTTCCATTTATCTGTGCAGGCTTCATATACAGGGTGATTTTTTTTAAGTTGTGAAAGTAAAACCTTATAACAAAAGAACCAATGATTCAAATGACCTGAAATTTCACCAGTATGCTCCCAGAGCAATGGGTATTTTTTAGGTGTGGTTGAAGAAAATAACCTAAAATCACACCGACAGATGGCGCTGGTGTATGCAGTAAAGTCGGGAGACGAACTTGCACACGACACACGCACATTGGCGATAAAAGCGTGAACCACGCTCACCTCGTGTTCATTCTTCTACTGATATCCTTGCAATGACTGTGCCATTCACGGACCGTGCGTCGTTAGTGAAACTGTATTATTAGAATAATGATAGCGCAGCAACAGCTCTTAGGATATTCAGGACACTTAAGAATTTAAGAAAATGTCCAATGGCGACAGAAGGCCTACGGAACATGGTTTCCAAAAGTACCGTCCATTGTTTTCCTCCCACGGACGATATTCTTTGTTTCTGTTAACTTACAGCGCCATCTGTCGGTGCGATTTAAATTTTTTTTAACCACGCCTAAAAAATCTCCATTGCTTTGGGAGCATACTGGTGAAATTTCAGGTCATTTCGATCAGTGGTTCTTTTGTTATAGGATTTTACTTTCACAACTTTAAAAAAAATCACCCTGTATAATGGCTTTAGTAGCAGGGTTTCGAGTTTGACCTCCTTTTTATTCAGAAATTCCGGAAGAATTTTTACTTTGCGTAGTCACGAGATGTCTTTTTTCATTAAAGTAAAAATTGCGATTTGAAATTCCTGAAATGAAAGGAGTCCAATTTGTCATCTGTGTTGTAGAAGTATGTGGCAAATATTTCAGTTTGGAAAAATTGGGACTTTAAAATAAAATAATAGTCACCTGTGTTAGCCCTGTGGTCATTGACTTCTTGAAGGGCCGTGGTATTTTATATATATCACTTTATTTTAATCAAAATTTGTACCAGAATTTTTCAATAAGATTTTGCTTTTACCGTTTTCTTGAATAAATTTTTTCAAACTGCATTTATTTATTTTCAAATGAATTTTTTCTAAAATTCTGGTGTAAATTCAACATACAACAACGCAAATACTTGCCTCGGAAAGATTTAACCCCTTGGGTACATTTGACGACTGAGACTTGTCATCAGTATTATCCACGGATTTTATTTTTTAATTCAGAAATTTCGAATTTACACCAGAAAATTCAAACAGTACTTCTCGCATCTTTTTAATCAGGGTATATTTGTACAACAAATTAAAAAAAAAAAAAAAAAAAAAAAAAAAAAAAACTATCCCAAATTTCTGGTGTGTCTTTTCCGTATGTTTTTTTTTTCAAATAAATCTGTACCCAAAGGGTTAATAAATCATACTTTACTTATACACCTTTTTATATTACAGCTTTTAGTCGAAAGGTAGCCAATAGACCCGTTATAATAAATAAATTTATAAATTTATAAACTAAAACAAAGTGTAACTACAAATAAATAAAATATATATATAAAGCAGATTCAATTTATTGTCAGACTGAGAATTTATCGTATACCTTACAAATTTAACAGTTTCAAATTTAAGAATTTCCTTTTTAACACTTGCCAACCTAGTTGAAAAGTGTTTATAACTTCGGTTTGTCTGCCGTCCGTCCGTGCTCTAACTCGCGTAAATATACTCGGATTGCCCTGAAATTTTTGTGTATGTTATTGCTGTTTACTATAGCATGTTCCCTATTTCAACTGAATTATGTAGCACATATAGTTTTTTTACAGGGACAGTCAAAAGTATTCGGTTACATTACAGTCAATGGGAAATATCCTTTCAACTGCATTTTGTTGATGCAACGTAATTTAAAACATGATGAAATTGATATATAATTTTGAAGCGCATTAAAACATGCTTTTTGTAAAATATGGGGTGCAAAGCATTTATTACTGATTTACAAGGTCAAACAAAAGAATCCTGTTACACACTGTTATTTGGGGAAAAATCGTTTGCAGAGTAATTTAGTGATATTTAGCTATTTCAAACATAATAAAAATTATATGCATTACTGGGTACACTTTAAATTGCTCTCTTGAAAGTGTCGTGTGCATTGCGTTTATTTACAGGGACACACAAAATACATCTGTTACAGTACAAGCGCGATATTTACAATCTACGTCTGATAAGTGCGTTTTCAACTTTGGTTTGCGTTTTTAAGTTTAACTAAAAAATTTTCATAGTACGTGTGTTTTTATAAACTCGGTTGATCATACACAGGGCTACACAAGGGAGTCCGTAAGTATTCCAGACTATGGGAGTGAATTGCTTCAGGGTAGTTTTTAATTGTGTTACGCATTTTTCTTCTGAACTATATTTTATAGACTAATACAAGTTTGTGGAACATAAATAAATTCATATACAGGGATACGCAAAGAAAAATACACACTGTCGTCTACGGTAGGTAATTACTGCAAGTGAGCTTTAAGTTACATTTTAGCTTAATATGTGGTATGTACAAAAGATTTCAGATAATACACAGGGCTGTAAAAAAGATTTCGAGTGTATTCCCATCGATTGACAAAAATTGCTAAAAGTGAATATTCTAATTTAAATAAATTTTATCATTGCTATATATCCACATCTATTGATCATATACATCGCTGCACAAATTAATTCGGCGGCTTTTTTTACACTGGAAGGTAATTTCGAAAACAATATTTTTCAATGTGTTATATGTGTTCTAAACTGTTTACTTACATATCTTCTTTTATCTTATTTAACGGTGAAATTTCGTTAGTTTTCTGGCTGTGTTGGAAAGTGTATCATAATCTATGATTGATGCATGATTTTTCTTTCTTGTTATAATTTTAAAATCACATTAAGTCCCAAAAATCGAAAACTTCACTTTTTATTGTTTATGTGCAGTTTTAATTCACCCCTTATGACTGTTTTTGACATCAGATTTTGTGGGTGAATGAGGGTTTTACATAGGATTCTGCATAGACCCTTAAGCCAGAGGAACATAGGTGCGTACTAGAAAAGTTCAATGGATCAAACTATGTATAAAGCGTAGGCTAAGGGCAAGTTCGGCGGCCAGCCCTGGGTAAAGTATAGGTAATTTTATCATGCTATATATCCACATCTATTGATCATATACATGGCTGCACAAAATAATTCGATTATTTTTTTGACACTGGAGTGTAATTTCAAAAACTGTGTTTTTCAATGTGTTATAGGTTTTCTAAACTGTTTACTTACATATCTTCTTTCGTCTTAGTTATCAGTGAAGTTTCGTTACAGTTTTCTGACTGTGTTAGAAAGTGTTTCATAATCGCATGATTTTTCGTTCTTGTTTTTAATTTATTTTCCATCTTGAATGCCTATTTTATTGCTCCATGTAATTTATAATAAAATGCTTTGTTCACGGAACTTTAAGTATGACATTATGTAATATGAGTGACTGAAAAAGCAGACATTATGCATATGAAAAATAGAATGCATAAAAGGAATAGAGAAGAAACGTATTTCTACAAACAAAGAGGAATGTGTCTTGGTTAAAAAAAAAATTATCCTAAGAATGATGCACGTATATGTATACGTGAGCAACATTTACAGTGCTCATAAACAAAATGTAACAAAGGAACAAAAAATAAGCAGGTAATAAATAAAATTTTCTGTCCAAAAGATAGTTCAAGGAAGGTAAACAAATAAATCCAGAAAATATATTACTTTTTAAACAAATTGTATAACTGTTTTTAAGTTAAACGCTACTTTTATTTCGTAGATTTTATTCGACTGAAAGAATATATATATATTCTTTATTTCGGTAAATATAATTGGCAATGCTAACAGGACATGATTATGCTTGATATTTAAATAATTTGTTTGAAACGAATGTCCGAGACCCAAGTAGTATAAATTTTAACCCCTTGAGGGACACCGGTATATAATATATACCATTTTTTAATATATAACTTTGCCACCAGTATTATTAAATAAAAATATTTATTATTTTTTTTTGCAGATTGAGAAGGTAAAAAGTCATTATTTAAAATTACTGGTGTCAAAACATCGCAAAATCTAGCATTTTTAGACCACGTGCTTGCCCTCCAAGGGGTTAAAGAGTAAATGCAATGCAGTAAAACCTAAGAAAACAAAACCTGTATATAACGGATTACTGCCTTAAATGGAAATTTGTGTGGTCCTTGAAAAACAATACAATAAAGGTCTATCAGACGTATTATCTATTTGTTTAACCCATAATAAGAATTGTGTTTCTGTAATAGGAAATTCACACCAGAAATTTCTATAAATTTAATTTTAAAACAAGGAAATCCAATTTTACATATTTTCGACACCAAATTATAAAATTGAAATTTTATTAAAAAATTCTGGTGCAAATCGTAATTAAAATTAAGTGGTGTAAAACATTTTCCATCGCCGGTAATGCGGTTAATTACTGGGATATACAGGGTGAACCAAATCTTGCCCTGATTAAAAAAATTTTCTGTGCTCAAACTATTATAATTAGACATATGTTTGTTTGGATACATTGTAAGTACTGTTGTAATTTCTTATAAGACCACTTACCTCAGTAAATTTCAACGTGTGTCCCCTTGGTAGCTTGGAAATGTCTAAGCAGTATTCTAGTTCCCGTGAAGTGTTCTTTAATATGTCTTCTGTTATAGTACACACAGCAGCTTGTATCCTAGTCAGCATTTGGTGTGGCAAAGACTGTCCTTGATATAGCCCCAAAAGAAAAAATCCAGAGGAGTAATGCCTGGAGATCGCGGAAGCCAGGGTGTTGATCCATATCTTCCAATCCAATACGCGCCATCTATTGCACAAACAAAATACTAAAACTGACCTATACAATGATACAACAAGTTACATTATTATACAAACGGTTATTCTGAAATGAATTATTATAATCAGGGCAAGACTTTTGGTTCACCATATATATAACATATAGGCTGATATGTTCCCGGTCTAATAAAGAAAACACAACTTTTTAACATAACTTTACATAACTTTATAACCTTATAACTTTATAACTTTAATAAATAACATAACTTTAATAATAAATAATAATAATAATAATAATAATAATAATAATAATAATAATAATTTAATAATAATAGTAATAATAATAATAATAATAATAATAATAATTTAATAATAACAATTTTATAATAATCATTTTATAATAATCATTTTATAAATAAATAATAATAATAATGTAATAATAAATAACATAATTTTATAATAATAATTTTATAAATAAGTAATAATAATAATGTAATAATAAATAACATAATTTTATATCGAAAAAGCTCCAAACAGTGCTCAGAATCATCGACTCGTTGTTGTTTTTGGTCAAAAGTCAACACGCGCGGCACCCACTTTGACAACAGCTTTTTCATAGACAAATGTTCATTCAAAATAAAACCTACACGTTCCTTGGATATCTTCAGAGTCTGAGCTATCTCCTGCAATTTCACTTTACGTTTCCCCAAAATTATTTTGAGGACATCTTTGATGTTTTCCGGAATAACCAACATACCAGTCAATAATGGTTGATTTACCTGCTGCAGTGTGCGGATAACGCTTATCAAGCCAAGCTTTTGTTTGAACGGTGTTTTTTCCCATCTAATAATTCTTGAAATTCGTATTTATACATTTTTTTGTTTATCAACAAAGTCGTTAAACTAAAACCACTCTAACGTTTTATCCACACGGCGAATCGTCATGACATTTTTCCTGCTACCTTTCATAGGTTAGTATTTACTAAAAAAAGCATCGGTTCGACGATTGCAACGCCATCTGTGCGCCAGACGGGGAACTTATCAGCCGATGTGTTATAACATATTTTATATTACTATATTTTCCTGTTTAATTTACTTATGCTCACCATAAAATACTTTTTGTTTTCTGTCACTAGCTTGAATTTTAATTGTTTCTATTCCTGGTATCTTAAATTTTCCCGTATTACACATTAGAACAATATAGTGTTTTGGAAACTTAGAAAATTATGGAAATCTTAGAAAGTCACGGAGTTGTGGTGAGGTGTTTCCAATGCTCCTATCTTCTGAAGTGAACTACTTTTTTCATATGACGAAGAGTCCTCCTACCAAGCATGTAGTTGTGAATCCTCTAATAAAAATGCTTTTGAAGGTTTATTTTCCCTGTGCAAAGAGTGGATATAACTCATTAAATTATTACATTTTGTATACTATATACTAGTTAGAATATATTTTTTTTTCAATTTTTGTCAGTTGTTGTAAAGAAATACGGTATTATACGGAAGATTAGTGCCGGTTAGGAAAATCATTTCGTACAGAAATATTTCACCAATTAATCATTAAATTTTAAATTTATTTTATAATAATTAAGTGATAGAATTTTCCGGTACAAATAGATTTTCACAACTGGCACGAACTTTCCGCAGAACCCAATATGTACAATAATAGCTCGTTAATAGTATAAAACTTCAGTTTTTTGGAGGGTTTTGTGCATTTCGTATACTTCTTTTTCAATTCTTTGCTAGATAAGTTCCATAATTGGATATAAAGGCAATTGGTGTTGGCTTAACGAAAAATTGAATTCATTTTTGTAATCATTACTGTAACTCTCTTAAAATTAAAACTGTATAATGTTGTCTTTATTTGACGTCTGTCTTGGCTACGGATATGATTACAGAAAATTAGCCATTTCACCTGTTCGAGGAGCTGGAATAGCATAATAAATTGTTTCAATTCATATTCCACATACTATTCGCAATATTTGAATGTTTCTTAGGGATGTAAACTCTAAAATACACATTTATTTAACTCTCCGAGCACTTTCATCAGGAAGCAAATTTCTTTTACTAACGTCTGGCTCATCCAAACCACCTTTCGCCTAGTGGTGGAGTCCATTATTCTTTGGGTGTTGCTAGAAGTGGTTGCCATGGACCACTGGACTGTATTTGTAAATAACTAGAAATATATGTAGAAAAAGTTATTGGGTGTTTATCTTTTTCATATTTAGGCTATTTAACCATATACTAGGTATATTGTATAACACTATCCTTATTATTAGGGTTTTTTTTTTTTTTTTTTTTTTTTTTTTTTTTTTTTTAACAAGCAATTTCGTCAAAACATCTAAATATTTCTTTTTAAGTTTTAAGATCATTTTCAATTAAAATTGCCATGATTGAATTGAAAATATCTCATGAAAGTATAGTGAATAAAATTAAACATTCTACAGCCATTTTTTAAATTTTCCTTATTTTTTTTTAAATTAATTTATACCAGTAACTATTCATTTTTAAAATAATGTTCAACTGCAGATGTTTAATATATTCAAAATTGTTAATACTTCTTAAGAATATAAATGCCGTTAATCTAAATCTCAATATAAAATATTGGGGTTGGGCTATATTCTACCAAAAATAAGGGGTTTTTTTTTTATGTTATCAGTTATCACATTTTAAAACGCTGAACCATAGAACAAAATTTTTCGAATTTTGTTCTTGTTTACTAAGAATCTTCCCTTTTTTACCCGGGAGGTAATTCACAATTTTAAATAAATTTAGTAACAGGATACCTTAAGCAATCTTCTTAGAAGTAATCAGGAAAGCGAAAATAAATATGCATTTGCATATATATATATATATATATATATATATATATATATATATATATATATATATATATATATATGTGCTTACATTTATATATTACCATATATTAACATTTATATATTTTACAAAAATATATTTATTACCTGTTGCGTCTTAAATTATTAAAATGTTTCTCTTTTATAGCAAGATTTTAAAGATTTGCTAATGTGTTAAAAGCTGTGTTGATGTGTTGATGAATTTTTCAAAGCTAAAATATAATGAAATTTAACAGATTTTTAAATGTATGCGAATGCTGAATTTTAATTCTATTATTTTTTTTCTAAGTTACAATGACTATTTTAAGTACATATTATTTTATTACTAGCTAACCCGCCCGACGTTGCACGGACCTGTGATAATAACCTTAAACAAACTTCAAGCTTGTATGATTTTAAATCTTTAACCCGATATTTTGTATAGATTTATATATTTAAAGGCAAAAATCACGAAAAAAAATAATATTTAGTGGTAAAATTGCTTGTAAGATGACTTTTCGTTTTTTCACATGGGATCAATCACACTTTAAAAAAAAGTTCTTGTTGTCCAAACTCTTTGGAATTTTTATCGGCTATAAATATAACTTTTTTACAACCCGTATAAGAACTTCGTGAAAAAATATTGTAATCCAGTTGTAAAAGAGATATGTTTTCTTCTCACTTTTTTTTCCGTCGTCGAGTCCTTTAATATAACATAATAAAAACGTTATCTTCTCCTGAACTCTCTGAAATTTTAATCGGTTATAAATATAACTTTATCCAAGATCTCTTTAAAATTTCTGAAAAAAAAAATGTATATTTAATATTGAAAACTTGAGCCAATGTCGTGCCGATACAGCCTGCGTTTTCCTGTTTTCATCGAAAACTTCTCAGATTTTTATTTTAAAATACTTATACTAGTCCGAACGTTTCAAAATTTTTATAGATGATGTAAAGCTGGACTGCCGAGAAGCTCTAAAACTATTGTGTCGAAGTATGGACGTTTATATACTTTTAGAATAGAAAAAAATATCATCTGCGGGAGGCGCGAAGTGATTTGCGGTCGCCAATATTTTTTATTAGCTTAAAATTCTTATTTTTAAAAACAATTGCACCGCAAAAAGAAGAAAGTCTCAGCTTTAAGTGTATATTTTTTGTTTGTCGGTACGTCTGAAATCAGGGATAAGATTTCTCCGCTTTTTTGCATACCAGTATCAGAGTTGCCAAGTCTCCGGCTTTTTGCACACCAGTAATTGTTTAGAGAAAAATATTGTTCTTTCAAATCACGGAATGATAAAATTATATAGAACAACATTTTCTGAACTAAAATACTGGTATCCAAAAAGCCGGAGACTTGGCAGGTCTGCAGTATAATCTGAAACAAAACGTTGTTCTTTTAAATCGCTGAATGTTCCGATTAAATAAAATAACATTTTCTGTAACATTATACTGGTATGCAAAAAAGCGAAGAAATCTCATCTCTGTCTGAAATTGTGATCTGGGTAAGCGTTTCCATAAATGTAAAAACGGTCCTCATTGATACATTTTTTCAAAGGGTTAACAACCATATTTATTTCGAACTGACTGCGGCGATTAAGACATAAAAGTACGATCTTTAAAAATATGTCTTCAGTTTCCCGTATCCCGAAGAGTTTGGCCGATGGAGGTGAAAACGATAGGGCAATAAACGCCTTTTCTCGTAAAAATCAGGTTGGGGATACGCGCGCGCGTCTGCCTATTTTTGCAAAAAAAAAAAAAAAAATCCCCTTTTTGATGAATTTTTATTTAATATATCGGATAATTAGAAAAAAATGAAAAATCTTAGCTTTAGTTGCATCAGGACCTGTCTTGGACTATCCCCGCCCGTATATTCAGATTAATATTTGCGGTTGATTTCGCTAGCCATTGCAGACAGACACTTACACAGAGGGCGAAACTTACTTTTATTAGTATAGATTAATTTTATTCATAAGTTAATAACAGTAAAAATGATTTTGGAAAACTAAATTAATTGCAAAATTTTGTACAAATTCACTTCTAACATAGTCTTTAAGAATATAAACGAAATTAATCAAAATTTGATAGTAAACTTTTCTTATTTCTACACAGATCTTCTTTTAAAATGTGTTATTCCTTTTTTGTGATATCATCCTTTTAAATGTAGCTATGGAAACCAAACATAAATCATCAAAATTTTACCATCCGCGATCTTTTCCTTGGTTACTTAGAATTTTCTATTTTCCCCAGGAGAGATAACTTCACTCTTTTAAATGCATGTGGAAACGTGTTATTTAAAATAATTGCCTTATACTTTGAAATATGGAGAAAAGCGAAATTTTTAAAAATAAAAGATATTTTCAGAGGTTGCATCTTGCATAATTAAAATGCATCTCTTTTTCTAGAAGATTTTCAGATTTTCTCACAGAGCAGAATCTGAATTAAACAATTCCAGTATTTAAGTTAAAGCTGCAAAAATGGTGAATGCATTTAAAAATAATCTAACGTAGATTTATACTTCCTTTATGCAAATACTAAACCTTTAATTGCACAGTCATGTAAATTTCCATCACTGTTTATTTAACTTTTAATAAATAAATCAACTTCTTCGCCACCACTATATTTATATAGAAATATTAATCCAGTGAATTTCCCGTGAACTATGTTGTTGAACAAAGTTAAAAATCTATCTTAAATATTCTAGTGTCTAATATTTAATATATGTATAAAAAAACACAATTGTAAAAGGAAAACTCATGCAAAGAATGCTTAATGTATGATGTCAGGTTTTTTTTTTTTTTTTTTTTTTTTTTTTTTTTACTGTGACTCTTGATTTTAGTTCGAATTTCAAATGATAGATAGCGCTGACAGCGAGTGGCGCTCAGTCGAGGCTGAAACTGACGTCACTCAGCATTGATGCACCCCTGAATAGGCCTGTGTCCTGACAAAAATGGCTGCTGTCGCAGGCGGATTTTGTTTTCAGGTCACTCGAACTTACCAATAATACCTAAAATACACCAAGGGTACACCAATAATATCTAAAAGTTTTCTTTGATTTATTTGATCTCAGAAAAACTAAGCTAGATGGTATTAGCCCCATCCAAAAGAAAAAAAAATCCAGACAATCAGAATAAAATGATAGTATACAAGATTATATAACATGGAACTTATATTTTTTATTGTCTTTTATATTCACTCCTTAAAATAAACAATTTCGAAAATTCTTATATACCTTTTATCCGAACGAATATTTCGAGAGTCTGAAAAAAATAGTTCCGGATAATCGAGGTAACTGAAATTCAATAAGCTTCTTTCCATTAGTACATACTAAGTACATACCAAATTTCAAGTCTCTATCTCACTTTGTTCGGGAGACAGACACACAGACACACACACATACAGACGGACGGCAATTTTTTTTCTAAAAATGTGTTTCTAGGTATTTCCAGTATCTGAAACGTGTAAATCCGTCATTTTTTTTTTCGATTTTCAAAATGATTACAAGATTTACCCTATACTACGTGTGATGGGTAAGTAAAATATTGAAATTATTTTAATTGCTATCGAGAGAACGAAGTGCAATGTCTCTTTTTTTGTTTGCGAAATAGCATAAAAGTTATATTTTCTATTGTTCAAGAGCTTTGTAGGCAGTAAGCAGAATTTTCTGGTTTGAACTGGGTACAAATCGACCAGTCAAGTACTTTAACAACGCCCAATTAAACGCTGTTTAGGAACTAGTGCACACAGGTGCAATTGTCTTTTATTAGTTTTTTTTTTTCGTTTTATTTGTGACAGAAATTGAGCGTTTGTATCCGATTGTTATTCGAATGATTAGTTGACGCATATTAGTCGACAATAATTATTCGAAAATAATGTTATTATCTGCACTCACATGGGAAATGAGATTCACCATATGATGTTTTTTAATTTCTGGTCATTCTCATGTAACGTAAAAAGAAAAAGAAACACTGACATCGGTTTATGAACCTATATTTTTATGTTTTACAGATCTTGGTCAAACGTAGATGATAGGACACAGTTGCTTCATTTGTCCTTTCAATGATCATGCTCTGGTAGATTGAAACAGTCAGATGAAAAAATAAAAATCGCTAAATTTTTGCTCGTAAAATTTTCAGGCAGTATTATTCCAAAAAATAATCATGAACATTTCTAGATTTCTGAAATAAACACGTAAAATGCATTCATATTTTCTTAAACATTTAATGGAATGTTTAAGCTTTAAAAAAATGTATAGTAATGAGAGTTATAGTAAACAGGTTTTTTTTTAATTATTATTTGTTATCAAGTCACGATAGATTATAAATACGATTGAATACAGTGACATCTCACTTATACACGATACACGGGAATTTTTTTTCCAGTACCAGTTTTTTTTAAAATAATTTTCCCTTTACTAAAGCACAGAATTTATAAATCAAATTTGAATGTTTTAAAATAGTGGTACAAATAAGTAATTACTGTACATCGCGTATAAGTGAGAAGTCACTGTATTTACATAGCCGACAACGTTTAAATTTTTCCCTAAACTGAAAATTTTTATAAATATAAGTAAATAGTTATAATAAAATTTAAAGTAACAATTATATATTATATTATAAGCTAGTATGCTTTATAAAAATCCTGATATAAATCGTTTATATCTTTCATAAACACGGTGGTACACTACTTGGAATATTGAAAAAGTGTTGTACCAATTTTTATGATTAGAAATTTTATATTTTATATTTTAATTGCATAATTCGTAATTCCCTGTTTCGATTTGATATCCCTTGATGAAAAAAGGTGAAACATTCTATAAGAAATGTGTTTTAAAACTTAAAACTGTACTCACCCTGCATAAACCACTATCTTCTAATAAAATATTTTTTTGGGAAAATTATCGATTAGGAATCTTGTTAAATTCAAATGAGTTTAGATTTTATTCTAAGCTACTGGTTAGAATGGTATTCGAATCATATACGTGTATATCTTTTATTAACAGCACATAATAATAAAATATAAGGTTACATATATATACACATATATATAATTTTATACATTACTCATCATATTATTAACTTTTATTTGGTGCGTGCATTTCAACAACAGTTTTTGACAAGAAGTTTTCGTCTTATTTAATCAAAGAAAAATATTATACATACTTCAACTAAGCAAGGCGTTTACAGACTCTGTGTTTGAAATATTACATAGAAAATTTTTAAACTGAAATATCAGTGCCAGGTTTCGTGAAAATTCTTAGAGTTTACGCACCTTGCATACGAGTATATAAAACTTAGCATATAATAATTAAATATAAAAAAATATATATTTTATTGTTGAATATGTAATATACTGTTTTCTGCGTAAATTGAATCTGAGTATTTGTTAATGTTTATCTAGAGTTGATGTGTATATCAAATAAACTTCATAGACAGTTTTGAATTTTTTTTTCATTACAGTAGTGCTTTGTGATGGTTATGATTTTTTTAATACAATGACACCACCAATACTTTAGCGATAAATCTAAATATTAATTATAAAAACGTTTTAAGCTTACTTACGGAATTTGTAGAAAAGTTTAGTTTAAAAATAGCGGAATCGGCTAACGTTCGAATCTGGTGGTGTGAAAGAAGTAGGTATTGTGTTGCTGATGGATGATTGTATTGAAAATTGTAACCCTCAATACAGAAAGTTAACCCTTTGACTGCGGATCGTGATATATTTGTACCATTTTTTTCAAAATAATTTTTTCATTCACTAGATCTGCATTAACTGTGCCTGCCTACACTGCATACGAGGATACTTTTAAGAGCAATCTTGCAAAAGAAATTGTTTTTGTAAATCCTGGTACAACAGAATATGAAATCAGTCACCAATCCTGTCCCGTAATAAAGAGTTAAGAGATGGTCTTACAGAGAAGTACTCGTTATGCATTATTATTGTGCTAAACCCCAAATAAAACATAAAATCTACATAGTTTAACTCGTATGCTTCATTTAGAAAAGTGGAAATTTGGTTCTGATCATCCAACATGTTTTTTAATTGTATCAAAATTAAAATAGATCAAAACTTATAAAAAACTTTAAACCAAATGGCGTAAAAAATTCATAAATTTATTTAGCTCAATAAAGTTCATACATCAGATCATTGGTAATTGTCTCTTCATTGATTGTTTTATTAAAAAAATTCAACGGCAGAATTTTTATTAAATACTATTTAACTTACATGTACCTAATTTCTGTGTTTATATATTTAATTTATTTTATGAAAAAAATTCTATTTCGAATCGACATTTATTCATTTGATGGGAGTCAAATTGACTCCTAATTATCGTTCTAGCATGTACAATCCATGGGCGCGTTTGTAGGCGTATCAGTCATTTTTAAACATGAATTAGATTTGTACTTCAATTGATAAACGCCAAAAAGAACAATTAAATATTTTTATATATACGCAACATTTATTTATTGCAATACAGCAGCATAGATATTCTAAATCATGATTTTCACACATAAAAATATATTACTTTTCCATTGCAGGTGTGACATCATCGGGATCTGGGACTCTTGTTCCTACGCTGACTGGAACACAACAATGTCAAATATATACAAAGAATAAATAATTTAGTTTAAAAAAAACGTTAGTAAGCAGAGTTGTTTGCGCCGCGGTTTATACACAGAAAATTGCGGTAGTCTTCTATGTACAACATTTACAAAAACAGTTACACTCTTTGCAGCCTCAGAAAATTCCCTTAAATATCTATGTTCTTCTTTTTAAATTTGTTGTATTGTTTTGTTTTTTTACTGATAGTTCAATTTTAACTTCATAATAACATCACAATGATCTTTAATTGAACTTTACAACAAAAAATTCTCTTATTTGAATAGCCTTTACATAACCAGCCACACTATGTATTGACATGCAGAAATAAACCTGGAGAAAGTTTTGATACTTATGCAACATGAATTATCTATAGAAATTTAGACTCACGAACTTGTTTCTCGACTGCTGTCTAGAGGATAATTAACTTCCGGTATTAAGAAATTAATGCATTGAATAACATTGTAAAAACTTGCTTCAGAAAAGAAAGTGTGTAAAGTGCTTTTCTGTTTAACTTAGATACAATTTATATGTAAATTAAAACAAATATATTAGAAGATGACGCTAATCATTCACGTTATAAACATTAATAAGTCATTGAAAAATAATCATTTTTGCTTAGTTGTGTAATATAAAAGATTTAATGTTTAAAGCATTTGGTTGGTTCGTACTATTTCAATCATGCTACTTTACAGAAAACTGTATTTGTATAACAATTTACATATTTACAATATATATATGTACGAATAGAAATAACAGAATTTCAAAGCTGCACACCCTTTTGTTTTTTTCAGTACCGCTATTTCCGAATTGCAATTTGCTGTCTATTTCTGTCATTAAATGAAAGAAATACAGTCAAACATTGATATCTTCAATTGCCTTATATTGGAATCCTTGAAACCTCGAAAAAGAATTTCCGTGGCATTTTGATAAATATTCGTACATTTTTCATATAATTTGGAAATATTTTTTCATAACCATACATTATATTTTGCCCTATAAAAATTTTTCAGTTGGCGGTTTTCTTTAGAATTTTTTTGGAAATCGTACATTCGACGACATCTTAAATGTAGATAATGAACTTCAAGCTTGCGGAATAGTGACAGTTGATGAAAGTGTTGTACAAATAAATTAAGAAGTTTTTTTATGATGGACAGGAAGATGTGTATCAACAAGAGATAGAAAAAGTTACGTTGAAAGAGAATGAGGAATTACCGCGGCGATTTCCTGAGGCATCAGAAACTATTTTTACTGAACCATTGGGTGCCATAACTACTTTGGTAATACTGTATAATCGAAAAGAGATTCTGCGAGATAGCATCAGTTTCGACCAGTATAATCTGAGAGAAAACGTTGTCCTGTTAAATCGCAGATTGTTCTGATTAAATAAAAAATAATTTTCTGTAAGATTATACTGGTATTAAAAAAAGCGGAGAAATCTCATCCCTGGTTTTAACTTTCAAATAATAGCTTTTTTGTTTGCCATACTTTTTAAAATGTCATACAATTGGGAATGAGGCTAACGAAAAAGAAAGGCTACGCGGTGCTTTACGCGTATCTTTTTTTACAGACCGCTGGAGTCACGTGATGCTCGAATGTACCAATGAAGGTGCACGAAAAGATCATGACGTCACTCTAGCGGTCTGTAAAAAAAGATAAGTGGAATGCACCGCGGTAACCTGTCTTTTCCGTTAGCCTCTATTGGGAACCTGACAAAACCAATTCCACGAAAATATTCCGATTAAAACCGGGTCAATTTAAAATTTATATGTTTACTTTACAAAGATTTCAACTGATTTTTAAATTGTTATTTCCCTTTTCTGAAAAATACCTTTTTGGTATCACGTTAAAAAGCCGATTCTAATAGCAATAAAAAAAAATGTCCTCGAGTAATCGAGAAAACACTAGAATAAATTATGGATATGATCAATTGTAAAATACATGTGCTAAAGAAATTATCTGTATATTTTTCTTACCGTGCGTGTAAGTACCAAAAACGCAGGTTTCCGAGTAGTGAAATCAAAGTTTAACAAGAAAGAAAAATCATACATCAAACCAAGTTTATGAAACACTTAACAACACTTGCAGAATATTTTAACAAATCTTCTCTTTTATAAAGTAAATAAAATACTTAAGTAAGTTTTTTGGAAAATTCATATCACATTGGAAAACCAGATTTCAGCAATTAAAGCCCACACATAGAAAGGTACTACAGTCTTTTGTGCAGCTTTGTATTCGGTCAATAGATTTGTATATACTATACATAGTATGCTAAAATATAGTTTAGAAAGAAAACGCAAAATTCATCTTGAGCAATTTCTACCAATAGACGGAAACGTACTTGAATTATTTTGTACATCCCTGTATATTGCACACAGATATTTATACATGTTATAATTAAACTAAAATTTAATTCAGGCTAAAACCCAAAATAAACTACTGAAATCACACTTCCAAAAATTATCCTCCATAGGCAACCGTGTAAGCAACATCCGTATGTATACCATTATCCATATATTTAAAGCAGTTTGCTAATTTTGTCACATTATTTTCCATCAAAATTCGACCCAATACGCATGCGTCAAAAAATATTCCGGTAGGACCGGCCAATGAGGTGAGAGTCTATGACTGTCTCTACAAACGTGTTTGGGATCATGTGTTGTTTTTTTCTAGCACGTTGCGTTAAACCTAGGAAGATATTTCTATAGAATTCACTGTGGAGTGTTTAGAAGATATTTATTTTATTTATTTATTTTATTTATTGTAATTTGTATAAATACTTAGGTGTCCATTTCTGATTTACTGTTTAAAAATGAATTTAGGCTCATTTAACGTTGGCGAAATCCCGATGGAAATTGTCTCTTTGGATCTCTATCTTTTTGTTTATATAGTACAGAAAATAATTATTCAAACGTGTAGAACACGTAATACAAAATTGGACCACTTATAGTCTGTTTATTATCGGGGATGAATCTTATGGTGTTCCGATTGATAATGTAAACGATTATGTAAATATAATGTCAAAAGACATTACGCACGGTAGTAATATTTTTATTATTATGTGTTCGAAACAAATTATTTTCCATCGAAATTCGACCCAATACGCATGCGTCAAAAAATATTCCGGTAGGACCGGCCAATGAGCTGAGGGTCTATGACTGTCTCTACAAACGTGTTTGGGATGATCTGTTGTTTGTTTTTTCTAGCACGTTGCGTTAAACCTAGGAAGATATTTCTATAGAACCCACTGTGGAGTGTTTAGAAGGTATTTATTTTATTTATTTATTTTATTTATTGTAATTTGTATGAATACTTAGGTGTCCATTTCGGATTTACTGTTTAAAAATGAATTTAGGCTCATTTAACGTTGGCGAAATCCCGATGGAAATTGTCTTTTTGGATCTCTATTTTTTGTTTATATAGTACAGAAAATAATTATTCAAACGAGTAGAACCAACGCTCCTAGATAAGAAAGCCTTGACACTCGTCACGAAAACGTCATACCAAGCAGGCAAAACAAAGAAAAAAATTCGAACAACTTGCATGTTTCGATTTCATTGGCTCATAGAATTAATAATTATAGTTTACGACTAATAGTTAATAATTCCACGAGCCATCGAAATCGAAACATGCGAGTTGTTCGAATTTTTTTCTTTGTTTTGCCTGCTTGCAGCGGCGTAGCCAGGAAGAGGGGGTTCCAAATGCTCTGTATACCAGTAATAATGTAAAGTTTTCTTTGTATTCATTATCGCAGAAAGTTCTCCAGTTAGACAAGTCAAAGAAAACTTTACAAAATTAGTGGTATCCAGAGCATCTGGACCCCCACCCTGGATACGCCACTGCCTGCCTGGTATGACGTTTTCGTGATGAGTGTCAAGGCTTTCTTATCTAGGGGGCGTTGGTAGAACACGTAATACTAAATTGGACCACTTATAGTCTGTTTATTATCGGGGATGAATCTTATGGTGTTCCGATTGATAATGTAAACGATTATGTAAGTATAATGTCAAAAGACAGTACGCACGGTAGTAATATTTTTATTATTATATGTTCGAAAAAAAGCAGAATCTGAGCGCCTGAATATAAATTATAAAATATTATTTCTGTATTTTGCAACTAAATATTTAATAAATATGCAGGAATGTGACTTGCTTTATGTGAATGTATAATATATATAAATTAAAAGAGTTTCTGAACTTCAGCATTATTTTTTAACAGAAATATATTATCTCTATTCGATTTAAAAGTTTTGTCATTACATAAGTGTGCTATTTTATTTGTAAAGAGTATGTATGCATTACATTGTTTGTATGTATACAAATCTTTAGAATGTTTTGATTTGCAAACTCTTAATATTTGAATAATGTTTACATTATATTTGTTTGTATGTATACAAACAATATATGTATACAAAGAAGTATATATACAAACAATGTATTATCTATCATGTAACAATATTAATATTTACATTGTATTGTTTGTATGTATACAAATCTTGAATGTTTTAATTTATTACATTCATTTTTTACCAGTTTGCATGTCCGTTCTTGGGCGATTCATATGAAACTCATAATTTGTCACAAATTGGTGATTTTATTTGTTGGGGGTTTTGGGCAAAATAATATACTTCATAGCTAGGACCAGTTCCGCTAATCATTAATATTTACTTAATCCTTTGACCGCTGAGCAAATGGGCACATTTGTAATGTTTTTTCTGTTATTTTTTTTAAAATGTCAAAAAAAGATAAATTTTCAAACTTGGTATAAAAAACTTAGGCACTTCACTATTATCCCATCGACCACTTTTCATAACAAAATACTATCGCCAAACTGTATGATTAAATGCCAAAAATGCAGTCCCATTTACTTGATGTCGGAAAACTTAATTACGTATATGAGTATATTCCTTGACAGTATTAATCATTACTCGATATTTTAAAACTGCATCATATTTGTAGAATTATATTAATTTAAACAATGCTTTTATTGAAGTGTGAAGAACCATATACTTCTATGAAGAACCATATATTTACATAATCGTTTTCATTAGCAATCGGAACACCATAAGATTCATCCCCGATAATAAACGGACTATAAGTGGTCCAATTTTGTATTACGTGTTCCACAATATTTTTACGTACGTTTGAATAATTATTTTCTGTACTATATAAACAAAATGATAGAGATCTAAAAAAGATAATTTCCATCGGGATTGATTTCGTGAACGTAAAATGAGCCTAAATTCATTTTTAAACAGTAAATCCGAAATGGACACCTAAGTATTCATACAAATTAGAATAAATGAAATAAATAAATAAATACCATCTAAACACTCCACAGTGAGTTCTATATAAATACCTTCCTAGGTTTAAGCAAAGTGCTTGAAAAAAACAACAGGAGATGATTCCAAACACGTTTCTAGAGACCGTAATAGACCTTCACCTCATTGGCCGGTCCTACCGGAAGATTTTTTTGACGCATGCGTATTGGTTCGAATATTGTTGAAAAATTTGGCAAAATAAGCAAACTGCTTCCACCTAGCAGGCCTCGCAGCGTATAGGACAAATTTTATTGTTTCTACCACTATTTTAGAAGAAATTATGTTCGTGATATATTTCTATTGCATACGGTAAAGAAATTTATCCTCAATATTATTGATTAGGGATACTGGAATGAACAATACAATGTGTCCTATATGCTGCGACCCTTGCACCTAGGTATTTATACACAGTACAACAAATAAAATAAATGCCTTCAAAACCCTTTTGATCATCACATCAGCGTGCAGGACAATTTTTTTACCGGAAACCATTTGATGAATTTCATGATTTTTCCGTTATCGATTGACGAATTTTACGATTTTACCGCTAACGATTGTTGAATTTCACAATTTATCGACTATTGATAAACGAATTTCATGATTTTTTCCATGAACATTTGTCGAATTGCACAAAAAAAATAAGAATATCGTCAAATTGTCTTGGGTAAAAAAATTTTGAATATTGTCAAATGCCTTCGAGAAAAAAGTCTCATTTTCAAATGATTTTGAAGAAAAAATCGGTAAATTCACAAAATGGTTTCGGGAAAAACTTCACCAAATGGTTTCAAAATTCTTTGAGTGACAGCGGGAAAAAAAAATTTGATTTTACATTCAATCATCGCAATTGGCGAGTGTGACTAAGTTTAGCCAGTGGTGGCAATAACATCAATCACCAATTTTCAGTATTACTCGCTGATTGGTGAGTGGTAATTTTGTATTATAGAATTTCGCATTTTTCTCGCGATCCTTAACGAAATTGGCATTTTCCAGCAATTCTTTGATAAAATATATTTTATTCCGCAATTTTTAGACGAAATTTATTAAAAAAGCGTGATCTATTGGCGAAATTTCCTTTTTTGCGATTCTTTGACAAATATTGCTTATCTTTCGCGATCCTTTTGAATAATTTCGTTTTTTCTGTGGTCTTTTAACGAAAGTCATGTTTTCCCATGATCCTTTGATGAAATTAGTGTTTTTTCCTCAATCATTTGACGAAATCTGTGATTTTTTCCCCCGCGAAGATTGGTTATATGCTTTTAGTCTGTAGGTGCCCTAAAAAGTCTGACGTCCGTTGCTACATCTCACACATTCTTCCATGGGTCATCGAACAAAGGAAATTCATCCTAAAGAATCATTGTTTCATTCCTGACATTTCTGGAAAGGAACAGCATTCAACTCATTGGCTGAATTGTAAAGGGCGAAATGTGTCAAACATTAGCGGAAAGAAAGTGCGCAATTTGTTCGTTCATGGAAAAAATCGTGAAATTCGTTAATTGATAGTCGATAAATTGCGAAAATCGTCAATCAATAGCGGAAAAATCGCAAAATTCATTAATCGACAGTGGAAAAATTACAAAATTCATCAACTGGCTTCGAGGGGAAAAGTTTTCGAATATCGTTGAATGGCTTCGAGAAAAAAATGACAATCAGTCAATTTCTGGGAAAAAATCGTGAAATTCACCAAATGGTTTCGAAATTTGTCGAGCGACAGCAGAGAAAAAAATCTTTTTCCATTCAATCATCGAAATTGGTGAGTGTGACTATTATGTTTGACCAGTGGTGGCAATAAATTCCATTGCCAAATTTTCAGTATTATTCGCTGTTTGGTAAGTGCTAATTTTGTCTATACTTCAAAACCCTTTTGATCATCACAGCAGTGTGCAGGACAATTTTTTTACCGGAGACTATTTAAAGAATTTCGTGATTTTTCCGTTATCGTTTGACCAATTTTACTGCTATCAATTGTTGAATTTTATAATTTATCAACTATTGATTAGCGAATTTCATGATTTTTTCCATGAACGTTTGACGAATTACGCAAAAAAATTAAGAATATCGTTAAATTGTCTTGGGTAAAAAAAAAATTAATATTGTCAAATGCCTTCGAGAAAAAAGTTGCAAGTTGAAACGCCTGTGACCTCTTTTTCATGTTATGAATCTCCTTCCCCCCCCGCCCAAGTGGGACACTTTTCTAAATTTTGCACACACCCCCCACGTGATATATCGCTGGAAAAGTCTTTGACCGCTTATTCATGTTATGCATCTCCGGGGTCCATCCCGCCACTTCCCCCCCTAAGGGGGGCACATTTCTAAATTTTGTTGACACCCCTCATGTCATATATCGTTGTAAAGGTTTGTGACTGCTTAATCATATTATGCATCTGCAATGTCAATCTCCCCACTTTGCCCCCCCCCAAGGAGTACATTCTAAATTTTGCACAAAACCCTCATGTTATATATCATTGGAAAGGTCTGTGACCACTTAATCATATTATGCATCTCCAATGTCAATCTCCCCACTTTGCCCCCCCCAAGGGATGCTTTCTAAATTTTGTTGACACCCCCCATGTCATATATTATTGGAAAGGTCTGTGACTGCTTAATCATATTATGCATCTCCGATGTCCATCTCCCCACTTTGCCCCCCCCCAAAGGGTACTTTCTAAATTTTGCACACAACCCTCATGTTATATATCATTGGAAAGGTCTGTGACCACTTAATCATATTATGCATCTCCAATGTCAATCTCTCCAATTTGCCCCCCCCCCAAGGGATACTTTCTAAATTTTGTTGACACCTTTCATGTCATATATTGTTGTAAAGGTCTGTGACTGCTTAATCATATTATGCATCTGCAATGTCAATCTCCCCACTTTGCCCCCCCCAAGGGGTACTTTCTAAATTTTGCACAAAACCCTCATGTTATATATCATTGGAGAGGTCTGTGACCACTTAATCATATTATGCATCTCCAATGTCAATCTCCTCACTTTGCCCGCCCAAGGGGTACTTTCTAAATTTTGCACAGAACCCTCATGTTATATATCATTGGAAAGGTCTGTGACCACTTAATCATATTATGCATCTCCAATGTCAATCTCTCCACTTTGCCCCCCCCCCCTACCAAGAGATACTTTCTAAATTTTGTTGACACCCCTGATGTCGTATTTTGTTGGAAAGGTCCGTGACTGCTTAATCATATTATGCATCTCCGATGTCCATCTCCCCACTTTGCCCCCCAGGGGGTACTTTTCTAAATTTTGTTGACACCCCTCATGTCGTATATTGTTGGAAAGGTCTGTGACTGTTTAATCATATTATACATCTCCGATGTCCATCTCCCCACTTTGCCCTCCCAAGTGGTACATTCTAAATTTTGCACAGAACCCTCATGTTATATATCATTGGAAAGGTCTGTGACCACTTAATCATATTATGCATCTCCAATGTCAATCTCTCCACTTTGCCCCCCCCTCCCAAGAGATACTTTCTAAATTTTGTTGACACCCCTCATGTCGTATATTGTTGGAAAGGTCCGTGACTGCTTAATCATATTATGCATCTCCGATGTCCATCTCCCCACTTTGCCCCCCCCCCAAGAGATACTGTCTAAATTTTGTTGACACCCCTCATGTCATATATTGTTGGAAAGGTCCGTGACTGCTTAATCATATTATGCATCTCCGATGTCCATCTCCCCACTTTGCCTCCCCCCAAGGGGTACCTTCTAAATTTTGCACACAACCCTCATGTTATATATCATTGGAAAAGTCTGTGACCACTTAATCATATTATGCACCTCCGATGTCCATCTCCCCACTTTGCCCCCAAGGGGTACTTTTCTAAATTTTGTTCACATCCCTCATGTCATATATTGTTGGAAAGGTCTGTGACTGCTTAATCATATTATACATCTCTGATGTCCACCTCCCCACTTTGCCCCCCCAAGGGGTACTTTCTAAATTTTGCACAGAACCCTCATGCTATATATCATTGGAAAGGTCTGTGACCACTTAATCATATTATGCATCTTCAATGTTAATCTCTCCACTTAGCCCCCCCCCCAAGAGATACTTTTTAAATTTTGTTGACACCCCTCATGTCGTATATTGTTGGAAAGTTCCGTGACTGCTTAATCATATTATGCATCTCCGATGTCCATCTCCTTACTTTGCCACTCCCCCAAAGGGTACTTTCTAAATTTTGAACACAACCCTCATGTTATATATCATTGGAAAGGTCTGTGACCACTTAATCATATTATGCATCTCCAATGTCAATCTCTCCAATTTGCCCCCCCCCCTCCCAAGAGATACTTTCTAAATTTTGTTGACACCCCTGATGTCGTATATTATTGGAAAGGTCCGTGACTGCTTAATCATATTATACAACTCCGATGTCCATCTCCCACTTTGCCCTCCCAAGTGGTACATTCTAAATTTTGCACAGAACCCTCATGTTATATATCATTGGAAAGGTCTGTGACCACTTAATCATATTATGCATCTCCAATGTCAATCTCTCCAATTTGCCCCCCCCCCAAGGGATACTTTCTAAATTTTGTTGACACCACTCATGTCATATATTGTTGGAAAGGTCTGTGACTGCTTAATCATATTATGCATCTCCGATGTCCATCTCCCCACTTTGCCCTCCCCAAAGGGTGCTTTCTAAATTTTGCACACAACTCTCATGTTATATCATTGGAAAAGTCTGTGACCGCTTAATCATATTATGCGTCTCTGATGTCCATTCCCTCACTTTGCCCCCCCCCCCCTGTACCAAAGGGTACTTTCTAAATTTTGCACACAATCCTCATGTTATATATCATTGGAAAAGTCTGTGACCACTTAATCATATTATGCATATCCAATGTCAATCTCTTCACTTTGCCCCCCCCCAAGGGATACTTTCTAAATTTTGTTGACACCCCTCATGTCGTATATTGTTGGAAAGTTCCGTGACTGCTTAATCATATTATGCATCTCCGATGCCCATCTCCTTACTTTGCCACCCCCCAAAGGGTACTTTCTAAATTTTGCACACAACCCTCATGTTATATATCATTGGAAAGGTCTGTGACCACTTAATCGTATTATGCATCTCCAATGTCAATCTCTCCACTTCGACCCCCCCCTCCCAAGAGATACTTTCTAAATTTTGTTGACACCCCTCATGTCGTATATTGTTGGAAAGGTCCGTGACTGCTTAATCATATTATGCATCTCCGATGTCCATCCTTCCACTTTGCCCCCCCCCAAAGAGATACTTTCCAAATTTTGTTGACACCCCTCATGTCATATATTGTTGGAAAGGTCCATGACTGCTTAATCATATTATGCATCTCCGATGTTCATCTCCCCACTTTGCCTCCCCCCAAGGGGTACCTTCTAAATTTTGCACACAACCCTCATGTTATATATCATTGGAAAAGTCTGTGACCACTTAATCATATTATGCACCTCCGATGTCCATCTCCCCACTTTGCCCCCAAGGGGTACTTTTCTAAATTTTGTTCACATCCCTCATGTCATATATTGTTGGCAAGGTCTGTGACTGCTTAATCATATTATACATCTCCGATGTCCACCTCCTCACTTTGCCCGCCCAAGGGGTACTTTCTAAATTTTGCACAGAACCCTCATGTTATATATCATTGGAAAGGTCTGTGACCACTTAATCATATTATGCATCTCCAATGTCAATCTCTCCACTTTGCCCCCCCCCCCTACCAAGAGATACTTTCTAAATTTTGTTGACACCCCTGATGTCGTATTTTGTTGGAAAGGTCCGTGACTGCTTAATCATATTATGCATCTCCGATGTCCATCTCCCCACTTTGCCCCCCAGGGGGTACTTTTCTAAATTTTGTTGACACCCCTCATGTCGTATATTGTTGGAAAGGTCTGTGACTGTTTAATCATATTATACATCTCCGATGTCCATCTCCCCACTTTGCCCTCCCAAGTGGTACATTCTAAATTTTGCACAGAACCCTCATGTTATATATCATTGGAAAGGTCTGTGACCACTTAATCATATTATGCATCTCCAATGTCAATCTCTCCACTTTGCCCCCCCCCCTCCCAAGAGATACTTTCTAAATTTTGTTGACACCCCTCATGTCGTATATTGTTGGAAAGGTCCGTGACTGCTTAATCATATTATGCATCTCCGATGTCCATCTCCCCACTTTGCCCCCCCCAAGAGATACTGTCTAAATTTTGTTGACACCCCTCATGTCATATATTGTTGGAAAGGTCCGTGACTGCTTAATCATATTTTGCATCTCCGATGTCCATCTCCCCACTTTTCCTCCCCCCAAGGGGTACCTTCTAAATTTTGCACACAACCCTCATGTCATATATCATTGGAAAAGTCTGTGACCACTTAATCATATTATGCACCTCCGATGTCCATCTCCCCACTTTGCCCCCAAGGGGTACTTTTCTAAATTTTGTTCACATCCCTCATGTCATATATTGTTGGCAAGGTCTGTGACTGCTTAATCATATTATACATCTCCGATGTCCACCTCCTCACTTTGCCCGCCCAAGGGGTACTTTCTAAATTTTGCACAGAACCCTCATGTTATATATCATTGGAAAGGTCTGTGACCACTTAATCATATTATGCATCTCCAATGTCAATCTCTCCACTTTGCCCCCCCCCCTACCAAGAGATACTTTCTAAATTTTGTTGACACCCCTGATGTCGTATTTTGTTGGAAAGGTCCGTGACTGCTTAATCATATTATGCATCTCCGATGTCCATCTCCCCACTTTGCCCCCCAGGGGGTACTTTTCTAAATTTTGTTGACACCCCTCATGTCGTATATTGTTGGAAAGGTCTGTGACTGTTTAATCATATTATACATCTCCGATGTCCATCTCCCCACTTTGCCCTCCCAAGTGGTACATTCTAAATTTTGCACAGAACCCTCATGTTATATATCATTGGAAAGGTCTGTGACCACTTAATCATATTATGCATCTCCAATGTCAATCTCTCCACTTTGCCCCCCCCCTCCCAAGAGATACTTTCTAAATTTTGTTGACACCCCTCATGTCGTATATTGTTGGAAAGGTCTGTGACTGTTTAATCATATTATACATCTCCGATGTCCATCTCCCCACTTTGCCCTCCCAAGTGGTACATTCTAAATTTTGCACAGAACCCTCATGTTATATATCATTGGAAAGGTCTGTGACCACTTAATCATATTATGCATCTCCAATGTCAATCTCTCCACTTTGCCCCCCCCTCCCAAGAGATACTTTCTAAATTTTGTTGACACCCCTCATGTCGTATATTGTTGGAAAGGTCCGTGACTGCTTAATCATATTATGCATCTCCGATGTCCATCTCCCCACTTTGCCCCCCCCCCCAAGAGATACTGTCTAAATTTTGTTGACACCCCTCATGTCATATATTGTTGGAAAGGTCCGTGACTGCTTAATCATATTATGCATCTCCGATGTCCATCTCCCCACTTTGCCTCCCCCCAAGGGGTACCTTCTAAATTTTGCACACAACCCTCATGTTATATATCATTGGAAAAGTCTGTGACCACTTAATCATATTATGCACCTCCGATGTCCATCTCCCCACTTTGCCCCCAAGGGGTACTTTTCTAAATTTTGTTCACATCCCTCATGTCATATATTGTTGGAAAGGTCTGTGACTGCTTAATCATATTATACATCTCTGATGTCCACCTCCCCACTTTGCCCCCCCAAGGGGTACTTTCTAAATTTTGCACAGAACCCTCATGCTATATATCATTGGAAAGGTCTGTGACCACTTAATCATATTATGCATCTTCAATGTTAATCTCTCCACTTAGCCCCCCCCCCAAGAGATACTTTTTAAATTTTGTTGACACCCCTCATGTCGTATATTGTTGGAAAGTTCCGTGACTGCTTAATCATATTATGCATCTCCGATGTCCATCTCCTTACTTTGCCACTCCCCCAAAGGGTACTTTCTAAATTTTGAACACTATCCTCATGTTATATATCATTGGAAAGGTCTGTGACCACTTAATCATATTATGCATCTCCAATGTCAATCTCTCCACTTTGCCCCCCCCCCCTCCCAAGAGATACTTTCTAAATTTTGTTGACACCCCTGATGTCGTATATTATTGGAAAGGTCCGTGACTGCTTAATCATATTATACAACTCCGATGTCCATCTCCCACTTTGCCCTCCCAAGTGGTACATTCTAAATTTTGCACAGAACCCTCATGTTATATATCATTGGAAAGGTCTGTGACCACTTAATCATATTATGCATCTCCAATGTCAATCTCTCCAATTTGCCCCCCCCCCAAGGGATACTTTCTAAATTTTGTTGACACCACTCATGTCATATATTGTTGGAAAGGTCTGTGACTGCTTAATCATATTATGCATCTCCGATGTCCATCTCCCCACTTTGCCCTCCCCAAAGGGTGCTTTCTAAATTTTGCACACAACTCTCATGTTATATCATTGGAAAAGTCTGTGACCGCTTAATCATATTATGCGTCTCTGATGTCCATTCCCTCACTTTGCCCCCCCCCCTGTACCAAAGGGTACTTTCTAAATTTTGCACACAATCCTCATGTTATATATCATTGGAAAAGTCTGTGACCACTTAATCATATTATGCATATCCAATGTCAATCTCTTCACTTTGCCCCCCCCCAAGGGATACTTTCTAAATTTTGTTGACACCCCTCATGTCGTATATTGTTGGAAAGTTCCGTGACTGCTTAATCATATTATGCATCTCCGATGCCCATCTCCTTACTTTGCCACCCCCCAAAGGGTACTTTCTAAATTTTGCACACAACCCTCATGTTATATATCATTGGAAAGGTCTGTGACCACTTAATCGTATTATGCATCTCCAATGTCAATCTCTCCACTTCGACCCCCCCCTCCCAAGAGATACTTTCTAAATTTTGTTGACACCCCTCATGTCGTATATTGTTGGAAAGGTCCGTGACTGCTTAATCATATTATGCATCTCCGATGTCCATCCTTCCACTTTGCCCCCCCCCAAAGAGATACTTTCCAAATTTTGTTGACACCCCTCATGTCATATATTGTTGGAAAGGTCCGTGACTGCTTAATCATATTATGCATCTCCGATGTTCATCTCCCCACTTTGCCTCCCCCCAAGGGGTACCTTCTAAATTTTGCACACAACCCTCATGTTATATATCATTGGAAAAGTCTGTGACCACTTAATCATATTATGCACCTCCGATGTCCATCTCCCCACTTTGCCCCCAAGGGGTACTTTTCTAAATTTTGTTCACATCTCTCATGTCATATATTGTTGGCAAGGTCTGTGACTGCTTAATCATATTATACATCTCCGATGTCCACCTCCTCACTTTGCCCGCCCAAGGGGTACTTTCTAAATTTTGCACAGAACCCTCATGTTATATATCATTGGAAAGGTCTGTGACCACTTAATCATATTATGCATCTCCAATGTCAATCTCTCCACTTTGCCCCCCCCCCTACCAAGAGATACTTTCTAAATTTTGTTGACACCCCTGATGTCGTATTTTGTTGGAAAGGTCCGTGACTGCTTAATCATATTATGCATCTCCGATGTCCATCTCCCCACTTTGCCCCCCAGGGGGTACTTTTCTAAATTTTGTTGACACCCCTCATGTCGTATATTGTTGGAAAGGTCTGTGACTGTTTAATCATATTATACATCTCCGATGTCCATCTCCCCACTTTGCCCTCCCAAGTGGTACATTCTAAATTTTGCACAGAACCCTCATGTTATATATCATTGGAAAGGTCTGTGACCACTTAATCATATTATGCATCTCCAATGTCAATCTCTCCACTTTGCCCCCCCCCTCCCAAGAGATACTTTCTAAATTTTGTTGACACCCCTCATGTCGTATATTGTTGGAAAGGTCCGTGACTGCTTAATCATATTATGCATCTCCGATGTCCATCTCCCCACTTTGCCACCCCCAAGAGATACTGTCTAAATTTTGTTGACACCCCTCATGTCATATATTGTTGGAAAGGTCCGTGACTGCTTAATCATATTTTGCATCTCCGATGTCCATCTCCCCACTTTGCCTCCCCCCAAGGGGTACCTTCTAAATTTTGCTCACAACCCTCATGTTATATATCATTGGAAAAGTCTGTGACCACTTAATCATATTATGCACCTCCGATGTCCATCTCCCCACTTTGCCCCCAAGGGGTACTTTTCTAAATTTTGTTCACATCCCTCATGTCATATATTGTTGGCAAGGTCTGTGACTGCTTAATCATATTATACATCTCCGATGTCCACCTCCTCACTTTGCCCGCCCAAGGGGTACTTTCTAAATTTTGCACAGAACCCTCATGTTATATATCATTGGAAAGGTCTGTGACCACTTAATCATATTATGCATCTCCAATGTCAATCTCTCCACTTTGCCCCCCCCCCCTACCAAGAGATACTTTCTAAATTTTGTTGACACCCCTGATGTCGTATTTTGTTGGAAAGGTCCGTTACTGCTTAATCATATTATGCATCTCCGATGTCCATCTCCCCACTTTGCCCCCCAGGGGGTACTTTTCTAAATTTTGTTGACACCCCTCATGTCGTATATTGTTGGAAAGGTCTGTGACTGTTTAATCATATTATACATCTCCGATGTCCATCTCCCCACTTTGCCCTCCCAAGTGGTACATTCTAAATTTTGCACAGAACCCTCATGTTATATATCATTGGAAAGGTCTGTGACCACTTAATCATATTATGCATCTCCAATGTCAATCTCTCCACTTTGCCCCCCCCCCTCCCAAGAGATACTTTCTAAATTTTGTTGACACCCCTCATGTCGTATATTGTTGGAAAGGTCCGTGACTGCTTAATCATATTATGCATCTCCGATGTCCATCTCCCCACTTTGCCCCCCCCAAGAGATACTGTCTAAATTTTGTTGACACCCCTCATGTCATATATTGTTGGAAAGGTCCGTGACTGCTTAATCATATTATGCATCTCCGATGTCCATCTCCCCACTTTGCCTCCCCCCAAGGGGTACCTTCTAAATTTTGCACACAACCCTCATGTTATTTATCATTGGAAAAGTCTGCGACCACTTAATCATATTATGCACCTCCGATGTCCATCTCCCCACTTTGCCCCCAAGGGGTACTTTTCTAAATTTTGTTCACATCCCTCATGTCATATATTGTTGGAAAGGTCTGTGACTGCTTAATCATATTATACATCTCCGATGTCCACCTCCCCACTTTGCCCCCCCAAGGGGTACTTTCTAAATTTTGCACAGAACCCTCATGCTATATATCATTGGAAAGGTCTGTGACCACTTAATCATATTATGCATCTTCAATGTTAATCTCTCCACTTAGCCCCCCCCCCCCAAGAGATACTTTTTAAATTTTGTTGACACCCCTCATGTCGTATATTGTTGGAAAGTTCCGTGACTGCTTAATCATATTATGCATCTCCGATGTCCATCTCCTTACTTTGCCACTCCCCCAAAGGGTACTTTCTAAATTTTGAACACAACCCTCATGTTATATATCATTGGAAAGGTCTGTGACCACTTAATCATATTATGCATCTCCAATGTCAATCTCTCCACTTTGCCCCCCCCTCCCAAGAGATACTTTCTAAATTTTGTTGACACCCCTGATGTCGTATATTGTTGGAAAGGTCCGTGACTGCTTAATCATATTATGCACCTCCGATGTCCATCTCCCCACTTTGCCCCCCCCAGGGGGTACTTTTCTAAATTTTGTTGACAACCCTCATGTCGTATATTGTTGGAAAGGTCTGTGACTGTTTAATCATATTATACAACTCCGATGTCCATCTCCCACTTTGCCCTCCCAAGTGGTACATTCTAAATTTTGCACAGAACCCTCATGTTATATATCATTGGAAAGGTCTGTGACCACTTAATCATATTATGCATCTCCAATGTCAATCTCTCCAATTTGCCCCCCCCCCCCAAGGGATACTTTCTAAATTTTGTTGACACCACTCATGTCATATATTGTTGGAAAGGTCTGTGACTGCTTAATCATATTATGCATCTCCGATGTCCATCTCCCCACTTTGCCCTCCCCAAAGGGTGCTTTCTAAATTTTGCACACAACTCTCATGTTATATCATTGGAAAAGTCTGTGACCGCTTAATCATATTATGCGTCTCTGATGTCCATTCCCTCACTTTGCCCCCCCCCCCTGTACCAAAGGGTACTTTCTAAATTTTGCACACAATCCTCATGTTATATATCATTGGAAAAGTCTGTGACCACTTAATCATATTATGCATATCCAATGTCAATCTCTTCACTTTGCCCCCCCAAGGGATACTTTCTAAATTTTGTTGACACCCCTCATGTCGTATATTGTTGGAAAGTTCCGTGACTGCTTAATCATATTATGCATCT
The DNA here is from genome assembly GCA_963931845.1 of Maratus michaelseni. Classification (NCBI taxonomy): domain Eukaryota; kingdom Metazoa; phylum Arthropoda; class Arachnida; order Araneae; family Salticidae; genus Maratus; species Maratus michaelseni. The sequence continues at coordinate 221,591,513 of OZ007595.1, forward strand.
CCGATGCCCATCTCCTTACTTTGCCACCCCCCAAAGGGTACTTTCTAAATTTTGCACACAACCCTCATGTTATATATCATTGGAAAGGTCTGTGACCACTTAATCGTATTATGCATCTCCAATGTCAATCTCTCCACTTCGCCCCCCCCCTACCAAGAGATACTTTCTAAATTTTGTTGACACCCCTCATGTCGTATATTGTTGGAAAGGTCCGTGACTGCTTAATCATATTATGCATCTCCGATGTCCATCCTTCCACTTTGCCCCCCCCAAAGAGATACTTTCCAAATTTTGTTGACACCCCTCATGTCATATATTGTTGGAAAGGTCCGTGACTGCTTAATCATATTATGCATCTCCGATGTTCATCTCCCCACTTTGCCTCCCCCCAAGGGGTACCTTCTAAATTTTGCACACAACCCTCATGTTATATATCATTGGAAAAGTCTGTGACCACTTAATCATATTATGCACCTCCGATGTCCATCTCCCCACTTTGCCCCCAAGGGGTACTTTTCTAAATTTTGTTCACATCCCTCATGTCATATATTGTTGGAAAGGTCTGTGACTGCTTAATCATATTATACATCTCCGATGTCCACCTCCTCACTTTGCCCGCCCAAGGGGTACTTTCTACATTTTGCACAGAACCCTCATGTTATATATCATTGGAAAGGTCTGTGACCACTTAATCATATTATGCATCTCCAATGTCAATCTCTCCACTTTGCCCCCCCCCTACCAAGAGATACTTTCTAAATTTTGTTGACACCCCTGATGTCGTATTTTGTTGGAAAGGTCCGTGACTGCTTAATCATATTATGCATCTCCGATGTCCATCTCCCCACTTTGCCCCCCCCAGGGGGTACTTTTCTAAATTTTGTTGACACCCCTCATGTCGTATATTGTTGGAAAGGTCTGTGACTGTTTAATCATATTATACATCTCCGATGTCAATCTCCCCACTTTGCCCTCCCAAGTGGTACATTCTAAATTTTGCACAGAACCCTCATGTTATATATCATTGGAAAGGTCTGTGACCACTTAATCATATTATGCATCTCCAATGTCAATCTCTCCACTTTGCTCCCCCCCCCCCTCCCAAGAGATACTTTCTAAATTTTGTTGACACCCCTCATGTCGTATATTGTTGGAAAGGTCCGTGACTGCTTAATCATATTATGCATCTCCGATGTCCATCTCCCCACTTTGCCCCCCCAAGAGATACTTTCCAAATTTTGTTGACACCCCTCATGTCATATATTGTTGGAAAGGTCCGTGACTGCTTAATCATATTATGCATCTCCGATGTTCATCTCCCCACTTTGCCTCCCCCCAAGGGGTACCTTCTAAATTTTGCACACAACCCTCATGTTATATATCATTGGAAAAGTCTGTGACTGCTTAATCATATTATGCATCTCCGATGTCCATCTCCCCACTTTGTCTCCCCCCAAGGGGTACCTTCTAAATTTTGCACACAACCCTCATGTTATATATCATTGGAAAAGTCTGTGACTGCTTAATCATATTATGCATCTCCGATGTCCATCTCCCCACTTTGCCTCCCCCCAAGGGGTACCTTCTAAATTTTGCACACAACCCTCATGTTATTTATCATTGGAAAAGTCTGTGACCACTTAATCATATTATGCACCTCCGATGTCCATCTCCTCACTTTGCCCCCAAGGGGTACTTTTCTAAATTTTGTTCACATCCCTCATGTCATATATTGTTGGAAAGGTCTGTGACTGCTTAATCATATTATACATCTCCGATGTCCACCTCCCCACTTTGCCCCCCCAAGGGGTACTTTCTAAATTTTGCACAGAACCCTCATGCTATATATCATTTTAAAGGTCTGTGACCACTTAATCATATTATGCATCTTCAATGTTAATCTCTCCACTTAGCCCCCCCCCCCCAAGAGATACTTTTTAAATTTTGTTGACACCCCTCATGTCGTATATTGTTGGAAAGTTCCGTGACTGCTTAATCATATTATGCATCTCCGATGTCCATCTCCTTGCTTTGCCACTCCCCCAAAGGGTACTTTCTAAATTTTGAACACAACCCTCATGTTATATATCATTGGAAAGGTCTGTGACCACTTAATCATATTATGCATCTCCAATGTCAATCTCTCCAATTTGCCCCCCCCAAGGGATACTTTCTAAATTTTGTTGACACCACTCATGTCATATATTGTTGGAAAGGTCTGTGACTGCTTAATCATATTATGCATCTCCGATGTCCATCTCCCCACTTTGCCCTCCCCAAAGGGTGCTTTCTAAATTTTGCACACAACTCTCATGTTATATCATTGGAAAAGTCTGTGACCGCTTAATCATATTATGCGTCCCTGATGTCCATTCCCTCACTTTGCCCCCCCCCCCCTGTACCAAAGGGTACTTTCTAAATTTTGCACACAATCCTCATGTTATATATCATTGGAAAAGTCTGTGACCACTTAATCATATTATGCATATCCAATGTCAATCTCTTCACTTTGCCCCCCCCCCCCCAAGGGATACTTTCTAAATTTTGTTGACACCCCTCATGTCGTATATTGTTGGAAAGTTCCGTGACTGCTTAATCATATTATGCATCTCCGATGCCCATCTCCTTACTTTGCCACCCCCCAAAGGGTACTTTCTAAATTTTGCACACAACCCTCATGTTATATATCATTGGAAAGGTCTGTGACCACTTAATCGTATTATGCATCTCCAATGTCAATCTCTCCACTTTGCCCCCCCCAAGGGATACTTTCTAAATTTTGTTGACACCCCTCATGTCGTATATTGTTGGAAAGTTCCGTGACTGCTTAATCATATTATGCATCTCCGATGCCCATCTCCTTACTTTGCCACCCCCCAAAGGGTACTTTCTAAATTTTGCACACAACCCTCATGTTATATATCATTGGAAAGGTCTGTGACCACTTAATCGTATTATGCATCTCCAATGTCAATCTCTCCACTTCGCCCCCCCCCCTCCCAAGAGATACTTTCTAAATTTTGTTGACACCCCTCATGTCGTATATTGTTGGAAAGGTCCGTGACTGCTTAATCATATTATGCATCTCCGATGTCCATCCTTCCACTTTGCCCCCCCCAAAGAGATACTTTCCAAATTTTGTTGACACCCCTCATGTCATATATTGTTGGAAAGGTCCGTGACTGCTTAATCATATTATGCATCTCCGATGTTCATCTCCCCACTTTGCCTCCCCCCAAGGGGTACCTTCTAAATTTTGCACACAACCCTCATGTTATATATCATTGGAAAAGTCTGTGACCACTTAATCATATTATGCACCTCCGATGTCCATCTCCCCACTTTGCCCCCAAGGGGTACTTTTCTAAATTTTGTTCACATCCCTCATGTCATATATTGTTGGAAAGGTCTGTGACTGCTTAATCATATTATACATCTCCGATGTCCACCTCCTCACTTTGCCCGCCCAAGGGGTACTTTCTACATTTTGCACAGAACCCTCATGTTATATATCATTGGAAAGGTCTGTGACCACTTAATCATATTATGCATCTCCAATGTCAATCTCTCCACTTTGCCCCCCCCCTACCAAGAGATACTTTCTAAATTTTGTTGACACCCCTGATGTCGTATTTTGTTGGAAAGGTCCGTGACTGCTTAATCATATTATGCATCTCCGATGTCCATCTCCCCACTTTGCCCCCCCCAGGGGGTACTTTTCTAAATTTTGTTGACACCCCTCATGTCGTATATTGTTGGAAAGGTCTGTGACTGTTTAATCATATTATATATCTCCGATGTCAATCTCCCCACTTTGCCCTCCCAAGTGGTACATTCTAAATTTTGCACAGAACCCTCATGTTATATATCATTGGAAAGGTCTGTGACCACTTAATCATATTATGCATCTCCAATGTCAATCTCTCCACTTTGCTCCCCCCCCCTCCCAAGAGATACTTTCTAAATTTTGTTGACACCCCTCATGTCGTATATTGTTGGAAAGGTCCGTGACTGCTTAATCATATTATGCATCTCCGATGTCCATCTCCCCACTTTGCCCCCCCAAGAGATACTTTCCAAATTTTGTTGACACCCCTCATGTCATATATTGTTGGAAAGGTCCGTGACTGCTTAATCATATTATGCATCTCCGATGTTCATCTCCCCACTTTGCCTCCCCCCAAGGGGTACCTTCTAAATTTTGCACACAACCCTCATGTTATATATCATTGGAAAAGTCTGTGACTGCTTAATCATATTATGCATCTCCGATGTCCATCTCCCCACTTTGTCTCCCCCCAAGGGGTACCTTCTAAATTTTGCACACAACCCTCATGTTATATATCATTGGAAAAGTCTGTGACTGCTTAATCATATTATGCATCTCCGATGTCCATCTCCCCACTTTGCCTCCCCCCAAGGGGTACCTTCTAAATTTTGCACACAACCCTCATGTTATTTATCATTGGAAAAGTCTGTGACCACTTAATCATATTATGCACCTCCGATGTCCATCTCCTCACTTTGCCCCCAAGGGGTACTTTTCTAAATTTTGTTCACATCCCTCATGTCATATATTGTTGGAAAGGTCTGTGACTGCTTAATCATATTATACATCTCCGATGTCCACCTCCCCACTTTGCCCCCCCAAGGGGTACTTTCTAAATTTTGCACAGAACCCTCATGCTATATATCATTTTAAAGGTCTGTGACCACTTAATCATATTATGCATCTTCAATGTTAATCTCTCCACTTAGCCCCCCCCCCCCCAAGAGATACTTTTTAAATTTTGTTGACACCCCTCATGTCGTATATTGTTGGAAAGTTCCGTGACTGCTTAATCATATTATGCATCTCCGATGTCCATCTCCTTGCTTTGCCACTCCCCCAAAGGGTACTTTCTAAATTTTGAACACAACCCTCATGTTATATATCATTGGAAAGGTCTGTGACCACTTAATCATATTATGCATCTCCAATGTCAATCTCTCCAATTTGCCCCCCCCCAAGGGATACTTTCTAAATTTTGTTGACACCACTCATGTCATATATTGTTGGAAAGGTCTGTGACTGCTTAATCATATTATGCATCTCCGATGTCCATCTCCCCACTTTGCCCTCCCCAAAGGGTGCTTTCTAAATTTTGCACACAACTCTCATGTTATATCATTGGAAAAGTCTGTGACCGCTTAATCATATTATGCGTCCCTGATGTCCATTCCCTCACTTTGCCCCCCCCCCCCTGTACCAAAGGGTACTTTCTAAATTTTGCACACAATCCTCATGTTATATATCATTGGAAAAGTCTGTGACCACTTAATCATATTATGCATATCCAATGTCAATCTCTTCACTTTGCCCCCCCCCCCAAGGGATACTTTCTAAATTTTGTTGACACCCCTCATGTCGTATATTGTTGGAAAGTTCCGTGACTGCTTAATCATATTATGCATCTCCGATGCCCATCTCCTTACTTTGCCACCCCCCAAAGGGTACTTTCTAAATTTTGCACACAACCCTCATGTTATATATCATTGGAAAGGTCTGTGACCACTTAATCGTATTATGCATCTCCAATGTCAATCTCTCCACTTCGCCGCCCCCCCTCCCAAGAGATACTTTCTAAATTTTGTTGACACCCCTCATGTCGTATATTGTTGGAAAGGTCCGTGACTGCTTAATCATATTATGCATCTCCGATGTCCCTCCTTCCACTTTGCCCCCCCCCAAAGAGATACTTTCCAAATTTTGTTGACACCCCTCATGTCATATATTGTTGGAAAGGTCCGTGACTGCTTAATCATATTATGCATCTCCGATGTTCATCTCCCCACTTTGCCTCTCCCCAAGAGGTACCTTCTAAATTTTGCACACAACCCTCATGTTATATATCATTGGAAAAGTCTGTGACCACTTAATCATATTATGCACCTCCGATGTCCATCTCCCCACTTTGCCCCCAAGGGGTACTTTTCTAAATTTTGTTCACATCCCTCATGTCATATATTGTTGGCAAGGTCTGTGACTGCTTAATCATATTATACATCTCCGATGTCCACCTCCTCACTTTGCCCGCCCAAGGGGTACTTTCTAAATTTTGCACAGAACCCTCATGTTATATATCATTGGAAAGGTCTGTGACCACTTAATCATATTATGCATCTCCAATGTCAATCTCTCCCCTTTGCCCCCCCCCCCTACCAAGAGATACTTTCTAAATTTTGTTGACACCCCTGATGTCGTATTTTGTTGGAAAGGTCCGTGACTGCTTAATCATATTATGCATCTCCGATGTCCATCTCCCCACTTTGCCCCCCTGGGGGTACTTTTCTAAATTTTGTTGACACCCCTCATGTCGTATATTGTTGGAAAGGTCTGTGACTGTTTAATCATATTATACATCTCCGATGTCCATCTCCCCACTTTGCCCTCCCAAGTGGTACATTCTAAATTTTGCACAGAACCCTCATGTTATATATCATTGGAAAGGTCTGTGACCACTTAATCATATTATGCATCTCCAATGTCAATCTCTCCACTTTGCCCCCCCCCCTCCCAAGAGATACTTTCTAAATTTTGTTGACACCCCTCATGTCGTATATTGTTGGAAAGGTCCGTGACTGCTTAATCATATTATGCATCTCCGATGTCCATCTCCCCACTTTGCCCCCCCCAAGAGATACTGTCTAAATTTTGTTGACACCCCTCATGTCATATATTGTTGGAAAGGTCCGTGACTGCTTAATCATATTATGCATCTCCGATGTCCATCTCCCCACTTTGCCTCCCCCCAAGGGGTACCTTCTAAATTTTGCACACAACCCTCATGTTATTTATCATTGGAAAAGTCTGTGACCACTTAATCATATTATGCACCTCCGATGTCCATCTCCCCACTTTGCCCCCAAGGGGTACTTTTCTAAATTTTGTTCACATCCCTCATGTCATATATTGTTGGAAAGGTCTGTGACTGCTTAATCATATTATACATCTCCGATGTCCACCTCCCCACTTTGCCCCCCCAAGGGGTACTTTCTAAATTTTGCACAGAACCCTCATGCTATATATCATTGGAAAGGTCTCTGACCACTTAATCATATTATGCATCTTCAATGTTAATCTCTCCACTTAGGCCCCCCCCCCAAGAGATACTTTTTAAATTTTGTTGACACCCCTCATGTCGTATATTGTTGGAAAGTTCCGTGACTGCTTAATCATATTATGCATCTCCGATGTCCATCTCCTTACTTTGCCACTCCCCCAAAGGGTACTTTCTAAATTTTGAACACAACCCTCATGTTATATATCATTGGAAAGGTCTGTGACCACTTAATCATATTATGCATCTCCAATGTCAATCTCTCCACTTTGCCCCCCCCTCCCAAGAGATACTTTCTAAATTTTGTTGACACCCCTGATATCGTATATTGTTGGAAAGGTCCGTGACTGCTTAATCATATTATGCACCTCCGATGTCCATCTCCCAACTTTGCCCCCCCCAGGGGGTACTTTTCTAAATTTTGTTGACAACCCTCATGTCGTATATTGTTGGAAAGGTCTGTGACTGTTTAATCATATTATACAACTCCGATGTCCATCTCCCACTTTGCCCTCCCAAGTGGTACATTCTAAATTTTGCACAGAACCCTCATGTTATATATCATTGGAAAGGTCTGTGACCACTTAATCATATTATGCATCTCCAATGTCAATCTCTCCAATTTGCCCCCCCCAAGGGATACTTTCTAAATTTTGTTGACACCACTCATGTCATATATTGTTGGAAAGGTCTGTGACTGCTTAATCATATTATGCATCTCCGATGTCCATCTCCCCACTTTGCCCTCCCCAAAGGGTGCTTTCTAAATTTTGCACACAACTCTCATGTTATATCATTGGAAAAGTCTGTGACCGCTTAATCATATTATGCGTCTCTGATGTCCATTCCCTCACTTTGCCCCCCCCCCTGTACCAAAGGGTACTTTCTAAATTTTGCACACAATCCTCATGTTATATATCATTGGAAAAGTCTGTGACCACTTAATCATATTATGCATATCCAATGTCAATCTCTTCACTTTGCCCCCCCCCCCAAGGGATACTTTCTAAATTTTGTTGACACCCCTCATGTCGTATATTGTTGGAAAGTTCCGTGACTGCTTAATCATATTATGCATCTCCGATGCCCATCTTCTTACTTTGCCACCCCCCAAAGGGTACTTTCTAAATTTTGCACACAACCCTCATGTTATATATCATTGGAAAGGTCTGTGACCACTTAATCGTATTATGCATATCCAATGTCAATCTCTCCACTTCGCCCCCCCCCCTCCCAAGAGATACTTTCTAAATTTTGTTGACACCCCTCATGTCGTATATTGTTGGAAAGGTCCGTGACTGCTTAATCATATTATGCATCTCCGATGTCCATCCTTCCACTTTGCCCCCCCAAAGAGATACTTTCCAAATTTTGTTGACACCCCTCATGTCATATATTGTTGGAAAGGTCCGTGACTGCTTAATCATATTATGGATCTCCGATGTTCATCTCCCCACTTTGCCTCCCCCCAAGGGGTACCTTCTAAATTTTGCACACAACCCTCATGTTATATATCATTGGAAAAGTCTGTGACCACTTAATCATATTATGCACCTCCGATGTCCATCTCCCCACTTTGCCCCCAAGGGGTACTTTTCTAAATTTTGTTCACATCCCTCATGTCATATATTGTTGGAAAGGTCTGTGACTGCTTAATCATATTATACATCTCCGATGTCCACCTCCTCACTTTGCCCGCCCAAGGGGTACTTTCTAAATTTTGCACAGAACCCTCATGTTATATATCATTGGAAAGGTCTGTGACCACTTAATCATATTATGCATCTCCAATGTCAATCTCTCCACTTTGCCCCCCCCCCTACCAAGAGATACTTTCTAAATTTTGTTGACACCCCTGATGTCGTATTTTGTTGGAAAGGTCCGTGACTGCTTAATCATATTATGCATCTCCGATGTCCATCTCCCCACTTTGCCCCCCCAGGGGGTACTTTTCTAAATTTTGTTGACACCCCTCATGTCGTATATTGTTGGAAAGGTCTGTGACTGTTTAATCATATTATACATCTCCGATGTCCATCTCCCCACTTTGCCCTCCCAAGTGGTACATTCTAAATTTTGCACAGAACCCTCATGTTATATATCATTGGAAAGGTCTGTGACCACTTAATCATATTATGCATCTCCAATGTCAATCTCTCCACTTTGCTCCCCCCCCCTCCCAAGAGATACTTTCTAAATTTTGTTGACACCCCTCATGTCGTATATTGTTGGAAAGGTCCGTGACTGCTTAATCATATTATGCATCTCCGATGTCCATCTCCCCACTTTGCCCCCCCAAGAGATACTTTCTAAATTTTGTTGACACCCCTCATGTCATATATTGTTGGAAAGGTCTGTGACTGCTCAATCATATTATGCATCTCCGATGTCCATCTCCCCACTTTGCCCCCCCCAAGGGGTACTTTCTAAATTTTGCACACAACCCTCATGTTATATATCATTGGAAAGGTCTGTGACCACTTAATCATATTATGCATCTCCGATGTCCATCTCCCCACATTGTCCATCCCCCCAAGGGGTACTTTTCTAAATTTTGTTGACACCCCTCATGTCATATATTGTTGGAAAGGTCTGTGACTGCTTAATCATATTATACATCTCCGATGTCCATCCCCCCACTTTGCCCCCCCAAGGGGTACTTTCTAAATTTTGCACAAAACCCTCATGTTATATATCACTGGAAATGTCTGTGGCCACTTAATCATATTATGCTCCCCACTATGAAATTTGTCAAGTTAAAGCAACTATAAATTTTATTTTTATTGTACTATCAAGTTGTTTGCCGTCAAATTTTGACGGGTTCCATCTAGTATTAGATTATTCCTCTTTAGTTATTACTTTAGGTTTCAGTAGATAAATTATTAGTTTTGTTTTAATTTTTAATGTAAATAAAACTCGGAAAGGGCCACTTTTGATGTATAATTTAAAAATAAGTTTGCCTTTGAAGGTACGAAAAACTATAAAACGACGGATTTGTTTATTTGCTGTTTACCGATACTGCAAGATTTTTTTTTTTTTAATATACTAGAATATGTTCAAAGAAATGTTACAAAGCCCGATCAAAGAAGTTTGGATGGATTCTTGAAATCCTTTCGTATATTTCTACTACACGATATTTTTTTCACAGGTTGAATATCGAAAGTATTTAATCAGAAATAAGCCTTTATCACCCTTGAAATGCACCGGATATAAGTTTTATTCTGTAAGCATGCTCTTTATGTATCATAGATTTCAAAGTATTTTTTTTCTTTTTCTTTTTTCTTTATTTGTTTTGATATTATTATTATTATTATTTTGAGGAAATTGTCGATAAGCTTGCATCAGTGGTACTCAATATTTTTTGCAAACAAGTATTTTCAGATGAGTATTTGCCCTTATTTAATGACAGAAATTGTTATGTTAAATAAGGTAAAGATTTCATTTAAAAAAAGTGGTTCAAAAAAGTTTTGGATTGCGTAGAGAGGCTTTGGGTTATTTCGATTTCCCCCCCCCCCCAAAAAAAAAAAAAGTTTATAATATTGTTTCACATGAAAAATATATCTTTGAATCTAAAATTTAATAGAACTTTTTGTCATTTTTAATCGCAGATTGTGTATGTCAAAATTTACTATTAATTTTTAACGTAAGAAAAGAGGGTAGTAGTTGGTATCTGTGTAATAAGACTTTACATGTTTATTTTTTTAGATAAAATATACATTGATAATAGAGATTTGATAGTAGACTACTTTTTCCTAACTGTATTAAATAATAGATTATTTGTATTTGATTTTGGATTTTGAGTCGGTTTCGGGTTGTAATATTTCGGTTTTGGGTCAGGTTTCGCGTCAACGAAAGTAAATTTTTCGGGATCGTTTCGGTTTCTGCGTCAAATATTATTTGTTGTCGGGTTCACGTAGGATTTCCTGTAGACATTAAGCAGAGGATTTAAGCCAAGAACAATCCGACATGCGCAGGACTTTGGGAATGTCCAATTAAACATAGTTTTGAGCCAGGGCACACAGTCATCACTGCTTTTGCATAGTATTAGGGTTCCGTACTTAGAAAGTAAAAACGGAACCCGTATAAGATCACTCTTGTGTCTGTCCGTCCATATGTCAGAGACCTTTTTGTCGTAAACTATGGAACGTGGAAAGTTCAAACTTGGGAAATTTATAAAGCCTTTTTACATATTTTCAGATTATGAGCCATTCACAAATATTTTTATGAAAAATTTATGGGAGAAATTAAGTTACTTGAAAAAATATTTCTTTTTTTATATCATGTAGGGTATCGCGTGAAAGATCACGTAATATCGAACACAAAAATATATTTGTTTTAAATGTAGGTATTATATTTTCAGAAATATCGTCGAAAATGCACTGCAAAAAAATCATACCCCACTCCGCAATTTCCGAATCTACTGAAATTAAAATTATGAAAAAATTAAAGGTAGTAGGATATTTTTAAACCTTGCAGGAAAGCTATAGCGATTTACCTAGGTAACATAGTGTTTGAGGAAAACGCATTTTTCTCTTACACGCAAACTTTATTTTTCGGGCGGTGAGCGGGGAAGTTCACAGGCGCTCGAGGTATCAATAAACGCGGAATCATCCAAGTATATTTGATAATGGATTTCGAGACTAACTGTCGGTAATTAGCAGAGATATTAATTAAGGTTTTTTGAAAAAAAAACTTTCTTTTTATGTATCGTGTAGGATATCATTCAAAATGAAAAAATTACGGGTAGTAGGACATTCAGAAATAGCAATTAATAAATTTAATATACGGAAACCTTTGAGCGCGAGTTCTACTCGTACTTGACCGATTTATTTTGTATTTTATTTTTGACAAAAATTAAGCTTTGGTATAAAATGATGAAAATCATTCGGAAATAGTGTTATTCTCCGCACTGGGTCTCAGCCCAGTGTGCACATGCTTTATGCTGGCCTTCGCTATTAAAAAATATATTTTCCACGAGAATGTTTAAATTTTAGATTGTACTCCATGTAATGTAAAAATGAAATAAAAACACGTAATATTCTTTAAATATTTTGGGCTTGGAATCCTCCTGAAAGGTGCTAGTGGAGGGGGGGGGGGACAGTTGCTGTTGTTTTTTCCCGATGATCGTGGTTTGGTTGACTGAAATATCAAACTGAAACATTTTTTTTTAATTTTCTTTTTATCGTAAAATTTTCAGCAATTATTCTTTAAAAAAATAATCATAAACATTTCTAGAGTTCCATAATTAACCCATAAAATATATTCAAATTTTGTTAAAAACATAATGGGTTGTTTAAGCTTTAAAAATGCATAAAAAGAAACGTTTTTATTCTTAATACTAAATTTAATATTAAATTTTGTGTTATTTAAGCGCCGAAATATGCGATTAAATGCAAACATTTCTATGAAATTTTAGTTGTGACAAAAGAGCGTTAAACTTGGCAGATATGTGTGTGTCTCGGAAAAAAATTAATCAAGATTCGCGCTTTATTTTATTTTATTTTATTTTAAGAAATTTTCGTAAGGCGAAAAATAGAGTAAAAATTCCTTATAATATGTAAACTTTTTAATTTTGACTAATAGATTTTGGATCTGATTAAATGAAATAGACAGTCAACGAATATAATTAATTTTTTACTCGTAAAACTTTCAAAAAGTATCATATATAAAACAACATGAATCTTTCTAGATTTCCATAATTCGCGTTTAAAATGTATTAAAATTTTATCAAAAAGTTGATGCGATATCTAAGCTTTAAAAAAATATATTAATGTTGTAGCAAACAAAATCGTTTAGTTTGTGTTTTTATCTTGTCATAAGTTATAAGTGGGACTGAATTATTGCAAAGCTGGTACACTGTTTTCTTAACACATATATTTAAGAACAATAAATATATGCTAAGAGTGAAGTCTAATAGTGGTAAGTGTGATAGTGGTATTAGTAAAGTTCTCAAAGTATATAGTATAATTCTCAAATTTATAAACTGGTATGCAGTACAAATATCCACATATAACCAATATGAAATAAATGAATAGTGATATAAAAATGATAACCAAAATGAATTTAAACGAAAAAAAGATAATTGTACATAAATACGTGAATATAAGAACCTTTAATTTTTAAAGAAATTTGTATTCTCACAAAGTAGAAATCTGTCATAAAATATTTTTCTTCTAATAAAGTAAAATTGTTGGAAAATTATAGATATACAATCTTGTTAAATTTAACATAATTTTAATATCATTCTACGCTACTGGTTATAATGATATTCAAATGATGTACGTTCATATATTTTATTACATAGCAAATAATAATAAAACATAAGTTAATATATACAAAGTTTATACATTGCTAATTATATTATAAATATTTTTTCGAATAGAAATTTTCGTCTGATTAACTCGCTGAAAAATATTATAAATTATGCGATGAAAGAAGACGTTTTTAAACTCTAAGTTCGAAATTTAAATTAGAAGTTTTCTAATAAGAAATAGTGGTGTAAGACTCCTTGGATATTCTAAGGAATTTACTCACATTGCTTTTAATATACGTTCATATATAGCTCAGTACATAATAAATAAATATAAATTTATATATTTTATTACAAAGTGAGTTTGTTTTTCTCAGTAAAGTGAATCGAACAAATAAATTAAGTTTGTTAATGTTTATTGAAAACTGAAATCAAAGAAAATTAATAGACTTTTAATTTTTTTTTATTTAAATTAATTTTTTTGTATCATTAAGATTTTTTACTAGAATGGCCCCACAAATACTTTAGCGTTTTTTTGAAATATTCAATGTATTAACAAGATCAATTTTGCCCTTAACCATTTATAAAGATGTTATTAAAGGGTAGCGGAATCGGCCAATTCCAGAATCCGCTGGTTTGGGAAAAAGGAAATTAATTTTATTGATAGCGATCGTCGTTCTTAGACGTAGTTCGGCATTTTCATGAGTGTTGCCAATTTTGCCACCCTTTTAATATTAAAAAAATAACCCCACCGCTGACGAAAACTTCAATATAGTAATTTTTTATTTATTTATTAACAGGATGTTTGTCATTATCATTTTTTATGTATAAAACAGGCTGTGTAGGGAACCAAATTTGTCAGAAAAAAAGTATTTTGATGTCATTTTATTATCTGATGACTCATTACGTTTTGTTCAGCCATTTTAAAAAGTAATGGTAATCCAGGGTTCGTACTTTTTTTAATAGAATTTTGCTATTTAATATTTAAATAGCAGAAATTGTGGACTCCTCGTTTAACTGCCGGATTTGTAATACTTTTCTGCATTTAAATAATGCGAAAAATTCTATTAAAAATTGTGGTAAATGCGTACGAATCCTGTTATCAAGAAATATGATTTTCTTTAAAAAAAGTAGCGGACTGCAAACACGTTTATGCGACGTTTGTTTTGTGGAAATGTACATTAAAGGGTAACTCCCTTTAATCTTAAAAAAGGAGTAATACTTATGAAATTTTTTGGGACCTCAATAATAGCGTTATGTGAGGGTTTTTACAATATATTAAGTTATGTTAGGAAAGCGTTTTGTGAAGTTTCGTCATACTTCGACCTCAATATCCATGTAAACAAGGCAGAACCTCATTATCGGCGGGGCAAACATCCACCAGTAAAAATGAATAGTATTTTTTGCCTTGTTTAAATAAGTTGAAAAGTTCTATTTAAATTTACTGTCGGAGGCTAATGCCAGCAATCAGGCACTGAAGCGATGACACCGTGAAACGTCAACGTCAGCTGATCACTTTTAACCTTTTGATGCGCCTGGTATCATATATGATACTACCACTGTTTCCAGTTAAGCAGATTTTTAAATTCAGATATGACGAATTCACTGCAGAAATTTTCAATAGCAATAGTTATTTAGTTACAAACATTCGGTAATTAAATGATCCTAAATTTACTACTTAAATTTTCTGGTAGCTTTTCAGATTTTCTGAATTACGGAATTTCGAGAACGTATTCTACCATGGGAATTAAAGGTTCAACAAACTTTACTGAAACAAAATTTAAAAAATAATGATGCAAGCATGTTTTCTTTGTTGTAACGCAGGTTTATTATTATTATTATTATTATTATTATTATTATTATTATTTTGGAAAAATAAGTTTTTTCCCACACAAATGGCTTTAAATTGCTTGTAAAAATAGAAAAGTGAAAATATTTAAAATAAAACTTCTATATAGCCCCATACAAAATTTAATTTTGGAACTTTGTACTAAAATTTAAAGTAAATCAGTCGACAGATTTCTAGATCAATCCATGTGGCCATGGAAAAAAATGTCGTTCATAGAAACATGCGTTTAAAATTTAAAGTTTGGTCTAGAGGCAATTAGATTTACTATAGTATATATGTCGCTGAAACTTTTGTAATATTTCGAATAAAAAAAATTATAAGCTATGTTCTAGACACTACACAGGGTTGCAATGGGTTAGAGAATTTTTCAGAACAAATACCAGTGTTTTCGTATAGAAAAACTCTTCTTATGTAATCGCTTAATTATATTAGGAGAGTTTTTCTATAAGAACATACTGGTACATTCCTTGAACAATTCCCAGACCCGTAGCAACCCTGCTATAATAAGCTATCAGATAATGCAAGAAAAAAAATGAAAAGTTTCAAACAAGATTCTCCTTTTAAATGTTGATATTGGCGAAATCATCTTCGCTGCTTGAGTAGGCTGGAAACTTGCTAGTTTCGAACGCCATACAATGCATAGTTTTGGCAATGAAATCTCGCGACATGTCACAGTTTGCAACTGTTAGCGTCAACTTGGTGGTTTTTAATTAAACAATCTACCACTATCAAGATGTGAACATGAACACGCCTTGTCATTTTCAAGATTTCTGCCTATATTATTATCGTCAAAACTAATTTGAAACTTCCAATGTAGCATTATTTTAAAAGTACCATTTTTCACATCTAAATATTTATTTTTAAGTTAAAAAAATTTTAATGACCATTGCATTGATTGAATTAAAAATTTCTTATGTAAATATAGTGAGTCAAAATAAATTATTTATAAATTTTCCTTCTTTTGCATAATCAATTAACAGTAAAATTTTAACAATTAAGTTTAAATTAATTTCTAAAACAACGTTAAACTGCAGGTGTTTCATAAATTCAAGATTATAAAAACTTTGTCAAGAATGGTAGTGCAGTAAATGTAGATCTTAGTGTAAAATATTGGGTTCTTCCAAAATGAAACTATTCCTTTTTTATGTTATAAATTTTTTAAACGTTCCTCTGGAAACAAAAAAATAAAACTTTATCACTCGTAATTTTTATCTTTCTTTACTAAGAATCTTCCATTTTCCACTAGGGACGTAAATTCGCTCATTTAACCCTTTCAGGGGCAAAGTACTTGTGTTTCTAAAATGTTGAAATCAGTGAATCACACCGGGATTTAAAAACAAAATTTATTTCAAAATAAGTAGAAGCGTTTCTTCACGTATATTATAAAAGTAAAATTTGATTCCAAAATTCTGGTGTCAATGTGGCGTTTGGGAATTAAAATTAAGTGGTATATATTATATACCACCGCCCCTCAAGGGGTTAAATGAATCTGGAACGAGACACAAAGCAATTTCCTTAGAAATAGGAAGACATATAATTTCTTTATACTGTAATTTTAAAAACAGCTCGAATTTTCGTCAATAGATGACACTGCAGCGTCTGTTACATTAACAATGCTAATATAAATTTCAAAATCCAAGTTTTTTGTGGTTTCAATGGCTAAATAGAATAAAGAATAAAATTTTTGAGAATTTTTATGCAATTTTACAGGTTAGTTTGAGCTTTCTTACAATTTGAGACATTGCAGTGCCCTCTATTGAAGAAAATTGAAGCTGTTTTTAAAATTACAGTACAAAGAAATTACATGTTTTCACTGTTTTTAAAATATAAATATCACTTTTTTCCATCTTCATATTTATTATAGTTAATTATTAATAGAATTTTCAAATTGGGTCGCTTATTACTTATCACTCCCTCCCTCTCTCTCTCTCTCTCTCTCCCCCCCTCTCTCTCTCTCTCTCTCTCTCTATATATATATATATATATATATATATATATATATATATGTGTGTGTGTGTGTGTGTGTGTGTGTGTAATATAAATATTCATAAAATTAAATAAATTCAATTAATTAATAAAATTCAATAAATTATTAAAATTTTCCTATTTTATGGCAAAGTTTTTAACATTTGCTCATGTTTTAAAATCTGAGTTGAAATTTTTCAAAGCAAAGAACTTTAAAAGATTTTTAAATGTATGTGAATGCGGAATTTTAATTCAATTTAATTTTTTTTAAGTTTTAGTTAAAATATATGAATATTATTTTTTATTAATTTGAGTCATAAATACAAGTAACTGTAATAAATCTAGTAAAAATTTTTTCCGAAAGCAAAATTAATTGCAGGATTTTGCACAAATTCAAGATGTAACAATTTCTTTAAAAATATTAGAGATTTTATTTTAATTTTTTTTTCGTTAAAATGTCTTATTTTTTTATGTTATCATTCTTTACCACGTAGCTATACAAACCAAACATAAATTATAAAAATGTTACCACTCGCGATATTTCCCTTAGTTACTTAGAATCTTTCATTTTCCCCAAGAGAGATAGTTTCAGTCTTTTAAATGCTTGAGGAAACGTGTTACTTAAAGCAATTGCCTTACAAATATGATGAAACGCAAAAATTTTAAAAGTACAAGATATTTTCAGCTGTCGCACCTTGCATTATTAACACTTTGCCTCCGCATGTCTCGTAAAAATACTTCTATTCGTAAAATGTTGAAATGATGGATTGACAACAGAATTTAGAAACAAATTTATTCGAAAACAGGTGAACTATTTTCTTTGTGTACTTGATAAAAGAGGATTTTTCATTCCAAAATTCTGGTGCCAATGTAGCATTTAAGGATTAAGGTATCTGCCTACATCAAATTGGCTGTTTTGGTGAAAATTTTCGAATTTTTTTTTATTGTTTTATTTGAAAGAGCAATCTTTTACGATTCTAAATCTGTTTTAATTGTATTCCACCGATTATTAGAAGAGGAGTAATGGCAATTTTAACAATTAAATATTGTAGTTTTTTGCCTAAAAAGAAATCTTTAAATGCGATTTCTGGAAAATCAGTTTTTTCGTTATTTCAATGTGCGATAAAATTCATTACATAAAAAGTTTTAAAGATATTTCAGTGAAATTTTGTGAGAATGCTTTCCATATCACTCACTATGCTCTGAACTAGGATCTAAGCTATATGTGATAATTTAATTATTTTATAGGTACTCGAATATGAAAAAATGGTAATTTTTACTAAAAAAAATGTACTTTTTTACATATTTTGAAATTTTTCGGTTATTTTTGAAGATATTGTAAAACTCCTAGTTCAGTGCACAGATAAGTGTCATAGAAGTATGCAGCATAAATGAAATTGAAATATATTTATTTGAATTGAGTGTACGCTGTCTGGCGTAAACATGAAATTTTGCTAAAAAAAATGTCAAAACCCCCCAATTTTTTAAAATATTAAAAAGATATTGCTAGGATTTTATGTTTTCTTATCATTCTGTATTACAATTGAACTAAAAATAATTATATTTATTCAAAACTGTCCTTTTTTAAAAAAAAGTGCTCCGTACGTAGGCAGATACCTTAAAATTAAGTTATTTTACGTACGACGCCACTGTGGTGTCACCGAACTGCAAAGTGTTAAAATGTATCTTATTTCCTGGAATATTTTCAGATTTTCTCACAAATTGGAATCTGAATTAAATAACTCCCGTATTTGAGTAAAATCTGTAAAATGTTGAATAAATTTTAAAATAACCTGATGAAGATTTGTATTTTCTTTTTGCAAATACTTCATCTGGAAATATAATGTATATATATACACAAACACGTATTTATTATATATATGTGTGTATGCGTATGTGTGTTTAATATATACGAGGGCTGCTAATGGTGACTTTATAATTATTATTTTTTCTACCAATTTTTCTATACAATGATAATCTACCTCCTATCACGAGGTTTATTGTTTCCAAACAGTGGTAGATAATATAATAAAAAATTAGTCACCATTGGCAGCGCTCATATATCCATGCATAACTTATGGGCGAATGTCAAAATTTTATATTCATTTGCTGGAAAACTTTAGTCTAGGTAATGGTTCTTTAAAAACGTATAAATTTAATTAGGGTTCAAATGAACTGAGAACGACACAACAGTATGTTACATTTTGTGAAATAAAATTTTGCCTCGAAATGTGTTTCATGGAGCCAAACTGATAAAATTTACTTATAAAAGTACTGATATTAAATTTGTGCCTTAAAATTTGCGATAAAAGTATGTAGAGAGGAGAAAATAATCCCGAATTTCTTTAGAAAAAAGAAAGGGAAGTATAAAGTTAGTCTCAAAATTATTCATAGGGATTTTTTTTTCAGTATCTGATTAACTATTCAATAATTTTTTAAGTATTGCTATATTTGTCAAGTTGTTTCTCAAATAATAAAATATACTCATGAACTTTTATTGGAAAATTTGACAATATTTGATCACAAAGTACTTCAATATTTGATAGTAATAATAGTAGTACGTGAAATATTGTGTACGCTATCTTGGCACTAATCAACAGATATTTGATACAACCCCTCATCTTTTTGCTTCTTTTTGGGTACAACGGATTTCGAGCTTATTCTATCGACGATAATTTTCAGAATTTTCAAGCTATGATTTTGAGACTTGCACAAAAGTTGCTCTATATACTTAGCTAATACATTATGTATATTATATTTTGATTGCATTCGCGCATGCGCAGTGAAACATTTTTTAGTAAACCTACTCATTTTTCATCTAATTTTTATTATTTTTTAATTCTGATTGCAGAGTTATATGTACAATGTTATTTGTCATATTTTCTGAAAATAACTTTTTTTTATGCTAAGAACTCTGCAAATTATATGCAAAAAAACTATGCGAAATTTGGGACTGTTTTTATAAAAACCTTAATTTCTCTTCGAATATACATGCTATCCTCATACAAATGAACACAGTATATTACAATAAGCCACTTATTAATAATCTCGAGTTTGAACGCCTTTGCTACATTAGTTTTTACAGGGTTATCCAAAAGATATTCGTTCTTTTTCAATTTGTTGACAGTCCCCTATGGGGTTTCGTGAAAGAATCTTCGCGGAAATATATAACCTATACTATGCTGTTTGCACACCTGCAGTTTCATGTTAATTCCTCATGTGTTTTTCTAGATTGTTAACAAAACGTCTAAAATCGCAAGTGACCAATCAACTTTGTCAATATAGTGTATTTTTCAACAGTCAAAATAAGCCATTTTGCAGGATTGTGTGCATTTCGACACATGGTCAGCATCGCATAAACCATAATATATCAAAATTCCAGTCAAATCCATTGTCAATTGCCAAAGATAATAAAACGGACACACGATCTCATTATATAATGCGTACGATCTTACTAGATGGTATTATCCCCATCCAAAAGAAAAACAAAATTCTTAACAGTCAGAATAAAATGATGGTATACAAGATTATATAAGATGAAACTTATACAGTGACCTCTCATTTATACGCGATACATGGAGATTATTTTTCGGCACCAGTTTCTTTTAAAAGTAATTTCCTCCTTAATGTATCTCAAAATTTATAAATCGAATTTTACTGTTTTAAAATAGTGGTACGAAAAAGTAATTACTGAACATCGCTTATAAGTGAGATGTCACTGTATTTAAAAAAACAAAATGAGACTTTATACCGGAAAAACGTTACAGTTATTTTAGTATAGGTAGAAAAAAGATGTAAAAAAGTAAGCGACATATAGAGTCTGTAAGTCCAGTACCCCTTCTTGATGCAAAGTTGTTGTAATACGGCTTTTGGTAATTGAAACTGTCGTAAGCAAACGTGGGGGCGTATGACGTGCTTGCATTTAACAAGTTGTCAGTTGGGCGCTTAATTTTAATCGTATTGCTTAATTGCGAATAGTTTTTTGAAATAATAATATTCTCCTTATATCATTTAATGACAGATTGACTAGAGCGAATATTGGTATTTCAAAAATGTGGTAGCAATTACGGTAACTGTAATTAATAAACCTGCCCAAGGCTATTGCCTACAGCAGGTGTGCTTCAGTGACTGCAGTGTTTGTAGGTACTGGAGAGCGGAATCACATTAAATGCATATTTGTAAAATTTTCGATATTAATTTTTCTAAATAGAAAATTTTAGTAATCATTTCTAGTAATTTTCTACGATGAAACGCGAATATTTTAGTTGAAAAAAAAGCAACATGAACCGTATTGTCGTGTGACACGGTGTTGCCAGTGTTTTATTATTTTTTTTTCATTAGTCAGACTGCTTTATTGCCTCCGCGCATTTAAAATAGTATTTTTCGCGTTATTTAATCTAACAATAAATAAGTTAAATATTACTATTTAAAAAAATAATGGTAATCCAGGGTTCGTACTCTTTTAATAGAATTTTACTACAAGGATGAGATTTCTCCGCTTTTTTGCATACCGGTATAATTTTACTAAAAATGTTTTTTTTTCATTTAATCCCAACATTCTACTATTTAACAGAACAACGTTTTCTCTAAGATTATACTGGTATGCAAAAAAGCGGAGAAATCTCATCCGTGTTACTATTTAATATTCAAATAGCAGAAATCGTGGACGCCTCATTTAATTGCAGGATTTGTAATACTTTTCTGCATTTAAGTAAGACAAAAAATTCCATTAAAAATTTGGGGTAAAAACGTACGAACCATGTCATCAAGCAATCTGATTTAGAAAAAGGTAGCGGACTACAAATACTGGTGTGACGTTCGTTTTGTGGAAATGTACATTAAAGGGGCACTCCCTTTAAACGTACAAAAGGAGAAATACTTATGGAATTTTTATGGATCTCAATAAAAAAGTTAATATGAGGTTTTTTCAATATATTAAGTTATGTTTGGAGAGCGTTTTGTGAAGGTTCATCATACTTTTACCAAAATATCCATGTAAACCAGGCAAAACCTCATTATCGGCGGGGCCAACATCTACCAGTAAAAAAGAATAGTATTTTTTGATTGTTTAAATAAGCCGAAAAGTTCTATTCAAATTTACTGGTGGAGGTTAATGCGGCAATCAGGCTTTCAAACGACGATGCTTTGAAATTGCAATGTCAGCTGGTCACTTTTAACGAGCATTACTGAAACATCCAAAATTTAAAAAATAATTATTCAAGCATGTTTTCTTTGTTGTAACGCAGGTTTTTATTTTATTTTTATTTTTATTTTAGAAAAATGAGTTTTTCCCCCACACAAATGGCTTCAAATTGCTTATAAAAATGGAAAAGTGAAAATATTTGAAATAAAAATTCTATATAGCCCCTTACAGAATTTAATTTTGAACTTTTGTACTAAAATTTAAAGTAAATCGGTCGACCGATTTCTAGATGAATCCAAGTGACTATGTAGAAAAATGTCGTTCATAGAAACATGCGTTAAAAATTTAAAGTTTGACCTACAGGCAATTACCGTAATTTCCGGCGTATAATCCGCAGCTCAAAGAGTCGTTTTTCGACCCAGAAATATTATTTTATAAAATGTAACTTAAAAGATCGCTGTAAATATTTAACTACAATTATTGAATAAAATTTCTGGGTCGAAAAACGACTCTTTGAGCTGCGGATTATACGCCGGAAATTACGGTAGTTTTACAACAGTATATATGTTACTGCAACTTTTATAATATTTCGAATTACAAAAAAAAAATGCTATGAAATTTTATGAAAAAAAAAAAAAACGCTATGTTCTAGACCTAGCCACTATACAGGGTTACTACGGGTTAGGGACTTTTTCAGGATAAATGCCAGTGTTTTCTTATATTAAAACTCGTCTTATGTAATCGCGTAATTACATAAGAGAGTGTTTCTATACGAACATACTGGTACATTTCTTAAACAATTACAGACAATATCATATTACAGCAGAGACTGTCTGTAGAATATTACAGGAAACCTGCCATAATGAGCTATCAGATAATGCAAGAAAAAAAATATTTTTGAAAGTTTCAAGCAAGATTCGCCTTTTAAATGTTGATTTTGGCGAAATCATCTTCCCGGCATGAGTAGGCTGAGGTACACGCTATGGTACCCAGGAAACTTGCTAAGTTCGTGCGCCAAACAGTGCTTAGTTTGGGCGATTAAATCTCGCGATACGTCATAGTATGCAATTGTCAGCGTCAACTTGGTGGTTTTTAACTAAACAATCCACCACTAACAAGATGTAAACACGCCTTGTAATTTTCAAACTTTCTTCCCCCATTATTTTAGGTTAGAACATTTCTATTTTATGTATAAATAGAATTTTATGTATAAATTCTTAAACACCGCATTCAATTGCAAGATCTGTAATACATTTTTAAGATATAATAAATTTGAGATCAAATAGGGAGAAAACTTGTATTAAAAATTGTGGTAGAATTGTACGCTCTATTCCCTGTTTCCGAATTGAAGTATTGCTTTATTTAATGGCAGAATAAATAAAGGAAATGTTACAATTCGAAAATAGTGGTAGGTTTTAGAACTACAGAAATCCTCTAAATTGCTCACAGTAACCTAACCCTATTTTTGTGATCCCGTTTACTTTATTTCATGTTTATGGAAGTAATAGTTTTTTCTTAATTCAAATTATCTTTAAATAGCTTAATATCTAATGAGATTTAATAATATTTAATTAGAAATAATTTATAAAACACTAATGAAAATTTCAGCATAATCATGGAGTTTTTCTTTATTGCATAACCAAGTTATAGATAGCTTATAGAAAAGGTAATAGTGCATACATTAAATTAGTATCACATGTATCCATTTTTATATGCACTAAATAAAAGAAATATCTCTTTTTTCTAAATAAATTTTTAAAAAATGTAAGCTAAGCCGCTTTTAATATTAGTTATAAATATTCATTACTTCATGAGACAAAGCAGCTTTTCTACCTATATAACCAAGAATATTTAATAAGGTGCTTGTATATGATTTACATACCATCTCTATTCATAATCTTTCTTTTTGTAATTTTAAAATTTTATAATAGTTAATATTAAATAGTACTTAGTATTTTTTATACATAAAATTCACATTCGCCCGATTCTCTTTTTCTTTTTTCTTTTTCTTTTTTTTTTACTTGCATGGCTCTTTTTAAGGATTTAGTTTCGTCAAAACTAATTTGAAACTTCCAATGTAGCATTATTTTAAAAGTACAATTTTCCACACCTAAATATTTCTTATTAAGCTAAAGAAAATTTAATTGCAATTGCATTGATTGAATTAAAAATTTCTTATATAAATATAGTCAGTCAAAATAAATAATTTATAATTTTTCCTTATTTGGCTTAATTAATTAATAACAGTAACATTTTAACAATTAATTTTAAATTAATTTCTAAAACAACTTAAAACTGCAGGTGTTTCATAAATTCAAGATTATAAATTCTTCCTCAAGAATGTAAATGCGGTAAATGTAAATCTTAGTGTAAACTATTGGGTTTATCAACGAATATTTTCATCCAAAATGAAAATATTCTTTTTTTTTTTTTTTAAACGTTCCTATGGAAACCAAACCACAAAATTTTACCACTGGCGATTTTTTTCTTTCTTTACTAAGAATCTTCCATTTTCCACTAACGTAAATTTCCCCATTTAAATGAATGTGATAACGAGGAACAAAGCTGGTCCTTAGAAATAGGAAGAAAGGTGATAATATATAATTTTTATATACAGTCATTTTATAAACAGCTCGGATTTTTGTCAATAGATGACAATGAAGCGTCTAATACAGGGCACGAAATTTCCGCTCACCAACTCGCTATTGGCGACCAAATATTTAAGGTTGGCGAGTAAGTTTCGTCTTTTGAAATGTTGTGCTTTAAATCAAACTGTATATTCTCAGAATATCGTGCCTCAATCTGGCGACACGCGGAAGTGTTTTAAAATCAAGCGACGGCATTTATCTTCTAAAAGAAGAAAAAATGCGGCGTCACCCACTTCCATTTCTCTGCTACGGAAGAACAAACCCATCTGCATTCGTTCCTCCGCTTTCGCACCGTGCAAGCGCCAAGGCTGCTTTTTTCGCTTCCGAGGCCGAATCTGATTTCTCTTCACTCCTGCGCGCAGTGAATCAGGTTTCGCCACCTAAGCTCAGTTGCTCGAAACACGGTAAAAATTATTCACTTTCTCCCGAATTTTTAACATTTAAAAAAAAAGTTCATATTTTTCTTGAATGTAAAATATTCTTGATTTAACAAACAGCTCCTTCTAATGGTCAATTTAATTTCAGGATGTCATAAATAGTTCATTTTCTGGGCAGGATCTGGTGGCCGACGTCACTGCCTAATTGAATGTAAAATAGTGGCGAGCAAAAATTTTAGTCTGGCTAGTACCTTTTCAACTCAGGCCCTGGTCAAAAACATTAACAATACTGATATAAATTTCAAAATCCAAGGTTTTTTTCTGGTATCAATGGCTAAATCGAGTAAAGAATAAAATATGTCAGATTTATGCAATTTTTATGCAATTTTACAGATCAGTTTCAGCCTTCTTACAATTTGAGCCATTACAGTGCCCTCTATGGAAGAAAATTTTAACTATTTTTAAAATCACAGCATACGAAATTTAAGAGCTACCGGATATAAATATCAATTTTTTCCATCTTCATATTTATTATAGCTAATGAATTATTGAATTTTCAATTTGGGGCTCTTATTACTTGTCACCCTGTATATACATATATAATATAAATATATGTGTATTTTATAAAATAGTAAATTGCTCCTGATTTATTGCAAGATTTTTAACATTTGCTCATGTCATAAAATCTGAGTTGATATTTTTCAAACCAAAGAAATTTAACAGAATTTTAACTGTATACGTATATATATGTATATATATACAGGGTGTAACTGAAATGCTTCAACAAACTTTGAGGGATGATAGTACTCATGAAGACGAACAAAAAATGCAATGGAACATGGGGTCGTAAATGACGTTTAACCCCTTCAGGGGCAGTGGTATGTTTATGAAAGCGCTTAATTTTAATTCCAAAACGCCATAATGGCACCAGAATTTTGCTAAAATCTTTTCCATTTAATATGTATGTAAAATATAGCCTTTTTTCTTATTTAGAAACAATTTTTTTTATAAATTCCGGTGCCAGTCATTTATTTCAACATTTTAGTACTAAAAGTAGTTTGCCTCTAAAAGGCTTAAAGGATAAAAATAGAGAAATTGCGTCTGAAAATGGACTGGCACCGGAATTTACAAAAAAACAAATTGTTTGTAAATAAGAAAAAGGCTATATTTCACATAAATATTAAATGGAAAAGATTTTAGCAAAATTCTGGTGCCACTGTGGCGTTTTGGAATTAAAATTAAGTGGTTTTTTAGACATACCACTGTCCCTGAAAGGGTTAAATGTCATTTGCGACCCCGTGTTCTATTGCATTTTTTGTTCATCTTCATGAGTACTATAATCCCTCAAAGTTTGTTGAAGCATTTCAGTTACACCCTGTATATATATAATACATGTATGTGTATGTTATAAAATATTAAAATGTTGCCTTTTATTGCGAGTTTTTTTAACATTTTCTCATGTCTAAAAATCT
This sequence comes from Maratus michaelseni, assembly GCA_963931845.1. Classification (NCBI taxonomy): domain Eukaryota; kingdom Metazoa; phylum Arthropoda; class Arachnida; order Araneae; family Salticidae; genus Maratus; species Maratus michaelseni. The sequence goes on from OZ007595.1 coordinate 221,618,317, forward strand.
GAGTTGAAATTTTTCAACGTAAAGAAATTTAACAGATTTTTAAATGTATATGGATGCGGAATTTTAATTAAATTTAATTTTTTCTATATTTTTAATTAAAATATAAGAATATTACTTCAATCATTTGATTCATAAATAAAAAAAACTGTAATAAATACAGTAAAAATATTTTCCTAAAACAGAATTAATTGCAGATTTTAGCACAAATTCGAGATATAACCATTTCTTTAAAACTTTTAGACATTTTAATTTAAAAACTATTTTTCTTTTCTGCACTGACTATCTTTTAAAATGTCTTCTTTTTTATGTTATCATTATTTACCACGTAGCTGTAGAAACCAAACATAAATTATAAAAATGTTACCACTCGCGATATTTCCATTGGTTACTTAGAATGTTCCATTTTCCCCAGAGATATAGCTTCAGTATTTTGAATGCTTGTGGAAACGTGTTACTTAAAGCAATAGTCTGAGAAATATGAAAAAACGCGAAAATTTTAAAAGTAAAGATATTTTCAGCTGTTGCGTCTTGCATTATTAAAATGTATCTCATTTTCTGGAAGATTTTCAGATTTTTCACAAATTGGAATCTAAATTAAATAATTCCCGTAATTGAGTTAAATCTGAAAAATGTTGAATAAATTAAAAAATAATCTGATGATGATTTATATTTTCTTTTGGCAAATACTTCATCGGGAAATATAATGTATATATATATACAAAAACACGTATTTATTATATACGAGGGCCGTTTTTTTTTCAACATCCGATCGAGCCCCTAATCAACCAGATTAGTGATAAGAGGCAAATATGCGTGGTAAGCGACTGCCCAAGTCCCTAACTATAACCTCTGCTACTACCTTCGACAGATCGTCATTTTAAACTTAGCTGTAGGCACGTAAACATGGCTGGTACGATTGATGCTCCCGCCAAGTACGAGTTGCGTAGTGTTATCCTCTTTTTTTAAGCAGAAGGGAATAGAAAAGCAGAAATTCACTTAAGAATGACCCATGTGTATGGGAAACACTGTCTGAGTTGATGGTGAATGGTGTCGGAAATTTAAGGACGGGAGAACCGACATTAAAATGGAACGTGTTTGATCATCCGCCGTATAGCTCTAACTTAGCGCTGTGTGATTTTCATCTTTTTCCTGAATTAAAGAAATGGCTAAGAAGGCAAAAACTCCCATACGAATGATGAACTTCAAGCCACTGTTCAGACTCATCTCACAGCACCGGCGGCAACTTTTTATGAAGAGGATATTGGAAAGCTTGTCCACAGGTACGACAAGTGCCGCAATTTACAAGGTGATTATATTGAAAAGTAACTATAAGTGTACATAACTTTTAGTAACAAAATCATCTTTCTATCTATACTTGTCTTTTTTATGGCCTATCGCAGGTTGAAAAAAAAAACGGCCCTCGTATATGTGTTTATGCGTATGTGTGTTTAATATATACGAGGGCTACGAGTGGTGACTTTATAATTATTATTTTTCCTACCAATTTTACTATACAATAATAATCTACTTTATTGATTAATAGAAACCTTTCACGAGGTTTATTGTTCCCAAACAGTGGTAGATAATATAATAAAAAATTAGTCACCATTGGCAGCGCTCATATATCCATGCATAACTTATGGACGAATGCTAAAATTTTATGTATATATTTTATTTTATTTTATTCTTTATTATTATTTTTTTTTTGCTGGAAAAGTCTTGTAAAGGTGATGGTTCCTTCATATAAATATAATTAGGATTCAAATTAAATGCGAACGCCATAACAGTAAGTCACATTTTGTGAAATACAATTTTGACTCGAAATGTATATAATGTAGCCAAACTGATAAAATTTACTGATAAAATTACTGATATTAAATTTGTGACTTAAAATTTGTGATAAAAGTATTTAGAGAGTGGAAAGTAACCCCTAATTTCTTTAAGGAGAATGAAAGGGGGGGTATAAAGTTAGTCCCTGAACCATTCATAGGGATTTTTTTTTTACAGTATCTATTTAAACTATTCAACTTTTTTTTTTAAAGTATTGCTATATTTGTCAAGATGTTTCTCACATAACAGAATATACCATTCACACATATAGAATGAACTTTGAATGAAAAATTACAATATTTGATCACAAAATCCATCAACATTTGATTACTACATCCTTCCATAAAATAAAAGTCTTATAGAAAAACAGAAAATCTCAAGCAAGTTACCTCGGCTAGAATGGCCTAATCTAGCCAATCTATCTGGACAGCCCGGATTTGTATAAATTCGCACTCACTGCCACCCCTATACCATTAAAATCAAACATTTTATAACGAAACCCTCTCTTAGTATAGGATAGAACATTAGAAATGTCTGTGATGCATTGTTCCGTATATTTTAAAAACTTATTGCCGAAAAATTTAAGTCCAAGAATATAAGTATTATACACATTTTAAGATAAATGCAACCCAATTGCAGTAAACATAAAATCAAGTAAACTCTATAGTCTGAATACAGTACATACAGCATTAAAATAAAGAAAACTGCACCATAAAGATTAATCTCGATTCTTAAAAAAAGGTTTAAACTAATTTTACTGTTTATTTATAAATGATTACAAAATTCTGCGGTTAATTAATGCGTGAATTTCCTGTTGCTGTCGCAAGCACAATCCAGTAAAAAAAACCCTGCTCCCTTCCGCCACCTCTAACTGAATCGGCCTCAATATTTTTATAAATTTCTTGTAGAACGCATCCTTCGTGTTCCAAATGTATTCATAATTTCAGTATTAATAGACAAAACTACAAATAATTGAAAATTTCCAGAAAACATAAACTTGTACGTTACTGCAAAGGATTACGAACAAATGAGATGGAATTAAATGGAAATGTGGCACCGGTGGCATTCATGAAAATTTTGATATGCGATGTCTCATGTCCATGTCGAATGTCTCAATGGACACAATTTTAATAAATGGTTAGTTTTGATGCTATGACAGTCAAAAATAAATAAATAAAATCGCATTACATAGTTTACAGCATTTGCGCCAACTTCCCGATTTTTTTTTTTTTTTTTTTTTTTTTTTTTTTAATCAAAGAAACATTTTTTGTACCAAAAATTTTATTTAATGAATTAAATCTGGTAGATTACGAGTAACTATCACACCCAACGAAAACGCATTTTATTAAAAAAAAAATTGCTGCTGCGAAGCATGTTATTTTCAATTTAAAAATGAAGCTGCTGATTAGCAAGTATGCATACAGAATTTCAGTTTTTTTTTGCAAGGGTTTCCAATAAACATAATTTAAACCAGAAAAATAATCAACAAAGAGTTTTCCATTTCCACAGTTTTTATAACCTTTTTTTATACAGGGTGATTACAAATGATCCCAACTTTGAAGGACTTTATTAACAAAAGCATAGAAGATACACGCTTTTGTGAAAAATACATAAAAAAGAAGATTGTGAAATTACTAGTAGCAAAAATTTATAAATGTTCAATTTGACCACCAGCAGAAACACGAACGACATACATTCTGTAGGAAAATTCGTCCCACACGGTTTTCAGCATGTTGATTGTTACAGTTGCAATAGCTGCGGCAGGGCCTGATTACTAATGTGGCACACTTCAGTAAAAAATAATATAATTTTTTTCCTTACTCATAGCAGTAATTTTGCATAAACAGGGCGTTTTAATAAGACGAACATTTGTATTAAATTTTACTGGTGGAAGTGTGCTCCGTCGGTAATCAGGCCCTAAGCTGCAGTTATACTCGTTTTTAGTTCAGTACTACCAGCTGGTAGAGGCGGAGAAAAACTTTTTATTTTTATGTATCCCCAAAAGAAAAAATCGCACGGAGTTAAGACTGGGCTTCGTGGGGCCACTGATGAAGAGCAGCGTCGAAAACTGTTCTTCGATCAATCCACCGTTGCGGCAGTTGCTCATTCAAAACTATCGTACAGAAAGGTGCCAATGGCGTGGTGCACCGAACCCACAACTGGAACATGCCGGTTCACTATCAATCCGCCACTCGTTGCGCCATCTCTCGCCAAAAAAACGAACCTTCACATTTATCAATCTTTATAACAACTTCTCACTCTCTTCGATGTGTGAAATGGAACACTACCTTTAATTGTTCAGAAGATATAGACCTTCAAAGTTGGGATATTCTTTTGTAATCACCCTGTTAAATTTTCTGCTTCATTGATGAGAAATATGTTTAGTTTTATTATGTTCATCATGCTATCACAGCGACATACCTTCTGAATTTTACTAATAAATTAAAATCTTAAAGGTTATCAATTAATAAAAGCTAATTAAAACCACATATCTGCAAAAAATATTTCAATAAATGATTTTTCTGGTTCAATTTCTGGCTATTTGACTTGTAATAATTTAGAAATTAGCTCTGTAATACGAATTAAGGTTTTCGAACAATCACAAATAGCATTGTGACCACTGAGACATTTCATCAGCATTCAAAGTATCCGCCAGTTCAACGGCATTGCCAATTCACCAAATAGTCCCATTAAGAATAAAATGGACACACAGTACAGTATGTAGGGCATTGAGAAACAAAATAAGGCTGTGTACCGGATAAACGTTACAGTTATTTTAGTGTAGTTAAAAGAAAAAAAATCGTGTTGATAAGCTCACAGAGTGAGGAAACCTTCCTGATGCAAAGCTGTCGTGATACATCTTTGAGTAATTGAAGCTGTTGTAAGCAAAGGCGAGTGGATAGGGCGCGTTGGCACTCCTGAGTATGGAACAAGTTGTGTGAAAAAGACAGTTGGGCGCTTATTTTTTCAATCCTCCTGTTTAATTGCTACAACTACTTTGAAACTAGTCGTTGAGGGCCACCGTAATACTTACCCATTATGGATATGCATAATATAAAATATGAAAATAAAACATGTGTAAACTACTTATAGAATGCATTGCAATTTGAATAAAATCGTGGCTTGATGACGTCCTAAACTTTAAATGCTCTATTACTGATTTGCGTAACAGAAACATCCTTATAACTCCAAAATTGATAATCCTATCAACTAACGGCTTACTGAGTCGGATTATGCGTCTCATTTCCAATTAAAATATGTCTTTGAATTGAAATTTAAATGAAATACAGAGTCATGAAAAATCGAAGAGTGTGGAAAATATGATTAAAAATTTTATCCGATCGACTTTATTCGGCAAAATCATTTTCTCTGCATGAGTAGGCTGGAGTACACGCTCCGGTACCAAGGATACTTGCTCATTTCGAGAGCCAAACAGTGCATTGTTTGGGCGAGGAAATCTCGCAATTTGTCATAGTGTGTAATTGCTCCAGAACTATCAAGATGTGAACACGCCTTGTAATTTCCAAGGTTTCTAGCACCACTGTTTTAGGTTAGAACATTTCTATTTTATATATAAATAGCAGAATTCTTAAACACTGCGTTGAATTATTCAGGATTTTTAGTACCTGAGAGGATTTATTAAATTTGAATGTATAATTAAATTTGTTTCATGGTACTTGTGTGGAAAGTGTTTCATAATCTATGCTTTACGCATGATTTTTCGTTCTTGTTTCATGTTTATAAACTCGGTTGATCATATACAGGGCTAAACAAGGGAACTCGTAAGTAATACAGATTACGGGAGTGAATTGCTTAAGCAGACCTTCCAAGTCTCCGGCTTTTTGGCTACCAGTATTTTAGTACAGAAAATGTTGTTTTATTTAATTTTAGTATTCTGTGATTTGAAAGAATAACATTTTTCTCTCAAAAATTACTGGTGTTCAAAAACTCGGAGACTTGGCAACTTTGGTGCTTACGCGTTTTTCTACTGAACTATATTTAGTAGAGTAATAGAAGTTTGTGGAATATAAATAAATTCATATACAGGGCTACGCAAAGAAAAATATACATTGTCGTTTACGGTTGGTAATTGCTGAGAGTTAATTTTAAGTTGCCTTTTAGCTTAATATGTAGTGTGTACAAAAGTCTTCAGATAATATACAGGGCTGTACAAAAGATTTCCAGTGCATTTCCATCGACTGGCGAAAATTTCTAAATGTGAATATTCTAGCTGAGCTAAATTTTATCATACTATATAAACACATCTATTGATCATATACAGAGCTGCACCGAATAATTCGACTAATTTTTCGAGACTGGGAGGTAATTTCGAAACCTCTATTTTCCAATGTGCTATATGTTTTCTAAACTGTTTACTTACATATCTTCTTTCACTCTTATTTAACGGCGAAGTTTCGTTACAGTTTTCTGGCTGTGTTGGAAAGTGTTTCATAATCTATGCTTTACGCATGATTTTTCGTTCTTGTTTCATGTTTATAAAAGTAGCAGTTTTTTCTTAATTCAAATTAACTTTAAATAGCTTAACATCTAATGAGATTTAATAATACTTAATTAGTTGAGAAATAATTTATAAAGCACTATTAAAAAATTCAATGCACTAATTAAAAAATATCTCTTTTTTCTACTCAAATTTTAGAAAAATGTAAGCTAAGTCGCTTTGGTATTAGCTATGAATATTCATTATTTCATGAGACAAAGCAGCTTTTCTACCTATAAAACCATGAATATGTAATACGGTGTTTGTTTGCGATCCTTATATCATTTCTATTCATAATCATTCTTTTTCGTTTTTAAAAATTTATAATAGTTAATATTAAATAGTAGTATTTTTGATACATAGCAAAATTTACATTTTTCCTATCGTTATTTATTTTCTTTCTTTTTTCTTTTTCTTTTTCTTTTTTTTATGTTACTTACGTAGTATGTTTTAAAACTAGTTTTGTAAAAACTAATTTGAAATTTCCAAGTTATCATTATTACAAAAAAAAATGAAAAGAAAAAGGAAAAGAAAGAAAAAAAACATATCCCATACTGTATAGCTTTAATAGTATATACATCTAAATATTTCTTTTAAGGCTTTAAGGCGGTATTCAAATAAAAATATTTTTTCACGCTCAACAACTCAAAATTTTGAGCCACATTTTCAGACTCATTTTTAAAAGTAAAAACATGAAACTTGGCGGCGTGGTACATGAAGAAATTTATAAGTGACGTTTTTAATGTTTTTATTTTTCGTTCAATTAATTAGAAATTGATTTACAAACAATTATTTTCACAGTACGATATTTTTTTTTTGTTTCCAGCGTTATCGATTCGGGAAATTCGGTTCAAAATGTCCACTTTGACAGCATTTTTTGAAATATATTCTGCCTTTATTAAAATAGAGACAATACGGACATTATAAAGTTTCTGAATAAGAGTTCCTGTCAATTGGATGCATTTTAGAGCAAAAATGAATTTAAAAATCTAAAAATAAGCAGTTAGGATTTGAGTACACCCTTAAGATAATTTTCAATGACAATTGCATTGATTGAAGTATAAATTTCATATATAACTATAGTGAGTACAGTTAATCATTCTACAGCTATTTTATAATTGTTCCTTGTATTATTTATTTATTTATTAATTTGCATCAATTAATAGCAGTAAAATTCCATTTCTTAAGAAACGTTCAACTGCTGAACTTCCATAAATTCACGATTCAAAATGCTTCTTTAAGAATATAACAACGGCTAATTAAAATCTCAATGTAAAATATTGGTTCTACTGAGGCTATTTTCTTCCACAAAGAAGATATACTGTGTTTTACTTTATCATCTTTTAAGCTAGTACAATTCGGGTTTTATTTGACCCCATTCTTTTTTGTTTTCAAGTTTTTTATGCCTCGAATAAGTAAAAAAAAAAGTTAATTTAATCTTTATAAATAAAATCATATAGACATTTCGTAGAAAGCAACTACTTTAGTATCCAAGATAGCATATTCTTTAAAAAAATACAATTTTCAATTCTATCTAACATTAATATATACATCTGAATATTTCTTTTTAAGTTTTAAAATCATTTCAATGATAATTGTATTGATTGATGTGGGAACTTCTTATGCAAATCTAGTGAGTATAGTTAAACGTTCTACAGCTACTTTTTAACTGTTCATTCTTTTTTCATCAATTAATATCAGTAAATATTCATTTCCAAAGAAACGTTGGACTGCTTATGTTTCATAAATTCAAGATTATAAATGCTTCTTTAAAAACATAAAAGCGGCTAATATCAATTTCATTGTAAAACATTGGATTTTACTCAGGCTATCTTCTTCCAAAAAGAAGATATTCTGTGTTTTACGTTATCGCCTTTTAACCGTTCTAGTACTATTGAGGTCTTATTTGACCCCATTATTTTTTATTTTGAAGTTTTTTATGTATCGAACCAGAAAAAAAAAGAAGATAATTTAATGTTTATAAATAAAATCATATAGACATTTCGTAGAAAGAATCTACACGCAATACAATTACATTTTTGATTCGAATCAGGCACAGCTACAAGGAAGGTCTCCATAAGCGCATACTCGGAAAATTTTTTAATAAAAAGAAAACTGCCCAGTTAAACTGAGGGCATTGAGCTCACAGGCTATTCACACTAATTGTATATTATACTCTTATTTCAAAGAATTTGAAATAAGCCCCTCGAAAAATAAAGAAATTAATAATATTAAGGGGGTCATCCCTCCGTTACCCCCCTCATAGTTAACTAATGAACCCCTTAAACTAATCAGGGAAGTCTCTAATTACAATGAATATATATATACAAAATTTGAAGAAAATCGGATAATTCTGCATGAAAAACCCATTTATCTAAATTAAGGGGGGTTTAGCCCCCTTTTCCCCCCTTTATACTTAACCAATGAACCCCCAAAACTATTCAGATAAGCGCATTATCACAATGAACCTATATACAAATTTTGAAGAAAATCGGATAATTCTGCATGAAAAACTCATTTATCTAAATTAGGGGTGGGGTTATCCCCCTTTCCCCTTTTATATTTAACCAATGAACCCCCAAAACTATTGACAGAAGCGCATTATCAAAATGAGTCTATATACAAGATTTGAAGAAAATGGGATAATTCTGCGTGAAAAACCTATTTATCTAAATTATGGGGGGTTAGCCCCAAGTTTTCCCCCTTTATGCTTAACCAATGAACCTCCAAAACTAATCAGGGAAGCGCCTTATCACAAGGAACCTATATACAAATTTTGAAGCAAATGGTATAATTCTGCATGAAAAACCCATTTATATAAATTAAGGGGGGATTAGCCCCCCCGTTCCCCCCCTTTATACTTAACCAATCAATCCCGAAAACTAATCAGGGAAGCGTCTTAACCCAATGAACTTATAAACAAATTTTGAAGCAAATGGAATAATTTTGCATGAAAAACCCATTTATATAAATTAAGGGGGGGATTACCCCCCCCGTTCCCTCCTTTATACTTAAAAAATCAATCCCGAAAACTAATCAGGGAAGCGCCTTAACACAGTGAACCTATAAACAAAATTTGAAGGAAAACGGAATAATTCTGCATGAAAAACCCATTTATATAAATTAAGGGGGGATTAGCCCCCCCCGTTCCCCCCCTTTATACTTAACCAATCAATCCCGAAAACTAATCAGGGAAGCGCCTTAACACAGTGAACCTATGAACAAAATTTGAAGGAAAACGGAATAATTCTGCATGAAAAAACCATTTATATAAATTAAGGGGGGATTTGCCCCCCGTTCCCACCTTTATACTTAACCAATCAATCCCGGAAACTAATCAGGGAAGCGTCTTAACACAGTGAACCTATAAACAAAATTTGAAGGAAAACGGATATTTCTATGAAGAGTTATCGCGTTACGTACATACATACGTATGTACATACATTCGTACTTACATACATACAGAACCGGCGGGCACATAAGCTCTCAGGCTTTGATAGCCTGTGAGCTAAAAATTACAGAATGTTCTTCTCATGAGGATATATACGACTATAAAAAAATTTCCGTGGAGCCTTGATATAACGTCCGTAAAAAATCATTAAAATTTCGTTTATTTGGCGATTTATCACCAGTTGGCGACGGAATAAAATGTAAAGAAATACGGTTTTATAACAAATACTCTTTAAAGCAGGGGTGCAAAAATCTAGGCGCCAATCGGCCGATTCCCACTACTAAATTTTTAGTATTCTTCTCCAAATAAGAATACTGATAAAATTTAGGCGAACTATACTAATAAAATTTGACGAAGAATGCTAATAACATTTAGTTGTGGGATTCAGTCCATTGGCGCCTAGATTTTTGCACACCTGCTTTAAGGAAAACCTTTTCTTGCTGAACTCTTTTATGTAAGTTTGACTTACATAATAAATAAATTTTTATAACTATAATTTTATGTGCACATTTATATGTATATATAATGAAATTTAAAGATCGTAATTTACGATTAAAATAATAAAAATAATTGATTGAAATTGTTTCAAGCTCAAAAATAAACCCGATTCTGAACATTGTCAATTCAAGGAAAAAGTATTGTTGCTATAAAAACGACTTCTTTGATATTGAAATGTATAACGAATGCGTTTGTCATCGGGCTTTTCTTTTTAAAATACATTAAAAAATTACTTATATAACCAGTGAAGCCGTTTAAATTGGTACAAATCGTGGAATGGGGGATACAACAATAGCACAATTCCGTTCAATCACTAATAAATAGATTAAAAAAACGTGAATGATTTATTTAATCTGATTTAAATGATATTTTAAATTAATATTACTGCAAACGTACAGAGAGTTGAAAATGTTGAACCGAACGCAAAATGCAAACGATTCTGAGCAAGAGGGTATGGCATCATGAGCCCTAGAATCAACACATTCATATAATTTTTATGACAATTTTACGCTTTCAAATCTTACAAAAATCTCATAGTCATATTTGGAAATTAAAAAAAGCATTGTTGAAAATACCAAAATTATACAAAAAATAATAAACTTTCATCGTTTAAGTTTCATTTCATTAAGTATTGCACATTCGAATAATCATTTTACAAGCAATTTTAAAATGCATTAAAATCGTTTGCGGTTGGCGAGGAAAACATGTTGCAAGCCAAATCGCGTCATTTTGCGTCAAATACTCGAAAGTATTTTATTTTTTGCAGATTCAATTTGCACCGCAGCTAAATTTCACTGTTCCTTTATTACATACATGAGTAGCTTCATCAGCATTTTTTTTTTTCAAAATGTTCTGAGTATGCGCTTTAAGAATACCTTCCTTGTAAGAATCAAAGCTCATCAAATTTTAAAACTTGGTAATAGGAGGTTTAAAACATTGCTGTGAAAACCAAATTACAAAATTTTACCGTTCGCGATTACTTCATTATTTTTATGCCAAAATATACTATACTCAAGGTGCATACACTCCTTAGACTTTCCAAGACGTATGATGCCACTATTTCAGTTTAGAATTTATCTCTTTAATATTTAAATTATATACTTTGTAACGGCATACATAATCGCATAATTCGAATATTTTCCTGCGATAAAATAATTCAGAACATTCTCTTCAAATATTGTGGTAAAATACTGTACCCGTCATTGGTACTTTTAATTTATGTGTTTTATTGTTAACAGAGTAGCTAGTGATTTTAATTGATAATAAAATAGCTTTAGATTTGTGGTAAAACTATTTCGAGAATGGAAAGTAACCCTGATTTTCTCTAGGCGAAAGAAAGGGGAGAATAAAGTTATTTCCTAAACTTATGTAGGGATGCATAGAGATTTTTTTCGTTACATTATACGATTTAAACTATTGAAGCATTGTTTTAGGTAGTTCTAAGTTTGTCTGAATTTTGTCACATAATTCAACAGAAACATGATTTTTGAATTTAAATTTACAATATTTGATCACAAAATGTATAACGTCCTTCAACACAATAAGTTTTTTTAGAAAATCAGAAAATCTCAACCAAGTTACTTTATCTAAAACAGTTTTACTATAAAATTTATGTCTACATATACGGCTTGCATTATTTTTTTTACTATTTGGCAAAATGTGCCTAAAGGTCAGGAGAGTTAAAAAAAGTAAAATAAAATAAAAAGATGGATAGGCCGGAATTGTATAAACACGCACTTCTTGCCACCCCTGTACCATTAAAATCAAAATTTTTATAACAAAACACACTTTTAGTATATGCCAGTACTTTATAAATCTCTGTCACGCACTAAACTGTTCTATACGATTTAAAAGTTTATTTCTGAAAAAAATAAGTCCAAGATTAAAAGTATTGTACAAAATTCAAATAAATTTATCATGTCTAATTGAAATGTAGGATACATAAAATCATGTAACCTGTATATTTCTGAAAACAATACATACAGTTTTAAAATAACTAAAACACAACAATTCCAATTCTTAAGAAAAAAAGTTTAAATTTATTTTACTGTTTCTTGGTAAATGATTGCACAAATGCGAAAAGTTAGGGCTAAAGTAAGATAATCAAAACTTACAGTGTTTAGTTTTCTCATTCGCGACACTTTACCCCTCCACTTACCCAAGCAGAAAATACCAGCTGATGACGCTTCCTTCTGGCTAATCTACTGGAGTGCTACCTCAATAAAGCTGAAAACTTTTGAGTGTGGGTAAAGATGTTTCCTGCCATATAACGACGCTTCCCACACATTCCATTCTCCTACTACTTTTCCTTGTGTCACTATTTCCACAATATCGCTGCAAGTAACTTCATAAATATCATCGTTTGTCATCCTTTCTTTAATATCCTTTGCACTGACATCGTCTCAACCTCAAACATTTTCCAGCAACGAAACAAGTTCATCATCTTCATCGTCCACTTCTATTTTACACTAGTGTTCAAGGATGATATGTCCATCTTCATGATCCGAAAGAAAAAAAGATCTAACAAGATATGTTTCGAATTTCTTCCCATGCTTTGGCTAACAACCTTATAACATGGGCCTACTGTGGCTGAGTGATCACACCGGTAATCGCTTCAAAGCGTAGGTGGGTTGAGAGTTCGACCCCCGCTGGCTCCGTTGCACACTCTTTGTAGAGTTGCCTGTCGCAATTCTCTGGTGTTGTAAATTTCCTTGTGGCTATGTCACCCTTGTATGTTGACGATGACTTATAAGCGGACACCTGATGTCAAGCACACAGGTCAGATGCATTTTAAAAAAATCAAATCAACATTATAACATCTAGCATGTAAGTCTCTTTTTCAGAGTGGTGAAGTAATCTTCATTATTATCAATCGCTGTTATTAACAATGGACCTATGAATAAAGCGGAGGAGGTATATAGTATACTGTCTACGGGTTGCTAGTGAAGTTAATGATGTAGTCACAAGATGACGACTGTAGTTTGTTTACGGCGGATCTACATGGACTGATTAACGTTTCCACCAGTAAATTTGAATAGAAGTTTTTGCCTTATTTAAACGCCTTTTTCATGCAATATTTATGTCATGAATAAGGCAAAATTTTCGATTCGACTTTACTGATGGAAGTTTGCACCAGCAGTATTATAATCTTTTTACTGACATTAACAGGTGGATTGTTTATGAAATCACAGTATGGTGAATTCGCAGTGCCTGACTATCGCCGCGGTTAACTTCCACTAGTAAAAACGAATAAATACTTTTCTTTTGACTTAGTTATGACAGCAATTCTGCAAGCTTTTAAGTAAGAACATTTTTTATTGAAATTTAGTGGTGGAGGTTTTCTCCTGTGGTAATCAGCCCCTGCGAATCCAGTTACAATTTAAGCTTCGCTATTTTGATGATTTGTCATATCCTTTTTATTCGTAGTTTCATAATATTAACGAACTGACAAGACTCCGACGATACTTTTCTTTAGCATTTGTAATTTGTACATGGCACGTAGGAGATAGTAGATCACGGCAGACACCCGCTTAAAAAAATTGTAAAGGGATTTCTGCATTTTATTAAGGAACATTTTCTTTTGTAATAAATCGAATGTTACGGAGCCCCGAGAGTTGCGAGCCTAACAGTCAAGAGTTTACTGTATATACATTTTTTATTCATTTATGTGTCCGTTTGGATGTTATAATACTACACACTGCAGAAATATTTTTAAAGAATAAAGCAAGGTTACGAAATTACAAATAATGAATATTTTTGAGAATTAAAAAAAAAAACGAAAAAGAATACATTCCTAGTATCAAGAGCAGTAATTTTTTTTAAATAATTAAATTGTTTTATTAATTTGTTTAATAAGTATGCCCATTCATATACTTTTAAAGATTAAATAAATATCTATGTAAAACATTGTAAACAAAAGAAAAGCTTGACTGCTTACTATCTTGTGTACTAACATCTATCTTGTGTATCCTCAAGATCTCGATATTTTCTACCACGCATATCTGGAAAAAATCACCAGACACATCTTAGGTCCTATTTGTTGTCTTCTGGAAAATTAATAAAGATTGTGAAACTTAATGTGCACTTGCTGTTATAACCAGATGTTTTTTTAAGTGTCCAAACCTCATCGGGTCTTTTGACACGCTACACTTCGACGTTGCCTATTTTTTGTGTATTGCAGCAAAGATGCTTTGCCAATTTTCAGTGTTCGTACGCAGTTACCACATTTTTTTTAATTAGAATATTTCGCCTTATTTAAATGCAGGAGAGTATTACAAATCGTGCAATTAAACGAGACGTCTCCATTTTCTGCTATTTAAATATTAAATAGAAAAATTCCATTAAAAATTGTAGTAAAAGCGTAAGAACCCTGATTTTCGTACACAATAATTCTAAAACTACTATACTAACTTTAAAACTCGACAAAAATTTCAATAGTTACAGTATACAAATCATAGCACAAAATTTAGGCAGCGTTCACGTGTAGCGAGTCAAAAGGAATGGAGAAGTTTGGAAATTTTAAAAAGCATCTGGTTATGACAGCAAGTGCTTATTAAGTATCACAATCTTTATTAGTTCTCAATGCAGACAATAGATGAGACTTAATATGTCTCTAGTGACTTTTTCGAGATATGCATCACAGAAAGGTTGAGACCATGCGTGTACTTAAGATAGAAGTTAGTACACACGATATTAAGTACCTAAGCTTTACTTTTGTTTAAAATGTTTTACATACAGATTTATTTAATCTTTAAGTATATGATTGGGTATAATTATTAAAACAAATTACTGCATTTGATAATGTTTTTTTTTCTAAGAATTCTCAGAAATATTCATTATTTGTAAATTTGTAACCTTACTTTATTCTTTGAAAAAATATATACATAATCGGCGTTATTTTATCAAATATGAAACTCTAATTCCTTGAAAGAATATCTCCATATATCTTATTATATCGATAAAATTATATTCATCCATAAATTATCTTTTAAGTAATTGCAATGTTTAATTTGGATTTACACAAGACCGCTTCGCATCGGCGAAATTTTCAGAATAATCTTGAACGTATTTCGTAGTTCCCTAAGGTAATGTTAGCGATAATAAACTCTTGTTAATATCTGATGCTAACGCAGATTTATTTGCAGTAGTTTAGAGCAATATTGCGCGTAATCAGGTATTAGATATGTGTTCAGAATGTATTTATTTTTAACTTATCGCAATTGCTTAAACATTTTCGTTAAATTTTCTTATATGTTCTAATTTATTTATTAAATGAAAAGACTAATGAATACTATTTTACATCTTGTTATAACGATAGCCTTTCATTAAACTGTTCAGTAGCATGTTTTTATTTTTATTTAAATGTGAGTTAAGTAAACGTGAGCTTCAATTTTACTAAGAATGCAATGTATTTAATGAATATACATATTATGAGTAATTGTTATAAAAGAGTTTACCTATTTTCTACGCTCCTTTATTTAAAATTAATAAAACAATATTGAAATAGATAAATACATTTTTTACATCCTTTATAGCTTGACACTTTATAGTACTAAGACAACTCTACATATATGGCAATTTTAAACTAATAAACGAGCAATTCTTGTATATTAACACGTTTACTGCCGTGTTAAGACACTGCCTCCTTAATACTACAATTACTAAATTTTAAAATGTACTTTTATATTAAAACAAATATTTTAAATTAAAAATATCAGTTACTACAGCAATTTACATTGTTATTTATATAAGAAAAGATAATAAATACATTTGTGAAATTCTAGAAATTAATTACAAAGTTTATTTTTTAAGCTATATTTTTTAACTTTCCATATAAATATTCTCAATACAGCCTTTGTTTACGTTATTTACTGATCACTACCTCCGTAATATATACGCATTACAAAGTTAGCATAATGATACGTATTGAAATATGTCAGTTGTCGCCGATAGATGGCACTGTACTCTGGGACCAAATTGGCTTCCAATTTCTGTATGGGGGAAAAGGCGATTACCGTAATTCCCGGCGTATAATCCGCAGCTCAAAGAGTCGTTTTTCGAACCAGAAATATTATTTTATAAAATGTAACTTAAAAGATCGCTGTAAATATTTAACTACAATTATTGAATAAAATTTCTGGGTCGAAAAACGACTCTTTGAGTTGCGGATTATACGCCGGAAATTACGGTACGACCGGCATTTAGTATTAAGGAGGCAGTGGTTAAGATTATAGGAATTTATTTTATTTATTTAGTTCAAATTCACACCAGAAAATACTAATAGAAATATTTACTTTATTTAATTACAGACATTCGTTGTTACTTAAAATAAATATTCTTTATTCGAAATTTCCGGTACGAATTCATAATTTTAGATTGAAAACCATAAGTATACTCGTGGTTGGCAGCGAATGTATTAAACTGTTAAGTAGCATGTTTGATTTTTATAATTTTTTTTTATATGTGAGTTAAGTAAACGTGAGCTTTAATTTTACTAAGAATGCAATGTATTTAATGAATATACATATTATGAATAATTGTTATAAAATATTTTTCTTTTTTCGTGTGCATATTTATTTAAAATTAATACAAACAAAATTGAAATAGATAAATAAATTTGTTTGCATCTTTTATAGCTTGACACTTATACAATACTAAGACAATACTAGATATTTGGCAAATTTATACTATTAAAAGAACAATTGTTGTATATTCATATATTTATGTACTCGTATAGTTATATATTTTTGGATTCTTAAAAGAAGCTCTAACAGTTTGTATGAAAATGACGGATTAAGATATTTTTTTCTGATTAGAAATAAATCTGTCAAGGTGTCATCTCCTGAAAAAGTCGTTTTCATGCAATACTCGCTCTTCGCACAGGTTGGAAACATTATAGATAGCATAACATTGAAAAGGAACTGTTTACAGTGTATGTAAAACATAAAAAAAGAATACAAATAGTATGTGATAAGAGCAGGGCTTTACAAATTTGAAAAAAATCTGGTAGCCAGGTATTAGTCTAGTCGCCAGTAAAAAATGTTAACACCCTCACCCGGTTATTGATTTTTAAAAACACAAAAGTTTTTTATGAATTAATTGAGAAAAAATAGTAACAAACATAGTTTAGAATTATTAGTTACATAGTTTAAGAAAGAAAATAATAAAATTAAGTTTTCTAAGGGAACTTATCAAAATTATATATCTCTTGGGGGAGAAAATGAAGGAAATAATGTAAATTCTGAATTAACCGGCATATTCGGGAAATGTTGATGGCCGAATGCTTCAAATGTCCGAATAGTTGAATGCTACAAAATCTGTGAGCGCATCGACGTTATAGTGAAGCAGGAAAACAAGTTTTCACCAATTTTTCTGTCGAAGTCTCAAATAATTCTGATTTGATTATTATAAAATTCACATTTGATGAACTTATTTTTGACAAATTAAAAACAAAAGTTTAAAATATTTTTTGTGTGAATATAGTTTCAAAGTTTATTTTTTAATATTGGGAATTGTGGCATTTGTACTCATTTCAAGAAAGCTTAGGTCAATTTTTGTACAAAAAAACAACAACAACAAAAACCCCATTAGATTAAATAACTTGATCGCCAGATAAAAATATTTGGTCGCCAGTGGCGACCTGGCGATCGTATTTGTCAAGCCCTGGGTATGTCAAATGAAACAATGTATCTTGTTACACCCGCTTTTCCTATGGGTAAAATCGGTAATTTTCCGTAATTAGATTCGTAGCAGATTCGTAATTAGATTCGTAATAGTTTTCGAATAGAATAAAAATTAGTCGCTGTGACGACTTATATCCTCAATCCGTAATCAAAATGTTAAATATTATATAGAAATGATTTAATCTGTAAAAGTGGTCCAGGACTCCTTGGGATTTCCATGAAATATATACACCCTGATTAGACAAAATAATGTTTTATTTTGTAATGCAGGGTTCGTACGTTTTACCACAATTTTTTAATATAATTTTTCGCTTTATTTAAATGCAGAAAAATATTACAAATCCTGCAATTAAACGAGGTGTCTATAATTTTCTGCGATTTAAATATTATATACAAAAATTCTATAAAAATATTGTGGTAACAGCGTACGAACTCTACAATGAAATGTATGAAGGGGGATTTATAATTAGGGCAAGAATTGATTGCATTCGCATGTACCTTTGCTATTAATTTTCACACTATCGATTAACGAAATAAGCTAGTTCTTTGTAACTTTTACAGCTTTACTTTTCTAAAAAATATGTAGAGAGATATTTCACAACATTGCAGAATATTTCCTTTAGAAATTACTGTTACTGTCTTATTTTTATGATAAAAATGTCTATATGTATATATAAAGTATCTTTATACACTTGTAACATTTAATTCAGATTTCTGCGTGCTAATTTTGTATATCTGAAAATGACAGTGCTTCATACACCTGAAATGTTTCATACAGCAATTTATTTAATCATTAGGTACATCAATAATTAATAAAAGAATTAATCATGACCGCCATATCAAGCGTTAAGCATAGATTATGAAACACATTCAGAATACTGTAACAAAACATCACAGTTTAATAAGATGACCGATGGTGTTTAAATAAACAGTTGAAAAACACATAACACATTAAAAAACCCAATTTGAGCACTTACTATCAATAGCCTGCTCTAAATAGCTATCAATAGCTATATAATTACCTTTTAATGGCCTGTAGAAAACTTCTAAGAAAAGTATCCGAATGCACTACATATGATCTATAGATCAGAAGGGGAAGGTTGCCTAAAATGATCCTAATAGGCAAAACGATTCACATGTGTTTTCTTCCACATATGTCGCGCTATCTACAGGGTAACACATAAACTAGTAGTGATAAGTGAAGAAGAACCAATGGCGGTATTCAAGCGATCGCAGTGTTACGCGCCCGAATAGAATTCTTTGAAAAATTGGGTTTTATAACATCTGTTATAAGGTAAGCACTAATTTTCATATTTATTTAGATATAGAATCTTTCATGTACAAAAATATGACTTGGTTTACTTAATGGAGTATGTTTTTAGATGCGAATTACAGATATGTATTATCTTAATTACTTTTATATTCTTTATTTTGCCGATAAAAAACAATTTACAATTATTTTTAAATGAAGCATCATTTTGCCCTTTGAGGAGGGTATAATGATCCGTTGGGCGCCTTTTAAAAAATCTAATTTTTTCATTACTCAACTTGGGTTTAAAATATTATTAAAATATGTTTATAATGCAAAATATGGTGTAACACAAACTAGCAAAGTGTTAAATGTTACAAGTTTTATATAAACAGTTATGTTATATTACACAAGTTTTTCCCTTAAGGGGATCATTTTAGGCGACCTTCCTCTATATAGACTACATAGTATGCTGAAATTTAGTTGATTTAAGAAACGCATCTCACAGTTGAAAATTCTCTTTCATCAATTTCCTTCAGTAATTTAAAATGTACTCGATATATTTTGTGCAGCCCTGTATCTGATCTGTAGAATTCATAACCAAAGACTAATATGTTAAAAAAATTGTTAAATTTAAAAACGCGTACCAGAACTGAAAACGCACTTCCAACAATTATTGTTCATAGATACTACTGCAACCGAATTATTTTTTGCGTCTCCGTAAATGAACGATGCATTCTAACTATAAACACCATGTTCTCTAATAAGATTTTCGTAATGCACTTCAATGTATATATATATCAATTTAACCCTTTGAGGGGCGGTGGTATATATAATATACCACCTAATTTTAATTCGACTTTTAATTAAATTTTACTTTTTTCACTTTGACGAGAAAAAGTTGAAAAATTGCTTATTCTTATTTTGAACTAAATTCTTTCCTAAATTCCGGTGGGAATTCAACATTACAGGAGCACAAGTGCTTGCCCCTGAAAGGGTTAACAATGTTTGAAATAGTGCAACATTATTAAAATACATGTCAAACGATTTTTCCGCATAATCCATAATGTAACAGAATTCTTTTGAGCATCCCTATAATCTCTACAGACTTTATTTGCAAAACCGAACAAGCCATAGGAAACTACAGTAACGTATATGAAATGCGAGTATATTTACGCGAGATTAGAGCACGAACAAACGGCAGACAAATAGACAAATAGAAGCATACATAAACATTTTTCAACTACGTTAAAAAGTGTTAAAAAGAATTATTTGACGCCGTACACATATTTCTCTCTCTCTCTCTATATATATATATTTAATAATTTCGTATTTACAAGCAGGGAAGACCGAGCTATACTCGGTTAAAATTAGCCTTGAGTTCAAATATCATGACCCATGACCAAAATGACCCGCTAATCAAATTTTCTCGAACATATGATCAAGCCCAATTGTATTTTCGTGCCCGAAAACCGTAGGACATAAAATTTGGTCTAAATAGTCTGAGCCATTCTTCGATAAAATTAGCTTGGCCCACAGTGACCCAAAAATGACCCACTAATCGGATTTTCTCGAGCATGTGACCTAACCCAATGATTTTCTCGTGCCCCAAAACCGTAGGATACAAAATTTAGTTTAAATCGTCTGAGCCATTTTTCAGATAAAACTAGCTTGACCCATAATGACCCACTAATCGAAATTTTTCGAACATGTGACCTAGCCCAATTGTCTTCTCGTTTACTAAAACTGTAGGATACTAAATTTAGATCAAAACCTCTGAGCTGTTTTTAAAATAAAAATAGTAATGACCCATGACCAAAACAACCCACTAATCGAATTTTCTCGAGCATGTGACGTAGTCCAACAGTCTTCTCGTGCCTGAAAACTATAGGATGCAAAATTTAGACTAAATACGCTGACCCATTTTTTAGATAAAATTAGCTTGACCCACAGACACCCAAAAATGACTCACTAATCGAATTTTCTCGGACATGTGACCTAGCCCAATGATTTTCTCGTGCCGGAAACTCGTAGAATACAAAATTTAATCAAAATCGACAGAGTCGTTTTTTAGATAAAATTAACTTGACCCGCGTTGACCCAAAAATGACCCAGTAATCAAAGTTCTCGAACATGTGACCCAGCCCAATAGCCTTCTTGTGTCCGAAAATGGTAGGATACAAAATTTCGTGAAAATCGATAGAGCCGTTTTTAAGATAAAATTTGCATATATATATATACATATATATACACACACACAATTTTTCCTCGTATAAGAGTATATGCTATTTACTCAGTTTGAAGAGTATTTTAGTAGTTTTGAAGCATTATATATAATCTGAAAAATAATCACGAACATTTTATAATTTTATGAAACTGCAGTAGTTCCTGGCACTAAAAATGCCTTTTTGCGTGTTTAGTGCAAGGAAGCGCTGAAATATCACAAGGTAGCATAATTAGGTAAGTTCTGACTTGCATGTAGAAAATTTCGGAATATGATTTATATGACCCAAAAATGACGAACAAATTAAAATTTCGTAATTTTTAAATAACTTTTCTGACCTAAACAGCTTTTGATACCATAAAGAACGATAATTGGAGCATTTTTGCAATTGGAACCGTGCTTGTGAAACTAACGGTTAGGAATTACTTTTTGCACAGTGATATGTATAAAAAAATACTTATATACTCCCTGTATATTTACCAATGCTCAAATATTTCCATTCTTTGCAATCTTCTCATCGTGCTTTACTTCCCGGCATTACATTTCATGAATATGATACAATATTTTATGTAATAAATATCGTTATTGTCACATTTAAATGACAAAAATACATAATTTCTGTCTCAAAACTCTGTTTAAATAAGTGTAATGTTTAATTTAGATTTATGTAAAACAAAATCACATCATTTAATTTTGAGAATTTTCTTGAACAATTTCCGTGTTTCTCCAGGGTAATAATGTGCGCTTGTTATTATATAAAATGAACGTGGATTTATTTACTGCAGTTTTCTGTTTTATCAAGTATTAGTGAAAGATAAATTTTGTGACGATAAAATATTTAACTTGCTGCGCACCTTTAATTCCTCCCTCTTAATTTTATCAGATGTGTTAATATTTCAGAAGGTCTGATAATATGTTAATATATTACACTTTTATCATCACTTAGCTGCATGAGAAATCTAGTAAATTTGATTTCACATTTCGATATAATAACAAATTACAACCTTCGCTACTTTTTAGGACTTTTTTTCCTTACTTAATCAACTATTGAATAAGACAAAACTTTCTATTAAAAATTAGTAGTGGAAACAGTGTTACCAAATCTGACGTTTTTTTTTTTTTTTTTTTTTTTTTTTTTTTTTTTTTTTTTTTTAAATTAGAAACTAGAAATTTAGAAGTTCTATTCCAAAATTCCAGTGGGATTTTTGAAATTATGGATTCAAACTATTTCAAAAGAACCACAGAACATTCTCGATGACCTAATATATTAAATAAAAAAATCTATTAAAGTTTTCAATTAAAATTAAATTTATCGATGTACGATACACCGATATACGTTTTGTAACCTCGGAAGTGCGGGTTGGGTAGCCAGGAACTTTTAAAACCGAGATTTTTTTCGTTTTCAGTTAAAGGAAGAAAAAACAGATTTTTTTTTTTTGCTCATTTCCTTTCCTTTCATTTCTAAATATGTATCATGTAAAGTTTTAACAGACTGAAGACTAGTTTCATGTAATTTTAATAATGACACATTTACATTTAAGATTGTTTTTAACCCTTTAACGGGCGGTGTCCACAAAAAAGGACACCTAATTTTAATTCCAAAACTGATAATCGTCACCAAAAACATTTAATTAAAATTTTCCTTTTATTAAGTACCGGAAAATAAGCAAGTTTTTATTTTCTAATGAATTCGTTTGTAATTTCTGGTGTAAGTCCATTATTTCATCATTTTACAAACAGACTTACTCCGCGCCGGAAAGGGTTAAGTAAGTGTATGGCATTTTGCATTATCGTAACCTGATCCGGAAAACTCAGGAGGTGGATAGCTTGGTATGTATAAAGTATTCGCATATTATAGGTGTGTGAGACTAATCTTGGATTTACAGCAGGGGTGTCAAACTGTGGCCCACCGGATACCACTAAAATGTTATAGTAATATTTGCTAATCATCGAATTTCTGCGATTCAAGAAGTCGACTATTTCTTTTAAAAATTAGTAGTATCCGGCGGAGCACAGTTTGACACCCCTGATTTACACCTCTCGAAAAATAATCCAACCCATTTTTATCTTCAAATATTTAATTAACGTCTAGCGGTACCATATTGTACCAGAACAGCTTCTAATCATTTTGATCTTTGAATACAAGTATTTTTAAGAGAAATATTAGCTTTACTTGAAGACAAAAATTAGCCGATAAAATGGAACCAAAGTTTCGGTTTAGAAAAATTGGTGCGAAATGCATTTTATGGATTTTGAACAGAAAAACAACTTCGTCATTAAAGATTAATTTTAAAAAAATATCATGTCCTTGTGTTGACTAATCGAAGTTGAATTAGCTATTAATAATTATGGTAAATGCACATAGTTCGGACGAGACAATGAGTCATTTTACTAAATATAAACTTTAATCAATATCTAATAGAGTAATTTTTAAGATGTAAAACATTTCATTATCATCCTCGGAAACAAATCAAGTACAACAGGATTCGTATGCTTTTACCACAATTTTTTTATAGAATTTTTCGCCTTATTGAAATGCAGAAAAGTTATTACTAAACCTGCAATTAAACGAGGCGTCTATAATTTCTGCTATTTAAATATTAATATTATTCGTATTATTTTACCACAATTTTTTAATAAAATTTTTCGCCTTATTTAACCCTTACAGGGGCAAAGCACTTGGATTAAAAAAAATGCTGAAATGACTGATAAACACTAGAATTTACAAACAAATTTATTTGAAAATATTGAAAGCTTTTCTTTACTCAATTTAGTAAAAGGAAAATTTTCATTCGAGGATTCTGGTGTCAATGTGGCATTTAGCAGGGGTCGCAGCGTCCTATATTTTTTATATATTTGATACCACTATTTCAAGCTATAAATTTCATGGTACATTTCTTTAAAATGTGCAATAGAAGGATATTGTGAATATTATATTTTGAAAATAGTGGTGGGGATTATTTAAAAAATTATAGGACGCTGCGACCCCTGTATTTAGGAATTAAAATTAAGTGATCCAAAAAAGAAACACCGCTCTTCAAGGAATTAAATGCAGAAAAGTATTACAAAACCTGCAATTAAACGAGACGTCTATAATTTATGCTATTTAAATATTAAATAGTAAAATTATATTAAAAAACTGTGTTATATTAAAAATTATATTAAAAAAGCGTATTAACACTATTTAAAAATTTTAGGGGGGAATATTTTTCTGCACATTATTTTTTTAAGTAAACCTTCAAGCAACCTTTGCATAAAATATTGTTTCTGTGTGGAATGTAAAATGTAATAGCTATCTTTAAAATTTTCTGTCGGCAAAACTTACATTATCGTCTGGAACTAAATAAAGGAAACGTCAGAATAAATTTCTTCGCTTAGATTAATCACTAGTTCGTTCAATTTCATTCAAGTCACGTTTGAAGAACGACACTCGAGGAGAAAGATTAATAGTTGTTTTTTACAGAAGTTTCCAATGAGAAAATTAAACTCTTTCAAATTTCTTTTGTCAAGAATCTCTTAGTTATGTTCTGTTTGTGTTCGGGATTTTTCAGTGTAATTTCGTATTTGTGTTTCTTTGTAAAAGAAAAAGCGTGGGTATTGAATTATCAGAAATCGGAAGACGCAAGTTTATAGTTTCCCTTGTGATGAATAATTGAATAGCATTAAATGAAAAAAGAATTATGAAAACCATTGAAAGAAACAGTTTCATTAAAAGTATAAAGTAGCCACATATAATTACCTTCTGTAAAAATGTTAATTGTCCTTTACTATCGGCATGAAAAAGTATAGAAATTATATTTTTACACTGTTAAAAATTGTTTCAATATGTCATCAAAACATCACAACTTGTCAACTTCCAACTATCCTTCTGTAAAAGGCGAAATGATTTAGCCCAGTTTATTTACAGAAATTTTTTTTATGAATCTTTATTTATTTGAGTGCATGTTTCTAGGTGGAGCTTAATTGATTTTATTTGTAAAACAAATTTATATTTGAAACATGTTTAGCCTTGTTTAAATTAACTCATATTTAACGGAAGAATGGTGAGAGGTTGTATGGTATGTTAACCTCTTTCCAACGAGCGCCCTTTATAAAATCTTTAAGCTTTTTTCACCAGTATTTGCAAATTAAAAAAAAAGTTTAATTCAATCGCATTTTTTTTTCGTTCAGTAAGGCAAAATTTTATATTCTAACTTACTGACAGGAATAATAATCAAGGATTTATAATGTTCACAAAAGAGGTCGGGGTATCTACGGTTTTTATGGAAAATCGCCAGTCATCGATATTTCACGTAACATATTTTGTATTTTTGATTATTTTTTAAAGAAAATGTTTCAGAAATTATATATTTATTATTGACTCAAAAAATTCCAATGCAAATGTACTAGAACAAAGGATGTTTCAAGTTTTAATAAAATATCATTTAAAGATATTTATCTGAAAATGAGGTTTTCAGAATTGCGTGCAAGGTGGAACAATTAGATGTTTTTATATGTTATTTTTAGACGTTATGGGTTATATTTATATCTTTAGCCTGAACCTTTATATGCTTATTGTCTCATCTACAAATAAAAATTAAACAAATGAAAAAAAAATCCTGCGTAGATTTAAAAAATATAGTATTCAAAAATATTTTTTTACTATAATATACACACGTTTAGGATCAGTTTTAATATTCAGGTTGAATATAATAGACAAATCTGTAAAGATTGCGTGTAAAAATATTAAGTGGTTCAAGATAAATATTGCGTGCAATTTAAATAATAATAATAATAATTAGGTGAAACTCCAAGTAACTGTCACTTTAACGATTTTTTCTTATTCAAATCACTATTACAAAGTTTTAAATCTATTTTATACTTATTTTGAAATATACTGTTTTTATATACTGTTAACAGTATAATATACTGTTTTATACTTTTTTGAAAGTTCAGTAAAGATACATTAAAAAAATTTTGTTTAAAAAAATTTGAAAAATTATACTTTTTATTACTAAAAATTAATTTTTGTCATAAATATGGTCAAAAACTCCAGTAACTGACACCATCCCTATTTTGTAACACCAATAACCGACATAAAGTGAACCAGTGAATGACACTCCATTTTTAAAGATTAAAATGATAACAAAAAAAAACTTTATTTTTTATTATGAAAACAAAATACATTAATATTTTTTTACAAAAAGTGGAATTTAGTAACAATTTGTTCTGGTAGTTCTGTAAAAGTTTCGTTTTTTTTTTTTTTTTTTAATTGTGGCCCGGAGTTTTGTATACAGTGCTTAACTTGTCCCTTGGCTCAGAAGAGTTTGACATGCCGGATTTATAGGGTTGGAGTAAAAAGTATTTTTCACATGTTTTTAATAATCTTTACGGAACATCGTAAGAATATACTACGGATTCTGAAATTCATTTAGAAAAAAAAAAAGTTGGAAAATTGTCGTCATTTTTCGGGAAATTCAGTGCGCCGAATCCCCTTAATATTATTTTTTTCGAAACTTAAATAAAAACGAAAGTATAAAAATTCTCTATATATATATTTAATTTACCACAATAATTTACATATATAATTTAATCTACCACAAATAATTTACCACAATATAACGTAATAAAAATTTCGTCAATGGATGATGACATTCAGGTTGAAAAAGTAGTCCCTTAAAAGCATCTTTAAAGTAATACGAAAACATCTAACACTGCACTCGAAAACATTGAGAGTGCCGTTTCATGTTCTTTTTGGAAACTCAAAGAAATAAAACTTTATCACTTCTTTAAAAATTCTTAAAGAGAGAGCCAAAGCGTTTTTTCCCGATTAAAAAATGAATGCCACATCTCAATATTGTATATTTTTGAAGTAAGTATGCCTTTCAATTATTTCGTATGATGTTAAATTTTTATTTTCAATTTACTTTGAAGAATCCAACCACCAATATTCTGTAATCTATAGTTACAAAATATATTGTTTAAAATATTTTATTTTTCTATCTTAATGTACACTTGTTTTATTGGTAATACCTTAATAAAATGTGCGATATATTTTGTGGAAGTTTTGCCATGTAAATTTAATAGTAGTAAATATTTTTAAACCTCTTTAAACCGTCACCCTTGGAACCCGACGATTGTTTCGCTTTATATGAGTGATTTTAAAAGCGAATTACTTTTAATGCGTTAAAAGTATGTATTTAGATCCTAATACTTTCATAATTGTATTAAAAATTATACTTTGGTATGTATTTTAGTATGTATTTAGATTGAAAGTAATGCTCTCACTTAACATTTTGTTGACCGGCCACGAGAATACTCGGGTTTTAAAACCAATTTAGTTCAGTAAAGACGTTCTAAATACTTCGTTCCGCCTATATAATTTTTACGGCTCAAAATCGTTACATAGGTGCCAACCTCTCATTAATATTCCGTAATATGCCGGTTAATTTGACCCAGATTTAACAGGCTTCGCACCAGAAATTTTTTTAAGAAATTAAATTAAATAAATTCCACGTAGAAACTCGGAATTGAATAAATAAAGATTCATCCAATAATTTTTCTGGTTTGAAGCGTTGTTAAACTGGGTCAAATTAACCCGCATATTACGGAATATTAATGAGAGGTTGGCACTATGTCTTTATCAAAAGGGATATGTATTTACATGATACATTTTGGAATATATTGTTAGACTGGAAGAAATTTTACAGAAAATTTATACTGGTGTCCAGAAATTAACGAGCAGTGACCAATTTCAGACATTTTGTCGAACTTACTGAAACTCGTGTGGAAATGCCCGTATTGCCCTTGAACTTTGAGAATGTACAGAACATGATTGATTGGCTTCATGTTTTTTCAGGGAATATTTTGTCGCGAGAACAATTTAGAGGGTCAATAATAAAATACGCCATAGTATTATATTAGGATTTCCTACTCAATTTTTCAATTGTTGCTGTAACTTTTTGAGTTTTTACGATATTTCACTGGTCTTTCTATAAGAGTTGCCCTATAGTATTGGCTATCAAATCATGATAAAAAATCTTTGCTGTAGTTCGCGCATGCGCAGTTAAACTTTATTTCATAAAAATACTTATATCTTATGAAATATTCAATATTTTAATATTTTAATCACAGTATACTATTTCTACGATTTTTTGTCAAGTTTTTGGAAAGCGGTGTTAAATTCGTCTGAAAACTCAACATTCTACAAAAAAAACTTTTGAATTTTTCACACAAACGTTAATATCTTCACGAATATACGTGCTATGCTTACACAAATGCACACAAATGTTGAACAGGACCTACATAGTCTTTTGCTGCAGTGACAGACCATTTTTAGAACAGACCATTTTTAAAAATGTTATTTCTTCTTTTTGTAAAAGTTGTTGTAAAAAGAAATGACGTTTAAATGTAAATTTTTAAACAACTTATGAGCTAACGGGATAGTTTAAATTTAACATATTTTAGATACCAAACAACCCTACATAGTGGATTTCTTTACACGAATAGTTTTATATGATTTCAATGCCATACATATTTATGTATAAGTCGACCTCAAACTTCGAGTAAAATAGAATGTCCTTCCATTTTAACACTTTATTATCGATATGTTTTCTTCGCCTAAATTAACCACATAATTCATAATAAATCTTTGGAAATAAATAATATGAACATTTCTTTACGGAAGCAGGTCCTGATTACACTCGTTTACACGACTTTTGTTCATGAAATGAAAGATATACGGTTACGTTACTTTGGGTATCTACATCTATGAAAAAATATTTAAAAAAGTCCAGCACATCAGGTTTTTGAAATATTTATTAAGAAGATTTTTACAGAAAACTACATCCAAATAAACAATAGTCACCAAGAATATTTTAATAAATTTTTGCTTCTACAATAAAAGCTTAAAATAACGAGTTCTTATTTACTAAAACAGTCGTTTGTAAATTCCGGTGTCGGTCAGTAATTTCTCATTTTACGAATAAAATTTGTCTGTGCCGGAAATGGTTAAACAATTGCGGGTAGATAGAAAACAAAGACCTTCATATCTCAAAATTTTGACGTGCTACAAAAAATAAAAATATATTTTTTTAACTACCGTCCATAGCCTACATAAATAATATATGTTTCATTCCATGAACAAAACAAAAATTTTTTTTGTAAACTAGTGTTACCACCGGGGTAATATAATATCCCACCAGTAAAAATGAATAAAAGTTTTCACCTTATATACGACAGAAATTCTGCATGAATAGGGGGTTAAATAAAGCAAAATTTTCTATTAAAGTATACTGATGAAAGTTTACCCCGGCGGTAATCAGGCCCTGTAACGGAAGTACAGGTATTAAAATAAATTATCATGTTATTTTTCTCAAATTTCGTAATACACCTATACACGAGTATATGCGGCATATTTGTTGATCTGATATATGAGGAGGTAGGGGTTGCGTTTAAATTCGAATGTCTAACAGTTTGTGTACATATTTTCCACGTTTGTGTAATAGACCAGGGTTCGTACGTTTTTACCACAATTTTTAAATAGAATTTTTCTATTTAATATTTAAATAACTGAAGTTCAAGACACTCCGTTTAACCGGAGGATTTGTAACAATTTTCTGCATTTAAATAAACGAAAAATTCTATGGAAAAACTGTGGTACAGAGGCTGTTCACACATTTTTTAGACAAATTTGATAAATGATTTTAAAAAATGGAATTATTTTAAAGGAAAAAAATCTGGCAACAACTTATTGTGTGTAACTTATATTATCGTCTGATACTTTCAAATTTATTCTTATTTCAAGATTGCGCATGCAAAAAAGCTGTGAATGCGAAGATGCGTTACTTTTTTTCCGAACAGAAGTATGCTAATTCGATAGTCTAAAATGATTGCACAGTGCATAATATAAAAATTTTTAGTGCGAATTAAACGTAATTATTGATTGGAAAGTGCTATCCCAAGAATCAGTACGTATACATAGTAAAAAAATATCAGATGAAAAAAAAAGGGAAAAATAGCCTATTTCAAGGCTGAAAACGAAGTTTCAGGTAAGGATTTATGACTGTAGCAAATTTATCTTACAATGGGAAAATAAAAATAAGAATATTAAACAAATAAAAAATGTTACAATCAATTCATTATATTATTAAGAAAATGTGTTATATCCGATATTTACAGAAAAAATGCTATTTTCTTTATTTAAATGACTTTTAAAGGGTGAAACTGCATCAAAGCAAAGCTAACGTTCATACTTCAAAAACTACCGCTGTATTCGTTGAACACATTAAAAACTGACACAGGTATGGAATTTATACATTTCAATATATTCCTAAGAAGTCACCTGACGTTTCTCTTATGGTTTATTGTGCATTTGGTCTGCTGAAATAAGCTCTTTCAAAGGGCAAAATCTCCACGATTGATCGATTCTGGAAATTTTTTAAAGAGGCATAGGAAGCAATAACCCTGTAAATTTTACAAAATACCTTCTACCATCGAAAGCATTACGCAGAATTAGAATCAAGAAACAAAATTATCATATAGATTATTTCAGAAAGCAATATTCATATTTTAAACGTTAAAAAAACAACGCCGAAGTCGTCTAAAAAATGTGCGAACACCCTCTGTAAAAGCGTACTAACCCTGATAGAATTCCCCCCCCCCCTTATTTTTACACTGACAACTTGAGACAATAGTAAAAGTGATGAAGTAAATATAATGCTTCTTTTGTGATTTAAAAATTAAATAGGAAATTTCTAATCTTAAAAATTGAAAATATACTCATAGAAATTCTAAGAAATATAGGCACCTTGAGAGTCTATTGGTGCTTTTGAGTAATACACTAACAAGAATAGCATGCTTACACTTTTTCTTTTAATGTAAGTACAGGCAAAAATACACCGTACATAAAATTTCATGTTTCTAAGAACGTCTACAGGTATACATAATTAATGCAAATAAAAGAGTTTTCTATAAAATAAAAAATATATCAGTGAAACTTTTAGTAGTATACATGCTTATCATAAGGACTATTTATTTTATCGGCGATATCGTAGGATTGTTATAAAAATACTTCTAATATCAAATATATATTCTTTACTAAATTTCAGTTTACTAAAAAAGTATATAACAAGCATTGTTTTTTTAAATGTTAATAATACATTTATATAATTTTGATAGTAAGCACCTTGAGTGTCTTGATGCTTTTGAGTAATACACTAACAAGTATAGCATGCTTACGCTTTTACTGTCAATGTGTGTACCAAGACTCCCTTATCATAGATCAGACTTGACAATCCGGAGAAAGTCTATGGGAGAAAATGTCCACGGTAATTGCCAACTTATTAATTGACTTTCTCTGGAAAGTATCGCCGCCTGGTGGATACTACCGCACAGTTGCCATGTTTGGGGCTTTTTGAACACCAGTATATTTTTAGATAAAATGTTGTTCTTTTAAATCCCAGAATTCTCCGATCAAACAAAACAAAATTGTCTCTACTAAAAAACTGGTATCCAAAAATATAATAGAAAAATCTAGCTGGTCTGCTACCGCATAGCTGCCAACTCTTACGCTTTTTTCTTACCACTAAAATTTAATAGAATTTTTTTCGTCATGTAATCACACGATCTTGTCAATTTAATAAGATAAAATTTTAGTGGTAGGAAAACTACTAGTTCATAAGCAAATGCATAGAGCAAATGGAGCTGTGAAAAAATTTCGTGTGATTTCGTGTGGTAAATACTATTACTGACGATTGATGGCGCTAGTAGCAGGACAAGTATAGCGGTCAAAGGCAACTTGCTGATTGAGATGTCTGATACTATGATAAGGAGGTCTTGGTGTGTACCTGCAAAAATACACTGTAC
Organism: Maratus michaelseni; assembly: GCA_963931845.1. Taxonomy (NCBI): domain Eukaryota; kingdom Metazoa; phylum Arthropoda; class Arachnida; order Araneae; family Salticidae; genus Maratus; species Maratus michaelseni. Next base: position 221,650,594 of record OZ007595.1, read on the forward strand.
ATAAAATTTAAAGTTTCTAACTACGGCTGCAGGTATACATTAATAATGCAAATAAAAGCGTTTTCTATAAAACAGAAAATTTATTAGTTAAACTTTTAGTAATTATGCTTATTATAAGGACTAGTTATTTTTTCGGCCATATCCTAGGATTATTATAAAAAATACTTCTAATATCAAATTGTTTACTAAATTTCTGTTTACTAAAAAATAATGTAATACACATTGTTTTATTAAATGTTAATAATAAATTTGTATCATTTTGATAGAAATATTACACCGGTTTTAATAAAACAAAATTTTCGGATACTACGTCGCTTAAGTAAATATACACTTTATCTAAGTGATGAACAAGATAAGTAAAATCCCTGAGTATGAATAACGGCTAATTAAATTTCGCAAATGAACAGAATAACTTAATTAAAGAGATCAAAGTGTTTATGTTTAAACAGTTCTGATTAACTTTAGAATTATAAAGATTTAGCTCCTTAAGCTAATTTGTTCTTAAAGGTGATTTTCATTTATATTGCAATTTTAATGATTATAATTAAGCTTGATTTATCCGTTACCTATTTCACCTAAGTAACGTTTTAATGTATTTTATTTTAATGAAAATATCTTTGTATATTTTATCCATGTATTCTCCAACGGTACTATAAAATACAATAAAATGCATTGTTACAAAATTCATTTCACACATCAGTTAGTAGTAATACACTTTATTGGAAATTCTAGATGCTTTGCTTATTTTCTTTTCTTTTTCTTTTTTTATTTTCTTTAATAAGAAGATGGCATTTTGTGGCCAATTTTTCACTCAATTCCCGATGTGTTAAAATAATAAACAGAGGTGCTAAGCTCTCATTAATATTCTGCTTTATGTGGGTTAATCTGACCCAGATTTAACATGTTTTGCACCAGAATATTTTTTAAGAAATTAAATTAAATCATTTCTATGTCCGGAACAGTCCGGAACAGTTGATGCCAGTTAAGGGGCTTCCTAGTTGCAAGCAACTTTACGCCCAGTCTATTGTAAGTAGAATGTCTTTTAACCCCTTCAGGGGCAAAGTACTCTTGTACTTAAACTATTGAAATGATTGATTGACACCAGGATTCACGAACGAATTTATTTTTAAATAAGTAAAAGTTTTTCCTCATGTACCCTATAAATTCTAAATTTGTTTATAAAATTCTGCTGTCACTGTGGCATTTTGGGATTAAAATTAAGTGGTATATATAATATACTGGTGCCCTTCAAGGGGTTAATAGTGAGCCGTTGGGAATAGATAGGATTGCTTTGAAGAGCAAATAGAAAAAAAAGAAAAGAAGAGAAATTTAAAAAATGGAAGAAATAAATTTGGAAATATATAGAAAAGCAAAAGAGATTAAGGATAATCAATAATTGGAAAGTAAAATGGTATAGCTGTAGTAATATACTACTTATAAAAAGTTTAAGGATTAAAGATAGGGTTCGGGACATATTCGATACAAACAGCATATAAATGCCAGGTGGAAAAGGCGGTCAAAGCTTAACTTAAAAAAAAGACACTTTTCAGTGGCCATACAATATATATATATATATATATATATATATATATATTGGTATAGCTGGGAATGTGAAATTAAAGCTATACAAGATTTTGTTTTTAATTTAACAAAAAGAAATGAATAAGAGGAGAAATATTTTGCAGAGAGTGGTGAGCACTAATGGTCACAGTCGGTAATACAAGAGTATTTAGAAACCTGAAATTATATAAAAACAGATTCATCCAATATTTTTTCTGTTTTGAAGCGTTGTTAAACTGGGTTAGATTAAACCACATATTACGGAAGATTAGTGGGAACTTTGAATACAGACTTTAATAAACATTATGTACACAGATGTTTGTCATTAATAGTTCTTCGTACATAATTGTGTTAAAATGTTTAGCAAAGTTATAAATATTTTTTTAAGGTTAGTTGCGTAATATTCACGTAAATGATATTCATAATTGATACAAAAAGAGAGTTTTTTGTTTTTAAATAAATAAGGACTTTTTTTTGAAGACCCATAGATGTAGATATATAGCATGATAAAATTTAGTTCAGTTAGAATATTCACATTTAACAATTTTCTCCGATCGATGGAAATGCACTCGAAATCCTCCGTACAGCCCTGTATATTATCTGAAGACTTTTGTACACACCACATGTAAGGCAAGTTAAAATTGACTGCCAGCAATTACCAACCGTAAACAAAAGTTTATATTTTTATTTGCGCAGCCCTGTATATGAATTTATTTATATTCCATAAACTTACATTAGTATACTAAATTTATTATAGTTTAGCAATAAAATCCGTAACATAATTAAAAAATACGCTTAAGCAATTTACTCTCATAGTCTATAATACTTACGGATTCCCTCGTGTAGCTCTGTATGTGAACAACCGAGTTTATAAACACACACGTACTATGAAAAAAATTATTTAAACTTAAACACGTAAACCAATGTTGAAAATGCACCTATAACGCATAGACTGTAAATGTCGCACATGTACTGTAACCGATATTTTTTGCGTGTCCTTGTAAATAAACGCAATGCACACCACACTTTCAAGAGAGCAATTTATAGTGTGAACCTCAGTAATGCATATAATTTTCATTATGTTTGAAATATCGCTAAATTACACTGCAAACGATTTTCCCCATAGAACAATGTGTAACAGAATTCTTTTGTTTGACCCTGTAAATAAAGGGTGTCAAACTGTGGTCCGCCGGATACCACTAAAATGTTATAGTAATAATTGCGTAATTTATTCGTCAAATTTCTGCGATTCAAGAAGTCAACTATTTCTTTTAAATTTTAGTGGTATTTTGCGGGGCACAGTTTGACACCCCTGCTGTAAATGAATAATTAATGCTTTGCACCGCATATTCTACAAAAAAGCATGTATTAATGCGCTTCATAGTTATATAGCAATTTCATCGTGTTTTAAATGACGCAGTATAATCAAAATGCACTTGAAACAATTATTTCTCATTGACTGTAATGTAGCGGAATGCTTTTGACTGTCCCTGAAAAAAAAAGAAAAAAAGAAAACTATAAGTGCTACACACGTCAGTTGAAATAGGAAACATGCTATAATAAACGACAATAACATAAAACTAGTCGTTGGGGGCCACCGTAATACTTACCCATCATGGATATGCATAATGTAAAATATTAAAATAAAAATGCGTAAACTACTTATAAAATGCATTGCAATTCAAATAAAATCGTGGCTTGATGACGTCACAAACTTTAAAGGATCGATTACTGAATTGCTTGAAAGAGGTTTTTCCTTATAACTCCAAAAATAATAATCCTATTAACTAGCGGTTTATTGCATCTGATTAAGCTTCAAATTTCCAATTAAATTATATCTTTGAAGTGAAATTTGGATAAAATACAGGGTTATGAAAAATCGAAGAGTGTGGAAAATAGGATTCCAAATATCTCGGCAACTAATTATCCGATCGACTTCATGCTTTATTCAAAATTTATGTTTTTTATTGTCTTTTATATTCATTTCTTAAAATAAACAATTTCGAAAATTTTTATATACCTTTCATCAGAACGAATATTTCGAGAGTCCGAAAAAAATTGTTCCGGTTAATCGAGGTTATTGAAATGAAATAGGCTTCTTCCCATTATTACATACTAAGTACATACCAAATTGCAAGTCTCTATCTCAATTTTTTCGGGAGAAAGAGCGTTTACAGACACACAGACACACACACAGACACACACACAGACACACAGACGGACGGCAATTTTTTTTTTCTAAAAATATGTTTTACGGAATCTCCAGTGTCTGAAACGTGTAAATCCGTCAAAAAATTTTTTTCGATTTTCAAAACGATTACAAGACTTACCCTATACTACGTATGATGGGTAAGTAAAAATTTTCAGTTCGATCCAAGTATATTTACGCGAGTTAGAATACGGACAGTCAGCTGACATCCAGACGGCCAGTACATCTACCATTGTACCAGAATTTCTGAATAGTACAGGGTTCGTACGGGTCCTGGAACTTTAAGACCGGGAAATTATTCGGTACCAGTATTTTCTTATAGATAATCTCTTCTTAAATAAGGTGAAATTTCGCACGTTTGAACTTAATGTATTTTCTTTAGAAAAATATACTGGTATTTCACCTGGAAAAGTAACGGTACCCGTACGAGCCCTGTAGTAATGTGTCTTTTAATTAATGACAGACACTCCGTAATTTAAAATAAAATACTATACAAAAATTCTGGAAAAAATGTAGTTTTATTCGAATTAAAAAATGGCTGTCACCATTCCTGTCACGATAAAAAGTCGCTAGTTAACCAATTTTAACATCGAATTACTAGCCACGCGTGTCTTCTCGGATATTAATATCGATTTCTCACAAATATGTTAATTAACCTAATCTTGATTAGAAATAATTTATTACAAAGTATAAAAGAAACATCATTGGAATTCCATACGAAATAGTATTACACAAAATTGATGGTACAGGGAGTAGTTTTCAGAAAATATGCAAATTTAACCATTATAAGTACAAATAAAATTGAATTAACAAGTACTAATGATTTAATAACAGTCTTTGCTATATTATACAAGGAAAATTCAACAATAATTTCCTTTAGAAACTTTCAAAATAAAAAAATGTAAAATTAAAGTTAAAAAATGTTTCCACAAAAGTCGTGGTACAGTGGAATTTTTTATTATTATTTAAAAAAAAAAACACCATTTTATAATATTTAGTTGCATGTCCTTTCATTTTCAGGACTGCTTTAAGTCTGTCGTGCAATGGTTTTACCAGATTTTCTTTCTAAATTTTGCAAGTAAAACCTCTTTCAACTTTTTTTTTCTGATATTACAACTGTTCACTCGCTGCTGTAAGATACTTCATTTATTATTAATGGAATTTAAATCTAAATTTGGAAAGGGTAGCAAGTACGTGGGGGGATCTGGTAGATATGCCATTATCAGACAATAAGAGCTGTGTGCTTAGGATAAATAATATCTTGTTGGATGTAATAGTGTCGCGCTACACCTAACTTAAATGCATTGCCCTACAATGTTTCATTAAAACATTTAAATATTCAAATTTATCCATGATAGTCTCAGTGAGATCTAAATTTAGTACTCCTGAAACTGACATACTGCCCCAGAACATTACACATCCTCCACCATGGCTTTAGTGTTTGGTCGTATATTTTGGATTCAGTGCATCAACCTTTCTCCTCTAAACTCTAATTGTCTTATTCATGCTGAAAATATTTGCAAGTATCCTCTGGTTCCTGGAAACAAAAAATTGTTTCAGAGGAACTTAATGTTTTCAGCATAAATGGGCGAATTAGAGCTTGGAAGGGAAAGGTTGATGCACTGATTCCCAAATATGGACAAAAACTGTAAAACGTGGTGGATGAGGTGTAATGTTTTTGGGGGCAGTATGGAGCGTAAGGAATAGGAAATTTAGATATCACTGACAAGGAGACCGCCAAACATGATGCGCACAGATTTTGATGATTTTAAAGTATGTTGTAGGGGTCATACCCCTAACTATTCAGGTCAAAGGTTTCCTTCATATGGGCTTTAGTTTTCGAGAAATTTCGGGTTAAAGTTTAGCATGCATTTCAAATACCCATTAGTTCGCAATCTTGCTCGAGGTCTTCGTGGCTCTGTGCTAGCGTGCGCGATTTGAAAACCGGAGATGAGGGTTCTGTCCTCTCATGGGACTTTTACCTTTTTTTTAATAAATTTTATATGTTTTTCGCGTTATAAGTTTTATGCAGATTTATTAATTCTACATCTTTGAACTTTTTGATATTTTTCCTAAAAATTACATTTACAATTTCGAATTTTTCGTGAAAATTTATAGTTTTTGCGTAATTTTTATTCTAATATTTCTGTTGATGAAAATCCAAACTATTTTAAGTCTTGATATCTCGTCTTTTTAAAATGATTCTTGTTTACATTTATTTATATTTAATTATTTATTTATCGTAATTATGAAATAATGCATTTTTTAGCTGCATTTTCTATTTAAAAAATTTAAATGATTAAGAAAAAATTAACAAAAGAATGTATCCTTTTAATGTTTGATTTGTTCTAAATATATTGAAATATGTTAACTGCTGAAATACTAAAATATTTATCATTACCGACATCGACATTTTTAGTTTATTAAATATGGAACTGATTGTGTCATACATATCGGAAAAATATTCTAAACAAATTCCGCATTCAAAATCGCCTTTAAATATATTCTTTACGTAAATTGTATTAACCAAGACTCCCTTATCATAGATCAGACTTGACAATCCGGAGAAAGTCTATGGGAGAAAATGTCCACGGTAATTGCCAACTTATTAATTGACTTTCTCCGGAAAGTATCGCCGTCTGGTGGATACTACCGGAGCGTTGCCAAGTCTCCGGCTTTTTGAACACCAGTATATTTTTAGAGGAAATGTTGTTTATTTAAATCCCAGAATTCTCCGTTCAAACAAAACAAAATTGTCTGTACTAAAAAACTGGTATCCAAAAAGCCGGAGACTTTTCAGCTCTGCTACCGATACTAGTTCATAAGCAAATGCATAGTACAAATGGAGCTGTGAAAAAATTTCGTGTCGTAAATACTCCTATTACTGACGATTGATGGCGCTAGTAGCAGGACAAGTATAGCGCTCAAAGGAAACTTGCTGATTGAGAGGTCTGATACTATGATAAGGAGGTCTTGGTTTTAACAATACTGGAAGAATGTATAAATTTGCATATTATATAGTCTTTAAATACTTAAATTGTGATAAATATATATAAAAATGCATTAAATTTAGAAAAGGATTTATTTCAAACGTGGTAATTGTCTTTTAAAATACTTAAATTGTGATAAATATTAAAAAATGCATTAAATTTGGAAAGGAAATTATTTCAAAACGTGGTAATTGTCTGCAAAGGATTAAACGAAATGGATAAAAAGAAAATTTTATTTATTCTGATATTACCGTAAAAGTCATTGCAGACGATTTTTTTTCAGGTATTTTTTATAGCTATTATAATTTACAAACGATTTTTCATTTCTAGTTGAATTTTTCTGTATGGCATCGACTTGTTAGAATTTTAAAAAAATTAATTGTAATATATTATTTTTTATTTGTGCAAATCAAAAATGATGTTTGAACTTTGCAGTTAAATGTATATATATATATAACTGGCTAATACTTGGATATAAGCGTTATTGTTTTAATATTTTATTATTCCTTTCAAGATATGTTGTTGAAATTACCTAATCATACATACCTTTAGAAGATTTGAAATAAAAAAAAATATTTTGTATAAATTATAAAAGAATACAAAATTTTATTTAGAATTTCATAAAGTTAAAAAAAGTATTATTTTAGAACGGTTATTAAAATATAAAGTGTAAATAATAATAAAAAAAAATAAACAAAATCTAGACATAAATTAGTTTGGAATTTCGTGAAAAATTAATTTCAAAACTGCACACACACAAAAAAAAAAAAAAAAAAAAATGTAAATTATTACGAAAAATTCGAAAATGTAAATGGAATTTATTAGGAAAATATCAAAAAGTTCAAAGATGCAAAATTCATAATTCTGCATAAAACTTATAACGAGACAAATATATTAAATTTATTAAAAAAAGGTAAAAGTCACATTAGAGGACAGAACCCACATCTCCGGCTCTCAAATCGCGCGCGCTAGCACAGAGCCACGAAGACCTCGTTCAAGATAGCGAACTAATGGGTATTTGAAATGCATGCTGAACTTTAACCCGAAATTTCTCGAAAACAAAAGCCCATTTGAAGGAAACCTTCGACCTGAATAGTTAGGGGCATGACCCCTACAACATACTTTAAAATCATCAAAATCTGTGCGCATCATGTTTGGCGGTCTCCTTGTGAGACTATTATGGATAGATTTGGATATTTAAATATTTTAAAGAAAAATGTGTTGGACAGTGCATTCAAATTGGGTATCGCGCGAGACTCTTACTTTGAACAAGATAATGATCCCAAGCACACTGCTGTTATTGTACGATAATGACTTCTTTACAATATCCCCCACGTACTTGCTACTCCTCCACAAAGTTCAGATTTTCCCCCTTCGCGACGAGCGTCTTTTACAGACTTTTTAATCTTTTACCACCGGTTTTTCAACACAAAAATTTTCGACTATTTGAATCACAGAAATGCTATGATCCAATAAGACAAAGCTTACAATAAAAAAATAACTTTGGGAATAATTGAGGATTCTGAGCATCTAATGCGTCATGTATACGTGTCACTCGTCCCCAAGGGCTTAAACCCTATTGAACATTTATGCAGTATGTTACAGCATCGAGTGAACAGTTATGATATCAGAAATAAGAAAACAGCTGAAAGAGGTTTTACTTGCAGAACAGAATAAAATTCAAAAAATATTACAGAAAATCTGGAAATATCAATGCCTGACAACTTAAAGCAGTCCTTGAAAATGAAAGGATTGGCAACTAAATAAAAGTTTATTTTTTCTTTAATAATAATAATAAAAAAAACTTCCACGTGTACCATGACTTTTGTGGAAGCATTTTTTATCCTAAATTTTATATATTTTCATTTTGAAAGTTTCTAAAGAAATTATTATTGAATTTTCCTTGCATAATATAGCAAAGTCTGTTATTAAATAATTCTTATTTGTTAATTCAATTCTACTTGTACTCATAATGGTTAAATTTGCATACGCCTTACGCCTTTCAAAAACGCCATCACTGTTGTGGAACACTGTAAATATCAGAATTAAAGATATTTTGCAAAACCCAGTGCTATCAGAAAAAGTCGTTGAGTAGGACGTTAACAGTTTGTGTCACTTGTAAAAGAAATAAAAAAACTAATAAAAGGTATGACAGTTATAATAATCCTCAAAATACAGATAATATTCTAAAAGGTTTTCAGCGAGCTTAAAAAATAATAATAATGTACTCGTAGAAATCTAATCGTTTTAGAATATATGAATAATAAAATGTAAATTATGGTGTTTTACTTTTAATAATTAACTCTAGATGGCAGAACCATAGGAATAAGTCTCTCCAGTCAATACTGCCACCTTTCTTTCAGATGTTATTGTTTCACTGCAATAACCATAGAATATAGATATAGTTCTGTTGTGTGTCATGTGTAAGTACTTGCGTTTTTATGTGCATTAAAGTGTGTAAAGTAATTTATGCGTCCACCTCAATTATGTTCTATTTAATTAATTAATCTTCAAAATAGTCATAATGTTATTACTAAATTGTTAAAACTTAACTGTGTATGTTAATACTTAGTTTATTATGATGTAATTTAAATTCTGATACATAATAAAAATTTATAAATATCAGAGTTTAAGATATTTTTCAAAACACAATGCTTGTAGAAAAAAATCGTTGCGTGGAATTTTAATATTGCGTGTCACTTGTAAATAAAATAAAAAACTAGTAAAATATATGTCGGTTATAATAATCCTCAAAATACAGATAACATTCTAAAAGGTTTTCTGTGAGATTCATAAAAATAATAATGCACTCGTAGAAATCTAAGCGTTTTAGAATATATGAATAATAAAATGTAAATTTTACCCAAATAAAAATAAATAGTTTAACCCTTTGAGGGGCACCTAATTTTATTCCAATTCAAACCAGAAACGTTTAATTAAATTTTTCTTTTTTAACTTTGACGGGGAAAAGTTGAAAAATTGCTTTTCCTTATTTTGAATAAAATTCTTTCCTAAATTCCGGTGAGAATTCAACGCTACAGGAGCACAAGTACTTGTCCCTGAAAGGGTTAAATAAATCTGCATATTTCGTCAGATGATTTCTATGCATCAAAGTTCCTAACATAGTTTCAGGTCATTTTCCTTACAACACGAAACAACAAATAGTACAATTCTAACACTCATCTCATAATGCATTAATGAAATTCAAAATACAAAAGTTTAGCATTTTTTGACAAATTTTTATTATCCTTATACATTTTTCTAACTGCATATAAAGTACATTTAAAAAAATAACTGTTTCTAATGAATCTGAACAAATACAAATTCATTGTTCTATTATAGCTTAGGTTTCTTTAAAAATTGACTTTACACATGTTAAATTAAATAAACACTTGTGAATTGTGTACAGTTTATCGGGATATATGCAATATATTAGTTATTTATAATATAAGATTTATGATTATAAATGGAAACTGTTATTATTTCAGGTATTCAACTTAATTACATGTTTTCTTTTTAAATTTATCGACACCAGTAAAAATTAATCGTTCCTTTTATTAGATATATTTTAAATATAAAATTTGAACTGTCTTGTATTTCAACATTTTTCTGATTCCTGTTAAAAGCTGCCTTCTATGGTCGCTTTAATAAACATTAAACAATAAAACTAAATATCAGAAATCACTCAATTCAGCGCATGCCACTTATGCACCAGAAAAGTTCAAAATTTTATAGGATGCAATTTGCATCACTGATGCTCTAATAGAATCTGAAACTGAGTGTCCAGAACCGCGACTGGCGACTATTTTCTTTTATTCTATTCCTATCGATTTTACCAAACAAAAATCAATGTAGTAAACTTCTGAAACAACTGCAAGAAAAAATGTATACCTTGTTTTTCAATTTTATATCCATACTGTTACTTCTAAGAGAATAAAATTGTATGGCAATCACTGAAAAATGCCCTGTTAATCTTAAGCTCTTACTTCATCATCGCGACTGCTTTGAAGAATTGAACTTTATAACATTTTAATTATTTATTAAAATTTTTTTGGTCTTTTAAATTTAATTATATTTCTCATTTTTAAACCTATCCTATGCACTTTTCTATCTTCATTTACATTTATAATTATACTCAATCTGATGTAGTTAAGACTGCATCAATTTAATTTATTCACATTTTCTTTATTTGTCTTTTAAATTTGATTATATTTCTCATTTTTAAACCTATCCTATGCACTTTGCTATTTTTATTTATATTTATAATTATACTAACTCTGATGTAGTTAACACTACATCAATTTAATTTACTTACATTTTTTTTAATTTGTCTTTTAAATTTAATTATATTTTTCATTTTTAAACCCATCCTATGCACTTTTATATTCTCATTTATATTTATAATTATACTCAATCTGATGTAGTTAAGACTACATCAATTTAATTTGCTCCTCACATTTTTTTTTTAATTTGTCTTTTAAATTTAGTTATATTTCTCAATTTTAAACCTCTCCTATGCACTTTTCTATCTTTATTTATATTTATAATTAAACTAACTCTGAGGTATTGGGTTGGCCGAAAAACTCGTGCCGTTTGAAAAAATTAATTCGTACCGGAAAATTCTGTCCGTTAATTATTAGAAATTAGCTATCGGAGTTGATCTCTAATAAATAAAAAATAGAATTTTCCGATACGAATTAATTTTCCCAAACAGCACAAATTTTTCGGACAACCGAATAGCTTAGACCAGAGCGGTTTATTTTAATAAGTTTTTTTATTTGTCTTTTATATTTCATAATATTTCTCATTTTAAAACTTGTTCTATGCACTTTGCTATCTTCAATTATATTTATAACTATACTCACTCTGATGTAGTTTAGACGAGAGTTAATTTTCTTCTCTCTTATGGCTTCCTAAGTTTTATAAATACAGCTAATCCTCGATAGGACGTAAAGTTAGCGTCAACTAGGAAGCCCAAAAATTGCCTAAACTCATACGACAATGAATATTTATTTGGAAATAATAAGGCGAATTGAATATAAAAATAGCCACCAGTCGTGGCCCTGTTAATCACAGCCGCGAATTTTCCAGGTTTTTGTACCATTATTTCAGAAAGTAATCTCCATCTTATATAATCGTAGATATTCTAGTATTGAAAAAGAAAATATTTCAGTACGAAAGTAGTTGTACACAAAAAACAGAAGAGTTGGCAGCTATTTTCTTAATGTTTCATTTCAATCTCCCTTCGACGTTTCAGAGAAGTTTTCTTTGTTCCCTTTTCATACTCCAGGTGCTTCTTCATTTTTCATGATAGAGGTTCTCTTTTTCTATATGAAGTCGTATCCAATCATTTAAATTAAACAAGTCGGAAATTGTACGTTAAACGTGACAAATTGGGTGCGTTCGTATTATAACTAGTTTTAAAATGTAAAAATAAAATCATCCTTATTATTTTAGTGAAATGAATTATATCGTTTGCTATGAGCGAAATGAACATGCCTTTTTTTTCTTATAATGTATGTCACGTTTACAGATGCGTTTTTTTTTTACACCAGAGAGCGCTGCAAAATTCGCCATGATCTTGCTTTGGGAATGATTACCTCCATGGTTTAATATTGTTATGATTCATAATGAACGAATCTCTTGTGTTTATTTTCTTTAATGGATTGAGATATTCGGTTTTTAACCTAATTTCAACTGAAGTTATCTCAGAATCTATACATATTTGATTGTAACTACAAATTTTTTGAATGATCATTCTAAAATTGTAACTTTTATGAATTTATATTCGAAAAAAGTAACTTTGAATTAAAATGGCCTTCTGGCGTATGAAAAAAAGAAATGGTCGTTGCTTTGCTTAGTCACATGATTTGCGTTTTTATTATTATATAGATTCCGTATGATATGATTTAATAGAATGAAGAAAACTTTTATACAATTTTTTTAAATTTTGATTAAATTTTCATAAAATTTGAAATGACTCGACAAAATTCTGCAACGATTATCTATATTAATTTTCAAACCATTCGGCTGGGTAATTTTTACGCTGTTATATGCGGACAGACGGACGGGTGGACCAAACGACGACTGTAAGTGCTACGTTTTTATATAATTACGAACGCATCTAAAAAAGGATATTATAATGTGACTTCTAGTAAAGTATGATATATCCTAAATGGGAAGAACTTTTTATTTAAACTATAGTTTATTGTTTGAAAATTAGTTTATATTATAAAATCAGCTACAATTTAATAAATGTATAATTCAAGTTGATTAATATTTCATATTCGGATTGTTCAATAATTTTTTAATATTGTTTAAACATACGAAAGTAATATCTACTTTGTACTTAACCCTTTGATTATTGGACAAGACTGGCTACTATTTTTATATTTAACAGTACAACAATATTATCAAACATTGAACAAAATTTTAACTTATGTCATTTGTTTCGAGAATTATGTTAGGAGACTCCGGTTGTGCACACAGATCTAGAAAATTTTGAAAAAAAAATGCCTCATTTAATAACAGAAAAAATAGTACAAATCTTACGTATAATCGCAGAGAGATTTTTGAATCTAAAAAAAAATATATTATGCAAAGATTTCAAATCTGGAATAGTGGTGCCACACGCATTGAAATTGTATGAAGTGTACAGCAGCCAGAGAAAGAGATCTGCCACGATACTTGCACGCCTCTTGACTGTCACGTGATCAAGATAGGCTGGATTTCCCCAACTGTAGGACCGTCATAAGATGAAGATAGACTGAGAATCAATTGAAATAGAGAGATCACCGTGGCATGTCTTTTTTGTTGCCGGCGGGCTATTTTTTTAATTCAGTCTCTTTCATTGACACCAGTTTTTTGAGAAAGTAAAATTCTACTTATTTAATGACAGCTAAAATAAAGTGTAGACTGACATTTGAAAAAAGCGATGCTAATGAAGAAATCTAATTTGTTTTAAAAAGTAGCTCACTGGGAACACTATACGGAAGTGTACGCATCTATATTCCACTGCATATTAAACATACAACTTCTTTCCTTTGACATCTCTCATTAATGCCAGACCGCATGTTTGACATTTTTTGTTGAATTATTGGATCTATCTTACCAGGCAAGAAAACGTGCTAGTGTTAAACAGCATAGTTAAAAGCCTTGAAAGTTCGTAGAACAACAACAAATTAAATAATTAAAATTTACGCGGAAAACATACAATAAATGTAATATTGGAGAATTACAAAAAAAAAAAAAAAAAAAAAAAAAAATATAATAATAAATAGAAATATGGCTGTTTTTTTTCTAAATTTTATGCATCTGGCATAGATGCAGCTAACAGAATTCATACACTTTTTCTCTTTTAATTTAACTGTGTTATTTTCAATCATCTTGGTTTTATCACAAAGTTTTAAATCAATTTTAAATTTTAATTTGATTTTCTTATTCGAACATTTTGGCCGCAGCATGTCCCTAAAGGGACTTTGTGTCATAAAACACCATTCAATTAATCAATAAATCCTAGGGTTTTAAATTTTCTGTACCACCATTTTAAGAGAGCAATATTATACCTAAATAATCGCAATTTCCTGTTATTAAATGTGACAAGTATTCCTTTTGGAAGTAATTGGTATGAATTCTGAAAATATTTGTTTTGTGGAAGTCCTGCCAAACAGAATAAATGAGCTAATGGGCTTGAAAAAATTCGAGAGAAAAAAGCATTATATTGAATTGGCAAATTGAATTCGTTATAAAGTCTCCTTGTCACACATAAAAAGGTGCGAAGAGACAAAATTGGAAACGACATCAATTTTAAGATCGATTTATTGCATGTATTCTTCGTCGATAACATAAATCTAGCTGAATACCAATTTCAAACGTAACAAGAACGAAAAACCATGCATGAAGCATAGATTATGAAACACTTTCCAACATATTTCTAATGCTGCAATACATTTTCTCAGCTTAGTAGGGTGGAAGGTGATGCCTAAGTAAACAATTGGGAAAACGCATAAAACATTCTAAAACTCAATTTTAACAGTTATCAACAATATTTGGAAAAAGTATCCGGATTCGATTGTGCAGCTCTGTGTATGATCTATAGATTTGTATATATATATATATATATATATATATATATATATATATATATATATATATATATATATATATATATATATATATATACTACACAGTTTGGTAACATTTAGTTCAGTTACGAAACGCATAGCGCAATTGAAAATTCACCTTCAGCAATTTCTGTCAATAAACGGAACTGTACCCGAGATAATTTCTGCAGCCCTGTATAGGGTCTATAGAATTTATACTTATCAAGTAATATGCAAACTAATAGTTAAATTTAAACACGTGAATCACAACTGAAAACGCGTATACTGTGAAATCTGGATATTGGGTAAACGGATGCATAGCTGCGGCGTCACAGGATGGAATTATATATAAGAAGGCATAACGAACGCTGGAATGCAACGAAGGTATGGCAAAAGGTAGAAATTCAAGTACAACAATTTTCAAAGCACAATCATTTATTATAGCAGTTGACTCGGTGACAGGGTTCGTTAAACAGGCAATAATCACTGAAGAGGAGGCGTACAAATTAAGTTAATACTGAGACAGTCGAGGTAAGAGTGATACAAATTGTTTCGAACATAATTTGCACTTTTTTATTTTTGGCGTGCGGTTTTTGTTATCTGTCGCCAACATATACAAGGAATTTGGCGATATTCATGCAAAGGAACAAAGTATTTTGGAGAGTTAAGGGAGTAAATTTGAAAATGACAGACCGGCAGAAGATTCGTGGGAAGAGAGGGCTGTACAAATTTTTGTAATTACTGAGATGCTGACCGGGTCTGCATGATTAAAATGGAATTCATGAACGTTAGAATTTAGACAATACTAAGTGCTAAATTTAGATGTTGGTTGCATATGAGAACTGAAAATTCGTTCGGAAAATGACGGCATAGGAGGAAGTACAAAGAAAGCAGTTACTTTATCTTTCTTTTTTTTTTTTTTTTTATTCGCAAAAAGTTACACAAAGTAAATAATTTTGAAAGAACAAAGGGGGGAGGATTAATTTTAAAGAATAAGAGGATATGTAATGAGAAACGTCATTACAACGCGCTTCTAGTAAATATTGTGCATAGGATGTTCTGTGACCGAATTATTTTGTGTGTTCCTTTAAATGAACGATGATTGCTATGCACACCATTTTCAAAAGTAAGCATCTTGTAAAGCACCTCAATGATACATATAAATTTCGATATCTTTGAAATAGTGTAATATCATTAAAATGTACCGCAAACGTTTTTCTCCCATTGACCATAATGTAAAAAAATTATTTTGCGTGTCCCTGTAAACATGCCACAGTAAACATGTATGAATTGCATGTCAATCCGAGTATATTTAAGCGCGTTACAGAAAAGACAGGCAAACAACCCGAATTCATAAACACTTTTCAACTTTATAGACAGAACAAAGAAATGAGGCAAAGAGTTACAACATTAAAACACACCTCTTCGACTATCACAACATTAAAGTTCATATGGCCGAGGCCGTTTTAAGGTTATCCCAGATCCCCTCATAAGTATAAAAGAAGAAAAAAAAATTAAAATGAGTTAAAGAACCCGTTTGGCTGTAGCCCCGAGCACCGGCTTATCAATTTATTGAGTCTTTATGCATTTTCCCAACCTTTTACTTAGTTATGCACAGTAGTATTTAAAATGTAATAAGAACTTCATTTTCATTTATTACGTATCTTAAGACGTTTGCAGTGTTGGCAATGGGATACTTTTTTTTAATTTTTAGTTTTTTTTTCTTATTTCCACCAGTTTTTTGGGAAAGTAAAATTCGCCTTATTTAATGACTAATTTAATAAAGCGAACAGAAAGCAAATTAAACCATTTCAAAAATGTACAATCAAGCAATTTGAATTAAAAAACGTATCACACTGGCGACAGTGGTCGTCTGAGAAAGAAAAATCAAACTAAAAAAGTTCATAGAAAAAAGCAAAGTTCTCTTTAGAATATTCTCTTATTAAAAATATATTAGAAATATTAAATAATGCATGTTTCTTTTTTGCATTGTACTCCTATCTAGTATGTAATAATATTGCAAAAATGTAAATAATATGGCTTGACAAGGATGTGATTTCTTCAATCGATTTATTGTTTATCAAATATCATGATATTACGATAAGTGGATTCGTATTTATTTCACATTACAAAATAAATAAATAAATAAAAATAAGTCCCTTTTGGGAATCGTTAATCATAAAAATGATTACTATACAGATGTCTGGAACTGCTGAAGTATGTACATGTACAGTCCAGGAAAAAAAGTCATCATCCCCTACTAACGTTGTCACGAATATAAAAATGTGACTAGTACAATTAGATTAATAATAAAGTCTACTAATTAATGCTATATTTAAATTTTGCTTCGGGTGTCGTCTACAGATAAAAAATGTAACAAATTTTTAAAATTTCAATGCTAAAGCATAATGTCGCCACATGTTTAGATTATTCTGTAAAATTTATTCTCGTGTGTCAATCGGAAAGTTATTCAGTGAAGTATTATAGGAATTATACAGGTTTAAAATTTGCAGCCCCTAATATTAAATTCATTTTAAACATTGCAAAAACAAATTGCACTGTGGATAATTTTTAAAGCATAAATTTAACACAACATGGAGAAAGATCTATAATTTTGATATATTTTCAGTAATAAATGATACATTTCAGTTAAAAAAATCATAGGTTAAAATTAATATACAGTAGAACTCCAATTATCCGAACTCCGACTATCCGAATCGCTGATTATCCGAATAGCTTTCCGAATTTCAGAAAAAAATTAAGACGGAAACGTATTGCGATTTCCAAAATAATGATTCTGTCTACGCGCCCTATTGCTCTTCTCTCCGCGAAAGAGACAGGAGAAGATGAAGATGACGTGCCACTTTAGGAATTCAGAAACCTGGATGTTCAGAATGTTCCTGGAATTCCTGGATATTCAGAAGTTAGTGTTGAAAATATAGGAGAGTAGATGGTGTGTGATTCGTCAGGTCCTGGGTTTCAAATTCTAAATGATGATGAACTTATTGAAAGTGTGAGAGCAGAAAGTATCGAGGATGAAGGTGACCTTAATGTCGAAGTTGAAGCAGACATGGGACCATTAGCTAGTGAAGCATTTGCCCGCCTTGAAACTGCGTTGAAGTGGATGGAGTGCCAGCCCGAGTGTGGTCACATTCAACTTCTCACTGTCAAGCGGATTCGCGACTTGGCTGCTCGAAAACAGATGAAGACGGTGAAACAGCTCACTTTAACCGAGATAATCAGATAGCAATGACTTCCATTTACAGTACGGTACGTACATAATGTATAGCACTCGTAAGTATGCTTAACATGTAAAAGTGTTGCCTTTTCATTTAATTAGTTAAAAGCTCTTTTTCTTTAAAAATAGTTTTTTTCTCCCATTTTCAACATACATACAGTAATTAATTAAAATAGACCCTTTTTCAGAAACAATCCAATTATCCGAATTTTTGATTATCCGAATGGGGTCCGGTCCCAATTGATTCGGATAATTGGAGTTCTACTGTAATTTTAAATATATGAATACATTGTTAGGGGTGGTCACTGTTTTTCAGAACTGTATAAAAAAAATGAAAATCATCTGACCGCCGAGCAAAAGGGCAAAATTGTAATGTTGTTTAATCTGTAATTTTTTAAAAATGCTTATAAAGGATGATTTTTCTAACTTGATATAAAAAACTTAATTAAATATAAGAACAGTGTTGCCAATGGGCTACTTTTATTTAAAATTCAGATTACTTATCTGACACCACTTTTTTGAAATGGTATTATTTGCCTTCATTTCGTCTTATTTAATCCGTCATTAAATAAAGCGATTTTCACTTTCTCAGAAAACTGGTGGCAATCAAGAAAACTAAATTAAAAAAAAGTAGACCACTGGTAACACTGTATATGAATATAATCATTCAAATGTCAGTATTATGTTTTAACCCTTTCAGGGGCAAAGTACTTATGTTTCTAAAATGTTGAAAGCAGTGGGTCACACCTGGATTTAACAACAAATTTATTTCCAAATAGTTAAAAGATTTTCTTCACGTATGATTTAAAAGTAAAATTTGATTCCAAAATTCCGGTGTCATTGTGGCCCTTGGGAATTAAAATTAAGTGGGATACATTATATCCCACCGACCTTCAAAGGGTTAAAACTGCAATATATCTGTAGAATTATATTAATTTAAATATTACTTCTATTTCAGTGAAACCTACAGCATAGTGAAAGGATATATCAGTTCATGTCGGTGAGAAGGTTAAAAATATAAGTTTAGTTTGAATAATTATTGAGAATTAGCTAAATATCTTGATACTCAACATACCCAGATTTTTACTCGCGTTTTATGTTCACGTTTCACAACGTAATTTTTATTTGAAACTATTTATAATTATAATAATAATAATGATAATTATTATTATTATTAGGCGCATTAATTAAATACATAGTACTTATAGTCGTCTTCTGGTCGTCCGTCTGTCCGCATATAACAGCGTAAAAATTACCCAACCGAATGGTTTAAAATTTAATATATATATTCGTTGCAGAATTTTGTCGAGTCATTTCAAATTTTATGAAAATCGAATGAAAACTTAAAAAGATATTAATAAACGTTTACCTCATTCTATTAAATCCTATCATATGTAATTATTTCAATGATATCCCATGTTATGATAGGTAATGTTTCTAGGTTGCCATTGTGGTTACGACCTGTATTTAAGATGGAGTCCTATTATTTCCGTATTACTCAATTTAAAAACAGAATTTGTATACTAAAATTTTTAATTATAGCAATCCTATAATTTACCGACTGTTTTTTGGATAGATGTTTCCGGAGAAATACATATTAAATGGAAAAAGATTCTAAATATGGATTTCAAGTTCTGAAATTTTCAAAGCTAGGCTTAAGTTTCCCAACAGAATTTTCAGTAAGTGTCAACAAAAGATAAAATTTTGCCTTGTTAAAATGTACTTATTTAATTACGAAAATTAATCATATCATAATAACAGAACGATATATTTTTTTTTTTCAGTTAAATAATAACTATGATTTTTTTACATTGTCTTGTATTAGATATTTGCGCTTAGTATAATTTTAATGTAACAGAATTGTAATTAATTGCTTGTAAAAGTGTATTGAAACTCAATTTCATAAAATAAAATTAATATCTGTAATATCAAAATCTGCGCATAAAACAAAAATTGTAGTCATGCATTTTTGCATAAGAGTGCAACAGATATCGCACTAAGATCTGAATATTTATAAAACTAGTTATAGTATAGCGCACTATATAGTATAGTGCAACAGATACCGCACTAAGATCTGAATATTTATAAAACTAGTTATAGTATAGCGCACTATTTCCAACTCATTATTATTGTTACGTATTACTTCTGAGCGATTTGTATTGTATTTATTTTAAGAAAACATTTCTGGTTTTAATCGATATATTTTGTATTGGAATCGGTCAAATGACTGGTTGTTGTTCTGTTTAACGTTAAATATACAAAATAACTTAATTGTAACCACACATACTGACAATTACATAAATTACTAATAATGGTAAAATATGCTATATCTAGACACACGTCAGTGTGCCAGCAAAGTTTGCACTAACAAATAATGTTTTGTAACATTGTTTACCATTATTAGTAATCAAAATTCTGAGCAGCATAGTAACACTGTCTAATTTGGGAAACTTGCCGTAGATAAGAAAAAAAGTATAAAAAATATTTTTTCTTGATTTCACATTTTTTTCTTGATTTCACACATAACTTAAAAAAACTGTATCAAGAAAAATATAATAAAATAGAAGAGAACAAAATTTCAAAATTCAAACACGTACTAAGGTCAGCGCAATGCACTAGTAAAAGAAATCGAAGCAATTTAATTATGAGTAACAAATCACGTGTAAAATTAATAGCATATGCAATGTAAATTATTTTAAACTTATTTAAAAGATGCTAGTCAAGTTTAACAGAAATTTCTTGTCATATATTGATGTAGATGATATTCCGTTGAAAAAAAAATACATATATGTTTCAATTCAAACAGATTCGAGAAGATACTTTCAAATTTGATTATTTTTAGCCACTAAAACAATAACGTTTTTTAATATGCTGCCCAAATAAACCGTAACCACAACGCCTAGAATACATAGTGTAGAAAACTGTTACAAAATAGTACTAAAAAATTGATTCTGATAAATGTAGAATGATGCTGAAAACACAACGGGTCGATCGCAGGAGAAATCTTCTAGCAGTGACGTAGACAGGGTGGAAGTCCAGATGGTTTGGATACCACTAATTTTATAAAAATATTTTTGCCTTATCAAATCGAAGAATTTTCTGCGATATTGAAAGGAAGAAAATTTTATAATATTACTGGTTTCCAGAGCACTTGGACACCCCCCCCCTCTCTGGCTACGCCATTGTCTGCTAGCTCTTTTCAACGCAAACATTGTATAAGAATCGAACTGAGAAAACGTTTTAGCTGGTGGTACATATTTTAAATAATTAAATTATACCCTAATTACTTTGACTTGGATAGTGATTTTCATAAGGTTTGAAAATATGAATGATTTTGATCATGGTCAAAAAACGTGATACGCATTCTTTTGTGCCTGGTTGCAGTACTCGACACAAGACAGTAAACTAGAAACCATCCCTATTTCGCATACCAAAGGATGAATCTTTGCTAGAAGAATGTAAAAAGATTAATTCCCTGATATGATAAAACACTAACTTCAAAATTAGTTACATCTGAAATATACATTTACAAGAAGATATTTAACAGAAATTATGTTCATCTTGTCAATAGTGAAACGGTTACTTTTACTAGAGGTAAATCTATTTTTAAAGCAGATGTCGCTGCGATCGCCCTTTTATTATACCGCATTGGTTTCACGTTTATCGGCTGCAATTTTGTAGCACTGTTTAACTCATTACCAGTTTGGCTTTTTTTTAAATTCCTAAATTTCGCATTCATAACATAAATTCCCTATAATGTTCTTTTGGTTACTTAATGGCAGATATTTCGTGATATCTTAAAATAAAATTTCTTGTTTCAAAATTTCCAGTTTGAATTCAAACATTTTGAACTCAAAAACGGTAAAGCGGTAAAACCACACTATGTATTCTTGGCGCTGTACAGTAATTATGATTGGTGGACTAATCAGGTAAGATTGTCGAGAAGTGTTGCCAATGTAACCCCTTTGTTCATTAAAAAAAACACTTTCCTACCAGGATTTGCAAATAGTATTTTTTTTACTTAAATGACAGACATTTCTTTATAAATAAAAAATACTGGCAGGAATTTTTGTATAGTTAAGTTTTATTTTAATAAACATAGGACTAAGTTGTCAACACTACTGTGAAGCAAAAAGTTGCTTATTATCGATTTTTAACATCGGCGTGTAATGCTCGCGTCTATTCATGGATATTAATAGCGATTAAGAGCAATTTTTATTTACCTAATATTTATTAGTAATAATTTATTACAAAGTATAAAAGAAGCAAAACTTGGAATTCGAGGCAACGCAGATTATAAAAGTTAATTTAAATAGTTAATATTTGATCGTGTTTTTTAATACTTAATTTATTATAATTTAATTTAAATTCCGATACAGAATGAAAATGCGTAAATATCAGAGTTTAAGATATTTTGCATAACACAGTGGTAGCATAAACATCGTTGCATAGCAGTTTAAAAACCTCTGCTACATGTAATTGAAATAAAATTTTAAAAAGATATATCGCCTATAATAATCTTTAAGTTACCTATAATTTTCTAAAAAACATTTTTAACTATCTTGATAAAATATAATGTATTCATATGAATATAAAATTTATAGAATATATAAGTAATAGAAATGTAACTTTTAACTAAATGAAAATAAAATAATTGAAAGAAATCTAGATATTTAGTCAAATGTTTCCTATGCATCAAAATGTTTAACATATTTTTATCTTAATTTCCCTGCATTGCGTAACATAAACATTCTAAAACTCTTCTCATAATGCATTTCTTAATTTTCAAAATTGAAAATTTTAGGGTTTTATAAAAACCCTAAAATTTTTTATTAATGTTTATTCTAATTATTTAGAATTTTCAAAATTGAAAAGTTTCGGATTTTATAAAACGATTTTAAGTTATTCAAACACATTTTTCTAACCGCGTACATAGTACATTTCTGAAACATATATTTTTCCACACTTCGTGTTGTTATGAATGTGAAGTAAAACAAATTTACTGTTCTATTTTAGCATAAGTTTCATAAAAAAATTAACGTTCGACATGTTAAATTAAACAAAAAAAATATGAGTTGTGTAAAGATTATCACGGCATATACAATAAAATATTTATTCATAAGATGATATTTATTTTTTTAATTGAAGCTGCAGTTATTAAAGATAGTCCATCTAATTATATACTTTTATTTTATATTATAGCCACCAGTAATGATTAACTAAAACCGTTATTATAAAAATATCTACATTTTTTTTATAACTGATGTACTTTGTAGTATAAAATTTCCTGCCAAAAGCATCCTTCTATGGACGCTTTATTGTAATAATAAACAAAATATAGGAAATCCCTTCATGTATAAAAAAAAAATATCGCGTAAAATATTTATTCACAAGATTTTACATATATAAATGGAAGCAACGATTATTTAAGGGGAGGTTCTACTTCTTTCGGTCAATTTTTTTACATTTTCTTATTAAATTAGCATCTCTCAAGTTTGTTATAATGAAACCTAAAGCGGGTTGCCCTAAAGCGGTTTCGTGATATTCCAATTCCTTACGAAATTTTTTACTCATTGAATGTAACCACGTAGTAACCAGAAAACGACTTTCTACGCGCAACTCTGTGCAGCTCTACGCAGCATACGTCGTCATAAACGTCGAGCATTTCTGACGTCAGTGTTGCCAGTGGGCTATTTTTTTTTAAATTCAGACTGCTGGATTGACACCAGTTTTCTAAAATGGTATATATGTAATATATATATATATATAATTCTATAGAAAGTAACAATAGTTGCTTTGGCAACA
The DNA here is from genome assembly GCA_963931845.1 of Maratus michaelseni. Classification (NCBI taxonomy): domain Eukaryota; kingdom Metazoa; phylum Arthropoda; class Arachnida; order Araneae; family Salticidae; genus Maratus; species Maratus michaelseni. The sequence goes on from OZ007595.1 coordinate 221,674,498, forward strand.
ATCACAGCTTGGCAGTGTTTTGACAATAGCCAAAGCACTACAAAATCTGCCAACTCTTCTAATAGGCGCTTTCTCTGCCAGATTTAGATCGGCGTCTGGCAGTAATTTAGCAACGGAATTTCGGTCTGGCAAATTAATTATAGCTTATCTGATAGCCAAAGTATAACATACTAAAATTTCAGCTTTGCTAAAATGACGTGAACTTGACAGCTCATTTTACCTACAAATCAGGGTCTGGCACGGTCTTAGCAACGTTGAAACGGTCTGGCAATAATGGATTAATATCACTATAGTTAGCAGAAACAAGTGTTACAAACAAAATTCATGCTAAAATGACGTAATTTTGTCACTTTTTTTACCTGCATTGCCCCTCCCCTCGCAGGTAAACGCAACGTCTCCCGCCAGCCAGACCGGCCGCATTCGTATTCCACAATATAGAGGGATAATATATAGAAAAATGAGCCTTGCTAAAATCAAGTGACGGAAACGTTTCTAGCTCTTAGACTATAAGTAACATCTTTTCCTCATGCACTCCATAAAAAAAAAATTTCATTCAAAATTCTGGTGCCAATGTAGCATTTAAGGTTTAAAATTAAATTACTTTACGTACGACACCACTGTGGTGTCACCGGACGGCAAAGTTTAAAGAAAAATAAAAAATAAAAAAGTGCTATATACAAAAGGCCCACGAAGTTACTCGGCCCTAGCAATACATAACTCATAGTAGACGTTTGTGATTAAATAACACGAACATTTTTTTTGCAGAAAAGTACTGGTATTAAAACAAATTAACATGTTATTTTTCTCAAATTTCTGGGTGGACTTATACACGAGTATATACGGTGTATTCAAGGGAGGGCGTTGCATATAAATTTTAGTGCCTCTCAGGTTGCTTACATTTTTACCACAATGATTTAATAGAGTTTTTCACCTGATGTATCCACCGAAAACTTGAGACAATAGTAAAAGTGAATATTAAGTAAAGATATTATGTAGTCTGCGATTTAAAAATTAAATAGGAAATTTCTCATAAGAAACATTGGTGATAGACTCATGGGAAGTCTAAGGAATGTAACTATCTTTAGAATCAATTTGTTCTTTGAAGTAATACACTAACAGAAATAGCTTGCTTAAACTTTAACTTTCCATTTATTTACATGCACAAATACACCGCACACAAAATTCCAAGTTTCTAAATACGGCGAAAAGTATACATAATTACTGAAAATAAAAGAGATTAGCATGAGATAAAAAATAAATTAGTGAAATATTTGCAATTGAAAATTTTACTTGTTATAAGCACTATTTTTTTATCGGAGTTATAATAAATATTTGTCATATCATTTGTTTTACTAAATAATAGTTTAATAAAAAAGCATATAAAGCAAAATATTTTTTAAATGTTAATAATACAGTTATATAACTTTAATAGACATATTAGAACGATTTAAAAAAAATACGGTTATTATGTTGCTATAAGTACAGATACACTTTATCTGAGTGATTAACAAGATAAAGGCTCTAAAGAGAAAACTTAAGTAAAGATATCAAAGTGTTTACGTTTAAACAATTCTGCTTAACTTTAGAATAATACAGATTTATCTCCTTAAGCTAATTTGTTCTTAAAAGAGTTTTTCATTTATGATGCAATTTTAATCATTATAATTAAGATTATTTTATTGGTTGCATGTTTCGTGTAAATACAAGTAACATTATGCAGTATTTTATTTTAATGAAAATATCTTTGCATATTTTAATCCCTTTATTCTCCGACTGTACTTTAAAAATCCATAAAATACATTGATGTAAAATTCATTTCACACATCGATTGGTAGTAATACAGTTTATGACGAAATCTAGATGCTTTGTTTTCTAATTTACTAAAACATTAAGTTAACTAAAACATTATTAAAAAAAATAATTTGGGTTGAGTTCTCAGTATTGTAGAAAACACCAATACATACTGATTTCGTTTTTAATATTAATAGACAAAAGTTCTATAAAATTTATTTAATGTTTATATACATCTTGTAACATACTTTCAAATATTCAGAAATAGTGCGAGGAAATATCGTTGCCAATTGGGCTACTTTTATTTTTTTTTTATTCATATTGGTAGATTTCTACCACTTTTTTTTAAAGAACAATTTTGCCACATTTAAGGACAGATTAAAGAAATTTAAAAAATTGATTTAATTAAGCAATTTGAATGAAAAATATAGCCTATTTGACAACTAAGCTTTGGAACGTGAAATTCTGAGATTCAATTAGGCGAAAATTTCTGTTTTGAAAAACCGGTGGCAAAAGATTAAAATTTCTGTAAAAGACGCTCATCGCGAAGGGGTTAAATGTAGGTTTTCGACAACAAGTTACTACATGTGGCTTACCATTCGGCATTGTTGCTAATATGTCAGATTTATTAATATCACTATTTTCTAATAGTAATCTTTGCTTTATTTAAGAATGGAATGGCCTTCATTAAATAAGAGAAATATGCATTATTAAACGGAAATAGTAGCATTAAATATTACGATAAATTAGTAACACTGGTTTGCAACTTTTTTACTTTCCACCACGTTAGAGTGAACAGACAGTAATTGATTTTAATAACGAAAAGATGTCTTACTATTGCAACATTTTGTTTGTTAAATTCCCAATGATTCAGTACCCCATACTTAATTTAAAAAGTCAAAACAATAATACCGATATTGTTATCTTTTTAACACTTTACAACATAGTTGAAAATTGTTTATGAGTTCAGTTTGTCTATCTGTCTGTCCGTATGTCTGTGATCTAACTCCCGTAAATATACTCAGATTGACAGGAAATTTTTATACATTATTGAATTGTACAACAGAATGTTGAAAATGAACTGTGTAGCATTAATAGTTCATTTGCTGGGACACACAAAATAATTCCATTACATTATGGTCTATGAGAAAAAATCGTTTGCGGTGCATTTTATTGATGTTACGATATTTCAACCATAATGAAAATAATATGCATTACTGAGGTGAACTACAGCATGATTTCACTGGAGTATATATTTTGTAGCACTTATTGTTCAATTTCATGGACGTACAAAAAAATTCCTTCACATTATGATCTATGGGGAGAGATCGGTTGCGGTGCATTTTGAACATGTTATGATACTTGAAACATAATGAAAGTTAAATGGTTTAATACAACTTATTTTGTATAGATTATGGAGTGCGTAGGATTTATAGTTCATGTACAGACACACACTAGAGAATCGGTGAAAGGATTAACCATGATCGGTAATTGCTAGAAGTGCTCTTTTCGCTGCCATATGCAATTTTATGTAATTTTTAGTGTATTAAGCGGTGTTTGCAAAATATGTAGATTATATACAGGACTGCACAAAAGCCTTCGAATATGGGCAGCAATTGCTGAAAATAGATTTTTACTGAGTTATATACTTTTTTAATTGGTTATTTAGATATCACATTTCATTGTATGAAAAAATTAAATTTCCTAATAATATTCTGTTAGTGTTGGAAAGTGTTTCATAATCTATGCCGGATCCATGATTTTTCGTTCTTTTTTAAATCATCTAGTAATGATTGGGCCGCAGTATATTTCTCATATTAAAAAGGTAGCAGAAATGTGACAAAAACAATAATAATTTTCTGTTTTTATAATGCCCTGTAACAGCTTTTTAAAATGCATAGCTGTGATTATCAACTTTTCTTTCAAGTCAGAAAAAAAGTATTTTGAACAAGACAATTTACATAATCCCTTCGCGACGAGCATCATTTTGAGTAGACCCCGATTTTTCAAGATTTTGTCATCGGTATTCCAAAATAGAAATGTTACCTAATTCGACCGCAGAAATTCCGTTGTTAAATAACACAAAATTTTCTATTCAAATTTACTGCTAGAAATAATCTCAGATTCTTCATGGTGTTGTAAACTCTTTTGTAATTCAAAATAACTAACACCCACCTGAAATTCTGCGTAGTAAATGTAACTTTTTAACCGTTTATTTTCTGTCATTACGTAAGGCAAAATGTGCTATACAGGAATAGGATGATACTCTTTTTAAGTAAAAAGGGTAACAGCTGACACCAAAGCCATTAAATAATAAGCCCAGTCAGATAAATGGGAAACTTCTCGCAAGTTGAAAATAGCGCCATCTAGCGGTTGGGAGTGCTGCATTCGGCACCAAGAATATTTTAATAAAATTTTGCTTCTAAAATTAAAGCTTAAAATAAGGAGTTCATATTTTCTAAGAAAGTCGTTTGTAAATTCCGGTGTCAGTCAGTAATTTCACATTTTACGAACATAATTTGTCTCTGCCGGAAAGGGTTAATTGCATAGTGATGTAAATTTCCATCACTTTTTATTTAACTTTTAATAAATAAATCAACTTCTTTGCCACCACTATATTTATATAGAAATATTAATCCAGTAAATTTCCACATTTTTTTTTTTCATTATAGTTTTAGCTTTAATGTAAAAGATCCCAATAATTAGCAAGCTTTTAAAGGAAGTGCAAAAACAAAACATCGATAAAAATCGTATTAAATATCGATATAAATAAATCGTATCGTTTCTCTGCGACCCACTTCTGTTTTGTCCTCCTTCCGCAGAAGAGGTTTGGCGCTAGTGTGTCGCTAACAAATTTAACACTATCTGACTGGGCTTATTATTTAATGGCTTTGGCTGACACCGAAGATTCTGAATTCCTCCTAACTGTCGAGTACATACGACGTTCGTCGTGAAGGGGTCAAAGGATGAGATCCTGGTGGCAGATTTCTACTACACATGTTAATGAAATATACTAGGATTATTGCTTTAAAGTAGTGGTATGAAATGTATAAAAAATATAGGACTCTGCGAACCCAGCATATGACTCGATGGGACAAAAGTGAAGAAGTCCATTTTTGTTACTGCCAGATATTGAATAATTTGCATTTGGGTTTATTTAAAATATTCGAAAGGGCATTTTACGAATTTTTTTATGCCCATAAGACTTATTTTATATTTGGTGTGGTGTTAATTCATGTATGTTTAGTATGTTATAAAAGTTATCTGTGTTTGTTTTAAAATACATTATGGTTTTCGTATGCCCCAATGGATTTAGTTCACTTTCAGAAGCAATGAATTTGTAGAAAATATTGATTTCCTTTGGATAGAATATAATTATAATAACTGGAATATAATTAATTATAATTATGTCATGCTTCTATGCTGTAGTCATTTACAATGTTTAAATCATTACCGTAATTTCCGGTGTATAAGCCGCGGGTAAATCAAGTCTGTTTCAAACCAGAATTATTTTTATAGAAATAAATTCAAGTAAGTGCCAAGATGTAAGACGTTACATTTCATAAAGAACAATTTTCGGTCAGAAACTGATTTATTTGAGTCGTGGCTTATACGCCGGAAATTACGGTAAATACAATTTCTGATTCAAATGTATATCTTTGTGTATAAGTAAGTCCACTTCAAACTTCCAGAAAAATAAAATTTCCTTCTGTTTTAATACCTTTATTATCAATGCACTTTCTTCTCTTCATTTAATAACAGAATTCATAATAAATCTCTGCGATTAAATAATACGAACATTTCTATATGGAAGAACTACCGTAATTTCCGGCGTATAATCCGCAGCTCAAAGAGTCGTTTTTCGACCCAGAAATATTATTTTATAAAATGTAACTTGAAAGATCGCTGTAAATATTTAAGTACAATTATTGAATAAAATTTCTGGGTCGAAAAACGACTCTTTGAACTGCGGATTATACGCCGGAAATTACGGTAGTATTTAAATGAAATCTCAATTTTATTCCAGGGTTTCCAAATTTTCCGATTTTTGAATGCTGTTATTTTCTAAGAATTTTTTTATCCTCCTTTTTTTAGAAACCTACCGCGCAATGTATTGGACTCCCAATAGTCCCATTGACATTCTACAACATTTTCAATAGAGATATACTTCGCGGTAGGTTTCTAATAAATTGCAAGAAAAATATTAAAAATAACTTTCCTGTAAAAGTAATTCCTGTTATTCTCTCAATTTTGGGATCGACTTATACAAGATTATATACGGAATATTTGTTTAAATAGGGGCCTTCTGTTATTAACGGTGCAATTGGCAAGCCTGCTAATATCATCCTTTATCCAGGACTCCTAATTACTCGTGTAATTTTTTAATTTTTCTTTTTGTTTGGAAAAATCGTTGACATTTTTCCATGCTGATTTTGCAGAATCTTACCATGAAGGTTATTTCTACTGCAAATCTTGTAGAAACATTTGCAATACAATGTAGAAACATTTACCACGAAAATTTTTCTTAGGAACCATTTTGGTTCCCTCCTTAAGATATTTCCTCCAGATAACTTAACATTATATCATATAATTAATTCTCGGTTAGACTTTTGATAAATTTACCCTTAGTACTGTGCAAAGGATAATATTTCTACGATTTTCTTCGATTTCCTTTAAACCCATTTAAAAGCCGGTCATCTAGTGTTCAACTGACCCTCATAAGCATAAACGCCTTAAAGTGTATTAATGAGTGTAGCTTCACCTCTTCTTTGTGAGTTCTTAATTTGAAATCTTTAGCTAATACTTAGTGTTCGAGTGACTTCATGTTGATATTGCGTTGCGGTTCAAAATGAATAAGTGGTTAAAAATTGGAATTCGGAAGAGGACTGCATCGAACATTGGTAACTAGCATAAGAACATTACTAATGAACGAAAACAAACATAGAGACATATTTATGTGAGAAGGGTACGCATAAATGAAAAATCTAAGCAAAGGTTACGTGAGAGATAAAAGGTTGAAAACCGCTAATCAAGAGAAACAATAGTCCCATTGATAATCAAATCCAAATGGACACACCAATACATTACGTAGTGCGTGCAATCTGATAGTATTATCCCCATCAAAACGAATAAAAGATAATCCCAGACAATCAAAGTAAAAATATACAGATAATTGGGATTCTCTTATGTTTTTATTTTCCTATTAAAATTATCTGAAACTCATATTTGAAAAAAGAAAATTATACTAATACCGGAAAAACGTTACAGTTACTTTAATACAGTTAAGCAAATAAAATTGGTGAAGTGTATGCTCAAAACAGTGTAAATGCGGTCTCGAAGCAAAGCTGTTGTAAAGTCAGTTTTGAAAAACTAAAACTATCGTAAATGAAACTGTATACATAAATGGTAGTGGGGTTAATCTTATAAACGAAAGTTTTAAGTTTCAGTTCTTGTGATAAGAAATGATTTGAATCGAATGATATGAAAAATATCGATGGCATTCATTATTATGATTCATTCTCATCCCACATTTAAGGTAGGGGATATGGGGGATGAATGGGACAAGGGATGGATGGGACGCTCTCAATATTTCAGGCAATAATCATTTTTTTAGTTGCTTCCTATCCTCATATATTTCACTACCATAGCGTGCTTCAGAACCAAAAGCAAGAACACATGGCTGTTTTCAGTTTTCTTCAAATTCGCATTTCCTGAAAACTCTGCTTAAAAGTAATTTTTTTTACATTTGAAGTTACTTAAATATCTTATGCAATATAAACAATTAAGATATGTTGTAGTTTTTTATTTAAAGGCTCAATATTGGTAATTAAAATGAATGCATATTAACCGTTGTGACAAAGTAATTTCTGAGACAAAAAGGCTGACAATTTAATATATACATCATGGGGATGATTGGTACATTTCAAAAGGGGGATGAATGGGACTGCTTCATTCGTGTAATCCGCAGCTCAAAGAGTCGTTTTTCGACCCAGAAATATTATTTTATAAAATGTAACTTAAAAGATCGCTGTAAATATTTAACTACAATTATTGAATAAATTTTCTGGGTCGAAAAACGATTCTTTGAGCGGCGGATTATACGCCGGAAATTACGGTATTATGTGAACTTTTAAAAAAGCGAATAGTCTCTAGAAATTGTTCCAGTGTTCAGCACAACAGCTTTAGTTATTATTTTTGATTCATTTGTCAAAGTTTTGATTAGAATTTGTCATTTAATAAGTATGTTTACAATGACAATAACAATGCTTCTATAATTATAAAACAATTAGTATTATCATTAAAATAAAAATACATATGTTAATACATATGTTCTTATAAATACCTTTTAAGGAGGGGGGGGGGGATCACGTTGAACAGCCTGAAAATGACAATAATTAAACCAGTGCGAAAAACTTTGTAGTTTGAAAACCAATGAATGAAATACAACATTTTTTTTCGATAATTTCACACATTTTTGTAGTTAAACAAAAACACTCAAATTATTTACATTTCGCAATATTAATTAATTAAATTATAACGACAAAAATGGCTTTTTAAAAATATAAATACTAAAATAGGCATTTTGCGCGCAAGATTAAAAAAATTCTACTGCTGACACATACTTAATATTCCATTTATATTTACTTACACTACTATATTTTACACTGAACCTAAATTTAAAGTATATTTAAATTAATTAGCATAATTAAAACTTTTATAGTAATATTCACTAAATTTACGAAAATTTTTAATTTAATTTTTCAATACAAAATTGTCTATGGCAAAAATCAGACTAAATTTACGTTCATCATAAAAGTATACATGAAAATCAATTATACACAAATTTTGAAGGTTCTATGATACCGTAATTTCCGGCGTATAATCCGCAGCTCAAAGAGTCGTTTTTCGACCCAGAAATTTTATTCAATAATTGTAGTTAAATATTTACAGCGATCTTTTAAGTTACATTTTATAAAATAATATTTCTGGGTCGAAAAACGACTCTTTGAGCTGCGATTATACGCCGGAAATTACGGTAATTAGTTTTTTAATGAGAATGCGCGCAATGCCAAAAAACACTCTTTTGCGAAAAGGGCTTCAAAGGTAACTTTATACCATGACAGACAATGGCTTTTTACAAGATATTTTTAGCTATAACTTCTGTTCTAATTGGAATTTTTGTAAAATTCTTTTTGCAGTGTATTTGTAACATTTCAAGGCATCCATGCTAATTTTTTGAAAAATCGATTTTTTAAAATCTTCAACGTGATCTCCCCCCTTAATAAAGAGTTTTTGCAAGGGTTCGCAACCGGCAACACACACTATCGAAGACAACCTCAAGATCAATAATGATACAATAAACAAATTAGGCAAAATTTTGAAAAATGAACTTGTTACCAATCACTTGATTAATATCATCTCGCGGTTTTGATTATCAAGTTCACATTTAAATTTTTTGCGAAAATAGTTTATTGTATCATTATTAATCTTGATACTATCGCAGATTGTGTGTACGAAATTAGTAGATCTGTTTATTAAAATATATTTATAAATCTTGAAGTGTACTGTTATTACCTTTAGCATATATGTAGTATGCCCACTAAAGTCCCTTGCCACCCTTTTAACTTCGGAACGGCTGCTGCTATATTAATAAAAGTAGTGTCTAGGTATAGTAAATTAGCCATGCGCTACTCAATGAAACCGCCTACGGCGCCACCTGGTGGAATGCTGCGTAACTAGCATTCCTATCTCGAAAACGGAAAGAGATAGCGAAAGAAAGTGATTTACAAAGTTGGAGAGCATCATCGATTTAGTACGAAAAGATTCCTTGTGGACATTAATGCGAAGAATAGAACGGTTAAAACGCGCATTTTTTTTTTCGTGATTTCCTACGCTGTGACGTGATAAACGATCTTAGAAAGAAAAATACAACTAGTTATTATAATATACATTTATTTTAGATGTTCTAACTTCTCACCGTCAGCTGCAATGCATATTTGGATCCTTGTTTGAATTTCACGTTGCACACGTTGGAGCATAGAGGGTGACACGTTAGCACAAGCGTCCTAAATGCGTCATTTAAGGTCCTGCAATGTCTGTGCAGGAGTCGCATACACCTTCTGTTTCATAACTGGTTTTTTATTTCTTTCTGAGATCGTTTTGTCACGTGACAGTATAGGAAATCACGAAAAAACAAATGAGCGTTTTAACCGTTCTATTCTTCGCATTAATATCTACAAGGTGTTTTTTGTACTAAATCGATGATGCTCTACAACTTTGTAAATCACTTGTTTTCCCTATCTCTTTCCGTTTTCGAGATAGAAATGCTAACTTTGCAGTTTTCCACCAGGTGGCGCCGTAGGCGGTTTCATTCAGTAGCACATGGCTACTTTACTATACCTAGACATCACTTTTATGAATATAGCAGCAGCCGTTCCGGGTGGCAAGGAACTTTAGTGGGCATACTGTATATATATATATATATATATCTCTGAAATGCTTCAACAAACTTAGAGGGATGATAGTACTCATGAAGACGAACAAAAAATGCAATGGAACATGGGGTCGCAAATGACGTTTAACCCTTTCAGAGGCAGTAATATGTTTATGAAACCACTTAATTTTAATTCCAAAACGTCACAGTGGCACCAGAATTTTGCTAAAATCTTTTCCATTTAATATGTATGTGAAATATAGCCCTTTTTCTTATTTAAAAACAAATTTTTTTGTAAATTCCGGTGCCAGTCTGAAAATTAGGACTTTATTTTTTTGGACTTTATTTTTTTTTGGACTTTATTTTTTTGGACTTTATTTTTTGGACATTTTTGGACTTTATTTTTTTTTTACTTTTTTTTGTGGGACTATATTTCACATGCATATTAATACAACATTTTAGTACTAAAAGTACTTTGCCCCTGAAAGACTTAAAGGATGAAAATCGAACAATTGTTGTAAAATATTTGTTTTCTCTGGACATCACGAGCTGTGTTGTACCTGTTCTGCGCAATAAATAATTTTCTGGACTATATATCTTTCTTGTCTCAGTTTGTCCATTTCCAGACGCATTTTCTCGATTATCATCCTTTAAGCCTCTCAGGGGCAAAGTACTTTTAGTACTAAAATGTTGAAATACATGAATGGAACCGGAATTCACAAAAAAAAAAAATTGTAAATAAGAAAAAGGCTATATTTCACATGCATATTAAATGGAAAAGATTTTAGCAAAATTCTGGTGCCACTGTGGCGTTTTGGAATTAAAATTAAGTGGTTTCCTAAACATACCACTGCCCCTGAAAGGGTTAAACGTCATTTGCGACCCCATGTGCCATTGCATGTTTTGTTCGTCTTCATGAGTGCTATCATCCCTCTAAGTTTGTTGAAGCATTTCAGATACACCCTGTATATATATATATTATTTTAGAAATGCTTCTTCCAAGACAAGTTTTATAAAAAGGGGAAATTACAAAAGTAAAAGAAATATGCAAAGTTAAGTGTTAAGCTTATTAGCTTCTATCTAGGAAACAATTTACGACAGACTTTCAGAAGAGTGAGGAGCCTCTATTGTTTTAAAATCTAGATTTTACAAAAGCATATCAACGCAAATGTGTTAAGATAATTTCTCTCTATATACATTGAATATAAATATATGCCATAATTGAATAAAGTATTCGGTAATTTTTTTTATGCGAACATGTAACTTATTTTTAGATTTTAAAAGTATATTATATACAATTGCAAAATGAAACATTTCAATGATCAGAAAATTTTGCTATTCAGGAATAGCGCTACTAAAAAATAATTCCCTCTACGAATTCTATACTAGTTAGTGTTTAATATTATTTTAATTAAAAATAATTAAACGCGTTCATACAATGTAACATCAAAGATTTTTATAAACGCGATCTAAAATATAAATTATGTATTCCTAAAATGGGGTGTTCAACATATTAAGTTCGAGAACTCCATTTAGCAGTGAAATAATCCAAATTTAATTGCACTTTTGAGATTTCAAATGGCAAGCCATAACTTTTATGAGACATTAAATCTGGCATCTTCTCATTATACGAGCATATTACTTAAACTGCTTTTCCGGTAATCTTTCACCGTCATATTCCTCATGCATCACTGGTAATCCAAATGTTTATATATATGTTTAAAATTAAATATTTTAGATTTTATAGAATACTTTTATATGAAACATTGTAGCAACATATTATTTAGTTTTTTCAAAATTAAATAATCTTTTTTTCTGCATTAAATTTCGAATGGTGGTACTTTTATAAATTTACTTTTTTAAAAATATATGCACATATTGTTATATTGTATTTAAACGATACATGGATTATTCTCTCAGACACGCACATTTTAATTTTCTGAAAAAAGTAATATAAGGACAACAATTTTTTTATATTGCTTTGGTTTTATCTAACATCATGCCAGTATTTTCCCAGATCGTAGAAAATATTTTAATAAAACTTCAGTTTTACATTACGCATGATATCGTAACCATGATGTTCACAAAAACTTTGTCCCTCGGCCTGATTTTTTCCGAAAATTATTTGTAATACACAAAATATCAGACTAAATTGGCTGAAATTAAAAAAAAAAAAAAAAAAAAAAACTTTTACATAGATAACGAATCTAACTTATTGAATATAACTAGCTTCTCATTCACACTAAATATTTTTAAAATTTTTACTGGCATCTGTTGCACTATTTAGAAGCTATTAATTATCTGCCCACGCATATGACTCAATTTTATGTGACAGTAGTTATTTATCAATTAAGACTAAAATTAAGCAATATTACTCCAGGGGGCGCCCAGTGGTGCCACTTTCTATAAAGAGAGATTTTTGATGTATTTAATCGCAGATCGTTGAATATCACAAATTGAACGATTAATCGTGGTGAATGCTAACTCTGTGAGATTTAAATTATAAATAGAAATTTTCTAACCTTACATAGTGATGCCAGACTCCTTGGAATGGAAATTCCAAGGGGTGGAAGCATCTTGTTACCCTTTCAAAATGAACCTTTAAATATCCTTTGAAAACGAGCCCTCTTTTCAGAGCACATAATTAAAAATTAAACATGTATCTTAAAAAAATGCTTTTAATAAATATTATAGACCCATTGTGCCGTATAAACTAAAGCTGTTACGGACCACGGACATGTCATTTTCAGGCTTTTTAGACAGATTTTTTCTTTTCTTATTTTTTGAATTATAATATATTTTTATTGCAATTATATTTTTAATAAATATTCTGTGACTTCGTTATGTATGCTGCGAGGAAAATGATTTGTAGTTTATCAGACGATCGTGATTACATTTGATATTTTTAAATATATCTTTACGAGTATAATTACCGTAATTTCCGGCGTATAAGCCGCAACTCAAAGAGTCGTTTTTCGACCCAGAAATATTATTTTATAAAATGTAACTTAAAAGATCGCTGTAATTATTTAACTACAATTATTAAATAAAATTTCTGGGTCGAAAAACGACTCTTTGAGCTGCGGCTTATACGCCGGAAATTGCGGTACCTGATAGAAATACTTTAACATTAGAGCGGCAATGAGAGTTTTATTGTACCCGTACCAAATGAATGTGTTTTGTTTCGGACCAGAAATTTCTTTACAAAATAAATTAAATATGTACAACAGAGGGGGAAAAAACAAAAAGGTTTTTCTTTTAAAAAAAGTTAAATAGTTTTAAATAAAATTTATGGTGTATAGTTTTATAAAACTTGAGTAAAATTTCTCGCCATTCTAGTGTTAAAAATGTGATTTTAATGATATTATAAACATGTTATATTGATTGTTGAAATACTTTTAAATGCTTGTATCTAGCGTTATGATTTACTTTGCAACGCAATCTGAAAATTCAACTTTGTATTTTAATTTCAAATCATGGAGGTCGCATTTAAAATGTTAAGTGCAGGAAACCCTTTTTGTGTGCTAACTTTTATTGACTTTAGTGGAATTATCTGAATTTAATAGTTTCTCTTATGAAAGAAAATACTTATAACTTTCTCCAAGAGACAACAAATATGGTAACATTTAATTATCCACACATATTACTCGCTTACCGTATATATTCGTGTATAAGTTGACTCCAAAATTCAAGGAGAATATTGCGTAGGAGATAGTACGTCTGTTTTACTACAGTATTTTCGATATGTTTTCATCGCCATATTTAATCAGATTTCATAATAAATCTTTGCAGTTGTTGGAACATCTGTCTGTGGAAGAACTGGTACTCAAACTAATTCCCGTGTTATCACTCTCAGATTTTGGGGTCGACTTATACTTGAGTATATACGGTACTGTTTTAAGCAATCATTCATCGCCATGTTCGTGTAGCACAGCAAGGTTGTCAATTTGACCTTTTTTATTATTATTTTTACTTCATTTAATGACAGACATTTCGTGATTACATGAAGTAAAAATTCTTCTTTCAGAATTTTCGGTACAATTTGAAATTTCTGAATAAAAAACCCGCCAATCTGGCTATTTTTTAATATTGGCACTACGTGTCTAAACGTGTTGAAAAAAATTAGAAGATGATTTCTGTGGTTTCTTTGAAGTAACTGTGTTTGGGAAAAATTTCACGCTGTACTAGAATTGTTAATTGTAACTTGCATGTTATCTTATACTCCAAAATTTAAAAATCAGAAGACTTTTTTTGATATACCTTTTTCTTGTCTTTCATTTAAATTAAAAAGTTGTATTTTTTTCCAAATTACTTTTATGTAAAACTCTATGTAAATGTATTTTATAATGATAGAAACGTAAATCGCAGCTTTATTTATCTAACACTTTACATTGGGCATCATAAAATGTCATCAATATATCTTTTTGATAAAATACATTGTTTTAACTCATTCGCTGCCAACCACGAATATACTCGTGGTTGTCAACATTTAAAATAAAAGTGTATGATTAAAAAAAAAAAAAAACTTGCATAGCCACCACTATTTAATACGTTAAAAAATACTTTATTTAATGACAAAAACTGTATTATTAAAGTTATCAAATATTACTTTTCAGAATTTTTGGTGGTAAGCGAATTTCAGTAAAGATATCGAAGACTCCGCCCACATAGTTTTGGCAGCGAATGGGTTAATATACGAAATAAACCTCCATTTATGTCTTAAATAAATCGCGTCAGTGGCGTAGCGTCAGGGGGGGCACGATCATTTTTCTACCAGTATAATTATATACTACATTTAGCCTTATTTAATCTTTGAACGGTATGAATTAAATAAGACCAAATATAGTATATAAAAATACTGGTAGTAAAGTTAACCGTGCCCCCCCTTGACGCTACGCCTCTGAATCGCGTTATATTTTATTAGCTGAAATATTTTCCAAATGTCTGTTATTATACAGAATCATATAACTGATAACCGGAAAAAATGAACTTCTCCTAGAAGACTTTTTGTTTTCATTTCTCTCACCTGAATTTTGTGAAAGATGCTTGATTTCTTTTTTTCTTTTCTAGACTATTTAACAAATTGTTAACGGGAGATGTCCAGAATTGCCAAGCTCCCAGTAATCTTCCGTAATATGTGGATTAATTTGACCCAGATTAACAACGTTTCGAAATAAAAAATTTGTTTGATGAACCTTTATGTATTTCATTATAAGTTTCTACTTGGAATTCAATTGTTTTCATTTCTTAAAATAAATTCTGGTGCAAAACGTAGTAAACTTGGGTCAAATTAACATCTATATTACGGACGATTAGTAGGAACTTGGCACATGTAAAGCTCTTTCAGACATGCGTATTTGCGTATTTCCGCCAACGGGCGGTACATTTGTATTTTATGTGTTATATTATTTATCAATAAAACATGTATAATATTAGTATTTTTACAGTTAGAGAATTATGCATTTAAATACTTCAATTAGAAACAGTGACATTATTATATATATTCATTTATAATATAAACACAAGCAGACAAAATCTAGCCGTCACAAATGTGTTAAAGATTCTTATACAAAAGTATGCGTAAGTTCATTGCTCTGTAATTCACAAACGATTCTTTTACAATTTATTTGAAAACTGTATCGCAATTTACTCATATATTATAGCATTTAAATTGCATTTCAAGCATGTTTTTTTTTTTTTTTTATCTGTCTCTATCGCTTGCAGAATATTACAAAATATTAATCAGTTTGCACTTTAACCCGTCAGCATTCGCGCCCCTTTCCATTACGTTACTACAACTCTACGTGAAAAGTTGGCTTTTTTCTCAAATTTTAGGACTTTTGTGCTACCACCAGAAGTAAAATTTTATTTATTTTGATTTTGCATCTTACTTAGCTACCCTAGACACAAGTCTTTTTCGGTATAGCGAATCAAAACAGAAAAAAAGACCCGACCCACAATCCGGCCAACATTCACTGAGTGAATACAACTTGATTGCTGTTAACTTAAGGATTTTTTAAATGCTTTTCGCTACCTCAAATGAAGTAATTTTGCTTCTTTTTTGATTGTAATGTATTTTTATATCTTTCTTTTAAAGATTTTTCACTATAGCAGTTTTTTTCTTTTATAGCTTTAAAAAAAGAAAGAAAACTATAGCTGTCCAATAAATTTATTTGAGCTGCTCTGTCGCTAAAATTAAAGTGTAATTAATTTTTTTTTCATTTTATTTTACTAAGCAACCCTAAAGCCAAGTTTTCCGCGGTATAGCGAAAAAAAAAAGTTTTTTTCGGCCCACCCTAGTAGATAACACTACTAGTATACACGTAGTTGGCAGCGAACGTGTTAAGTAATAGTTGTGAGCTGGGGTGGACTTTATCCCAGCGCGTGTGCTGACGGGTTAAACAACATAAATACCGTAATTTCCGGCGTATAATCCGCAGCTCAAAGAGTCGTTTTTCGACCCAGAAATATTATTTTATAAAATGTAACTTAAAAGATCGCTGTAAGTATTTAACTACAATTATTGAATAAAATTTCTGGGTCGAAAAACGACTCTTTGAGCTGCGGATTATACGCCGGAAATTACGGTAGTTCAGCATTTGTTTCCAGCTAATATTCAGTAACGAAATTAAAACTTCATTAATCAATATATAAAATGGTATAAGAAAAACACAAATTTAACAGACATGTAATCGAACTATGCGTTTAAAACCGCTAAAATTATCAGAATAAAAAAAAACACTGCTGTAGCTAACGTAATTGTTAGCGATTTCTTCGGCTATTAATTTCTGGCACGAGGGCAATACCAAATTGCCACTTTTAATAAATTTCATAATTTTAGTTTAATATATAATAGACATATTTCATATAAAAATGCTCTTTGGTGTTGTTAGGAGGAAATCTATAAAAAAGTATTTAATGTAAAAAAGTTATTAAGAGTTTTCAATAAAAAATCAATGGTTTTCACATATATTCTCTATCCCGGC
Organism: Maratus michaelseni; assembly: GCA_963931845.1. Lineage (NCBI taxonomy): Eukaryota > Metazoa > Arthropoda > Arachnida > Araneae > Salticidae > Maratus > Maratus michaelseni. The sequence continues at coordinate 221,691,709 of OZ007595.1, forward strand.
AATCCCGGGTTGGATGATCAAGAATGTATAATTTATTTTTATTATTTTATTAGTGGAAATCGTAATCACCATATTGGATTGCGGAATTTGCGATACGAGAAGTTCAGCTCTCAAAAACAAAAGCTGGTAGACGGGTGGTGCTGGGATCAAACCCAAGGTTTTCTGTAAATTACTTCTAACCTTGCATAAATACGGGTTAGGATGACTTAGAAAGATCGTCATAGAGCGCAATCCTCCCTCGACATCTCGCGTAGATAATCAGACGTAACAACACACCACCACCATCTTTACCACCGTCCACGTAGTTAATACAACTGGTTTACAATGTTACAATCAAAGAAATAAATGGATTTATTTTTAGGTCACACTATGTGTTGCATTCTCACGTTAATAATCCTTTATTATGTACAATAAGCCAAACAAATAAGATATATACACCCCTCCCCCCATATATTTTAAGTATAAGTTGTGTCTGAAAAAAAACGAAAATAAAAATTCGATTGTAAATTGTTTTTTTTTTCAATTTATATGAAAAACGTAAGCTCACTGTGTAGCCTTAATGCTGAAATTGTACCGAAGTCTGAAATGACGAACACATAATATGACATCATATTTGGCTGCTACAGTAAATTTCATTTTAGGATATCGAACGAGAAGTTATTCGGTTAAGTAATTTAGGAATTAAGACGGTTTATTATTTGGAACTACTAATGTTAAATCCGTTTCTAATAGTTTGAAAACAGATTATATTGCGGTTATCATTTTAAGCATAACTCAAAAGCAATTCAAGGAAATAGTTTAAATTTTAGATTGGTATATTTCAAGCATCTAAAAATCGATATCTGTTAAAAATTCCATAGGTTACAATTCAGATGGATTAAGCATATTAATTTAAAAAATATATTTTTGTTAATTAATTTTTGAAACAAATATGTGATACCTACACATTTTTACACAGAAATAGAATTCTAGAAATTTTATATAAGCAAATCTAAAATTACAGCTAATTCCGCAATCTAGTTTTTGATTTAAGCTTTAAAAACTACCCGCATTGCCACTTATTTTGCAACGATGACAGATGAATTTAATATTAGACATTCCAAACATTAAACCTTCCGACTTCCTAAACTACTTGACCGAATTGCTTCCCATTATATTTTTTTAAAATAAAGTTTATCGAAAAAGCCAAATCTGATGTTAAAATTAGATGTTCGAATTGAAAATTTCCGAATTTCGTACAATTTCTGTATAAAGACAACTGTAAGTTATTATTTTTTTGACGTAAATTGAAAATATACATAATTTTCAGTCGAATGGCTATTTTCGTTTTTTTTGTGACAATTTGGTGATTAATTGGGGGGAGGGGGGGTCTCTTTTTTTGCCGATTGTATGTATACAATTATTTATTAAATTTGTATTACGATAGAAATTTGCATTAATCCTTCTTTGCATAAGTTTTTCTTTTACAATTGTGTTTTTTTATACATATACTAGCTGACCCGCCCGGCGTTGTCCGAGCCCTTGTAATAAACTTAAATCTCTTAAAAAACGGAACTCTGGCCACGGTCTACGATGGCTTCGGAACCGTATACCCGGCATGCTCGTACGCTCTAGAAAATCTTTTATTTCCCCCTACCACCGCCAGGGGAGCATTCTGTTCTAAACAAACTTCTTTCCGAACGAACTTCTGAGACAGGTTCCCGCTGCCTACGGTACTGTATAATAGGCGCACTACGAAATTGAGCTGGTTTCGAGAAGATTGGGACATTATTAGCCCAGTTATTGCAATAAGGCACAGTTAGAGAAAATAACCTTGAGTGAGGTGCCGAGGGGAGGGGATGTTTGAGTGTCCTTCAGAAAAAGACTAATTAGGAGGCCCACTATGCATGCATAAAATTTCGTTCGTTTTGTTAAGCTAGGAACTTAATTACAAAGTTGGCTTAAACTCTTATTTGTAAATACTGGTAACCGCTACTCATAAATTTAATTTAATGTTATAAAGGGTGACTATTAAGTTAAATATAATGTCTGGAATCACTTGCGTTGAAATCGGAAAGATAGTTGCTGATATATAGAAACGGGGCATAGTTAGAGAAAAACCATGAAGGAGGGATCGGGGGGGGGGGGGAGGGTTGTTCAAGTACCCTTCAGCAAATGACTAATTAAGAGGAGCACTATGCATCTTTCGAAATTCGTTCATTTGCTTAAGCTAGGAACTTAATTACAAATTTGGCTTACCCAAGTATTCGGAAATAGTGGTAACCGCTACTTATAAATTTAGTTTAATGTTATAAAGAGTAACTATTAAGTTAATTATAATGTTTGGAATCACTTGCGTTTAAATCGGAAAGATAGTTGCTGAGATATGGAAACGGAGCATAGTTAGAGAAAAAACCTTGAAGGAGGTCCGGGGGGGGGGATGTTCAAGTGCCCTTCAGCAAATGACTATTTAGGAGGACCACTATGCATCTTTCAAAATTCGTTCGTTTCCTTAAGCTTTGAATTTAATTACAAATTTGGCTTAAACTGTTATTCGTAAATAGTGGTAACCGCTACTCATAAATTTAGTTTAATGTTATAAAGGGTGACTATTAAAATAATTATAATGTTTGAAATCACTTCCGTTGAAATCGGAAAGATAGTTGCTGAGATATGGAAACGGAGCAAAGTTAGAGAAAAAACTTTGAAGGACGGGCCGGGAGGTGGGCGGGGGTTGTTCAAGTGGCCTTCAGCAAATAACTGTTTAGGAGGATCACAATACATCTTTAATGATTGATTCATTTGGTTAAGTTAGGAACTTAATTTGAAATTTGGCTTACACTATTATTCGGAAATTCTGATAACTGCTTTCTAGAAATACACCTTGAAGCTTAAATGTAATTAGACCCTTGCCCCTCTTCATTCCCGCAAATATAAAAAAAGAATATGTTAAATAAAGTTTTCTGTATTAACAATCTCCATCATAATAATAAATGTCATGAAAAAAAACTTAAACCCGACTAATTGTCATGAAGAAAAATGGGCCTGGAAAATATTTCAATCAATGGGACGTATGTGTAATTTGTCATGTACAGGTGGCGCAACAATCGCATGGCTCCTCTAGGCTGATAACTTCAATCCATATTGACACTATTTAGTTAGAAATGCTTATTTATGCATCGCTACTCCGGTTTATTTAATTACTTCTGTGAAGAATCGATGCAACCAACCAGTGAACCAACCAACCCAAGAGAATAAAAGCGTATTTTTAATGATAGTTCTTTGTGCATTTTAATTACTATTTCAGAAAGTAATTAAAATATTAAAATTCTGACGCTCAGTTACACCAGGAGAGGGTTTGGACTACCTAAATCTAAATTTACAGACTTCTAGGTGCGCTAAATTTCCTAGCCATCGCCAACAGACAGATACACACACAGAGCGAAACTTTCTTTTATTAGTATAGATTAAATGTTAGACACCAGAAATTTTAAGATAGATTTTTAACTTTGTACAGCAACATAGTTCATGGGAAATTTATTGCATTAATATTTCTATATAAATATAGTGGCGGCGAAGAAGTTGATTTATTTATTAAAAGTTAAATAAACAGTGATGGAAATTTACATCATTATGCAATTAAGGGTTACGTTTTTTCCTGTGATGTTTCAAACAATTTTTACTTAGAAATATGAAGTTTTATTTTTTTTATGTTTTCCTCTCTTGCCTACCGTTTTTGGGGCGGGAAAAGTTCTACACCAGGACAGGCGATGCACAGATTACGATGATCTATTTAGACAAGTCAATTTCAGTAAAGACAATCTAACAACATAAATTAGTCGAGTTGTTCAATTTCTTTAAACCTAAAAAATCACTAAATAAATTTTAAATAATCAGTTAAATACATCAGTGATCTTGCGGTAGTCGTCTTCGTTTCTTACAGTGTGAAAATATTTATATAACCGGCATTTTTTGGCTTAAAAAATACTATAACATTTACTTGTTTAACCCCTTCAGGGGCAGAGTACTCTTGTGGCTAAAATGATTGAAATGATTGTTGAAACCAAGATTCGCGGACAAATTTATTTTAAAATAAGTAAAACCTTTTCTTCATGTACCTCTATAAATTAAAATTTTTATTCTAAAATTCTGGTGTCATTGTAGTATTTTGGGATTAAAATTAAGTGGTATATATTATATACCGGCGCCCTTCAAGGGGTTAAGAACTGAATAGAAATAAAAAATATATAAAAATTTTGGTTAAGAATACATTTTATCTCTTTAGCACGTATATGAATTGAGACTATTATTGGGTTGTTTGGAAAGATTTTTCCGTTTGATAAAGTTGGTTCGTACCGGAAAATCCTATAATTTAATTATTAGACATTAATTCCGATAAATATTGTCTAATAATTGACGGGTAGAATTTTCCGGTACAAATTGGTTTTCCCAAACGGAAGGAACTTTCCGAACAACCCAATACATTAATACGATTTGAAATCAAAAGATATGTAAAGAAATACAACGAAAAAAATATTTTTGATAGATGTCAGAGGACTATAAAAGTTTTGTCTTTATGTTTTTATAAAAACATCTTTTTTATTTATTTATTTATTTATTTTTACCAGAATTGTGAAGGAAGACATTTGTTTAATCATTAATATTATCTGTCAAGTTAAAGAAAACACAAAAATTCTACTTTAACTCTGGAAGAAAAAAAAAACATGTGTACCGTTAAAAGTCACATGTCGATTTTTGATAGACATTTTTTTATGTCTGCAATCATAAAGAGTCAAATGATTGATTGTTAGGAGAAATAAACAGTCAGTCATACCACATCATTTGCGCTGCTTCTGGTAAATATCTGTATTTTTGAAGAATGTCTCGAAAAGATTTTTTGTACAAATAAACTTTTAAAAACAATATTAAAGAACTTTCAATCAAATTGATATATATTCTATATGCTGAATTCTATATGCTATTCGATATGCTGAATTTTATATGCTGAATTCTATATGCTGAATTTTTAACATCAAAGAATTTATGCACATATGTATGATAAACCCTAATTTATGTAAAATAATAATAATCCTTAATTTAATTTTTTTACCAAGCTGAAGATTTCATTAATTATTTGTTTGCAGGATTTTCTAAATATTTTCTAACTATTTTCTAAATAAAAAATATCAGTTTTGTTTACATTTTGAAGTTCAAATACATATCTACATTTTATGCGGAAAAAATACATCTACTTAGGACGCTTTTATAGCATTCAGCAAGTCAATTTTGGCAAAAACAATCTGCCTATTTCTGACGAGGATTAGTCAGGCAAGTGTTTAATTAGTTTCATCAGAAAGTTACTTACGAAATCTAAAATAAGAGTGAAAACCTAAAAAAAAATATCATCAATCTTATGACGACTAATATAATTTCTTATTTCATGAGAAAAATTATAATATATATATATATGTATATACCATAATTTCCAGCGTATAACCCGGCGTAATTCACATTTTATTTAAAATAAATTCTGGTAGGAAATAAAATTGTGTGAAGTGCGGCCGGCATATATGCGCGAAATTACGGTATATGTCCATGTGTTTTCGAACTGTGAACATTACTTTAACCTTTTCGCGACGAGTAACACGTATACGTCGCGTATAAGCTGGTCAGAAGACTTTATTTCCTACAAGTAATTTTGAATAACATTTTCCGCTTTATTTTATCAAAAATATGTTCTGTGAAATTTGGCGGAGATTTCTACTTGGAAGCAATGTATACTGAACAGTATTTCTGTGTTTCAGGAGAGTATTCTGTTGTGCTGCCCCATGAAAATTTTGCATTTGTTTCGCGTAAAAGGTAGATGTTGATTTTCACTTGAGAAAAAAATATAACTGACATTTTATTCGCAGAAAATGTCTTAAAAATCCTCCAGGCAACTTGTTATTGTAATCTGTACCTTTAAAAAAATAAATAAATACGAAAAAAAGACTACGATAAAACATTAGTTGTAAGAAAAATAACATAAAAGTTGGCTGGCAGCTATGTCTATGTATTGCATTCTCAAATTCTGGAAGTTTTTAACCGTGTGTAGGTGTGTCCGTACTTATTTAACCCGGGAGCAGTCGCATGGGGTATGACATACCCCAGGGTGCGTACGGTTTTTACAATTGTCACCACTAATTTTCGAAAAGTAATCTACAATTTACATTATCATAGAATTTGTAACAATTGCCTTAGACTGCATAAGGTGACAATTATTAATTGTAATTATTGGTGACAATGTAAAAAACATTCATTATCTGCGTATGCGCGAATTCTCCCGGGTTCACTTTTATTTTAAAATTAAAGCTTTCAAAAGCAATTTGTTTATAAGAGTTTTTTAAATATTGTTTTGTGCGTGAAATGATAGATATATTTTTCTTTCAATTATAACTAGCTTTTACGCGAACAAAATGCAATTTTTTCAGGACGGAAGCACAATAGAATACTGGTCTGGAACACAGAAATAAAGTTAAGAATAAGTCGCATACGTTCAGCAACGTCAACTTTTATTCATTCTACAAAAACATTCTTCTTGTGTCTGGCAAAGACTTGTTAGGAAAGTGCTTCTATTACAAGTCTTCCAGTGACGACTATGTTTCTATTTTTTGACCCCAGCACTATTTCCAAACTATTATCATTACGTTAGATTTTTGTTGATATTCGAGGAAGGTTATTATAGTGTGAAAATAGTGATAGAGTAAATATTATATAAACATACTCGCCACTGGCACTCTGGCTACTTATTTTGTCAAAAATGTACTAATTATCAGCTATTTACTAATTATCAATAACTCATTAATTTCTTCATTAATTTACTAATTATCAATCATAAATCAACCATTTAAAACATAGAAATAAACTCAGTAATTAATTTACGTTTAGCTTTATTTTCTTTTTTTTTATCTGTAATGATTTATGCAAACTATACCTCCAGAATATCAACTTCCATAGATTGTAACGAAACCTTTTAATGTGAGAAAATTTACAGAACACTAGCATAACAGTTTTTGTCAAGATGAACTATGCTCAAAAGAAAGTATAACTCCATGTAATAAAGTAAAACGCCATTTGCAGGCTGTCTTTTTAGCGACTGAATGTGAATTTTTTTTTTCGACTGTAAATTTAATTATTGCTTCATTTTCCTGATATTCTACATTAAATTAATACAAAAAAAATTGGAATCTTATTTTAGTAGCTGATAATTGCAGATCGATACGCGCACACTCAGAGTGAATACTTTTTTCTATTTGTGGGACATAGTGTAAAAGACTTAACGTAATCTTTAGTTTGCTAAGCATATAAACTTTTTAAAAAAATTACTGGTTGAAATATATTTCCGATCCGAATGTATTAAAGTGTTCTGAAATATATCAATACAGCAGGTTTCATACGACCTTACCATAATCTTTAATAGAAATTTTTGACTTATTTAAATGCAGAAAAGTATTACAAATTCTGTAATTAAACGAGGCGTCTGCAGTTTCTGCTATTTAACCCTTTAACGGACATTAGTTTCCCTACGAAACCACAAAATTTTAATTACGAAATTCAACAATGACAGCAGAATTTTAACAGAAATGTTTTCCATTTATTATGTATGTGAAATATCGCTTTTTTTCTTAACGTGTATTAACTTCATTAAAGGTTTATGCCAGTTTTTCCACAAATGATAATAACTACATGGAATCATAACTAATTGCATGATTGATTGTTAGAAATAATATAAAGCAATATTAGAATGGCATCTATGTTGTTTAAATGATATGCCTATAATCCCTATGCATCCGTAGGCGCCAAGAATTAAGTATTTTGAATATTTAATTAATTATAACTAGCTTTTACGCGAACAAAATACAAAATTTTCAGGACGGAAGCACAATAGAATACTTGTCTGGAACACAGAAATAAAGTTAAGAATAAGTCGCATACGTTCAGCAACGTCAGCTTTTATCCATTCTACAAAAACATTCTTCTTGTGTATGGCAAAGACTTGTTAGGAAAGTGCTTCTACTACAAGTCTTCCAGTGACGACTATGTTTCTATTGTTTGACCCCAGCACTATTTCCAAACTATTATCATTACGTTAGATTTTTGCTGATCTTCGAGGAAGGTTATTATAGTGTGAAAATAGTGATAGAGTAAATATTATATAAACATACTCGCCACGCCACTGGCAGGACTTTAACTGGTCCATTTTATAATACTAGCTTTTCTCAAGTACCTTTTACTTGTTTGTAGGCTTTTACAGCATATGCAATGAAATTAACTTTCCCGGTAAGTGTCTGCAAAGTTTGTAAGAAAATCAAAAATGAAGTTAATTGTCTGAAAAAATTGCTATTATATAAAACTGACCGCATGTGTTTTCTCAATATCACAGTCTCTCAGTAGTTATTTTGACTTATTAAATCGCATAAATCTGCTATTAAATAAAGTCAAGATAAATAGTAAGCGATATACACAAACGTCTTTTTTTAATAAATCTTTTTCAAGAACATTTAAAGAATTTGAGCCAAAATGATGTATGGTTTTCCTTCAGTCACTTTACATGTTTCATTCTTTAAGTTTGGAAGGCTTTATTTACATACAATATCTATAAATACAGGCTTATTTCTTTTAATATGCTGCAATTTTCATTAACCTTTTAGCTGCTGTTTTACGTCTATTCTAATTTTTTACGATTCTTTTCATTTCCTCAAATTATGATAAATATCTAACTTTTGGGTGAAAAAATCGAAAGAAATACGTTTTAAAGAGAATTGGATCATAACATTTCTGTACACAGCCGTTCTGTAGATTTAAACCATCTAGAATAGGGATCCTCAATCTTTCAGAGTCAATATTCACATCAATAAAAGCTTAAAATACTCTGGCCAACCATAGGTAATTTAACCCTTTAACTCTTTAACGAATAAAGCACTTCAATTGTGCTAAAATGTTGAAATAAATGATTGACACCGGAAATTATGAACATATTTATTTTTATATAATAAAAAAGAGATATTTCACATACATATTAAATGGAAAACATTTCTATTAAAATTCTGCTGTCATTGTTGAATTTCGTAATTAAAATTTTGTGGTTTCGTGGGGAAACCAATGTCTGTTAAAGGGTTAAGGGGAAAGTGCTTATGTGTCTGTAATGCGAATTCATGCCAGAATTTTCGAAAGGATTTCTTTGAAAATAAGAAAATGTAATTTTACAGTTTTTATTTTCACGTAAGTTACAAAAGTATAATTTTGTTAAATAATTCATTTACAAATCTTGATAAGAATTAAGTAGTACACAAAATATCCCACTGTTCTTGACGGGGTTAAAAAGCGTAGGCAATAAATGTATGAACCGTATATACTTTCGTATAAGTGGACTCCTAAATTCGAGATGAAAACAGGCTTAATATCAGCAATTCAGAATGATTTTCTACACCTTATTTAATCTAATTCTAAAATATTTAAAGCGTAAGAAAACCATTCTGAATTACTGGTATTAAATCCGTTTTCCTCTCGAATTTGGGGGTCGATTTATACACGAGTACATACTGTATTCCTGTTTTATAATACTAAGAGGGGTTGAGTATAGACTCTGCGGTATTGCAGACTTCTAATTTTTCATGATTATTAATGTACATTTTGTATATTAACGAAAGTATATATTAAATAATATTATGATTTATAGAGAATATCGGAAAAAAGCGCTCCTGGAATTAAAAAAAAATCATATACTATTAACACAAACGCAAGAGATTTTTCAAAATCGCTTGGTGCAACACTGGAATCTATTGCGTTTGCGGCTAAATGAGCTTAGCTAACATAGTTCATATAAATGGCAAACAATCTAATGCATGTAGAGGGTAAGGGTGTAATGTTACCGGAAGAGTGTTATTAAGTTTCTTTTTCTAGTAAGTAATCGCTCAAACGAGTAAGAAGACTGTTTCCTGGGAAATCTTGTGAACCTTATGCGATAAACAAACAAACCAAGCAAATAATTCTTTAGAATTTCTTTTCCAGTTTCAAAATTTCACTAGCATTTACTCTAGGGCATTCTCTACAAGCTAAAGCATACTATGTTATCGTGCGTTATTATAAGAAAAAAGTATTGTCCGTTTGGTTAAATTGAAGTTTTACGGCGCGAGAAATACAAATACACTTTACCGATAAATAAAAGGACTATTTTTATTGATGCAGAGAAATATTTTTATTTTACTAAACCTTCAATTTATGTTAATGTGTCGCATTTCGATAAATTAAAAAAAATCCATTTAAGTAAAATTGATCTTAAGCATAACCGATCAATTCTGGGATATTATTTTGGCACACATGATAAAATTGAATCCACATAGATCGTGCACGGCTCACAAATGGTCCATTTTTTTAATATAATAATTCCAAAAAATAATTTTTGCGGTAGATTTCTACAACATTTTCAATAAAAATTACTTTTGGGGTTGGTTTTCAGAAAACTAGAAGAAAAATCTAAAGACTATATAGTCGTATGTAAAAGGTTTTATTAAAAAATCGCACAACCTGCGAGCAATGGATTGAATTGTTCTTTCAAAACGGACCGAAAATCTAAGTATTCCATGTAGAACAAATATAAACTTATGCTTCTGCGCGATCTAAAAGTTCTTTAACCGTTTGTGTGCTGAAAATTCGGCCTATAATCCGCGGAACAAACAATTGTGTTTCAACCCAGAAATTTTATCTTATAAAATGTAACTGACTAGATCACTGTAAATACATCAACTTTTGAATAAAAATTAAATGATTTCAATTATTAAATAAAATTTCTGGGTTGAAACAAAATTTATTTGATCCGCAAATACACTGCGGCGCTATCGCGCTTCATAGCACTCAAACGGTTAAAATAAAAATTTAATGGACGATTATTATTAATGCTATAGCCAAAGTTTTAGCTTGTGAGGCGGCGTTTTATTGTGATAAATCGAGACTTGATACCAACGGTAAAATGAACACATCGGCACCTTACACCTTTTCATTATTCGATAAATTAATCATATTCAATTAATAATTTTTTATTAATACTATTAATGCATGTAAAAACACTGTAAATTGAACTAATTATTAAAACAAAAAGGAATTAATATGTGTTCTTCGAAAATTAAATTAAGTAAAAATTCTTGCATCATCAAAAATCTAATTTTTAAAATCAAACACAATAAGACCAGGTTTCATACGATTCTACCACAATTTTTAAATAAAATTTTTATATTTAATTTTTTACATAACAGAAATTGCAGACGGCAAGTTTAATTGCAGGATTTGTAATACTTCTCTGCAAATAAATAAGGCGAAAAATTCTATTAAAGAATTGTGGTAAAATCTTACGAACCCTTTAAAAGAAATGTGAGTATCACTGTTAAATTATATATATCGAGTAAATTGGTGTAATTAATAAATCTTTTACATTTTACTTATTTCAACTGCTTTCAAAAGCAGTAATTTCTCGATATGTTCAAAGGATTGCATTTTTATCTGTACGCATAATCTCGAAATTGAATTGATAAAATCAAAGATTCTTTAAATAAATATTGGTGTCATTTATAAAAAAAAAAATTCTGTAATTAATTGAATGTATGGTCAACATAATCATTGCTACCATGCAAGCTATCGAATGTGAAAACAGGAATATTTTATTACTTTTAAAAATTGGCCGATTGTCACCACTAAATTTTAATAGTATTCTGCACCGGGGTTACCAGATTGGTCTGCTTGATTTATTCAGTAATTTCGAATCCGTACCAGAAATTTCTAATAAAATTTTTGCTTTATTTAATGGAAAACATTTTGTTTCCACTTACAATTAAAAAAAATTCTCAAAATTTCCGGTGTGAATTCTCCATTTCCGAATTCAAAAAAGGACGGCCAAACTGCCAACCGTGTTCTTCACAGAAATTTTATTAGTATTTTTACTAGACGAAGAGTTCTAATAAAAGTTAGTAGTGACAATCGATCCATTTTTAAAAGTAATGAAAAGTACATTTCTTCATATTCGATAGTTTGACATGGTAGCGACGATATATAAAAAAAAACATCTTCATTCACAAACCGTATACGATAAAACCACACCAAATGTGTCATTAAATTCGTAATACTATCTTCGTTCAGAATATGAATGCGTTTTTTCCCTATAGGGTAGCATTAATTTACAGATATATCAATAAACACAGAAGATTTTTTTTCATAGAAAATAAATAAAAAAGTATGAATATTACAAAAATTAAAGCATTATTAGCATAAAGAGGCATACTCTTCCAAAATAGTAGGATATCTGAGTCTCTTTCTATTAGAAAGTCAGTAAACACAGTTTTCTGGTAATTCATAAAAATATTCAATGGGAATATTAAAAATATTGCTGTACAATTCTTTGGAGAGGTATTCTATGCGATTTGATAGGGGACAAGATTGAAATCGTTTGTGATAGCCGTATTGCGAAGATATCTAAAACCATTTTTAAGAATTTAAGCTATTTTTGTGACCAAGACAGACATTTCATGGTAGTTTTACATGCGAAGCCCCGGATCGGATATGTGAGTTGAGAGCGAAGAGCTATGTAAGAGGGAAGAGAGGGATTTAGAATATCGGCAATTTTCACGCGGATGCTATAAGAATTTGCTTCCAAAAAATTAAGTTTTTGTCAATTATAACCCCTACGTACTAAATATTATCGGACCAAGTGTTAGTAGAATTCGTAATTGTAAGTCTATTGGGGTAAGAAAAGATTTAGAAAAAATACACAACAGCAGTTTTAATTTATTTTTATGCGACATAGATGAAAATATTAAGGTAATGTTGTAGGTTTTTATAGAGAAAATAAATGTGATGTGAAGTGGCGGAGGTAGTGGTATCGCCCGCATAAAGAGCGAGTAAAATGAAAATTGTGCTTGGAAAAACATTTAAATGTGGATCGAAAAACACAGTGATACAAAGCAGAACCAAATTTTGCTACAGAAAATGAAATAGAATGCAGACAGTGTGTTGTAAATTCGGACTTAAAAATTTCGATCACCAAGGTATAAATGTTTAAAATGTATTCGGAAAATGTATTTGTCCGGATGGAATATTTAGCGAATTAACTTGGAATTGAGGATCCCGTGCCGGACTTTGTCAAAATCCTTGGCAATGTCTAAACGATGGGAGCAGTAAGCTTGTTCACATTGAGGTTTTAGCTGAAGAAATTTACAACGCGTAGAAGCTGGTATTGTGATGAGTGCTTGGCTCTGACACCGATTTGCACAGGCATAAGAATGGTGTTATCGTGTAGGAATTAGTGGACCTGGGATCAGTGGCGTAGCCAGGGTGGAGGTTCAAATGCTCTGGATACCACTAATTTCGTACAGTTTTTTTCATCATCTTTAATCGCAGAAAATTCGGCGGTTTGATAAGGCAAATAACATTACTTTAAATTAGTTGTACCCAGAGTATCTGGATCCTCACCCTGGCTACTCCACTGCCTGGGATCTAATCACGCACTCGATAACTTTAGATAAGGAGGAAAGAAGACATACGAAGCAAGTTAACCCATTAAGGACATAATTGTTTTTGTTAATAAAATACAAATATTGCGATTCATACCATTTTTATATTATAGCAAGCTAAGGGTGACTTTATCATGGTGTTTCTTGCATCATATAAATCATTAATCATTTATCATAAACATCAACTGGTGTTACGTTAAAATCTGGTTTAAGAAACATAATGGTGGGGAAACGCAGCGTCAGTCTTTAATGGGTTAATAAGACCATATAGATTACAAGAAGGTTTAGGGATTGAAGTGATAACAAAAGTTTTCCATGGTTTAGGAAAGTAACAGAAAATAAGAATAGAGTTATTAAGCTTAGTGACAATCATACAGTTAAGAAGGTGTTGTTTTAAAGCACATTTAGAATTTTAGAATTATTATACATATATTTATGCTTTTATAATTGCAATTTGATGTCTCACATACTTCTGAAAACACTTTATGGTATATTACATCCATAATTTTACAATTAACATTTTCAGATGCTTTATAACTCAACTCACTGTCTATATTTTCAACTCATCGTCTTACAATTAATTTTCTGGTTAAACTTATAAAGTTTACAACAAACTTTATTATAATTCTAAATTTGTGAGATGTGATAAACTGTAAGTAAAGGCAGAAAAAATATTTGAAAGTCATTAAAAATTTTAAACCAATAATAAGGATCGTCGGCATTTATAATCAATTATTTAAAATCATTCGATCATTACATAACCCGAATACAGCATTCGATTATCAGAATCACTCGAATATGCTCATCAAAAGTACTCTCTAAAATGTGTCAAACTACCAAAATCTCATTGCTGTCAATGAGCTGCAATGATGTTGCCATTGAGCAAGGCTGCCATTGGCGACTACTAATTTATTTTTATATTTATGTTTTTCAAAGATGATAACCTTCGCCACTTTTAAAGCTTCTTCATATAACCATGTTACAAATATTACATTATAGGAATAGGCAGTAGTGGTAGAGCTGATACAAAGGTGAGCTCAAAAAATGCATTTACATGTTTGTAACCATTATATATTATAATTATTAGTCTATATATATGCTTATTTCAAACACGTAATTACTAATTTTACCTAGGTCAGCTGTTTAATGTTAAATAATGATTTTTTAGATGATAATATTAATGGTATTATATATATGAGAATACGAGATTATTACAATGTATAAACTTACCTAACTTGTACGGGGTTGTTCAATTTTTGTGGTGGCGTGGATGGTCAAAATCTGTCAGCTCTTTTGTATTATTATGAATGTTTACAGATATCTTAATCATAACGACTGGAAGAATCTTTCCAATATTTTCATTTATCAGGCGATACTTGTTATTATTTTCTGTCGATTAAATGTCATGTCACATAGATGTGTTATATTACAAAACTAAGTTACAAACGTCAGAATAACATATTATCCAAAAAGCTGTATTTGGCTGGGGCGCTTGCGTCTCGCATTTCGAGTAGTCGGTACCACTGGTTTAAACAGTTTCAATCCTTAAGGTAAATGTATTTATTTATGTATTTATTTTTTATGCCGCTATGTTTGATGAATTCTCAAGACCGTATTTATGAACGTATACAATAAATGCATTAAATTTTTATCAAGCCGAAAATTTCTATTACTCCTCTGTAAGATTTTTAAAATAAATTTTATTTAAAGAAATTATGGGATTTTTCTATTTTTATTTTCACAAAATATATCTGTAATTTAAAAAGGAAAAATCGAAATCCAACATACTGCTGAACTTGTATGAGAGATATACATATTACGATGCTGTACGTAGACAAGTCAATTTCAGTAAGAAGAGTCTGACCGTATCTGACTATAGAAATTAGTTTAATTGTTCGATAACTTTTTATCTAAAATTTCATTCACTATGTAAATTTAAAATAATCAGTTATAACATAGAAACAACCCAGTCAGCTTACGGTAGTTATCATCGTATCTTACTGAGATTAAAAAGAACAATATAATCTTCATTTTGTTATATATTTTTACTTAAAAATAAACTAGACGCATACTGTATTCTAATGTAGGAAGTCAGTTAGTATAAAAAAATTATCTTTTGTAATAGAACTCATTTCCCTTTTTTAGTCCGTATATGAACTGGGGATATTATTTTAATATGATGCCAATTTAAAGGATTTGTAAATAAATATAATGAAAAAATTCTAACCAAAAAAAAAGAATCTTTTTTGATAGATAAAGGCTGTAAAAATTCCGCTTTTGTGCCGTCATAGAAAAAAATCTTTGTTGGAAGATATGTGAAAGAAAACATTTGCTTACTCATTAAGGATATTTGTCAATTTGAAGAAAAGAAAGAAAACACAAACATTTTTCGTTAACTCTTTAAAGATACGAAATAAATCAACCGTTTGTAACATTAAAAGACAGATGTCAATTTTCGATACATGAAATATTTTTTTGACATCTGGAATGATAAAGATTCAAGTGATTGATTGTTAGAAGAAATAAACTGCCAGTCATGGTACATCATTTGTGCTGTGCATGTCAAATCTTTATATTTCCGAAGAATGTCTTGAAACGATTTTTTGTTCTAATATTTTTATGAAAAGATTATTTAAATCATTTAAACCAAATAAATAAATATATATCTTTTGCTATTCTATATGTTGATTCTGAATACCTGGAACAGTTTAACGGCGTATGTGTCAGTACTTAACTTTTTTTTTTTTTTTTTTTTTATCAAGCTGAATATTTTATTAAAAGTATGCTTGGTAAACTTACATTATATTATTTATGAGAAATATGAAAGGTTTTTTTTTTTTTTTTTTTTTTTTTTTTTTAATTCTCAAGTCAAAATAGATTCCTTTGGTGTACCTTCATTGCGGAAAAACATAGGTATATCAGGAAGGACGTACGACAAATAAAACGGTTTTACGGCATTCAGGTAATTAATTTTGGTGTAAACACAGTCTACCTGTATCTGAACAAGACTGGTCAGTCAAGTGCTTTAATTAGTTTTATCAGAAAGTTACAAATTAAATGTAAAACCTACAGACAAAGCCTAGAAACATAAACCCAGTCATCTTATGACGGGTTATATTTTTTCTTGTGTCGTGAAAAAATTGATTTAAAATCTATACAGGGTGTCCGAAAAGTCTGAAAAGGGTCGAATATTTCAAAAAATATACAGGGTGTCCCAAAAGTCTCCGTACAACTTCAAAAATTTATTACAAGAAAAATAATTACAACTAGTACATAGAAGTCACTTAAAAAGTGTTTTTTTCTACTACCTTAGTATGCTTGTACATGAGATCCTTTCGTTGCGCGAAGAATATCAAGTCGATATTTCAATTCCATCCACGCACGTTTCAGCAGGCTAACATCAACAGTAGTTACAACTGTTTGATGAAATCCAAAAAAAAATTAATAGTCTCATGGAATTGAAACAAAAGATCCAAACAGCAGTTGCTACTGTTGATGTTAGCATGCTAAAACGTTCGTGGATTGAATTGGAATATCGTCTTGATATTCTTCGTGCTACGAAAGGACCTCATGTCGATGTTTACTAAGGCAGTAAAAAAAAACTTTTTAAGTTACTCTATGTACTATTGTAATTATTTTTGCTGTAGGCTTATTATTTTTGTTTTGTAATAAATTTTTGAAGTTTTACGGAGTCTTTTGGGACACCCTATACATCGGAATGAAAACAGAAAATATATTTTCAATATTTTTGAAAAATCTATTTAGGGATATCAAAGTCCCCCCCCCCCAGTCTGGAGCGAAAGGGGGAAACTTTGAAATCTTAAATGAAATCCCATTTTGATTGCAGATTCGGATTCTACGGAAAAAATTACGTAACTTTTGTATTCAAACTCATAATTTCATAATTCCGAAGAGTAACTATGTGTTTTTGTGTTCTTCGGAAAATCGTAGATGGCGCTGTAATCGAGTAAAATGCAGTGAGAATTGTAACCCATTGAAAAGTCTGGAAGCGATCGAATAACTCGTTAAATGTACATCAGATTGAAAAGCAGGTGTTCAAGGTTTTACAAAAATAGCAACATTGATATCCCTAAATAATTTTTTTTCTGAAATATTGAACACGCATTTTTCCTTTTGTTCAATCCGATATATATTTATCGATTTATTCGACCGTGTCCAGACTTTTCAATGGAAACGATTCTCACTGCATTTTACTCTATATTACAGCGCCATCTGCGATTTTACAAAGAAAATGTTAAATACAAGTATTGCCTATTTTTTCCGTAGAATCTAAATCTGCAATAAAGAAAGGAAGTGGGGTATAATTTAAGATTTCAAAGTTGCTTCTTTCCAACCCCCCCACCGGGGGCAGAGTTGGAGGGGGGACAACTTTGATATACCAAAAAAGATTTTAAAAAAATATTGAACATGTATTTTTCCGTTTTTCAATCCGATGTATATTTATCGAGTTATTCGACCATTTCCAGACTTTTCAATGAAAACGATTCTCACTGCATTTTATTATAATACAGCGCCATCTACGATTTTCAGAAGAAAATGTTAAATATAAAAGTTGCGCATTTTTCCCGTTGAATCCGAATCTGTAATAAAAAAGACGGGTTAACCTCTAAGATTTCAAAGTTGCCTTCCCCTTTCCTCCCAAGAGGGCAGAGTTGGGAGGGGGCAACTTTGATGTCTCTAAATAGGTTTTTCAAAAATATTGGACATATATTTACCGCTTTTCAATCCGATGCATATTTTTTGAGTTATTCGACCGTTTCCAGACTTTTCGAACACCCTGTATATATATTTTTACTTAAAATTACAAATTCAATTATATGTCAATGTGTATAGAAGTGTTTTGTAAACTAAAACAAAATACAAAGCTTTGTAAAGAACTTCATAATTTTTATGCTACTCTTATTCGAACTGCGAACATTACTTTAAGCTTTTAACGATGAGTAATGTGTATATTTCGTGAATAAAGTGTTCAGAATACTTTATTTTTCCTGCCGGTTATTTCGCAAGTATATTTTTCTTTTAAATTTTGCGAAGATTTCTGCTAGGAAGCACTAGGACGGTAGATTTAAAGCTCTGTTCAGTAAGCTCTCCAAGAAATGTTTAATAAGTAGGGCTGCCACCCGGCTCGCTTCTAATTTGTTTTTAATTTTAATGTATCTTATTGTTCTTTTTGTGTTTTTTATTTAAGTCTGATTATTTATTTTTATAGTGAAAAATCTTTTATTTATAATTTTCTTGCGAATTTTGCAAAAACCTACTAAAAAGGATATTTCTACTGCAAATGTTGTAAAACCTTACCACGCAGAGTTTTCTATTGATTTACTAGTATTTAAAAAATGTACCAGTCGAGGACAAGAATAAACTGTCAAATCAATGGATTTACTTTGAATTTATAAAGTAAAAGTAGGCTTCGTATGCTTTTACCACATTTTTCTAGTAGATTTTTTCTATTTAGTATTTAAATAGAAGAAATATCAGACACCGCGTTTAATTGCAGGATTTATAATACTTTTCTGCATTTAAATAATTCAAAAACTTCTATTAAAAAATTGTGGTAAATGAGTACGAGCTCTGACAATCTGATCTGAATCAATTCTGTTTTCCTACAAATGTATTTAGGATTTAAAAAATTCATCTTTATCACTTTATTAGTTAATTCTTTGTTACGAGTTAGGGGTTACCACACTTTTTTTATTGTCGACTACCTTCAAGAATTTCTCAATTATTTATAGACAACCAAGCATTTTATTATTTTCTAATTATAATAAAACAATAAGAAAGTACGCTTATGTAAATTCTATATTGTTTGTTATTTATATTATATATGTCTCATGCCACTAAATATAGCTGATAAGTATTCATATATATATAAAACGCATCTCCAAAAGTTCAGCAATGGTTTTAAACAGGGATGAGATTTCTCCGCTTTTTTGCATACCAGCATAATCTTACAGAAAAGGCTTTTTTATTTAATCGGTGCATTCTGCGATTGAAAAGAACAACGCTTTCCCTGATATTATACTGGTATGCAAAAAAGCGGAGAAATATCATCCCTGATTTTAAGACACACTTTGAATATTAAGATAACATGGACCTCCAATATTGGAATATTACGCAACTATTTTCTACAGAAGTTGAAAATATTTAATGTAACTTTCAGGATAAACTTATGGAGTTATCAATTAGTTATGAAGCTAAAGCCTTTTTTAAAAACTCACTTTAAGTTAATTTTGGACGAATGAAATCGTACGAAATATTTAGTAAAGACTGAAAATCTCGTCGTAATAGTGAAGATTTGAACAAGAAAAAATAAACTTGAAAGACTTAAAGAAGGCTTGAGTCTAAGTAATCTAGATATCTTTATATTTTAGACGGGTCTGGATATCAATAACCTTTGCGGATAGATTCGCTAAGTAGAAAATATGATTCTTATTTCTTTTCAATCCATCTTCAAACGCGAGCGAAAAATCATGCGTCAAGCATAGAATATGAAACATTTTCCAACACATCCATAAAACTATAGCGAAACTTCAGTGGTTAATAATATGAAAGAAGATATGTAGTAAACAGTTTAGGAAACATATAACACATTTAAAAATCCAGTTTTAGCAATTACCTTCCATAGTAAAAAAAGTTGCCGAATTATTTTGTGCAACCTTGTATATGATCTATAGATTTGGATATATGAGGGGGTTAGAATAACAGTGGAGTAAGTCAATATTTAGTAATTTGACAAATGAAGGGTTTTGTGAAACTTGTCGTATCGCCGTTGCATTAAGTGGTCAAACTTGTTTGCCCTCTAGCGATGCCCTAAGTGAACTATGACATATGTGACTGTCGCACTGAACAGAAATTAATATACGTTCAGTGAAAATGTGGCTATCTAGATTTTTAAAATTTTTGACTTACCCCCACTGTCATTCTAACGCTCTCATATACTGCATAAGATGATAAAAATTAGTTCAGTTAAAAAAATTTCATTTGGCAATTTTCCCCAATCGATAGAAATGCTAAAATTTCATTCAGGTAAAAACGGAAAAGCCAACTTAAAATTTACTTCCAGGTTTAACGAACCATAAATGATAATGTATCCAGTTTGTTACGTAGTCCTGTATATGAATTTAAATATATGTCAGAAGCTTATATTAGTTTAATAAATCAATTTCAGCAGGAAAAGGCTTAACACAATGAAAAATACCCTTAAGCAATTCACTCGCATAGTCGATATTATTACGAATTCCTTTCAGCAGGAATTATACACACGGCAAGTAGTATGCAAAAATTTAGTTAAACATATAATCGCTAACCGAAGTGGAAAATGCACTTATCACATATAGACTGCAATTATCGCAGACAAATTCTTTTGTGTGTCCCTGTAAATGAACGATAAAAAAAGCACACCATACTTTTCAGTGAGCAATTTACAGCGCACACTGGTAGTGTATATAAATTTCATTATGTTTGAAATAGTGAAACATAATTAAATTACACTGCAAACGATTCTTTCCCGTAGACCATTGTGTAAGAGAATTATTTTTTATGACCCTGTAAATGAATAATAAAGGTTTTGCACCCGATATTTTACAATAAGCATTTGTGCGCTTCATGATTGTGTATCAATTTCATAATGCTTTTAATGGCGTAACGCCATCAAGATGCACTTGAAATGATATTTTTCCCATTGACTGTACCATAACAGAATACTTTTGACTGTCCCTGTAAATTAACTATAAATGCTACATACTTCATTTTCAATAAGGATCATGCTATAGTAAAGGTCAATAACATACAAATATTTCAGGGCAATCGAAGAATATTTACGGGAATTCTCATTAAAAACATTTTTGCCAATGAGTAAAAGGCAAAGTAAATACAAAAAAAAATCTTAAATTCTTTAAAAGATATATTTTATTATCAGACATGAAAGAAAACAACTATTTACACCATTAAAGACGTGCGTCAGTTTGCGACAGATGAAATATTTTCTTGACGTATGAAATAATAAAGAATCGAAAGTTTGTTTGATGGAAGAAATAAAGCTCCAGATTTGGTACATTACTTGGGCTGTTTCTGGCAAATGTCTTTATTCCCAATGAATTCCACGAATAGATAAAAAACTTTTTAAAGGAATATTTAAAGTGTTTCACTGAAATTGATGAATGGATTTTTCTCTTACTCTATAGATAGTTGTCAACTTTTACGTATCTTTTTTTGTTTCCCCTAAAATTTAATACAAATATTTACCTTATTTAATCGAAGATTTTGGCCAATAAATATGGCAATATATACGAATAAATTTTACTTGTATGAAAAAATTGTAAAAAATAGAAACTATTTCTATATGTTGCATTCTCAAACTTTCGAAGTTTTTAATTGTGTAAGTATGATAGTACTTATTAAACTTTTTTTAAGTTAAATATTTCATTAACATCTTGCTTATTGGGTTTTATAATATTTTCACAGTATAAAATTAGAGCTCAGTTTTTTTCGCATGTCAAAATAAATATCTGAGCTTTATGCGAACAAAATGCAACTTTTTCAGTGTGGAATCACAATAGAATTCTGTTCTGAAACACAGAAATATTAGTGTTCAGAATATTTTGACTGCGTTCAGTAACGTCAGCCGTTTTTAATACCATTCTTTTTGCGTCTGATAAAGATTAATACAAAAAATGCGCATTTTTAATCAATTGTGATGTCATTGCAACCTCTGCTCCCAAAGGATAGTTTGAAGCCTAATTATTGGATTATGTACTGCCCAGCTAAAAATTAACTGCAGTTTTTCTACAGAAGTGAAGTGTTTTTGAAGTTTTTATACAGTCAACTGTAGATTTTCTGCACTGAAATCTTGACTTCAAAAGTACTTCAGTTATTTTGTAGCTAATGTGAAGTAATTTTGCAGTGATTTATTTCAAAAATACTCTGATCTATTATCCGAAAAAATACTGTAGTTTATGTGAAATCATTTTACAACCATCAATTAAAAAATAATGAGACTTTACATTTGTAGTAAAACTGCAGTAAATTTTAAGTATTTTTACAGTTATTAATTCAGAAGTATATTTTCTGATGTATCTGCAGTTTAACTGTAGTTACTATGAGATAACTTTACAGAACTTACTTTATGGAAAGCTCGTGTTATATTGTCTGTAGTTAATCTGTAGTTTTAAAAATGATGTTAAAGCTTTTCAGTATTTGTTATTGTTGCATGACTCACTATTTACTTTATTAATAATAATTAATACTGTTTTCAAGACTTTTATTTTAAGGACCTAATTAGAACATCTGTGAAAGTCCTCCCCTCCCCCCTTCTTTAAGTGAAACAAAACAAATATTCAAATATATAAAACTTTAAAATTCAAAACAAATATACATTAAAAATCAATCAATGTTGTTTATCGTTAAAATGTTAGAGCTAACCAGGGACCGACTTACAGATTTCGGGGGCCCTGAGCAGAAACATAATAGCGCCCCTATAACATTTTAAGTGCAAAACTAATGCATTAAAACCATTTCGTCTATTATACTAATTTACTATTCATACAGTATTATATCATTATCTTACGCATTAATAAAAAAATTTAAAGTGCTATGAACCAGATACATATTATAATTCATATTATAAAATTCAATTAAAATGTCTAATTATATAAAATAATTAAATATATATACTTAAACGTTTTAAAACTTAATCGTACAAAGAAAATCTAACTAGTTCGCAAATTAATTCACCATATTTTTTAAGTTACGTATTCATTTACAAAGCAATAACTAATTTTCTTATTTTATGCAAAAATTATTAATTATTAAAATTAAATTAAAATTATTTTACAAGCTATAACAATATAAACCTGTCTCTTCGCCAAATATATATATATATATATATATATATATATAACAGAAAAAAAACTAATTCGCAAATTCAACTTTTTTTTTTCTTTTTTTTTTTTTTTTTTTTTTTTTTTTTTAAGTACGCATTAATATAAAAAGCAGCAACTATTTTTCTTATTTTATTTAAAAGTTATTAATTATTAAGACTAAATTAAATTTTATTTCACAAGCTATAAAAATATAAACAGGTACCTCCACAATAACCTTATCAAAAGTAACTTCACAAAATTACTATTAATAAAACAGTGTCCCACACAAAATTCTATTAATAAAATACGGCTTTTCACAAAACCTATTTTTATAATAACATACTATTTTTTAATAATTTTCATTTTCGAAATTAATATTTATTTATTTTTCAATTTAAAATATGTAACAAATTAAAAAATATATATACGTATCTCCTAAATTAATTCAGTATATAAATAAATAACCACTAAGATATTTATTCCACGCCTTTAAATAATAAATTAATTTCGAAGTACACACGCACAGAGCAGTTATAAAAATTCACTTCAAAATCCCATCTTTCACGCCGTCAAATCACCTAAAAACGAGAAGTAAACCTGTTTATTTGACTACCCTCCGCTTATTACCCCATTCAATCAAACCTGTCATAAGACCCAGTTGCTCAGTCGGTAAGATGCTCGACTTCCAACCTTTACACCCCGGATCGAATCTCCTCTCGGCAAGTGGGGAAAAATGTTCTTTTAAAATATTTACAAAAAAATATGATAAGATGACTCATAGATGGCGCCACCAAAAACAGAAAGAAAAGCGAAATGATTTTTTTGCACAATTACTGTAGTTTATAAACTGTAGTTATTTTGCAGTTGTATCAACTTCAAAAACACTGCAGTGATTTGTGCCAAATCACCACAGTTTTACAACTGCAGTTTCTTTTAAGTTTCACTGCAGTTCATTTTTAGCTGGGTGTAACTACAGCATACAGCGCCACCTATAGACAAAATATGTAACTAATTTTGAAATTTCTTTATCAGATTTTTACGGCTTTCTAAATAAACATACCACTTGTTTCATTCTTCTATCGATCTCCTCATACGAGTTATTTAATTTTAAAAACAGGTCTTTGTTGGACAACCTGTATATTGTTCTTAAAAATCCTAGTCGAACTGTATAAAAATTTGCAAATTTTTTGTTAAATAATATCATATGTACAGACATGTTTCCGAATAAAGGAATACATAATTTTTCAAGGGATTCATTAAGGTATCTCTTACATGAATTGAGAGTTTTGCTTTAATAAGCTGTCAAATGAATGTGTTTGGAAAAATATGCTTAAAGGTAAAAGAAAAAAAAATTATCGCCACATTTCTGTGTTTTTAATCGATGTTATAGAACGTCATTAAACTCCTTCTTTATCCTTTTATAACAAAATGCTTTGTTGTAAGATGTAGAAGAAAATATATTTTCACTCTTTAAAGGCATTTGTGAATAGGTTGAAATTACAGAAAACGCACTACATAGAAAAAATTCTTTAAATCTTTAAAAATGCATTTTATTATAAGATGTAAAAGAAAATATTCGTTTTCATCATTAAAGATACACGTGAATTTTTCATATAAGACATATTTTCTTGATGTTAGATATCATAAAAAGTGGAGTTACCGTTACTTTTGTGAAATAAATTGCTATTCTTGGCAAATTATGTAAGTTTTTTTTTTTTTTTTTTTTTTTAAACGTAGAATATCTGTACTTCTAAAGCATATCTCAAATCAGTTTCTTTTTTCATTTTTTAGAATAAATACTTTTCTTTTAAACAAATCTAAATCATATAATGTATAAGTATTATTATGGTTTTATATGTTATGTAAAGGAATAATTCAAAAAAGAAATTCCCAAAAGTATCCTGAATATTCAATTAAAAAATTATAAAGTTAGTTAAATTTTATCTTTTGAGATAAGAGATAAGCCAATTTGTTTTTTGTTTTTTAAATTAAAAACTGCCATTGCTGTTTTATTTTATTAGCCAACCAAGCATATACAAATTTTTATTTAACCCATTAACTGCCAAAACTATAAATGGTTCATTTTGTTTATACAAATAATGTTGATTATTTATTTGAACATATATAACAATCATTTATAGTGGAAATAACGTAAGCAAACTTGTCGTCCGTAAATTGAGTGTTTCGTTTGGGCATTGTCAGTGGAACAAGAGTATTGATGTTAAGTGAGTTCAACTGAGCATCCGCAGGTTTGCTTAGGGGTGACCACTGAAAGATTCTTTTATCTTGGTTACTCTTTAGAAAGCAAACGATCACTTCATAGGTAATTAATTTATTATAAAAATGTAATTTATTTTTCTTTATAAATTACTTATTACATCAGGAAAACAGTTTCAAAAGATTCACTACATACAACATGAAAAGATTCACTACATTAATAATGTAAAGCAACATCATAAACTTTGCATCAATAAACAGTCTGGGTTAGAATGCCGTCTTTTGCTGTCTTCGGACTTAACGATTAAATGTTCACGTTTTCCATGTAATGGCTTTTGCATGCTGCGCTTACTCGGCATTCCTGTTGTTGGTTTTTTTCTGGCTAACTCTTCACTTTCAAAAGGTGTATCGAAAACAGGTAATGCAAATTCACGTCTGAAATCTAAGAGAGGCTTTTTATTTTCGGAACACAATCTTGATATTTTCACGCATTTGTCAAGGTTACACCAATGTAATTTGTACATATTGGCCACCACCATTTTTCCCACAAATTCTTATGGTGTAATTGTCTACTAAATTGTAGCATAAATCGACTATTCCTATTTCGGTGTTCTACTGTTCTATAAGATTAGGTTGTGGGACAAAAACTTCCTTCTTTTGCGTTCTTGATACCCGGGAAACATTTTTTACAGGATGAATTTTTTTTTCAAATGTTGAAACAAGAGTCGCAACAGAGTTGTCGTTTCATCGGACAATATTTATCTTCTCTTTCTTCTTACTGAAATTTATAATATCCCCTTTCTTCATTTCGAAGACATTTCACTGATTTGAGTGGACAAATTTGGGTGGGGTTTTATCGAATTGTACCTGTAGCACTGAAACAGCTATTGTTTAGATGACAAAGAAGATAAAAAGTGGTAAAAAAGTTATAAAAGTTAATAGCGTGATTAGCATGATTTCCATCAACACTGAACAAATTTAATACCATTACTTTACCAAGACCAACATCTTCATATTCTGATAATTTTGGTTCTGTAGATTTACCTAAATAAATAGCAAAGTGGAATACGTATCCATCAGATGTTGCCAGAATCCAAGCTTTATATCCAAAACGTATTGGTTTCTCTTTTAAAAACATATTTGTTGGATATTTGCCGCGATAAGAAATAATTTGCTCGTCAATGCTCAAGTCATTCGAGAGTATACCAAATTGTTGAAACTTTCTATTTAACAAGTTTAACACTAGAACTATTATGAAACGTCATTTTGAGGGTAACCAAATAAATATATTCCGATTCGAACCAGAAATTTCTTTTTAAAATAAATTAAATATAAAATTCACAGAAACACGTTAAATGAATAAGTTAAGTAGTTTTAAATAAAATTTTTGGTGTGAAATAGTTTTAAAAAACTTGAGTAAAATCTCCGGTAGTTCTAGTGTTAAATGTGGTCTCACCTTATATAATTTATTAATGATTTCAATACTACTTTTATCAGTCAAATATAAATTATGTTTCATGTTACTATATACTACAAACACAGAGCTCCCAGATGGTCCGCTTTTTCAATACCGGTATTTCTGAAAACATTTTGCTTATTAGAGTTTTCATACAAATATTTTAGAAACCTACACCGAAGGTTATTACTGTAGAAACTTACCACGAAACGTTTTATTAGAAAATACTGGTATTCAAAGAACGGACCCTTTTGGGAGTCCTACAAAAGTGACAACGATTCTTGTACAATAGGAACAGGGACGTCCCTATCAAGAGACCAGTATATTTCTTCCTGAGGTAAAGAATGATATCCCGTAAGTAGCAATATTCCAATAAATCGTCTCACGTAGGCTTCAATGCCAAAAAATCTAGAAGATTTTCTTTTGCTGGCCATATAAACTTGTCTGCTCAAAGAGAAGTGAAAAAACCTCTGAGCCAAAGAGAAGATAAAAAATCTCTGCAATAGTTTTATCTTGAATTATATTTTTACAGTTTCTATTTTATCTTTATCTTCATTTTTTGACTGAGTCATATTCAATGGCTCCTTCTTTATCCATTTCAAGTCTTTAGTATTTGTTTTCATGACTTGTACTGCTTTTATAGAGCACAAATATTTTTTTTTACGCGCACTTCAATTTCGCCAGCAGTATATCGTAGTAAAATATCATTGTCATTATTTAATGTCTTATCATCTCCTTCTTCTTTAAAACTAGCTTCTGCTATTTCTGGCGGAAAACAATAATATCAGTTTAGTTCTCATCATCATTATCTGAATCTTCATCAAGAATTCTTCGAAGCGCTTCCTCTAACCAAGATATCTAACGTAAGAATTTTTAGGCATTTCATGAGCATGGGATGAGAAAAATTCCAAAAAATCGAACGACACGAGTGAATAAAGGAATATCCCTTTTCTTGCTGACGATGCGCAAACCCAACACCTGTTTCTCATCCTCCAGCATTCAGACAAAAGCAAGTGATTCATAGAATGTTCTGATGCACTTTTACCTTGGTTAAAAATAGATTACCTCTAAAGCTTACGTTTGTCTCTCTACATTTCTTCTGCGAAAAAGAAAATGCGAAAGTCTTCGTTTAAAAATGAAGCTTGTAAATTGTTATTAAATATAAAAACAATTATTGAAGGAATATATTATGTCTACCGTAAAGGTCATCCATAAATGCCACATTCCTACTAGAATTCCGAAATAAAACTTTGTTTTTATGATGTACGTGGATAAACTATTTTTACATATTTTGAAATAAATTTGTTTGTAAATTCTGGTGACTCTCAATCATTTCCACGTTATCTCAACAGAAATATACCGCAGAACTTTCCGAATGACACAATATTTTTCTGTTAGAATATTAACAATAATATTCCCTACTTAAAAGTTACTATTAATATAAAAAAAATCCTATGGTAGATAATTTTTATGCGAATTTATTTTGACCGTTGCGTGAACGCAACGGGTTACTAAGTTAACCAGATAAATATAAAATTATAATTTCAAACAACATTTTATTCTTGCAAGTACAAAATTTTGTCTTTCGTATTTACTTATATATAAAATGTATGAGACGTAGGAAGTAAGATATTTAGATGATATTAACAAGTGGTTAAAACGAGAAAATTATGTTATCAAATGACTGACTGTTTGATGAAAAAAAGTATCAATCATAGGAGATCAATCGTACTGTTTCTATAAAATCTCTGTAATACCGATTAATCACAAAAAACGTTATTTTTTCTTAATTTTTTTTACAGAATATGTAGAACTTTTCATTAAAAATTATGAATGCAGTTTCATTTCTGCATCAATGTTACATTCTGAAATGCTGTAAAAGTTTATCTCATATGTATTGGGTTGGCCCATAATTCCTGGCGTTTTTTTAATTGAAATTTTTGCATGAAAAATAAAATGTTTTGGCAATGCGTTATATGTATTCGATATAGAATTATGTGCTCTACAAAATAGTGTGTTTAGTTTTTTTTACGCTGATATACTTTTTATACTTTTCAGCTCATTAAAATGGGGTGTCAAGTAGACAAAAAAGAGCATATTTGACATATTCTGCTTTTTGCGTTTAATCGAGGTGGCAAAACCACAGAAAAATGCTTGAACGATTTATTCGAGTCGAAACCAGATGATTTTTACCATCAAAACATTGAAAAGCTTGTTGGATGTTGGGAAGAAGTTGTAAACAACAATGGAGACAACATTATTGATTGATTTATTGTCCATTTTGTGTGAAAACCTAAACTTTGAAAAAAAGCCAGAACTTGTGGGTCAACCCAATATTTAAACCCTTATTTAATTATTTAATAAGCTGTTTATTTTACTGAATTATCTTTAACTAAAAATTAATATTTAAATTTAATACACTCAGATAAAACAAAGAAACTACCATAGCATGCCTGCCACCTTTCACACTAATCTTACCTCTAACTTTCAACGGAATTTCTTTCCGTATTTAAATTCGGAATTTCTGCGATTAAATAAGCAGGCCTCGGAGCGGTCCACCGGTAATTTTTAAAAACTATTTTGGTGGTAGTTTTGTGCAACAGTTGCTAGAAAAAAAACTGTGGGTTTATGCGACATGTGCAAGAGAAATCTAAATAGAAAATTTTCTTGAGGAAATAGTGGTGGACAATGTTTTGATTTAGTCTCTTTTAATAGAGACCGCTCCGATTCCTGTAAAAGGCAACAATTTCCATTAAAAATTAGTGCTAACAGAAAAGTGTAAAAGTTTCAAGGATGCTATACCCATCTCATGATGATCGTCATTGGTTTATATAGTCAGTGTGAAAAAATAATACAATATTACTTTACAATCTTTGTTATTTTTATTTAAACTGAGAATGAGCTGCAGCATTCAATTGGATTATGACCAATTGAATAAACGTCGGTTTTAATAGGAAATCTTTTTATTAAATAAATTAAATATGTAAATAAATTACTTACATAAGTTAAATAGTATTAAATATATTTCTGGTGTAACATATTTTTAAAAAAATGTGTAAAATTTCTGATTGTTAAAAAGTTATTAGTAGTAAATTGAAATCTTGAATGTGCAGAATATTGTGTAATCAGTACAACTGATTAGAAAAAGAAAACTTTTTTTTTTGAGTTCGTATGAGAACTAAAAAAGTCAGTGTAGTGATAATTAAATCTTAAATAAAAATAATTAATAAAGTCAATCTAATATATATATATATATATTTAATGACGATAAAAGATAATATTAAAAATATAGTCATTTTTTTTAAATAAACAATTTCATTATTTGGATGTAAAGCAAACCGTCCATAACATTAGTAACGTTTCACTTCAATTTTACATTGGTGAAATCGTTCTTGGTGTGAAGAATAATATAGAAACGCGTGGATGAGTTTTGGGAGGAATAAATTGTTTGTAGATTATATCAGCTATACTTTTTTATATGAAAAATCTGTATTTGCGTAGATGTTTTGTTTCACTAAAAAAAATCTTTGTATGAACATTTAAAGCAATTCAGTGACAATAATGTGGAAGTATATTTCTGCCAAAATAACTGTTGTATTTTAAACATTTACACTAAATTACACTTTTATGTTTTTTTTTTTTTTATAAAGTGTATGCTACGAAACATTTACGCATGTGGCACAGACACGAAATCTAATGCAGTAAATTCTTATTAACCCATTAACCGCCAAAACTAAAGGGGCGGAGCCTTCAATATTTTTACTGAAATTCGTTTCCCACCAAAAATTCTGAAAGATAATATTCGGTATCTTTAATAGCAAAGTTTTTGTCATTAAATAAATTATTTTTTAACATATTAAAATAGTGGTGGCTCGGCAGTTTTTTTTATACACATTTATTTTTAATATTGCGTTAACGCAACATCAGCGGGTAATGGGTTAACATCTGTATTTAATTTAAATAATAACAGTCCTATAATTGTACCTTCTATGTTCACCGGCTTTTCATAATAATACTTTAAGGAATTCAGAGATGCCAACCTCTCATTAATATTCCGTAATATGTGGGTTAATTTGACCCAGGTTTAACACGTTTCGCACCAGAATCTTTTTCAAGAAATGAAATTACATAAATTCCACGTAAAAATATGTAATTAAATAAATAAAGATTCATCCAATATTTTTTCTAGTTCCAAGCGTCGTTAAACTGGGTCAAATTAAGCCACATATTACGGAATATTAATGAGAGGTTGGCACCTCTGGGAATTAGATGTGCGAAAACGTAGTAATTTTACTGTTGTAAATCGATTAATTTAACAAAAGAAAAATTAATCTTAACAACAAACAAGTTAGCCATTTTTAAAATATATTATTTAAAAATATTTTGAAGAAAAACCTAAAGGAATTAAAAGCTGATGATATCAGTATAAAATGTTAAAAAAATACACAAAGTCGCATAAAATAGTATTATGGCTTTATAACAGATTATATATTTTCTATTGCATACGAAAGAAAACATGAGTCACATGATTAGTGATAAATGTCGATTTTCCTTCTTTACTGGCGACAGAAATAATAAAGAATCATGTGATTGATACTCAAATGAAATAAATTCCTTGTACTTACTAGATCACTTCTGATGTTTCGTCAAAAGTGTGTATTTACAAGAATATTTCACGATTTTGTTTTTTGGAACTGGACATATCAGAAATATTTGAAGCATTCCCATCAATAAAGACGAATAAGATGGCATTTTTTTAGGTTTCATACGCTTCAAGGTATTCTAAGAAATCTAATATCAGATTTTTATATAATGTAATACGCGGCCTTATTTAAACAGAAAATTTCTTTGTAAAAGAAGCAAAATATACTTTAGGAAAAATCTGGTACTTAGATCGATTGAGGCGTAGTCTGAAATGAAGTTAACTTTTTCTATTTTCACTTCATCGCATATTTTTATTGATAACTTATTATATATTGCTTTTCAATTATAAGGTTACTAAAGTACTTATTCAATGTAATTCCCTAAAATTCAATTTACAAGAATATATTTTACTTTACAAAAAGGGGATTCAATACACTGTACAACTGATATTTTTATTTTTTGTTGTAATTTCCACATGTTTACTTTAGATATTAGAAATATCGATTCATTCAAATAGAGGAATTTTCAGACTTCTTGTGATATTTTATTATTTGCTCATCTATATTGTTATAAAGGAATATAAAGTAATATTCAAAATAAAATCATATACATTCAATTAGAGAAACATATTTCAATTTACCAAAAATGACCTGAAATATTCATTCATTTCATTTTCGCGTATTCTTGTTACTGTTTTTACCCCAAATAAGAATTGTGTGATGTTTACTACTCTGACGTCATATGATAATTAATAATTTCTTAATCTGGACAAATTAAAACTTCAGTAAATTTTAGAAATAGCTTTACAATGATTCTTTAATAGAAAGAGATTTTATTTTTAAAACATGTTTAAAACTTTACAATACATATTACTTTTCCATTTTTTCCATTATTCAGTTCTAAAATGTATGTGTCTTCGTTTCATAATTTTTATAAATATAAGCAGTTTTCTGTTGATGTTTTTTTACACATATGTAAACTGAAATGCCAAAAGTCATGGGATACCTCGTAATATCATGTGGGGCCTCTTTTTGTCCGACGTAGTGAGCAACTCAACATGCTATTGACTGGACTTGTCGTCAGAAGTCCCTTAAAGGAATATGTAGCCATGCAACCTGCAAAGCTGCCCATAATTGCCGAAGTGTTGCCGGTGGATGATATTATGCACGAACTGACCTATCGATCATGTCCCATACATGTTCAATGGGATTCATGTCTAGCGATCTAGGTGGTCAAATCATTCGCTGGAACTGTCCATAATGTTCCTCAAAACAATCGCGAACGATTTTGACTAGGTGACATGGAGCTTTGTCCTCCTGGAAAATTCCATTGTTGTTTGGATACATGAAGTCCATGAATGGCTGCAAATGGTCTTCAAGTAGATGAACATAACAATTTCCAGTCAATGATTGGTTGAATATGACCAGAGGACCCTGTCCGTGTCAAGTTAAAACAGCCCACACAAATTACGGAGCCACCATCAGCTTGCACAGTACCTTGTTGACAACTGGGTTAAATGGCCTCGTGAGGTTTGTGCCGTACTTGAACCCTACCATCAGATCTTACCAATTGGAATCGTGACTCATCTCACCAAGCAACCTTTTCCCAGTCATATAGGGTCCAACAGATATGTTCACGAACCAAGCAAAGGCACTGAAGATGATGGCGTGTTGTTAGTAAAGGCATTCGAGTCACTCTTCTATTGTCATATTCCACAAACACGAAATTTCACTACAGGGTCCTCATGGACACATTTGTCGTACGCCCTACATTGATTGTTTCTGTTATTTGACGCAGTGTTGCTTGTCTGTTAACACACACTACTCTATGCACATGCCGCTGGTCTCCGTCATTAAGTAGTCGTGGTCGGTCATTGTGTTGTCAATTGTGGGAGGTAATGCTTGAAATTAGATATTCTCGACACACTCTTGGCACTGTGGATCGAGGAATGTTGAATTTCCTAACAATTTCCTAAATGGAATGCCCTATGTGTCTAGCTCCAAATAGTATCCCACGTTCAAAGTCAGTTAATTCCCGTCATGCGGCCATAATCACGTCACTTTTCATATATGAATCATTTCAGAACAAATGAAAGCCCCGACAGTGCACTGACCATTTATACATTTTTTACGCAATGCTACTGCCATCTGGATATTTGCATATTGCTATCCCATGACTTTTGGCACTTCAGTGTATACAGTACATTCAAGCGTATAACGCGCAGCTCAATCAAATGTACAGGGTCATTCATAATTCCCTCCGGGGTTTCGAAACGTTATAGTAAAAAAACGAAGACGAATATGAAAAAAAGAAACATATGAAATTATTCCGAAACTATTCAAGTTTTACTTACATACATTACAGGTGTTCTATGTGTGAACCCTTGGTCACACGGCATACATCCATGCGATAGTCCAGTTCCTGCCATACTCCGTTTCTTTAAATTTCCGGTACCACACATGAATTGTTTTGTCAGTTGGTCCCTGTTTTCGATATTTATTACGAAAGGCCCGTTGAACTGATACCACTGATTCAGATTTAAAGAAACGGAGTATGACAGGAACTGGACTATCGCATGGATGTATGCCGTGTGACTAAGGGTTCACACATAGAACACCTGTAATGTATGTAAGTAAAACTTGAATAGTTTCGGAATAATTTCATATGTTTCTTTTTTTCATATTCGTCTTCGTTTTTTTACTATAACGTTTCGAAACCCCGGAGGGAATTATGAATGACCCTGTATTTAGACACAGAAATTTCATTTACTAAATAAAATGAAACAATGTATAACGCGTCAATAAGTAAAATCTCATAAGATAAATTTTCTGGGTTAAATACGATTTATTTGAGCTGTACGTTATACGCCAGAACATATGCTATTAAAAAAATAACATGTATTTAACTAATAAAACTGATTAGAATACTGTGTGTAAATCAGCGGACGGTAAGACATATCGTCTGACAAGGAAAATCTCCTTAAAGCGCATTCTCAAAATAGTTTAAAAAGAAAATATACGGAGTACATATTTTTTAAGTTTATGTAAACATTCATAATTAATGCAATATTAAATGGCTCTATATATTTTGTTTTAAGGTATTAGATCTTGTTTTCGACTTTTACGTATTTAACACTAAACATAAACACACCGAGAATTTTACTCAAGTTTTATAAAAATTCTGTTCAAGAAATTTTGTAAAACTGTATGACTTTCACATTTAAGTTATTTCTAAGATATAGGTTATTTATTTTAAGGAAAACTTACTGTTTAACATCGAAATATTTTCATTTAGTACCGGTCAAATGATTGGTTGTTGGCATATTTAATGTTAAATGGTCATTTAAATAGCTTAAAGTAAAAAATAGCTCGAATCTAGTAACTCAACAAGGCAGTTGCTTGAAGCAAAATTTCAACAATTTATTATCTGCAGGGTGTTGCCAAATTCAACCTACAAATTCGGAGAGGTGAGAGTAGGTATCAAGGGAATGAAAAATTGCCATAGATCATGAGGTTACAAAGCACGTTTAATGGGTGAAAATCGCAAAAGTAGTTATGAGGGGTGTGATGTCGAGTGGAATATAAAGGGACAATAATAAATAGAAAAACATGTAAATTTGATGTAAAGTAGGATTACAATGCATTACAGTTCAACATCAGAAAAGAGACGACGAGATATTTTTACAGGAATTCTTCAAAGTTACGGATGTGGAGGTCATTGCACAGCCGGCACCGACGGAAGAATTTTTAGGACGAAGGATTTCTTGACGCGTTCAAACATACCCAGTGTCCAACAAATCCTACTCCTGTAAAAATGTCTTGCCGTTACTTTCTGACGTTGAACTGTAATTTATTGTAATCCTGCTTTGCGTCAAATAAATATTTTTCTACTTATCATTGGTCCTGTCTGTTCCACTCGACGTCACAACCTTCATAACTATTTTTGCGAAGTTCATCCACGAAACGTGGTTTGCGGCACCATATACTATGGCAATTTTTCATCCTCTTGATAGCTACTTTCACCTCTCTGACTTTGCAGTCGAATTCGGCCACAAGCTGTACATAAAAAATTAAATTTGTGATTTGAAAAAGAGAGAAAGTGCTAAGAATATATCACAAAATTGATAACAACTAGAATATCTGAGCAATGTTTTTAGGCTATAATTTGAATGTATGTAAGAAAGTATGTAATGTGTGTAAGAAATGTATACAAAAAGTGCCTTTTTTGAGTTGATATAACTCGAAGTTACGGTATCTGACGAATTACAAAACCATAGCTGCCAATTTTTACGCTTTTTCCTACCACTAAAATTTTATAGTAAATTAAATCTTATTAAATCGCCGAAATCATGTGATTCAATAAGCCAAAAATTTCTATTAATTATTAGTGGTAGCAAAAAAGCGTAAATTTGGCAGCTATGCAAAACATTTCCATGAAAAAGTTTTATCTAAAGTTTGGAAAATTAATAGCCTAAATTTAATACATAAAAAGAGGATAATTGATGAAAAAATGGATTCCGTTACATAAAAAAAGTTTTGGAGAAAATTGATAGAAAA
Organism: Maratus michaelseni; assembly: GCA_963931845.1. NCBI lineage: Eukaryota > Metazoa > Arthropoda > Arachnida > Araneae > Salticidae > Maratus > Maratus michaelseni. The sequence continues at coordinate 221,727,980 of OZ007595.1, forward strand.
AGTATTCTTCGGTTAATGATTTACTTTTCGAAATGGTAAAAAAAATTGTATACAATCTTTTTCCATTAATGTTTGAAAGGAAATAGTTCGACAGTGTAGATTAATGTGTAAAAAACCTTTAGAAAGTATTCTCTTTGATAGTTTACTATAAGAAATGTCAGCCATATGAGAAAAAATATTCCACATGTTTCTAATGGTATTACTTCAGCTACCTTCCTTTTGATAGAAAAAATTAAAAAAAAATCCTTTATCATTTCTGCACTATTTAAAAGAATTGTTGAATTATTTAAGAGGATATGGCACAATTTGAACCACTTTTTATTTGAATATTTTATAAAAATATATGTATAAAAGAAAATTAATTAATCAAGGAAAAATGCAAGTCTTGTGGTAAAATTTGGAATTGTATTCCTCTAGCAATTTTGAACTTTTTAAAACTTTTTTTGCATGATTTCTTTTACAAATGCATTATGGCAGGGATATAATTTCTAAAAAGTTAATTAATTTAAGATAAAACAAATAAAGTACCATGAAATGCAGTACAAATATGAATATTTACTTAAATTTTGTTTAAAAAAAAACTTTTTATACTATTGAAAATCTGATCCTTATTTTTATGAAATGCACATTAACACTAGAACGACCATGAGCCATCACTTTGACGGTTACCAAATGAATATATTCCGATTCGAACCAGATATTTCTTTTTAAAATAAATTAAATATAAAACTCACAGAATTAAATTAAATGAATAAGTTAAGTAGTTTTAAATGAACTTTCTGCTGTGAAATAGTTATAAAAACTTGAGTAAAATTTCCGGTAGTTCGTTCTAGTGTTAAAGATCGTCCAAAAAAAAAAGATTCAATAAGAAGTATACGTTGTAATTTTAATATTTTGATCCTACTGATATAATGGAGAAACTCTAACTGGGAAACATGATTTTAAGATAGCAGCTTGGAATCATTTATAGGGGAATGGAGACAGTAAAAAGTCTTTTTCAAATCTTTATAACCACTAGATCGTTATATAATTTTGCCAGCTTATACAAGGGATATATAAATTAATTTCAAGCTAAAAAGTTTGAAATTGATATTTTTTATTCTGGTAATAAAGTGACTGTAAACCTCTGCAAGACGCCACCATCAATACCAGTGGGTTGCTACTGAACAAAAGGTGCTGAGTTAAAATCCCGACTCCGTCAGGGATGTTTGTAGGTTGTTGGATTCGACATTAAATACAGGTCCCTCTTGTCTCTCTAACCCTTGTTTTTATAAGATGATTGTAGCACCCAAAACCAGTCAAAACCTAACACCTTAACAAATTTTAAAAATATTACTCTTACGGTTCTTTTTGCAATAGAGTTGTTATTTTCTATCATACCTTTAGTTATATAGAATTAATGTATCAAGAAATATAGCTACTTAATGATTAAAATATTAGAAAATATCTGAAAAAAAAATAATTCTTGTAAATTGCTACTGAGTATAAAAAGGACTGTAAGTAGTTCACGCGTTTCTATAAAAAAGAGGCAATATAATTCTTTTTTCTATCAAATAACTATGTGAAGAGAAATATGTTTTTCCATAGAACTAATTACTGAATCTTATGAAACATAAGAAAGTAAATGAGAACAAAATTTTGCCATTGTTATAAAAACAATTCTTAGATAACCCCTTTCGTCTATAAATTAACAAGCCATAATTTGTTAATAAAACATCCAGAATAAAATTCATTGATAAAAACTTAAAACGATATCTAGTATTATTTATATAATTAAGAATAGTATAGCACCTATTAGTGTTGATTTTACTGCAGTTCCAAAAGGCAGACAATCACGATAAAGTAATTCTGTTTAAGTAAATGTACGACTAATTTATCCCATGTTTGATACCGAATGTAGTCTTTCACACGCATTTCACGCAAGACTAAATCAATCCTTCATTTTAAACATTTTCTTAACAATTAGCGTTTTCAATCATTTCCACACAGAGTTGCCGTTTTCCCTTTTTTGCATTCATAAATTTCGAAAGAAGAATTTTTACTTTACATATTCATGAAATATCCGTCATTAAATAAAGCAAAAAGGGTTAAAGTAATTCTGTTTAAGTAAATATACGACTAATTTATCCCATGTTTGATACCGAATGTAGTCTTTCACACGCATTTCACGCAAGACTAAATCAATCCTTCATTTTAAACATTTTCTTAACAATTAGCGTTTTCAATCATTTCCACACAGAGTTGCCGTTTTCCCTTTTTTGCATTCATAAATTTCGAAAGAAGAATTTTTACTTTACATATTCATGAAATATCCGTCATTAAATAAAGCAAAAAGGGTTAAAGTAATTCTGTTTCAGTAAATATACGACTAATTTATCCCATGTTTGATACCGAATGTAGTCTTTCACACACATTTCATGCTAGACTAAATCGATCCTTCATTTTAAACGTTTCCTTAACAATTAGCGTTTTCAATCACTTCCACACAGAGTTGGCAGTTTGTTTTCCCTTTTTTGCATTCAGAAATTTCGAAAGAAGAATTTTTTTATTTAAATAATCATGAAATATCCGTCATTAAATAAAGAAAAAAGGGTTAAACTAATTCTGTTTAAGTAAATATACGACTAATTTATCCCATGTTTGATACCGAATGTAGTCTTTCACACACATTTCATGCTAGACTAAATCGATCCTTCATTTGAAACGTTTCCTTAACAAGCGTTTTCAATCACTTCCACACAGAGTTGGCAGTTTGTTTTCCCTTTTTTGCATTCAGAAATTTCGAAAGAAGAATTTTTACTTTAAATAATCATGAAATATCCGTCATTAAATAAAGCAAAATTACCATTTGTAAATTTTGGTGTGAAGTGAGAATTTCGGAATAATAAATGAGGCCCAACTGGCATTGCTGCACCCAGAAATCCTTCTTTATTACAGCAAATGTATATAAAATATTTTTAAGGAGGCATACTCTTTTAACCCTTTATATCCTGAATTAATTTTCCAGCTACTTTTTAGATGCTCAGAATCCTCGATTATTCCCGCCAGTTATTTCTTTTTGTAAAGTTTTCCTTATCTAATCATAGCATTTTTGCGATTCAATTAGGTGAAAAATTCTCATTTGAGAAACCGGTGGTAACATATTAAAAATTCTGTAAAAGACGCTCGTCGCGAAGGAGTTAAAGTGGTACTTATAAGTACCGTCAGGATAAAAAGGGTTAAAATCTTAAAAACATTCGACTTTTCGAGGAACGCATACATGAAAGAACGAATTTTCTGCGCATTTAAGAACAAACCGCATAAAATTATTCCTACAATTGCGTTAGTTATGACTAAAAATATTTCTGGTATTCACAGTAAACCATGATTAAAAGTTAATTGTTTCGCCCACTTTCGGCTCGCAGAACGCAAACTCTCAGCTGAGTTTTTCTTAGGGTCGAATTTTTAACCCTATCGAAACATTTAAATATTGAAAAAGAACGTTGATTTCCACGCCAACATGACTGTACCCTTTTTAGGTGCGTTCGTAATTATATAAATACGTAGCACCTATTGTCGTCGCTTGGTCCGTACGTCTGTCTGTCCATCCGTCTGTCCGTCCGTCCGCATATAACAACGAAAAAACTACCCAACCGAATGGTTTGAAATTTCAGATATGTTATCTTTGCAGAATTTTGTCGAGACATTTCAAATTTTATAAAAATCGAATCAAAACGTTAGGAGATATTAATAAAAACATTTATTAAGAAATCTGATTTTTTTTTTAAATCGGTGCTTTCTTGTTATAGGAGCTTCCGAGGTTGAATCGTCAAGCAACCGTGATACTTATTTTATGACAGAAATTAATCTGCAGACGATATAATTCATTTCGCAGAATAAAAAATCATCAAGATCGGAATATTTATATAACTAGCTATAGTACGAACGCACGTCGTTTGTCACGTTTGACGTACAATTTCCAACTTGTTTGTTTATCTTTTTATGCGCATACGTCATCGTCAAATTCGTGCTCTTGAATCCTTACATCCAACAACTAATGTTTTAGAATAAAACGTTTAAACTTTTAACAAAAGGAAAAAAAAATATATTTATATCATATATCTGACCATTTTCTATTAGAATTGTAGGAATTTTTATATTTAATTCATATGTTAGAATATTTTTGTTGATGCGTTTAAGATATAACTATGATCTATAAATCCGTGAAGATTGCATAAATATTATACATTTCAAGAGAAAATTTGTCCGCAATTTAACAAAAGCATAATTTTAACATTTCGAAACGTATTTAAAGAATTCTTTTAAGTATTGCTTACATAGGGATCATAATGTTTCTTTCCTAACTAAGGTAATTGTAGGAATTTGGTTATTCGGTATGTTTTAAAATACTCTGGAAATACTCCTATTTCGTAACGAAGGTAATTTGTGGGAATTTGTTTATTCGTTATATTTTAAAATAACTGTTATTTTTTCAAACATATGTTTCTCGAAAAATCAAAATGTTTGAATATTTATGAGTAGCACCACCTTAATGGTTAGAATAAATTATATGTAATGATAGCCGCAGAATGTTATACAATTTTATTAGAATCTATTTAACTGTCATAACTTTCAAATATGGCACGCTCATCTAGCTTTTTGAGATAAATTTATTTCATAATTAAACTTTTCTTTATATATAGAACTAACAAATGGAAAACAGATGTGCCAACATTCCCTTTCTTGAGAACGACTTTTGTATAATAGTCGCTTTTAGCAAAACTTGTGTTATAAAATTGCGAATATTTCTATTCGGAAACAGTGACACTCAGAATATGGTAACTGTAAGAGAACTATAACTTCTAAAACTATAAAATTGTAGACGATATTGAAAGTAAAAATATTTTTATTATTTCATAGCATGGGAGTAAAAAAAGAAGCTTACTTGGCAGGGTTACCAGTTTGGCCGAATGTTTTATTCAGATATTTCAAATTCATACCGAAAACTCCGAAAGAAGAAATTTATCTTTAAGTAACCACGAAATGTCTATCATTAAATAATTCAAAAAATACTATTCGTAACTTCTGGTATAAGTTCGGAATTTCAGAATGGAAAACGAGGCCAAACTGGCAACTGATCTTCACCCGACAAAATATTCTATTATTGTACTTAAAAAAACAAGATACATTCAAATAAACACACTTTGTAGCGAGGAATACTAATTGACGAAACGACATGATTTACAAATAATTTTCATGATGGTTTTTCCCTGAAAATTTTGGAAATTCTTAGCCTAAAGTTACATATACTTAATAATATTCGAATCATTTCATGGGATAATTCACTTTTATTCAACAGATGAGCCGTGCCTCATCTACTTTGATGATAATAAGTTGGTGATATGCACGAATCTTGTGAATCAAAGACCTATACAGGGATCTCTTTAAAATTTATTACACATGAGACATAGACCTTTGTTTGCAGAATGTTGTGGACAAACTAATTCAGAAATTTCGACTTTTTTTTTTCAAAAGACAGTAGGATATATCTATGAATTAGCAAAATAAAGCGATAGGGATTATTTGAAAATGACACAATAAGACTTTATTTATGTAGGTTGACTTGAAGTAGATTGACATAAAGAGGAATGACTTCAAGTAGGTTGATTACGCCTAAAGACAGGTTTTTAAAGCTTAAATATCCGTTCTTGATTTACCGTTTTTTGCCATTGCAAGAAGTGAAACATTATAAAACTTATACTCGCAAGCTCTTTTTTTTTTCTGGTACCGTTATTTCTGGCGTATATGCTGTAGCTAAAACAAGCCTGTTTCACACCAGAAATAGTACGTAAGAATATTTAATAGTACGTAATAATATTTAAAAGTTGCCCCCCTTTCCCCCCAGGGAGGGGGGGGCAACTTTGATATCCCTAAATAGATTTTTCAAACATATTGAACATCCATTTTGTCGTTTTTCAATCCGATGTATATTTCTTGAGTTATTTGGCCGTTTCCAGACTTTTCGGACATCCTGTATAAATGCAATACGTTGAGAAGAAAACAAACTAGATTATTAAAAGTAGTATATTTCCTGAAAAACAAACTTGGCAAAAATACATACAATTGATTTTTAAACCCTCAAAATCACATATAGGACAAATGATAAAAATTTTAAAATGTCATGAATACGAAGCCATGTTGATGAACTTTTAAAAGAGTAAACAACATTTTGTTACTTGAATGGAATGAAAAATTAAAAATACTTGAAATAACAAAGAACAACAACACCTGATTAGCGCACTGAAATAGGCTAAGCATGCTGTACATATACCAAGAAAATTTATTTGAAATTTTCACAAGAATTTTTATGTAATATACATTCAAAAAACAAACACGTTTTATAATGTGGAATTTCCAAAACGACAACGCATGATTCAAGAATCATTTCCATAAACACATTATCCCCTAAGTTTTAGAAATTAATAGCCTAAACTACATTTAAAATCCCACGAAAATATAACATTTCAAATAAAAGTAAATTTCTTTTCATAAAAAATTTCTGAAAAAAAAAGTGACAGAAATCGTCTTTTTCGGTTAATGATTTATTTTTCGAAATGATAAAAAGCTGTATACAATCTTTTTCCGTTCAAGTTCGAAAGGAAATATTTTGAAGTTGTAGATTGGTGTCTAAAAACCTTTCAGGAAGTATTCCTTTTGATATTGTACCATAAAAAGTGTCAGGTGTATAAGAAAATATGGCTCATATGTCTCTAATGGCTGTACTCCAGCTGCCCTTCTTTTGATTAGGTAATGCATTTTTTTTCTTTTTTCGCTTCTGTACCTTTGAAAAAATATATTTATTTAACTGTCATAAATTTTCAAATATGTCACTCTAGTTGGTCTTTTTGCGATAAATGTATCTATCTCCTAATTATATCGTTCTTTAAACATAGAATTTATTTATCGAACTCTATAACTGGATACAATTTGGAATTGAAAAATGTATTGAAAAACAAATATTTATTATTTCCCAGTTTAACTGTAATTGCTCGTATTTTTCGTTTTTACCCGATATGATTTCCTCGATTTACCCCTAAACTGCATGAATTTTTCTTTTAGGGGTAAGTTTTTTATACTCATATTTAGAGTTAGAATACAGAAATTTTATAGAGAAGTTCTTGTTGTAATTTACTAGCAGCATTGAAGTTATTTTTATTTAAATATAGTGATTGTTTGGTACTCAATTTCCATTATTAAAGTTAAATTTTAATTTGGTTACCACTTTGCCGTCCGCATGTCTGTTAAAAATAATTCTACTATTCGTAGAATGTTAAAATGATTGATTGATACCAGAATATAGAAACAAATTTATTCGAAAATAAATAAAATATTTTCTTCATGTACTTGATAAAAGAAAATTTTTCTTTCAAAAATTCTGGTGCCAATGTAGCATTTAAGGATTAAAATTTAGTTAATTTACGTACGACACCACTGTGGTAACGCCTGACGGCAAAACGGTAACCCTTTCAGGGGCAGTGGTATGTTTATGAAACCACTTAATTTTAATTCCCAAACGCCACAATGGCACCAGAAATATTCTAAAATCTTTCCCATTTAATATATATGTGATTTTTTTTTTGCTCTTTTTCATATTTACAAATAAATTTCTACGTTAATTCCGGTACCATTCATTTATTTCAACATTTTGGTACTGAAAGTACTGCCCCTAAAAGGGTTAATATATACATCAATGTGTAATGTAGTGTTAACGGTAAATTTTAACGGTTTAGATCAAGGATGTTGCAACTGTGCGCCGCCTTATATCACTAAATTTTAAAAGAAATAGTCGACTTGTTGAATCGCTTAAATTTGATGATTAGATAATGAAATGTTCACTATAAAATTTTAGTGGTATCGGCCGGGCCACAGTTTGACACCCCTCGTTTAGATGTACCAATCTACCAATACTTGTTTGTGTGTTACATGATCTCTGTTTTAACGATAGTTTTCCTCAAGTAAACGATAATTTTGATAAATTTCAAACATTTTCAACGCGTTTAATTTACACGAATTCTCAGTTTTTCATATCCATTTTTTATCTATTGAATCACAGTCCTCTAATGTTAGGCCTACACGCAGACACAAAAATGGCGACTGTCGCGTCGTAGGCGTTTTTAATTCAACGTTCATACGGTAATTTGAATTTGAATACCAGCATTTTTTAAAAGTGTTCTTCGTCTTGTTTAATCGAAGAAAAATAAGGCGAAGAATACTTAAAAAAGTATTTGTAATAAAATTCAAAGAAAAATACAAACACTGTAAAAACAAGTCCTCTATTTTTTTATATAACGAGCAGGCCTAGTATTCAGAGGGCTGCGACTGTCCGATTTGCGATAATGTACGGGAAATTTTTTTATTTAATGAATTCAAATAGATTCCAAATGACTACCGCATTTTATTAAATATATTTTCAATTTCAAACTATGCTTTTTTCTTTAATTTCCATTGGTTTTTGAAACTTGAATTTGGCATACTATTTCTATTCAGAATCTTTCATTGACTGATATTGTGAAAAACGACACCCCATTCACATTCGTGAACTACAGATTATTCAAGAATTTTGTTACGTAGACGTTCAAACCCCGTCTGATTCATATACTGATCCACAAAAGTTACTGTAATTGGAGCATGGGCTAGTAGATTACCGTAATTTCCGGCGTATAATCCGCAGCTCAAAGAGTCGTTTTTCGAACCAGAAATATTATTTTATAAAATGTAACTTAAAAGATCGCTGTAAATATTTAACTACAATTATTGAATAAAATTTCTGGGTCAAAAAACGACTCTTTGAGCTGCGGATTATACGCCGGAAATTACGGTACATACAGAAAAAAGAAGAAAAAACAATGAAGTTTAATATGGATGGAAATTTATATAATGCTTTAGAAACAATTTAAAATTCCATGTCCCCAGGTACATTGAAGTAAAAAGCAAAGACATTATAAAAAATTTTAAGTAAAAGATGTATACTTAATCTATCTAATTACAAATAAATAAAAATTAGTGGTAAGCGAATTTTTAGAAATTTAATAACAAACCTTTATGCAGTTTAGATTTTTCAATGATCCCCGTTTTAAAGATGAATTTCAAATGACTCCTTGCAATCGTTAACCCTTTGCATGTCGGTAGTATATAGCAACCTAGAGAAATGACCTTGGCGAGAGAAGAAAATTTGGCAAAAAAATTTCTAGCAATCTATTCCCGTTTTCTTATACACAAGCAATCATCATATACAGAATTTCGGCTGTCAACATACTTTTTTCTATGCACATACAAAACACACAACGATGGGAACAGATGTGTTACACTCACACATCGATGTTTGGCGACTTTTCGATTGGCACGATTTTCAAGTCCGCGCCAAACCAATAACTTAATACAATAGACAAGACTAAAGGGAAAAGTCCCTAAAATTTGGCGACGTTTTTCCTTTTTATAACCGATTAGAAAAAGAAAAAAAAACTGTGCGGGAGTGTAAGACATCATAGCCCAACGATGAATGACGTATCATTCGAACAGTTTTTGAACACGTTTCTGAGATAGTACATCCACATTTCGTTAAAACGCGTTGTTTGAGTTAAAAAAAACAGTTAATTAAAAATTAGGGCTAAAACGTACCAGGAAATAATCTCAAAAATTGCAGTGCGAAAGCTTCGCACGGGTCCTTCTGGTTAATTTTAATACCACACTGCCAAATGGCATCTATACTTTTTTAATTCCGTAATTTCCGGCGTATAATCCGCAGCTCAAAGAGTCGTTTTTCGACCCAGAAATATTATTTTATAAAATGTAACTTAAAAGATCGCTGTAAATATTTAACTACAATTATTGAATAAAATTTCTGGGTCGGAAAACGACTCTTTGAGCTGCGGATTATACGCCGGAAATTACGGTAATTTTCTTAATTTATATTAATATTATTTTTTCTTTGTTTTACAATTTTTAACAAATAAAATTATTTATTTATTTTCAAATCAATTTGTTTAAAAATGTTGGTGGCGATCAATCATTTCAACATTTTAGCAATATAATTCTTTGTCTCTGAATCGGTTAAATCAAGACTCAACTGTATTTTCAACTAGAAACCCAGATTAGCATGTAGTGCAGAGATATTTAATTGACGAAACGAGATACATGATGAGTTAAAAGTCATCTTCTCGAAAACATTTACTAAATTCTGGTAATCCGTAGCGTAAAACGTATTTAATTCCCCGCCCCTTCTAAAAATGAATACTTACAGTGAAAGCGCAATTATTTTCATAAAACAGTTTTTGAAGAAATATGGTATAAATCTTCGCTATTGCATTATTTATATTTCGAAATCATAAAATACTTTATACAATCGTTCTCCTTTAAATTTAGAAAAGTAATAGTTCAACAATATGTGTACAAAATCATTCGATATTTTTTCCCCTCCGATACATTGCCAGAAAAATGCCAGATAAATAAGAAAAATTACTTAATATGGCAGTAATAAGGTTTTTTCATTTAGTTATTTTTATTACAATGAATATTTGTTTCTCCATTTCCGAAAACTTTAAAGGAATTTATTTAATTTCCATGATTTTTGAATAGGTCACTATCATTGCTTTTTCTCAGATAAAAAAATGCTTTTTTTTTTTATATCCCATTTCCAATGTTTTCTTCCCAAAGTTCCCATTTCCAAAGGCTCTTAAGAGCCTACGCTAGTCACACGAAAAAACGCTCCAGCTAATGTTAAGTCTATGGGAAGGTTATCGCGCGATTTCTCCTTCGCATTTTAATATTTTTAAATGATTTTTTGCATAGGATAGCTGAGGTCGATCTCTAACGTTGTTAGTTTTTACTTTTTTGATTTTGGTTCCAGTTTTTTTATATAAGGGTAATTTCACTTTCAGAACCGGTTTTAACCGGTTCCAAAATTGAAAATGTCCGCTTATAAAAAAAAATCGTAACCAAAATCGAAAAAGTAAAAACTAACAACGTTAGAGATCGACCTCAGCTATCCTATGCAAAAAAATCATTTAAAAATATTAAAATGCGAGCGAGAAATCGCGCGATAACCTTCCCATAGACTTAACATTAGCTGGAGCGTTTTCTCGCGTGACTAGCGTAGGCTCTTAAGGAAAAAAATTCTATTTTTTTTTTTACTGGTGGAAGTGTGCCCCGTTGGTAATCAGGCCCTGATTTGCAGCTCTGCGTACATAACGTATCAAGAAACAACTTACTGTGTACTTCAATCAATTATCATAATATCATATTATATTATACAAACTAAAGGTAATCTCTTTAAATTATCGCCTAAATACCTTCATTATTGTTAAAGTTGTGAATGAACATTTGCTTTAAATTAGCTCGTTTTTTCGTTGACTGTATGGATTGTGACCCCAGTTTGCTATACAAACTTTTCTTTTAGTCTTGATACGTATTATCATACATGAATCATAAAAGGTTTTTCCATTAAGTTAGAAATAGTCTGTATACTACACTACATAGAAGCATTTGATTTAATTTTCATTTTTTATATGTGGCTATGTTTCGGGAAAAAACAAGTTTACATCAGCTCCAAACTTTCACCAGTATTTTAGTGTAGAAAATTTAATCTTTATTAAAAGCGTAACTTTTTTAAAAATAAGCCTAAACATACTCTTATAAAAAGCGATTAAAGGACACCCCTGCACTCTACTCAATGGTTTCATTTTTTGAATATGACTTTTTTAACGCATTGACGGACAGTAGGAACAAGTGAAGTTCGAAAATTGACACTATATGTTTTTGTAATTTTTAAAATATTAGAAGTATAGTTTTACTCTTTCTTCTTAAATAAACTTAATTTTGATTAATTCAGCACCTTTAATTAGGTTGAACTACTCCCTTCACAACCACGTTAGGGTAGCTAGCGGTCAGGGAAAAATACAGTAAATAAAAAGAAACTGCCCAGTTAAACTGAGGGCATTGAGCTCACAGGCTATTCACACTAATTGTATATTATACTCTTATTTCAAAGAACTTGAAATAAGCCCATCGAAAAATAAAGAAATCAACAATATATTAAGGGGGGGGGGGTCATCCCCCCATTACCCCCCTCATAGTTAACTAATGAACCCCTTAAACTAATAAGGGAAGTCTCTAATTACAAAGAATATATATACACAATTTGAAGAAAATCGGATAATTCTGCATGAAAAACCCATTTATCTAAATTAAGGGGGGTTTAGCCCCCCTTTCCCCCTTTATACTTAACCAATGAACTCCCAAAACTATTCAGAGAAGCGCATTATCACAATGAACCTATATACAAAATTTGAAGAAAATCGGATAATTCTGCATGAAAAACTCCTTTATCTAAATTAGGGGGGGTTATCCCCCCTTTCCCCCTTTATACTTAACCAATGAACCCCCAAAACTATTGACAGAAGCGCATTATCAAAATGAACCTATATACAAAATTTGAAGAAAATGGGATAATTCTGCATGAAAAACCCATTTATCTAAATTAAGGGGGGGGGGGGTAGCCCCCCGTTTCCCCCCTTTATACTTATCCAATGAACCCCCAAAACTAATCTGGTAAGTGCCTTATCACAATGAGCCTATATACAAAATTTGAAGAAAATCGGATAATTCTGCATGAAAAACCCATTTATCTAAGTTAAGGGGGTTAGCCCCCCATTTCCCCCCTTTATACTTAACTAATGAACTCCCAAAACTAATCAGGGAAGCACCTTATCACAATGAACCTATATACGAAATTTGAAGAAAAACGGATACTTCTGCATGAAAAACCCATTTATCTAAATTAAGAAGGAGTTAGCCCCCCCCCTTTCACCCCCTTTATACTTAACCGATGAACTCCCAAAACTAATCAGGGAAGCCCCTTATTAGAATGAACCTGTAAACAAAATTTGAAGCAAAACGGATAATTCTATCACGAGTTATCGCGTTACGTACATACATACATACGTACGTACATACAGAACCGGCGGGCGCATTAGCTCTCAGGCTTTGATAGCCTGTGAGCTAAAAAAAGTGATAAACACCAGTATATTCTTATAGAAAAATTTATGTTCATTATTCGATCAAATAATCAATTTGAATTTTTCTATAAGAATATACTGGTAATTATAATTTTTTTTACTGTATTTTTCCCTGACCACTAGCCACCCTGCACGTGCATACTGAAGCTGCAAGCCGTATAACAGGTGGAAAACGAACTTCAACTTAAAAAATTGTTTCCGAAACATGACACTGGTCTTCTACTTGTACGACGGAAAATGCACATTTGTGCTGCTATAGCCGTAGTGTCTAAAAACGACCGTTTCGTTTTGTGCGGCTATTGCCGTCGTGCCACACAGTGAACTTCGCTTTGACGGCTATAGCCGCAAGTGTCCGTCATCGTGTTAAATGAACGATCTTCTTTTTAGAAATTTCTTTAAAAATTTCCAGAAACATACCGGATGGTAATGATTGTTGCAAGTGTTGTAAAAACGTAGCACGCAGAATTTCTTCATAATTACGGTATACAAAAAACGGACCAATGGGATCCCTGGAATATGTATTTCTTTTATTTATTCTGTATAACTAATCTCTACAAATTTTTAAACTGTAACATATACAAGGTATGTGCACCAGTTGGAAATTCGTTATTTCATAATATTATTTTACGGAAAGTATAAAGGTAAAGAACATAATTTTCTATATAACGCATTAGAATTTTGTCTATATAAGATCAGTGTGCATAGAGTTCTACAACATTTTGTAATAGATTTTTTCGTCTGTTTTAATCACATAAAAATGTAACAATGTCTACGAATTCTGCAAATGAAATATTACATTTAAAAAATTCAATTTGAAATAGTGGTGTAATTTTTTTTTTTGAAATTGCAGAGAGTGTACACACCTTGATTATACAAACGGAAAAGAAAATATGATATTTATGTAAAACCAAGTTATAAAACACATTAAGATATAAAAAGTATACAAAAACCTGTTTAATACCAGTCTTTTAAAAATAGTGATAAAATAAAACAAGACTGCATATTTAGCTATTAAAATATTCCTTACCCAATACAAATACAATGTTTTATAAACACACTTTTGAAAATACAGTTACATACATCATTTAAAAGGATTCATAAATATATTTATATTTCCATACATTTTGTGTAGTATTATTTACTACATCCTCCTTTGAGATATATTTTACTTTTCAAAATATTCGTTTCTTTTGATCTTTTCAAAAGAGTAAAGTGTAGCAGGTAATGAAATATAACATATGAAATTCAGTTTGTTGAACAGAAATGATGAAGATTTTCAATACGTTGAAACTGAAATAACAAAAGATATATTGAAACTTGCATCCATAGAAGAGCAAACATGCAAATTCAAACATAACTTTAAATATAAATGTAGTTTGCATACGAAGCTTTTATTCTTGAATACATGTTTCTGTATTTTTGAGAATATTCAATCAGCACTAAATAATGAAGCTTAAATTTTCATGTATGTTTTTGAAATGATCAGAAAACTTATATGATATATTACCACATTCTCATCGGTATATTTTTGTAAAATCTGGTTTTCATGAATTGATGAACATTTCCAATACGTTGAAACGGAAATATCAAAATCTATACAGGGTGTCCCAAAAGTCTCCGTACAAATTAAAAAATTTATTACCAAAAAAAAATAATAGGCTTACAGCAAAAATAATTACAACAGTGCATAGAGTAACTTAAAAAGTTTGTTTATACTGCTTTAGTAAACTTCAACATGAGATTCTTTCGTAGCAAGAAGAATATCAAGACGATATTCCAATTCAATCCACGAACGTTTTTCATGCTAACATCAACAGTAGCTACTGTGTTTGGATCTTTTGTTTCAATTCCATGAGACTATTAACTTTTGTTCAGATTTCATCAAACAGTTGTAACTACTGTTGATGTTAGATGATGTTAGATGTTAGATGTTAGATGATGTTACTGTTGATGTATGATGCTGAAACGCACGTGGATGGAATTGGAATATCGACTTGATATTCTTCGTGCAACGAAATGTTCTCATGTACATGTATACTAAGTTAGTAGAAAAAAAACTTTTTAAGTTACTCTATGTACTGTTGTAATTATTTTTGTTGTAGGCCTATTGTTTTTTTTTTTGTAATAAATTTTTGAAGTTGTACGGAGACTTTTAGGATGCCCTGTATTTAAACTAGCATCCATAGAAGTGCAAGCATGTAAATTCAAACATAAGTTTAAATATAAAAGTAGTTTGCAAACGAAGCATTTTCTCCTGAATAAATGTTGCTGTATTTTGGAGAATATTCAATCAGCACTGAAGAATAATGCTTAAATTTTCATATATGTTTTTGAAATAATCAAAAAACTTAGATGAGATATTATCGTATTCGGATCGGCATGTTTTTGTGAAATCTGGGTTTTATAACAATGGAAGCCCCCTCTCTCTTTGGAAAGTCTCTCTTAAATTGTTTCCTAGATAGTTTTCTCAAGTTTATGCATCAGTAAATTAAATATCATTCAAATATCCTAAAAATATAAGGGCAACATGATATAAAAGCATTTTCTGTAATGCATTTCCAAGTACTTATTCAATGATGGTTTAGAATGCATTTTCTGTAATGCATTTCCATGTCTTTAGTCAATGATGGTTTTGAATGCATTTTCTGTAATGCATTTCCATGTCTTTAGTCAATGATGGTTTTGAATGCATTTTCTGTAATGCATTTCCATGTCCTTTGTCAATTATGTCTTCTGAACACATTTTCTGTAATGCATTTCCATGTTCTTTGTTAATGATGTTTTTGAATGCATTTTATGTAATGCATTTCCATGTCCTTACTCAATGATGTATCTTGAATGCAAACGAGAATTCTCTTTTCCCAATGCGAATGTGTTATCGAAAAATATTTTATAAGTATGATTAAATGAATTAATGAAATCAAAAATTGCAGAATAATGTTTACTTTATGCAGGGTGCATACATTGTTGCCTCAATATTTGAATAGAGTTTTTTGCCTTATGTAATCACAGGAACGTATTGCAAAATTTACGATTAAACGAGGCGGTTCCAAATACAGCTATTTAATTATAAATAGAAAATTTTTATCTGAAATGATAGTGCTGGACCCCTTGGAAATTTTAAGTAGGGTACACAACTTGAATCTATGGTATATATCTTTTTCAGAATTTTACCAGATAATTTTTAAAAAAATCGCAATTATATTGTGATAAATATCAGTTTAAGGAAATTCATAACAACTAATTGAGTTTGTTTAGTACAGGTCTTTAATTGAACCTGATGACGCATAATTATTAATACAGCTTTTTAAAACTTTAATTACAAATATTTAATTTTCGCTAACAATGATCAAATGTAACTATGGTAAGTCTATAGATTCAGAGTATTTCTAATCTCGTATAGCACATGCAGTTATGTTTAGTTTTATCCTTTCGTATAACACCAAATGGAAGTGAATGCTTTGCTTATTAAAAATTTAAATAGGTTTTTTAATTATTATTTTATGAGATATTTTTCTGAAATTACGTGTACAATTTTTTTTCCGATTCTGACGAAAGAGTTGATTTAAAAATGTACTGAACACTTTCGAATAATGATGTGCTTGGTAAAGAACAAACCAAAAATATTATTTAAAGTAATTAAAATACGACATTTATTATAAAAATAAATCATTAGTTTGCGATGTTTGTTTCATTTTCGAATCATTTAACTTAAGTTCTCTGTAAAAATAAAGTTTCAAATACAGTCAATTACGTTAAAGTATTTCTGCTTCAGTAAACATTCGACTAATCTATTCCATGTTCGAAGATAAATATACTGTTTCACACACCTTTCTCGTTCAACTAAATCAATTTCTCATTTTAAAGGTTTCTTTATCAATTCACACCTTTAAATGTTTCAATAAATCCTACTTAATTGCAGCAAATCTCTAACACAGATTTTCTCGTTAAACGCAATTTCCAGGCATGATGCAAATGGTCATAATAATTTGTATGCATTATTAGTTGCACAGTTTGATGTGTGAGCATTTTTAATGTGCTAATCCGGTATAGAAAAGACCTTTGTACCTAACGATACTTTTTAGGGTTTCGTTCATCTCACGAAACCCTATTACTCCCGCTCCGTTGTCTGTCCGTCACAAAGCCATTCTCAGAAACTATATAACTTACAGAGTTGAAAATTTGTGTTTATATAGCTGAATATTTGCTATGAAGCTCAAAATATTACAATTTGAAAAAATCGTATCATTTTAATAAATAGAGATAAAAAACCAAAATTCTAACAGCCGTTTCCTATTAAATTTAAACATTTTTCGTTATAGCAGTTGCCAAAAATTAAAAATTCACGATGAAATTCTTTCTACAATAATTAATTTTCTAGTGAACGATATCCACGTGAAAAATAAAAATGAAATAAAATGTTTCACCAATTGAAAAAAAGATTAATATTAAATAAAATTGATTGACGTCATAGTGGTAATAAAACGGAAATTTTCAAAGATTTCTCAACAATACAATGAGTATAAGTATGGTATGTACACAAAGCAGATTAATATCACGTCATTAGAGAATTAAAAAGAAACTCTGACGTCATATTGGAAGTTTAACGAATTTTTCAAATGTTTGAGAATAATACAAAGCGAGTATCAATATGAGTAATGGAGAATAGTAAATATATGAGTTTGAGAAACAAATTGAATCATGATAAAAATCCGATTATGTAAATATTCGCATATTTTAACATTTTGAGGGTGTACAACATGTTTAATTTTGAAATTATTTTTTTAATTATCGCATTTAATCCGCATGATAGATATTATTATGACAGAATATAATAGCGGGCTGGTTTAGATATTCGAAAAAACGAAAAAATAGACCGGTAAATTTTTACTTTATAAAAAACATGACTTTTTTTTTGTTTGTTGCTAAATGAAATTTATTTGGATTTTGTGAGGATTGCGCATGCCTCTTCTTGCTCTAGTAGCGCCCCCTTCTGGAAAAAACAAAAAGCGCGGCAGTAGAACGCAGAACGTCAGCGGCGAAGAACGTCGTTTGTGATATGAGAAACCAGAATTGGTTATGAAAATGGCCGTAAATGTTACCGGTCATGAATCTTGAAAAATATGAATAATCTTTTATGTTGATTTATGTTCCTGTGCTTGTCATCTGTCCTCGTCATGTGAACTTTATGTTACCATATTAAACTTGTGTTCGTAATTAGAACGGCCTGTTTCCTTTAGAACGCCCACACATTCGGAAGAGACATCACACTGGTGTCAGAAATCAGAGGTAAGGTACATTTTTTTTTATTGTTTAAGCATGACTGATCAGTTAACTAAGCTTAAAAAAACTAGGGGGGTAATAAAAGCATCTATTACCTCTATTGTTAAAAAGATCGAAGATGCATGGGTTTTGGAATCACCGAATTATGAGGAAATAGAAGAGAATTTAGCTCAGCTAGAACAAAAAGGTATCGATCTGACAAATTTTAGCGCTAATTAATGATGAGGATGAAATCGAAAAAGACGCGATGGCCTCCATCGAATATCATGAAAAAATAACTTTATGGAGATTTAGGATGAATAAGAAATTGAAAAATAATAGCAAAAGCCAAATTTCTCCCGTATCTCACGTCGATAATAAGCACGCAGAAGTAGTTGCGCAATCTGTTAAACTCCCTACATTAAAGATTGAGAAATTTTACGGCGAAATAAGTAAATTTCAAAACTTTTGGAATTCATTCAAAATAGCAGTCCATGATAATGATTCACTGTCAAATATTGAAAAAATGAGCTATTTACAAAGTTATTTAGGTGGTAGTGCATATAATTCTATTTCCGGGTTTGCGTTATCAGATAAAAATTATTTGGAAGCGATCCAAATTCTGAAACAGCAATTTGGTCGCTAAGGATCTCATTGTGACGACACACATAAATAAATTATTATCTTTGAAACCCGTATTGAAAACAAATGATGTAATCGCTCTGCGAAAATTATTTGATACTATTCAATCCCAAATAGGGTCTCAGGTCTTTAGATATTGAATCAAATGGATTTGATAACCTGTTGACATCTATAACTCTTAAATCCCTGCCAAATAATCTTTCGTTAGAATATAATAAGCAATGTATAAAAAATTCTAGTGACACGCAATCAAGTATTGATGATTTGTTATTATTTATTCGTACCGAAATAGAGTCGAGAGAAAAACAAAATTATTTAACTGGTAATTTAGATAACCCAAGGTCAAAACAGTCGTATAATAATGATTCCCCTGCATTTCGTAGACAAATGTTCGCTAGTGACAGAATTAATTCCAAAGTATCTCATATTAAAGCCACCTCTGAAACTTTTTGTATATTTTGTTCTTGTAATAGTCATTCGACTGCGGAGTGCAATAAATTATCCGTTGAGCAGAAAATAGCTAAATTAAGAGCTGAAGGACGCTGTTTTTTATGCTTGAAGAGAGGTAAACACGTCGCTAAAGATTGTACCATAAAAAATACAAAATGCAGTAATTGCGGCAGATACCATAACGTTACGATATGTAGTTATTTATTTGGCAATGCCAATAAAGTTTATAGGGAAGATGATTCGAATGCAAATGAAAAAGCACTCACTGCTAGAATAAGGTCAGATGAGTTATTTGATTTGAAAACACCGCAAAAAGAAACAAAATTAATTGAAACATTACCGACAGTAGATATCGAATGTGGTAATAAAATATTACATGGCGTAGTAGATAGTGGAACTCAAATTTCTATAATAAAGGCTAATTGTGTACCCGAATACTTTAAAGATCCTTGTGGTACCATAATATTGCAATCTGCATTCGGACACCAATTGAAAGCTCCTTCAATAAATATCCCATTGAGTATTGCAGTTGATAAATTAAACCCCAAGATATATCCTAATATTATGATAACATGTGCCGTGGTTGATAATTTGATTAATGATTTATTACTTTCTCTTGATACATATAATGAATTAAATAATTTGAATAAATATAATTAAAATGATAAGGCATTAAATTGTAATGTTGACGCGATAAGTGACAATACGAAAGAAACCAACACTGTAGATCTGTCTGCTTCAATTTTAGACCATGTGTCAGTTGAAAATGCGAATGCAAACGAGAACATTGACCACGCACCTGGCGACGACCCTGTTACTTTTATAAATGATTCAGAGAAATTTGAATGGCAACAGAAAAACGACCCTTCGTTAAATCAGTGTTCGACAGCTAACAAAAACGAATTTAATAGCTTTTCCGTTCATGAGAATTTCTTATATCACTTGGATAAATTATTCGATGAGACGAAAAATAACCCTCACCCGAGTACTAGTATTACGCAATCGATCACGAAAGAAACTAATAATAATGAAAATGACATATGTACTGTTGCCGATTTAATCGTAATAAAGAGTGGAGATCGAATCGAAACGGAAATTCATTATAAGAAAGAAGATCCCCAAATTAGGCAAGCAGAAGAAATTTTACATAATTCAAAAGATTTAAAAGTCCAAAATTATTTACAGAGTGAACACAATATTATGAAGGATGCTCCCATAGTTAATAATGTAACTTATATTTTCGAATCCTCAAACTATGCAGTTACACCTGATGAAGAAACCGAATACGAAACCGCAATTTATGCTAAAAAGAATGCAAGTGCTTCGGATAAATATTTGATTGCATCAGCAGACATGAAGGAAGAAAATATAAGACGAAGCATAATTTCTGAAAATAAAGATTCAAAAGTTGATGTCACGACAACAGAAGAATCTTACTCTGTTTTCAATAATACAATGCCAGAAACACTTGATGGAAGTTCCGAATCTAACACGATTGAGTTCAGCGAGAAACAACCTTTTGTTTACGATGAAAATTCTGACTACATTATAGTCAATGGTTGTGTGAAATCACATGAAATAGCAAACAAAGAACCCGATGTATTCCTTAAGTTAAATCATCCTGACAACATGATGTTAGAAAAATGCCAGAAGAAATCTGAGAAGATTGATGAGTTTACAGAGACTAAGGAAGTGACGATCGACGAAAATAAAAATGAAATTGAACTTTCTAAAAATTATGATAAAGTGAAAATAAAGGAAACTGTGCGGAAGAAACAGTATACACGTGATGGCTTTCGCCGAATGAACAATAAATTTAGTACGGGAAGACGGCGAAAACGAAAAAAAATAAAATTTCTTAGTCATGTGGTAGGATCCGGCATACATGCACCCGATCCCGACAAAGTATCAGAGATGCAAAACTTAGAAGTTCCCAAGTCAAAGAAAGATGTCAGAAGCATATTAGGTCTTTTGTCTTACTACCGATCCTATGTTCCTTCATTCTCCGACATAGCTCGTCCATTGATTGAACTTACGAAGAAACGTGCCCCTAATGAAGTTACCTGGTCTGAGGATTGTGACAAAGCCTTTTTTGAGTTGAAACAGGCGATCAGTAAATCACCCATCTGTTATTCCCCGAACTTTCAGAAACCATTTATTATACACGCAGATGCTTCTTCGTATGCGATAGGCGCTTGTCTATCTCAAAAAGATGAAAATGAACAAGAGCACCCAATTGCTTTTACAAGCAAAAAGCTCTCTAAATGCCCAGAGGGTTATGCTACCATCGAAAAGGAAGCTTATGCTGTTATCTTCGCCCTGAAAAAGTTCGAACACTATATTTATGGTTCGCAGGTAACTGTGGTGAGCGACCATAATCCTTTGAAATTTCTCACGGACTGTGCACCTCAAAGTGCGCACCTTCAAAGATGGGCCCTTGCACTTCAGCGCTTTCAAGCCCAAAGAACGTACCGACGTGGGAAACTCCACGCGAATGCTGACTCTCTAAGTGGGCTACATGCCTCACATTGAACTTAAAAACTTTGAACATTTTTTTTTCTGTGTTACAAGTCTGAACTTTAACTTTAAAAACTTTAACTTTATCCTAGAACTTTAAAATATTAGTATTAGTGTATTAGTGTTATAGTGTATTCTATTTGTTTATTTTCTTTGATGTTCTTTAAATGTTTGAATTTTAGTATTAATATGTTTTACTTGTTTATTTAGATATTTACCAGATATTGATTTGTCTCAAAAGACTAAATCAAATTCTCGAAGGGGGGAGGTGTGAGGATTGCGTATGCCTCTTCTTGCTCTAGTAGCGCCCCCTTCTGGAAAAAACAAAAAGCGCGGCAGTAGAACGCAGAACGTCAGCGGCGAAGAACGTCGTTTGTGATATGAGAAACCAGAATTGGTTGTGAAAATGGCCGTAAATGTTAACGGTCATGAATCTTGAAAAATATGAATAATCTTTTATGTTGATTTATGTTCCTGTGCTTGTCATCTGTCCTCGTCATGTCAACTTTATGTTACCATATTAAACTTGTGTTCGCAATTAGAACGGCCTGTTTCCTTTAGAACGCCCACACATATAGAACAGTCTTTACAGATTTATTAAAGAAAGGATAAATTGTTTTGAAAGTAATATTAAACGAAACCCTTTGAGCTAAATTCGATCACACTTACCCACTTTTTGTGTATTGCTGAAAACTGAATTACTAACAACTGAAACCATTTAATATAATATGTATTCGTGCCTATAGTATTTTTTTTATTAGAAGTATCGTACGTTTTTGAAACAAATTTTAAAATTTTATAAAACGGACAATCCTGAACAGATAACACAGGGCTAAAAGATTCACTGGTTTAAAATATATTTATTTTTTTTATATTAGGCGAACAAATTACAACTTACAAATTAACATATTACTAAGCCACCATGCAGAAACTTTTTACGGTATATAATCGAGTATAAGTCGATCCCTAGAATATAAATACAAAACGTGTTGATTATCAGTATTTTATAATAATTATCTTCTCTTTATTTAGTCCAATTAAATAAAACGAAGAAATACTATAGGAAATACTGATATTCAACTCTTTTACCTCTTGACTATTGGGGTCGGCTTAAACACGAATTCCAGAGTATTCCAGAATTCTATGAATTTTTTTTTCATGAATTATCCTACATTATTCCAATTTGAAAAGCTTATTCCAAAAGTATTATTATAAGTAACTATTGCAATTTAAAAAGCTTATTCCAAAAATAAGCCGCAGACATTGACGTTCTGAACCTCCGACAATCCTTTTGTTTAATAATTTGTAAAATATTTGTATGTGGTCTATAAAAATTAAATATCGGAAATAATAGATATTTATAATCAACTTCATGTTCTCAATATTGAAAAGTTTTCCTAAATTCCATCAGTAACTTCCATTATTTAATCTAAGTGCATAAATAGAACTTAAATATACGAAAATGTAACCAGCAAAGCATGTGTTCGCACTCATTATTATTGAGAAATTTGAAATAAAATTAAAAAAAAGTTCATCAAATCAGGGTTCGTTCGCTTCTACCACAATTATTTAATAGAATTTTTCGCCTTATTTAAATGCAGAAAAATATTACAAATCTTGCAATTAAACGTATCGTCAACAATTTCTGCTATTAAATTATTAAATAGAAAAATTATATTTAAAAATTGTGGTAAAAGCGTACGAACCCTGCAAAGCATTGCGTTTTATCTAGGTACAAGGCAAATATCTTGTGCAACACTGGTATAGCTGCCAACGTTTTCGCTTTTTTATTATACTAAAATTTAATTGAAATTTATGCTTTATTTAATCACAGATTTTGACCATTAAGTAAGGTAAAATTTATTACTAACTGTTAAAGACACGGGTAGCATACTCTATGCGCCATCGATTTTTAAAGCCTAAATAACACCTTTTAATGAGGTAATTGTTTAATGCTA
Source organism: Maratus michaelseni (assembly GCA_963931845.1). NCBI lineage: Eukaryota > Metazoa > Arthropoda > Arachnida > Araneae > Salticidae > Maratus > Maratus michaelseni. The sequence goes on from OZ007595.1 coordinate 221,751,861, forward strand.
TGTCCAGTAGTAGTATAAAAATAATTAACATGAAATTGTTTAAAAAACTAATTTTAGCAGTATTAATATACACGGACTGTCTGTAGTAACATAAAGATACGAGTGGCGTACGAACGAGTGTGCGCCAAGAGTGGCGTACTTCATGCGCCAACACCTTTTAAAGCTTAAATATTATTTTTTGATGATAAAGAAGAATAGTGTCAAATGTCTAGTAATATTGTAACAGTAATAGACATCATGTATATACAAATGTATATACATATAGAATACATGTATGAATCATGTATATGCATATCCTATACACGGGCGTCATATTCTATACAACATTGGAAACTTACCAATAAAAATAATGAAACAGAGCAGAGAAAATAGCGAACATCAACTTTAAACATTGGTTTAACAGTAAAGAGACTTTGGGAAGACGGTAAAGTTGAAGTGTAAATGTTAGTGTAAATGAAGTGTAAATGTTAATCACGTAATGGTTTGTGAATCACAACTATTTTTCACTGATTAGCTTACTCAGTACGTAGCTCATTTTTAAAAGGTAAAAAATTTAGTGGTAAGAAAAAGTCGTAAATGTCAGTGGCCAATTTGGGTCATTTCACACAAAATGGGCTTCTTTAAAATTTCCAAGTGGATAACGATATACTTGATAGCGCATTTAATATTTTAGAAAACAATTAAAGCTAGGTGTTGGTTAAAAGAGATGCATTTTATTTTATTTTATTATTATAACCAAAGAAAGAATGTAGCTACAAAATTTTACTTTTGTGCTTGCAAAACAGTTTCTACCTTTAACCTCCCACAACGTCCTACTTTTGGAATTCAAACTAATTACAAAATGATAAATAATATTGTAATTCTCTCAGCTGAATAATAAAACTTAGATCCAAAACCATCTCTACTTGCATAAATCCGAATACCTTCAAAAGAGAGGCTTTGTGAAATTTAGTTAATCTTTTTAAAACATCCCGCAAAAGTATTTTAAGATAAGAAATATTAACACATTAACTGGCAAAACTATGTGGGCGGAGTCTCTGATATTTTTACTGAAATGCGTTTACTACCAACAATTCTGAAAGATAATATTTGTTAACTTTAACAGCATAATTTTTGTCGTTAAATAAAATATTTTTAGCATATTAAAATAGTGGTGGCTAGGCAAATTTTTTTATATCATACACATTTATTTTGAATGTTGACAACCACGAGTATATTCGTTGTTGGCAGCGAATGGGTTAAGAAACATACTCTCCTCTATTTTTATAACAGAATAAAAGAAACAGTTTAACCAACAGAAATAATCTATTATGAATTCTACTCGAAATAAATACTTTTATTTTAACCCATCCGATTCACACAATATCTTCCAATATATCTATCTATCCCACGTTAAATTAGATATGACTTAATTTTAAAAAAAAACTATTTTTTATAACTGCTCATTAAGGAAGTACTTATAAATTAATTCCAAAACTGGGATTTATGCGTAAGTTTTAAGATTTGGCCCATAAATCTATTAGTTATACATTTTTAGGAAATATTGTGTACATCCTAGAATATGTTGATTTCAGAAAGTTGAGGAACTATCAGACAAATAAATAATTTGCACATAAATTAACTGAAGGTTCAATCTTAACACATGGACAATTTTGGCAGAAACAATGACAATAGCTTTTATTGTAGTTTTCTTCAGAGAATTTGAACCTTGAATAGCACAAAACTTGCGTTTTGTTATAAACTTGTTTTACACCCGTGCCTTTCAATTTTAGATTGAAAGAAATATTTGTAGTACTTTTTATTATTATTTTTTTTTACATCAAATTACTTTCAAGCCAGTTAAATTAACTATCATGTATAATTTTTGAACTTACAAAATGTATGTAACGTTATCAAACAATTTTTGTTTCTATAAATATGCGAATAATTATCCCATGCTTGAAGACAAATGCACCTTTTCACAATCAGTGTACAGTACACTAAATCGATTGTTAGTTTAACACTTTGAAGGGCGGTGGTATATTATTTATGCCATTTAACTTTAATTCCCAAATGCCACAATGACACCATATTTTGACATAAAATTTAGATTTTATAATGTAAATGAATTAATAATGTTACTTATTTTCAAATAAATTTATTTATAAATTTTGGTATCGTTTAATCAATTCAACCAATGATGCCAGTCGGCTACTTTTTTTAAAATTCAGATTTCTTAACTTCCACCAGATTTTTTATTTAGAAATATTCACCTTATTTAATGACTGATCATAGAAAGCGAGGAAATGCCAATTGCACACTTTTAAAAAAAGTAATGATAATCATAAAAATTTGAATTAAAGCAAAGTAGCCAGTAACACCAAAGACATAAAATAATAAGCCCAGTCAGATAAATGGGAAACTTTTCGCAAGTTGATAATAGCGCCATCTAGCGATTGGGATTGCTGCATTCGGCACCAAGAATATTTTAATAAAGTTTTGTTTCTAAAATTAAATCTTAAAATAAGGAGTTCATATTTTCTAAGAAAGTCGTTTGTAAATTCCGGTGTCAGTTAGTAATTTCACATTTTACGAACATAATTTGTCTGTGCCGGAAAGGGTTAATTGCATAGTGATGTAAATTTCCATCACTTTTTATTTAACTTTTAATAAATAAATCAACTTCTTCGCCACCACTATATTTATATAGAAATATTAATCCAGTAAATTTCCACATTTTTTTTTCATTATAGTTTTAGCTTTAATGTAAAAGATCCCAATAATTAGCAAGCTTTTAAAGGAAGTGCCAAAACATCGATAAAAATCGTATAAAATATCGATATAAATAAATCGTATCGTTTCTCTGCGACCCAATTCTGTTTTGTCCTCCTTCCGCAGCAGAGGTTTGGCGCTAGTGTGTCGCTAACAAATTTAACACTATCTGACTGGGCTTATTATTTAATGGCTTTGAGTAACACTGACTTCATCGTTTTAGCAACAGAAGTATATTGCCTTGAATGAGTTGCGTTTATAATACTGGAGTTGAACCATTTGCGATACGTCAGGCACGTAATATCAATTCACTAAAGGAATTTTCTTACATTAAATTTGACTTTATCTAATTTTCGAAAGATCTACGATTAAACAAGGATAAATTTAGTTTATTAAAATACTGGTAATAGAGCGAGTTAGAACCCCCTGTCGAGCAACTACTGGGTTGAACAAATACGATTGGATAACTTTTCTGGACGCATTTATTTTCAGTTAACTCAAATTACCCTCCTAGTGTAAATCGATTTATAAAATGCAGATAATCTTGTCAAAACATATTTCTTTTTTCAATAAACGTAGGACTAATTCTTTTTATGTTCGAATTTCTTCGAAGACAAATATACTCTTTCACACAGGGTCCACGCTAAAAAATCGATTTTAAATCTTAAGAGGCACATTTATAACTCTAGAACAGTGGTTCCAAACGGGGGGCGTACGCCCCACAGGGGGGCAATTTGACTTTTCAGGGGGGCAATTTAACTTTTCAAGGGGACAATTCGGAATTTCTGTGAACCCATACCTTCTGAATTGTTTTTCTAATAGTAATGTTGTAGACTGAAAATAAAAGTTACACATTCAAATTTCAAAAACAATATTAAAAAAAATAAGTTTTTTATTCAGTTTGTAAAAAGTATCCATTCAAAAGTTTTAAATACAATTCTACCAGAATAATTATAGATAAAACTCTTTAAGATATTTAGCTACCTTTTATATATTTAAAAATTCTTTATAATTTTTTCTGATTTATAAGTATTTTAGAATTTTAAACAACTTTTTCGATTATTTATTGAATGACTCGCACTGCAATATGTCACATGAAAATTAATTTTACACATGAAACTATTCAAGTGTATATTTAACAATTACTTGACGACCTTCCTTTACAGAATCTTTTATCACGTTTTATTCTGATTAAAAATTGTTGCGTAATTTAATCGCAGAAATTCTGTGATTAAATAAGACAAAAATGTTTTATTCAAAATTATTGATTTTTCTAATCAAAGATTCTGAGCACTCTATGCATCACGCATACGTGGCGACCGTGTGCCAGTAAACTACGAGGAGTATCAGACGATTAAAAAAATATTTGATTCATCCATTACCTTCGGCACGTTTCAGGATCAATGTTAAATGCTTTTGTCTCTATCAGGAGTAAATTCTTTTAAAATTTTATAAGAATTATATGTTATAGGGGAAGGGGGGCATCATCATTTTAGAGATGTTTTGGTGGTGCGCGGCGAAAAAAAGGTTGGGAACCACTGCTCTAGAATAAAGCAATAAATTTTTTATATTTTTGCTTAGATAAATTCATTTTTACATCGTTTAAACTATCTTCCCTGAATAAAGTGACTCCAAAATGTTTCTGAAATATTTTTGTTACAAAATATTTGCGAACATGTAATCCCTTGTTTGAAGACAAAATGCATTCTTTTACAATCATTGTACACTAAACTATATCATTTTTTCATTATAAAGATTCGCATTTATAATTCTAGAATAGAACAAAATAATTGTGGAAATTTTTTTTAACATGAATTTACTTTTAAATCATTTAAATTACCTTCCCAGTAGAAATTAATTTTTAAACCGCAGGTAAGCTTGACATCTGTTTCTATAAACATACGTCTAATTTATTCTATTGTCTGAAGACAAATATGCACTTTCATATACTTTTACACTGAACTACATCGATTTTTAAAGACTGGTACTAGAGTAAAATATTTAAGATAATTTTTCTAAATAAATTTACTTTGAAATCCATTACATTAATTCCCCTAAATAAATTGAACTTCACAATATGCAATGTTGTTAAAGTAAATTTGTTTAAAAAATAATATATATGCGAATATTGAGTCAATTATTTGAAGAGAAATGTAATCTTTCACAATAAGTGTACGCTAAATTATATCCATTCTTCATTTTAAAGATGAAGATTTATAATTCTAGAATTTTATTTAACCCTCCAGGTACCTGGTTTTAATTCTTGATGATGTTATTATTTTTTCCTGATTTGAATCAAAAATGTAATTCTATTAACTGTAGTTTCTTCCTAGAAAGTGTCTATTTCAGAGTTCGTACGTTTTTAAAATATTTTTTTTATATATAATATTTCTATTGAATATTTAAACAGAAATTGTGGACGCCTCGTTTAATTGCAGGATTTCTAAAACTTTTCCGCATTTAAATAAAGGCGAAAACTTATATTAAAAAATTGTAGCAAAAGCATACGAACCCTGTATTTGATTTTATTTATTAAGTTTAAATAATGATTGTTATCTTATTCGAAACATGGAAAACTTCAAAACAAAATTAAACGGAGTGAAAAAATACCCCAGTTGTACTGGAGGTTTAAGTTACGGTCTCTTTATAATTTGAAATTGAAAATGCGTGCAACGTTGTCAAAATACTTTTTTTCCAAAAAAATATGCGAATAATTTATTTTATGTTAACACAAGAAATGCGGGAAATTTTACTTAAGTTTCATAAAAAATATTTCACTACAGAATTTTTATTTAACACTTTTAAATTATTTAATTAACCCTTTCAGGGTCAAGCAATTGTGTTCCTGTAATGTTGAATTCTCATCGGTATTTATGAAAGAATTTAGTTCAAAATAAGGAAAAGCAATTTTTCAACTATTCCCGTCAAAGTTAAAAAAGTAAAATTTAATGAAAAATTTCTGGTTCGAATCGGATTAAAATTAGGTGGGATATAATATATCCCACCGCCCCTCAAAGGGTTAACTTTTTTTTGTGCGGTACATATTTAAATTATTTGATGAAGAAATATCCGGTTCGAATCGACATTTTTTCATTTGGTAGAGGTCAAAATGACCCCTCACCACCGTTCTAGAGTTAAAGACAAATATACTCTTTCACAACCAGTGTACGCTACACAAAATCCATTCTTCACTTTATCCTTTTATTCACCAAATTATTATATAAAATGAAACATCTCCTCCAAACATTTTCTCTTACGTCATAAAAGCAGATTAGAAAATTTATCCATTAATAATACGTAATTAGCAAACAGTTCGTTAATTAGAGGTAATAAACTGAATCGGTACTCATGGTTCGTACGCTTTTATCACAATTTTTAATAGAATATTTTGCCTTATCAAAGTGCGTACACCCATGGAATTTCCAAATAGTCTGGCACCACTTTTTCTGATTAGAAATTTTTTTATTTAACATTGAAATAGCAGAAACTGTAGACACCTCGTTTAATTGCAGGATTTTTAATACTTTTCTGCATTTAAATAAGATGAAATAATCTATTAAAAATTTGTGGTAAAAGCGAACGAACCCTGGTACTTTTAATTACATTCGGATCAATGTAGTTTAACATATTTCACAGCTTTGAAAATGGGGAAACTTCACAATTTTTCATTGCACTTTTTGAATAGCATTTATAAAAAGAAACATGGATCAGTTCTTAATTGAAATTACGAAACAACCTTTTCTACTGCGTTTGATATTGTAACCATTTACCTTCAGAATGCATTATTGTCTCTGAAATAAATAAATTTATTTGTTGTTGTGAGACCATTTTCATGATTCTCTTGCGTATTATTATAACGATTATACAAACTGAGAAATAAACTTCCAAATAACACAATTTTATAACAAGAAATTTCATATCGAAGTCAATCGCATAATATGAAATACTAACGATATTTCTCTTAATTATTGATAGCTTTATACAACTTACAAAACACCTCAGGTCATCACATGGTACACCAAAATGCCGCGGCATACCTGTTGAGAGCCACTGCGCTAGACTGAATCAATTCTTCATTTTAACTACTTCTTTAGGTACTCCCTACTTTAAATGCTTCTATAAATCGTCCTTAATTACAGCAAATCTGTGGAACAGCTTTTATTCCTAACCCTTTCAGGGGCAAGCACTTGTGCTCCTGTAACGTTGAATTCCCACCGGAATTTAGGAAAGAATTTAGTTCAAAATAAGAATAAGCAATTTTTCAACTTTTTTTCGTCAAAATTAAAAAAGTAAATTTAATTAAAAGTTTCTGGTTTGAATCGGATTAAAATTAGGTGGTATATAATATATACCACCGCCCCTCAAAGGGTTAACTTAAACTGTTATTTCAAGCATGTTTCAAATGATCGGAATAAGTAATAGAATTAAGAATAGATTTAAAATGGATGGCCAGATGTCTTCATTTTTTAGGTGTGTTCGTAATTATATAAATACGTACCACCTATAGTCGTCGTCTAGTTCGTACGTCCGCCCGTCTGTCCGCATATCGTCGCTACCATGGCAAACTATCGAATATGAAAAAATCCATTTCTCATTACTTTTAAAAATGGGCCGATGGTCACCACTAAATTTTAGTAGAATTCTTCGGCTAGTAAAAATACTAATAACATTTCTCTGAAGAACAGTGTTGGCAGTTTTGCCATCTGTTTTATTCCGAGATACCGAATTCATACCGGAAATTTTGGGAATTTTTTTTACTTTCAGTAATCACGAAATGCCTGTCATTAAGCAAAGCAAAAATTGCTATTTGTAATTTCTGGTATGGATTCGAAACTTCTGAATTAAAAAGGAAGCCAAATTCGCAACCCTTCTGGAGAATACTATTAAAATTTAGTGGTGACAATTGGCCCATTTTTAAAAGTAATGAAAAATGCATTTTTTCACATTCGATAGTTTGACATGGTAGCGACGATATAACAGCGCAAAAACTACCCAACCGAATGGTTTGAAATTTAATATATATAACCGTTGCAGTATTTTGTCATTTGAAATGTTATAAAAATGGAATCAAAACTTAAAAAGATATGAATAACAGTTCTCTTCATTCTATTAAATCCTATCATACGTAATTAATTCAATGGTATTCCAAGATATGTAATGATTCTATGTTGTCATGGTGATAACGTCATATTTAAGATGGAGTCATATTATTTCCGTATTACTGAATTTAAAAACCGAATTTATATACTAAAATTGTTTAAAAATAGCAATCCTATAATCTACCGACAGTTTTTTGGATATATGTTTCCGGAAAAAAACATATTAAATGGAAAAAAAATGTCTAAATATGGATTTCAAGTTTTGAAATTTTCAAAGCTAGGCTTACGTTTCCCATTGAAATTTTCAGTAAATGTCGACAAATGATAAAATGTTGCAAACTTAAAATGTACTTATTTTATTATGGGAATTAATCGTATCATAAAAATAGTCGATATAATTTATTTCACAGAAATAATAAAGCAGTACGAAGGCACCTCATTTGTCACGTTTGACGTACAATTTACAACTTGTTTTATGAATTTTATGACTTTTAAAAAGTAATAAACGATAAACTTCTGTGTAACAATTGAAGTTATATCCTAGATTTGAATACAAAAATTTTGTTTTGCTGATCTTTAATTATTAAGGGCAAATGTCTTTTTCTGGACTACTAATTTAAAATAAAGTTTTCTTGGAAACAGTTCGTGCATGTATATGTGTGAGTAAGTGTGTGTGTGTGGGGGGGGGAATGGTTAGGTATCGCATGTTTGAGCAGAGCCCGTTTAGGTAATATTCTTATAAAGAACTTTTAACCCGGGAGAAGTCGCATGGGGTGTGTGTGACATACCCAGAGTGCGTACGGTTTTTACAATTATCACCACTATTTTTCATAAAGTAATCTTCAGCTTATTTTATCCTACAATTTGTAACAGTTGTCTTTGGCTGAATAAGTAGACAATTATTTTTTGTTTATTGGTAACAAAGTAAAATCCATTCATACCCTAGAGATGCGCGATTTCTTCCGGGTTAAATACACATTGCCACTTTAGTTCAATGTAAATTAAGAAAGCTGTACACATTTCGTTTGCTAACCACCGGTGGTTAAGAGGTTCTGTTTTCTAATCTGGAAGGCGAAATGTGCTGTATCCAAACCTATGTTCGCCTTCCTCGGCCGAACCATTCGGAATTTTCTGTGGTTTTCCTTGAATCGTGCGTAAATACGGGTGAGGTTTCTATAGAAAGACCTGTACAGAAAGCAACCACGACTATGGTGTATATCCCTTGTGCAGACAATCGGTCCTAATAAACACCAAACAATATTTCTTTTGCACTGTTGGCTATTAACTCACCTTTGTCCTTTTCCGTAAAAAGACGACTGAACTGGGTAACAGAGGTGCCAACATCTCATTAATATTCCGTAATATGCGGGTTAATTTAACCCAGGTTTAACACGTTTCGCACCGGAAATTTTTTTAAGAAATGAAAATAAATAAATTCCACGTAAATAATCTGAAATTAAATAAATAAAGATTCATCCAATAATTTTTCTGGTTTGAAGCGTTGTTAAACTGGGTTAGATTAACCCGCATATTACGGAATATTAATGAGAGGTTGGCTGAGAGGTTGGCACCTCTGCTGGGTAACACAGGTACTGGTAATTAAACGATTTTTTTTATATTTTTTAAATTAATATAATGAATGTTTTTTAATGTTGATAAATTTTGTATGGAGCATATAGCACTTATATGCTTTCCTACAGCATATATAGTCAGATGTAAAAATTTCTGGCTTTGCATATATAAAATTGTTTTACAATTCCTCTTTATACTTGTACTGGTACTAGGCACTTATTTGTCATGCTTGACTCGGCAAAGAAATGACAGTTATTAACACGGGGATCTCAGTGGTGAACGTATTACTTACTTCTATTTCAAAACAATAATATTCCTAGTCGGTCTCTACAACAATTGCAATAGTCCTGTACCACAAAATTTGTTGTTTGGAAATATTGATGGTATATTATCCCTGTATTTTTAAGGGCCATATCTGTTTTCAGTCGCAGTCAATAAGGAAGTCAAAGGGAAAATGAATTTCAAAATTTTGTTAGTGAAATCCTTTGCATTCTTTTTCATTTTTTTCTGTATAAAGAGATGTGTAACGTGTTCTAAAATGTTGTGATTGAATAACACTCTATGATTATTTTTTTTTATTTAAGAAGTTTTAACCCATTACCCGCTGGGGTTGTATTGATGCAACGGTCGAAATAAATGCATAAATACTTAAATTGACGACTTAGCTATCGCCATTCTAGAATTAAACAGTTGGCCTTATTTAATGATGGTAATTTTGCCATTACATAAACAACGATTAACTTTTGGTTTTTTAGGTTGCAAAAAACTTGATAACAACTTAATTTTGGCAATTGGAGGGTTAATACCAAACAATAAGCATACAGCGATCGCGCAATGTTTATTTTCATTACCATGATTTTCTTCTAGAGAACTAGGGTGCAATAATGGTGAAAACAATTTCGAGTTTTCAAGAATAAGTAGATGATGATTTTAGACTGTTCTCACTAAAGAGAAAACATTACGCGAACATGCCGGAAACTGTTTATTTTGATCACAATGATTTTCCCACTAGAGATCTAGAGTATAAGAATGGTCAAAACAATTTCGAATTTGCAAGAATAAGCAGGTGATGATTCTAGACTCTTTACTTCTCACAGAAATTATTACGCAACAGCTGATGAAAAACCAGGAAAATATAAGTAGGATTGCGCCTATGTAAAATAGATATTTTGTGCATAATGCTTAAACATAGGTAAAGTATTCATAGGAAAAGTCATTATAAGTTGGATATCCGACTTATCTGCGTAATTAAAAAATTGAATCTGAAAATACCAGATGTGTAGTTCTAAACTTTTGTTTTAACCATTTGAACTGCGAATTCTTTTAGCATAAGTGGTTACATTCTTGCCAAGACTTCCGCATTTTGAGCACTATTGTTTACGAATAGAAATATTCCCTTTATTTAATTACAGACATTTACGATCCAGGGTTGCCAGTTTAGCCTAATTTTCTTTGATAAATTCATAATTCATACCAAGAATTCAGAATGGTAATTGTTGCTTTATGCAATGACAGGCATTTCGTGATTGCATAAAGTAAACATTATTTTTTCTCAATGTCCGGTTCAAATTCAGATTTTCTAAATAGAAACTGAAGCAAAACTGCCAACCCTGTTACGACCTTAAAAAACAAAGATTTATATTCAGAAATAGTGGTACTCAACACAGAGACGTTTTTCTCATACACAGGGCTTTACAACAACTCTGATAAAAAATGGTAGCCAGCAAAAAAATCTAGTCACCAGTAAAAAATAAGTTACCCTCCTCCCCCCCCAAACCTCCCTCAAAATGTATTTAATAAAACACACAAACTCTTTTATCAATTAATTGACAAAAAATAATAACAAGCATAATTTAGAATACTAAAACAGTATTACATTATATTCTTAAAATTTTAATTAAATTTTAAAGTTTTACTTCAAATGAAATACTTATGATCACTTATATGTTATTATTATATTTAAATGAATGTGATACATTAATCAGTTTCAATTCTGAGCATAAATATCTGATTCGAAACTAACAAATACACTTGAGCATTTCTTTAGCATTGTATCAAGTTTTAGATGCTACAGAGGCTGTATTGACACTATTTATTACTGTTTTATTATCCCCTACTTAAACATTCTGATGGTGTTACATGCTAGCTAGCTAGAGCGGAATAAAAGGGCGATTTCTGGACATGAGATGGAAAATGCCTTTTAAACTTGGTTCTTCTATATAATAAAAGTACACGAGAAGGGGAAGATCGTTGCTTCACACGCACAAATACAGGCGAGAGAAATAATAACGTTTATGCTTATTTCTAAAATCGGTTTTTGTACATAAGAAAAAAAACCCGCTAGATAAAATAATTTGGTCGTCAGATAAAAAAAAGTTGGTCGCCAGTGGCGACCGCATTTGTTAAGCCCTGATCATATCCATAAGAAAACTGAACTCGATTCACTCCCAAAAAAGTTCTACAGAAGATTACGAACTTGACAATCATATTTATACTTTAGAATTAGCTTTGGATAATTAGTATCTGCTCTTCAAATTTAACAATGATTATCATAGAAATGTGTTTTTTGACTAGAAAAAATGTCAAATGATTATGGGCCATTTTTAAGTGCGTTCGTAATTATATAAATACGTAGCAACTATAGAATTTTGTCGAGTCATTTCCAATTTTATGAAAATCGAATCAAAACTTAAAAAGATATTAATAAAAGTTTTCTTCATTCTATTAAATCCATTCATACGTAATCTATATAATAATAAAAACGCAAATCATGTGACTGAGGAAAACAAAAACGGGCTGACCTTTTCTTTTTTCATATGCCAGGAGGACATTTTATTCAAAATTATTTTTTCAAATAAAATTACATAAAAGTTACATTTTTAGAAAGATCATTCAAAAAAATTGTTTGTTTGAGACATGACTTACATTCAAATATATATAGATTCTGAGATAACTTCAGTTGAAATTAGGTTAAAAGCCGAATATCTCGATCCATTAAAGTAACAAAACACAGCAGATTGATTTATTATGAGTCATAAAAATATTAAACCATGGAGGTAATCATTCGCAAAGCAAGATCTCCATGCTGAATTTTGCAGCGCTGTCTGGTGTCGAAAAACAATTCGCACAGAGCAGACGATATAAATCATTTCAGTGCGATAATAAGGATGATTTTTTTTACATTGTAAAACTAGTTATAATACGACCGCACCTCATTTCTCACGTTTGACGTATAATGTCCAACTTGTAATAATTAATTTTTATATTAACTTTGGAGGATATTAAACTTCTAAGTAAATGATGTAATTATAAAGAGAATTCGTAGAAGAAAAGGAGAAAGTATAGTAGATATATTAAAAGATAAAATATTCAGTTTCTCCGTATCACTTTTAGTAGTACTAAAGGTCGAACACTTTTGGATCTACATACATCGTGCTACTACATCGTGATCGGGGGTGCTCGATCACTTTACTACCAGTAGAATTACATACTAAATTTGGCGTTATTTAATCTTTGAACGTTACGAATTAAATAAGGTCAAATGTAGTATATAAAATTGCTCGTAGTAAAGTGATGAAGCACCTCCCCCTTTCGCTACGCCACTGTAAGTAACGACTTTTTACAAACTTAAACTTTCTTAAGTACAATTTTTTGGGAAGCAAGTGTTTCTATTTTCGTGTTTAAAACATTTAAAATCAAATGTTTCAAACGCATTTATTATTGTTTTTAATTAGATGTATCATAATGAAATCCAACTTCAAAAATTCCGAGATAAATACTTTCTCTTGAAAAAAATATACTGTGTCCTTGAATTATTGGACGTATTACGAAATTATGAAAAAGAAAAGCTAAGAACAGTGGTGGTTTTTCGATGTTACGTATTAATTACATGCTTATGAAAGTTGTTTATCGCAGCATCGTTATTCCTAGAATTTTCCCCAAAAGATAGATTAGTAGTGGTGGTCCGATTCCTTGGCATCCTTAATCTCCAAATTTAACCCCGTTGCATTTTTTCATGTGGGATTATGTGAAGGATTGTATGAAGGATTATGTGTACCAGACGTTTTGTACTAATTTGCGGGACCTGAAGCAGCGTATCACAGCTGTTGTTTCATCCATAACTCCTCAGATGCTTTGAAATACATGTTATGATATCGAGTATTGCTTGGACATAGCTACTACACGTAAGCAAGGGATCTCATATGGATATGTATTAAATTTTGTACTTCTAATGTAAGTTAGTAAACATATTTTATTTTTATACTATCTCGTTTTTATTTATATAATTTTGAAATTTGTCCAATATTTGGACACCCTGTATAATTTGGAATTTTTTTTCTGGTTAGTGTGATACATATTTTATGCAAAGAAGTTGAAAAGTTTGAATTTAACCGTGCACCTGCTTTTATGGTGGTAGATTATTATGCGCTTCAGGCCCAGAGGTTACAAGCTCTCACTAATCTTACGCAATATGTGGGTTATTTTGACCCAGGTTTAACACATTTCGCACCAGAAACATTTTTAAGAAATGAAATTAAATATATTCCATGTAGAAATCTGAAATTAAATAAATAAAGATTCATCAAATAAATTTTCTGGTTTGAAATGTTAAACTTGGTCAAATTAATCCATATATTAAGGAAGATTAATAGGAGCCTGGCAATTTGGGATTTAGCCTTAAGAAAATTAATTTGCCAATTTGAAAAGTGGAAATTTTATTTTGTAATATATATTTTTAAAGTGTTGCTCTTTAAGAATTCACAAGTATATTACTAAAATTTTTCTAGGATAATTTTTATTATTTGTATTACTGTTAACTGTTTTTCCAATAACAATTTTAAGCAGAAATAATTTCACGTTCTCTAACGAACAGACGAAAGTCCCTATTTCCAATTGTTAAAGTTATTTAAAACGAAATATGTTTCTAAGCACTCTCATTATTTTTTTTAATTTTCAGAATATTGTAAATAAATACTTAAAAATTAAACAAAAACCTGCAAAGAATACCAAAATATTTCTTAATTATAATTTGTAAAATACGATAATGAAATATAATTAAGTGCACGTTCTAAAGGCTAGGTTAAACTGCAAACATAAAATGCACTTTAATTAAGTTGAACCATTAGCTTAAGGTATGGTTCGAAGCTTTTTTAAGACATTAAAATTTTAAGTATAAGACTCTTATCTTAAAAAGGTGTAATTTAACAAGAATTCAACATTTTCATGAAAACAAAGTGTAACATATATATGCAGAAATATGCTTAGGGACTAATATTTTCAAAAATATGTTTCCTTTTAAATTTTAATTAGGATTTTTAAAAGGTGAAGATGCTAATTTAGAATCTTTTCACGTTATTATTATGAGAATATTAACTCGAATTTAACTTTGAGGGTTTCTGTAATATTTATTACACTGCTCAAAACAATTAAAGGATATTTGAAGTTTTATATAAAATAAAGATATAAACGAATTTTTTTTTGCCGAAAATAGAAGAAGAGAATCACAAATGCAAATTTTTCTGGTTTTCAAACTGTGGAGTATGCAAATTTTGAGTTCGACGTCAAAAACGTCGCTTCAGCGGCAGCGAATGAAATTTGACTTTCAACTGGATAAAAGAGAATGAAGACAAGGATGATCGGCATTCAGTGATTGCTTTGTTTCGATGAGTACGATGTCTCAGCGAAGTCATTTGACAGATTCAGAAGCTTGGAGAATTGTTGTTAGGTTAGAAGGGGGCCAAACTCAAGCCGAAGTAGCGCAAGCCATTGGAGTGTCACAAAGTGTCATTTCCAGGATCTGGAAACGTTTTTTGGAGAGTGGATGTGCAGGCCGAAGACCAGGGCAAGGTCGTAGACGGGCAACAACGCCCAATGAAGATCGGTATTTAGCGTTAACAGCTCGGAGACACCGAAACATGAACGCTACTCTTCTCCAACAACACCTTCGCTCGGCTACAGGCATCACGATTTCAACTCAGACTGTCCGAAACCGGCTCCATGCTGTAGGTCTGTATGCTCGCCGACCGATGGTATGTGTTAGATTAACATCAAGGCATCGTCGCGACCGCAGGGAGTGGGCAACCGAGCATGTCAACTGGAGGAGAAATGAATGGAGCAATATTCTGTTTTCTGACAAGTCCCGTTTTTCTGTGCATCCGGATAATAGGCGTATTTTCATCTGGAGGGACCGTGGCAGTAGGAATAATCCTGCGTTCGTGCACGAAAGTGTCAGATTTGGCGGTGGAGGAGTGTTGGTGTATGGTGGCATCTCCATTGACGGGCGCACTGACCTCTACATCATTCGAGATGGAGCTCTGACTGGTCGCCGATATAGGGATGAGATCCTCAGACCTATTGTAGTCCCTTACGCTGCAGCAATCGGAGATAACTTCATTTTAATGGACGATAACTGCAGGCCACATCGTGCAAACCTGGTGGAGGATTTCCTTTTCGAGGAAGGAATCGTTCGAATGGAATGGCCAGCGTGTTCTCCAGACATGAATCCAATCGAGCACGTTTGGGACGGTCTAGGAAGACGAGTTTATGGCCGCAAACAACCCCCACAAACTCTCCAAGAACTGGAAAAAGCTCTTCTGGAAGAGTGGGGCAGAATACCCCAACTCTTCATTAATAGCCTCATTGAGTCCATGCCTCAAAGGTGTTCAACGTTGCTGGCCGCCCGTGGAAACCATACCCCCTACTGAAAATGATTTTCTTTGAAGAAAACATCTTTTTTTCTCATATGCACATATTGTGTTTTTTTCCTTTTGTACACAAATGCGCAATAAAATGCATTTTTTTCTGCCAAACATGTGTAATTTATTCTCATATAACCTACTATGTCTGTCGACCATGTATCAATCAGCTAAAAAGTTTCCCAGATACAAAATCCACCTAAAACTGCAATATCCTTTAATTGTTTTGAGCAGTGTAGTTTTATTAAGGGAGATATTTCAATTTAAAACGCAAAATGAAAATTTATTACCAAATACCGGTTTTCAGTTAAATGTTGACATTGTCTTTATTATTAGTATAATTATTATATTTTAATGAAACGCGAGAATACGTTTAAAATCGCCATACATGCACCAACTTTTTAAAGATAATTTGAAATTCAATGTTTCATTACTGTTTACTATTTTGTACCAAGAGTCGTAGCTATTACTATACTGATGGAGAAAAGTTTAAAAAATCGAAATGTACTGTCTTAAATACTGATAGTATATTTATTTTTAAATATCTAAAATACTTCAAAGAAAACAATATAGCACTATATATTTACAGACAGTGTGTCGATATCATCGGTACTCATATTTTGAAACGGTAGCGTGTAATATAGCAAGCAATTTTGTATAGAAAATTAGGATTGGAATCCATTCAGACAAAAATATAGGTAATTTAATTCGAATCAGACTCCAGACTTGCATTTATAAGTATAGATATTTAAATTTATAGAAATTTTAATTCGAAGAAGTCGAACTGTACTGTCTTAACGGGTTACGGGTAGTCAGATTTTTCAAAAGATTAACTTTGTTTTTATGAAAATATTCTGTGAAAAATTTTGCTTTGAACCAATGGATAGTTTCAGAGATATCCTATAATTACCATTGGACCCTCATACTATTGGCGGCAGTTACCTGACGGCAGCTATTACTAACCGGTTTTTACATGCATATTGAATACATCAAAATGTAATGTTATGTATTGCACTAGAATCTATTTTACTACAACCATGAACATAGAGTAGGACCTCAGTCATAATAGTAAGGAATTTCAAATGCATTGTTTTCAAAACTACGTTTACAACGACGGTGACCTCAATATTTTAAAAACCAGTCGACTGATTTAAATGAAATTTATAGAATGAGAATGAAACGAAATTTATTTCTGATTATTGACGGAAATTGCTTAAGAGAAATTTTCAATTATGTTATGTATTTTCTAACTTAAGTAAGTTTTAGCTTACTGTGTAGTATACATACAAATCTATGGATCATATACAGGGCTGCTCAAAATAATTCAGATATTTTGTTTGACTATTGGTAGTAATTGGTCAAATTGGGTTTTCAAATGCGTTATCCGTTTTCTAAATTGTTTGCATAATAAAATGTGAAGTTTTGTTTCTGTATTCTGAATGTGTTGGAAGGTGTTTCATAATCTATGCTTGACTCATGATTTTTCGTTCTTGTTCTTAATTGGTAGCGACAAGCGTTGTCGAGTCAGATTTAGAAAACTGGACTCTTACTGATCTATTTTTTGAATACCAGCATTTGTGAAGAAATTTTCTCGTGATAGATTTTTCCAACATTCGCAACATAAATTACGCTCCGGGTAAGTATCAGCAATGTTTATAAGAAAAATAAAAACAAGATTTTTCTTAGCAAACGCGGTATTAAAAAATCTGACGGAGTGTGTGTGTGGGTGGGGAAGACGCTGTACAAAGGAGTGGAAAGGGTTTTAAAGTGGTGTGATTTAACAAGAATTTAATATTTTCACGTCAACAAAGTGCACTTTACATACGCAACTAAATGTAAAGAAATTTTCATTTTCAAAAAAACTATTTTTTTAAATTTTAATTAGCATTCCAGATGATGAAGGTAATCATTTCAAAACATTATTATTCTTATGAGAATGTGTTATTTATATTAATTGGAAACTACATTTACAGGTTTATTAATATTTATGAGTTTGATGAAAAGGGATATTTGAATTTTGTCTGAACAACAAAAATGTGCTTTCAAGTAACTACGCTGTGCTAAATATTCGTATTACCTTTATTTTAAGATAATTACTATATGTTAATGAAAAGCGAGAATACATTTACAAAAGTTCTATCTACACTTGTAAAATTTTTGTTAAGGGAGCTTAAAATTCAAGACTTAATTACGAGCATTATTTACTGTTTTGCCCCTAGTGACGTAGCTGGGTTTATCTAAAGAAGTAAATTGCATAGAAGTCAAATTCTACTGCGTTAAACACTGTTAGTGGAAGAAATTTATAATAAGTAAACATTTCAAAGAAAACAAGTTTTTTATATTATAATATAATACATACTTCCCCGTTTAATCTAAAAATCGTTTTTCAAAGCTTGAAAATTTCCTTCACAAAACATTAAATTCTTTAATTTTCTATTAAAGAGTAAAGTGCTTTCAAAGTTCAACCAAATGGCGTGGCATTTAGTGAAATTTTCTTTCGTATGACATTATTCAAAAATGAGAACTTGCATTTACATCCATAAAAGCTAAATCTACAGCGATTACATGCAAATTGCGTGATTTTCTAGACG
This sequence comes from Maratus michaelseni, assembly GCA_963931845.1. Lineage (NCBI taxonomy): Eukaryota > Metazoa > Arthropoda > Arachnida > Araneae > Salticidae > Maratus > Maratus michaelseni. The sequence goes on from OZ007595.1 coordinate 221,770,569, forward strand.
CTTTGAATTGTGACGGCAGTCATGAAGTTTTCGTTTGAAAAAAGACAGAACTGACTGTAAAAGACAGCTTCTATGTTTAATTTCCTATAGCTTAGAATACAAACGAAATGGGAAATAAAACATAGCAACCGCATGTTTAGAGTCAGTTTGAAACTCACATAGAAAGCGTCTCATAGAAAGTAAGGGTTTATCTTGTAAATTACTAGGGGGCTCTGCCCCCTGCTCGCTACGCTCACCAACCCCCGTTCTGATTTCACAGTCTCTTAAAACCTGGTAATGTATCCTGTTTTAAAAAGATGATGATGATGATATCACGAACGGCGACTTTCTTCTATAATCAGGTTATAATGCTTTTTCATTTAACTGGTTATAATGCTTTTTCATTTAATTCATCTTTTTTATTTTTAATATTCATGTGTAAACACACTTTTTATGACGTAATTTTCTTTATTTCCTGCTTTCAACACGTGATCATTTAATTATTATTTTAAACTTTCATTATTGTTTTTTAATATTCTCGCGCAAATACATTTTTTATTTGAGATAAAACATAATCCTTTGCGCTTATTTAGAAATTGGCAACAATATAAAAAATGACTTTTTCAATAAAAGATTTTTTACTCGATTTTTAAGGATTTTTTTGAGTTTTTATTGTCCGACCGTGATAATTTTTTTAATTTCTGAAAGCTTGTTATATTTCGCGTCTGGTGGTATGATTTTCGAATCCGTAGGCTGGCTAGAAAACAGTAATAGCTTCTCAAAAAAGTCCCTAGTAAAAAAGCGATGAGAATAACCCGGGATATCTACGCAGAATTTGATTGGTCCATTTCGATTTTGGCTCAGTTCCAGATTACTTTTTTTTAATGTAGAAGGACTATTTTTATTATTTTTCCTGATTTTTTAAAATATTTTTTATTAAATGTCTGTATTATAGTAGATGTTTTAACTCGAAATACATTTAAATTAAAGTATTACGTCATTTACTCAAACTTCTAGTAATTATACATACATATATATATATATATATATATATATATATATATATATATATATATATATATATATATATATATATACATCATGATAATTAGGCATTATCTTCTCGGAATGACTTCAATTTCAAATGTGAAAATATAGCGAGTGATTCTGAATTTTATTGGCTTATAAAAACAAAGTACGCGTGTTAGAATTTTTTTTTAATTCTTGCGGCGCTTTTTAGGGTGTGGCAACAGGAAAGAAAATATAGCACTAGGAAATAATAAAAAAAATATTTGTATAATTATAAACTATGAAAGATGTTTGAAAAAAAGGATAACGGGTTATCTGAGATGTTTTCAAGGATGAGAGCGCTCCGAACAAAATGCCCGTTTGTCACCACTAAAGTTTAATAGCATTTGTCATCTTGTTTAGGGACAGAATTTCTGAAATTCAGTACCATGGATAATACTATTACAATTTAGTGGTAAAAACTGGACATTCGGGTCGGAGCGCTCTCATCCCTGTGTTTTTAAAGTAACCCATAATCCTACTCTTTATCTAAAACGTATGTACATCACGTTACGTGCAAGTAACAAAACGTTACGTTGGCCTAACATATATATATGTACCGTAATTTCGCGCGTATACGCCGCACCTCAAACAATTCGATTTCCTACCAGAATTTATTTTATATGAAATGTGACTTACTTCTGTTTAGCACTTATTTGACTTCTTATTTTCAATAAAATTTCTGGTTTGAAAAAGACTTAACTAAGCCGCGGCGCATACGCGCGAAATTACGGTATATACAGGGTGTCCATAATTAAACGACCCTACTTTAAAGTTGTCTACAGACAAAACTATTGGTCAGAAAGTTGTGAAAATTTGTGAAGAACATAATGAAGGAATGGGAATTTGTTTAAGCGAAAAAAAATTAGTTCAAAATTTCGCCACCAGATGGCGTTTTTAATGAGTCAATCGCATTTGAAACATTTGCTAAGTCATGATAAGCCAAGAACTTTACCTGATCTTAAAGACAACATTTCACGACATACTTTTAGCATTTCACAGAACACACTGCGGTCGACTGTGGAACATGCTATCCTAGGATTCCAGATGGTAGCTGAAAATGATGGCCTTCATGTGGAACATGTTTTGTTGCAATAAAATATGTAAATTATCGTAAATGTATGCTAAATGTATAATTCATTAAACGTTCTTGGTTTATCATGACTTGTCAAACGTTTCAAATGCGATTGGCTCATTAAAAACGCCATCTGGTGGCAAAATTTTGAACTAATTTTTTTTCACTTAAACAAATTCCCATTCCTTTATTATGTTCTTCACAAAATTTCCCAACTTTCTGACCAATAGTTTCGTCTGTAGACAACATTAAAGTAGGGTCGTTTAATTATGGACACCCTGTATATACATATACAGATAGATAGACACTAACATTATTTTATAAATTTGAGAATAAAATGTTTTGAATACCCTAAAATAGACTGCGAGTTTGTTAAAAAAACTGATAGATGGCGCTGCACAGTCTGAAATCATAATACTGCTCAAAATAACCTTGAAATTTTAAAACGCAGACCACTATTTTGGGATTAGCACGTATAAACTGAATGAAAGTTGAAAACTGAGTGAAGTTTGATCTATGATTATACCCCAGTTTCAGAGTTATAACATTTGGGCCAAAAGAGCTTCATCTACCGGTGATATCGGGAACTAAAACAAGGAAGCGTAGTAAAATATTCAGATTTTACACGTTATTCTTCTGCTTGAATAAATTCCATAGCAGTCGCTGTTTACTTATTATTCCATTTTTAAAACACGCATTTTATTTTAATATATCTTGTGTGTTCTTTTAAGACTGAATTATTAGACTTTTTCTATAATTATGAAACAATTTTGAAGTTTAATAATTTCAGGATAGTATGGGCCTAGGTTTCGTACAAAAGAGCTTACGGTTGGATACCACTAACTTCTAAAAGGAAACTTCGCCTTATGTAATCCTATAATCCTGCAGTTGAATAAGGGGAATTATTTTTTTCAGAAATTCTGCTGTTTAAACGTAACACGTTCACTATCGGGTTAAAATTTCCCGAAGTTTATTTTATTCAGAAATTTCAAATTCATACCAGAAAATTCTAATAGCAATATTTACTTTATTTAATGACAGACATTTCGTGATTACTTAGAGTGAAAATTCTTCTTTCGAATTTTCCGGCGCGAACTCGTAATTTTGGATTAAAAATTAAATATCAAATGTGTGACCAAGAAACGCCTCGTATGTGTCCTCGGTAGCGAACGAGTTAACCACCCGTATTTACACTGGTCGGTTATCATTAGCGGATAGTCAGGGACTTCACAATCATATTTCACTTACAGAATTTTAGTACGGAAACTTTGATCTTATGTAATAATGAGATATTTTACGATTAAACAAGGATAAATTTTAATTTTTGAAATAACTGGTAATGTGATTGTGAATCCCCAGACGAGCTGATACTATCGCTAATGCATATCTTTGTACAAATGAATGCAAAAGCATGATTAAAGTCGTACACCTAATGCTCTAGTGATATCATAGCTTGGCATATGTTTTAGCATACAAAAGATAATTCTCGGATTTGGAGCAAAAAATGTTTCAAAATTGTTTCTTTTAATATTTAAAAAAATATTCTACTATTTAACACATTTTCATACTTGTCAACCTTCCTGGATTTTTTTAATTAAAAAACATATCGGGTGTCCCAAAAATGACTGATGGATTTTAAAATTCAAAAACTTGCAAACGGTAACAGAAAAAAATATTCTAGAAGGAGGGTTATGTGTGATGTCAGGAATGTTTTTACTGGGATTATTGATTTTAGTTTGAAGTTCAAACAATATATGGCGCTGACAGCGATTAGCGTTCAGTCGAGGCCGAAACTGACGCCACTCAGCATTGATGCACCGCCCCCTGAATACTAGATGGCGGCTGTTGCAGGCAGATTTTTTTTTCAGCGTTTGAACTGTCCCTCAAACTTCAACACCAATAATTTCTAAAAGTATTCTTCGTCTAGTTTTTTCTGAGATCAAATAAGTCAAAGAAAACTTTTAGATATTATTGGCGTTAAAGTTCGAGGGACCGTAGACACGCTGAAAAAAAAACCCGCCTGCGACAACCGCCATTTAGTATTCAGGGGGCGGTGCATCAATGCTGAGTGGCGTCAGTTTTGGGCTCGACTGAACGCCAATAATTGTCACCACCATCTATTGTTTGAAATTAGAACTAAAATCAAGAATCACAGTAAAAAAACTCCTGACATCATACATAACCCTTCTGGAAGAATTTTTTTAATGTATGCCACTGTTTCCAAGTTATTGAATTTTAAAAACCATCAGTCATTTTTGGGACACCCGGTACATGGAAGAAAAAAAAATTAAATGTATCTTGCTCTTATGTGGTTGTTTTTGAAATTCACTTGATTTCATTCATTAAATAATATTTTTAGTTTTAATATGTTTATTTGAACGTGAGCCTTCCGCTAAAATCGGGAAATTTGGCAAGTATGCATTTGCATCATCAGCGTGCATATCAGGAATTTCTTTTCTATTAAGAAATTTTAAATAGATCCAGAAATTTTTGATAGTAATTTTTGCTTTATTTACTGACAGACGGTATTGATTACATCAAGTAAAAATTATCTCTTCGGAACTGCCGGAGTGGCTTCTGAAGTTCTGAATAAAGAAAAATTCTGAAATGGACCCGTATACATTATGTAATGATGCAAATAGGCTAAGAGAAGGTATGCCCAAAATGTAGGCTTTTTTTTTTAATGAAGGATCAGCGAAATAAAACTGGATATCTTTTTCATGTAAACAAGATTTTTCTTTGCCTATTTTGAAAATTTTTTGTGTGTAAAAAATATAAACACTAATGGCGGTAGTCTTATTTAAAAAGTTTCAGCACTGTGCCTTGTCGAGAGTAATCTGAAACACAAAACGATACGAGTAAATGAAAGCTAAATTAATATTCAGTGCCAAGAACTCATTGTTATGTAAACTCACCCAGAGAAAACAGTATTACGTTTCTTTATAAATCGATATACGCAGTTCGCAGATTAATTTTTAACTTCAGAGTCTTAGAAAATCATTTACCAGTTGGATTTTTAACATTAAATGTGTTCATGTATCCCGAAACGCTTTACAAGACGAATCTTTGATAATCGTTTGACTGGTTTAAACACTATGCTGCCTAGTGTGTTGAAAAACGTTGGTTTTGAAAACAAGGCGTTTAAATTTTTCCATTATCAGTACTCGCACAAAAACTGTTCTGGTCAAAGATCTCTTAACTGCGTAAATTATTTGAATAGTCCAAAACAGCTTTAAGCAAATTTTCTACACACTTCAGAATTGTTAAAAATGTATATGAAGAAAAATCGATTTTGTAGGTCCGATAAAGTAGAATCTCCCCTTAAGAAATCGAAAATATTTCAGTAACATTAAAAAGTATGTTTTTGTGTTTGAAGTAGTTTTCCATGTATATTCAATAACCGAATACAAGCAACAGTAATTTCGAATTTTTAAAATTACTGGTTCCTATTTCCATATTTTAAGTCAATGAGACCGAAGTATGCTTCAATACTTTATTGTTTTACTTTAATAACATCGTAAAAATGTATATAATCTGCAAAAAAAATCGAAAGAGCTGTTAATTGTAATTTGTAAAATTCGGTACAGAAAGTTTTTTATAAAATTAAATCCATGTTGCAAAGGTTCGGTTAAATTTGAAACATAAAATGAATTTTAATTAAATTCAACAACTCAGCTTGAGGCATTTTCGAAGTTTTTTAGACACCTTGTAAATTTAAGTATCAAACGCTTTTCGAAATCGATATAATTTATCAATAATCAGAAAAGTGAATAAGGTGTCTCATATTTTTACTCGATAAATGCTAAGTTACTGTTATTTTCCAAAATAGTTTTTATTTTTTATTTTAATCCAGATTATAATAGACGAAATAATTTATTTTGGAAATAGCTTTATTTTTCTTGTTGGAATAACAATTCTTCGTAACAGGTAGTTAAGGCTTAATGAATATTACCCCGGGAGAAGTCGCGCCGGGTATGACACACCCAAACTGTGTACGGCTTTACAATTTTCACCTCTATTTTTGAAAAGTAATCTTCAACTTACTTTATCGCACATTTTTTAGAAATTGTCTCCGACTAAATATGTTGACGATTATTATTTAGTGTTAGTGGTATTCTGAAATTTCAAATACATCCAGAAATACTCCAGGAATACTAATTTTTGCTTGATTTACTGACAGACGGTATTGATTTCTTCAAGTAAAAATTCTCCATTCGGAATTTCCGGAGTGGTTTCTGAAGTTCTGAATAAATTCTGAAATGGACCCATATAAATTATCTAATGATGCAAATAGGCTAAGAGAAGGTGTGCCCAAAATGTAGGCTTTTTTTTTAATGAAGGATGTTTGTAGCAAATGATTGTAACAAATGTGCAAATGGTTGTAGATGTAAAATTAAGTAGACTGTATTTCTAATCGTCTTCTGTAAAATAATGTTTATCTGTTTCAATATAATTAACAATTTTGTTAGTTTAATAAATACGTTCTATTTAATTAAAATATTTCCTTTTTTAACTCCATGCAATTAATTTAAAATGTGCCCCATGAAAGAAGATAGATCCTGCTACCTGCTACTGTGTTGCTATAACTGACAACATTTACGCTTCTTTTCTACCACAATTTTCAAGTAGATAAATTTGTCTTAACTTACCGTAATTGTCTGTGTTTATAAAATGCAAAATTTAAAATTTAAAATAATGGTGACAAAAAAGGGTAAATGTTGCCAGCTTTCAACTACCATTTAATTGAATCCTCTTTAATAAAAAGCTATGCGTTGCTGACGACTGGAATTTTCGATAATCGTTGCCACAGATTAATCTCGGAAAATGAAACATTTGAAGTTGCTGAAAAAATTAATAGCTCGAAAAGTATTTGTCATAAAATTGTTAGACAAACTTCGTTAGAAATGTAAAAAAAATGTATTTTTCTAGATATAAATTTCAAATCTAATGATTATGCCGTTTTTCAAATATTGAATTAAAAAAATTACCAAATTTCACACTGGAGTACCATAGCGAAATCTTCACGCGTAAAAAGATAATGATAACGGCCATGTGTCCTGACGTATACTGGCTATAGCACGAGTCACAAATTATAATAGCCTTACTATTCTGTTAAAATGTAAAAGTGAATTATGATGCCACGAGTGCATGGTCTTTATTTAATTTCAATATAATCATCTTGGAAACAAGGTTTTGGTAATTTTTTTCGAATGGGACTAATAATTGGCCAATTCTGTATATTATTTTGAGTTTAAAAGAGGAAAGGTGGGGGAGCTCTTTATATTATTTAGGTTTCCTCAGGAACTTTTGGTCCGAATTGAAAGTTTAATATATCAAAACGTCAGAAATTAAATCGACATTAAATCAGCAATAACTACAATCACTGTCCTTCATTTCGTTTGGATAGATTTTCATTTGAAAATATAAAATCATTCAACATTGATTTTAGGTATTTTTTAGGTTATTATCACAGGCCCGAGCAACACCAGGCATGTCAGCTAGTGAATAATAATACCACAAAAAGCACTACTAATCTACACTTCAAAAAGAAAAGTGTCATTTTGACTTTATTCATCACATGTTTTCATATGTTAGCAATACATCTACAGGGTTTGTACAGTTTTACCGCTAATTTTTACTAGAATGTTTCTATTTAATATTTAAAGAGCAGAAATTGCAAACGCCTCGTTTAATTGCAGAATATATAATACTTTTTCTCCATTTAAATAAAGCGAAAAATTCTACTAAAAATTGTAGTAAACACGTACGAGCCCTGAATTAGTTTTGTAAGTAAGTGTATTCATTCATCGTAATTTAGGTTACTCCAATTTTTGTTTTAAGTATTGTTTTACAGATTTTTTCCGTTTTATAAAAATAGGTAAATAAAATTTATAGAAAGAAATCATTCAAGTTATATATTTGTATGCAGTTATTGAAGATAATAAATTTAATTTTTTAAATGTAACCTACTATGTTACTCTGTTTTTACATTTTTATTTAACTTCAAATATATTAAAAAAGCTGCATTTTTTTATTGATTATTTTTCATAGTGATGCACAATATAAAGAAATTATACATCTTTTAAACAATATTGATGTTATTCGAAAAAAAATATTTTCAAAATGAACAAAAATACCTTGTAAATGTCATATAAAATTGGTTTTAGTTTAGCCTTATTTCACATTTATACATATTATCATTAGTGCATTGTTGAAACTTAAAGTTAGTGAATCCTTTATGCAACATCTTGAATAAGGTGAAAGATACGTTTTATAATGCTTTAGCTACGGAGTGTTACATTTTAAAGTATCCAATTTACTAAAATTAAGACTTTAAATAAACCTCACTCCAATTAGAAACATTTAGCCCCCTATAACCTGCTAACCCATGTTTTTTCGTTCCCAGAAATCATATTAAAATGGCTGAAGACAAAAATATATTTAACAAAATTATATTTGAAAAAGTATATTGAATGAAGAGATATGAATGAAATTACAGCAGCAAACCGCAATTTATATATTTTATTTTCTGGAATTCAGCGGCGTAGCCAGTGAGGGGCTCCAAATGCTGTGAACACCAGTAATAATGTAAAGTTTTCTTTGCATTGACTATCGCAGAAAGTTTTCCAGTTAGATAAGTCAAAGAAAACTTTACAAAATGAATGGTATCCAGAGCATCTGGACCCCCCCCCTCCCCCCACACACACTGGCTACGTCACTGCCGGAATTTACTAGCATTGTTATGAAAATACAGAAAAATCCCCAGACTCTCATAGCTTTAACAAATTCTGCTTTAGATCTGATATACAATTGCATTGAATTTGCAGTATATATACATTTAACGTCTGAATTTAAAAACCATTAAAACACCAAATAAAATAAATTCAGACAGACTTGAGCACAGTTAAAAAATAAAATAAAAAAAATATATACTTAAAAACAATTAAAAATACAATAATTGCATTTATTTTTAAGTATATTTTTTATAAATTTTATTTTTTAACTGTGCTCAAGTCTGTCTTAATTTATTTTATTTGGTGTTTAATTTCACTGAAGCTTTAAAATTATTGCTAATGAAAGTTTTAAAAAGAAAGCTTTTTATCCAAGCTTTAATAGTGTTAGTTTGACGTATTCTTGTTTTGTGATTTTGCTTATTTACTTTTCGGGTTTTCAAAATTATGTCATGAGAAAAAATAATTCTTCATATCTGCATGCACTTATTTTCACACATAAAAAATAAATAACCCCCCCTGGAATTCAGACATAGCCAAGTTTTTTTTCCTTAATGGCGAAGATAACACCATACAATTATACCTGCTATGATGAAAACCTGTCTATAACGAAAACCTTTTTCGCCAGAGATTCCGTCTTAGAGAGTATTAAGATATTTATAATTTATATGTCACATAATTTATAGGTTAATTAGTTATAGCTTTGAAGTGTTTGATAATTAAAATATAAAAATCATATTTTTACATAAGATTACGTATAATCTAATTATACGTTACATTTTCATTGATTTGTAGATATTACATAAAATATTTTTACATAGCAAATTTGTGTACACAAAGTTCTGTGTACCCGGACACAAATACAAAGACAATAAAATCAGACGAAAAACTCAAAAATAAAGATTAGTTTCATTTATTAGCGTTGTTAGTTCACATTTCATACCGTCAGTGCACTGACTATAAAAGATACTTGGAAAAGCTTTTACTGGTACTTCGATAATGTTTTGTTTCCTTTAACATGTTGAGAGCTCCCGAATTGTCCGTTTTTTAATACCAGTAATTCCGAAAAATGTGGTACATTTCTACATCATTTGCAATAGAAGTAACCTCCGGACTCGGTTCATACAAGGAAAAAGAAACGAAAATTATCCTATGAAAAAAATTGGTATTTAAAAAGAGTTCTATTTGGAAGCACTTTGTGGCTAATAGAAATTGTATTTTTTTCTACTAATGTGTCTCATTCACGCTGAGGGAAAAGGGCTGACACTGGTCCGTTTTTTTAATACCAATATTTTCGCAGACATTTTTCTATACTAGGTTTTTCTACAATGTTTTCAAAGAAAAAAAAAACAGGGTTTTACAAAATTTGCACCAGACATCTAAAAATAAAATTATTCTTCAAAAAAAGCGGTATTAAAAAAACGGACTGGGTGATAACCCTGTGGGTAACTTGCAACCAATGTAATGCCGATAAAGTGTTAAGTCACGGATGTAATATATAAATTAATAGTGTTGTTTATTATTAAATATTTTCGTTGAGTAAACTTTAAATGAAATATTTGAATAAAGAATATTTTAACAGAGCAAGATTTTATACCATACAAAGTGTATACATAGGAGTAGCAATTACTGGTCAATTTTTCGAATAACTTAGAGTTGCTCGATAAACAAAGAAGAAAATATTTATTATCATTCTTAATTTTTATATTATAGTCTTTAGTCCTTATATTATATATGATTTTTAGTTGCTGTGTACACTGAATATAATGGATAAGAGCAGAAACGTTTACTCGGTTTTAGAAACGTCTTCACCTTTAATATATCTGGTGACAATTATTTTTTTATATTATGGACCATTTCATGCTGAAACTGTAGATAATTTACAACTAAATATAAGATTGATAAAGTTTTCAATTAGAAACATGAGATATAAATAAATATTTATATCTCATATAATTTTGTGTTACTTTTCTATAGTTTTATAATGGATTGGCAATTTTAAAAAATCGAAATCAAATTTGTTTAAATGTTTATTTATATATTTCATAATATTATCATCATACAAACCTCTCATTAATATTCCGTAATATGCGGGTTAATTTAACCCAGGTTTAATACGTTTCACACCAGAAATTTTTTTAAAGAAATAAAATTATATAAATTCCACGTAGAAACCTGAAAATAAATAAATAAAGAGTCATAAAATAATTTTCTGGTTTGAAGCGTTGTTAACCCCTTTCCGACACAGACAAATTTTGTTCATAAAATGCGAAATTACTGACTGACACCGGAATTTATAAACGACTTTTTTAGAAAATAAGAACTCCTTATTTTAAGCTTTCGTTATAGAAGCAAAATTTTATTAAAATATTCCTGGTGCCGAATGCAAGTTTGGAATTAAAATTAGGTGTGCCTGGATTGGGACCACTGTGCCGGAAAGGGTTAAACTGGGTCAGATTAACCCGTATATTACGGAATATCAATGAGAGGTTGGCACATCTGATCATACTAATGTATAATTATTTGTTTCATAGTAATTTTCATAGCTTTGAAGTGTTTTGTTAATAAGAAAAAAATCGAAACAAATCAGTGTACAGGGAGTTCTGTGCTGTGTACTCGTAGTTACTGACATAGCTGATAAAACTTTACAAATAACTCAGATAAACTTGAAAATCAAAGTAAAATTTATTTCTTATCAGTGTTACTTCTTACATCATGATCAGGCTGCATTGAGTATAAAGGATAAGAACAAGAGCGTTTACTGATTTTTTGATAATGTTTTTTCCTTTGATATTTCTGACAGAAATCTTTTTTTTCTTAATTGTGGCCCATTTCGTGCTGAGAGTGTAGATAACTTACAACACCGCCGACTGAATACTTTGCCTGAGCACTACCACTAAAATGGCGTCCTCCTCAGCCGGATTTTTTTAACCGTTTGTACAGTCCTCTGAATTTACACACCAGTAATTTCTAAAAGTTTTCTTTGACTTGCTTGATCTCAGAAAAAATTATTCGAAGAAAACTTTTAGAAATTATTGGTGTTCAAATTCAAGGGACCGTACAAACGCTAAAAAAAACGCCTACGGCAGAAGCCATTTTTGTGTCAGCCATTTTTTTGCCTAGTACTCAGGGTGCAGTACTTAGAATTAATGCAAAGCTGGCAAAAGTGCTCAGTCAAAAAAGTGACACATAATTGCAATTATTATTTCAAATATTTATAATCTATAAGCCTCGTGCATTTTGTTTTGAGATTTTATAGTTTCGTAGAGATTTAATATGTATTTCTTAAATCTACAGGAAAAAAGTTTCTGTATAAGATTTTTTCTAAATTATGTATTTTATTTATTTATTTTTCATTGAAGGGATTTGATGATTGCCAAAACATTTTTTTAGAAACAAATTCCTGTAAATGAAATATTTTGTACTTTCAGAAACTATGACACAGTCACAAAAATTATACAAACAACTCAGAAAAACACGAAAAATACAATAAAAAACATTTATTACCATTGTTAGATCTTGTATCCTTCTGGCTGTTCATTGACAAAAAGGACTAAGTGTAAAAGCTTTTACTGAATTTTTTGTAATGTTCATTTCCTTTTATACTGCTAACAGAAGTCGCATTTTTCTAAATTGGGGCTCTTTTCGTGCTGAGATTGTACATAACTTGCAACTAATGCAAAGTCGGTGAAGTGTTCAGTAAGCGATGCAATGCATTGATATACTTCTAAGTATTAATTCAAAAAATTATTATTTTTTATGTAACATATATTTAATTTAAATTTTTATAGCTTTGAAATGACTTGCTTATTATAAAAAAATAGATATCAAGTTTGGATATAAGATTAATTGTAATTTATATGATACATATGTAGTGATTTGATAATCACACACAAAAAAAATTACAAAGCAAATTTCTGTATATGAAGTTGTATACAATCACAGAAATAAACTCAACCAATAAAGTGACATGAACAAGTCACAGTCAATCGAAAAATAAAACACAAATTATTTATTAACCTTGTTAGACCTTGTATCCTGCTGACAGTGCTCGATAATAAATTATAAGTGTAAAAACTTTTACTAGTTTTTCTGAAATGTTCTTTTACATTTAAAATTTTCCTGAAAATCGTATTTTTGAAATTTGTAGCTCCTTTTGTGTTGAGAGAGTACATAACTCACAACTAATTTAATGCCGATTAAGTGTTCAATCAGGGATGTGACATATAGGTATTATTCTTAATATCTATAATTAATATATTAAGTAATTGTTATGCTATTTTTTATAGTGTAGTGGTGGTTTGATAATTAAAAAGAAAAGCAAATTATGTGTATAAATCTAAAAAGTCCTTCCGGCCTGTACCGGGAGGAAAAGGTAGCTTTCCTATATCTTCGTTTTAAAATTTTAGCTAATGTTACACGAAAACAGCAAGTTAAAATGCAAAGAAACATTTACAAAAGATTCGTTAATACTGAATTTGAATAAGAATTTCGCCAAATTATTGAGCAATAGCCAAATTGGCTTCATTTATAAAGACTTATTTTGGTCGCCAAATTTGGCTATATTCCGCCAAATGTCACTAAGTTTGCTAATTTTGTCGCCAATTTTGCCAATTTTGTCGCCATTGGCGCCAATTTTGGCGATAGCGGATATGAATATATAGTTTTATGCGTATGATTGGGAAAATTATTACAACAATGAAAGAAAATATGCGAGTAATCGCGTTAATGTGCTGTTTTGTTTCAAAATGTCAGCCACCCTAGAATTTCAAACTGCTCTATCTCAGCCATGTTTTAAGATAGAGGTAAACCAAAAATTGCTCTGGAATCCTTGTATCAAGGCCTAACACGTAATTAAAAAATAAATTTGAATTTTTAATTTTTTTGTATATTTATTTTAGTTTTAAATTTTTAAATGGCCGCCATCTTGAAACAAAATGGCGGATCAAGCTGGCCAACGGACTCGGTCGAGACATTGGTGACCTTAATACACACAATTAGTTTCATCAAAATCGATTTATAAATACGAGCGTTATCGTATGACATAGGTCATATATATATATATATATATATATATATACATATATATATATATATATATATATATATATATATATATATATATATATATATATATATATATATATATATGGATATATCTATATATATAAATCAACATTTGAACGGAGGGTGGTTTTGGGGTCTGGGGGTCATGATCGGTGAAAATATATCGAAATTTTCCGGAACTGCTTTCCTCCGAACGGCTGCAATAGGTAGCTTTATACTTTTAGGTAGCTTTCAATACAAAAAAGTATAAAGCTACCTATTGCAGCCGTTCGGAGGAAAGCAGTTCCGGAAAATTTCGATATATTTTCACCGATCATGACTCCCAGACCCCAAAACCACCCTCCGTCCAAATGTTGATTTATATATATATAGATATATCCATATATATATATATATATATATATATATATATATATATCTGACCTATGTCATACGATAACGCCCGTAATTATGAATCGATTTTGATGAAACTAATTGTGTGTATTAAGGTCACTAATGTCTCGACCGAGTTCGTTGGCCAGCTTGGTCCGCCATCTTGTTTCAAGATGGCGGCCATTTAAAGATGTAAAATAACTTAAAATCTAAAATAAATATACAAAAAATTTAAAAATTCAAATTTATTTTTTAATTACGTGTTAGGCCTTGATACAAGGATTCCAGAGCTTTTTTTGGTTTACCTCTATCTTAAAAAATGGCTGAGATAGAGCAGTTTGAAATTCTAGGGTGGCTGACATTTTGAAACAAAACAGCACATTAACGCGATTACTCGCAAATTATTTTCTTTCATTGTTGTAATAATTTTCCCAATCATACGCATAAAACTATATATTCATATCCGTTAACGCCAAAATTGGCAACATTGCCGACAAAATTGGCAAAATTGGGCGACATTTGGCGAAATATCGCCAAATTTGGCGATCAAAATAAGTCTTCATAAATGAAGCCAATTTGGCTATTGCTCAATAATTTGGCGAATTTCTTATTCAAATTCAGTATTAACGAATCTTTTGTAAACGTTTCTTTGCATTTTAGCTTGCTGTTTTCGTGTAACATTAGCTAAAATTTTAAAACGAAGATATAGGAAAGCTACCTTTTCCTCCCGGTACAGGCCGGAAGGACTTTTTTGTATTGAAAGCTACCTAAAAGAATCTGCAGTGCTACAATTCATTAAGGATAAGAATTATGCCTAAAAGTATCCAGCCCTCTTTGCTTGACCATGTACCCTGCGGCACTATACAGCATATGTCACGGACAGGTGTTCAGCCTGACGCGGGACTCTCAGAGTTTAGTTCCTAAGCAGCTTAGTATTCAATTTATCGACTGCGAAGGGATGAAAGGCTGGTTGAACTTTGCCCAGTCTGCAATCCGGAATCGAACAGCGGACTGCGCAGAATGGAATCATTCAATTGACCTGTAGCGAGGTTGGGCAATACGCTGACCACAAAGCTACTGGGTTAAATTATGTGTATAAGTTTACTTAAAATTCATGTTGTGTTTTCTTAGATTTGTAATGATTCGATAATTTAAAAAATTGTAAGCCCACTTGTTTGCATGAAGCTCTTTGCGCTTGCAAAAATTAACAGAATCGGTGAAATTTTACAAACAACTCAAAATAGTTCGAAAAGCAAAATCCAGATTATTTATTACCATTCTTAGTTGTTGCATTATGTTACAAGCAGTGACGGCTCTTGACTCCCTTTATTTGGGACACTAAATGGATAGTTGCAAAATTTATTATTTTCTTACCACTTTTTTATAAAATAAGTAATTGCCTTCTTCAAAAAAGCTTTTTTTAAACCGTTTTTATTCGTAAATTTGGTAACTCCCTGGTCAACGATTTTTCAAGTGTACTTTGCATCTCACTTTTCTGGTTTGATTTACTCACAGAGTAAGACAGAGATTCAACTTTGCCTGAAAAGAGCGACTGCGGCGGATGACTTATAAACTAAATCATCGCTTTGGCGATTTTTTTCGTGATTTCCGTTTAACACGTTCGCTGCCAACTACGAGTATACTCGTAGTGATATCTACGTTTCTTTAATCTAAAATTAGTTATTCGCACCGAAAATTTCAAAAGAAGAATTTTTATTTTATGTAATCATGAAATGTCTGTAATAAAACAAAGTAAATATTGCTATTAGTTTTTTCTGGTATGAATTTGAACTTTCTAAATAAAATGAAAATTTCGGCATTTTTAGCTTGGCAGCGAACGTGTTAATTGTAACCCTATTCAGCTTGACAGCTTTTGCTGTTGTCATTTGCACAAGTGCAAATTTTCGGCGTTCGCTATTTGATTTTTGAATCTTGATTAATATTTATTATTAAAATTACTCTTTGAGGATCAAATAGGTCATTATAATTCTTCAAAATGTAAGTTATGATTTATTTTCATGTGTTATGTTTGTTCTTGTTTTTCAAGTTCCGTAATGTTTGAAATATTTTATATATTCAGTGTTGACAGATTTTTGCCGAAACGTCATGTTAAGGCTCACTGTGGAGACGCGAAAAGTTTTTGGTTTCCATCTGTCTGTTTTCCTTACAAATGGTCCGATTAGGTTGATTTTTAGTTGGTATGTTGGCCAGGTATCCCGAATTAGCTGTATAGCCTTTGGTTAAATTTGGTTCATTCATTCGGAAAATATAGAACATTTTTTAAGGCCATAATGCTTTCCTATGGGGATGATGACGATTTTTCAAATTCCATTTTTATCTGAAATGAAAATAGAATGTTTACATAATGGATTTAGACGTAAAATTATGAATGCTAAATTTTCGATATGGATTTCCAATACTTTTAAAATTTTGCCGATAAATTTAATAGAATTTAGAAATTAATTGCTTAAAATATTTGAAAATGTTTTTGCATCTGTTCGGGAAATATAAACATCTTATTTTCATATTTTTTACAAATTTTAAAAGCGTTTATTTTTACTTTCCACTTTAATTTATTCGTTGCTGATGAATAATTTTTTATTTTTAAAATTAAAAGAATAAGCAATTCATCAGAATTTTACACTATCATTGTATAACACCGTGTTTAACCTTCCTACCCTGAGTGGGTCGAATAGACCCACTTCTATAATTTATTTAATTCGATTGGAACCAGATTTTTTAGTAAGTTAAATAAATTTAAGTTAAAGTAGTAGTAAGAGTAGTAGTGTAAGTAAAAAAAAAAGTAAGTTAAATAAATGCTACACAAAACTACGTTAAATAAATATGTTAAATCATTTTCAAAAACAAATACTGATGTGAAATGTTTTTATCAACGTTGAGTAAAATTTCAACAGGGTACGAAGGTTAATTTAATGATTCTTTTTTCTTGAACATTCGAAGAAGTTTATATGCTTATAAATATGCATGCAATTGAAAAAATAATAATTGCGGATTGTACGATGTTAAATAATATCAAAAATAAGATTTAAATAACAAGCAGCAACAAGCAGTCGCCGTTTTTTCCCCTTCCCTCATTTGTCGCCAAGAAAGCGATATATAGCCGTTATTAGAAACCTCGCTTCTGTTATGGGCGTAGTTTCTGCGTCATCCGCAGATATCGCCACTGTCTATGTGTAATCCCATGTTAAAGAAGTTACCATTGAAGTCTATGAGAGTTGATTGTCTGTTTAAATCTCCTTACTCTGTGGATTTACTGTGTCGTAGTGCATCACTTCCGGCTTAATCTTATTGGTTGCTCCAGCGTGATGGGCTTTCTGTGTGTTGTTGTTTGTCATTTTTGTTTTTGGATTCTGTTTCATGTCTTTGGGGGATATAATTTTTATTTTAACTGACACTGAGGATGTGAGTCCAAGTTACTCAAGAAACGTGCATCTGCTTATTGTGAGACAGTTCGATATTGTATAACGTTGGATTTTGGTGTATATTTGTCCACACCAGATTTTTTTCATAACTTATTTTATATGTGTTGATTTTAAAAGGTCCCCTTTTCATAAACGATAAAATAAAAAATATTTTACAAGAGTTATTCTTAGCTGCGCAGAATCCTACTGCCCAGAAGATTAAGTCAACATTTCTCCCTTCGTTCTAAGATGTGCACTTCTGAATGCGCCCGCCTTCGCAAAGGAGTTACTTGAAAAAAAGTCTCTTAAAAATCGTTTATAAGACCGGAAAAATCTAAACAAAATTTTGAACAGTATTAAAGTTTTTAATTACTTTTCGTGGTGATCATCTGTTGTGGTGTCAATTCAAGATACAATCTTGTCGTGTACTACTCGGCGGGTTGATGTAACTAAGCAAGCGATCAAGAATTAACAATGTAAAGGCGTTTTCTCTTTGAATCTAGAATGTTCGAATTTCATATTGAAATGTCAGCTCGAACAGTATCTTTGATTCCAGTGTTCCTAAAAATATGTTTCATTGGAGCAGAACTAATATACTTAGAGCATTCGCAGTACGTATTAAATTTGTTAGCGCCACTTTCCTTTCCTATGACCGGTTGTAAAAATAGTTGTAAAGACGAGCTTTGCAGGAAAAACAGCTAATGGTATTTCATAAGCTTTTTAGCGTTTGAAACCATGCTTTATATTCCTGTATCTTAGTCAAACCCATTATATGTTAAGCCTTAGGTGATGAATGGAAGAAAATTCGCGGGTTGAAAATAGCTCCCTCTTATGACTGGTATTTCTTTTAGCATGCTGGAAAAGGAAGATACTAAACTAAAAAAATCACAAAGTGAAACTGTAAACAGAGTTGCCAAGTCTCCGGATTTTTGAACACCAGTAATTTTTTAGAGAAAATGTTGTTCTTTTAAATCGCAAAATGCTCCGATTAAAGAAAACTACATTTTCTGTTCTAAATTACTGGTAACCAAAAAGCCGGAGACTTGGCAGGTCTGTGTAAAACATTAATCGAAACAACAATGGTTAATTAGGTAAAGCGTGGACCTTGAATTTAAACCGCACGAATCTCTCAAGTCAGTTGGATGGGTGGACATAAATGTCGAATAATGGAATCAATGAATAACTTGATTTTTTTTCTTAAAAGACACAATTCACTATGCTCTTTTGGTTGCTGCTTACTTTGATTTTTTTCATTATTACACTATGGCGGGGTTACCTGGTGAGGAACATTTTTACGTGTAAATCGAATTAGATTACTCAATTATTAAATTTTTTCTAGTTTTAATTGCATTTTATTAACAAAAATTTCCAAATTAGAAATAAATCCTTGAGATTTGTTACGATATTGAGATAATAAATCGAAGATTTCTTTTTATTGTACGTCTTTTCTTGTGCTGAATTTAGTTCTAAAGAGAGAGAAAGAATTTAGTTCTAAATAAGGAAAAGCAATTTTTCAACTTCTTCCGTCAAAGTTAAAAAAAAATTAATTAAAAGTTTCTGGTTCGAATCGGGTTAAAATTAGGTGGTATATAATATATACCACCGCCCCTCAAAGGGTTAACACCAAACTAGAGAAAGTGGCGCTCATGTATGTGAACAATATCCTTTTGTCAGTATCAATGACAGATATGATAATACCGCCGGAAAGAACTTCCTCCAGTAAAAACGAATGAAAAATTTTACTTTGTTTATGACATAAATTCTGCATAGATAAGGTGAAGGTTTTTATTCTAATATACTGGTGGAAGTTTGCGCCGGTGGTAATCAAGCCCTGTTAATTTATATTAACAAACAATAACCGCCATTTTGTGACCACATCCTCAGTAACTTCACTCGCAACTGGTAGACACCACGCCATATGTCTCCTCCTCTTTATTAATAGTTTCATGGACAGAACATGGCCGTAGTAACGGTTTCGGTAATATAATGTCATAGCTTCCAACATTTACGCTTTCTTAAAACCACTAAAATTTAATAGAATATTTTCTCTTAATTAATCGCATATTTGGGAAATTTAATAAGTCAAAATTCACTATTGAATTTTTGTGGTAAGCATATTTTCACACTTACGTCTCTTTTTTTAATAATTACCACCAGAAATTTAGTTTAAAAAAAAAGGAACTTATATCATTTTATGTGTTTTTTTTTAAATATATATAATTAATAATAGAATCTAATTTGTTTTACAAAATTTCTGGTAATAATTGATTATACAAAATAAAAATCTCAAAAGTATGCTTTTACGTGAGCTTTAATGATTCATTCAAATATCAAAATCGTTCGTTCTACCCATCACTAATTAAAAAGTCAATGTTTCGCGCATATGGTAATTTGTGTTTTTTATTACGATCGCGGAGATTCAAAGGTAGTTGAATTCTGAGAGGGCAGATGTGTATTTCATATACCGAGCGGCATTGTGTAACATCCTCGAAGAACATGGAGTTTGCATTGACCCAGGTACTTCGTCCGGATTCAAGAACTTATCAGCGTCTATACTGACAACTGCGTAAGATGACATCGTCTTTCGGCGCTGAAACATGGAAAGTGATTTACAGACGGTAAGAGCGATAACAACGTTAGAGACAATTCTCAGGAAAAAACATTTGCCCAGTCGGACGCTGTCGTAATATGATTCACTTGATGGTACGTCGTGTGCTTAGTGGTAAGTGTTTACTCCCTTACCACCTCCACAAAGTCAAGGGCATAATAAGCAAATTTACCTCGTCGTGTGATATTTTCATGTTGGTTCCTGCAACAGAGCACAGCGCAGACAGTTTGTTCTGAGTTTACTCTGCATAAAGTTACAGCGACTGGAATAAATAGTGTGGAAAACGGCTACAAAATAGTACTAAAAATGGAATCCGATAAATGTAGAACGATGCTAAAAAGATAACGGGTCGATCGCAGCGACATCTTTTAGCAGTGGTGTAGACAGGGTGGACATCCAGATGGTTTGGATACCACTAATTCTATAAAAATATTTTTGCCTTATCCAATCGTAGAATTTTCTGCGATATTGAAGCCGAAGGGAACTTTATAATATTACTGGTTTCCAGAGCATTTAGACACCCTCTCTGGCTACGTCACTGTTTGCTAGTTCTTTTCAACGCAAATATTATGTATAAGAATCGAATTGAGAAAACGTTTCAGCTGGTGGTAAATATTTTAAATAATTAAATTATATCCTATTTCCTTTGACTTCATAGGGATTTTCATAAGCTTTGAAAATATGAATGATATTTATTGATCATGGCCAAAAAACGTGATACGCATTCTTTTGTACCTGTTTGCATTACTCGATACAAAACAGCAAACTAGAAACTATCCCTGTTTAGCATACCAAAGGATGAATCTTTGCTAGAAGAGTGAAAAAGATTAATTCCCTGATATGATAAAAAAATAACTTCAAAATCAGTTACATCTGAAATATACACATACAAGAAAATTTTATTAATAGAAATTATGTTCATGTGGTCAATAGTGAAACGGTTACTTTTACTAGAGGCAAATCTATTTTTAAAGCAGATGTCGCAACGATCGACCTATTATTGTACCACATCGTTGCATGTTTATCGGCTACAATTTTTTAGAACTTTTTAAATCATTACCAGTTTGGTTTTCTTAAAATTCCTAAATTTCGTATTCATACCAGAAATTCCCTATAATGTTTTTTCGTTACTTAATGGCAGATATTTCGTGACTTCTTAAAGTAAAAATTCTTGTTTCAGAATTTCCGGATTAAAATTGAAAATTTTGAATTATAAAACGGTAAAACCGTTTTCCACACTATGTATTCTCAGTGCTGTAGTATAGAGAAGGCAATTTTCTCACAAATGGGCGAGATTAATACGCATATTGTTCGTATATTACAAGTGTAAATCATCATTCCGCATGACAGATTTTTGCAACGTTCTATTTTTGTTTTCGCTTATATTGTTCACTGTAAAAAATCGTAAAAATACGAAGATTACATGGGCTTCCAATATAATTTTCCAATGTAATTTAGTTAAAATGACAACTTAAATAGGCTTTCAGCATTGTTATTTATCAGATATATTCGCTTTATTCTGGCATATTTAAGAAATCGTTGTTATTTGAAAAAAATATTTTTCTTAAATATGAAAATTATAAAGACAATCCGATTGTCAGTATTATATCCACATTTTTACGGAATTTGTTTACAGTGCATTAGACCTCTTCAGCTGATAACATTTTCTTTCAATGAATCCTACCTGATTTTGAGTTGATTGTTCCTGAAATGCTGCACTTCTTTTGTGCAAATTATGATGCAAGAAAATTTCTAATCCTCTGCTATGTTGTGAACTTACATCAAATCGATTTCTTAATCGGGGGCTTTAACAGCATCTGTCACGATTAACATGTATTTCTGAAAGAGCCCTTTCAAACAGTCAAACAAAACTTCGTTATAACGCAGTCTTCTGGTTTAGACAAACAGAAAGACCACCCTAAACACTATTTCCTCTTTAAAGTCTCAGAAATTTTAAAATTTTGCTAACATCGTCCAAAGAAAGAATTATTCCCTTTTTTTTAGTACTTCTTTAATTGAAATATACCTTTTTTAATACCTTTTTTTAAGAGGAAACGGTTTTTCAGAAATCGCAGTTTATATTTCATCCTCTATTTCAAATTTCCTTGAAATTTAAGCTTTTAAAGAAACTGTTTTTCCCATGTAACTACAGGGTTCGTACGATTTTACAACAAATTTTTAATAACATTTTTCCCTTTATTTAAATGCAGAAAAGTATTACAGAAACTGCAATTAAATACAGTTATTGGTATTTACTGTCTACAAATTTTGGTATTTCGATATTAAATAGGAAAATTCTATTAAAAAAAGATGGTAAAAGAGTACGAACCCTGGACTATCAATAAAGAGGAATTAACATATCCTCAATCTGGTGAAGCTTCAATTGTAATCGGTTCCACATGAGGTGATTATCGTTGGGGCAAACTTCCACCAGTAAATTAAAATATAAATGTTTTTTATTATTTAAACAAGTTATTCATGATCAATTTCTGTCATAATGCAGGCAAAAATATCTATTCGTTTTTACTTGTGTATTTTTGCCCCTGCGGTAGTCAGGCCCTACAGTTCCGCCATATTGCGACAACATAAACAATCCTTGTGTCAATGTCAGTGAATTTGATTAACGCAGGGCAAACTTCCACCAGTAAAATTTAATAGAATATTTCGCCTTATTTAACCGCCTTCTTCATGCAGAATTTTTGTCATGAATAAGGCAAAAAATTCGATTCCTTTTCACTGGTGGACGTTTTATTCGATGGTAATCTGGTCCTGATATAGAGTCCTGCACGGGTCGGGTATTACCCGACCCGAACCCGCAAATTACATTTAAAGTCAATCCGCTACCCAACCCGAACCCGACAAAAAATTTCTGGACTCTCAACCCGACCCGAACCCGCAAAAATAATTTTCGGCGACCCGCAACCCGACCCGAACCCGCAAAAATAATTTTCGGTGACCCGTAACCTGACCCGAACCCGCAATACCTCAACCCGCAACCCGACCCGCACCCGCACTAGCAATGAAATATCCGGTGGTAATCTGATCCTGATATAGAGTCCTGCACGGGTCGAGTCCCGAACCCGCAAATTCCATTTGAAGTCAACCCGCAACCCGCAACCCGTCCCAAACCCGACAAAAAAATTTCTGGACCCGCAACCCGACCCGAGCCCGCAGAAATAATTTTCTACGACCCGAAACACGACCCGAACCCGCAAAAATAATTTTCGGCGACCCGTAAACCGACCCGAACCTGCATTACCTCAACCCGCAACCCGACCCACACCCGCACCCGCAATGAAAGGACAATAAATTATGTGTTAATGCTATAATGAAAAGTAATGAACAATTATATATCTAATACCAATTTTATATTTTACATAAAAAAATGAACAAATCTATATTCTTTAATATTCAAATATAGTGAAACCTCGGAATAGCGAAAACCTCGACATCGTTGAATAGAGTCCTGCAGCTGGTTGAGATGCTTTTATTTATTTTTTCGGGTCGGGATGACTTATTTTCTTTCTTGTCAGATTCAACCTTGAATAATTTCTTCCGGCTCATATTTAGGTTTTAGCTTGTCCGATTGTTGGAATGTTCTAAAAAATTGGAAAGAACTATGAAAATAAATACGTATTTGATTGTGAATAAATCAGGGGTCAGAAAACTATTTTTGTAGTAGCAAACTACAACTACTTTACCAAAAATGTAGTTAACTACATCTGCAACTACTTATTTTAAAAAGTAGCGACTACAAAGTACTTTTCAAAAGTAGTCACTATTTCACCACTTTTAGATTTTGTCGAAAGATTCAATCTACACTCGAAATTGAGGACAAGGATTTAGAATTATGCACTCGTCGGGCTGTGTATATCCAACCCGAACTTGAAAATTCTGCTTAAATTCTATTCAAAACTGACCCGAACCCCAAAATATTTATACCCGAATCCGTCCCGAAACTAAAGGCACAGAAAATTAATCAATACAATTGTGAAAAGTAGTCCACAAAGAAGATAAAGCGTTAACCGTAAGAAAATTTGATCTTTTCGTGAATTAGCAATTTGTGAGTTAGCAATTAAAAAATTTGTTTTGTTTTATCAGCAAGAGTCAATGGAAACATCTGGGACACTGCAACTGAGATTTGTCTCTTGCGTACGCAAATTGTTGCTCAGAACACATTTTATATATATAAAAAGGCGAGTTATGATCAAGTGATTAGAAGAATGGCATTTTTTCCTCCTTTCCAAATAGCGTAAAAGGTCGATTTGTGTCCGTTATGGAGGTTTGGTTGTATACATATTTTTGACCTGCAAAAATATTGTGTACCGTAATTTCCGGCGTATAAGCCGCGGCTCAAATAAATCTGTTTCAAACCAGAAATTTCAATTTCTAATAAAGTAAATTTCAATTTCTAATAAAGTAAGCACAGTAGATAAAAGTTACTCTTTAGGAAATGAAATTTCTGGTCGGAAAGAGATTTATTTGAGCCGCGGCTTATACGCCAGAAATTACGGTACATTCTTTTGGAAAAGCGAGTCAACCCGAACCCGCAATACCTCAACCCGCAACCCGACCCGCAACAAAAGAGTAGAAGTCAACCCGAGCCGCAACGAAAAAATATAGCTCCAACCCAACCCGACCCGTCGGGTGCGGATAAAAGCGGGTAACCCGACCTGATGCAGGACTCTACCCTGATCCCATTTAAATAAACTTTTTCTCATAATTTTTATGTTTATCTGTATAATAAGTGTTATAAGGTAACATACACAATTTCTTTGTTAGTTTTATTTAATTATTTTTATTTGTGAATCAATCGGTTTTTTAAAAATAATTATTTTATTTACTTTAAGTTTAAAACTTATTAAGCAGTAAAATTGTAACTTTTAATACAATTATTCTATTTTAGAGCAACATGTTTCATATATTGATTTATTAAAGATTCCTAAGTATTTTGCAATCATATTAAATTATTTTTTAAACTAAAAACTTTACTAAAACTATGCTACATATATCAAAAAACCATTTTATATTAAAATATCAGAGAAAATACCTCTCTTTTTGAAAGAATGTATATAATAACAACTTATTTTATGTATGTTGATTTCAACAGGATCCCTTTTTTATAATTGATTAAAAAAATATTTTACAAGCGTTAAGTTTATCTGCACAGAATTCTACGGCCCAGAAGATGAAATCAAATTTTCTCCCTTTGTCGTAAGATGCGCACTCCTGAATGCTCGCGCCTTCGCAAAGGTGTTAATCGAAGAAAAAATCTTTTGAAAATCGTTTTCTAAACCCGGAAAAATCTAAAGAAAAAATGGAACAGTATTACAGTTTTTAATTTGTTTATTGTGGCTGCAAGGCAGATGAATCCATTCAAGATGCAATCCCGTTGTGTGCTACGCAGCGGGTTGATATACCTAAGCAAGTAAGGCGAGTAATGAAATCTATGAATAACTTTTTTTTTTCTTTTTCTCTGGATTTGTAAAGTGGCGCTCATGTATGTGAACAAATTTTGCATATCAATGACAGCAGAAGAGGAAAAAGGAACTGTTAAGCGCTAACAAATTTAACACGTACTGCACAAAGTCTAAGTGTAATCGCTCTGATCGTTGTGTTGTGCCATCAATCGATTGATCTATTTGAATAATTCTAATATTAATATTCAATCGAATATTTCGATTAAAGATGTGCAACTCGAAAAAAACATTTGATTGATTTCCTCCGAATAATGATTTTCCTTTTCCATTCAAGCAAACATATCCAAAAGAGAAAAAAATATAGAGCAAAAGAGAGTCTATTATACTTATGTGGCTATTAATTTTATTATTTTTTCTTACAAAATTTCTGGCTCAAGTTGATTAATAAAATCACGAATGTTGATGCTTTTTCGGATGTCCGAGTCCTTCATTCGATTATTCCTTGTATGTATCTGAATGTCAGCATATCTGGCTTTTGTGCACGTCCGATATTTTAAACGCTATTCAAAATAGATAAGCTGCGTATTAATTTGACGGTCGGAATGTTTTTCATATGTTTGAGGATTATCATTATCTATCTATATATTTATTTATTTATTTTTGTGGGTGGGTGTGTGACAAAAATTGTATTTTCGTTTTTTTTTTTTTTTTTTTTTTTTTTTTAAACTCTGTTACTAAAAATTATAGTGCACTCCGAATTTTGAAAATTTCTCAATTTAAATAGAATTTTTTTTTGTTTTGTTTTGGCTTTCTTTTCTTTCTTTTTATTTTCCTATATATATAAATAAGAAGAAAGTATTGGATTCTGATGAAAATTCAACTTCCGATCTTTTCACGCTTTGAGAATGTCCCAAATACAATTTTTTAATGATTTTGGATTTAATTATTTAACAAGGACTCTGTTTTGCTATATATTTTACAATGAACAATATAGCTTTACCTAAATTTCTATTGTGCAGAAATGCACAAAATTTTATATTTGAAATTAATATTAAAACTTCAAACTATTATATAAATTTAAAGAGGTCTATTATATTTCCACATTCATAAATGGTGGTGTATAAGTACGGTGTAAAAATTATTATTTTACAATCATATTGATGAAAAATGATTGATGGCTACATATTATGACGTTTTACTATTGCGATCACGTCAATGGTGTTGCCCCACTTCTAATTCCATAATGAAAGAAAATGAATTCATTACGAAGAGGTTGTTTTAAGACACAATAATTGCTGTTAAAACCAAATAAGAGTTTCTTAATTATTTTAATGAACGATTAATTAAATTTTACACTTACATTAATCAAAATGTAATTGAATCAACCACTTCGTTTAATTAACTTTTAATTTAGCCAGCCACATATAGAAATCATGCGGTTGCATCATCATGTACTAGTGTATAGTTTTGTTACATCTCTACTCTATACTTAAATGCTCTTCATATATAAACTTCCCTCCTCGCTGGTGTGATAGACATTCATTTGTAATCTAAATATCCATACATAAAATTTAGCAAGATAAAATGTGCAGAACATTTTCTACAGTATGTGTTAACAGTGTGTTCATACACTGCTATTTTTTTTTCAAAATGCATAACTTAGGCACAGAATAAACCTCTCTGGCTAATTGCTCATTTCATAGCTGTTGTTTCCTTTCCAAACTTTGTCACTAATTACTTCATGCAATTTTGCGTTTTGTATGACATAAAAAAAAACAACGTCCAATCCACCTTTTTTTCCCGGATGTCTCCAACGGTTTAGGAGCTATATACCCATTTAGAATATGACGGAACTGTATTACAATTTGTTGACTACAGATGTTTTACAAATTTTCAGCCCTCTCTCAAGTATCTGACTTTTTACTATGCATCAAGTGCGTTTCAGCCAGTTATATGGTTTGACTTGGGGAGTAAGTACTTTTCTTAAGTTTTTCAGCTATTTTTCTGTCTTTCATGTGACATATCATAATTTTCATCACTTCCTCAGAACTTTGTCCTATCTATTTATAAATTTGCCACCTGACTGTCTGATTTAGATTTTCTGCAAGAAGCTTTTCTCATTCTTCATTATTAATTTTATATATTTTTTTTTTATCATTTCATTTAATTTTATTATTGTTTGGGGGGTGAAGGTTGTAATTGAATAAAGGCATATTATTATGTTTTTCATCACTCACATTTTCAACATGTAAATGTCAATAAAGAGTAATTTCTGAAGCTGTATATAGCTGTTTGGAACTATGTAAATAATCAAGAAATATAATGTATGTCTTAACTTGGATGATGATAACTTTAATGATCTTAACTTGGATAGCTTGAAAAAAAATGTAATGATTAATAAATATAAGATATTTAATTTGGTTAAGTATAGCGCAAAGGGATTTCTTCTTGTAATCTTTAAAATGTGCATACATTCGATCTAATGATAATAAGGATACCGAAAAAATTTTATACAATAAGGAAGTAATTTAGTATATTTATCAATATTAAAAAAAATAAAAAGAGAAAAATATGGAACATATAATAAACTTTTTTATGGCGAATAATTACATTTTTATACTTATATAACTGAAACTTGCTGTTGCACATGCTTCAGAAAACGTTTTATGAAATATTATATTTGTAATTTTACAATTATATTTCCAGATGTTTTACAACTATCTTAAAATTAATTTTTCTAGTTAAACATTTAAATATATGCTAATTAATTTTTCCAGCAGAGCTGAAATTACGCATGAGATTACTTATATAACAAAGCATATGAATTATCACTTATTTCTCAGCGTATAACCAACAGAGGGAAAAAATGTCCAGACCGGGGATAGAACCCGGAACCTTTGGTAATACGAACCAATGCTCTTCCATTTGGAACTATCCTGTCGACAGCCAGTCTAGCGTTTTCTCATTTTCCAGCAGAGCTGAAATTACGCTATAGATTACTTATATAACAAAGAATATGAATTATCACTTATTTCTCAGCGTATAACCAACAGAGTGAAAAAATGTCCAGACCGGGGATAGAACCCGGAACCTTTGGTAATACGAACCAATGCTCTTCCATTTGGAACTATCCTGTCGACAGCCAGTCTACCGTTTTCTAATTTTCCAGCAGAGCTGAAATTACGCTATAGATTACTTATATAACAAAGAATATGAATTATCACTTATTTCTCAGCGTATAACCAACAGAGTGAAAAAATGTCCAGACCGGGGATCGGACCTGAAAATTTGGATACCCGATATGGACATTTTTTTACTCTGTTGGTTATACGCTGAGTAGTAAGTGACAATTGATATTCTTTGTTATATAAACATTTAAAGTTTACATAAAGTTTGTTATAATTCTAAAATTCTGATGCGCGACGTGACAAGCCGTAATGACAAGGAAATGTTTGAATATAATGAAAAAGTTAAAATTCAATCATTACCATCGATCGAATGTATAATAATAACTCTCTATGTTCATGTATTATGTATTTTTATTTTTATGTTTCTTTTTTTTATCATGTCACATATATACGGCATTACTCTCCTAGAGATTTCTTTCCTTTACATTTGTCATTGTATTTTTTTTCACATCGGCAATAGCTACTAATACCTATAAGTTTTATATTGCAATTTTAATTATCTAGTTTAGAGGTAGTTACGCATATTTTTTAAGCATTTTAGAAGAATTACTATTTTCCAATTTTTTTTTTACAAAAAATGCAACGAACAAATCATACAAATTAATTTTTTCTAACTACCAGACTACTCGATAACAGTGTACTATAACCGGAAATCGCATATGACGGAAATTCAGAAATCATCTCTCGACAGTAAAAATATCTTTATTTTTGACATTTTATTCAAATTTGATATCTAATAAATGCAACCAAAAGTTGCGTTGAAATGCTTGTCAAACGCATACAAAAAAGTATGCTACATTGCAGTAAAGCTTTTTTTTTTTTTTTTTTTTCTTTTTTTTTTGAGTATAAGGTTCAACTTTACATTTTCCATTTCTCTGTTCATAACATCACATGTTATAAAAGCCATCTTCTTGTAAATTGATTCGTCGCAAAATTGAAAGTTGTTGCCTGGAGGCAGTTTTGTGGAGTTTTACAGAATTTTTCAGAATAATGGAAAATAAAGATATCGCTCAGTATCTCTTTCTATGGAAATTGACATATCTACAAAAAGGTCTAAATCAGACATATGTTGATTCTGCAATGTTTAAAGTATTTTTAAGTGACAGAACTGCTTAGCCTTTTCAATCATCTGAAAAATATCATGTCATATACGATAAAAGAACCCCGACAAAGGAAAGAAACTATTGTTCTTCTATTCTTATATTTTAGAGGTTAATGCATTACTGATTTATTGGGTTGTTCAGAAAGTTCTTTCTGTTTGAGAAAGTTGGTTCCATAAAATTTTCAAATAGTAATCTTCGTAATACGAGGTGAGACCGATAAGTAAGGCAATTAACCGCTCCTTTCGAAAATGTGTATAGCCCAACGCGCTGACACATGGCCATTACGTTCTTCCGTTTGTTACGTAAATTTTGCACTCTGTTTTCAAAATTTCTCGGTAGATGTTGTTTTTATGCGGTAGCTGCAAGAAAAAAGTTGTCACCGCCCCCTGAACAGTAGGCCTGAGCGGTGACATAAAAATAACGTCTGCCGTAGGCGGATTTATTTACATGTGTGTACGGTCACTTGTTGTTGTTGTTGTATTGGCCCAAATACCTGGTGAGCAGCTTTCTATTTCTGTACAGCTGGCATGATCCATATAACACAGAAACTAGTCTCCTAATTTTGAACCAATTCCCCATGAGAGACCTGCATCTGGATTGCCACCCCAGAGGTAACGTTTATATAGAACTTGGAGGACTTTAGAGCCCCGAACAGATTTAACGTGCACCATCTCCCATTAACGTACACGGTCCCACAGCAGAGGCAGACGAAAGAGGTTGTCACCCTCCCAAACACTGACATTGGTCGATGCTGCTTGGCTTTCGGTGATCTTACGAGAGCCGAGCATTACCGTCCGCGCCACTGCGGTACTACGGTCACTTGAATTTGAACACCCATAATTTCTAAAAGTTTTCTTCGCCCTTATTTTTCTGAGATCAAGCAAGTCAAAGAAATCTTTTAAAAATTACTGGTGTGTAAATTCAGTGGACTGTACAAATGCTTAAAAAAATCCGCTTACGACAGCCGCTATTTTTGTGTCAGCGCTCAGGACTAGTATTGAGAAAGCGGTGAGTTGTTAGTGAAGCCAACGTGTGCGTGTTTGTGCAGGATACATAGGGAAATCTATCACATTTAGATGTTGCAAATTGCGTCAGGGCCTGATTATCAACGGGGCACACTTACGCCAGTAAAAAATAATAGAATTTTTTTCCTTATTCATGGCAGTAATTTTGCATGAATAGGACGTTTTATTAAGAAGACAATGTCTATTAAATTTACTGGTGGAAGTGTGCCCCGTCGGTAATCAGGGCCTGAATTGCGAAAACAGATTCAATAATACCTGTGACTCAGTAACCAACGGGGCATACTTCCACCAGTAAAAAAGAATAGAATGTTTTCCCTTATGAAAAAAAATTTCTTTTCTTTTTTTACTGTTGGAAGTGTGCAACGTTGGTAATCAGGACCTGCTGTGACTCTTGATTTTTTTTATTAGCTTTTTGATGTATTATTGGCTTTTGATTAGCTTTTTATCTTAAACGCAGGACTCACACTGGTCCGGTTTTGTAATACCGATATTTCCTTAGAAAACTTATATTTTTAGATTTTTTGGGGGAAATTTTGCAGGAACCACCTTCGGAAGTAATTTTTTTACGGAAATGTTGTAGAAAACTACCATGAAATTTTCGGTTAAAAATTACTGGTATTCAGTTGGCTAACCATTTGGGAACCATGTAAATGGTTCCACGATGAAAAATTTCATCGCTGTGTTTCTAAGACAAACGTTTTATCGCTGAAAGTGGCTGTTGTTATGCATTCTTGCCTCCTTTTGTTTCTATGAAATTTCAGATCGCTTGATTGACACCATTTTTATTAAATAGTGTAATTCGCTGCTTTTTTGATATATTTAATCTGTCATTAAATAAGGCGAATATTTCTACTTCGAAAAACTCGTGGCAATCAAGCAGTCTGAATTTTAAACAAGTTAAAAATTGTACATTAAACGTGACAAATGAGGTGCGTTCGTACTATATCTAGTTCTATAAATATTCATATTTTGATAATTTTTAATTCTGTGAAATGAATTCTATCGTCTGCGGATTAATTTCTGTCATAAAATAAGTATCTCGGTCGCTTGACGATTCAACCTCGGAAGCTCCTATAACAAAAAAGAACCAATTTTCTTAAAAAATTCAAATTTCTTAATAAATATTTTTATTAATATCTCCTAAAGTTTTTATTCGATTTTAATAAAATTTGAAATGACTCGTTAAAATTCGGCAAAGATAATATATCTTAAATTTCAAACCATTCGGTTGGTTAGTTTTTGCGTTGTTATATGCGGACGGACGGACAGACGGACGGACGGACGGACAGACAGACGGACGGACCGGAAGACGACAATAGGTGCTACGTACTTATATAATAATAAACGCACCTAAAAAGTAGCGGACTGGCAACATTGTTATTATGAAGACGGATTTCATTCGTAAATAAGAGATAAGTGATTTCGTCATGTGAGCTTACCTCAGTCCAAATTGTCCGGTTAGTTTTCTTTCCCTTTTTTACGAAGACACATTTATTTTTTTATTTTTATAAAGTTATTTTTTACTTTTCAAATAGCCTTCGGACAGGCAATATGAACCAGCCTTATTTTACTCTTTGCAGACTCCAATCTGGCGAGTCTGTTAGTCAACAACAAAAGATAAAACGTATGAACTTTTGAATCAATTAAAAACATTTATTAATTATCTATTGAATAAAAATGAGTTGATTCCTTATTTAATCACTATTTACTTTCTTTTGTTGAAAAGAGAGTTGTTATATCGAATGTACGCAATGGCACTTATTGTATCTAAGTATTTATATATGTTAAATGGCATTTGTAAGTACCGGGTTGTTATAATATCAGTATCTCTATTTGGAGCTGTCTGTAGCTTGAAGGAATAACCCGAATGAAACCAAAATCGGTACACTTACTATTCGAGAAAGGAGAAGAAGAATGGAACAATAAAAAGAAAATATTACAATAATCACAGACAGATGGCGCTATTGAGGGTGAAATGTAATGTGTAATACAAGAATAAAGGATTAAGACGTAAAACCGGATGGCATACCTAATTTATTGGAAAACGTGACAGTGAATGTGATTACGCTTTCGCATGGTGGTGCCGATCATGTTCAGGTTCCACATGGCCATTGTGCTGGAGGACCCAATTCAGGCGATGCACAACTGCGGAATGTAACGCAGCATGAGTATTTTTCCGCACATGTTGTGATATGCGATAAAGTCACTGAGGTGTGCGACACCTCCACTGTACACAATATGACACATTGCATGTCACACTCAAAAGCTCCATCTGTCAGCGATTATTGCAATTAATTATTTTTATTGTTCCATTCTTCTTCCCCTTTCTCGAATAGTAAGTGTATCGATTTTGGTTTCATTCCAGTTTATCCTTCAAGCTACAGACAACTCCAAATAGAGATATTTATATTATAACCACCCTGTATATAATATCATAACTAACAAGTTCTTCCGTTTTTTGATATCAGTAATTTCGTATAGTAAGCATACCTGCCGACAACGCATTAAACTTCTGTACAATGCAACTTAATTTAATCGGGGTTAAACAAGTTTCAAACCAGAATTTATTTTAAGAAATGCATTTAAATAAGTTCCACGTAAGAACATGAAAATCAATAAATATTATTTTTTCAATACATTTTCTGGTTAAAAACGTATTTAACATGGATCAAATTAACTCACATTGAAAGGAAGTTTAGTTGAATGTTGTCAGGTATGAGTAAGTTTCGTCTCATTTTATCGCAGAATTTATGTCACAATATATATATATATATATATTACGTTGAGTAAAAAGTTTTCGCCAAGGGGAGATACCTTCGCGCAAACAGTTGTCATTCGTGCGGTTGTTAACTTTTCAGCCAACCAATTTTTGCAAAAAATTCAAAAGTATGTAATTTGTTTGTTAAAAATTTATTACCTTGTGCTTCAAAAAAGTGTTTAAAATGGAGCTATCAAGTCAGCAGTTCAGAACGATTATTTACTATGAGTTCCGTAAAAAACTCAGTGCGACTGAATGCCACAGAAAGATGTGTGAAAGTTTAGGAATCAATACTGTTTCTTATGATACAGTCAGAGTTTAGTTTCGGTAGTTTAAAGCTGGAAACTTTGGCAGTGAAGATGAACCAAGTTCCGACCGCCCTATTGAAGTTGATTGTGAGTAGTTAAAGCAAATCCTTGATCAAGACAGAAATGTTTCAACACAAACTATTGCGTTAGAGCTTAACATTTGCCAAAAAATAATAGTTCACGCTCTAAAACGCATAAACCTAACGTTTAAGTTCAACCGCTGGGTGCCTCACGAATTGACTGCTGAAGACCAAGCGCAGGAGAAAAAACTGTTGTTTGGCTCTGCTCAGAGATCAAAGGAAAGAGAACATTATGGACAGAATTGTGACCTGTGATGGAAAATGGATGTACTACAACAATACAAGCCATAGAGGAAGGTGGTTAAAACCTGGGAAATCAGCTGGCTCTTTTTCAAGACGTGCCTTAACTAACAAGTAGGTGCTCCTCTGCATCTATTGGGATTGTCGTGGAATTCTATGCAAAGAGTATCTGAAAAGCGGACAAACTATCAACAGAGCAATATACCGCAACATGCTAATCAAAGTTTGCGATACCATTCGCGAAAAACGAAGAAACGAGTTCAGAGGGAAGGTGGTTCTCTTTCATCAAGATAACGCCCGGCCACACGTTAGTACGATAACCGGCTGGTATCTCTACAAGTTGGAGTGGGATTTGATGCAACATCCACCATACAGCCCCGACATGGCCCCTTCAGAGTTCTATCTCTTTTAACATCTGCAGCTGTATCTTGATGGCACAATCTTCCATTCAAATGAGGAGGTCGTAAATGAGGTCGATCTCTTTCTGGACTCGCGCACGCCACAATTTTTTGCAGAAGGGATTGAAATGTTGCCAAAACGTCGGTAAACGATTGTAGATTTAAACGGAGATTACTATCCTCATTAGCTTTGATGATTTTGTATGTATTTATCATTTTACAATAAAACATTTTTTGGCGGAAAACTTTTTACTCAACCTGATATATATATAACCATTATTGAAACATTACCGAAACAGCAACAGAAACTATGAAATTATGATTATATATATATGTCACGATTTAACTTGTATCACCATATTTTTTAGAGAATCATTATCCAGGCAAGGGCTTCCTCCGAGGAATTTTGCAGTCGGAAGTCGAGAATTCACTTCATAGTGTGCGTACAGAATGCAAATAAGAGACAGTCCGTTCCAGTTCACTTTTTATTCGAAGTAAAAGAAAATGGCCATGCTTTGCTAATTATGATGCTAAATCCATACATGATGATTTTAATACCGTGAAGAAACTTGGTGACTTAATTTAATAATTAAGAAGACATTTTTGTTCTTATAGACAGTTGTTTTTTCTATCTATCGGCAGCCAAGGAGATTATTCCATGATCGGGAAGTACGCGCCGGGGTTATATGTGCAACCGGATCCAGGAGTAATCTGACGCTGACGCGGAAAACTCTACGTATATCTATTATTGAACGCGCCAGAATACATTTTCATTGAACAGTCTTTCGACCAATCAGCGCTATAGGACTCAATTCTCCGGCGCTCTGATTTTGAAGCTATAAGACCGTAATCTGAAAAAAATGCGGGAAACAAATACTTCTAGAACATTTTCGAACAATCTAATTCCTTCGAATAAATAAGAAGAGAAGAAAAAAAATACGTAGGTTTTATCGAGCATGGGCAAGATGCCAAGATAATATTTTACATTGAGACTGAAGTAGCTTTCATAATTTTGAGAAAGAATATTGTTTTGTCAGAAAACACAATGAAATAAAAATAAAAAGATATAAGTTGTTATTTCAAGAGAGTTAAAATATTTTTATCTGGGAGATTGGTGTTTTTTAAAAGAATTAAATTCTAGGATGCATTTATTTAATGAAACAAAAGTGCGTAATTTTAATAGAACAGCGCGATCAGAGCCATTTTTTTAAGAGAATGAATTTAGAATAAAGTATTTTTAGCTAGATAGAATTTTGACAATCGAAATACTGGAACGAGAAAATAATTTAGAATAATGGGATTTACACAGAAATATAGTTTTGATGAGGCCAGCGGCGAAAATTTTTTTAATTTGTTTCATATATATATATATATATATATATATATATATATATATTTGGAAATAGTGATATTCAAAAATAGTAGGGATGGAAGCTATGTAATATGTTTACCTATATATGCAGATAAGTAACGAAAATTATGTAAATGAAAGAAATAATGTATTAAACATGGAGTGATTAGCAAAGAGCTAATTTGACTGTACAAAAGTTTATTTATTCTTAACAAGTCTGGAGTGCGATTAAATCTTAGTAAAGCAAAACTGTGTTTTACTGTTTAAAAGAAAACAATGAATAAATGCCATATTTTTCATACTACCTAATTACATATAATCATAATACCTGAACGAAAAGTCTCTTATAAAGAAATTCAAAAATCTACCCGAAACATAAAAAAATATTATTACTTTGACATTTTATTCAAGCTTGATATTCATAAAGTGATACTAAAAGTGATATTGAAATTCGTGTCAAATGCATAAAAACTTTTTACTACATAGCAGAAAAGTTCTTTTGAGTGTTAATTTAAAATATACATTTTCCACTTCTCTGCGCATACCATATAATGCAACAAAAACTATCATCTTGAAAATTGATTCGGCACGAAATTGAAATTGTTGCCTCAAGATAGTTTTATGTAGTTTTACAAAGTATTTTAGGATAATGGTAAAGAAAAAGAAATATATCGAATTTTTATATTTCTCTAAAAATTGACTTTCCGAACGAATGTCTTCTGAAACGATCGGAGAAAAAATAAAGTTGGAAATTGTTCGTCAAACGGTACGTCAAAGGTGCGTTCGAACTGTTATTATTTCAGTGAAATGAATTATATCGCCTGTTATTATAATATGATTAATTTCTTTAATAAAATAAGTACATTTTAAATTGCTAACATTTTATCTTTTGTTGACATTTACTGAAAATTCCAATAGTAAACTTAAGTGTAGCTTTGATAATTTCAGAACATGAAATCTATGATTAGACTCTTTTTCTTGTTTCATCTCTATATCATCGGAAACATCTATCCAAAAAACTTTCGGTAGATTATAGGATTGCTATAATTAAACAATTTTAGTATACAAATTTGGTTTTTAAGTTCATTAATACAGAAATGATAAGACTCCATCTTAAATAGGACGTAATCACCATGGCAATCTAGAATCATTACCTATCATGGGATATCATTTAATTAATTACATATGATAGGATTTTATGGAATGAAAAATGTGACTATAGCTTGGTCATAGAGGTTATAAAATGTCATATTCGTCATATATGACTATAACGTCATACATGACAGATAACTTGGCTATAGATTTCGGTCGCTTGACGATTAATCCTCGGAAGCTGCTATAACGAGGATATTTAAAAAAACATTAAATTACTTAATAAATATTTTTATTAATAGCTTTTTAAAATTTGATTCGATTTTTATAAAATTTGAAGTGACTCGACAAAATTCTGCAACGATTATATATATATTAAACTTCAAACCATTCGGTTAGGTAGTTTTTGCGCTTTTATATGCGGACTGACGGACGGAACTGAGGACGAATATAGGTGCTACGTATTTAGATAATTACGAATGCACCTAAAAAGTTATACAATGATTTCATTATTTTTATGCGACAGAGCTTCTTGTTGCTTTCAATCGTCTGAAATGTAATGCTATACATCTATATTATAAAGGCCAAACGTGTCAGTGCGTCACGCTGACGTCATTTTGACGTTTGTAACACCTGACGATTAATTTTCGCTTTTACTGAATTTTTTTAATTTTCTAAACATTGCTCATTTTTAAATTTTACACCTTTTGACAGGGAAAAAATGTACTTCCAGTGAAATTTCTATGAAAACTGTATCGCAATTTGTTTGAAAAGTTTATCGCAATTTATTTGAAAAGTGTATCGTCATTTACTCATTTTTCATGGTTCTTAAAATAATTTTCGAGCATGAATTTTTTAAAGTTTATCTTTATCGCGTGCAGACAGTGGCGCAGACAGGGTGGAGGTTCAGAGTTCGGATGCCCGAAATACCACTAATTTTGTAAATTTTTCTTTGTCCTATGTAAGCAGAGAACTTTCTGTGATAATGTAGGCGAAGAAAACTTTACAATATTACTGGTATCCATAGCATTTGAACCCCCTCCCTGGCTACGCCACTGCATGCAGACGATTTCGGAAGATAAACATACGGTTTAATGTTTCTATCTATCACCGTTTTCCAGTTATTTATCTTCAAAGTTCCTTCGTGAAACACCCTGTAAGTAAACATATAATTAAGGAAAGTGGGGTGTAAATTAAAGGGATAATATATTAAAATTGTAGTAATTACCATAAAGGTACTTTAAAAATGACAAATATTTTTATTTCTTAACCAATTTGATAGGTGAATTAAACCTTCCAATCTATACTAATAAAATAAAGTTTCACTTTGTGTGTGTGGCTGTTGGCGATGGTTAGGAAAATTTAGCGCACCTAGAAGTCTGTAAATTTAGATTTAGGTAGTCCAAACCTTCTCTTGGTGTACCTGAGCCTCGGAATTTTAATATTTTGATAATTAGCCTAGATATTAATTAGATTCTCATTAACCATTGCTCCTAAAATGACATCTTTTAAATCAAAATGGCGAAAGAAACAAACCGGCGCATTGGATTTGCAAGCGGAAATGAACTAATTCGAAATTACTTTACTAATTAGCGAATTTTAAGAAAACTAATTAGGATATTAACTTGAAAATTTCTGAGCATCTGTAAAAGAAAAAAAAAAAAATCTGCATCCGTCTATGCAATTTTTGAAAAATTCTTCCGGTACTTTTTCTTCATTTATGCAAAAATCTACTAAAAATCAGCCGGCGCCAGTGAAATAAATCCGAGAAAGTTTCAGACAGGGATCTGCTTTCATTAAAAACTGAACTACAAAGAGATCTGTTTCTCGGGCCGATCCCTCCAGTTAGTTTTCGAAAATGAAAGGAAATAATTGCAATTTTTACTAATGAACAAAAATTTAGATAACTAAGATATAGATCTGAAATTGATGATGGGAAGTCTTGTCATCTGCCGGCTATATTAGCGTAGTGTCTTCGTTCTGTTCTAATTATCAGAAAAAATTAATTATTTTTTTAATGATCACGTTAATGTAAGTTAAGGTGGTTTTCTTGAACAAATTATTCATTATATTTGCGGGTATGGGGAGGGAGGGGGTTACGGCCTTGCACTGAGATTGTTATTATCTCGAGCCCAGGCAACACCGGACGGTAGCTAGTAAAATAATAAGTTAGTTACAAGTAAAAAGAAAATAAATGATAAAAAAGAGAATTATATAACCTGTACGAATTATCTAACCTGTACGAATTATCTAACCTTATCTAATTATCTATTTATCTAATTATCTAATTATCTAATTATCTACCCCTAATACACGTTTCCTTAACACGTTGAGTGCCACCATATATATGATGCTATTATTCAGTGATAGAGCAGTTGGGCGACTCTCACCACTAAATTTTAATAGCATTCTTCGACTTGAAAAAACTGTGAAACTCTGTCCTTAACTAAGACAAACAGTACAATTTAAATTTAACGGTGTCAACTGATTCTCTGCTGCGCCACTGTTAAATCACTGCAGTATTCAAGGTGGCGATAGATCAGGGAAAAAGACAATCAAAAAAGAGGATACACCAGTATTTTCTTACGGAAAAATTCGTATTGTTTATTTGAACGATAAATAACTCGAATTTTCCTATAATAAAATACTGGTATGATCTCTTTTTTCGACTGTGTTTTTCTCTGATCTGTTGCCACCCAGTTATTATATTAAGTGGTAAAGTAATAAATTTGGTGTGCTGTATCTCAAGAACGAATAGATTGTCATTTAATTTTCGTTTAAGACGATTTGATTTATATAAAAAATAGTTTTGGGATGGCGATAACACACGAGTTCAAATTTTTTATTTCGAAAAATATTAATATACCTCATATTTTTAAAATACGTCTGCCAAAAAATATGCCAAAATAAATATGCCAAAAGATAGTTAAATATATAGCCAAAAATATTTTTGAAAATATACTTCTGTTTCTATTTTTTCCGAAAAGAAATCATAAAATCCAGATTTTCAAACCCTATGACTACATAAAAGCAGAAATGTTTAAACAAATTTCTGTTGGGATCAAATTAAAAAACCTGGTCATTGATATAAAAATATCATTTTTTGTTATGTTATATTTCAGTTTATAGATTGTAAAATTTGACTAAAACTGGTGATGAAATTCATAAAATCTTTATGTTACATATCAATAACATTATTTTGTGTTTTTATATATTTAAACAAAACACCAAAAGCCGATTCGTCACAAAATAGAAAATTGTTGCCTGACACAGTTTTAAAGATTATTTCAGGATAATAGCAAAGAAAAAATATGTTAACAAATTTGTAAATTTGTATAGAAATTGACTTTTTTAGAGAAAGCTAATAAAACTTTTTGTGATAAAAGGATTCTATACAGTTTACAGTAAATTTAATATATTTGAACTTTTTCCTATTATTCTTATTTAAAGGTTTTCTTAAATAAGCTAATAGAAGTAAAGACATTGTACCGTAATTTCGCGCTTATACGCCGCACCTCAGACAATTCGATTTCCTACGAGAATTGATTTTAAATAAAATGTGACTTACTTCTGCTTAGGACTTATTTGACTTCTTATTTTCAATAATATTTCCGGTTTGAAAAAGACTTAACTAAAATGCGGCGCATACGCGCGAAATTACGATACAATACTTAATACTAGTATATAATCGCGTGAAAAATGACGGATTGTTGATTTACATTTCATTTTCATAAGACTTCATACAAACAAACAGCATGAAGATTTTGTTATTGAAAGGTTTGTATTGTAGAAAAGTACATTTTAAAAATGTCAAATGTTTTCTACAAATAAAAATGATGAGGATATATATATATGTAATAATAAAAAAATTTCGCCATTTTTTCTTAAATAATTATTCCAAATTCTTACAATTCTAATTTTTTCCTGTTTTATTCTAATTTACTACTCTATATTCATTAAATCCTTATTCTTAAATTAGTTCTATCGTTAACTCTGTTAAATTCCCTTTTATTTAATTCTAAATTGTCCAAATTTACTTAAATATAAAGCTTTTAGTTATTCTGAATTTCTATCATGATCCCCGATCATTTCTGGGTTTTAGAATGTTTTTTTAGAGCCATTTTCATTTTTAATCCGAATTTTATTTTCCCGCTCTAAGTCACTTTACTACAAAATTCAGCCACTACCTCTCTGTCCGAACGCTTTACTAATTATCTTTCATTGGTCGTGACGTAGCATGACGCGTCTTCTTTAATTCCTCATTGGTTCAGTGCGCGTTCTACATCATAATTTGTGTTATTATGCTAGGTAACAAAAAGCAGCTACCTGCGGTGCTCCCTCAGAAATAAGTCGAATTTTGACTTGTCAACAACTCCCTGGCTGCTCGTTTGACACTAATTAAGATGTTCTATTACTTACCCTCTATACCTTGATGACGTAGCGATGCACGGCTATTATTGTTAGGTGGAAACTGCCCAAGAGAAATACTTAATAAAGGATTGAAATTGAACAGCCTTGTTCTTTTGATTCATGGAGAAACGCCTCTGGTTTTTTCATTCTACTGCCGCTACGGCCGCGTCGAGACTGCAACTGAAATATTACGACTGCTTCTAATTTTTTACATCATCAATAACAACCACTGTTCTTAATTTCATTGTGCGACCATGTGTGCTCTTACTTCTAGTATCAACTTTACTCCAAATACAACATATGACGGTAAATATTCGTAATATGATATATATATATATATATATATATATATATTACTCAGTATTAAATTTCTGAAATAGTTCAACGATTGGACAAAACACTCAAATTAAATAGTAACAAATAATCCATGTGCGAAAGTTTTTGTAAAAAAGTGTTATCAATGAGTTTCTAAGCACCTTAACCCACCACATAACTTATTGTTTGATTACATAATCAACATTAAATGCAAATTACGCTGTACATGTATTCCTTTTATTTTAATTACGTTTGATAAGAAAGAATAATTTTATATTTACAATGGAAGCAAAATTTCAAAATCCGCCGGTAGATGGCGCCAATATACTGGATCGATCACCTCAAATCCTCCGTACGAAAGAAATCACTGCTATTTCTGAAAAAAAAAAGTGCTGACAGGAAAAAATGTTTACAGAAATGTTGATATACATATTTTATGTGAAATAGTTTTTGAAGTTTTTAAACAAAATTAAAATATTTAAAAGCTTTAATATGTTTTTACAAATATTTTAACAGCGGAATAGGATGTAGCATAGATTTTTCATTAAGCCTAACATGGCGTTTAACTATGATCGATTCGCAGATCAGAGTGGTCGTTACAGACACTTTCTTGCCTTCTGATTTTATTATAAGTAGAATTCATTAACTATAATAATAAGTAAAGGATATTAATAAGAACAACATTCAAACTAAGAAAATTTTGTTAGTTTTAAGCATCATATTTCTTTTAAGAATTGATCCAATCTTTTGTAAAGAATTAATTTTTTTAACACTTTCCAACATAGTTGAAGTGTGTTTATGAATTAAGTTTTTCTGCCCGTCTGTCTGTCTGCCCGTCGGTCCGCGCTCTATCTCATGTAAATATAGTCGGAATGCCATGTAATCGATATATGTTATTGAAGTTTACCATAGCATGTTCAGTATTGAAAATGGCATTTGTGGTTACATTACAGGGACGCTCAAAAGTATTCCGTAATACTACGGTCAATGGGGAGAAATGATTTATAGTGCATTTTTATAATACTTCACAATTTCAATCATAATGAAATTGATATGCGTCATTGAGGTAGACGACATTTTTATAGTGTATAGAATAAGTAGCAATTTTAATTCGTTAACAGGGACACTCAAAAGTATTTTGTTGCATTATGGTCAATGGACAAAAAACTTTTTCAGTGCATTGTAGTGATATTACACTATTTAAAACATAAGGAAATTGATATGGTTCACTCAGGTGGAGGGCAAAATGCTTTATATAAAGTATAGAATAAGTATAACTTATAGTTCGTTTACAGAGACGCGCAAAAGTATTCCTTTGCAGTATTATCTATGGGAAAAAATCCTTTGCAATGTATTTTAATGAAAATGATATACATTACTGAGATACACTAGAGCATATTTTGTATTGATTATTGAGTACGTAGAGTTTATCGTTTATTTA
Organism: Maratus michaelseni; assembly: GCA_963931845.1. NCBI lineage: Eukaryota > Metazoa > Arthropoda > Arachnida > Araneae > Salticidae > Maratus > Maratus michaelseni. The sequence continues at coordinate 221,814,020 of OZ007595.1, forward strand.
CAGAGGCACAAAAAATATTAATGTAACAGAAGTGGCCATGGGCCATGACTGCTTGGTGTAAGCATTAAGCTATGATATGCATTTAAAAACTTAACTAATTTTAATATATTATGAGGTCTGTAGATCATATACCGGGTTTCACGATAGTATTAGCATACATTACCGGGTATGGACAACAATTCCTGAAAATGAATTCTTACTTCGAAGTGTTTTTTTAATGTGTTTTTATTTATCTCATTTCAGTGTATCAACAAAAATGAAATTTCTTAACGGTACTCCGATAGCGTTGGAAAGTGTTTCATAATCTATGCCGTGGTGCATGTTTTTTGTTCTTGTTTTATGTTACTGTAAAGCTCTTTTGGGTGAACACTGCAGATAAGGTTTTTCTATTTCTGCAGCGATATTATCAAAAGAGACTAATACCATAATCCGTTAAATTGATTTCGGATTTGACTTTGTCTCTTGAGAAAGTTTTATAGAGCATTTGAGAATAATCCCAGATATGGAAAAATAGATAGGTCTTTAGCATTTAAATGTTTCAAGAGAAACAAAGACAATTTTCCAAGAAGTTTTAGGAAAAGTTCATGCATGTTTTTCATTCTACGATAAATATCATACTATTATTTCCTAATCTCTATCCAAGCATTTCTTAAACTCCTAGTTTATCGCGAAATCTTTTCTGAATTTTGCGCTATTTTCGAAGAGTTAAGGGATTTATGACGAAAAATAAATGTTCTTGTTTTATGTTACTGTAAAGCTCTTTTGGGTGAACACTGCAGATAAGGGTTTTCTATTTCTGCAGCGATATTATCAAAAGAGACTAATACCATAATCCGTTAAATTGATTTCGGATTTGACTTTGTCTCTTGAGAAAGTTTTATAGAGCATTTGAGAATAATCCCAGATATGGAAAAATAGATAGGTCTTTAGCATTTAAATGTTTCAAGAGAAACAAAGACAATTTTCCAAGAAGTTTTAGGAAAAGTTCATGCATGTTTTTCATTCTACGATAAATATCATACTATTATTTCCTAATCTCTATCCAAGCATTTCTTAAACTCCTAGTTTATCGCGAAATCTTTTCTGAATTTTGCGCTATTTTCGAAGAGTTAAGGGATTTATGACGAAAAATAAATGTTCTTGTTTTATGTTACTGTAAAGCTCTTTTGGGTGAACACTGCAGATAAGGGTTTTCTATTTCTGCAGCGATATTATCAAAAGAGACTAATACCATAATCCGTTAAATTGATTTCGGATTTGACTTTGTCTCTTGAGAAAGTTTTATAGAGCATTTTAGAATAATCCCAGATATGGAAAAATAGATAGGTCTTTAGCATTTAAATGTTTCAAGAGAAACAAAGACAATTTTCCAAGAAGTTTTAGGAAAAGTTCATGCATGTTTTTCATTCTACGATAAATATCATACTATTATTTCCTAATCTCTATCCAAGCATTTCTTAAACTCCTAGTTTATCGCGAATTCTTTTCTGAATTTTGCGCTATTTTCGAAGAGTTAAGGGATTTATGACGAAAAATAAATGTTCTTGTTTTATGTTACTGTAAAGCTCTTTTGGGTGAACACTGCAGATAAGGGTTTTCTATTTCTGCAGCGATATTATCAAAAGAGACTAATACCATAATCCGTTAAATTGATTTCGGATTTGACTTTGTCTCTTGAGAAAGTTTTATAGAGCATTTGAGAATAATCCCAGATATGGAAAAATAGATAGGTCTTTAGCATTTAAATGTTTCAAGAGAAACAAATACAATTTTCCAAGAAGTTTTAGGAAAAGTTCATGCATGTTTTTCATTCTACGATAAATATCATACTATTATTTCCTAATCTCTATCCAAGCATTTCTTAAACTCCTAGTTTATCGCGAATTCTTTTCTGAATTTTGCGCTATTTTCGAAGAGTTAAGGGATTTATGACGAAAAATAAATGTTCTTGTTTTATGTTACTGTAAAGCTCTTTTGGGTGAACACTGCAGATAAGGGTTTTCTATTTCTGCAGCGATATTATCAAAAGAGACTAATACCATAATCCGTTAAATTGATTTCGGATTTGACTTTGTCTCTTGAGAAAGTTTTATAGAGCATTTGAGAATAATCCCAGATATGGAAAAATAGATAGGTCTTTAGCATTTAATTGTTTCAAGAGAAACAAAGACAATTTTCCAAGAAGTTTTAGGAAAAGTTCATGCATGTTTTTCATTCTACGATAAATATCATACTATTATTTCCTAATCTCTATCCAAGCATTTCTTAAACTCCTAGTTTATCGCGAATTCTTTTCTGAATTTTGCGCTATTTTCGAAGAGTTAAGGGATTTATGACGAAAAATAAATGTTCTTGTTTTATGTTACTGTAAAGCTCTTTTGGGTGAACACTGCAGATAAGGGTTTTCTATTTCTGCAGCGATATTATCAAAAGAGACTAATACCATAATCCGTTAAATTGATTTCGGATTTGACTTTGTCTCTTGAGAAAGTTTTATAGAGCATTTGAGAATAATCCCAGATATGGAAAAATAGATAGGTCTTTAGCATTTAAATGTTTCAAGAGAAACAAAGACAATTTTCCAAGAAGTTTTAGGAAAAGTTCATGCATGTTTTTCATTCTACGATAAATATCATACTATTATTTCCTAATCTCTATCCAAGCATTTCTTAAACTCCTAGTTTATCGCGAAATCTTTTCTGAATTTTGCGCTATTTTCGAAGAGTTAAGGGATTTATGACGAAAAATAAATGTTCTTGTTTTATGTTACTGTAAAGCTCTTTTGGGTGAACACTGCAGATAAGGGTTTTCTATTTCTGCAGCGATATTATCAAAAGAGACTAATACCATAATCCGTTAAATTGATTTCGGATTTGACTTTGTCTCTTGAGAAAGTTTTATAGAGCATTTGAGAATAATCCCAGATATGGAAAAATAGATAGGTCTTTAGCATTTAAATGTTTCAAGAGAAACAAAGACAATTTTCCAAGAAGTTTTAGGAAAAGTTCATGCATGTTTTTCATTCTACGATAAATATCATACTATTATTTCCTAATCTCTATCCAAGCATTTCTTAAACTCCTAGTTTATCGCGAATTCTTTTCTGAATTTTGCGCTATTTTCGAAGAGTTAAGGGATTTATGACGAAAAATAAATGTTCTTGTTTTATGTTACTGTAAAGCTCTTTTGGGTGAACACTGCAGATAAGGGTTTTCTATTTCTGCAGCGATATTATTAAAAGAGACTAATACCATAATCCGTTAAATTGATTTCGGATTTGACTTTGTCTCTTGAGAAAGTTTTATAGAGCATTTGAGAATAATCCCAGATATGGAAAAATAGATAGGTCTTTAGCATTTAAATGTTTCAAGAGAAACAAAGACAATTTTCCAAGAAGTTTTAGGAAAAGTTCATGCATGTTTTTCATTCTACGATAAATATCATACTATTATTTCCTAATCTCTATCCAAGCATTTCTTAAACTCCTAGTTTATCGCGAAATCTTTTCTGAATTTGGCGCTATTTTCGAAGAGTTAGGGGATTTATGACGAAAAAATACAGGTAATCTTTAGACTGTAGAATACAGGATATGTAAACTAATAGTGATACACAAACTAGTGAAAAATAGTCAGAGAAATTCTATTTCAGACATTCTGTAGAATATCTAGATAAATACTTGATGAATTCTTCTGACACTTCGTCGCTTACCATGTCAAACTATCGAATATGAAAAAGTGCATTTTTTATTACTTTTAAAAATGGGCCGATTGTCACCACCAAATTTTTAAAGTATTCTTTACCGGGGTTACCAGTTTGGCATCTCTTTTCCATTCAGAAATTCCAATTTCAAATCAGAAATTTCGAACAGAAGATTTTGCTTCATTTAGTGACAGACATTTCGTGATTATCTAAAGTAAAAATTTTGCTCTCAAAATTTCCGGTATGAATTCGTAATCGCTGAATAAATAAGAAGGTCGAACAGAAGTTCTCCTAAATGTAGAAAGATATTTTTCTCCTGTTCTTCGCACCTGTTCTTCGCACAAATGTTGTTAGTATCCTTTCTAGCCGAAGAATTCTAATGAAATTTAGTGGTGACAATCGGCCCACTTTTAAAAGTAAAATAAAATGCATTTTTTCACATTTGATAGTTCGAAATGGTAGCAACGACTTCAATACTTTAAATAAGATATGTAGCCCTTTCCGGCACAAACAAATTCTATTCATAAAATGAGAAATTACTGACTGACACCGGAATTTACAAACGACTTTTTAGAAAATAAGAAAAGTTCTTATTTTAATCTTTCATTGTAGAAACAAAATCTTATTAAAATATTCTTGGTGCCGTATGCAAGTTAGGAATTAAAATTAGGTGTGCCCGGAGTGGTCCACTGTGCCAGAAAGGGTTAACCTCAAAATTTTCTATGACAAATCAGTCACGAAAGCATTTAGTGTACACACATGAAATTGAATCATCTATTTTTCAACCGTATATGTACAGAATTTCGTGTTTTGGTATATTTAAGAAAACAAATCTATCTAAACTAAATGTAGATACTTTCTTATGACAAAATTGGAGATTGCCATCTACATCTACATCAAATTTTAAATTAATTGATCCATTAAAATTTAAGGTAGAGGGATATGAAAATATTTTCTAAAATAGTAATATGAAACTCAATAGAGATCAACTATCACTTAAAACGTGACATTTAAATATAGATATAGATGCTAAAAGATGTTAAAATCCTTCAAGTACTTTCGGTTGTCACCGCAACCATCTTAAAGGAGAAAAATATCTTTCTACATTTAGGAGAATCTGACCCTGCGTCCTTACAGCGCTACCTCCCTAACTTTCAGCAGGCTGGCACGTTGCAATTTTGTTCCCAATTCATCTGTTGGTGGAAACGCTCTGTAATCTACCTCAATAACAAATTAACAAAAATTAATATAAGAGAATTTTAAGAAATTTAAATTATGTGGGGATGAACAGACCGTCAGACAGATTAATTGCATATACTTTGTGTATGACTGTTTTATGTAATAACGTAGTTGCTAGTTTAACGCCTTCGCGACGAGCGCCTTTTACAGAAGTTTTAATCTTTTACCACCGGTTTTTCAATATAGAAATTTTCGCCTATTTGAATCGCAAAAATGCTATTATTCAATAAGGTAAAACTTACAATAAAAAATAACTGGTGGGATTAATCGAGGATTCTGAGCATCTTATGCGTCACGTATACGTGTCGCTCGTTCCCAAGGGGTTAATATTAGTAATAAATAGCTATTTTCTGCTCATTACCACATTCATTATATAAAATTTTGCTTACATTAAAATGAGTTTAAATTCAAATTAATCAATGTAAATGTCTTCATACAGTAAAACATAAAAAAATCTATTTTATTTAAATGTAGAAAGCTTATTTCCCGCCAGGGGTCGATATATACGCCAAAGAAATTTGTGTTAAATCAGTATTACCAATTTTTATCTTAATGCTGCCATACAGTGACACATAAAAAATGCTTAAATTTTGTTAATACTTTTCTCGCTAGGGGACGCTATCAGCATAAAATAAAGTTGAGTTGAATCTGACCTATCTAATTTTAACATTGAGTAGGGTTGCCACATGAGAAAACATTAACAAAAATCAATTTAAAAAATGCTTAAATTTTGTTAATACTTTTCTCGCTAGGAGGCGTTATCAGCATTAAATAAAATTGAGTTGAATCTGTCCTATCTAATTTTAACATGTAGTAGGGTTGCCACATGGGAAAACATTAACAAAAATCAATTAAAAAATGTAGTTATGCAATTTACCATCAGAAACGGTACCAGCGTAAAAGACATACCATGTCAAAATGGATTTCAAAATATAGATTTAATCGTAAATTAAACTTGTTCTGAAGATTTATATAAAAAAACATTAAAAAATCATTTATTTAAATTTAGCTATTATATTTCTCTCCAGGGATGTTATAAACGCAAAACGAAAATTTTGTTGAATCTGTATAAGTAATTTGAACTTGGAGTATGGTTCCATTATGTAAATTTATAATACATAAATAAACAAATAAATAAAGTTATTTTTATCAAAACATAAAATTGATCGACGCAGAAGCTTTTTATGAAGATTTATCAAAACAAACCAGAAAAAAAAATCATTTTTTCTGCCAGAAGGCACTATAAATCCAAAATTTAAAAATGTTGAATTTATATTCCGTAATTTTAAGTTGGAGTATTGTTGTTATAAGAGAAAACACAAAAAAATCCTGTTTAAATTTCTAGTTATTCATTTCCCATCCGTGGAGAAAAAGAAGTCTATTATGTAAACTTTTTATCAATACATAAGTTTATTATTATGAAGAACTATATAAAAATAACATAAAATATCAAATTTTCCTATTTTCAGGTCAAATCCTATTTTCAGGGGACGCTAGAAACACAAAAGAAAATTGTGTTAAATCTGTACTACGTAGTGGGTCATTTTCGGTCACTGCGGGTCAGGTTCAAGCTAATTTTGTCAAAAAATTTTTACTAAATTTTGTATCTTACCATTTTCGGGCATGAAATAACAGCCATTGGGCTAGGTCAAATGTTCAAGAAAATTCAATTAGTCTACGGGATCATTTTTAGGTCACTACGGATCAAGCTAGGTTTATCTAAAAAACGGCTCTAACGATTTTAAGTAAATTTTATATCGGTATTATCGGGATTTTTAATATTTTTTTCGGGCAAAGAAAACCATTGGGCTAGGTCACATGTCGGAGAAAATTCAATTAGTGGATCCTTTTGGGGTAACTACGGATCAAGCTATTTTTATCAAAAAAACGGCACTAACGATTTTGAATAAATTTTGGAACCTACTGTTTTAGATTGTAAGAAGATCGAGACAATTCGTTTAGTGGTTATTTGGGGTCACTACCGTTCAATGCATTTCAATGCGAATTAAGTTTGAAATAGTTATTAAGTTGTTGAACATTTGGCAGTAAACAAAGTCGCAAAGTTGGCAACATCTTGCCAAATTTGGCGAAATATTGGTGACATTGGCGAGACTTGGTGAGAAATTTGATTTTCAAGATTACGAATGCCAAAACACATGCTTGGCACGAAATTAAAGAATGCCTCCAATTTTGCGACTTTTCGCCAAATTTTGGAGTCATTTGGCGAAACGATTGGTTTTTAGAATAGGAAGGAATTTTCTAGACATTCCCAATTGGAGCTGAGATACATGATTTAACCTATTCGCGCCCATAGAACGTTATCGAAAACGGAATTCAACCAATCAGGGTAGATAGAAGTGCTTGTTGTATGTTGTACAGAGAAATTATTGTTATATTGAGCTGAACACAGAGCTAATTTTAACACAGCCTAGCTCGGTCTTCCCCTCTGATATGCAATAAATATGTATGTATAAAAAAAAATATTACAGTAAAAAGAAAGGAATGAAATTGAAGTAAATTAAAAATATTTACTCGATTGAAACTTAAATAACTCAACGGTACACGCATAAAATTACACATAGATAATACAGACTTTAATATCAAAATATTTTTTTTTAAATTATTTCTCAATAAAATTCAAATTACATTCCAAATATTATTTGAACGATAATTTCCTAGTTCAAAGTATCAATTTTATCATATTTAGAACAAGCGTCTTCTAACTGATAAACATATTTTGCATGTGAAATAAATATAATGCAGATGGTGAGATTTTTATCTTTATTTTTATACCATGAAAATATCAAACTAGAATAACTCTAGTTTTCAGTTATGGAAAATGAATCTCCTTACAATGCTGCAATTTTTTATATAGAACTATATATTTAGCTAATTATAATTCACATCTCAGATATGAAATCGGAGACTGTTAACATTATCTTTAATATAAAATTGCTCCAGCAAATATTTTGAAATGTCGAGAAATATAACATACTACGTTATTTTATTATGGTATTATAGATAAAACAGAAAATTGTATTTTCTGTTCTAAAAGGTTATTTTTGTAATATCCTTGAATAGTAATAAAAAACTATTGTGCAAATATTATTTACATTAGGGGTCGGTAATCTTTGACCACACAACTACCACTATTTTAGTGGAAGTGTTTAAAACAGTTTTAAAACGGGAGGTCGCAAAGTTGGAATACGACCGATTCTACTGTATCGGAAATGTATAATCTTTTTTATATGTTTTCTTTTAGCTTACAATTGTATGTGTATGTGACAGTCAAATATTGTCACTCATTTGTCAGCCACTTCCTGTTGACACAGAACTTTGCAATTTGGAATATATATGTATTCCTGACGGCAATACATGTATTGTACATTTTTTTTTAAAAATTCGATTCCTAAGGCAGGAGGGGGAAACGTCGGACCAAAAATTATATTTTCCTCATAGAAAGAACATTGCGATTTTTTATTAATGATTGAAAAAAATATAGCTCAGCATTTATATGAATGAGTACATATTGATGAATACATATGAATATATGTATTCATCATATGAGTATTTGTTGACGCATATAGGTATTTGTTGACACATATGAGTATTTGTTGCACATATGAGTATTTGTTGAAAAGTACTAATGACAGGTCTACAACAAGCCACCAAATTTTGGCCAACTTGCCGAAATATCGCCAAATTTGAATTATTTGAACAAAAATTAGTTTCCGGATATGAAGCAAACTTGGCGTTAACTGGCTCATTTGGAGCATTTAAATCTATTAATTTTGCATAATCTTCTTCCATTTCATAGCCTATAAAGTGCCATAAGACGAAAAAAAAAAAAGACAGAATATATATTTTTTTTAAAAGGCCATTACGTAGATGCCAACTTTTACGCTTTTTTCCTACCACTAAAATTTTATAGTAAATTTAAGATTATTAATTCGCCGAAATCATGTGATGCAATAAGGAAAATTTTTCTGTTAATTCTTAGTGGTAAAAGAAAAGCATAAAAGTTGGCAGCTATACCATTATACTTATTCTTTATGGACTCCAAAGCCATTAAATAATAAGCCCAGTCAGATAGTGTTAAATTTGTTAGCGACACACTAGCGCCAAACCTCTGCTGCGGAAGAAGGACAAAACAGAAGTGCGTCGCAGAGAAACGATATGATTTATTTATATCGATATTTTATACGATTTTAGCGATGTTTCGTTTTTGCACTTCCTTTAAAAGCTTGCTAATTATTGGGATCTTTTACATTACAGCTAAAACTATAATGAAAAAAAAAATGTGGAAATTTACTGCATTAATATTTCTATATAAATATAGTGGTGGCGAAGAAGTTGATTTATTTATTAAAAGTTAAATAAAAAGTGATGGAAATTTACATCACTATGCAATTAACCCTTTCCGGCACAGACAAATTATGTTCGTAAAATGTGAAATTACTGACTGACACCGGAATTTACAAACGACTTTCTTAGAAAATATGAACTCCTTATTTTAAGCTTTAATTTTAGAAGCAAAATTTTATTAAAATATTCTTGGTGCTGAATGCAGCACTCCCAACCGCTAGATGGCGCTATTTTCAACTTGCGAAAAGTTTCCCATTTATGTGACTGGACTTATTATTAAATGGCTTTGATGGACTCCAACGCCAGTGTTCGGAAATTTAATTACAGACCTGCCAAGTCTCCGGCTTTTTGGATACCAGTATTTTAGTACAGAATATGTTGCTTTATTTAATTGCAGAATACTGTGATTTGAAAGATCAACATTTTTCTTTAAAAATTTACTGGTGTGCAAAAGCCGGAGACTTGGCAACTCTATAAATGGAATCACTCTATATATTTTATTATGCATGCACCCCGTTTTAGAACAAATGTCACATCTAACAGTTGTACTTGTTTTGTATCCCTTTTGGTAAAGTTTGTTACTATTATAAACAGATATTCGCTATTGCAAATCTCTTATAAGTCATCCGATATAGCACATTGGTGCGTTATAAAGATAATTCTTACATAAAACGACATTAATACATTTATCATGATAGGTGAACAGTTGTAGATTTATTATGCTAACTCTCATAATAAAATAAATTCTGAAAAATAATTAATTTTCTACAAATATGCAACATGATTTTTTCTATATTTTCTAAAGCTCTAGTTATAATATTGATTTTATACATGAAAATTACATTTTATATATTTCAATTCTGCATCAACAATTGTCCTGAAAAACTTAGAAATCATATTAACTGCGTTATTGCATTATAACATCGAAGACGTTGAAACTTTTGTACATTTAGGAAACAACATAATAAAATAATCTTGATCTTGAAAGTAACAGAACTAACGGTAAGTGAATATGCGATAAATTAAACAATATAATTTAGCATTTATGTTTGGAATGGTTCATACTTTTCTGCGTATTTCGTTAATTTATGTATAAACCGTTTTCACTTTGTGTCTGAAAAAGTACGATTAAGTTAATATAGATAATCCGACAGAAGTAATAACAATTGTGATGCACAGTGTGTCTTAGCAACCCCTCGTCATTATAAAACATTTCAATTAATGAAGTATTTGATATAAATAATGGCTGTTTTAATAGATATTTTGCATATCTAAATATTTATTTTGTAAACTTTAAAAGTGGATTGGACATTATAGTAAAATCAGGTGCCTCCTCCAGTCCTGTTCTTTACCTATCAAATTCCATGAGTTTTTTTTTATGTATGTAAATGTTAAAGACTATGTACATGAATCTACATTTATGACATTACGTTGCTGGAAGAAATAAATCCTAGCAGCTATCAAATGTGTAACGCCTGGTATGCTAATTCGTGCATTCAAGAAGATAAAATATCGCTTTCATATAATGACGAATAACTGTAGGCACACAAATTGAAGTATTGTGAGTGCAGATGCACTAACCTTTGATGCTGAAGAAGATTCAACAAAAATAATAGAAATCACCCATATAAAGTACTTGATACGTTATAACGTTATAGTTGCGGGACTTCAGGAACACTCTGTACTTTGTAGAAAAAAAATTTAAACTAAAGAATAATCTCTCGACAGAAAAAATATTTACTGTAATTTCCGGCGTATAATCCGCGGATCAAACAATCATGTTTCGACCTAGAAATTTGTATTTATAAAATGTAACTTTCAATATATTTGACTTCAATTGTTGAATAAAATTTGTGGGTTGAAACAGAATTGTTTGATCCGCGGATTATACACCGGAAATTACGGTAAAATATATCTATTTTGTATTGGACATATTATGTTGATTCTAAATGAATAATACATAAATATAATACCCAAATGTCATGCTTTTGCTTCATCTATAACAAACGAATGTAATATTACAAGAGTAAGAAACATAAACAAAAGTATCGTATAATGCATAAAAATAAAAAATAAAGTAAAATGCTTGGTAAATATGTTTTGGATGCAAAAAACAAATTATTACGAATAAAAGAAATTACAAATTCCATCATATTAAAAAATAAAAAAAAACTTATTGATATATTTCTCAATGGCGTATATAGAGGGTCTCCAGGGAGGCGAAAAATAATTCGAACTTGGGATTTCCATGTAACAATCTCACTGAACAAAGATGAAATCCATAGTACATATACAGTAGTCGCTCAATATAACGTTGTATCAACTTTCTTATTTTAATGATCAATTGAAAAATACCGTTATATAATAACCATTCATGCAAAATTATTTTTACATCCAATAGAACGGCCAATTAGACCGAACATTCCAATTTAACAAGGCTTTCTAGCTTTTCTAGTATTAATTTTTTGTGTATTAGAACTTTGCCGTCCGCATGTCTTGTAAAAATACTTCTATTCGTAAAATGTTGAAATGATCGATTGACACCTGAATTTAGAAAAAAATTTATCCGAAAATAAGTAAAATCATTTCTTCATGTACTTGATAAATTGGAATTTTTCATTCCAAAATTCTGGTGCCAGTGTAGCATTTAAGGATTAAAATTAAGTTATTTTACGTACGACACCACTGTGGTGTCGCCAGACGGCAAAGTGTTAGAAAAGATTGAGTATCAGAGTTGGGCGAATCTGTAATTGCAATTATCTGCAATATAATTTAAATTTTATTGTGTGTAGTTATAATTAATTACACACAATAATTAATTACAATTACATGTCGTAAAATATTCTTGTAGTACTGTAGCCAGAACTGCCTCTCATCCCATTACTTGACAAAATTTCTGTGCTTGAATGTGTGTTACTATAATCAAATACGTACCAATAAATTGTAATTACATTGCAGATATTGCAATTACTAATTTGCCTGTCGTGATAGTTATAATTGTTTAAAAACAACACAAAATGCCACAAAAACATATATGAATCATTTATTAAAAACGTTTACTTTAGGTGTTTTAAAAATATACAAAACTGTATTTCATATTAAAAACCTGGCGCTTTCGAGCCGTCCTGGCTCATCATCAGGGTTAAAACATCACCACGCAGATACACACAAAAAACACAACTAGTCTGAAACACTGTAAAAACATCAATGTCTGCTGAAGACAAGGTCAAACCATTATAAACAGGGTGGGAAGCATAGGGAGGGATGTGCCAATCTTATTCATTCTTGAACTATCTGTAAAAGCTTATACAATACTTTAGGGATATTGTACGAAACTGAATCATTGCATGTTTTATTTTTCCTGGTTAAAATTTCTATTGATTCACTTATTATTGCTTCATAAAAAAAGGATGTGGGTTTAATAATTTTAGCGTTATCAAAATCTATTATAATCGACTGCTCTTGTTTTAATCTGGAAAGTGCCGTTTTACTTCTATTATACTTGATATCTGCAATATGTTCTTTTAACCGAATTTTTTTTAACCGATTATTATAGTACAGAGGTGAATTTGATTCAATTGAGTGTTGTGTTTTTCATGACTCAAGTTTATTTTGCTTCTATAACGTGATTGTTAAGTTTGAGACTTTAGAGTATTTCAAAAAGAGAAAACAATCTCCTTTTTAATGTATCGATTCATTCTTTGTTTATTGATGAAAAGTATTGCTAACACTTGTTATTGTCCTCTATAGATGTTTTGAGGACCTTCTACGTCCAGAATTATTGCAACAAGTATTTGAAAAAAGTTCACATCATATAAAACTGCTTGTTTCATTATTTCGAGATTAGTTTAGTAATAAATACTTTTGAACTTATTAATGAAGAATATATTCTGTAGCTAAGGATAGCTGGCTTGAATGAAAACTCTATACTCATACTGGCCATTTTAACCGTCTAAAGCCGAATTATTTATCTCGTTAAAGTGCAAAAATTGCATTTCATACCATTTTTTCTAAGCAGCAACTTTAGTCTCCATTTATAGCGGAGTTTCTGTCATCAGATAAAGAGAATATTTCTCTTAAAATATACTGGTACATGAACAACAAAATGGATGGCAGGTATTCCGGTACCATATGGTACCAGTAGGCTTTAACCCCTTGAAGGGCACCGGTATATTATATATACCACATAATTTTAATCCCAAAATGCCACAGTGACACCAGAATTTTTTAATTAAATTTTGAATTTATAAGGTACATGAGGAAAAGCTTTTACTTATTTTAAAATAAATTCGTTCGTTAATCCTGGTGTCAATCAACAATTTCGATATTTTAGCTACAAGAGTACTTTGTCCCTGAAAGGGTTAACGGGTTAAGAGATTTCACTCTCGGGCTCTTTCACACTTTTTAATTGTCATTCATTACACGCCTGGGCAAGTTGCAACAGTACATTGCATTTAACAGTACTTTAGATGTTTATATATTACATAATTTGAGATTGGATTTAGAGATACTAATTATAAAGCATAGATTTAATAAGAATATATTTCAACCACAATGAACAATAGATTTATTTTTCATTATATAGCATCAATTACATTTTTCTTTTATCATAGTTTGAGATCATATTCTACCAACATAATAGAAAACTACTAGGCTAACATTTGAAAGACTCGTTTGGGTTTATATATATAGTTTCACCCTTTCCGGCGCGGAGTAAGTCTGTTTTTAAAATGATGAAATTAACGACTGACACCAGAATTTACAGAAGAATTTATTAGAAAATAAAAATTTGCTTATTTTCCCGTAGTTTAAAAAAGGAAAAAATTAATTAAATATTCTTCGTTCCGTTTGTCAGTTTTGGAATTAAAATTAGGTGTCCTTTTTTGTGGACACCGCCCGCTAGCGATTTGAACTCCATAAATCCTTTTGTTGGAAACACTATTTTCGAATTTCTAGTGGTAAAGCTTATTACTTGATGACAAAAAAAAGCACCAAAAAGGAATGAGATACAAACGCACATTAAATTAAAAGAAACTTTTTATCGTTTTATTTTTCTGGGATAAATAAATTTTTGATGTTGAATAATTAAAGTATATTTTTTGAGGAAGAGAAAATTCTTACATTTGCTATACAATTACACATATATTCCCATAAAGAAACCCCTAAAAAATTATTTGTGTGTAAATATACTTTTACTATATTCTCTAATTTTCTTTTAAATGATTCGGGCAATATATACCTCTTTTTGATACGACAGTCATGCATATTACGTAAAATGAAATCGAATATTTATCATGTAATCTGAGGGCATATAATTATTCTTATACTATATATCTTTAAAAAAATGTAAAAAACAAGCTCATTCTTAAATGCAACCAGGAAATTTATGATTGTTAAAGACAAATATTCCTGAATAGTTATAATTTTCCGTAAAGATATAAACTTGACTAGTTATATAAATTTCAGTCAAAAAATAGAAAATATCACACCATTAACCGCATCCGCACATGTTTTCAAACCCGTAAATTCAAAATTGTTGCATTATTTTATGTGTACATTGGAGCTGAATATTTCTAATTTAAGAAAATGAAGTAATCGGGTTGCAAATGTATCGGAAATATGGCTACGTGTCAGTACGTTGAGTCGTAGCATCAAGCAATTACGTATTCGGTAACATAAGCCGTTTCCTGCCTTTTAACTTTATTTAATTCTAATATACCTCTGAGTTTGTTTTTGATAACAGCAATATTTTTATATCGTTAGTAATAGGATAGGAATATGAATTTTACTTGAAATGAGTTCTGAAGTATGTATGAAAATATTAAACTTAGTTATTCTTTTCGAGAAATGCAGAAACCCATAATTGTTTCTTTTTGAAAATTAAAACAAGGATGTTCAATTTCGTAAATATATTATAAATATTTTAGAAGATATAATAAACGAATATTGTTTTTTACGTAAGGAATGATATAAACGTATTAAGAATGTATAAAACGTTAAAATCAAATAAAAGTTGGAAATTTTGCTTGAACTGCTTTAACCAAAAACACAAAATATCATATAGTGATCTGTAAATCACATCAAATACAAATCTTTTAAATAAACAGTTTCTCAAAATGTTATCATAAGATATTCTTCTTATACAATGAAGTTAATCTATTCTACATGTAAATGGTGAAATTTTGACCTTTATTATGCTAACTATCGCAACAAAGTCAAAATAGTATAGTATCTCAATTTTTACAAATATCAAATACGAATATTTCTATAATGTTTTTATTTTCACAGAGTAATATATTTAGTTCTTTATAAAAAAAATACTTTTATAAATAAAGCAGAGAAATTTTACACTGTTAATTTTGCCTTTGATATGTAAACACACTTAGAGATATTTTTTAAACCTCTGAAAATCAAATGTGCTATGTTATTTTATTATAACTTACAAGACAAGGAAGCTTTTGTATAATTTCGGCTAATCAAATATTCCTGTTACGAGAGTACTAAGAATAGTGCTACGTGATTCTGCGGCGTGTTATACTAATTTAATTAAGGAATGTTTCTGACTTCGTTTCAGGTAATTCTAACCTTTGAATTTCATAGGTATTGTGACAGGAATGAAAATCTCAGATGAAATATATTATTTGGAGAAGAAATGAAGAATTGGATAAAATATTGAGTAAAATGTTTAGTAAAATAATGCAATTCATAGATTAAATGTAGTTAAATATATTTCAGAAGAATAATAAACAGATGAAAGTTTAATAGATGCTTCTGATTTTAAATTATTTATTACAAGTGTGAATATTATTGTTTTTTCTGTATTATACAAAACTTTGAGTGAATTTTAATTCTAAAGTAGCAAGCGGTATGATTTAAAGTTATATATATTTAATAACATATTGAGAATTTTACTAGACATAATATTTTTTTGTTGTTGTTGTTTTATTTTTTTAATTGATATTAAAATCAAACTAAATGAAATAGATTTGAGTGGTTAAATCTAGAAATCCACTTTCCAACGGAAATGAACACGAATTACACTTTGCAACAGTAAAACTACTTCTGAAGTGAAACTGTGGAATTATGTATATATTAACTCTCTGAATATGGATAATTCCACATACAAAAAATTCAGTGGCCTTGTAGTGGACTGGATACTCTTCTATAAAGGGAGACTAGTTTTTTAAATGTGAACATTTAGCAACGCAAGACTTGCAACATCGCAAGAACGACATCTGTACTTTATTTTACCTTAAATTAGGCTGCGCTGGTCAATCTGCTGAGTATAAAATCAGGATCAAAAGTTCGTATCAGCGGATCTTGGATCGAGACCTACCTTGGCCAAGGACGGCGAGACCAGTCTTTAGACTGTTGCCACGTTGCGTTGCTTAATTGAATACATAGTCTAGCAGGAGTGAGTTGCCACCTTGGTAACAAACTCAATTTAGAAGTGTAGTTGAATAAAGTTGATCAGCAACCACCGGTTTCAAGTGACATTTAGTTAGAGTTTGTGAAGTAACGGTTGTTTTGCAGCGGTAGTGTTGCCATCAAAGCCGTTTCTGGTCGTCATTTGAGCAGTCAATCTTCATACGTAAGTGTGTTTAACATTAACTGTCTTGCACATATTGTATCTATTGCATTATCGAATATTATTTTAAGGATTAGATTAGTGTTAAATGCAAGCACTATCGCATCCCTACACAACTGGTTTTAACCTCTTCGCTACTGAGGTCCACATATGTGGAGCTTGGATCTTAGCTCATTGTAATAAAACCATGCATAGTATCTAAATTTTGATTTTCAATTCACGTTTGTGATAGTCTAAGCTTTATAAAAAAAATCCAACACATGTCCGAGTCATAAACATATTAAACCATGAAGGAAGCCATTAGCAAAGCAAGATCTCCATGATAAATTTTGCAGCGCTGTCTGGTGTCAAGAAAGAAATCTTTCCTGTATGCGTGGCATACGTAATAAGGGTGTTGGTGCTCAATTGGACGAAAACTGTGGAAAAAGCGTATCCAGATTCAGTAGAAACCCTAAACCAAAATTCTCATTGGATCGGCGTGATCTTAGTAATAATAAATTGTAAAATATCGGCGTTAGCGAACGTGTAGCAACGGACAAGCAAACGGACATGAAGCAGAAATGCCTAAGCGAGTTAATACGAGGGGCATTAGGAAAATAAGTTTCCCCTGGCGACTGTGGACAGAGGTGTGTATGAAAGACAAAAAATGCAATGAGACATTAAAGATAAAACAAAACTTTATTTCCAGATAAGTACCAAGTACATTGAGACATTTGTCATACCGCTTTATAAGCTTCAAAAAGCCCCCCACGAAAAAATCAGAGCTTTGCATACGGATGAAGCGTTGAACGGCTATGGGCGAAAGACGACACAGCAGATGAACGTGAACGTGCAAGACACCGATACACCATTGGGTAGAGGTCGACCGCAATCAAGCAGATGGCGTTGTTGACTGCAAAGCACCATCTGCTTGATCGCGGTCGACCTCTAAGCAGATGCCTGCGCAGATGGCGTTTTTGACTGCAACAGCGCCATCTGCTTGAATGCGGTCGACCGCTACCCAATGGTGTATCGGTGTCTTGAACGTTGGCGTTGGCCTGCTGTGTCGTCCTTCGCCCATAGCCGTTCAACGCTTCGTCCGTATGCAAAACCCTGATTTTTTCAAGAGAGCTTTTTGAAGCTTATAAAGCGGTATGACGAATGTCGCAATGTACTTGGTACTTATGTGGTAAAATAAAGATATGTTTTATCTTTAATGTCTCATTATATTTTTTGTCTTTCATACACACCTCTGTCCACAATCGCCAGGGGAAACTTATTTTCCGACTGCCCCTCGTACTTTAGTTAACTTAAAATGTACTTATTTTATTATGGAAATTAGTCATATCATAATAACAGACAATATAATTAATTTCACTGAAATAAAGAGCATCAAGATCTGAATATTTATAAAACTAGTTATAGTACGAAAGCACCTCATTCGTCACCTACAATTTCCAACTTGTTTTTTTTAAAAATACTTGTACGTGCATCAGTTGCCATTTTTATTTTATTTTATACCGCTAACCAGGCCTCTACCTGCCGGGCATGAGTGCCTAGCTTGACGAGTTAGTACCTAGGAGCGGGGCGGAAATCGCCTGATCACAGCATGACTGTGATTCACCTGACTATAGTTTTGTTGGCATCGCTGCAGTGCATGCTTTCTAGTGGTTTGCTACAGTTCTCTTTGTTTGCCGGGTCATGGTTTTTATTTAACTTTATTGTTTTGGCAGATTTAAAATAAAAAGAAAACTGCCCAGTTAAACTGGGGGCATTGAGCTCACAGGCTATTCACACTAATTGTATATTATACTCTTATTTCAAAGAATTTGAAATAAGCCCCTCGAAAAATAAAGAAAACAACAATATATTAAGGGGGGGGGCATCTTCCCGTTACCCCTCCCCCTCATAGTTAACTAATGAACCCCTTAAACTAATCAGGGAAGTCTCTAATTACAATGAATATAAATACAAAACTTGAAGAAAATCGGATAATTCTGCATGAAAAACCCATTTATCTAAATTAAGGGGAGATTAGCCCCCCGTTCCCCACCTTTATACTTAACCAATCAATCCCGAAAACTAATCAGGGAAGCGCCTTAACACAGTGAACCTATAAACAAAATTTGACAGAAAACTGAATAATTCTGCATGGAAAACCCATTTATATAAATTAAGGGGGATTAGCCCCCCGTCCCCCCCTTTATACTTAACCAATCAATCCCGAAAACTAATCAGGGAAGCGCCTTAACACAGTGAACCTATATACAAAATTTGAAGGTAAACGGATATTTCTATGAAGTGTTATCGTGTTACTTACATACATACATACGTACGTACGTACATACATACATACAGAACCGGCGGGCACATAATAAGCTCTCAGGCTTTCGTAGCCTGTGAGCTAAAAACTGCCCAGTTAAACTGAGGGCATTGAGCTCACAGGCTATTCACACTAATTGTATATTATACTCTTATTTCAAAGAATTTGAAATAAGCCCCTCGAAAAAAAATAAAACAACCATATATTAAGGGGTGGTCATCCCCCCGTTACCTCCCTCTCATAGTTAACTAATGAACCCTTTAAACTAATCAAGGAAGTCTCTAATTACAATGAATATATATACAAAATTTGAAGAAAATCGGATAATTCTGCATGAAAAACCCATTTATCTAAATTAAGGGGGGGGGGGGATTAGCCCCCCGTTCCCCCCTGTATACTTAACCAATCAATCCCGAAAACTAATCAGGGAAGCGTCTTAACACAAACAACCTATAAACAAAATTTGAAGAAAATCGGATAATTCTGCATGAAAAACCCATTTATCTAAATTAAGGGGGGATTGCCCCCCCGTTCCCCCCCTTTTATACTTATCCAATCAATCCCGAAAACTAATCAGGGAAGCGTCTTAACCCAATGAACCTATAAACAAATTTTGAAGCGAATGGGATAATTATGCATAAAAAACCCATTTATCTAAATTAAGGGGGGGATTAGCCCCCCCGTTCCCCTTTGTATACTTAACCAATCAATCCCGAAAGCTAGTCAGGGAAGCGCCTTAACACAGTGAACGTATAAACAAAATTTGAAGGAAAACGGAATAATTCTGCATGGAAAACCTATTTATATAAATTAAGGGGGATTACCCCCCCCCGTTTTCCCCTTTATTCTTAATCAATCAATCCCGAAAACTAATCAGGGAAGCGTCTTAACCCAATGAACCTATAAACAAAATATGAAGAAAATCGGATAATTCTGCATTAAAAACCCATTTATATAAATTAAGGGGGATTATCCCCCCCGTTCCCTCCCTTTATACTTAACCAATCAATCCCGAAAACTAATCAAGGAAGCGTCTTAACCCAATGAACCTATAAACAAATTATGAAGCAAATGGGATAATTCTGCATGAAAAACCCATTTATATAAATTAAGAGGGGGTTTAGCCCCCCTGTTCCCCCCCTTAATACTTAACCAATCAATCCCGAAAACTAATCAGGGAAGCGCCTTAACACAGTGAACCTATAAACAAAATTTGAAGGTAAACGGATATTTCTATGAAGAGTTATCGCGCTACGTACATACATACATACAGAACCGGCGGGCACATAAGCTCTCAGGCTTTGATAGCCTGTGAGCTAAAAAAAGCAAAAATTAAGGAAGTGAAAGTAATTGGTCTCGTAATTTAGAACCTTGATCAGGTGACGAGACCTTCACCTGACTAGACACCTCCATAGGTACAATTCACAGGGAACTTGGAGGACTTTGCACCCACGACGGATTTTACATGTACCAGGCGCCTTTAGCGAATATAGATTTACAAATCTGTCATCTCTGTTGGATTGTCATTCTCATCGTGGATTGTTGCTGTAGTGTTTACCGCCATTTTTTGGGGGAGGGGGAGACTGATTTCACTTTTCGTTTTTATTTGTCTCTGTCAGGACTTTTTGCCGTTTTTATGGGCTCACCCCTGTTGTGGGTTGTTTCTGTATTATCATTCGTTGTGTTTTGTCCTTTTTTTGATAAATTCATATCTCCAGCTTGTGTTAGAGCTGGATGTCACATTTTGAAACTTGGTCTTCTTTCGAGAATTTCACTGGTTATTATCTCACTATCGTGGGTTTTGTCACTTTGTAACTTTTGCATCAGTTGTCATTAGGTGACAACGTGGAAATATGAAAAAGAGGAATCGACATATCCTGAAAATGGTGAAGTTTCAACTGTAACAGATTTCTCAATGAATGACGGAAAAAATTCCCACCAGTAAATTTGAATAGAAATTTGAATAGAAATTTGAATAGAAATTTGAATAGATTTTCCTGATACTTAAAGGCCTTATTCCTCCAGAATTTTTGCCAACACTAATGTAAAAATATCTATTTGTTTTTACTGGTGGATATTTACCCCGGAGATAATCTAGCCGTGCGGCTCCTCCATAATGTGACTACATAAATAATTATATTACCAATGTTAGTGAAAGAATATTAATACTACCTGGGTAAACTTCCGACAGTAAAAACGAATACAAATTTTTGCCGTACTTTCATCAGAATTTTTGCATTAGTAAGACGTTTAAGAAATGGGAAAATTCTATTCCGATTTACTGGTGGAAGTTTGCCCGGCTGTAATCAGGCCATGTTGATCCGATGTAAACAAACAACAGCTGCCATCTTCAGACTACACACACATTTCAGATATTTACTTCCCTTCTACATCTTCAGACATTTACTTCCCTTGCAATTGGAAGGCTCTGGGCTGTATGTCTTATTTTCTTTATTCATAGCTCCATTGGTGACAGTGAAATGGAGAATTTGGCTGAGTCAAGCTTTGAACCCGCAATTCTTCGATCACCTCACAATTATTCGAACCTCAACTCTGATACTTCAAGCCTACAAACAATTTCGGTACTAATATATAAGGCAATTGCTAATATTAGTCACAATAATTTAATTTTGCTCCTAGTTTCTTTCCAGATGAAATATTTGTTACTTTTCTTTAGGTTTTCAAAACTCACACATTATTTCCTTTTTTATATATTCCAACATAGTTGTAAAGTGTTTATGAATTCGGTTTGTCGGCCTGCGGATTGTCATGCAATTGATATTTGTTATTCACGTTTACTATAGAATGTTCGGTATTGAAAATGAAGTGTGAAGCACTTATAATTTTTTACAGGGACACTCAAAAGAATTCTCAAAGAAAAGATAGATTATGATCTATGGAGAAAAATCATTTGCGGTTTCTTTTAATGATGTTACACAATTTCAAACATATCGAAAATGATATATATCCCTGAGGTGCACTACTAGAAGATTACTATTGAATAGGGTGTGCATGGCACATATAGTTCCTTTACAGGGACACTCAAAAGAATTCCGTTACTTTACGGTATATGCAGAAAAATCGTTTTCGGTTTCTTTTAATAATATTTCACTATTTCAAACATATTGACAATATATATATATATCACTAAAGTGCTTTACAAAAAGTCTTACTATAGAATATTTTATGTATATAGCATTCATTGTTCATTTACACATTCCTGGGAAAGACAGCAAGTTAAACAATAACAATTCATTAAGGAATAGATTATGAAACACTTTCCACTACAATCAGGATATTGTTGAGAAATTTAATTTATGTTCATAGAAAAAAGATGAGATACCTAAATAAACATATTAAAAAAATCACAGAGATAATAGCAAATGCTGTCAATAGGTTTTAATGTATGCAATATTTTTCGTGCAGCCCTGTATCTACACACCTAGAAATTAGTTAAGTTTTAAAATGCATAACACAGCTGAAAACCACATCCAGAAGTAATAACTCAAATAGTCAGTCCTGTAACCGAATTCTTTTAAATGTCTCTGTAAATAAAAGATAAATTCTACGCACTCAATAACCTATAGAAAACGTGCTGCTGTGTACCGTAGTACTGGATATCAATTTCATTGAAATAGTGTAGCATCATTAAAAGGCACTGAAAACTATTTTCCACTGTATATTATTTGTGCAATATTATTTGTACAATATTTGTGCTAAAATACGAATTAAACTTTTCATGAATAATAAAAAAAATTGTTAAGATTGTTATTACATAAATATTTAGATAGTAAATCAAGGTTCACACACTCATTATATTTTGTAAGGTGTCTAGCACCACTATTAATGATAAGAAAGTTTCTATTTAATTTTTTAAACACAGAATTCGTAACGAACGCATTTATTCACAGATTTAGCAATATTTTTCCGCAGTTAAATAAAACGAAGAAAACTGTTAAAAATTTGTGGTAAGCTTGTGCGAACCCTGTAAATAAACAGATATGTTATTTTTCTCACAGAAACATTCCTGGGTAAGGCAGCAAGTTAAACAAGGATTATGAAACACTTTCCTGTACAATCAAGATATTGTTGAGATATTTAATTTCTTGTCATAGAAAAAAATGCGATATCTAAATAAACGTAAAAAAATACAACACACAGAAAATAGCAATTGCTGTCAATAGGTTTTAATGTTTGCGACCTTTTTCGTGAAGCCCTGTATATGATCTACACACCTAAACATTAGTTAAGATTTAAAATGCATATAATAGCTGAAAACTACATCCACCAGTTATAACTCATATAGTCAGTCTTGTAACTGAATTATTTTAAATGTATCTGTAAATAAAAGATAAATTCTACGCACTCAATAACCTATAGAAAACGTGCTGCTGTGTACCTTAGTAATGTATATCAATTTCATTTAAATAGTGTAGAATCATTAAAAGGCACTGTAAACTATTTTCCTCTGTAGATCATAATATAATTTAAAAATTTGTGCGTTTCTGTAAACGAACTATGATGGCTACTTACTCTATACTCAATAGAAAGCACGTTTCTATGTATTTCAGTGACGCATATCAATTCCATTATGTTTAAAACAAATGTAACATCATTAAAATATACTAAAATCGATTTTTCTCCTTTGAGCGAAATGTAACGACCTAATTTTGAATGACCCTTTCAAAAAACTATAAGTGGTACAGTCTTCATTTTCAATACCGAACATGCCTCTTATACCTCATAAACCTCAATAACATATATCAGTTACATATAAATCCGAGTATATGTACACCAGTTGAAGCAAGGAAAGACAATCGAGTTCATAAACACTTTTCAACAAAAATAATATAGCTACATTTTCAAAATGCGCATTTAAAAAAATCATTATTACTGTCTGCGGCCGATTATTTGAGCGTTCTGTTTCTGTATTACGGCCTCCAATCATCTTAAAAAGAGGATTAGGCAGCTCGATTAGAGTATAACCATTATTATCTTTACAACTATACTAGCAAGCTATGCCCGCTACGCTGGTCAATTTCTTTTAACGAACCTTTAGTCAAACAAAATATTGACATTTCATAATTCACTTTTATACTTTAACAGAATAATAAGGCTACTATAATTTGTGACTCGTGCTATAGCCAATATACACGTCAGGACACGATGCCCTTATCATTATCTTTTTACGCGTGAAGGTTTCGCTATGGTACTCCATTGTGAAATTTGGTAATTTTTTAAATTCAATATTTGAAAAATGGCCTAATCATTAGATTTGAAATTTATATCAAGAAATATACAATTCTTTATCTTTCAAACGCAGTTTGTCTAACAATTTTCTGACAAATACTTTTCGAGCTATTATTTTTTCAGTAACTTCAAATGCTTCATTTTCCGAGATTAATCTGTGGCAAAGATTAGCAAAAAACCCAGTCGTCAGCAACGCATAGCTTTATATTAAAGAAGATGTTGGAGCAGAGATTTTAACCATCACTTTTGAAATCGGTTCTGTAATTCCAGAGATTCCATACAAATTGTAATTTAGAATGTTTTTAGAACGCTTTTCGCTCATTTCACCCTTTTAAATTTCGATTTTTTTAAAATTTAATCTTAGCGAGCATTTACATCTTATAAGTAACTACAATGCCAAATTTCAAATTTCTAGCTCCTTCAGTATAAAAATATTGCAATTTTAGAACGTTTTTCGCTCCTGCATCCCCCCTGGGATTAGTGGTACCAGCATAAAATATAGCCTATGTTGGAGCAGGGAGTGTCACGATCAATTTGCGACCATCACTTTTGAAATCAGTTCTGTAGTTCCAGAGATTCCATAGAAATTTTAATTTAGAATGTTTTTAGAACGCTTCTTGCTCATTTCAACCTTTTAAATTTCGATTTTTTTTTATTTTGATTTTAGAGAGCATTTACATCTTATAAGTAACTACAATGCCAGATTTCAAATTTCTAGCTCTTTCAGTATAAAAAAAAAGTTGCAATTTTGAAACGTTTTTCGCTCTTGCACCACCCTGAGATTAGTGGCACCAACGTAAAATATAGCCTATGTTGGAGCAGGGATTGTCATCAAAAATTTGCCATCATCACTTTTGAAAAGGATTCGGTAGTTCCAGCGATTCCATAGAAATTGTAATTTAGAATGTTTTTAGAATGCTTTTCGCTCATCTGACATTTTTAAATTTCGAATTTTTTGAGAATTTGTTCTTAGAGAGCATTTACATCTTATAAGTAACTACCATGCCAATTTTCATGTGTCTGACACCTTCAGTATAAAAAAATCGAAATTTTCGAACGTATTTTGCTCATGCACTCCCCTGGGGGTGGTGGCAACGACATGAAATATAGCCTATGTTACAGCAGGAACTGTCACCCATTTGCCACCATCACTTTTGAAAACAGTTCTGTAGTTCCAGAAATTCCATAGAAATTGCAATTTTTAATGGTTTTAGAACGCGTTTCGCTCATCTCACCCTTTTAAATTTCGAACTTTTTTAGAATTTGTGCTTAGAGAGAATTTACATTTTATAAATAACTACCATGCCAATTTTCATGTTTTTAGCTCCTTCAGTATAAAAAAAATCGAAATTTTAGAACGTTTTTAACTTTTGCACCCTTCCTCCCTGTGGTAGTGACACCGATATAAAACATAGCCTATGTTACAGCTGGGACTGTTACCATTAATTTGCCACTATCACTTTTGAAAATACGTTCTGTAGTTCCAGAGATTCCTTAGAAATTGTAATTTAGAATGTTTTTAGACCGCTTTTCGTTCATCTCACCCTTTTAAATTTCAAATTTTTTTTAGAATTTGTTCTTAGAGAGCATTTACATCTTATAAATAACTACCATGCCAAATTTTAAGTATCTAGCTCCTTCAGTATAAAAGAAATTGAAATTTTAGAACGTTTATCGCTTTTGCGCCCCCCCCCCCCACCTGTGGTAGTGGCACCGACATAAAATATAGCCTATGTTACAGCAAAGACCGTTACCATCAATTTGCCATCATTACTTTTGGAAATGGTTCGGTAGTTCAAGAGATTCCATTGAAATTATAATTTAGAATGTTTTTAGAACGCTTTTCGCTCATCTCACCCTTTTAAATTTCGAATATTTTTAGAATTTGTACTTAGAGAGCATTTACATCTTATAAGTAACTACCATGCCAAATTTCGTTTCTAGACCCTTCAGTTTAAAAAAAATCGAAATTTTAGAACGGTTTTCGCTTCTGAACCCCCCTGGGGGTAATCGCACTGACATAAAATATAGCCTATGTTGGAGCAGGGATTGCCACCATCAATTTGCCACCATCATTTTTGAAATCGCTTTAGTAGTTCCAGAGATTACCCCATACAAACAAACAAAAAAACAATCTTTACTACTTTATAATATTAGTGTAGATTAGAAAAAAATCTATTTTATATATAATGTTTTCTGCTATTTTTTTCTGGTGATAAATTTTTGTTTCTTTTCAATACAAAATATAGATTAAAATGGAAGATTAAAATTAAATACCGATAAAAATGAAATTTTGTTTTAATGACATCCATGTTTCATTTTCTTGTTTATGCATTAATTACAGATGTGAAAAATATACACAAGACTCACACGTTTCCTAATATTGAGTACCACTATTTCTGAATAATACACTACGCTACACATTTATCATTCATCAGTACAACACATGTTACATGTTCCTATCAAACGTTATCATTTTCAAACACAGTATCCGTTAGAGATAAGTACAAAAACGAAAGAATGGACCACAATAGCAAAACTATTTCAATTTTTTAATATAAAAAATAATTCTCAATAAACATGTCCATGTCCTAGCTGACACCTTACGACCAGCAAAAGATTGTGGATAAAAAGGTATGAGGAAATTGTATAGTGAAAACACAAACAGAAATTATTTTAATCAAGTTATGCAGGGTGATTTAAAACATATCGTTCAAATTTCGTGGGAGTTGTAGAATACGTCAGGAAACCGATTTTACATAGGAAAGTGTGTCCATAAATGTATGCGATCGCATGTAGAGGGATATGTGTGTATCCAACATTCCATTGCATCCCAATTATTGTTTTGACTTCCCTAAAGCTAGTATTATTTCTTCTCCTATTTCCACTTCTCATTTGGACTTCCATAAAGCCTTTTACATTTTTAAAAAATCCAAAAATCTCGTTAATGAAATTCATTTAACGCCTTCATTATCTGACGCCTCGAAATTTCTCGTTTAATTTTGGCTTAGCAACCCAGGTCACCAGACTTATCGCCCATAAATTTGTTTTTGTGGGTTCTCATGAAAGACCATGTGTACGAGAGTCCCGTCGACAGTAAAATGGACCTCGTTGCACGAATAGTGGCCGCCGCAAGCATTGTCTGTGATATGCCAGGCGTTTTTGTAAATGTTCAGCGGTCAATGCAAAGGCGCTGTGAATCCTGTTTTCATGTAAATGATCGCAATTTTGAGCACCTACTGTGAGGCTATACTTCACCTTCTTAGAATAAAAGTCACTTAAGAGCCTACGCTAGTCACGCGAAGAAACGCTCAAGCTAATGTTAAGTGTATGGGAAGGTTCTTGCGCAATTTCTCGCTCGCATTTTAATATTTTTAAATTATTCTTTTGCATAGGATAGCTGAGGTCGATCTCTAACGTTGTTAGTTTTTACTTTTTTGATTTTGGTTACAGTTTTTGCATAAGCGGACATTTTCCATTTTGGAACCATTTGGAACCGGTTCTAAAAGTGGAAGTACCCTTACATAAAAAAAATGGAACCAAAATTGAGAAAATAAAAACTAACAACGTTAGAGATCGACGTCAGCTATCCTATGCAAAAAAAATCATTTACAAATATTAAAATGCGTGCTAGAAATCGCGCAAGAACCTTCCCATAGACTTAACATTAGCTTGCGCGTTTTTTCGCGTGACTGATGTAAGATCTTAACCCTTTCCGGCAGAGTGGTCCCACTCCGGGCACACCTAATTTTAATTCCTAACTTGCATCCGGCACCAAGAATATTTTAATAAGATTTTGTTTCTAAAATGAAATATTAAAATAAGAACTTTTCTTATTTTCTAAAAAGTCGTTTGTAAATTCCGGTGTCAGTCAGTAATTTCTCATTTTATGAATAGAATTTGTTTGTGCCGGAAAGGGTTAACTGTAATGTTTCCTTGCGTTCACTTTACTTTTCCATTTTGTTCATGTAGATGACATTTGCAGACATACTTCCCTATGTGAAATATGATTCCTGACGTATTCCCTACCTCCCTACGAAATTTGAACAATAAATTTTGAATCACCCTGTATATTTCTAAATATAATAGCTTTGCAATCTTGAAAAAAAAAAAAGACACGACAATCTTCCTATTCCCTTATTTCTACTAAAGTAAAATGCACCATAATATAATAATAGTTATATTTAATATTTTATTCTCAGTTCCATTCACGGCCAGCCAAGGAGCATTATGGCGTCCGTGCGAGTATCTAATATATATACTAACGTAATAATAACTCTCTCTTATAAAGCAAACCTATTTTGGAAAACCTCTCAATTTAAATGTTTAATTTTATTATTATTTTTTTTAGTTTAATTAGAATTTATTTTCCACTTTTCCTTTTCATATATGTACATAAGAAGAATGTGTTGAATTCGGGAATTTTTTTTTTCGTTTTGTGATAGATTTACATGCTTTGGGGATTTTCTGAATACAATTCGTTTAAAGATTTTCAGCTTTCAATAATGTGTTCTGCTTTATTATCTATTTTGCGATGAACATTACATAGCTATGTCTCACTTTTGATTGTGTATAATTGCGCGAAATTTTATATTTCAAATTATAATGAACATTTAAATCTATTATCATTAGAAATGCATTATAATTCCATATTCATAGTTGTTGGTGTGCAACTGTGCTATAAAAGACTCTAAACTCTTTAGAGTCTTTTATAGCACAGTTCTTTTTTCGTATTTGTTCTACGTACCGTAATTTCCGGCGTATAATCCGCAGCTCAAAGAGTCGTTTTTCGACCCAGAAATATTATATTATAAAATGTAACTTAAAAGATCGCTGTAAATATTTAACTACAATTATTGAATAAAATTTCTGGGTCGAAAAACGACTCTTTGAGCTGCGGATTATACGCCGGAAATTACGGTACTTTCAACTTACTCTGTAATTCACAGTTTTTTCTTCGTACTCTAAAAATATTTAAGAGTGACTTAAAAATGCTTTTTTTCTCCAAAATTTTTGGAATGTATTTCCGTTTTTCCAAATTTTCCCTAGACGATCTAAATTGTTAACATTATTTGAATCCCCTTACTTATGTCCGGAAACGTGGATGAGAGTAAATGATAAGAATGAATATATCTATATTGTTGAATATTTTTAATATTTTTTTATTATTTCAAATCATGCGATTATGAAAATATCTCGAACATAATATTCGATAATTAGAATAACTCGATTATGCCCATCATTATTCCTGACAATGTCAGTGAAAGGTATTTTAATACCGGCGTAGCAATCCTCCCCTAGTAAAAACGAATAGAAATTTTTGCCCTGTTTATGAAAGAAATTTTGCATGAATAAGACATTTAAATACGGTTGAATTTTCTATTTGAATTCTGTGCTACGCGTCTCCTAACTGCACAAAAATTTAGCATGCTATGTAGTAATATATAAATCTATAGCTCATATACAGGGCTGCACAAAATAATTAAGATATTTATCCGAATATTCTTCGTAATTCCTGAAATTGGGTTTTAAAATATGTTATGCGTTTTTAAAATGTTTACTTAGATGTTGCAATTTACATTATATGTTACTATTTACATGTTTACTATTTCTAAATCTTTCATCTTTTCACATTAAGGATTTAAAAAATTATTTTGGGAGTGTTGGAAAGTGTTACCTAATCTATGCTTGACGCATGATTTTTCGTTCTTTATATTAACCCCTTGAGGGGCAGAGGTATATATTATATACCACTTTTTAATATATAACTTTGCCATCAGTATTATTAAATAAAAATATTTAGCATAATTTTTTGCAGATTGAGGAGGTAAAAATTCATTGTTAAACTTTACTGGTGTCGAAACATCGCAAAATTTAGCATTTTTAGACCACGTGTTTGCATTCCAAGGGGTTAACTTAATAACGAAATATTTAAAAACGTGTTTTTTCAGAAGAAAACATTTTTCCAAAAGGGGTTGGGCCAGTCATATCTGAAATTCACTACCCTAATGTTAAACCTGCGGGAGTGGAATGCCTTTTTAATTTTAAAATATCTCCTCAGGAAGTTAATATTTTTTACTTATTTTTTTCTGTGTACTCTTCTTAAAGGTAGTCTCTATTTTACTTAGTTGACAAAATATTTCTAAAATATGTGCTTAATTTAATACTTTATGCTTTAAAATGGTACGAGCTGTGAGTAAGACTTTAATAGTTCAGGTAGAATAAAGCGTGTATTTTAGGACTATTCATCACTAAAAAAAGCGTCACTTTTAAGAAGAGTATTCAAAAAAAAAAAAAAAAAAAAAAAAAAAAAAAAAGGTCAAAATATGAATTTCTTTATGAGATATTTTTAAAAATAAGAATGCATTCCACTCCCATAGGTTTAACATTAGCGAGATGATTTTGAGATCTAACTGAACAACCTCGTTAAAAATAAATTACATCTTCCATATTTTTTGTATGGTACCTGTAGATATAAAAGCACAATTCAAGTGATTGAGAATGATTTTATGAACATTTTAAAATGAAGCTTTAAACAATTACTTTTTTTCTTTTTGGATAACTTCCGAAAATTGAAATGTGAAGAAATCTTTCAATTATATATACCTAAATTACCGTGGATAAATATTACTACTAACAATACAATACTAATAATACATTTCTAATAAATATATAAATATTACTACATTTTTTCGCCTTAGTTAACCGAAAAAAATATTTAAAAAATCAGTTGGGGAAATTAGGCGGTTGGGAGTTCTATGATTTGAATATTAAATTGAAATTTTCTTAATTTAAATTGTGGTGGCTGATTTTTGGGGAATTCCAAGGAGTATACGCACCCTGTTATCTGTTATTCTGTTGTCCGGAAAATGCTTGCCGTTTTGGAAAATTAATTCGTACCGGAAAATTCTGCCCGTTAATTATTATACATTAGCTATCAGAATTGATGTATAATAATTAATTGATAGAATTTTTCGGTATGAATTAATTTTCCCAAACGGCACGAATTTTCCGGACAACCCAAAACATCCCTTAAATCTTTTAACCCTTATAAAATAATTATATTTCTAAAATATTAAAAAAGAATCTACCAGAATTTACGATTCAATTGATTTAAAAATAAACAAATGATTTTTCTTCACGTGTAATTTAAAAGCAACTTACAAAAAAAAAAATAATCTAGTAGCAGTTCGGCATTTGTGAATTTAACCCTTCTTTGCATGAGCTTTTCTTTTACAATTGTGTTTCTTTATACATATATATTAAATATTAGACACCAGAAATTTTAAGATAGATTTTTAACTTTGTTCAGCAACATTGTTCACGGGAAATTTACTCGATTAATATTTCTATATAAATATAGTGGTGGCGGGAAGTTGATTTATTTATTAAAAGTTACATAAACAGTGATGGAAATTTACATCACTATGTTAAGGGTTAAACCTTTTCGGCACTGACAAATTCTGTTCGTAAAATGAGAAATTGCTGACTGACACCGGAATTTACAAACGACTTTTTTAGAAAATAAGAACTCCTTATTTTAAGCTTTCGTTATAGAAACAAAATTTTACTAAAATATTCTTGGTGTCGAATGCAAATTTGGAATTAAAATTAGGTGTGCCCGGAGTGGGACCACTGCGCCGGAAAGGGTTAAATTAAGTCAGAAGTATACACCCACCAAATTTAAAGTGTTATAATTATTGATTTTAACGATGGAATATTATTTTTTTTTCTGTTAATTATTTTTTTATTACTACTTTTATTATGCTTGTACAAAAGATACTTTAAATGTTTTCATAGTCTTGAGTAAGAATTGAGTAACAAAAATGCCCTATGAAATATTTTTTTTTCGAAAATCTTTTTGACACTGAAATACAGTGTTCAGTAATATTTAATTATGCAAGGTAATACAGAATTTCATTTTTTAGAGGACATATACTCTGGATTTACTTTAAAAATTTGTTTCACATAAACGTTGAATGGCTTTCGTGAATTGGATAACATAATCAATCATCATCATAAAGAATGAATGTAGAGATAAAATATTTTAAGCACTTACGTCTTTAGAACAAAATAAAAATGATCTGCAGACGATTTCAGAAATACAAAAAATAATCCTTTTTTATTATTATTATTTTATCTATTTATTTATAATCACTGCTACTATTTTCATTAATTTCGCAAATCATAGATGATAGGAATAGACATATGTCTATCATTGTAATTGATAACAATAATTAAGTTTCTGAAAAATATTTTAGTAAAAAGTGCAATATTTTTCTGTAAAACTTAAAGAATTATTCATAAAATATAATTTGTTTCAAAATAAAGTAGTAAATCAAAGAAGCTTCGTTACATTTCTGTAATGTTTTTTTTATTTTTACTGTTACCCTAAATTCAATAAAATAGCGGACCAAGCACAAATTCTATGGAAATATGAGGCCTGTGGAATTGACTGAAATTTTGATATGTTGTAGCTCATGCGATGATGACTCAATGGGCACAATCGTGAAAAATGATCAATTTTGATTTGATGCTATGGCCATGGGAATATCTTAATTCATATTTCATGCCTGCACAACAAGATGCTTCTTTTAATCAAATTATAGTGTGATAAAAGGAAAAGTGCAAGGTTAAACTGATGGCATTGACCTCACAGACTATTCACACTAATTGTATATTATACTCTTATCTAAATAAATAATGCCCCTCAAAAAATAAAGAAATAGACAATAAATTAAGGGGGATTAGCCTCCGTTATCCCCCGTTATACTTAACCGATGAACCTTCAAAACTACCGTAATTTCCGGTGTATAATCCGCAGCTCAAAGAGTCATTTTTCGACCCAGAAATTTTATTCAATAATTATAGTTAAATATTTACAGCGATCTTTTAAGTTACATTTTATAAAATAATATTTCTGGGTCGAAAAACGACTCTTTGAGCTGCGGATTATACGCCGGAAATTACGGTAATCAAAGAAGCGCCTTATCACTATGAACCTATAGACAAAATTTGAAGCAAATCGGATAATTTCGCATGAAAAACCCCTTTATCTAAATTAAGGGGGTGACTAGCTCCCATTCCCTCCTTTATATTTAACCAATGAACCCCCAAACTTAATCAGGGAAGCGCCTTATCAGAATGAACCTATATACAAAATTTGAAGCAAATCGAATAATTTTGCGTGAAAAACCCATTTATCTAAATCAAGTGGGTTTAGACACCCGTTCCCCCTTTTATACATAACCAATGAACACCCAAAATTAATCAGGGAAGCTCCTTATCAGAATTAACATATATACAAAATTTGAAGCAAATCGGATATTTCTATCAAGAGTTATAGCGTTACGTACGTACATACAGAACCTGCGGGCACATGAGGTCTCAGGCTTTGATAGCCTGTAAGCTAAAAACTCACCTGTAGGTATACTCGATTCCTAAAAAAGGACAATGTTTGAAAATTGCAAACGTAAAATTAATGAGACAGTGGGGAACTCACTGGGGGGCTGGAATTTTATTTTTTATTTGACGAAATTACAAGAATAAGAAATTTTGAAGAGCATGGAGTTGCATGAAGTTGCGTTTAATGTAACAGTTCTTAAAGGTTATATTTCCAGAATCTGAATCTTCCAGAAATCTTATATTCTTAAAAATATACATTAACCAAAAAAAATTATAATGATAATATTTTTTTTTGTAGATTTTGTTTAAAATAAGATTTAAAAAAAAAAGATATTTCAGAAAGGATGTTGAGGCCTGTATTTGCAGATTTACTAGTATAGTGTGACAGTTTTGTCTGTCTGGGTACTTTGCGAGTAGATCAGATAACCTTTAGCGCAAACTTGTGTAGAACATTTTACCGCATTCAAACGTAGAACTTTTCTCTTTAGTAAGGCAAAAAATACTATCATACATTATAGGTGTAGGTTGCTCGGGCGATCATTTCGACCGGTACCAAACGCATATTTTTTGTTTCAGACCAACATTTTTTTTTTTTTTTTTTTTTTTTTTTTGATAAAATACGACGCAGAAAAACGTTCAATAATTAAGTTAAAAAGTTTTTAATAAATATTCTGGTGTAAGATATTTTTGTAAAATTTGAGTAAAATTTCCGGCTGTTCTATTGTTAATCGGGCTCTGATTGCGCGTATTTTTTCTAACCGCCAAACAAGTATTAAGACCGCCCAAGGTAAATTAATCTTTTAATTACGGGGTTGGAACACCGTGCGTCACAACGACTTTTTTTTGTTCAATTAGTACCACTTTTTGAAAATTAATGTCTGCCATAGACTTATACAATTTATATTTCAAGTGATATGCACCTCAAAGAAGATATATTGAAAATTGTGGTATGATTAAATATACAAATAGTCACCAGTCTTGGCCAGTAATCAATAGGTTAATGCTTTTAGACGATTTCGATCAGAAGAAAATTACGAGTAAAATGATGCATTACACCATATTCCTAACAGTGCCGGATCCTGCTACACAAACTAGGTGATACTCTCTCCTGCCAATTTTCGTGTATAGTTTTCATCGCCTTACCTAATCGTAAAAAGGTACTAGGAAACTTATTAAAATAAGTTTAGAAAATATTGGTAGAAAGGGCATGTCCAGTTTTAAAAGGAGGATTTGTCCCTTTTCCGCCTTTCAGTCGGTCCGCTTTTTTTAAAACCGCTTAATCCTAAAAAGAATCTTCTTTTAAGATTTTTCATACAGATTTAGTTGAAATACACGCGTTATGGAGATTTTTTTGCAAATGTTGTAAAAACCTGGCACGAAAAATGTCTTCCGAAATACTGGTGTTAAAAAAGTAACCGGAAAAAATGACCTATAGAAAATGGTGCACATAGCAGGGTTGCCAGGTTGCCTTTTTTTTAAATTCATAATTTTGAATTCATACCAGAAATTAATAGGTGAAAATTTGTTTTATTTAATGAGAGACATTTTTTTGGTTTTTCTAAGAAATAATTCCTTTTTCAAAATTTCCGGTGTGAATTTGGAAATTCTGAATTTATAAAAAGGCAAAACTGATAACCCTGGTACATTGTATATATACATAGTTGATAGGGACAAGGAACACGCTCAGATACATTATACTGTAACGCCCTTTAATGCTTGACATGCGTTTTAACAATGGCTACATCAGTCAAACCGAATTTAATAATTTTATTAAGGTTCATTGCTGTATATTCTCTACCCAAATGATTTTGTGATACTCATAGATATGTTACAGAGACGAACAACTATATACAAATTGAAATATTCTGTAACAACATTCTAAACGTTTCTTAGAATGTTTCATATCCCATTAATTATGTATTTAGTGCTACTTTTAAGAATTGTTTTTTTATCTAAATATATTCTTTTATATGGTTTATTTTTTTAATTCAAACATTGTTTTTTCCTGAATATAGTTTATATAAATATTCAAAAATGCCTGTTTTAATATATCAAATATATATGTACGTATGTTAAGTTGGATCTCATTAGAAAGACAGTAATTACATTGAAGAAAATTTACGATATCTACTCAATTAAAATACAAATAACTCAACGCACAAAAATAAAATTACAGACAGACGAAATGTAAGCAAACGTAGCACGTAAAATATAGAAATTAAGATTAAAATAAAATATTTTTCGAAAGTATATTTCTAAAGAAAAATTAAATTACATTTCATATATTATTTCAACAAAAATGTCCTTCTTCAAAGTTGAAATATGATCATATTTAGAAACAGAGTCTCATAACTAATGAATGTATTCTTTATATTAAATAAATATAATATAGATGGTGATATTGTGATCTTTATTCGTCTACCATGAAAATATAAAAGTACAAAAATAACTCGGGTATGCAAATATGGAATTCAAATGCTGCAAATTTCCACAGAACGATACATTTAGCTAATTATAATACATATTTCAGACCATAAAATTGGAAAATATCAGACTGTCAACACTAGCTGTAATGTAAAATGTCTCCAGCAGATGTTTTGAAATATCGAGAAATATAATATACTACATTATTTTATTATAGTGTAATAGATAGTAGAGAAATTTATGTATTTGTAAAATAACATTCCATAATATCTCTTTTGCCAAAGTATTAGAAATTACGCGACGTATAATAAACAGTAGGATTTAGGAATTATGTGTTGATAAGCTGATGCTTTTTCTGCATTTTTTCATAATTTAAGTGTAAAATATGTAACTATGTAACATTTTTTCCCTGATAAACAGAATTTTTAATGTTAAAGGTCACAAAGAAATGGAAATGGAAAATATATTGAATAAAATGAGATAAGAATAATTAAATTCAACATTCATGTTCTAGAAATTTCTAATAGTTTTATAGAAATGCAAAGAGAAAAATTCTGTTTTAAAGTTGTTTCAATTAAATTGTTACAATATAACTGAAACAAAATTAAATTGTTAGAATAAAATTCAAACAAAATTCAAACAAAATTAAAATTAAATTGTTAGATCGTTTGTTCAATAGAAAGTGTTCAACATTAAAAGTATATGCTAAAAACATCTGACTGTATGTATGGCTATATGTATTTTAGAACTCCTCCTCCAGGAGTATGGTGGACTGTAAGCTGACACAAAAATCATTTATTCATAAGTATCATACAATTTTATAATAGCTTTCGAAAGTTAAACTTTTTTATTTATTTCTGAGATATATTTTCACCAGTCCATTTCTGTTGGAAAAAAAGGGATAAAAGTATACAATATGCATTATTATAGCTTAATTGATGCCAATTTTTCTTTAAAATGTACAAGAAAAATTATAATTTGTTTGAAATGGTAAAATTTACGAGTGGTGGCAACGGTCGTAAAATCGAAAATTTTCCACATAGGAAAATACGATTATTTTAAAAAGAAAGTATGATTTTTTATTGATAAAACTAAAATAAATTTCTGTTTTTTTTTTGTCAAACTGACGTTATTTAGATTATAGATTATAGATGTTTATAGATTTTCAATACCACAATTCTTGAAATTAGAGTACAAATTTTTAAGGAACATTTTTTATCATCAACGAAAAAGATGTCATTAAAGAAGGGCATGGCAGAAGGACTTTGAAAAAGGGTATTGAAAAAGGGCATTGTTGATTGAAAATATTTCAGATACCAGCTTTTTATTGTAATTGCATCAGAATTACATAACATTCAATATGTGATGTAGGAGAAAATAGTGTAAAACTGCATACCTAATTATAAGCTGCTTCTTGAAGTCAAAATTTCCAAGATTAATGTAACTTTGCGTACAAACTCTTCTTTAATATTATTTTACGGGGTATCTCAAAAATGACTGATGGTCTTTAAAATTCAATAACTTGCAAACGGTGACAGATATTTCAAAAATTCTTCCAGGAGGGTTATGTATGATGTCAGGAGTTTTTTTACTGTGATTCTTGATTTTAGTTCGAATTTCAAACAACAGATGGCGCTGAGACCGATTGACATTCAGTCGAGGCCGAAACTAACGCCACTCAGCATTGATGCACCGGTCCCTTAATACTAGATGGCGGCTGTCGCAGACGGATTTTTTTTTCAGCGCTTGAAAGGTCCCTCGAACTTCAACACCATTAATATATAAAAGTTTTCTTTGACTTATTTGGTCTCAGAAAAACTAGTTTGTCCCGGCGGAAACTGTTACTGTTGTAGTTTCATCATTTTGCGGGTAGGTCAAGTCCTCATTCTTCATAATTCCATGAGTATTTTATACGATTTTTATCATTTAAAGCAGCGTTTTTTATTTTTGTGTTTTCCCCTTTAAAAGCTTTTGTTAAGTTAACAGAGGTTAAACACGTTTTAAACCAGCATTTATTTTAAGAAATGCATTCAAATAGATCTTCTGTAAAATCATGAAACGTAATATATATTATTTTTTATGATAAATTTCGGGTTACAAACGTCTTTAACCTGGATGAAATTAACTCGCATTGTACGGAAGTTTAGTAGAAAGTTGGAAGGTATGGTATTGATATACTACAGCTTTAACGAAAATGAAATAATATTTTTTTTTTTAAATAAACTTACTGAATTAATTGCGTTTTGTATCAAAATTGTAAAGAAGGGCATGGCAGAAGGACTTTGAAAAAGGGTATTGAAAAAGGGCATTGTTGATTGAAAATATTTCAGATACCAGCTTTTTATTGTAATTGCATCAGAATTACATAACATTCAATATGTGATGTAGGAGAAAATAGTGTAAAACTGCATACCTAATTATAAGCTGCTTCTTGAAGTCAAAATTTCCAAGATTAATGTAACTTTGCGTACAAACTCTTCTTTAATATTATTTTACGGGGTATCTCAAAAATGACTGATGGTCTTTAAAATTCAATAACTTGCAAACGGTGACAGATATTTCAAAAATTCTTCCAGGAGGGTTATGTATGATGTCAGGAGTTTTTTTACTGTGATTCTTGATTTTAGTTCGAATTTCAAACAACAGATGGCGCTGAGACCGATTGACATTCAGTCGAGTGTGCCAAGTCGAGTGTGTTCTGTTTATTAACATTGAACTAACAAAAATTAATATTTTACTCGTACGAATTAATACTTTGCGATAGCTATACAGAGTTGCCAAGTCTCCGGCTTTTTGCACACCAGTAATATTTTAGAGAAAATATTATTCTTTGAAATCGCGAAATGCTCCGATTAATTAAAACAACATTTTCTGTACTAAATTACTGGTATCCAAAAAGCCGGAGACTTAGCAGGTCTGGCTATAGAACATCAAATGCAAAGTTTTGTGTAGTCGGCTGCTAGAGGACGCTATTTGCATCTTGCAAAATTGCTTCCATTTATTTACCAAGATTGGGGGGGCTTATAAGGGCTTTGATCTCGTATGATTATAACTCTAACCAGAAATGTTATTTAGTAACATATAAGTTAAATTTTGTTTGCAGTTAACTATATTATATCCTCAAATAAAATTTCTGGTGCAGAGTAATTTTTTAATCTGATCTTGAAATAAAACGCTTTGGTCTTAGCCTTTTTATCTCAATTCAGTTTTTTTCTATATTTTTTC
This sequence comes from Maratus michaelseni, assembly GCA_963931845.1. Lineage (NCBI taxonomy): Eukaryota > Metazoa > Arthropoda > Arachnida > Araneae > Salticidae > Maratus > Maratus michaelseni. The sequence continues at coordinate 221,853,517 of OZ007595.1, forward strand.
TGTTTAATGATTTTACTTTAGTTTGAGAAGACTATGTGATATCATGTAGACAATTCCTATTTAAAACAAAATTTTCATGCACTATGAACCCATGATAATTCACTTGCATTCCTTGACAGCATATTTTGAGACAATTTAAATATTTAACATACCGGATATCTGATCGAGTGACCGTAGTGAAAATATTCTTGGTAAGGTACACAAATAAATTCTAAAATCGTGATATTGTAAAATTATTCAGAATAGAAAAATGAAGCTTTTCGACTCTAAATTTGCTTGGTAGTATAAAATGACGTATATATAAACTTTCTTAGTGAAAATTTCAAAGTTCATATATAAATAAATATACAGGGTGTAACTGAATTGATGGTCAGAAATGTAAGGGGTAGTAGTACATATCAAGACAAGAAACGTTTGTATAGGCAAACAGGGTCGCAATCTACTTATTAAATCAATAATACAGAGTGTTTCTCAGCAAGCCCAATCCACATTTTCATGCATAACTGTAACAATAGTGAAAATATTTTAGCTATATCTTCAACATAGTTTCTATGCTTGCTACGAAACATGATAAAACACATAAAATAATTGAAACGGCAATCCTCCATATCCAAGTAAAATTGAGTTAGGTGCTTCAAAACCCTGGAGATAACTGACAATGCATACGATGTCACGGGTGGAATTACAGTGCAATAACAACAATTCGCTTGATGTCACGTCATTTCACAGAAAACAAAGTTATTGAGTTGAATATTTTGCAAAATATTTTCGTTATTGTTACAATTGTGAACGGAAATGCGGATTGTGAATGCGGTAAGAACTTGTTATTGTTTAATAAGTGGATTGCGACTGTGGTTTACTATACGAAATTTAGTTTTTGTTTACTTATGAAATTACATTTCTGACCATCAATTCAGTTACACCCTGTACGGGGCCTGGTTACCAACGGGACAAACTTCAACCAGTAAAAAGAAATAGAAATTTTTGCCTTATTCATGACACTAAATTCACATGAATACAGCATTTAAATAAGACGAACATTTCTATTAAAATTTACTGGTGGGAGTTTGCCCCGTTGATAATAAGGCCCTGACCCTGTATATAATAAAGTATCTGAAAAACATTAACCCTATAGTGCATAGTGTAGCAGCCACTTGGCAACACTTTCTATTTAACTTTTAATAAATAAATCAAGTTCTTTGCAACCACTATATTTATATAGAAATATTAATCCTTTAAAAATAACATAAATATGCTACTAAATAAAGTTACAAATCTATCCTAAAATTTCTGGTGTCGAATTCTTAATATACGTATAAAAAATCACAATTCTAAAAGAAAAATTCATGCACTGTAGGGTTAAACTATAGCTGCAGTATAGAAAGTCATACAACAATTTTAGTTTAAAAAGACTTATCCTTCAATCTTTGTGATACAAATACAATATATCTATATAATGAAGTTTTCCAGTGCAATTTTCTCTTTATGAAATTACTTTATTTAGTGAAAATCACAATTTAACAAAAGATTTAGCACTGTGTTTGTTTCAGATATTCTAAAATTCATATACTGAACTCTTACCGACACATTCACTAAGTCATAGCTGCCAAGGACTGCGGATTTTGCATACCACTACTTCGGAAGAATAATATTAGCTTTGTTTAAGACGAATACTATTCGGAATTAGTGGTATATTCACAATGCGTTAAACCATGGCCACCATTATTAACCGTTTCATTCCCAGTGAGTCCAAATGGCATTAGGGCATTTCCATGAAAAAATGGACATGAGGGTTGAAATTTCAAATGTCTTTTATTACTACAAATAATATATTAAATTAAAGGTAAAAAATATGGCGCATATGAAATTACAGAGAACTAAGCTCTAAAAACATTTTTTTTAAATAATTTATCTATGCTCAAAGTTGGAAAAATTTGAAAAACTTTCGGCATGTAAAATAGGGTATTTTCATTCTGCCAGAAGCAATATTTAAAACAGCAGCATTTTCAATATATGTGGATATGTTACTATTTGGGACCTTTGTGTATCTTTTAACCCTTTCCGGCACAGTGGTCCCACTCCGGGCACACCTAAATTTAATTCCAAATTTGCATTCTACACCAAGAATATTTAATAAAATTTTGTTTTTAGAATGAAAGCTTAAAATAAGGAGTTCTTATATTCTAAAAAAGTCGTTTGTAAATTCCGATGTCAGTCAGTAATTTCTCATTTTACGAACAGACTTTGTCTGTGCCGGAAAGGGTTAAAACACTTAATTTTTCAAAAAAATTTAAAAGACCCGATTTTTAATACAAATATATTTACACTGTCTTTCTGTCACACCCGTCACAAAAAAGATGCTTAAGTTATTATACAAAATGCATTTTTCCATGAAAATACATGAAACTTTCGGAAAGTCTAACTATTGCAAGTCTGAATAACTACGAAACGTTAAAAATTAATTAAATTTTTATTTTGTGTGAAATTTTAGTGTGACGGGTGTGACAAAAACCTTGTGACGGGTGTGACAAAAATCATGTGACAGGTATGACAACATTTTAAATTGCTTTGAAATATATTTAAATATTTTTTTAAATGAAGCGTAAGGTTGAATCATTCTTGTTTCTGAACATATTAACCCTTTCCAGAACAGACAAATTATGTTCGTAAAATGCGAAATTACTGACTGACACCGGAATTTACAAACGACTTTTTAAAAAATAAGAACCCCGTATTTTAAGCTTTCATTGTAGAAACAAAATTTTATTAAAATATTCTTGGTGCCGAATGCAAGTTTGGAATTAAAATTAGGTGTACCCGGAGTGGGACCACTGTGCCGGAAAGGGTTAAGGCCAATTTGCCGAAAAGAGAAGATAAATCATGAAATATATATTTGAATTATTTTAGCAAATTGTGAGTTTAATTATGGCCACCTTGTATTTTACGACTGATAAATATTTTTGTTTCACATCAATAGATTGCAGCAATGAGTTAAATATTTCTTGAATGAGTTTAAATTTATTTCGTAAAAAGAGTCAGTTATTTTTGATGGAATTTATCTATGATAAATGTTCACAATTTTTTCATTGTTCTAAAATAGACCGAAATATTTTATTTTATGTATTTTAAATAAATATTTTTTAAAGGAACTTGTTTAACATCCTTTGTAAAATTTGACGATTTCTTTTGGCATGTTTGGGACCTGACTACAAGTTAAAATATTAAAAAATATTATATATATATAATTTGTTTTTAGCATAAATATATCCTATCCTTAAATTTTCCTAATTTTAACGCAAATAGTTAATTTATGGGATTGAAAGGATTAAATATTTTTCAGAAACATACGAAAGTCGCACGGACCGCCAGATTGCCAGTGTCATAGCTTAATTTTTGTGATTTTTTTTTCAATCTATACTTTAATAACTCCATTAAATATCTATTCATACTTTTTATTGCTTTTTTCACCGACATTTTTCTCTTTGCAGTTGAAACATTTCTCGTTACATAAGTTTTCAACAGTTGGCGAACAGATATTATTAATACTTGTCGAAACACATTTGATCGTTTCTATGCGCAGAAAAGTCTTCATTTATGAAGATAGATCTGTATGCATATTTATATATGAGATAGAAATAGAAACAATTTAAAAAAAATCCACAGGAAAATCTATTCCCTCAAACTTAACATTTTTCTTCATATAACAAAATCGATGGTGTCAGTTAGAAAAAAAAATATTTCAAAGTAAAACTATAAAAGATAAAGACAAATCGTTCAAAATGCAATTATTGCCTTTAACAATCTACACGACATTCTTGGTCCACTTTCTTTCCTTTTATGCTTTCATTTATTGTTACTTTTATTATGTCTGTAAAAAGGTTTTAAAAAGTTTTCCACGGTTATTACTAAGACTTTCTGAAATAAAAGTGCACTATAATGAAAATAAGTTTTTGAAAAAATGGTTCAAAGCCATTTTACAATGACTATAGAAATTTAATTAGGCAAGTTAATGCTTAAATGTAAAAAGAATACGTTTGGATCTACTTTTAAAAGTCGGTTTTTAAAGATAAATTTTTGCATGAAAATTGAAAGGTTTTTAAGAAAAAAATATAGGAGGAAATACAAAGTCGTGACAAAGAATAAAGCATTTTAATCTTTAAAGATATAAAAAGGTTTTAAAGATATAAAAAGGATTCCTGATTTCCTTTACATTTAAAGGGGTTTTTGTTTAACTACTTATTCCTTTCCGTTATATAAAAAAATTCTTGAATGTATAATTATCCATTAAACTATATCGTGTACGTGGAAAAAAGTGATTTCCTAATTTAAATTTCAATGAATAATGTTAATTTCATTTCCAGAAATTATACATTAATTAAGATACACTGATGTTTACGTTAATTCTATTATTATTATTAATGGAATTATTACTAATAATAGAGTAATTACATTAACTTTGATTGCAAAATGAATGAAATAGAGTGCATAAATTAACATTTATTCAATCACATTACCGTACATTCCGGTGCATAACAAACTCCGACTCATAACGCAGGGCTGCTACAGGCGCCAATTTTTATATTCTACTATTTTTATAAAGTACATTTTGTACATTTATTTTGCAACTGTTGTCAAAATGTATTTGAAGATTTTTTCTTTGAGAAAGTGGTGAGAGATAAAATTTAAAAAATAGTCCTCGATGGCAGCCCGTAAACGTGTACCAACGATTTGAGACTGTAGTTTTCTATTCTTTCGTATCTTCACAGTATTAGGCGCAATATCTTTTCTGCAAAGAAACAGTCATGAGATATGGAACTGAAGATCGTATTTTATTGTTCAAAATTGGAATTTATGTGGTGAAAATGCAACACTATTTCTAGAGAAGTGATCTACAAAATTCAGAAACCAACTTAAGCCCCGACTTACCGAATGCGTATGCCGAAATCGTTATCCTGGTGCATTGCCTTGGCCACCTTATTCTCCAGGTATGAATCCCTGTGATTTCTATCTTTGGGGTCATATGGAAGATTTGGTTTACAAGAAACCGACAGACGTTATTAGCTTCAAAAGTTCCATAAGTGACTCATTTTCAAACATAAACTAGTTGGATGCGCCAATCCCAAAACTTTCTTCTATCTCACAGATTTCGCATACACTAAAAAGAATCAGCACCAATTTATATCAAGGTCTAACTGAATCTAAAGTTTTATTAAATGAGATATGACTATTACTAAAATCGTGTGAATCCTGCAAAATGCAGCATAGCAGCGCCACCTGTTGGTAGATTTAGACCAAATCTTAAACAACAACAACTTATGCCAACATATAACTGAATCGGAAGTTTGGTGAAAATCCGTGTATTAGTTCTTGAGATATAGTTATCGTGATAATAATGAAAAAAAGTAGCATAGCAGCGCCACCTGTTGGTCAATTTATACCAAAACGTAAGCAGCATCTATTTATTTCAAGGTCTAACAGAATCTGAAGTTCAATGAAATTCTGTGCATTAGGTCTCGAGATATAGCTATCATAAAAATCAAGAAAAAAGTGGTATAGCAGCGCCACCTGTTGGACAATTTACACCAAAACCCAAGCAGCATCTATTTATGTCAAGGTCTAACAGAATCTGAAGTTTTATAAGACTCCGCGCATTCGTTCTTGAGATATAGCTCTCGTAAAAATCGACAAAAAGATGGTATTGCAGCGCCATCTGTTGGGATATCTACACCAAAACGTAATCACCATCAATTTATGTCAAGGTCTAACTGAACCTGAAGTTTGGTGAAAATAACTGCAATTGTTCTTGAGATAGAGCTATTGCGGAAATCGCGAAAAGAGCAGCATAGCAGTGCCACCTGTCGGGCGATTTTCACCAAAAACTAATTAGCACCAATTTATACCAGGCACTAACTGAATATAAAGTTATATTAAATTTCGTGCATTAGTTCTTGAGACAGAGCGTCCACAAAATTTTTGTCACATACAGACAGACAGACAGACATAGTCACAGACAGACATTTTCTAAAAATGGTCAAATCGTGTTCAGGACTTTCTATATCATATAAATCCGTCGAAAACCGGAAGTCGAAAATTTTCATGAATCCAATATTAGAAAGTAAATAAGAAACGCTCGATTTTGTTACTGACAACTTTATGACTAAGTTGTCCTACTGTATCACATGTGAAGGTTGTCACTTTGAAACCTCTATCTATTAAATTCCTTTTCCACGTTCTTTTCAATAAAAAAAATGTTTGTAGTGATTTCTGCAACGACTCAAGAGTTATACCAGTTAACAGTTCTAGGTTAATTAAAAATCTCGCTTTATATCTCCCGACCCGTAGTCAAAGGATTAATTTTTAAAACTTTACTTTTAAACAAGTGGTATGACGCGCACCTGCAAAATTTGATAAATTCCATTTTAACAAAAGTGTGCATTATACACATGAATATACGGTAGATGACACATGACTGTTCTGCAATCATTATCGTGACACAAAAATTGCTGGATTCCACTTTATAACGGATATGCCGGACTGCAACACCCTTGTGTGCAGAAGATGACTGTAGAACCGCAGTTATCCAAGCACCCAGTCGTATATTCAAAATTACGATATTGAAAGTAATACGCCTGAATTAGGTAGATTTCGTAAGAAATACTACCTACTATATTCCACTCTATGTTAGAATTTCTGGAAAATTTTTGAAATCTACGCCGATCATGACTCCCAGAACCCTAAACTAGCCCCAGTTGAAGACTTTATCTATCTATCTGTTTATCTATCCCTCTATCTATCTATATGACTTTTTTATGGACACGATAAATTCAATAATTCTGCACAAATCTCTTCCAAACTGATACATAAAATCAAAGGGCATGCAATCTCGGCCAAGTTCGTTAACGGGCAAATCAAACCAAAGGGGGGGAGGGAAATGGGGGCTTTTTGTGAAAATAGAATAAACCCCATAAAAATTAATTCTTGTTACTCATATATTTTTTAGATAAATACCACTCGTTTCGAATAGACAAATTTAAGATAATTATATAACGTTTTATAACTTTTTCATGTACATTTCATAACAATTAAGAAAAAGGATATTATAATTTATTTTCGAAAAGCCTTCATACACGTTATGTTTTTACTCATCTTTTTCTTCGAAAAGTACGCAAATTTAGATTTATATGAACGAATTATAAAAAAAAGGAGTTAATGTCATGATTTTACAAACGCTGTGAAAATAAAATTAAGTTTTATACATTGTAAATGTTTCTAGTTAATTGAACTTAAGATAATTATTTCATTAATTCATTTAATGTTAGAAATTTATTTTATGTTACAACAAACTTTTGTTTAAAAATTACTAGGTTACTTTGAATTCGTAAAATTAAGTGATGCTATAAATTAGTAAAAAACCACATTTTTTTGCGTTTAAAACATAATTTTTAATAGTATATTTTAAAGTAAGCATTTCGTTATGTTTCAATGAGGTATGCTTTGTGTTTGTACAGTGGATTAAAAATTTTGTTTTAATTTAAATGCGCAGACAGAAATTATAATTACAAGTGAAATTTGTATATTTATGCCGATTTTTTATTAAACTATAAGATAATGTTTCTTCATATTTTTATTCCAAAAATAAATATGTATGATGTGTAAAAAGTGGAGAAATAATTCGAATTTAGGATTAGATTACGTCCAGTGTTATAAATTATTCAATTTATTTAATATTTAACGATAATTAAATTAAATTTTAAACCTACATAATTAAAGCATCATTAAAATTAAATTTTCAGTTCAAGACAAGATGATTATGTAAAAAGACAGCCAAATTCAGTCATTCTTTTTTATAGTGGTCCCCATAATTACACTAATGCCAATGTCGCAGTTACGATTTTTCCAAGATCATTCACTGCAAATAGAGGCGTCTTAAATTCAGACACTTATGTGTCTGAAAATGTAATTCAGACACTTAACTGTCTGAATCTGAATACTGGTGATATGTCTTAAATTAAGACATTAAGAAATTCAGACACTTCATTGTCTGAATTTGATACAATTGCATACTATGTACAGTGACCGTGATACAATTGTATCACTATATATGCCGACACAATCAGAAAATTTTTCTAATAGATAAAGAATGTTTAAAATAATTTTCTATCCACTAAATGATATTACTTTATAGAAGAAGTAATTTGATTAGACCATAAGGTGTATGTCAAAATTGTACAAATCTGCTTATAAAGTCTGCAAAAAAATTGTGCATTAAACTAATTAAAGAATTGCTTTTTACAAAAATATAAAATATTTTTACAAAAATTACTTGCACTCGTCGGCGTACTCCGGGGAATGCATGATGAGTCCCCCCCCTTAAAATACGTATTTGAAAATAGTAAAATATATATCTTGAAATACTACGATGCATGGGTGCCCTCAAAAATAAATGTAGAGAGGGGCCATGACAGACGCCCCGATTTTCAAACAGGTGTGCCTGTAGACCACAGCTTTGTCCGCTTTATTAAAATGCTGATTATGGACATCAAAAAAGCTAACTGAGAGTTTTTTGACAGAACGCAACGTGCAAGACAATATTTAAACATATCAACCTAAAACGCAAGACAAAAATTAAAAAATATTAAATTTCAAAACTAGGTTTCTAACAGCAATAAAAAAAAAGAACTTGAACATTTTTTTAAATTATTCAGACATAAAGAAAATTTAATTAATTAAATTTCAAAATCTAGGAAAGAGGAAATATCCACATTGCCCCAATCCCTACTAGCGATTATGTAAAAAGGTTTCAACTAGACATCCCCCAACTTTATTTGCTTACCGAACGGAACTGTTTGAATGGAAGTAATCTGTTTCATTTCGATAATACATTTCATTTCCTACTGATAAAAACTTTTACTAATTTGAAGTCTCGTGTCTCATTGCTTTGAAATCGAAACTGAGTGAGTCAGTGACTGAACTGGACTACATCATTAATTGAAATAGAAAAGAAATGCGCTGACACATGTTTTCTTCTTTGAAGATTTAAAGAATGGTGTCCACTGACGCATTAGTACCTTAAAGCCACTGATTCTTTTACTTTTCAATCCGTTTGACCTGCCCCCTACCATTATTTTAGGTACCCCAAATTTCGTAGTCAATTTTTAAAGCTATATTTTAAATCTATTTGGACCTTGTACTGTCAGAATAGATTTAAAATAGCAGCTTTATTAAAGCTGCATTCCAAATTTGGGGCCACTAAAATAATAGGAGGTCACGGCCCTTTTTTCCCGTGCTTTAATCAGATTCTACTTCTGGAACAAACACAGTCCTGCTTTATGGTCAAAGATTTTCCCATTTACTGGGGGATTCAATGGGGTCCAACATGGCTGATTTTAATGCTTTTAAAAAAAGAGTGGTCAGAAATGGCTGCTTTTACTGCTTTTAAAGAAAGAGTGGTCAGAAATGGCTGTCTGTAGTCAACAAATTACAGGTCAAAAATGGCCGCGTTTCAAACGCAAATAAACCTCTTAAAAAATTAAGACACTATAAAGTGTCTCTTTTTTAAACCATTCGATTCAGACACTTAAGTGTCTGACAGTGTTGCTTGACAGTGTTGCTAATGTGATATACATGGCATATATTTATAAATCATACGCCACATGAATACCATGCAATAATATATGCGTCATCAATGTTATATATGTGTGTGTCATATGTTTTCTTAATAAAGGACTATAACTCTTTTATATACATCCAGTAGTGGCTCATGACTGATTTATTTGGGACACTAAATGCATAGTTGAAAAATTTATTATTTATTTACGACTACTTTGTAAAAGAAATATTTGCCTTATTTGTTGGTAGAAAATTGTGCCGTTAAACCACCAAAAGTTTCCTTTAAAAAATAATGTTAAGAGAAGAATAAATTTTTCAGCTATGTATTTAGTGCCCCAAAACGAGCGAGTCACGAACCGCCACTGTACACATCGTAGAGTGTCATATACGTCATATATGACTACAAAGTCATGCTGGTCATATAACTTCAGGATACATCTTGATAGCTTTGTAATTCATAATTTCGGCCACTGTAACACGAAAGTACACAAAATTCTGTGTATTATACAAATGACTTACAAAACAAACATAAGATGTTTAAAAATTAGATAAAACACTCAAAGGACACATTATTATACAGTAAGTATATACCATATTTGAGTAGCAATAACACATGATGTATATTGATTAATACAGAGCAACATATATTACAAGATAATCCTGGCGGTTCAAGCACTTCAAGAAGCTGCTAGTTATTATGAAGCTACCAACACACGTACTATCGTATTATCTGAAATATAGTATGCTATTGCGTACAGATGCCTTACAAAAAAAACATCAGATATAAGAAGAAAAAAATAATTCTTGTTTGAAATATTTTATTTAGATTAATGCTATTCATTTTGAATAGGACAATTTAAAATAATTGTACCCGTTTTATAACTTTTTCATGCAAATTTATTAACACTTAAAGAAAAGCAACTTATATTTTATTTTCCAAATACCTTTATACACGTTAACTTTTTACTTCTGTCTTTCATCGAAAACCACGCAAATTTAGATTCATGAGAACGAATGTTTAAAAAAAGCCGTTAATGTCATGTTTTTACAAATGTTGATAAAATAAAATAACGTTTCGGCCAATGTAATTACTTCTAGTTAATCGAACTTCAGAGAATTATTTCATTAATTCATTTAATGTTGCAAATGTGTTTTACGTTACAGCAAACTTTTGTTTAAAAATTACAAGGCCTCTTTGTATTCGTAAAATTAAGTAATGTACAAATTACTTAAGACCAATTTTGTTTTTGTCTTAAGATAAAACATAATTTTTTAATGGTGTATCGTTTAAGTAACAAACTCACTATAATTGAATTGCATTTGTGTAGCGAAATAGCAATTTAGTTTTCAGTTGAAATTTGCAAACAGAAAATATAATTACAATTGAAATTTGATATTTTGTCGGGAAACTGTATATTTTTATCGGTTTATTAATAAATAAAGTAATGTCTCTTTATATATATATTTTTTTCAAAATGTAAATGTGTATAAGGTGAAGAAAGAATTAATTAAAGTTTTAAAAGTGAAGAAAAAAAATATACAAATTTAGCATTATCTTTATCAAGAATTAAAAATTATTTCAATTCTATTATATTTAACTCTGATTAAATTTAATTTTTAACCTTAATAATTAAATATCATTAAAATTAAATGTTTATATCAAGATAAAAAAAAAAAAAAAAATTCGGTATTTTTTGATATAGTGTGCCACGCAATTACACTTATGCCAATGTCGTAGTTACAGTTTTTCCAAGCTCATATACGTGCTATATATACAGGGTGTTTCTAAATGAATATCGGGGATTTAACGCTTTGTACTATCTATTATATAAAACTTAAAATTATACTTAATACATAAAATGAAAGAGCAACTCAAACAGTTTGTTGGTACCTGTACATGCACATGTGTAGGCAATGTTTCTTCCGTGATCCGTTAGAAAGCGCTAGTACCGAAAATGGCGACTAGTGAACAGAAAGCATTTTGTGTTCCGCAGTTTGCAAAAACCAAATCTGTAGTTACCGTGCAACGTGCGTTCCGGATAAAGTTCAGATGTGATCCCCCAGGCAGCTGTTGCAACAATTACCCCACAAACACTAATTAAAGTTTGGGAAGAACTGAGCTATCGACTTGATGTGCGCCGTTTGATGAAAGCTATTGGAGTGTTTCTATATTAAATTTCTATATTAAGCTATATTAATTTGTTCACATTGAACACTTGTAAGCTTGTAGGTAAAACTGTTTGTGTTGCTCTTTCATTTTATGTATTAATTATAATTTTGTTTCATGTAATAAATACTACCAAGCGTTAAAACTCCGATAATCATTTAGAAACACCCTGTATTAGGTTGAGTAAAAAGTTTTCCGCCAAGAGATACCTTCACGCAAACAGCTCCCATTTATGCGGTTGATAGCTTTACAAGCAACCAATTTTTGTATTCGAAAGCTGATCACAGGAACTACACGACTGTGTAATTTGTTTGTTAAAATTTATTACCTTGTGCTTCAAAAAAGTGTTTAAAATGGAGCTATCAGATCAGCAGATGAGAACGATTATTTACTATGAGTTCCGTAATAAACTCAGTGCGACTGAATGCCACAGAAAGATGTGTGAAAGTTTAGGAATCAATACTGTTTTTTATGATACAGTCAATGTTTGGTTTCGGAAGTTTGAAGCTGGAAATCTCGACAGTGAAGATGAACCACGTTCTGGCCGCCCTCTTGAAGTTGATTGTGAGCAGTTAAAGCAAATCATTGACCAAGACAGAAATTTTTCAACCCGAAATATTTCGTTAGAGCTTAACGTTTGCCAAAAAACAATAGTTAATGCTCTAAAACCAATAAACCTAACGTTTAAGTTCAACCGCTGGGTGACTCGCGAATTGACTGCTGAAGACCAGCGCGGGAGAAAAAACTGTGTTTGGCTCTGCTCAGAGATCAAAGGAAAGAGAACATTCTGGACAGAATTGTGACCTGTGATGAAAAATGGGTGTACTACAACAATACAAGCCATAAAGGAGAGTGTTCAGCACCTGGGAAATCAGCTGGCTCGGCTGCAAGACCTGCCTCAACTGACAAAGAGGTACTCCTCTGCATCTGGTCGGATTGTCGTGGAATTCTGTACAAAGAGCACCTGAAAAGCGGACAGAATATCAACAGTGCAATATACAGCAACATGCTAATCAAAGTTCGCGATGCCATTCGCGAAAAACGAAGAAACGAGTTCAGACGGAAGGTGGTTCTCTTTCATCAAGATAACGCCCGGCCACACGTTAGTATGATGACTGGATGGACACTCTACAAGTTGTAGTGGGATTTGATGCAATATCCACCATACAGCCCTGACATGGCCCCTTCAGATTTCTATCTCTTTTCACACCTGCAGCTGCATCTTGATAACACAAACTTCCATTCAAATGAGAAGGTCATAAATGAGGTCGATCTCTTTCTGGACTCGCGCACGCCACAAATTTTCGCAGAAGGGATTGAAAAGTTGCCAAAACGTTGGCAAACGATTAGAGATTTAAACGGAGATTACTATCCTCATTAGCTTTGATGATTTCGTATGTATTTATCCTTTTACAAAAAACAATGGCGGAAAACTTTTTACTCAACGTGATATACGCCATACACCACATGTACGCCATGCACTAATATATTCGTCAAATATAGCTCATATTTACGTCTTGTATTGCCATAAACATGTCATATATTTTTATTTTTATGTCATATATGTTTATATATGTCATATATATTCTTTTTAAATGACTATAACTTGGTCATATACATACTACAACGTCATGTTCGTCATATAACATGGTGACAGATCTTGGTTGTTTGGCAATTCATCTTTGAGGTCACTATAACAAGGAACTATCTAAATTTCTGCGTGTTATACAAATGCCTTACAAAATAAACATTAGATGTTAAAATATAAGATAAGAAACTCAGAGAATGTATTATTATGCAACAGGTATATACGACACATATGAGTAGCAATAAGACATGATGTATTTTGACTCATAGAGAGCAACATACATTACAAGACATTCCTGGCGGTTCAAGCACTTGAAGAAGTTCATAGTCATTAAGAAGTTTCCAATACACCTACTGTCGTATGATCTGGAATATACAGGGTGTTTCCCAAATGACCCCAAACTTTAAAAATTAATAACCCGGAAATGGTGATAGATAGAAACATGAAACCAGTGGTATATTTATTAAAAAACCGTAAGAATCTTATACATAAATCTCAAATCTAGTTCAAAATAGCGTCTATAGATGGCGCTGTGATAAATAGGCGTCTCACATTAAAATAAATTCAATATGTGCACCTTTTATACAACAGACATGTCGCAACCGCAGAATGAAATTATCAGTGACTCTCTGTAGTATATCACCAGAAATCGATACACAAGCTTGACAAATAGCCTCTTCGATCTCGCCCAGTGTTAAAGGATTGTTCCGGTAAACAAAGTCCATTAATGTGCCCCACAAAACGTAATCGCAGGGAGTCAGGTCGGGTGAATACGTAAGTCACTCCATACCTTTTCCCTTCACTGTCGAATATTTCAACGCAATAACTCTATCGTCGAAGCATTCTTCCATAAAGTTAAAAACGTCTTGTATACAATGCGGACGAGCCCCATCTTGCATGAACCACGCCGTGCCTGGTCGATCGTCTAACGCTTGTTGGGTGGCGACAAATTGTTTCAAAAGCGCAATATACCGTTCAGTCGTCACCGTTTCTCGCAAAAAATGGGCCCAATAATGCCTTTGCGACAGATTGCAGCGCAAACTGTAAGTTTTTGGCTATAGAGTGTTTGTGCGCGTGTCAAATGTGGATTTTCTGTACCGCAAAATCGCCAATTGTGTCTGTTAACGACACCATCTACATAAAAATGGGCCTCATCTGTAAACTACATTCGGCCGACATCGAAACCAGAACAATCTATCCTCTCGAGCATCTCGTTAGAGAAATGCTCTCGTTGTTGTTCAGCTTGTATGGCGTTCCGGCATTGAATCTTGTAAGGAAACATGTGCAATGATTTCTGCAGGATTCTGTACTTGCTGGATAGCTTAATTCCAGATTCAGCTGCAAGTCTGCAGACAGATTTATTCGGATTACACTCAATAACTGCTGCAAGTGTCGTTGAATTTCCAGGAGTAACGAGTGGGTCCGACCCACATTTCCGACGTTGCCTGTCTGTTGAAACTTTTTGAAAAGCTCACGAATTGTTTTCGCACCTGGGCCTTTTGCGACTTGAAATCGCGTTTGCAAACTTCTCCTTGTGGCAGTAGGACTCTGATATAATCAGTGGTACTCCAACAGAATAAACACACATTCCTCCACGGTATACATCACTTTCGGAATTATTTTCACTATACGCTAATAGTGGTCAGATTTCAATGGCGAAATCTTCGACGGCAGTCTTTCTATGCTTCTGAACTATCTTTATAAGAACTCTTAACACTCTCAGCGCCATCTATCGGTGCTATTTTTAACAAAATTTTGAGATTTATGTATAAGATTCTTACGATTTTTTTAATAAACATAACACTGGTTTTATGTTTCTATCTATCACTGTTTCCGGGTTATTTTTTTTTAAGTTAGGGGTCCTTTGTGAAACACCCTGAATGAGGGGTTGAGAATTACAGTGGAGTAAGTCAATATTTAGTAATTTGTGAAATAAAGGGTTTTGTGAAACTTGTCATATTATCATTGCATTAAAAGGTCTAACTTGTTTTTTTTTCCTCTAGAGACTCCCTCTATGAACTATAACTTATTTGACTGTCACACTGAATAGAAATTAATATATGTTCATAGAATCTATGGTTATCTCGATTTTTAAAATTTTTGACTTACTCCACTGTCATTCAAATTCCCTCATATGCTATTGCTTCTCGTATATTTCGACCTGCTCTTTCACGCTATTAATAGGGTTATTTTCCTGATTAAACCGAATGCACACCCTGCAATGCAAACCGAATGCAACACCCTGAATGAGGGGTTGAGAATTACAGTGGAGTAAGTCAATATTTAGTAATTTGTGAAATAAAGGGTTTTGTGAAACTTGTCATATTATCATTGCATTAAAAGGTCTAACTTGTTTTTTTTCCTCTAGAGACTCCCTCTATGAACTATAACTTATTTGACTGTCACACTGAATAGAAATTAATATATGTTCATAGAATCTATGGTTATCTCGATTTTTAAAATTTTTGACTTACTCCACTGTCATTCTAATTCCCTCATATGCTATTGCTTCTCGTATATTTCGACCTGCTCTTTCACGCTACTAATAGGGTTATTTTCCTGATTAAACCGAATGCGTAAATCTAAGCAACATGCGGCAAGTTTGGCAAGTAATCGCTGCTAAGTATTTTAAAAACTAGTATAAAACATGAGAACAGAGAAGACTGATTTTAACGACAAAAGCAGGTTGCTAAATAAATTAAAGGTACGGTTTGTGGTAAAAATTACAAATACACAAGCATTTATTCAAAGATTGTTTACAATAAAAACATAAAAAAAGAAGTCATTAGACTCGAAACAATGCCTTTTATTAGAATATGAAAGCGATTTTTAAAATAGGGACCGTCTATGTATTAAACAATGTTCTTATTTTGTTTTTCAAAACGATAATCTACAGTTTTGAACCCACATTTGAATTATTTGGATCAGAGCAGCCCAGAAGAAAACATATAGATTATACACGTTTACTTAATTTTTTTCGCGTAAAAGTATAAAATGTATTAGGAGATCTCTAATTTTGGAAAAATAAAAATACAATGCTATAAGGCAGGGAGGCGGGCCACAGTTTGACACCCCTGCCATGAGAAAATATACCTGGAACATTCAGTTAGTAACTAGAAAAACTATAAAAAGTACGGAATAATCTAATTTTTACCAATTTTGTGTGGTTTAAGAATTTAATGTTTGTGGTTATAAACAATAAGTGTAGATAATCCATTTAAACTGTCGAAACATGATATTTCTCTATATCTCGAAAACTAATTATGCGAATGTATTACGTCAACTATAAAAGCACGTAGCTATGTTTTGGACTACGCCGATTCCTTTTGTGTAAAAATTAATATAAGTCATAATTCATGTATTTCTTAATATGAACTTATCAGTTGTATCCACGATTAAAAAAATATGTTTGTGATTAGACAGAATGAAAAGAATCGAATATTGAGAATACTTTGTGTGAATAAATGTTATCTCATTAAAAAAAAATAATAATATTTTTTGGGGGGGAAGATAGAAAATTAAAGATTGACACGTGAAATTCACATTAGCATTCTCAAATGTTGATATTTTAGGTGCGTTCGTAATTATATAAATACGTAGCACCTATTATCGTCGTGTGGTCCGTCCGTCCGCATATAACAACGCAAAAACTACCCAACCGAATGGTTTGAAATTTAAGATATATTATCTTTGCAGAATTTTGTCGAGACATTTCAATTTTTTTTAAAAAACGAATCAAAACTTTAGAAAATATTAATAAAAACATTTATTCAGAAATTTGATTTTTTTTTAAATCGGTGCTTTCTTTTTATAGAAGCTTTCGAAGTTTAATCTTCAAGCGACCGAGATACTTATTTTATTACAGAAATTAATCTGCAGACGATATTATTCATTTCACAGAATTAAAAATCATTAAGATCTGAATATTTATATAATTAGCTATAGTACGAACGCACCTCGTTTGTAACGTTTGACGTACAATTTCCAACTTGTTTTAACTGTATTAAGGTTTAGGAAATCGTACAAAACCTTTTTCTGGGCTGCCTTGACCTAAGGAACTCAATTGCGATCTCAAAAGTAAGTGTTCCATTTGAAAAAAAGAATTGTAGTACAATTTTTCTTTAGTAAACGACTCATATTTCAAAAATTGCATTCAATTTCTGAAGTAGAACATTATTCCTTATCTAATACCACTTTTGCTTTGTTTTGATTGAAAACGATAAACGAACATTGACGGGTGTATTGTCTCTTTTTCACGGCCTACATAGAACTAAGGCTCCTATAAGGGGAGCTGACGCATATCCATTCTGTTGCCCAAAATAACCGCCATATTGTGACCTAGCTCAGCATTAGGAAACCGCCTGAGCAGGTGTTCGCCGTTCTCGTTACTGTCACTCGCCGTCCACTAGTACGGTAAGCTAACCGGTTTTAGCTTGGTTTTTGGTCCGCTGGGTCATTAAATGGCGATATGATTCAGCCTGTAATATAGGAGCTCTACATAGAACCGTTCCGAATGGCCAGCGTCATAGCTAAAATCTCCGATGTTAACCCATTGATTGGGGATGAGCAACACGTATACGTGACGCATAAGATGCTCAGAATCATCGATAATTCCCACCAGTTATTTTTTATTGTAAACTTTTTCTTCTTTAATCCTAGCATTTCAGCGATTCAATTAGGCGAAAATTTCTGTTTTAAAAAAACGGTGAAAAAAGATTAAAAATTCTGTAAAGGACGCTCGTCGCGAAGGGGTTAAAGCTGAGTAAACTTCTCGTTTTTAGCTCCTCAAAATGAAGTGTTATTTATTAATAATGTCCTAGATTGCCCCTTTTTGGAAATGAAGCCCTTTTGAAATATCACTCTTCCAGCAGCCAGTAAAAGTACTTCGAACGGTATCGAAACTTGGGTGTAATGCAATAGAAAGTTATTTTCGCAACATATAGTATTATCCTTGCATTAAAAGGTGTAAACCAAACGCATAATTTTCCAGAATTTGTTTAGCGATAGAAAATATATTTATACCAGAAAAAACATCAAAAAATGCTCTATTATAAAAATAAAACATCCAAGGCTGTAGCTAATCACCCTTAATCGTAAAGTATTCGTGATACCAAACTGGCCCTATGAAGCCGATGGAGTTGTAAGTATAATAAAGTAGAAATCACAACTTTCGACATAAGCAATGTTTGCACGAGTCTGGAAAAGCTCGGAAAATCTATTTCATTAATTGATTATATCATAATTCATCTACTAATGATAAGAAAATTTCTATTTAATATTTTAAACACAGAATTCTTAACCACCTCGCTTATTCACAGAATTTCCAATATTTTTCTGCAGTTAAATGAAGCGAAAACAAAAGTAAAACAATTGTGCTAGACCTGTGCGAACCCTCATTAGATTGCTTTTAATATTAATTTAAATTCGAAACAGCGTATTTCTTTTTTACCTATTATAAGAAATATCGGTAATTTCTCAATATTTATATGGACTATAGTCTGTAATCAACTAATGTTTGTATAGTTTTCTCATTTAAATCAATTTAGATGCTTCCAATAGTACAATTGCATAATTTGTTGTTCTTAGTAATGGGTACAAAGAAGAATAATAGCACAAGAGGCCAAAATGTCTTAAATCGGTACATAATAATATATCAGAATATCCAAAAGTCATCCTTAACAGCATCACTACGCATTTTATTAAAAAGAAAGAGATAAGTAGATTAAAAATAGTAAACGTTTTAAGAAATTTCTTGAAGTTGAAGCGTATTAAAGTTGAATTAGGTGAGTTCATTGTTGATTCTGGCGCAACAAAATTTAACACAATAATTTTTGCTTTGAACTCAAAGATATGACATGACGATTCGAGTTACCAGCGATTCCGATAAGCAGTATATTCTCCTTATTTCCATTGTTGACACTGTCTGTTTATTTATCTACTCAGGGGGTGGATCTGGAATCATGCAGTAAGATCTGCAGAATATTTATCATCTTCTTTGTGAATAACAACTTAGCAGAACATAAATTTTTCATTCAGATCATATGAATATCTATATTTCTAAATACTAAATTGCGGAATAACTTCTATTTGAAACAATCACCGTATTCCATTAACTAAAGTTAATTTTTGCAAAATGAGATTATAAATGAACAATAAAGAAATTCATGCGTCAAGAACAGATTATGAACACTTTCCAACACTTCCAAAATACTTTAACGAAATTTCGCTGTTTAATAAGGTAAATTAGATACCTAAGTAAGTATTTTAGAAAACGCAAAACATATTTGAAATCAGATTTAAGCAATAACCGTACATAGCCGGAAACGTACTTAAATTCTTTTGTGCAAACCGGTATTTTATCTATAGATTTGTATATATTCTACATAGAATGCTGAAATTTAGTTTAGTAAGAAAACGCATGATATGTTGAACATTCATTTTCAGCGACTTCACCCAATACACAAAAAAAACTTGATTTATTTTGTACATCCCTGTATATCACCTGCAGATTATTCTACACGCTACATATTAAACTAAAATTTAATTCAAGCTAAAACACGCTTAAAACTACTGCAATGACACTTCCAGAAATTATCACCCAGATGCGTCCAGTTCTTTGAGTGGTCCTGCATACGATTCTGCTTATATTCTACAAACATCTCTTAGTACTCAAGGGGTGGATCTGGATTCCTGATATAGTTCAGCTTTAATATATATAACTCAATTAAAAACCAAACGCTCATACTCAGTAATGCTTACGAATTATTTTGTGCAGCCTTGTTTATTATCTGTAGCATTTATACACACTACATAGTATGAAAAACTTTAGTTATACTTACAAATGCATACCATCACCGAAAACGCACTTCCAGCAGTTATAGATAATAGACAGTACTTCGGATATAGTATTGTATTCGAACACATTTGTGCTTCCATGTAAATGAACGACAAATGCCAGGTAGATCATATTCTACAGCAAGTATCTTATAGTAAACCCCAAAAATGTATATCAATGTCATTGTATTTGAAATAGTGTAACATAACATACGAGGGCATTTCGAAAAGTAAAGATACACCGTACGCCGGAGGAAAATAAAAGTTTTGGCAAGCAAGTTGGCAACACAGGTATTAACCTTGAACCGTTAGCTTTCTCCTCAAGGTCGTTCGGCATTTCAACGTTGATTCTGGTTGGAGT
The DNA here is from genome assembly GCA_963931845.1 of Maratus michaelseni. NCBI lineage: Eukaryota > Metazoa > Arthropoda > Arachnida > Araneae > Salticidae > Maratus > Maratus michaelseni. The sequence goes on from OZ007595.1 coordinate 221,874,076, forward strand.
AGGTCGTGTTTAAAATGTTTCCGCCGATTCAGAATCCCGCCAAATGCGAAGTGCGCTCCGTCATACGTTTTCTTCATGCAAGAGGTCAGCGACCAACGGATATTCACAAAGAAATTGTTTCTGTTTATGGGAACATTATGAATCGACAAAATGTAACGAAATGGTGTCGTCATTTCTCTGAAGGTAGGACCGATGTTCATGACGAACAAAGAGCAGGTCGGCCATCTGTGATCTCTGATGCCCTTCTTCAGAGAACGGAGGAAGCAATTCGTGCGAATAGACTTCTCAAATTGAAATAATTGCATCAGATCATACCGGAAGTGTCAATGACAATTCCACGACGATGATGAGATCAGAGATGAAGTTGAAATGTGGTTCCGACAACAGGCGGAAACCTTCTATGACTGTGGGATACAAAAGCTTGCGCCCCGACTTAACAAATGTTTGGATAACGGGGGTGATTATGTCGAAAAATAATAAATAATCCAGTTAATAAGATGTAACTTACGTTTTCTAAATAAATGTGTTTTTAAGGAATGTGAGCCATTGTATCTTTACTTTTCGAAATGCACTCGTACCTGCCAATATCGTACTAAACTTCTATACAATGTAGCTTAATCTAACTGAGGTTAAATACCTTTCAAACTAGAATTTTGTTTAAGAAATGCGTTCAATTAGGTTCCACGGATATATTATTTTTTCAGATATATTTTCTGATTAGAAACTTCTTTATCCTAGATCATATTTACTCATATTGTACGGAAGTTTAGTTGAAAGTTGGCAGGTATGACATAAGTAACACACACTGCCACCGCCTCCTGAATACTAGGCCTGAGCGCTGACGTAAAAATGGCGACGCTCGTGGGCTGATTTTGTAAAACCTTTGTACGATCCCCTACTTTTACACCCCAGTATTTTCTAAAAGTTTTCTTTGACTTATTGAATCTCAGACAAATAAGGCGTAAAAATCTTTTAGAAATTATTGGTATTGAATTCCAAGAGACCGTACACACGCTGAAAAATGTCCGCCTACGAAAGCATCAATTTTTGTGTCAGCGTTCAGGCCTAATATTAAGTGGGTGGTGCACACTGCAAATAGTTTTCCACGAAGACATTATGTAATTAAATTCTTTAGTGTGGCATTGTAAATGAATAATAAATGTTTTCCTTCTCATATGCTACAGAATGCATATTTTAATGAACTTCATAAATGCATATCAGTTTCATTATTTTGAAATGGTGAGGCATCATAAAAATGAACTTGAAACGTTTTTTTTGCCATTGACCGCAATGAACTTTTCCTATAAACAAACTAGAAATGCTACATCCTTCATTTTCAATAACAATCGTCCTATAGTAAACGTCAATAACAAATACCATGTTAGAAAGTGTTAAAAAGGATTGGAAAACGCATGCATTCCAAAATACATGCGACGACCGGTTTTTGGGAGTCCATTAACGTGCAGGGCCTGATTATTAACGGGGTACGCTTCCACCAGTAAAAAAGAATAGAAAGTTTTTCCTTATTTATGGCAGTAATTTTGCATTAATAGGGCGTTTTAATGACGAAAATTTATATTAAATTTTACTGTTGGGTGTGTGTCTCGTCGGTAATCAGGCCCTGTTAACCTTTAAAACTTATTACGTTGTTTTTCTTGTAACTTATTAATTTATGTTAAACAAATGAAAGCGCTAAACTATTCAATACTGAGCTCCCAAAAGGTCATCAATAATATGTTTGTTCTAAGGAAAAGTTTTTAGATTTTTCTTGCAAATTTTCTAGAACATACTCCGAAGGTTATTTCTATTACAAATGTTGTAGAAACATACCTCAAACATGTATGGCCTTCGCAAATACTTTTATTCAACAAAGCGGACAATTTGGGAGTCTTATTTAATAAAAGAAAAATGCTTTCAAACATGTAACCTTCCTTTAACGTAAAATTCAATTATTTCTACTTTAAAAACATTTATCTTTGGAACGCAAAAGAATTAGAGATTTGAATGATGCTTAAATTCACCATCTCCTTACTTCATTATAAATAATTGTACGTTGCAGCGGCTCCTCATGACAAACATTTTTAACAAATTAAATCTATTCTGTATGTATATCTCGGAAATTTACATTTTATATGAATGGAGAAAGGCTGTCATTGACATCAGAGTAATGATGTTTTACATTTACATAAATTGTAAAGTATGAATTAATGATTTATATCCTATGCTTTTAAAGTGATATTCTAGAATTAAATTACTTTTAGACTCAATTACTAAAATTTTGATTTCTAAAATGTATAAAATATTAATATTATTTGAATAATTTGTTTTAAAATATCATGCTATTATATTATTATAAAGTAATTTATTTTAAGTAACATCCTACAAACGTTTTAATAAACTTATTACATCTTCAGGTTTACTTCAAATAGAACGCCAATATTCTCATAGACAAATCACAACAAAAAAGAAGATTCAAAATTTAAAATTTAAAATTTAAAAGAAGATTCAAAAATCAGGTAAAGAATTATTCCTAATACCTTTTTGGAGGAGCTCGGCACATCGCTAAAGGAAAATTAACCCGGATAGGCAGGTCGGAAGAGTTATCTTAGAACTCAGATAAAGCAAACTATAAATTCATAAATTTCCGAAAGCAATTGTTTTGTCCATGTAAGCGTATCCAGTAAACTGCTTGAAAACTTAAATGGACACCCTACCAAAAATATTATTCTATAAATAACACCTATATTAAAGTTTTTGGATAAAATTTCGAAACAGTAAAATCATAACAGATAACAAAAGCCTTAAATTGTTAATATATATATATATACATATATATATCAGGGTTCGTACGGTTCAGGGAATTTTCCAGGAGTGTTACCTGTATTTTTTTTATAAAAAAAGAAATCTAGGTTAAACTCCCGAAAATTCTCCTTCGTTTAAGGAGAGATTTTCTGTAAGAAAATACTGGTACCGAAGAATTTCCTGGTCGCAAAATTCCAGGAGCCGTACGAACCTTGATATATATATATATATACATACGAGAACAGTACAGAAAGTAAGCTCCGTTAACCCTTTCAAGGGCAAAGGACTTCTTTTACTAAAATGTTGAAATATTTGATTGACACCAGAATTAACAATCAAATCCATTTGAAAATAACTAAAATATTTTCTTTGCGTATATTATAAATGCAAAATTTTATTAAAAATTTCTGGGTGTCACTTGGCAGTTTGGAATTAAAATTAAGCGTTCGCGCCTTGCAACCACTACCCTTGAAAGGGTTAAGCAATTAAACAAAAGAAACGGTTATTACAAAACAGAAAAACATAATTAAGTACAATGCTTAGATTATTTCCAAAATAATTGGCGCCGTTGTTGAAGCATTTTTCATAGTGGGGCTTTTGAATGTTCTCGTCGTAGAAAGGTACCGTCTGCGATGCCAACCATATTGTAGCAGCGTTTTTCACCTCGTCGTCTACCGTGACTTTTTGGTGAATTTTCGGTTCTTTTTAATCTTCTCTTCAACTTCTGTAAGCAAATCTTCATCAATAACAGATGTCCACCCACTTCGTTCTGCATCGTCATTCTTCACGTCTTTCATTGAAACTTCGCACCCACCTCTTTATCTTCGAATCACTAATCGCGTTTTGTCCGTAAACTTCCCAAATTTGTCCGTGAATTTCAATTGGTTTAGTGTTCCTAGCAGTGGCGTAGCTACCGTGGAGCAGTTGGAGCGAACTGCTCCACGGTAGCTACGCCCCTGTTTGTAGGATAGATACGCCCCGATTTTTTGAATACAAGTAAAATCTTACAGAAATTTTCTCTTTATTAAATTTCAGAAATTGTACGATTAAAGAAAACAAATATTTTTACATAAAAATATTGGTATGAAAAAAATCGGGAGGTTGGCAACTATGATCCTATTAAAATCCTTTATATCAAAGTAGTTATTTTTTTAAAGATTACGAAATTTATTTATTTTTTTTTTTTTACTGTCGCTAAGTTCTATATTTAGTGAAACTATTAATTTAGTAAAATTTTCTATATTCACTAACAAGTAAAACAAAACTTTCATTTTTTGTACGATCAAAACTTACCGAGTTATAATAACTCGAATTTTATGAATTTTCAGAGCTTTCGGTACTGAAAACGGAAAAAACGCCTCTTAAAAATATCTCGACAATAGTGTGTTTCTTTATTAGCATTCTATATTGCTATAAAGCATTGAAAGGAACAACAGAAGTTAGTGGTAGATTGCACTGCGCCCATGGGACCATTTAAATCGGAAATACTGCTCAATTCGTCGTAAAAATCAGTAGGTAGTCCGAACTTAAACAATTATAGTTTATTTTAATATTTTATTTGTATTTATTTCGTCAAATATTTTATTATGAAAATACTTTATTTTTTAAATAAAAAACAGGGTTTTAAATATAAATAAGAATATAATATACGAGTTTAAACCTCAAACAGAGCTAGCAGAAGTGTTTTTATAGTGGCAAGGGGCGTACCAATTTTATTTGCTCCAGGGCGCTGAATGTGTAGCTACGCCACTGGTTCCTAGCATTCAAACAGCGGATAACAGACAGTAACTCGCATGCGGCGGGATGTTCAACTTTTTTAAACATTTTAAATGCTGAATATACAGCCGACGCAATACTGAGCGATTTATATATAACTTCAACTGTTTGAGAATGCGTCAGCAAAGTGGACGGGCATGCGCGAAGTCACGAACGCAGTGCTTTTGTGGCAAAAATTGAAAGCGGATCTAACTTACTGAATTGCCCTCGTATATATATTTTTTTTTCAATGGAAAATGTTTTAAAAATCTAAAAATTTTAAAATTTCTTCTTCTTTTCCGATTTTAGTATTTCAAACTATATATTTTTTAATCTTATACTCAGGATACTTTGTTCCACCAACCTAACAATCGGATTTTTGATACAAAAATTATACCAGAAGAAACAAATTAATAACTTTATGTATATGGATTAAATCTATGAAAATCCAATATATTTAAGTTCAGATTTTTTTTATTAAACAAAACTTTCAGAGATATAAATAAAATTCATACGTAGTTATCTATGATAGTATCTAAAGATATATTAACCCTCCTAGTATGGTCTATTTTGTCGCCATTTGTTCTTTGTATTGTTGTTTTTTACCTTCCAAACAATAAAAGAATAAAGATTTAAACAAAATAAATAAATATCAAATAGACACATTTTCTGAAGAAGTTACATTTAATTGATTTAAATTTCTGGTTCAGATCTTACAAATCTAAGAACACTCACCAAAGCTTAATGTCTGGTACTAGGTGGATTAAAAAAATTTCAGACAATTTGCTTAACCCTTTAACGTTCATGAAACCACAAAACTTTAATTACGAAATTCAACAATGACAGCAGAATTTTAATATTAATGTTTTCCATTTATTATGTATTTGAAATATCGCTTTGTTTTCTTATATACAAATAAATTTGATCATAATTTCCGGTGTCAATCATTTATTTCAACATTTCAGCAATTGAAGAGCTTTATCCGTTAAAGGGTTAATTATTGCCAAGGCCTTAGTAATTTGACTACATGGAGAATATGAAAAAAATACGAACACATAAAAATGAGTTTAAACATTTCATTTACAAAAAGAGATATTAAAGAAAGATACATACAATAAACCATATCTCCTTTGCTATTTTTCAGATAGTCAAGAAAAATATTTGTGTACAATGTTCTAGAGATATAAAGATTCATTTTAGGATAAAAATCTGAAATTCGCTATTTTTGTCAGTTTTATCAAAATAAGAGGTATTGAGTCTCCTTAAATTGAGAATTACGTAGAGTTATCCTAAAAAAACACAGGGCTGAAATACATCAATGAACGATTAAACTTGCAGATAAGCAGAAGGCAAGTTCTATGTATGAACACAACTGAAATTAAAACATTTATCAAATTTGTAATATGTGCTCATCTTCTAGTAATATTATGTTAACATTCCTAAATCATAGCTGCAAGCCTTCTACACTACTCAACAAGAGCAGGAGAGCAAGCAAAGAAGTAAAGAGTATCATGAGAGACTGACATGCATGGGCATAAAATGGAGAATACACGTGTATCAATGCGCAATACAGATAAAAAAGACGCAAAAAATGTAAGGGAGTTTTAACACTTTGAAACGATGGAAAGAACATAAAAAGATGGTTTATGACAACAATTGTTTAGATGTAAATGATAAAAAAATATATTTTTTAAATAATGCAAGATGTTAAATATAGTCTTAGCAAGCAGCTAAGACTGCTGAATACCTGTTTTCTATTGTTACGATGAGGTTATCGATAAAACTTTGGGGAATACAGTCATCTCTCACTTATACGCGATGTTCAGTAATTACTTTTTCATACCACTATTTTAAAACAGTAAAATTTGTTTTATAAATTCTGCGATTTAAGAAGCCGAAAATTACCTTATAAAAAAACTGGTGCGGAAATATGATTTTCGTGTATCGCGTATAAGTCAGAGATCACTGTATTGTTCCACTCCTCAAAAATTGCAATCTCCAAGTCCCGGACAGTAAAAGGTGGCCTTGATCTCTCAGCAGTGAGTCGTCCAAGTGTGTCCCAAACATACTCGAACGGATTCAGGTCAGGAGAGTATGCTGGCCATTCCATACATTCTATTGTTTCAGCTTCAAGCATGTTCTCCACAATACGAGCTAAATGCTGTCTGGCATTATCATTCATGAAAAAAAGTTATCACCAATGGATGCAGCGTAAGGTACGACATGAGGTCTCAGTATCTCGTCTACATACTTTTGGGCCGTCACAGTGCCATTCCGAGTGATATACAGGTACGAACGTCCACCTATGTTGATTTCAACCCTCACCATCAACCCACCTCGTCTGTAATGTGACCATTCACGAACGAATGTTGGGTTATTTTGAGTGCCTCTTTCCCTCCTTACCAACACACGTCGGGTGTCACCGTCCAGACTGAATCAGGAGTCGTCTGTATATAGATCTTGATTTGAATCACGTAGCCACCAATTTCGATGTTCAGCAGACTACCTTTTTCGGGCCGCACGGTGGAATGAGGTCAACGGAATACAGACCATTCGCATACGTGCATTGAGACCACCCTGATGAAGCCTATTTCGGACTGTTTGGCTGGAGAACCTTTGTTCTATTGACAAGAACAACTGTCTTTGCAGCTGGGTAGCATTGATATTTCTGTCTGGACGAGCTGTTAACAGGATATATCGGTCATCAGTTTCTGTGCCTTCCTTGCCCTGGTCGAAATCTATCATTCTCTGTTTCTTGGAATCTATTCTACATCCTTGCAATGGCACTTCTTGCGATTTAACAGCGTGTGCTACACTTCGTTGTGTTTTCCTGGATTCAATTCTCCCGATAATACGCCAAGACACGGTTTCCGGAAAATCACATTGTTAGGACATTTTCAAGTCACCTTTTCTCAACCTGCACTTATCTTCTTTTTTCTGATTTTTGTCGTCATGAAGTTTGATTTGCATATGAAGTTTTTTACTACGCTTTAAATTATGGATGTTTTTTTTTACAAAAGTTATCTTTATAAGTGTTTGCGTCATTTCGTGAAAACCATGTGCTCCCCTAATTGTTTTAAGCAGTGTAGTTTTGTCAAGTGAAATAAACACAATCTGTGTCAGATTTAAGACTATCTTGATTCTATGTGGCTATTTATTAATTTCAGTTCCTTAATAAAATTTCTTGTTTTAGCCGATTTTTGAACTCCGGAAGGTTTACAAGGCTCAAGAAGCTATCTGAAAACCAGCACAAAAATTACCCAAATAAAAAAATCAAAAATATTGTTGAATGAGCTCTAGGGCGAAAAAGAAACCACAGTGATAGCGGGCAAATATCTCATCTAGGTAGTACTACTATTATCAAATAGTAACCATCGTCTTATATAAAAGCAGAATTTCTCTCATAAATGCGAAACATACGATTCGGAAATAATAGTTATTCCCAACACCGATTCCCAAAAATGCTTACTTGTGTTGTAATGAGGCCAAAGTAAACAGAGCCATGCTCAAAATAAGCATCATAGCTGTTAATATGTCTGACCCCCAAAAAGTTCAAACCTCCAGTTTTGCGTCCTCAAAACGAAAGATTATATTTATTATCATTACTGTAGAATGATCCTTTTTGAACCGTTCATTCTCTCAGCAAGTACTTCAGGTATTTCGAATGATATTTGAACATACTTCTTCAAACACTGGGGAAACTTAATAGAACATTATTCTCATTATATCCGAAATAATATATATGCACGCAGCAGTAAGTAGTGGACGAATATAAAACAAGCATCATATTTCATCATTCTTTAAAAGTATTTAATATGCACCAGAGAAGAGACATCGGAAAATGATAAACTCAAAATATCAACGATATTTTAGTCGTTTTTTTAAAAAATAGTTTTGTGTTCAAGCTACCTAACTGATCCCCTGAGGGCGTTAGAATGTAGCCAGAATCTAATTAATTTTTGAATTGCACCTTTTCCCCAAGCAGGAAAATAAGTGTAATTTCTCAACATTGATATGGAATATAGATTGTGTTGTTTTTATGTAACCTTCAATTTTAAACTATTAGAAGATTTTATTTAAATTAATTTAGTTCATGTATGTAAACACGGAATTTTGATGTTGATTTCTCACCCATATCCTGATGTTCTAGAATTCTAAAAATTATGTACCGCTCTTTACTGCCCATGAAAATACAACATTTTAACCATTTTAGAACTTAATTATTTATTAATAATTTAAATACAGAACTTAAATAGCAATTAATAAATAAAATTGTATTAAAATAATCGATTTCTATTCAATTTAACGATTCAAAAAGAATGAAAAATATAAACATGCGATGATGTAACATTGAACGTGTTTATTTTAACAATATTCATCCTAAAAAAATGAAGGAAATGTTGACTGACAAATAAAATTGGTAATAATAATAATAATAATGAATTACGAAATATATCAAATACTAAAATGTAGAATATTTTTTAAAAGTTGAAATATTATTTTTAAAAAGTGCTTTTATTAGTTTATTTTAAAGTAGAAAATATTTTTCAACAAAAATCTAGCAATCAAAACAAAAATCATAAAAGCGTAGGCGCTGAAAACGATATTGTCAATCTACAAAAACTAGTCGGATGTGCCAATACTTAAACTTTCTTCTATGATAATATTTCAAAATAACAGAATATGAAGTTTGATGAAATTCCGTGCAACCATTCTTGAGATATGACTATCACTATAATCGTGTAAATCCTGAAAAACGTAGCATAGAAGGCATTACCTTTAGGGTTATTTACACTACAACCTAATCAGCATCAACTTATGCGAACGTCTAACTGAATATGAAGTTTGATGAAAATCCATGAAAATAAGTAATAATTAAATAATAATCACAGTTAATTATTAACTGTGAAGTTCTTGGGATATAGCTATCTTAAAAAACGTGAATAATACAGCATAGCAGTGCCACGCGTTGGGCTATTTACACCAAAAACGAATCAGCACCAACTTAAATCAATGTATAACGGAATTTAAAGTTTTATTAAATTCTATTCATTAGTTTTTGAGATATGACTATCGCTAAAATCGTGTAAATATTGAAAAATGCAGCATAGCAGCGCCACTTGTTGAGAGATTTACACCAAAATCTAATCAGCAACAACTTATGTCAACGTCCAACAGAATCTGGAATTTGATGAAAATATGTGAATTAGTTCTTGAGATATAGATATTTTTAAAATCGTGAATAATACAACATAGTAGCGTCACCTGTTTGGCAGTTTACACCAAAAAATAATCTGCACCAATTTATATCATGTTCTAATGAATCTAAAGTTTTATTAAATTCCGTACATTAGTTCTTGAGATAGAGCGCCCACAAAATTTTGCCACATTCAGACAGACATTTTCTAAACACAGTCAAATCGTGTTCTGGACCTTCTAAAACATATAAATCCGTCGAAAACCGAAAGTCGAAAATTTTCATGAATCCAATTCCCTTTTCTCGTATAGATAGAAGAAAGTAAAGTTTTTGTCTTTGTGTGTGTGTGATTATTATTTTTTTGCGATGGCTAGGAAAATCTATCGTCCATAGATTTCGGAAAATTTGGTTCCGGGTAAACACAAGCAAGTCTGAATACACTTGAGTCGCAGACTTTGAATTTATTTATAAGATCTTTTGTTATTTTTTTTATTGAAAGGAATATTTCGCGTATTTCCCCGATTTTTACTGGCGATTTTGAGACACTCATAAAAGCAATCCAAATGAAATGTTTTAGCCCAGGGGTGTCAAACTGTGGTCCGTCGGATACCACTAAAATTATGTAGTAAACTTTTCCTTATCTAATGATCGAATTTCTGCAATTCAACACGTCGACTATTTCTTTTTAAATTTAGTGGTATCAAGTGGGCCACAGTTTGACACCCCTGTTTTAACCCAGTATAGTATGCTTTGTTCTCTATTCAATAAAGTTTATTCGGAATTCCTACAGCAATATTTCAATTTTTCGCGATTAAAAAAAAAAAAATTCCCCACGTTCAGGGGTGTAAAAATCTAGGCAATAATGGGCGATTCTCCCCCACTTAATTTTATTAGTATACTTCAGTTTAATTTTATTAGTATACTTCGTCTAAATTTTTCAGTATTCTTATTAGATGAAGAATAGTAAAAATTTAGTGGCGGTAATTTGCCCATTGCCGTCTAGATTTTTACACCACTGCCCATGTTGTTAAAAATTAGGACTGATATCTACTTCATAGTTTAGACATCCAATGTTATATGTTATGTCCCCATAGAAAGAAAGCGCTCTGGATTCTTTTTAAAATATATAAAAAATTCAACATCTTAATTTTATGCAAGTTTTTAAAGAGAGAACGTGAAATTTTCGGCTCTTCCAACGAAGATCCAATGATAATTTTTCAAGCACTGTGTTTACTAGAATATCCTTTTAACCCTTTCCGGCACAGTGGTCCCACTGCGGGCACAACTAATTTTAATTCCAAATTTGCATTCGGCACCAAGAATATTTTAAATAAATTTTGCTTTTACATTGACAGCTTAAAATAAGAAGTTCTTATTTTCTAAAAAAGTCGTTTGTAAATTCCGGTGTCAGTCAGTAATTTCGCATTTTACGAGCAGAATTTGTCTGTGCCGGAAAGGGTTAACGCGAAACTCTGTTTGTATGACGGTGCACTTCTTTGAGAAGGGGGACCGCAAAAGGTAAAACAAAGATCCTTCTGCACCCTCAGCTTGGCTTTTATTTTCAAAATACTTTTTTTTTATTTAATGTTTTTAATGAGTGAGCTTTAAAATGAAATATGCGCTTTTTAACTAAATTACTAGCTGTTTAACCTGTTCTACGAACGGGAGTGACGTACGGACTTTTATTACGGTTAAGAGAATAAACATTACGTATACATGATTAAGGGAATAAATAGAATTTAATTCTAAACCCAAAATTAAAAATAAAAGTCAGTACAATCAAGTATCTATGTAATATGTAGAAAAATATTTTTCAACTACTGTGCATTTTTTATGAATTTTAATTTATCATGTTTCTATGACAGCAGACTATAAAAAGATACATTTGGAATAAGGGAATAAATAGAATAAAAAGTTTTGTTGATGTTTGTTATAAAATGTTTTTCTTTATTTTTTAATAAAGGTAATAATTAAGCGCAATTAAATAATCTCTAATTATTTGCATGCGAGGAAAAATATTTATCGTAATACCCGCTACAGCTTCTTAGTATTGCAGCGTGGCGTACGCAATCTCACATTGCAGTAAACATTTACAACTGGTTAGAACTTGCGCGATTACGGATTAAACATAAAAAGGCACAAATTCGTCAAAAACATAAAATAAAAAATATATATTTTATATTTTTGAATTTTTTGCCCCAATTGTTCTTAGGCTCCCTACCAGCAACCCATGTGCCAATTTCGTAGCCCTACGTCCTGTTGTTTCCGAGTTTTTAAAGTTACATACATAGATACTCGCACGGATTTTACTAGGGTAGATTTATTGAAATCGTTTTCGTTATATCTTAATAAAGCTATCATTCTATCTTAATTAAATGAAATTTATGTACATTACTGAACAGCAATACAAGAAAATTTTTGTAGGATATGGAGTGCATGGCATTTAACATTCATTTACAGGGACACACAAAATAATTCTGTTACTACAGTACCAGCTGGGAAGGCCGAGCAACGCTCGGTTAAAATTAACTCTGCGTTCTACTAAGCTTTGTGTTCAATATAACAATAAATTCAGTATAGACTTCTCTGAATTACCAGAATCGTGCTTTCTGTTGTATTTTGGATTATTGGTTCAATCATCTATCTAGGCTCCTGTTGGGAATTTCTTGACAGTTCCTTCAGTCCTAAAAACCATTTTTTTTCATCAAAAGTCGTCGAAATTTTGACAAGTATTGCCAAAATAGGCGACATTGTTTCATTTAATACCAAGCATATGTTTCAGCATTGCTAATCTTGAAAGTAAATTTTCCCCCCAAATGTCACCAATGTTGCCAACTTTGCGACTTCCTTTACTGCCAGCTGTTCAACAACTTATTAACTGTTTCAACCTTCATTCTCATTGAAATGCATTGTCCTGTAATGACACCAAAATGACGCACTAATCAATTTTTTTAACATGTGACCTAGACCAATGGTCTTCTCGTGCTCGAAAACTGCAGGATACAAAATTTTGTCAAAATTGTTTCAGCCGTTTTTTTTTTGCATAAAATTATCTTTATCCTGACACGTAGTGACCCAAAATAACCCATTAATCAAATTTTCTCGATCATGTGACCTAACTCAATGGTCTTCTCGTGCTCAAAAACGGTAGGATAAAACATTTAGTCAAATTCGTTTCATCTGTTTTCTACATAAAATTGGTTCGACCTGACCTATAGTGACCCAAAATGACGCACTAATCGAATTTTCTCGAACATTTAATCCAGCCCAATTGGCTTCTCGTGCTCGAAAACGGTAAGAAAAAAAAAATATCAAAATTGTTTCAGCCTTTTTCATATAAAATTAACGTGACTCTGCACCGTAGTGAACCAAAATCATCCATTAGTCGAATTTTTTCGAACATGAGGCCTAGCCAAATTGTCTTCTCGTGTCCAAAAACGGTAGGATAAAAAATTTCGTCAAAATCGTTAGAGCCGTTTTTAAGATAAAATTTGCATAACGGCACGCACACGCACACACAGCATTTGCTCGTATTAGAATATATGATAAAAAAATCATTTGCAGTATATTTTAAAAACATAACATTATTTCAAACTTAATTAAATTAAATTTCAAACTTAATGAATTGGTGCAGTAACAAGGCGCTTATTGTAGCATATGGAGTGCAAAGAATTTATTTGTTCATTTGCTGGGACACAAAAGATAATTCGGTTAAAGTGCTTTCTATCAGTGATAATCACTGGAAGTACGTTTTCAGATGCAATATGCGTTTTATAGATTAGCCAACTTTTAGCAGTCAATATAAATTTTATAGCTTCTATGCAAGGATGCTCAAAAAATTCTTAAGTATTACAGTCTATCGACATGAATTGCTTTCAGATGATCTCTTTAATTGAGTTTTGTATTTTCCAGCTTAATTATATTTAGTTAGTACATACTGAGATATGTTTGTATACAAATAAATTTATGTGCTGGGCTATGCAAAAAACTGAATTTATTGCCGTCTATGGATGGTAATTGTTGGAACTGTGATTTTCGTTATGTTTTGCGTTTTCTATCTGAATTAATTTTTTCTTAAAATGTGCTATGTATAAAAATCTATAGATCATATACAGGGCTGCACAAAATATTTTAAATTATCATATGTTATTTTAAGTTACCATATGTTTTAAGTTACGATAATTGCTGAAAATAGATTTTAAAGTGTGTTTTGCATTTTGTAATTGAATTAGATTTTTGCAAACGTGTCGAGTGTATACAAATCTATAGATTATATATATACAGTGCAGCTCAAAAGTATTCGAATATACCGGGTGATTATAATTAAAGTTACGATTTCAAAAATCGATAATTTTAAAACTACTGGTCAGAATGACTTGATATTTTAGCAGAATAATCGTGAGGCAATGGAATTTTGTTTGGCGAAGGAAAAAAAATAGTTCCAAATTGTGCCGATAGATGGCGTTGTCAGGGTAATGTCAGGGGAAAGACCAAAATTGTATTCTTGAACCCTTTCCGGCGCGGAGTAAATTTGTTTGCAAAATGATGAAATAATAGACTGACACCGGAATTTACAAACGAATCCATTAGTAAAAAGAAACTTGCTTATTTTTCTGGTTCTTAATGAAAGGAAAATTTTAATTAAATACCGGGTGATTATAATTAAAGTTACGATTTAAAAAATCGATAATTTTAATTAAAACTACTGGTCAGATTTACTTGATATTTTAGCAGAACAATCGTGAGGCAATGGAATTTTGTTTGGCGAAGGAAAAAAAAAGTTTCAAAATGTGCCCATAGATGGCGCTGTCCGGGTTCACATTATTTGAAGATATGCAAATTACTAATACGTGACATGCGCACCGCAGACATAGCAACCATAAAAATGCAGAGCAGCAGCTCTTTGCCTGAATGCTTCATCACGACTCTGACTATGAAGGATCGCGCTCTGCTCTTGAAGCTTTTTTATAAGAACGATGACTGTGCACTTACAGCTATTAGGAAGTTTCGGACATTAAAATCCATGAAAAAAGGTCCAATAACAACAAATGGTCTGCAAAAAATGATTGCTAAATTCGAAGAGACCGGTTCATTTGACGTTAAACGGGGTAGAGGAAGGAAACCAGTTTCAGCTGCGGCAGTGGAAGATGTGGCTACAGCATTACAGGAACATACTGACAGTGAAGCTGGAATCAGCAGTGCAAGGGGGATTGGCCGAACGCTGGATATGCCGAACAGCACGGTGCGTAAAGTCCTACGGAACGTCTTACGCTGTTATCCGTACAAGATAACTCATGTGCAGGAGTTGCTACCTGCTGACCTGGAAGCACGTCAATCTTTTGCACTACAATTTCTTTCCCGGATGGAAGTGGACAACGGATGGCCATGGAACATTCTGTGGTCTGACGAAGCCCACTTTCATTTGCAAGGTTCTGTAAATACGCAAAATTGCAGGATATGGGCGACCGAGAATCCGTCCCAGCTACAGCCATTACCTCTTCAGTCTGAAAAGGTCACTGTGTGGTGCGGAATAACGGCAGCGTTTATCGTCGGTCCATTTTTCTTCGAGGAGATCACACCTGCGGGTCCCGTTACCTGCACAGTTACTGGCAAGCGGTATGAAGCACTTTTGCGTAACCATGTTCTTCCGGCACTTCAACAGCGTCAGTGTGTGGATCGCATAATATTCATGCAAGATGGCGCTCCTCCGCACATTGCTACTACTGTGAAGCAGCTACTGAGTGATAATTTCGGAGATGATAGGATCATAAGCCGCCATTTTCCAACAACGTGGTCGCCACGTTCCCCCGACTTAAACCCGTGTGATTTCTGGCTTTGGGGGTACCTGAAGAATATTGTTTATAGCGGGCGGATTCAGAATCTAGCCGACTTGAAGGCAAGCATCACACAACACACCCATTGCATTAGTACAGATACCCTCCGATCTGTTGTGGAGCATACCGTTTTGCGCTTCCAATTAGTAGCGGAACAAGGCGGAGGGCATATTGAGCAACTTATGCCTTAATAATCAGTAAGGTGTTTGTTCCATGATGCTCTTTTTTTTTTCATTTTTTGTCATTATCGCTGTCGTCGCTGTAAACACGTAGTCTTGTCTTTTCGCTAATAAATATTTAGTAAATCTCTGAACTCTATTTTTTTCCTTTTGGCAACATCATTCCTATGTTTAACCCTTTAACGGGCGGTGGTCACAAAAAAGGACACCCAATTTTAATTCTAAAACTGACAAACGGCACCAAGAATATTTAATTAAAATTTTCCTTTCATTAAGAACCAGAAAATAAGCAAGTTTCTTTTTACTAATGGATTCGTTTGTAAATTCCGTAAAATTCTATTATTTCATCATTTTGCAAACAAATTTACACCGCGCCGGAAAGGGTTCAAGAATACATTTTTGGTCTTTCCCCTGACATTACCCTGACAACGCCATCTATCGGCACAATTTGGAACTATTTTTTTTCCTTCGCCAAACAAAATTCCATTGCCTCACGATTGTTCTGCTAAAATATCAAGTCATTCTGACCAGTAGTTTTAAAATTATCGATTTTTGAAATCGTAACTTTAATTATAATCACCCGGTATATCGGTGCTATATCCTGAAGTTGGGATATGTGTTCCCACTAGACACACAGTTCTGTGATATAGAACTGTGTTATGAGAAACTGTGATTATAGAACTGTGTTATGCATTTTCTAAGTTGTTTATTTCAATATCTTCTTTTACCTTCTTAATTGGTGAAGTTTTGTTACAGTATTCTAGAAATATAGGAAAGTATTTCATAATCTATGCCTGACGCATGATTTTGTGCATGGGTCCAATCTGTCCCGAAGTTCATACCCGGAGATTGTCGGTTTATACATCTTTCGAATCGCATGTTAAACTTGTTCGAGTCCTGCTAACGGAGAATCATATATAATATTTTACATGTATGATAATATAGCGGCATGTGGAAAAATATTTTTAAATTTTAAATGTTATTTATTTTATGATTTTATGATTTTTTTATTATATTTATTTATTATGATCTTGCAGCGCAGTATTTTCAACACAGTAATGACTTCACTTGAATCTAGACATCACGTTTATTGACAGCATCTTACGATCACAAATTTACACATAAATACAGGAAGAGTTTAACATCAAAGATTTCAAAGAAACAGCACCTTCAAACAACACCTGGGATAGGTGTATTACATTTTTATCGGTTTCGGATAGACTGTTTCTGTCCGGAGCTAAATCATTAACACACTGCGGGAGGGAAAAAAAACATTCCGCTTCGAGGACACCAATGCATGCGCTGATAGCGCACCCTGCTAAAGTAAATGCGCGTTACAATCTTATTTTATTTATGATTATTGAATACGGTGATAAGTTCTAGTAGAGTTTAATCTTCATATTCCCATAGGTGCCAACCTCTCATTAATATTCCGTA
This sequence comes from Maratus michaelseni, assembly GCA_963931845.1. Taxonomy (NCBI): domain Eukaryota; kingdom Metazoa; phylum Arthropoda; class Arachnida; order Araneae; family Salticidae; genus Maratus; species Maratus michaelseni. Next base: position 221,891,280 of record OZ007595.1, read on the forward strand.
ATATGCGGGTTAATTTGACCCAATTTAACAACGCTTCAAACCAGAAAAATTATTGGATGAATTTTTATTTATTCAATTTTAGGTTTCTACGTGGAGTTTATTTAATTTCATTTCTTAAAAAAATTTCTGGTGCCAAATGTGTTAAACCTGGGTCAAATTAATCCGCATATTACGGAATATTAATGAGAGGTTGGCACCTATGTATTCCATTAATAAAATGAGATAACGATAACATGAAATGCAGGGAAAATATAAAAGAAACTTGATTTAAAAAAAAAAATGCTCATTCGTTTGAACTACAGTGCCTAGAATAAATAGTGTGCCGTCCGTTGGCTACCAACGCTTTTTTCTTTGGCCTTGAAAGGAAGGATGCCGCAAGATGGCGCGCATGTTATCACCGACTGGGAATTTTGAAAGCTTTTAGCACAGTGACAGTGAGGCATATTGTAAACAAACGCCAGTTTTTCTATAAAGTCGTAATTATGTCTGTTTAAGACACAAAATATGAGTGAAAAAACAAAGATGAAATATCAGCAAAGGTATTGTTTTGTGCCTGGTTGCCGTACGAGATATTCTGGAGCTAAGAATAGCCTTAATATTCGTTATTCAAAGCTCAAAAAAGGAAACGTTGGGAAAAGTGCATTCCCAGAGCAGATAAGCCTTTTAGCGAACATTGCAGTGTGTGTAAATTACATTTTTAGGACAACTTCATTGAACGTAATTTTCGTCATACAATAAATGGAAAGGTAACATTAATTTTAAGAGAAAGACCAGTTGTGCATCCTGATGCCATACCATCGATATTTCCCAACCTGCCAAATTATCTCAGTTTTAATCCTCTCAAAAGACCACCTCCTAAAGATCATCTAATTTCTCTACCAAAGAAAAAGATTAAACCATCTCCATTTGTTGAAAACAAACAGGTAGTACTTACTGATAATGACCATAATCATCATATATCAATCAGTGAACTATCCAATGTTAACTTGCCAGAATTTTGGACCAAAATATGCTTCAGAAATAACCCGTACTGTATTGGACTTTTTTATCCATGTAAATCTTTGTTTAAACTGATTTATGATTTGGAAAATAAATTTACAGAATGCTTTAGCAAAAATCCACTCCATTGTAATGCATCTTAGACGTAATGAGTGGATTAGATTTTAAGGATAGCTATATAATTGGTTGTGCTGAACACAAAAGTGCTCTCACAAAGAAAATTATAAAAAAATTTGTCATAACTCGATTGCACTTTTATGTAAAACAAATAAATAAAAATCGCCCAGCAAAAAGACAAAAAGCTAAATGCTTAAAGATGCGACGCGTGCAGTAAGTGCATATTCCCATAGTTATATTAATTGCTTGGCCTATTTTTAATAATATTGTTTTTTTGTTTTTTGTTTTTACATGCAAAATACACAGAAATTTTAAAATAACCATATATATTTACACAACTTTGGATGTACAATCAGTCTGTACTTTGTTTTGGATTGGGAATATATGTAATTTTTAAACCTATGTTGCTTTTGCGTACATAATACAAAGAGGTAAAAGAATTTTTTTTATATAATTTTTTTTATAATATTTTTTATGAACAGTTGTTGATATTTGTAAATAAAGCTAAAGCAAATTTAACCTTCGAATTTATTTTTGAAATTATTTGCTTTTCATACATAATTCATAAAGAAAAAAAAAATTATAATTTTTCTTAAGAATTTTAATATGTGATTTCCAGTTTGAGAAAGATTTGTTTAACAAATGGGACTTTGTTTTGAAAATAACACAAAGTAAATATTGCTATTGGGAGTTTATTTTTAAATATTCTTTGTATGTTTGCATAGTTTAAGAAGGAGTGAACAGTTGTTGGTATTTGTAAATAAAGCTATAGCAAATTTAACATTTGAATTTATTTTTGAAATTATTTGCTTTTCATAAATAAAAAATTAATATATATATATATATATATATATATATATATATATATATATATATATATATACAGGGTGTTCCGTTAAAGGTGTCCAATATTAATAGGGGTAATAGAGGAGATCACATGGAGCATAAATCAGTATATAAAGCCTGGTCGGATCTCAATAGTTTTCAAGTTACAGCAAATAGAATGAAAATTCGGAAAATTGTAAAAGAACCCTCATTGCTAAACTATCGATAATGCTACATAAAAACGAAGCACATATTTAGAAAGAGCAGAAAAAAACCTACAAAATGACATCAATTGTATTAAAATAGCAATATTTATTGACGAGTTACAAGCCCTGAAACAGTGAAAAAAGTACGAAATCCAATATACATCTAAATAGTTAATCGTTAATTCCAAAAAGACAACTCTAGCTACAACAAGGAAAATGTAGTAAAATTTGGTCCATTCCGAAAACTTTCGAAAAAGCTTACAATGAACCATATCGGTTTAATTGTGTGAGAGAAATTAATCAGTTTCTTAGTTACAACTCCGCTTTCTTTGACACTAGCAAAGGTTAAACTCCGCCCATCACGATTGGAAACACCGCCTTTTTAATTACTCTCAACTATACATTTTCGATCATGCTTCTTCTGAGATGCAACATTTTTAATTATTCAAGAGTTGAATGAACCAAAATAACTTTACAATAATAGTCTACATTTTAAAGTGATATTTTATTGATATAAAGCTTAAGTTAAATTCCTTAAAATTAAACTGGTGGTGAAAATTCGGAAATAATTAAAAATATTGCGATTTGTAACTATGCAAGAAGTTTCAGTACATGTTTTACATGGACAATTATTGTATGTATATGTGCATCATAATTTATGATAGGAAATAATAATAACAAATAGCATAATAATTTTATTAATTATAAATTTAAAAAAGACACTAAATTTTAAATTAATTCATACAAACTTTGTAATTTACAATTTTAGTACACCACAGTCTGTGACTTACAAAATACTGTGCCAAAAAGTGTTGAAAATAAAAGAAAAATGACAAATAAAGAATTACATTCCACGTACTTTATGACAGATGTGAAGCATAGTCTTCTGGCCTGCGCTGCACAGTTCAATGTCGGAAGGCAGACGAACGGACATTATTATAATAGGTGTTCGAAGTTGCGCCCATTAACAGAATCGCACAGCCGACAGCGACGTCGTAAAGATTGGCGAACACGCCGAAAAACTCCGACGGAGTTGGGAATGTCTCCTGCAGCGACAACGATTCGCGCTAGTAAATCCTCCGGTGTATCCACAGGCGTTTCATACACCAGCGATTTAAGGTGTCCCCAAACAAAAAAGTCTAACGGATTGAGGTCTGGAGAGCGTGCAGGCCAAGCAACAGGTCCACTGCGTCCAATCCATTTCCCAGGATATGTTGAATTGAGGTGATTGCGAACACCTATGAAAAAATGTGCCGGTGCGTCATCGTGCATAAACCACATATTGTGGCGCAATGTTGCTGGCACATTTTGCAGTAACTGCGGTAAGATATCCCGTAGGAAAACCAAGTACGTACTGCCATTGAGTACATCTGGGAGTAAATATAGTCCTATGAGATAATCGCCGAGGACACCTGCCCATATGTTCACACTGAACTTTTGTTGTGCGTTCGACGGGAAAACAGTGTGCGGATTTGTATATGACCATGTGTGCATATTGTGCGTGTTTACCACGCCCTCTCTCGTAAATGTTGCTTCATCAGTAAATAAAATATTTTCCAGAAATTGTGGATTATTTTCTGTTACATTAAGCAACCAGCGTACGAATTCTGTCCGCTGAGCACAATCTGTTACTGATAACAGTTGTACCCGCTGCACATGAAAGGGGTGCATGTTTTCTGCACGCAGAACACGCCACACACTTTGGTGAGAAACACCGACTTCAGACGCAGCAGCTCGTGTACTCGTGGAGGGGTTATCTTTAAAAATATTCAGTACATCTTCTTCCATTGCAGGTGTTCGTACATGTCGAGGTTTCCCTGCATCAATGCTTGCTGTATTAAACGATCCAGTCTCCCGTAATCGTCTATCGATTTTTATGAAGAGTTTCGAACTTGGGCAACGTCTCCTTGGAAATTTCTCACGGTACATGTGCTGTGCTAGACATGCATTTCCATGAGCTTGCCCGTACATCAGATGCATGTCCGCATATTCTTCGTTAGAGTATTCCGGCATAATTATTATACATCAACTTACTACAATCCCACTTACAACAGCCTCCCTTTAACATAACGCCCACTGATGACTGCTGTTTTATTACACTTTTCTTCCTATACACATAGAAAATTTGCATAAAAAGTACTTCTTCTTCATCATCCTGAAAGTTCATGGAGGAAACGCAGCAGTCACGGAGTTTGCTTTAAGACAAGGCGAGAGCTGCACAATATGTCATTCACTTGACCAGACTGAATAATGAAAGGGTATTGATAGAGGTTGATCAGAAATGTATAATTGAAAGATATTAAAACGGGGTGTTTACAATCGTCATGGGTGGAGTTTCGCTCTTTCCGAGCGTGCAACAGTACAGAGTTGTAACTAGGGAACTGCTTGATTTCTCCCATACAATTAAACTGATATGGTTTATTGTCAGCTTCTTCGAAAGCTTTCGGAATGGACCAAATTTTATAACATTTTCCTTGATGTAGGTAGAGTTGCATTTTTGGAATTAACGATTAACTATTTTGCTAAATATTTGATTTTGTATTTTTTCACTGTTTCAGAGCTTGTAACTCGCCATTAATTCTCAATATTCTAAAACAACTTATGTCATTTCGTAGGATTTTTTCTGCTCTTTCTAAATATGTGCTTCGTTTTTATGTAGCATTATCGATAGTTTAGCAATGAGGGTTTTTTTTACAAATTTCCGATTTTTCATTCTATTTGCTGTAACTTGAAAATTATTGAGATCCGGCCAGGCATTATATACTGATTTATGCTCCGTGTGATCTCCTCTATTACCCCTATTAATATTGGACCCCTTTAACGGAACACCCTGTATATTACTCCATCCTATTTTAATTCCTGAAAGTAAAATTAATATACAATCAATAGCTCCCTCTATAGTTAAATTAAATATAATATTAACAATATTTTCAACAACTACCTGAAAGGTAAAGTGTCGCCATCTATTGGTATTATAATAATTCATAATTAATATTTAGTTAGATATCCACTTTATTAGTTACATTCTCACTTCATTAGATTTAATTATATAAATAAACTTTAAAAAACAATACTAACTTGTAGTTTTACTTTAAATTCAAATAAAATATAATACTACTATATGAATAAATCTACACAGAATTAATTCAACTTGCACAGCATTTCAGATATTCTTAACAAGTATATATTATGTAAAAGAGATATTATTTTAATTCAAATTGTTTTTGCTGCCAGCTGTGTTAATCCACTGATATTATAGACATATTATTAAATAATTAATGTTTTATTTTTACTACTACTTAAATATATATTAGACTTGTTATTAAATAATTAATGTTTAATTTATACTACATTGTAAATATATTTTATATTTCATAGATTAATTTAAATATCTAATTAAATAATTCATAAACAATTTAAAATATCTCAAAATTTATAAAATTGATAATTAATAGTATTACTACTGTTTTTCAATCAAATTAATGCAATGCAGTAATTAAATTACTTGTTAAATTTAATTATTCATAGACAAAAATAAAAACTATATATATTTATATTTATATATATTGCAAATAGATATGTTTATGAGTTATAATCACCAATGTTATCCATGTATAATTTAATTTGTTATTGTATAAGTTAATTTATAAATGTATGAAAACTGCACATCAATAACACCTTAAACAGAGGTGATCGGCAACGCACAATCACAACTATACAAAGTGTATATAATGTTCAATCAAATATTAAATTTCCTAATATGTTATAATTGTAATTATGTATGTTATAATTGTAATTTTCTATATAAAGTGTATATAATGTTCAAACAAATATTAAATATTAAATTTCCTAATATGCTATAATTGTAATAATGTATGTTATAATTATTATTTTCTCTATCTATTGTTATATGTTATCGCACACTAAAACAATAATTTATTACATACCATGTTTATATTTAAATTATATAATAAATGTTATTTAAAAGAGTTGATGATTGAATTTATCATAAAAATTGGTATATATATACCAGTGTTCTGAAATAGGAGGATTTTAGGCTTGAATTTGTATGCCATATTCTTCATAACATTCTGAGGTTTAAAGTGTGTATGAACATTAATTGTTTGAATAAATTAGATAATTTCTCTGACAAATTTTTATAATATGGAATGGAAACATAACTTGTAAGACTCCTGTGGTTTATGGAGGATGATACAGATTGCTCTGAATTTTTTTTGTTTTAGCCATTATATTTTTATACCAATATTGTATTATTGTACGTTCATAACCATTATATTTCAAATCGGTATAGATATTTTTATTTTATCTAATTGATGCATGTCATCATTGCTACAATATTTTATTTGTCTTTGAGCTAACGTTTTAACAACAGTGACTTTATGAAGCAGTTTCAAGCTTGTATAAATCTTTAACCCTTTCCGGCGCGGAGTAAGTCTGCTTTTAACCTCTTGGGGACGAGCGACACGTATACGTGACGCATAAGATGCTCAGAATCCTTGATTATTCCGACCAGTTACTTTTTATTGTAAGCTTCGCTTTATTTAATGACAGCATTTCTGCGATTCAATTAGGCGAAAATTTCTGTTTTGAAAAACCGGTGGTAAAAGATTAAAAATTCTGTAAATGTCGCTCGTCGCGAAGGTGTTAAAATAATGAAATTATCGACTGACACCAGAATTTACAAAAGAATTTATTACAGAGTAGAAACTTGCGTATTTTCCCGTAGTTTATAAAATGAAAAATTTAATTAAATATTCTTGGTGCCGTTTGTCAGTTTTGGAATTAAAATTAGTTGTCTTTTTTTTGTGGACACCGCCCGCTAAAGGGTTAAACGTTTATAGTAATTAAGGGGCCCCCTGCAATAACAAGACAAGTGAAATGGAGTTTTCATCTACAAAGCTTCTAAATTTACTTTCAACATTTTAATTTAGAATAGAACTTCTTCGCACATATTCCTATTAAAACAAGTTTTCTTTTATACTTTCTTTGCTTATGATCAAAAAATTTATATTTCCTTATATGCTGAATAATATATTACATAAATCGGAAAATTGCGAATCAAGGCTACTCCGTTTACCTTTTTATTACAGAGGGCCTCTCAATTGTTTCATTATGTGATATTAATGTGCTGTTTTTTAATTTTATGAAATGTCTGATTTTAAATTTTATTTTAGTATTAAAATGCTGAGATTATTCGATATATATAGATGTATATTTACGAACAATTTCAAGTTCATGATTGGACAAAACGCTTTTCCTTTTATCAAAGACATTAGCATAGTATTAATGCCGAAAATGTTTGACTTTTTATAGGGTGAATGAATCTTTCATTCTTTTTCTTCGTAATATGTTTCATTTTAATGGCAGATGTTCAGATTACGAATGCTTTCTTTTCTTTTTATCAGAACCAATGCATTAATACCTGTTCATATGTTCACATGTTTCTCATTTACGACATAAATTCGTTAAAACTTTAAAAAGTTATTAGAAAGAAACAAATTATGTTAAAAAATTTCGGTTTGCAAGAATTGGATTTTAGGGAGATCAGATTTTTTTAACCCCTTCGCGACGAGCGTCCTTTACAGAATTTTTAATCTTTTACCACCGGTTTTTCAAAACAGAAATTTTCGCCTAATTGAATCGCAGAAATGCTATCATTAAATAAGGCAAAGCTTACAATAAAAAGTAGCTGGTGGGAATAATCGAGGATTCTGAGCATCTTATGCGTCACGTATACGTGCCGCTCGTCCTCAAGGGGTTAAACCAAAAAAAATTGGTTCAAAAATTCTTGATAGATAACGCTGCATCCATAATATGAAGCAGATTTGTGCAAATCAGGCTGTCAATAAAACCCCTCAATGCACATATTCTTCATTCGATGCCAGAAGTATGCTTTAGTTACCATATCAAGCGCGGTTGGTTAAGCTATTTCACAAGTACGGGGAGTCAGCAACTGGCACATTCCGAAAATTCCGCACAGCAAAATGATTGAAGACGAAAAAAAGGCCTGTTTCATATGTCATATGTTTGTCATAAATGTGCCTTTTACTGTAAGCCTAATTTGCATAAATCTGTGTCATATTATGCATACCAGTGCCATCTATCGGTATTTTTTGTAACAAGAACTGTTTTGTTAGTAAAAAAACAATATCCCTCTAATACCATTCATGCAAATCGCTAATTTTTAACATCATTTGTTTCATTAAAATAAAAGTATACACAAATAAACATGCGATTCCATTACCTAAAAGATGAAAACACTTTAATTAGATTTTAAAACATTAAAATAAATTTACTTTATATATATTAAATCTAAAAGCTAAAGACAAAATGTCGGTGCGCGCATATGCACTCTAGATTGGCTGCAATGTTGACGGCCCATGTATTAGGGTATAAGGAAATCTGCATTTCACAAAAAACATTTGGGGAACTAGCTACCCCTATTGTTGTAGTGCTCTTTGCCCTACCAAAAAAAAAAAGCCTCAAATTTAATTTTTCAAAAATCCTTTCTTTATACTCGTATATAATATCACGGAGTCTTAAGACAGGCTTCGTACGCTTTTATCACAGTTTTTTTATAGAATTTTTCTATTTAATATTTAAATAGCAGAAAAGTGTGCTACATTTATACATTTTTATGTCTCCTCTAACATGTGATATACAACTACTCATATGCAGGGAGTAGAGTTGTTTTACAACTGGGAAACCCATTGAAACAATTAACTGTTTTTGTTTCTGTTTCAGAGTGATACATTTATACTTTTTTATGTCTCCTCTAAGATGTGATATACAACTACTTATATACAGGGAGTGGAGTTGTTTTACAACTGGGAATCCCATTGAAACAATCAACTGTTTCGTTTTTTGTTTCAGTGTGCTACATTTATACTTTTTTCATGGCTCCTAAAAGATGTGATATACAGCTACTCATATACAGGGAGTGGAGTTGTTTTACAACTGGGAATCCCATTGAAACAATCAACTGTTTATGTTTATGTTTCAGTGTTATACATTTATACTTTTTATAATGGTTCCTCTAAGATGTGATTTACAACTGCTCATATAGAGGGAGTGGAGTTGTTTTACAACTGGGAATCCCATTGAAACAATCAACTGTTTCTGTTTCTGTTTCAGTGTGCTACATTTATACTTTTTTATGGCTCCTCTAAGATGTGATATGCAACTACTGATGTACAGGGAGTGGAGTTGTTTTATAACTGGGAATCCCACTAAAACAAATAACTGTTTCTATTTCTGTTTCAGTGTGCTACATTTATACCTTTTTTTTTCATGGCTCCTCTAAGATGTGATGTACAACTACTCATATACTGGGAGTGGAGTTGCTTTACAACTGGGAATCCCATTGAAACAATCAACTGTTTCTGTTTCTGTTTCAGTGCGCTAAATTTATACTTTTTTTTCATGGCTCCTCTAAGATGTGATGTACAACTACTCATATACTGGGAGTGGAGTTGTTTAACAACTGGGAATCCCATTGAAACAATCAACTGTTTCTATTTCTGTTTCAGTGCGCATTGTAGACGTCTCGTTTAATTGCCGGATTTGTAATACTTTTCTGCATTTAAATAGGGCGAAATATTCTATTTAAAAAATGTGGTAAAAGCGTACGAACCCTGAGAGAACATTGTTTTCTTTAAATAGTTATGTATCATAGGTAATATATGCGAGTAATTCTAATATTCTATGGCATATAAGAAATATTAAAAACATTCCATTCTAACTGAGAGTCAAAGAAATAAAAAGAAAGATAACCTAATAAAAAAAGTCGTTTTAAGAAGTGAAAAAGATCTATTACCATTTAAATATAAATACTAATACAAATAATACAAAAAAGATCTATACAATTTATTTTAGCTTAAACTTAAAATGTCATTTCTAAATATTTAAGAGATATTTTTCCCCTTTAAAATACATGAAAGCTTCATTTGGATTAAGACAAAATTAATTGCACTGTGTTCAACTAAATGTGGAAAGGAAATGTTGCAGGAAATACTAAATTTAGTTAATAAAAAATTAACGAAGTTCAGTTAAATGAGATTTCTGTCTAAAGACAGTGTGTAAAATGTATTTTCTGTTGACGCATTTGGTAATACGATTGCATAAACAGTTAAAGCGCTTAATTATGACCGAATGTATTAAATTTGATTTCCTATTATTATTTTTAACAGGATTAAAATTAATTTAATCTGGTTTATTAAGACTTTAATATAAAAATATTATTTAAACTTGAATTTTTGGACACATATTAATATTATAAATGTCAATCCGTCAGTTATAAAATATTCAATATATTTATCAGTAATGATAACAAAATACAGATTTCACTATACAGGGTTCGTACGCTGTTACCACAATTTCTTAATAGAATTTTTCTATTTAACATTTAAATAGCATAAATTGTAGACGCCTCGTTTAATTGGGGGATTTGAAATACTTTTTTGCATTTAAATAATGTGAAACATTCTATTAAAAATTGTGGTAAAATCGTACGAACCCTGCTACAACAATGTATTTGACAAAGTTGGATTTTTCCTATATATTTCTTCGATAGATCATTGTAATCTAAGTTTGAAATGTTTTGAGAGCAGATTGAACAACGAAATTACACAAAACACTAAAAGAGGAAACTTATTTTTATGTATACTGCTTGGCATTATGGAACTATGAATAAAGAGGAGGAGACAGTATAGTGTTTAACGGTTGCGAGGGAAGTAACTGACTTTACCCACGAGTGGCAACAGCAATGCCTCTGCAGGTATATACCCTCCGAAAAAGACTATGTATTGGACGAAAGTGAAACTGTGTTAAAATGATCTTCAAGACTATTGGTGTTTTTCTTCTATATACCCGCAGATGACGTGACATGGGTAAAGTCCACTGAGTATATTATCACAAGATGGCTGCTGTTGTTTGTTTAGATTAGATCAGAAACTGGTTAAGGACAGGACAAACGTCCACAGGTAGAAAAAGGTGCCTTATTTATGTTAGGAATTCTTCATGGATAGGGCGTTTTAGTAAGGCGAAAATTTCTGCACTTTACTGGTGGAAGTTTACCTAAGCGCTAATCAAATTCACTGACATTGACAGGAGGATTGTTAATGGTGTCACAATATGTCGGAAAAACAGGGTCCCACTACCTCCGGGAGTAAATGAAATAGATAATTTTGCTTTAATTATGACTGAAATTTTGCTTGAATAAGATGTTTAAATAAGGAGAAAATTTCTACTCTAATTTATTGGTCGAAGTTTACCTAAGCGCTAATCAAATTCATTGACATTAACAGGAGGATTGTTCATGTTGTCACAATATGACGGAAAAGCAGGGTCTGACTACCGCCGGGAGTAAATCAAATAGATATTTTTGCTTTAATTATGACTGAAATTGTGCATAAGACGTTTAAATAAGAAGAAAATTTCTGTTCAAATTTATTGATGGAAGTTTACTTAACCGTTTGAGTGCTATGAAGCGCGATTGCGCCTTAATGTATCTGCGGATCAAACAAATTGTGTTTCAACCCAGAAATTTTATCTTATAAAATGTAACTCACTAGATCGCTGTAAATACTTCAACTGTTGAATAAAAATTAAATGATTTTAATTATTGAATAAAATTTCTGGGTTGAAACAAAATTTGTTTGATCCGCAGATACATTGTGGCGCGATCGCGCTTCATAGCACTGAAACGGTTAAGCGCTAATCAAATTCACTGACATTGACAGGAGAGTTGTTCATGTAGTCACAATATGGCGGCATACCTAATTTTCATTTTAAAAATAGTATGTTTCTGTTCTAAAATAACAGTTTGTAAATAATATATTTATTATTGAAATATTTGAGACTTGTTTTCATGTAAATATCAATTCCTATAGTTAAATGTCTTCTTATATAATATTAAAATAAGTATCTAAAAAGCATTAATTTATCCAATTACTAGATCTGTTTTCGGAAATTTCCAGTCTGTAGTGCAGTCAGCGGCATCTATTGGAGGCTTACTTTCGCGTGCATTTTTTTAGCGTCGAACGGCACACTATTTATTCTAGGCAGTGTAGTTTGAACTAATCGATAATTTTACATAAACATAGCCGCCTATCATCCAGTGTTTCGAGTCCCAATACGTATTTACGAAAAATGTGTTCGCTTTTCAATGAGAAAATATTTGTCATTAAATATGACGAAGATTAACTTTCGAAAATACTAGTACTCAAGAAGCGGGAGGGTTACCACGCATGCATGAATTTTAAAGTCGAAGAGTATGCAGAGATTAATTTAAATTTTTTTTATGTAAAATTTCAATGAGACATTGTAATTGAAATTTATTTTACAGTTAGTATTATAAATGAAATAATCATTTTTAAAATATTAGATTCCTATTTGAGTGTCTTGTTTTAGACTATTATGTATTTTTCTAGTAAAATAGTTATTTGCGCTAATCAATTGAAAGCGTTAAATTATGGAATGAGACTAATTGCTTATAAACACATAATATTCCGTTAACATAAAATTTAATTATTTCTTCTTTGACATCAATTATCTTTAAAACGCAAAATATTAGAATCTTGATTGATGACATATATTCATCATATATTCATCATTGATGACATATATTCATTAAGTGTCCTTAAGGACACTTAATTATATACAGCTCTTTACTGCATCTGTTCTTCACCACATGCATTTTTAACTAATTAAATCTATTATTTTCGTAATTCTCGAAAAATTTATATCGTATAGGAATGGAGAAGGGCTGTCGTTGACATAAGGGTAATGAGGTTCTACATGTACATAAACAATAACGCATTAAATTATGATTTGATGATTTCCTTTCTCTATTTTTTTTCTCTATTTCTCTCTAATACAGATCTATTGGTAAATTAATTTTTTCATTCAAGCATCAAAATATTTATTTCTAAAATGAATAAGATATTTTATATTCTCTGAAATATTGCGGTATCACATCACGCTAATTTGTATATTATGTCTTTTAAATATAATACGACTATATTTTTTTAATAGACTCATTTTATTCTCAGGTTAATCCTGAAACAAATTATTGGTTTTATTGTCATCGATGTCAGTATACTGATGTTTTACATAATTGGTAAAGGAGAAGTATATGAGTAAATACTTTTTAATTACAGTCTATATTTTCTATAATAATGTACTGTTGTGAAATGAATTTTTTCATTAGAATAAGAGATTTTATATTTCACGAAATACGTTACCTTGAAATAGTTTGAAATGTTTTAACACATTAAACTATTGTTTCTGTTATATCTTTTAAATAGCATACGAATAGCTTTTCTTAAACACCTTACATCCTTAGGGTAATTTGGACACAAATTATTGGTATAAATGTTATCGATGTCAGTAAACTAATATTTTACATGATTGGTAAATAAATAACATTCTATATTTTCATAATATTCTATTTTGAAATAATTTTTTTTTCATTTGAGTAAGTGATTTTATATTCCATGAAATATGCTTTTAACACATGACACTATTGTTTTTGTTATGTCTTTTTCAATAGCATATGATTAGCTTGTCTATAAACAACTTACATCCTCAGTGTAATGCTGAAACAATTATTACATCGGTATAAATGTTATCGGTGTCAGTATACTGATATTTTACATGAATGTTAAATAAATAGTTTTAATAACATTATTTTTTTTCATAATAATGTTCTATTTTAAAATTTATTTTTTCATTTGAATAAGCGATTTTATATTCCATGAAATAGTCTTTTAACACGTGACACCATTGTTTTTGTTATGTCTTTTTAACCCCTTAATCGTCGCACCCGATAAGCGTAGGCTACTTTTTAAATATTCAGATTGCTTGATTGCCACCAATTTTTTTAAGTAGAAAATATTCCGAATACTTAATGTCAGATAAAACAATACGAGCATAAAGCCAATTATACTATTTTAAAAAACTGGTGGGAATCACGCAATCTGAAATTAAAAAAAGTAGCGTACACTGCCCGTGAATGTCTCGGGCACGACGATTAAGGGGTTAAATAGCATGCGACTAGCTCTTCTATAAACAACTTACATCCTCAAAGTAATACTGAAACAAATTATTACATTGGTATAAATGTTATCGACGTCCGTATACTGATATTTTACATGAGACATACATATATAAAAGAATGGTAAATGAGAAATACATATATAAATAGTTTTTAATAACACTCTATATTTTTATAATAATGTTCTACTGTGAAATTAGTTATTATATTTTCTCATTAAAAAATTGAATTCTGAAATCAATTAAACATTTTATATGTCTTCAAACATTATTTTAACACATCGCGCTATTCTGACTGTTATATCTTTTAAACAGTGTATGACTAGCTTTTCTATAAACACCTTACATCCTCAAGGTAATCCTGAAACAAATTATTGGTATAAATGTTATTGATGTCAGTATACTTATATTTTGTATGAATGGTAAAGCAGAAGTATATTAGTAAATAATTTTTATTACATTCTATGTTTTAATAATAATGCTCTATTGGGAAATTAATTTTTACATTCTATCTTCAAAATTGTGATTTCTGAACTGAATAAAAGGTATTTATATTTCTCGAAACATTGTTTTAACACATAAAGCTATTATTTCTTTTATGTGTTTTAAGCATTTCATAGGCAAGTAATAGTATTTCTGTAATGTTGATGTCACACTAGAGTTTTCGAAAAAGGTTATTTGAAAAAATAAAAAATAAAATAGTGAAAGAAGAGTTCTCAGAAAAAAATGCAATCAAAATGGACAATGTACTAAAGTACTCGATTAAACATTGGCCTCCGATATCGTATGCAAAAAAATCATTTAAAAATATTAAAATGCAAACGAAAAATTTGAAAAGAAAGCTGTCATTGGTTTAACATTGGCTGTTTTGTACGATTGTCTTCGAGTTACTAGAGTTGGTTCTTAATAGAATACCGAATTCCAAAGAAAATACTGTAAGAATAAAGTACAAAAAGTAAAATACAATTCAAGTTTCTTATGAGTTATGTACGAAAATGAGATCCGTGACTTTATTTTTTTAATGTCATATAGAATTTATTGTAAATTTAAAAACACGCTTTAACTTTAACTTTGTTGGAATCAATGACTTTTTCGAGTTAATTTCCAGCAAACGATCAATTTTGAAAGTCCTATCAAGTAACAAGTCAGTCATCTTTCTTATATGTGAGAAGTCCACTTGAAATTTCGTTCCTACAAATGTCCAAAATGGCTTTATCAAGTGCAAGTCTCTGAGAGACAATGGATTGCCGTCGAATGTGCATTACAACATTGATATTTCATTATTCAGTTAACAGATAGAATTTCACAAATAGCAGAGCGGTTTTGAGTCTGTTTTACTAACAAGAGACGATACCGAGGTCGGAAACACAAAATACGGTGAACGTTTGTACATCCATAAAGTATAGTACAGTTAGTATATAAATATAATGAAAGTCATAAAGTGCAGTACCAAGGGGACTTGGCAAAATATGCCTCCAAGTTTAACACTAGAACTACCGGAAATTTTACTCCAGTTTTTTAAAACTATTTCACACCGGGAATTTTATTTAAAACTACTTAACTTATTCATTTAACGTGTTTCTGTGAGTTTTATATTTAATTTATTTTAAAAAGAAATTTCTGGTTCGAATCGGAATATATTCATTTGGTAACTGTCAATATGATGGCTCACGGTAGTTCTAGTGTTAAGTTATAGTTTATAATCAGACAAATTACTTAATTTGGCCAGCGGCTCAGCAGTATGGTTGGCAGAGCGCTCGTTTTCTGAACTTTTTCTGTGAGTTTGAATCTCAGTCAGACTCTTAATTTTCGCAGAAAAAACAGCAGCTGAAAATATATTATTTTTACATGCTTTCAGCGGATGTGACTCTACATCGTCTATATTCGGCCATGGTAAAAGAAAATGTATCAAAGTCCTCGTCCAAAACGTAGATATGATTCCTTTCGTTTAGCTGTTCCAGACTCCAAATACAAATCCACAAGATATCGCAAAAGCTGGGAATCAATTTTTACTTCGCTTGTATGGTTGCAAGGATAAAAACATGACTTTGAAAGCTTTTAGACATAAATGTTTCATCAAGTACGCGTATAACAATAAACAGAACATTGCTTCGTTGCCCCCAACTCAAGCTGCTGCTAAGCAACATTCATTCAGGGCGTAGCACCAAGTCCAACTTTGGCGAGAAAACGTTATGGAACCAGAAAAATGGGGCTGAAAAAAATCAGCTACGGACTATAACCTGTCACTAGTTTGAAACCTTCCGCTCCTACGAAGCTTTTAAAGCTTATCTCCTGCAGGTGTAGAAAAGGCTGTCCCGGTGCATGTCGCTGCTACAAAAGCGAGTTAAAATGTTCTATCATATGCTTCAAGTGCAATAATTCATGTGAGAATATCCCTAAGTTATCCTCAAGGACCCGGATGAAGATGATCCACACGAAGTGGAATTTGAACTGTTGACCGAGAAGATCGATCAGAGTAACGACAGTGTTTTGGAAGAATCAAGTGAACCTGATGATCCCACTTATACAGAGCCTGACAACAGGGATCATTTGTTAGGTTAGTTTATTTTTATACTTTTTTTTCTCCGTTTTCTAAACATTTTCCAAACATAATTCAACTATTTTTCAGGCAAGATTTGGCTAATTATACGCAATGAAAATCGAATGGTTTATCTATCAATCAATCGGCTTTAAAAACGCGACTTGAAATAAATTATATATTTGCAACGCATGAAATTAATTTTTAACTTGAATAACAAATATTTCCGTATATTTCAAACTTGGGTGAAACCCACGGAGCAACATTTTACGAATATGATAGTGATCAAATTGACAAAAATGAATCTGGGTCCTCGGCTGCAGTCAAGCGGAGAAAAAGAAATTAAAATTATCCCGAATAATTAGAATAATAAATAGAAATAGAAAAAAATGAATCAGATTTGCCCTTATTTTTCAGTACTTTTTGTTATTTTGTTTCAAAAATTTTCATTAGTAAGGAAAGTTCAGAAAGGAGACGGGCGAGCGAACGTAAACGATATGAGTGGTTAAGCGGAAATGCATAACTTATTGCACGCAGCGCCGCGGCGCATGTTCCGAGACAGCCCCCCCCCCTTTCTACGTTCATCCTACTTCATAATGTAATATATCTTATTTCTTGCAAATTTTATCTACTTTCTTAATTTCTAGATACTTTTCCCCTAAAACAATAAAAAAATGTTTTTCTAACTGTTTGGGGGGGGGGGGGAGTATTTTTACCCCAAATTTTTACAAAAATTTGGGTGTTGAGGGGGAAAATTTTAGTGAGGAGTTAATAATTCGGATTCAGTGACCCAGAAAACATAAAGTAAGCATTTTTCCAGAACTACCATGAATTTTGCTAGGTAGAGAGAACCCCTATACGGTCTCTATTGCCTGGACTAATTTGACAGTCATACATTTAGTGCCTCAAATAAATCAGTGATGATTCAATGACAGTTAAACTAATCAGAAGTACAGGAATCCGAGATTTAAAAAATATTCTTAATTTTAATATTTAAGAGGTAGTTGTTAAAAAAGTCATATATTTTAAAATATTACTATGATAATAGCAAAATTCCTACTTAAAAAATAATTAAATTACCATGTTTTAATTTTATGTAACGTATTTGTTTTTATTTTACTGTGAAACATGGCAGTTTATTTATGTAAATAATAGTAAGTAAATTTAAGAAACATTAAAATTGTGTGGTCTATAGAAGTACCAATTACCAATTGCTTTTTTCATAGTTAAGTATTAATTCATTTATTTTGTCTTTACTTTTCATTAAATTCATAAATATGGAAAATTTTATAGTTTATACTGTATTTATATGCAGCAAAACATATTAAATAAAAACAGACTTTGCATTGCTAAATATAATTATTATGTAAGTAGTTATTCTAAATGAAAATTCAAGAATACGAGATTTAAAATAAATCATATTAAAAATTTAAAAGAATATTTTAAAGAAAATCTTGAAACTTTTTAAATGTTTGGATAATGAAATAAAACTAATAGTATATATTATAGGTTTATATCACCTATTCTATTTTATTTCATTTATATCACGTATTTTATTTTATTTATCTGTGAAATATTAGATACTTTTCATTTAAATAATTAAAAATAACCTTAAAAAGCAGTAAAAAATTCTGGTCTACAGAAATACAAATTGCCTACTTTTTTTTAAATTTTAGTGTTCATTAAATATTTAAGCATGCAAATTTTCATAATTTAAACTGTATTTATATGCGATAAAATATATATTTTATTTATGTATTTCATAGATTTTAATGATTAGACATTTTTGTTTCAATTAGAGTTCGAAAATAATTGATAAACATTTTCGTTGCGAAAAAATTGACTAGGATTCGAACCTCATAGGAAAAGTTCAGAAATCTCTGTCAACCATACTGCTGAGCCGCATACCAGAGAATGTAATTCATCCGATTATAAACAGTAACGTAAACATTGAGACTTATTTTCTCAAGACCCCTTGGGTTTTGTACTTTAAGGCTTTCATATATTTGAATACTAATACTAACTATACTCTGTCGATACACAAATGCTCACCACATTATGTGTTCTCGACATCGAAACCTGCCCTTATAAGATTTATGCTTGTGTTGAATTAAATTGTAATTCGTTTATTCATTCCCGAGAAAACTTTTTTTCATTGTTCTACTTTTTATTCTATTAGCACCACTTTTTGAAGCATAATCTCTGTCATACACTTATACTAGGATATTTTTAAAACAAATTTAGCAGCAAGAGAAAATTTTGTAAATTGTGTTACGATTGTATGTAGCTTGTAATCAAAGGGTTAAAAGACATGTCTTTTCTCTAATTATTTTAATAGCTCCTGTTCTCCAATGCTTGGAAACCCGCATATTATACATATTTTAAAATTAGATAACTTTACTTCAAATTAAATACTATACACATAATTAAAAAAATTTCTTTTAACCCCTTGAAGGGCACCGGTATATTATATATACCACTTAATTTTAATCCCAAAATGCGCCAATGACACCAGAATTTTATAATCAAATTTTGAATTTATATGGTACATGAGGAAAATATTTTACTTATTTCAAAATAAATTCGTTCGAGAATCCTGGTGTAAATCAATCATTTCAATATTTTAGCTACAAGAGTACTTTGTCCCTGAAGGGGTTAAAAGTTCTTGACAACATACAGGACACAAAAAATCTCACTTTTAGGATTGTACCCAATTTGGGGTATATTTTTATTAAAAAAATCGACCACAATTTTGACTTATTTAAGGAAAGATAAAAAAGGATGGATATTACTATTCTGTAATAGTAATAAATTATTCCTTAAAATTTTGCTAAATTGGCAACACTGAGTTTATGTTAAATTAATGACTTGCTCAACCACCCTTTTAAATATGACTAAGGATTTTAAATCTCCATGTAGGTTCCTTAGCAGAGGCGAACATCCATTACAAAAGGGAACTGTGACTACCTCTGTAGGTTTTCATGTCCCTCGAGTTCTGGTAGAGCAAGTGCGAGTCAGAAAAACCCGAAACTGTTGGGGGACCCCGGCTCGTGGTTTCTGAAGAGGGCTGAGAATCACTACAGTCGCAATGACCTATGTCGTCATCCACTTGGCTCTAATGGGTGTGATGCGCATGTGACGGTGCTCCCACCGGCCTCAGCGCTTACAGGAGGATCTTTCTTGGTCAAGTGCGTTATAGGTCTCTCAGGATTTGGGTGCGGCGGTTGACGTGCCTGATGGGCGCCACCCTGCGCAGCTCATGTTTTTAAGGGGCGAATCCTTCAATTTAAACTCTCCCCCACCAGTAACTTTGAGTAACTTTTGCTAATAAGTTTTGCAGAAAGGTTTTACGATTAGTTAACCCGATCAAAACTATACGCAAAAACGGACAGGAAAAAGTATGTTCATATTGGTTAGCAAAATTCGCCACTGATCGTTGTCAATCTATCTAAAAAATACATTCTTCATTTAAAATATACATTGCCATATTGTGTAATCTCCTTTCTTTGAAATCGAAAGTCAGTAAACGATATACTTTTAATTTTTTTGCATTATTAATGTTTGGTAAGATTCAATAGCGCACATTGAATTATTTTTCTTCGTTGAACATTGTTTCATATGTAATTTACAATAAGTAACTAACAACATTAAAATAATGCCAGAATACATTATCAAAAATCACTTAATTTTCGTAAAACATAAAAATTTTATTATTTCTCGTTTTATAACAAACATTCTTGAATATACACAACATTAAAATTTTAATTAATGTATAAATTTATCACTTCCTTAGGAAAGTTTAAAACTTGCGTTATTAATTTCTCTTATTAGCAGCTGTTCTTAACCATAAGTATTCTCTGGAAGATAAATTCATTCTTGGAGAATCCTTGGTGATTTTCAGTGAAATATGTATTTTTGAATCTTGAATGTGTTTATTTATATTAGTTGAATGCTATTTAAATTAAATAGTAAAATATCCGAATAAGAATAGATGGTTTATGTGCTACAAATTTTTAAGTGATGTTATAAAATAAAATGAGTCTTTAAATCTAGTCGCTTAAAACTTATTAAAAATAAATATTTTTGAAAATAAACATTTATTGTAGCACAAAACAAATTCTCAGAGAAATCTCATGCCAGAAAATAATCTGAATGTTTAATTAAAGAAGGGGATTTCTGTAATTCATCCAATACATCGGTCGGCAAAAAATAATGATCGTCAATTTTGCCACGCTGGAAAACAAATATATGAATAAAAGAAATCTGAAATTCCTAAATGAGAATATGACAATTAGATTGCACCAGCGTGTACTTACTATTCCTCACTGTAAAAAAATAAAAAGTAAAGAATATAATAAATTCATGGGTGTTTTACCGTGAATTGCAGCAGTAATTTTGTATAATTAATTAAAAATAATAATTATATTTTTATAATTGTAGTTTATAATTATTAAGATCAGAGGTTCCAAGTTCCCACTAATCTTCCGTAATATGTGCATTTGTTTGACCCAGCTTAACAACGTTTCGAACCAGAAAAAATATTTGATGAATGTTTATTTATCTACTTTCAGGTTTTTTACGTGGAACTAATTTAATTTAATTTCTTTAAAAAATTTCTTGTGCGAAACGTATCAAACCTGGGTCAAATTATTGCACATATTACGTAAGATTAGTGAAAGCTTGTCACTTCTGAATAAGATGCAACCAACTTTCTTTCATTTTTAACACTTTCCAACCTAGTTGAAAAGTGTTTATGACTTCGGTTTGTCTGGCCGTCTGCCGTCTGTCCGTGCTCTAACTCCCGTAAATATGCTCGGATTGCTCTGCAATTTTTATATGTTATAGTCGTTATCTATAGCATGTTCCCTATTTCAACGGAAGTGTGTAGCACTTACAGTTTTTTTACAGGGGACTCAAAAGAATTCCATTACATTGCGGTCTATGGGGGAAAATCATTTGCGGTTTATTTAAATAATGTTTCACTAATTTAAACGCATTGAAATTTATATATATCACTAAGGTGTATTAGAAGAAGCTTAACATGGAATAGGGTGTGCATAGCACTTATACTTACTGTACAGGGACAGTCAAAAGAATTCCGTTACATTACGTCTATGGAGAAAAATCGTCTGCGGTTTATTTAAATAATGCTTCCCTATTTAAAACGCATTGAAATTTATATGAGGTGCATTACAAGAGGCTTACTACAGAATATCGTGGGTATAGCAGTTATCGTTCATTTACAGGTACACACAAAAGAATTCTCTACTGTATGTTAACAATAATTCCTCGAAGTGCGTTTTAAGTTACTGAAAGCGATTTTAATTTTAACTCGCTTTTTGTCTATTACGTGGTGTGTATAAATTCTGTAGATCCTATACAGGGAAGC
This sequence comes from Maratus michaelseni, assembly GCA_963931845.1. Classification (NCBI taxonomy): domain Eukaryota; kingdom Metazoa; phylum Arthropoda; class Arachnida; order Araneae; family Salticidae; genus Maratus; species Maratus michaelseni. Next base: position 221,913,430 of record OZ007595.1, read on the forward strand.
ACAAAAGTTCGCGAACACATTTCCGTATTATTTAACTCCAGACGGAGAATTTTAAACTGTGCTACGCTTTTCCTAACTGATTTAAAATTTATTATCCTATGTAGTATATATACAAATCTATAGATCCTATACAGGGCTGAATAAAAGTATTCAGATTACTTAGATGTTATCTTTTAACTTATTAAACGGTATAATTTGTAAAATTATTTTGGAAGCGTTGGAAAGTGTTACATAATCTATGCTTGAAGCATGATTTTTCGTTCTTGTTGAAGTTTTCTGACGAAAAAAAATGATCCACATCTTTTATGTAATATGTACCTTGGCTGATTTTAATTTTAATTTAATAATATCTAAATATACGATGTTGGAAACTTAAAGGTTTAAGAAATAGAGCTTGAGACAAATTAAATAATAAATATCTAACAACGTCTAACTGTAGGTAATAACATAATTACAAATTATTTTAATAAGTACCTTATACAGCTCATCTCAGGCAGCTGGCATTAGAAGTTATAAATGAAAACCCTGATAACGCCATAAAATTATATACGGATGGCAGTAGACTGGACGACCAAGCTGGTAGTGGGGTCTACATTGAGAAACCAGAGCAAAATTTGTCCATCAGTCTCCGTAACCCTGATTTTTCTTTAGTTTTTAAAAGCGAGCTTATTGCAATTGAACAAGGCCTCGAGGCTATTCTCAGCGAGTGGGAATTCGGAGACCTCTGGATTTTTTCAGACAGTCGCAGCTCCCTTCAACACCTTCACAATTCGATTACAGTGGGAGATAAAACTAGTATGTCCATCCTTCTAAAATTTCAATTTATTTCATAGCTCCACGATGTTCATTTTTAGTGGATTCCATCCCACATAGACATTTATGGCAATGATCAGGCTGATCGCTTGGCCAAGCACTTGGTTGTTGTCAATCTATATCTTCCTCTTCAGCTTTTACCTACTCAGAGCATCAATCTAGAGCTCGATCTGAAATTTCAAAGGAGTGGAAGATCCCTCCCATCCATCACTGGTACGCTGGCAAAGAGCCGGGCTCTTCGTTCGCTATCAACTGTGACAGAGCCTCTCGGACGGCGATTTCAATATTGGCAAGTGGACACACAAAAAGTCTCATGTTCTTTGAGGGCAGAAAGATCTTTGAAATCTTCTCTAAATGTCAAGCTCAACAGGCCTCTGCAGAACACATCCTGCACTGTTTGGGTCTTCCCAGAGAGTACTTATATACTTCTCCCCATATGGTTCTTGATTTTCTAAGGATTAATGGTTTACTGGATCTTGTCTGACTTCGTCAGACAGTTGGAGAATAAGCCACAACACACAACAACAACAAATTATTTTCTTATTTAAAAAATGATTTATAATTAAACAATTTATTTATTTTTTAAGTTGATCGAAATATTAATGCCGAAACATATCGTAAAGCAAAATTAAATGTATATATTGGCAAATTCAACTAAAATAAATAAATAAAATCAAGTGAAATACTTATCATACATTTATTATTTTATTGTATTTTCACAGAATCAATACTTTTATCCTTAAGCATATAAAAATCTTCTACAACTCCGATTGTTTTAGGTAGCTTTCAATACAAAAAAGTATAAAGCTAAATATTGCATCCGTTCGGAGGAAAGCAGTTCCGGAAAATTTCGATATATTTTCACCGATCGTGACCCCCAGACCCCAAAACCACCCTCCGTTCAAATGTTGATTTATATATATATCCATATATATATATGTGTCTGACCTATGTCATACGATAACGCTCGTATTTATAAATCAATTTGGATGAAACTAATTGTGCGTATTAAGCTCACCAATGTATCGACCGATTTCGTTGGCCAGCTTGGTCCGCCATTTTGTTTCAAGATGGCGGCCATTTAAAAATTTAAAATTAAAATAAGTATACAAAAAAGTTAAAAATTCAAATTTATTTTTTAATTACGTGTTAGGCCTTGATACAAGGATTCCAGAGCATTTGTTTGGTTTACCTCTATCTTAAAAAATGGCTGAGATAGAGCAGTTTGAAATTCTAGGGTAGCTGACATTTTGAAACAAAACAGCACATTAACGCGATTACTCGCAAATTATTTTCTTTCATTGTTGTAATAATTTTCTCAATCATACGCATAAAACTATATATTCATATCCGTTAGCGCCAAATTCTCGCCAAAATTGGCGACATTTGGCGACCAAAATAAGTCTTCATAAATGAAGCCAATTTGGCTATTGCTCAATAATTTGGCGAATTTCTTATTCAAATTCAGTATTAACGAATCTGTTGTAAACGTTTCTTTGCATTTTAACTTGCTGTTTTCGTGTAACATTAGCTAAAATTTTAAAACGAAGATATAGGAAAGCTACCTTTTCCTCTCGGTACAGGCCGGAAGGACTTTTTTTTAATCGTTTGATGAAGGATGATTGATTTTTTTTTCTCCAAGACTGAAGTTGTGAAAATTACTTTAATGTTGTACTCTATCTATCATGTACTCCATCTACCAAGTTCTAAACTGTTCTCATACAACTTTAACTAATCTATTAAGATGTCTTATATTGAATTTCTACGTTTTTAGGCGTTTTCTTTTACATATAAAAACGATATTTAAAATGCATTAAATGAATAATTCAACTTTTTATGTTACAAGAACACAAGTGTATGAAATCTACTACACAATTGGGAAAAAAGCATTTTAAAAAGTAAATAATTGTGGTCATATGAGTTTAGTATCTGCTTCCAGGGTTGCCAGTACGCTATTTTTTTTTAATTCAGATTGCTTGATTGCAACCAGTTTTATGGAGTTGAAATATTCGCCTTATTTAATGAATGAGAGAATACGGCCAGTTACACTAATTTAAATATATGTGGTGGGAATGAAACAATCTAACTTTTTTCACTCAAGTGTAATTTTGGAATTTTTTTAAATTTTAACTGTGTTACCAGATTGGGGATTTTGTCCCCATTTTGGGGGATTTCGAACTTTCAGGGGAATTTTTTGGGGACAAGTAATTTGTGGGAAAATGTTTGGGGACTATCGACAATTTTGGGGAAAAACTTGGGGAATTTTTTTCGTCATTTCACGAAAAGTTTTCTTTTAGTCATTTGACAAAACGGGATCGGTCTCGAACTCAATTTTGATTCGGAAAATGAAAATCATGAAGATAAGAGTATCCCTGTTTTATTTTCATGATGAAAATAAAATTCCGAAATCAGAAATATCAGCCATTATTCTCGTGGTCATGTGCTCGTCGTTTATAACAAATAACATAAGTTTACTCGTTTCTTTGCATCATTTTCAACCATTTGTGTATATCTTTAACGTTTTGACAATGGAAACGAAAATTCTATTATTACTTTTAATCTCAGGTTTTTCTTCTCTTCTCTTTTTTTTATTAAATTTTAATTCTTCTTAATTTTTCAATGTACCAATAAACAAATATACTAATCGAAATTCTGAATAATTAATATCACAAAGCATTTTTTCCTTTTTTTCCCTATACTAAATGTCGTTTTGAATAGAATATTTTTTCTTGTATTTTCATGAAAACAAATTGTAACGGAAGTAGACAAGAATTTAGATTTAGATATTTGGCAAACATAAATAAAAATGAAACGACTCGATGACTTTCCGCTTTCCGTTTTCACTCATGAATAGCTAAAGATTCAGAAACTATGCTTTTTAGGTTGCGTAGATGTAAGATTTTATGATAATCGATTAAATATAATTTTAAATTAATTTTATTTTTTGTAAATGGAGAATTATTTCAGAAAAAGACTTGATTTGGGGAAAATTTTTGAGCTTAAATTAATTAAATATTTTTTTAATGATAAATTGAAAATTGTAAATTTACAGTTTTGACTAAAAACACTGTTGGAAATTTTTTCGGAAAAAAAATTGGGGAAATTCACTTTCGATTATCTGGCAACACTGCATTTTAAGATATTCATTTATTTTTCCAAAATTTGTGGCTATACCCCTAATACATTTTCTTGTATATCTCTTATTTAAATACACAAAATCGGCCATTGACCTGTTCTTTTTACTTGTCCTTCATACTCGCGACAAGAGGAAGGGAGAAAATAATGAAGTTGTGGTCCACGCTCGACAGGGTAGCAGGAACACAGAAGAGGGTGAATAACTTGAAGTGTGTGTTGTATACCAGCTCCCTCGCGACAGAGGACTCTGTGGTACCGTCTGAGTAAGCTCAAATCACGACACTTGGCTGTACCACATGATGCAACAGAATGATGTTAATAATGGTACTGTTTCTAATGCAGTATTTATATTCACAATACGCTAATTCTATAGATATGAATATTGTGTGTATTTTTCAGAGTCTAATTAGGCAGGGACTACCAGTATTTTCTAACAGTAAATTTTGGCTTGTGTATGACAGAAATCCCGCCCTCAAATAGGGAAAAAATTACAATTAAAAATTATTGGTGGAGAGGTAATGAGTCTTTGAACATTTTTTAGAAATGATGTAACATATAAAATGCAAACTGCCCTGTGGTGGAGTTACACATATTTTGCGATTAAATTAGGGAAAAATTACTTTTCGATAAAAGCAATGGATGTTTTTCTAGGTGGCAATCAGAAACTGTCTATCAAGACTTGAATTCACATTAGCTGACACGAAAGTGTTAGGTTCTTAAATTATTTTTAAGATTTTAAAGTACATTTATATACTTTTTAACTAATTTACTTTATATAAAAATAATAAGATTACATTTTTTAAAAATGCCATGAAGAGTGTATTTATGAAAATTCACAATATGTTTGATATATGAAAACATTCTTTCCCATTTCGTTGGTCTAAAAAGGTTAAAATAAACTTTAAAATTCAATACCACAAACATGTTACATTTGGGATCTTAAATAATCCGTTAAATTTGATAAATCATCAGATATTTAGAAAAATTCTAAAATAAATGTAAATACAATAAATATTCTAGCTGACTGACTTCGGTTCTTTTTGTGATTGTTTGTGTATCTGTAATGTTGTTTACTGATGAAGGATTCCGAATTGAATCCGAAACGTCTAATTTGCATTGTATTTACATTGTATTTAATATTTTATTATCTGTCAAAAGTTTTATCAATTTTAACGTGTAAAATTTAAAACTTTAATGACCACAAATAATACAAAAGTTTAGTTAAAGGTTTTGCAAAACAAATTTGTCAATAATTTTTTACTTACAATGACATTTTATAATTTACTTACAATGATATTAGAACAACAAAAAATAACCTTAAGAAATAATATCTTTCAAAACATTTCAAAAACAAAGAAATCATAATAAATGCATGTGTTTTAAATTAAATTTAGGCTTATATAAACAATCTTATTAAAAACTTGAATATTTAAAGAAATCACTAAAAAGCATTTCCAGAAGAAAAGAGATGATAATCCTTTATTTACATAAAATTTCATACGGAATCCTGTGTTCTAAGTATAATTAAATTTTATTTTAACCTCAAACAATAAAATTGTTACATACTAAAAACCCCAGTTTAATTTATTTCATTTTATTGTTGGTGATGTTTTTTGTCAAAAAAATAATGCCCTCTTTTTTATTTAAAAGTTTAATATATTATTCAAATATGCCTATTCTTTTAACCTCCTTTATTACAAGAAGTTTTGAAATTAGTAGTATTTTGTTTATTTATATCCCAAATATTGTTATTCGCTCTTTATAAGCAGTGTCATATTTTCCCAAGCATTAAAAACTCTTACCACTTGACTGTTTTAAATCCTAAACACATGGCTCCCACTGTTTCGTTTTTTCTAAAACCAGTATGTTTGAAGAAAATGTTTCGGGCTATGCTTTTACATCATTCGGATAAAAATTCTGTTCGGTTCGATGTCAACAAAATTTGTAAGAAAAATTTAAAAAGAAGATTTATCTCAGAAAAAAGTGGTATTCAACTGATGAACCGAGTAGAAAACCTGTAGATAGGAGTTTTACAAAAGGACCTTTTCCGTTATCGCTTAATAACTTATTAATTTGTGGCATTTGTCACAAATTTTTCACAATAATATTGGGATATACATAACTGACAACTACTGCGAATTTCGGCGATCGGTATTTTCGAAAGGTATTCTTCCCCTTTCATCAAATTTTTCTTTTCTGAAAAATTGGTGGTCAAAAATCGGTGCAATTAGCAGCTATAGTCATAATACCATCTGACAATAAGTTGTTTCTTCTCCTAAGCAACAGAAGTTGGTTATTGTTTTCATATTCTCTAAAAACAGTAACATTTATGCATAGCTGCCAATATTTACGTTTTATGTTACCACTAAAATTTAATAAAAGATGTTGGTTCAATAATAAAGCAAATATCAGCGGATAAATACAGCAAATTTTACAATTAGATTTTCTTGTAAGAAAATAGTGTAAAAATTGGCAGGCAATTTTATATTTATCATTATTAATTTAATTATATTTATAATTACCGCACCAATATAAGTAAAAGACATGTTTACAAACACTTCCGTCAACCAATCTATCACTACATTTTTGTCGTAACAATCATTGCAGGAATCGTCATGGCGATGTAGTCCATTCATATCATAGACCTGTTTAACGTAGACCAATCAAATATCACCATCTCACGTGTACAGTACGAGTTTTAAAGAACTGACATGTTTTTCTTGATATCCAACAGTAATTTAACAAATAGTGACGTCAGTTGTCATTTTCTTATTTAAATTTTCGACAAATCTGCCATTATTCGCAGACCGTTTACGATACATTTATACTAAAGGTGTCGTTAGGCTCGAAATATTGTCTTCTTTCGGAATACGAATAGAATTTGTGAAATAGATGTCGTCTAACTATTGAAAATTGCATCCGCGTTTTTAATTAGTAACACACACTTTAGACGGAGGCTAACGAAAACGACAGGCTACCGCGGTGCATTCCATTTATCTTTTTTTACACGTGATGCCCTTTTCACACCTGCATTGGTGCATTCGAGCATCACGTGACTCCCATGGTCTGTAAAAAAAGATACGCGTAAAGCGCCGCGGTAACCTTTCTTTTTCGTTAGCGTCGCTTTTGACAGCATTTTTGGGTTCCTTGTATCAAGGCAGCTTGGAACAAAAATGGTATAGTTTATGTATGTTTTAATCAATCTTCATACAGAAAATGTATTAGGGGTATATCCACAAATTTTGGAAAATTAAATGAATATCTTAAAATAAAAAAGTACAAATTGTGCCTTTTCTTAAAAAAAAAAAAAGTTTTCTCAAATGATATTGAATGAGCTTATCATCCCTCCTGCTTTTGAAAACAAATGTCGAAACATTCCGTGAAAACATTTCCACTGAATCCTACAAGGTTGAAATAACATCAGAATCTGTATGGAATTTCAAGCGCTACATTTTGACAGGAATAGTATCGTTAAGAAGGCCTTACTATGTGTGTAAAAAAAATATAGGAACTATTCTCTAGAATTCGACCGTGCATGAGATACACGCTAATTTCTTCTATGATGTCACACACATAAATAAAAAAGAAAACTGCCCAGTTAAACTGAGGGCATTGAGCTCACAGGCTATTCACACTAATTGTATATTATACACTTATTTCAAAGAATTTGAAATAAGCCCCTCGAAAAATAAAGAAATCGACAATATATTAAGGTGGGATCATCCCCCCGTTCCCCCACCCCTTATACTTAACAATTGAACCCCAAACCTAATCAGGGAAGCCCTTTATTACAATGAACATATATACTAAATTCGAAGCAAATCGGATAATTCTGCATGAAAAACCCATTTATCTAAATTAAGGGGGATTACCCCCCCGTATCCCCCTTTATACTTAACCAATGAACCCCAAGACTAAACAGGGAAGCTCCTTACCACAATGAGCCTATATACAAAATTTGAAGAAAATCGGATAATTCTCCATGAAAAACACATTCATCTAAATTAAGGGGGAAGGATAAGCCCCCCCCCCCCTTTACCCTCTTTATGCTTAACAAAAGAACCCCCTAAACTAATCAGGAATGCGCCTTATCACAATGAACCTATATACAAAATTTTAAGAAGATCGCATAATTCTGCAGGAAAATCGCAGTTATCTAAATTAAAGGGGGGGCAGCCCTCCGTTACCCCCCTTTATACTTAAACAATGAATCCCCAAAACCAATCAGGAAAACGCTTTATCACCATTAACCTGTATACAAAATTTGAAGAAAATCGGATAATTCTGCATGAAAAACCCATTTATCTAAATTAAGGGGGGATTAGCCCCCCTTTCCCCCTTTGTACTTAACCAATGAACCCCCAAAACTCTTCAGAGAAGCGCATTATCACAATGAACCTATATACAAAATTTGAAGAAAATCGAATAATTCTGCATAAAAACTCATTTATCTAAATTAGGGGGGGGGGTTATACCCCCTTTCCCCCTTTATACTTATCCAATGAACCCCCAAAACTATTGACAGAAGCGCATTATCAAAATGAACCTTTATACAAAATTTGAAGAAAATGGGATAATTCTGCATGAAAAACCTATTTATCTAAATTATGGGGGTTAGCCCCCCCATTTCCCCCCTTTATGCTTAACCAATGAACCTCCAAAAAATCCAAATCAGGGAAGCGCCTTATCACAAGGAACCTATAAACAAAATTCAAAGTAAAACGGTTAGTTCTATCAAGAGTTATCGCGTTACGTACATACATACATACGTACGTACATACAGAACCGGCGGGCACATAAGCTCTCAGGCTTTGATAGCCTGTGAGCTAAAAAAGGAAAAGCAGCACTCCGTCAGAAACTAGGGTCTCTTTTTAATCGCGCTAGGGAAAGCTTTAATTTAAGTTAGGGTCCCGTTGGTTAGTTAATCGTTAACAATACCAACGCCAAGAAATTCCCAATTATACCACAATTGATGAAAGTGTGAATTTTTTATGCATGACGTCCCAGTAGAAAGTGGTTCGCATCTCCTGAATGGCTGGATCCAGACGGGTAGTTCCTACACTTCTAATGATCTTCATGGCAACTTTTTTTCAATGATACTACGCTTGACAAAATAGCATATCTTTCCTCTTCTTTATGCGTGACGTCACGGAAGAAATTAGCTCGTATCTCGGGCACGATTGGATTCCAGAGGATAGTTCTTATTTTTCTCGACCTTCGTGGCAAGACTTTTCACACGGTACCACTCCTGGCGAAATCCGGAACAGACAATTGAATACGTTCCCTAAGTAGTAACCATTTGAGCAAAATAAGTCTAAAAAGAGTTATTTTAATGAAACAAGCTTCGTACTACAATGATGTGGTTAATTGTGTGGTTTTTCAGATGGCTTCATTAAGAGAAGCTCAATGCTTATTATACTGGATGATTTCAAATGAATGTGTTGATTACAACTCCTGGCAAAATCAGAAACAGACAATTGAATACGTTCCCTAAGCAGTAACCATTTGAGCAAAATAAGTCTAAAAACAGTTATTATAACGAAACAAGCTTCGTACTACAATGATTTGGTTAATTGTGTAGTTTTTCAGATGGCTTCATTAAGAAGAAGCTCAATGCTTATAATACCGCATGATTTCAAATGAATGTGTTGATTATATCTATATGGAAATAAATTCGTTTCTAATAACGATAGGAAGCAAAAATAAACAGAACACAGATGGCTGTTCAAAGTTGTGTTTGCGTGATTGCATAATTATTCTAAGTGAATTCTCCGAAAAGAGTCGCAAATATGTGGTTTTGGAACAGATGTGTCACACTCACGCACCGATATTTGGCGACTTTTTGATTGGCACGATTTTCAAGCCCGCGCCAAACCAATCTATATATATATATATATATATATATATATATATATATATATATATATATATATTTCTCTTACGTGGCGCAGAAATAAGGCTGAATTTCTAGCTTAGCGTTTGGCAACAAACGTAGTTTCCACAGTTCAGAACCAAGGCCTCCTTATCATAGTATCAGGCCTCACAATCAGCAAGTTTCCTTTGACCGCTATATTCTCCTGCTACTAGCGCCATCAATCGTCAGTAATAGGAGTATTTTCGACATGAAATTTTTTCACAGCTCCATTTGTTCTATGCATTTGCTTATGAACTAGTATCGGTAGCATAGATGCAAACTTTTACGCTTAATTCCTACCACTAAAATTTTATACTAAATTTTATCTTATTAAATTGACAAGATCGTGTGATTGCTTAACGAAAAAAAAATCTATTAAATTTTAGTGGTAAGAAAAAAGCGTAAAAGTTGGCAGCTATGCGGTAGCAGAGCTGCTAGATTTTTCTATTCTCTTTTTGGATACCAGTTTTTTAGTACAGACAATTTTGTTTTGTTTGATCGGAGAATTCTGGGATTTAAAAGAACAATATTTTCTCTAAAAATATACTGGTGTTCAAAAAGCCGGAGACTTGGCAAATCTGCGGTAGTATCCACCAGGCGGCGATACTTTCCGGAGAAAGTCAATTAATAAGTGGCAAATACCGAGGACATTTTCTCCCATAGACTTTCTCCGGATTGTCAAGTCTTATCTATTAAGGGAGTCTTGTTCAGAACAATGAACAGGCTAGATTGGGTAAGATCAGCTCTGCCTCGAAATCCAATATGGCGGCCAGTGTGAAAGCAGTCAAACTCAAACTAGCAATTATTAAAAATAAAAGAACATGTACGTAATCCAAAGCATTTGAGATGATTCCTCATTTTAATTATGAGTAATATCGTTAATTTTAAATGTATTCTCAACTCTTATTTATAATTTATTTACAAATTTCACTCACACAAAAATTGGACAGATTAAAAATATAAAGGTCTCGGTTGCTCAGGCTGCGATCTGTTGCTATCTTGAGGAAGTAAAAATAATTTATTTTTCAAAACTCTGTAATACGATGATTGATGATATATATAAACTATTTTCCTATCACACAGTGTTTTTTTTTTCTAATCAATTTAAGCCGTGCTATACAATATTATAAGGGCAATGAGTTTTAAACTAATTGTGTTTCCAAGATCATTTTCTCATAGTATTTAAATGATTTATGTCAACTGGTAGCATCAACTAAATGCATTTTTAATTGTGTTTTCAACGAAGTTTTCATTTATCTTTTGTATATAAAAAAATTGTCAATTTCATATGTTAAAATGATTTATGATAGCATTCATTCTGGCTAGAGTTGCTGAAAAAGGTGACGAGCGAGCGAAGCGAGCTGGGACCGCGTAGCCTTCTCAATGTTAATTGCGTCGCAATTCATGGGGGTTGGGGAGCGTTAGCGAGCAGGGGGTAGAACCCCCTAGTAACTTAATGCAATAGCTAGATTGCCATTAAGGGAAATAAATCCCCTAAATTTGGCGACTTTTTTTCGTTTTTATAACCGATTAAAAAAAATAAAATCTGTGCGTGAGTGTATGACATCATAGCCGTGGTTTTTGACATAATCTCACAAAACAGATGTAACAAAGAGATGAGACAGGGAATTTGTGTAGCCACTTGCAGATTATATTAACATGGTCATAATGAATAGAGGAAAGCACATCTAATACTCCAACCATTGAATAGAATAGAATTGAATATATTAACATGATTCCTTTTAATGCAGCAATGAACAAACTGAAGACAAGCATAGAAAATACTAGGGTATCAGTCAGTGTTCTCAAATTAGCTACTTTAAACTACAGTGACCTCTCACTTGAACGCGATACACGGTAATTATTTTCAGTACCAGTTTTTTTAAGTAATTTTCATCTTTTTTTTAATCGAAAAATTTATAAATCGGATTTTACTATTTTTAAATAGTTGTACTAAAGAGTAATAACTGAACATCGCGTATAAGTGTGAGGCTACTGGATATATCTTTCTACCAATATTTCAGTATAGTTCGTTTTTCATAACAAAATGTCAGTCACAAATAATATAATAAAATCACTTGTTAATTTTAAATTAAAGGCTAATTACTTCAGATAATAATTAATTTCCAGATTGAAAAAGCAATAAAAATAAATAATAAATAATAATTTTCACGTTTTCCAGTTTGATCAATTTAAGCACCTGCTTGCCTTTGACATGCGATCTCGTGGTTTATATTTACCCCTTTAAAAAAAACTATGCGAGAATATTTTATTCATCATTTAGATCTGAAGATGTCGCCGGTAGAGTGAATGAAACATATGTAATCTGTATTAAAAGGTATTTTAAAACATTTCGTATTATGTTTTTATCACTTTAAGAAGTAATTAGATTTTAATTTAAAATGTCTGTCATTAAATAAAACAAACATTACTATACAGAAATTCTAGTAGGATGATAATTTTTTTAATAGGAAAAGGAGGCATCACACTGGCATCAGTAAAAATTAACAAGTTTAAACAGTTGCATAGCTGAAAATCTTTCTGTTATTTGAATACTTTTATATCCAAATATAAATATTTGCTTTATTTATTAGAATATTTGCAATTAAATGAGACGAAAATTGTTATTCTTAAACAATAGTACTTAACACGTTCACTGCCGGGTTAAAATTACCGGGATGTTATATTATTTAGAAAATTCAAATTCAAACCAAAAAATATTAATAGTAATCTATACTTTATTTAAAAACAGACATTTCGTGATTACCAAAAATAAAACCTCTTCTTTCAAAATTTCCATGACGAATTTGTAATTTTAGATTGAAAAACCACGAGTATACTCGTGGTTGGCAGCGAATGGGTTAAAAAATAAGGGAGCAAGGAGTGGCAGCTATAACAAAATCTGCCACGAATTGAAATACCGCCTTATCATTTACCGTAATTTCTGGCGTATAATCCGCTGATCAAACAATTCTGTTTCAACCCAGAAATTTTATTCAATAATTGAAGTCAAATATTTACAGCTATCTAATAAACTACATTTTATAAAATAAAATTTCTGAGTCGAAACATTAGTCTTTGATCCGCGGATTATACGCCGGAAGTAAGTTGAAAGTTGCCTTTTGTGATCAAGAGGAATCAAATAGAACAATAAAGTATACATAGAAAGCTTTGAATTTCCTTCTGCTTTGTATTCAAGTTTATGTTTATTATATTCGTTTACAATGAAATTATTATCATTTGTAATTGAAGCTACGTTAAATAATCCTGTATATCAATATCATGTTTTCATTGTGCTCTATCGTTTTTTTTCTGTTCTTTATTAAGTAATAAAATGAAGACTGCAAAGTAAAAATTAAATTAGAGTGTGCGCCTTTAGTAATAAACAGTGTATAATCAGCACATCAACAATATTAAATTATCAGAAGAAAGTATTTCAGTGCTAAGTTATTCCCGCCAACAGCTACGGTACCCACCAGTGGCTGAGATGTTCTGCTCCCAAAGAGGGTAGACGGGAGATGCTGGGTTCAACCCCCTGTCGTTCTCGTCGACCTAACCATTCGGAATTTTCCGTGGTTTTCTTCTAACCTTGCGTTATTACGGGTTAGGATCCCTTAGAAAGACCCCCATGGAAGGCACACCCCCTGCCAGCCTATATCCCTAGCGCAGATAATCAGCCATAATAAATAATCAACTAACCAACAGCTGCGATTTTTGGACATCACTTTTTACACAGTTAAATCTTCAGTTTATTGAATCGCAGAAATCTCCTGTTCAAGAAGTCAAAGTTTTCTATATTTTAAAATTGGTGCAAAAAATTCGCAGAATTTGGCAGCTATGGCTGTGTACAAAAAAATCTACAAACCAAATTATTGAAAGTAATAATTGTATATTTTGAACAATAAGCTATTCTCACATTAACACATAGTCATAATTGCCAACCTCCCTATTTTTTAAATACCAGTAAAATCATACAAAAATTTTCGCTTTATTAAATAGCATAAATTGCACGATTATATAAAACAAATATTTTTTTCATAAAATTACTGGTATGAATAAAATCGAGAGGTTAACAACTATGCATAGTGCATAACACGTAGTGTATAAATGGTTCTGCGTCAATTCGTCGCGCACAATTCATCGCGCACAATTCGTCGCGGCTCAATTCGTCGCAGCGAAAACGCACAATTCATCGCACACAATTCGTCGCAGCGTCCATCCGTCGCTGCGTTATTTCATCGCGGCGTCAATTCCTCGCGGCGTCAATTCGTCGCGGGCTCAATTCGTCGCGACGTCAATTCGTCGTAGCGAAAACGTCTTTGAAGGCTATAATGATAAAAAATAAAGATAATTCAGTAAAATTACTTAATGATAATTTGTTTTTTAGATTTAGAGAATTGTAACTAACATTTTACAGGCAATTTTGGAGGAATCTATTTTCATATGTGATTTTTGTGAATTTCCCTGATGAGAACATGAAGATTTAATGAATTAGAACAACTCATTTTTTATTTAAATTAGAGATCGAATAAATATTGCTTTAGATTACCGAAAAAATGGCGGAAGATTTAGGATAAAATCACCCAGAGCATGAAAAAATGACGTGAGTCTTAAATCTGTAGATAAGATTGATTCGTAATATTACCATTTGCATGCTTGCATGCAAAATTTTCACTAGGGAGAAGTGGTATGTAGTGTGAAAAGTACGTATCTTCAACAACGAAAAAATTCCACAATATTTTCTAAATTTTAAGTCCATGTCCATGTTACAACGAGGCTAGGAGAGGGCAGAGGAAGATTCTTCCCACAAACCAGTAGGGAAAGTTATATAACGGCTGTTCTCAATTCCAAACTGGCTACTTTATGACATAATTTTTAATTCATTTTTTTTTTCGGAAACACATGGAATTGGCTCGTGTTCTTATTCAGAAAGTTCGCAATTCAAAGACATTTTCCAGTTTTTAATGCAAGCAGGAGATCTTTCAGAAAATACTGACAAAGTTGGCGTTTTGAACTAAATTTCCAAAGCCGCAGCACGAAGAATGAGATAAACATGTTGCCATGTGACACGAATCAATTATAACTCAATACGTAATTGAAAAAATATGGAAAATTCATTTCGACTCCAAATCCCTTTCACAATCAGGCCGGCCAATTTTATGCCTTTGCGTTTAAAAATGAGTCAGAAAACGCGTCAAATAGTTTCACATTATTCAGCAGGTCAACTGAGAACCATCTTAATATGCGTTTAAAATAAATCCATTGCAGTTGAAATATATAAGGTACCCTTTGCTCATCAATAAAAAAACAAAAACAAAAACAAAAAACAAAAAACTAGTTGGATATGCCAATCCCAAAACTTTCTTCTATCTCAGGGGTGTCCAACTGTGGCCCGCCGGATACCACTAAAATTTTATAGTAAACATTTCCTTATCAAATCATCGAATTTTTGCGATTCAAGAAATTGACTATTTCTTCTAAAATTTAGTGGTATCAGGCGGGCCACAGTTGGACACCCCTGTTCTATCTCATACATGTTAATGTTTCAAAATTCACCATCACACCGCCAAAAAAAAATCAATATTTTTCGTCATTCTGCTGTACGTCAGCTACTCGCGAATCGTCGGGTTACTTCGATGCGAGCAGCCGATGTATTATACTGAACTACGAAAAGTCCTTCTTGGCCTGTACCGGCAGGAACAGATAGCCTCCCTATTGATTGGTTTTGAGATTTTAGCAAATTCTACTGAAAATACACGAAGCTAAAATGCGCGAACCCGAAGAGTCATTCCCAGTTCTCGTCAATATTGAATTTGAATGCGAATATCGCTAAATTAGACAGACATAGCCAAGTTGGCTTCATATATAACAATGTACTTTTGTCGAAAAATTTGGCGATATTTCACCAATTGTCGCCACGCTTGGCTAGAATTTGACGTTGGGGAATATAAATATATAGTGTTAAGCATGTAAGTGTTGAAACAATGGTTACAACAATGAAAAAAATTGGCGAAACCATGTTACTGAAACTAATAAATTAAACCCATTTAAGGAGGAATACCGCTGTTTTCAAAGTCGTTTCAAAATGTCAGCAACCCTATAATTTCAAACTGCTATACCTCAGCCATTTTTTAAGATAGAGGCAAATTAAAAAATGCTCTAAAATCCTTGGATCAAGACAGAACATTTAATGGAAAAAGTTTTTAGGATTTCTAATTTTATTTTTACAACTTTTTGAAATTGTAATCTTTAAATGGTTATCACAGCGCTTCCTCCAGACGCAACATCTCCAAATTCAACTGGGACCTGCAGGCTATGGTCAAAAACATATACAAAAAATTGGTTCAATTATCTGCATAACTTCATAAAATTTTCGATGCTACAATAGTAAAAATGGAACACAAATCGCAATCACAGCGCCCTCTTCCGTCGAAATAGCCCCAAATTCAAGTAAGACCTGCTGGCCATAGCCAAAACCACAGAAAAAAAATTTTGGTTCAATTTTAAGCATAACTTCATACACTTTTCGATGATACAATGAGGGCAGACAGACTGACGGATGGACAGACATACAGACAGATAGTTTGTAAAAACATCTTTTTCGGAATCTCTGACCCCTAAAACGTGTAAATTCGTCGAAATCTGAAGTCGAAAAAAATTTCGATTACAATACTTTTTTCTATAGAAGAAGGTAAAAAATCATAAATTGTAAACATTTACTGAATACAACAAGCAGCATTAGCGGATGAAAATAATTCAAATATAATAAAATTATGGTTTACTTTCTAACTAGGTGACCCACCCGGTGTTTTCCGTGCACGTGATAATAACCATAAAGATAACTCAAGCTTCTATGACTCTTTTAAAAGAAGCTGCATAGAGGGGCCCCAAGAAGGGGATTAATATTCCAAATTGGTGGTAGCTGAGGTCCGAGATATTTTTTTGTCGTTCAAGTAGTAGTTGGAAGTCCTAAGTAGTTATGAAAGCTAGTGAATAGGACGATTTTTAAGGGAAGCTAACAAAGGGGGCTAACTGATAGTTTTGAGCTACGATGAAAACATCTTAAAAGATCCTGGTAATTAGCGCTTTAGAACTTCAATTAGTCGGAATTAAACATAGGGTATAAATTAATCATTAGAACAAAATTTTAAGAAATGCTTAAAAACGGGCCCTAAAGGCCCAATAAAAATATAAGCGTGGTGACCCGGGAAGAGTAATCCAAGGCTAAACTTTAAAGTCGCTTAGTAAGAGGGTGACAGAATTATGGGGGTGAAAAATGCATAGCACACAAAAAGTTCAAGGGGCCTCGAGTCGGGCCGCAGGGTCCTAACTGGAATGTAGAAATGTAGGAATAACTAAATGGAGAAAAGGCACCAAAAACGAAAAAAAATCGGATTTAAAGGAGCAAGTTATTAAAAATTTAGGGAACAAAAACTTCGGGAAAAAAATCGGATTTAAAGACGATTATTATTATGAAGAATTTTACGAAAAAAAATCGGATTTAAAAGAGCAAGTTATTAAAAATTTAGGGAACAAAAACTTCAACGGTGCCCCTATACCGAGTCCCGCAGGGGCCCGGGTCTTAACTGGAACATAGAAATGGGAGAGAAGCCACCAAAAACGAAGGAGATCTGAGAAAAATGGGGCAAATTATTAATAACTTAGGGTACAAACATTTTAAGGTGCCCAGGGGGCCCGGGACTTGTCCGAGAAATTGTTTTGTCGTTCATATAGTAGCTGGAAGTCCAAAAAAGTTATAATTAAAAAAAAAAACTAGTGGATCGGTCGATTTTTAAGGGAGCTATATTAGAGGTCCCAAAAATGGCCAAATGATAGTTTTGAGTAAGGCCTTAAGAGGAAAACATCTTAAAAGATCCTAGTACGTAGCGCTTTAGATTTTCAATTAGTCGAAATTAAGCATAGGGTACAAATTAATCATTAGAATAAAATTTGAAAGAAATGCTAAAAAAGGGCCCTAGTGCCAAAGTAAAAATATAAAGGTGTTGGTCCGGTGAAAGGAGTCGAAGACTCAACTTAAAAGTTACGCATTGAGAGCGTTAAAAATGCATGGCGCACAAAAGGTTCAAGTCAACACCGCATCGGACCCCAGGGGGCCATGGTCCTAACTGAAATGTAGAAATAAGCGGGGAATTTAATGGATGAAGGTCCACAAAAAGGAGGGAGATCAGATGAAAATGGGGCAAGTTATTAACAATTTAGATGCAAAACCCTTAAAGGGGCTCTAGGGGCCCCGGTTCTTAAAATATTAAAAATCTGAGCATCAGGTCTGTAGGACTTGCCTTGGACTATCCACACCCAAATTTTCAGACTTCTACGTGCGGTAGATTTCGCTTGTCATCGCGCACACGTACACAGAACTCAGACAGACAAACACTTTCCTTTTATTAGTATAGATGAAATAAATGAAAAACTTATAAAACCAAAATACTACTTAATGAAATTGCATTCATGCAGCAATCACAAAAAGTATTTTATGTTTACATCTCTCAATACTTTTTTTACTTCCTAATTCTTTCAAATATAAGGGAGGGGGGGGGGGTTGTACCCTGTGTACATATATGTCAACTAATAATTTTTTTTTAAAAAATTTCAAGCATTTGTATTCGTCATTTTTCATGATCTGGGTGATTTTATCCTAAATCCTTCGACATTTTTTCGGTTATCTAAAGCAATATTTATTCTATCTCTAATTTAAATAAGAAATGACTTGCTCTTATTCATTAAACTTTCATGTTCACAATAAGGAAATTCCCAAAAAAATCACTTATGAAAAAAATTCCTCCGAAATCGCCTTTAAAATGTTAGTTATAATTCTGTATATGTAAAAAACAAATTATCATTAAATAATTTTACTAAATTATCCTTATTTTTATCATAAAAGCCTTGAAAGACATTTTCGCTGCGACGAATTGACGTCGCGACGATTTGATACCACGACTAATTGACGTCGCGACGAATTGAGCCCACGAGGAATTGAGCCCACGACGAATTGTCACTGAGACGAATTGACGCTGCGACGAATTATGCGCAATGAATTGTGCGAGATGAATTGTGCGAGATGAATTGACGCGACACCGCATAAATACTTTAGATTAATGAGAAAAATAATATTTTTTCAAGAAACTTAGCAAGCCTAGAAAAGAAATACTTTATACTAAATATATATTTCCTGCACTTAATACACTGTTCTCTTTCAAAGTAAAGATAATCCTTTCTTTTAGCCTTAAGCGATGAAAAAATTATTTTCTTCAGAAACCCAAATTCCATCCATTGATTATTGATTTATAAAACAGGATTAAACACTCTTACTGAATTTAATTTCGGCAGAAAAGCTTAATGTGATGGGCATTCTGGCGCAATTTTATCAAATTATTGTCATTATTATTTTGCTAACATTGTTTGTTTAAATTGGATATCTGAGATTGGATAATTCTTTTTATAAATTACATTGTCGTCTTTATTGCTGCAGAAAATTAATATTTTTTATAAGTTTTAAGTGCAGTTTAGCATCAAAGTTTTTCTTATTAATTTTTTATCATGTTTTGTGTAAATACATTGTCTGACTATATTGGCGGCACTTTAATCAATTTTAAAGAAAAAAAGTTAGCTATTTGGTTTAACTGTTGTTGTTTTTTCTTTCAGAAATTAAACTATGATTTTTTTTTTACATGCGGAGTTGGCAATTATGTGATTGGTAATTCGTTTTTAAGATAAAAAAAAAGACAATATTTTTATTAAACATGCATTTTTTCTTTTAAATATTTAACATAGTACTAGACCAGGTGTGTCAAACTGCGGTCCGCCGGATACCACTAAACTTTTACAGTAAACTTTCCCTTATCTATTCATATAATTGCTGTGATTCACCGAATCGACTATTCCTTTAAAAAAAATAGTGGTATCTGGCGGGCCACAGTTTGACACCCCTGTATTAGACTTATTATTGTAATGTCATTACGCTCTATCGTTTATTTTTTTAGTTTATTAACTAATAAAATCAAGTCTGCAAAGTAAAATTTAATTTAGAATGTGTGCCCATGGTGATAAACACTGCGTCATCAACATATACACCATCTTAAATTATCAGATTCATTCAAATTGATCGGTCGATAACGAGTCTCTAAAAGCACAAAATAAAAAAAATTCTAAAAAAAAGAGCAAACAGCTATTTTATTTTTCAGTGCAATGGGCTGAACAGCCTTATTGAAAAGCTGCGGCATCAGGATCACAGACATATTTGCCAACTTCTCACTATAATTTCGTAAAAACTAGTTTAATTTGACATAAGTAAAATATTTTTTTAACCAGACAAGTGTTATTTCATTTAAGTATTTATTTTTTTAAATCTATTTATATCAGTGAACTTTTTCAATTTTTAAGAGAGTCAATTTAATTTTAAGTTTATAAATTTTCAGATTTTTTTTCGCTATTGGAATTTTTATTATTCATCATATTCTTAAAAAGAGAAATAAATGGTAATTTGACGGATCAATGCTTTGATTGCATAATGCATGGCTGCCACTGGAAACTATTTTTATATTCTATTGGCACCACTATTTTAAATATATAAATTTTGTAGTGTATTTCTCTTGCACATATTGTCAAAGTGTGTCTGAAAAAATCTTGTTTTGAGAAAGTGGTGCCAGATAGAGTTAACCCATCAGAACACGCGCATCTTTTCATTACGTTACTACACGCGCGGGATAAATTTTACCCCAATGGGCTTTCTTGTGTCAATCTCCCCCCGGTTTACAAAAATTTATATTTTGAAATAAACTGTAAATCAATGAAGAACGTAATTTAACTTAAAATAAGAAGTTCTTTCATATTTAAAGCAAAAAACAAAACAAAATCTAGCACTAAGATTTTTTTGCTGAATATCATTACATACAAAGCTTTTATAATCCAAATTCAGCCATGAAAATACAAAAAATATAAAACTGATATATAGAAACCGTATGTGCAAGAGTTGTTAACCTTTAAAGAGCAATTATATTATTATTTGAATTGCATAAACATTTGCATTAACATTTTCCTATCAGTATGGGTTACGTTATAACACGCGTGTGGAAAATTTCCTCCAACGTGACATTTTTATAACAAAAGAATGAAAAATCCATAACCGGAGGTAAATTCTTTTTGGCCACATCATATCTTTCAGCTTTAAAGGTACCGTAATTTCCGGCGTATAATCCGCAGCTCAAAGAGTCGTTTTTCAACCCAGAAATTTTATTCAATAATTGTAGTTAAATATTTACAGCGATCTTTTAAGATACATTTTATAAAGTAATATTTCTGGGTCGAAAAACGACTCTTTGAGCTGCGGATTATACGCCGGAAATTACGGTACTATAAAGCTTAAAAGGATCACGAACGATTTTCGCACGTTTTTAAGTAATAGTTGTGAGCTGGGGTAGATTTTATCCCAGCGCGTGTGCTGACGGGTTAAAAAATCATTGCCAGTGGCACCCCTGATAACGAATATTTAAAACCAATAGTGCTAAATTTAGAGCATTTTTAATTTACATCTCTACCAGATTTTTTTTAATAATAATACGTTATTTAAAGAATAACAGTTATGGTATACTACTATATTACCGGAGTAGTCCTATGGTGCTAATACTTTTTATTTTTCGTCTTTCTTATTTAAAATATTAAAAAAAACTTTTCTTTTTCTTATTTAAACATATAATAAACTTTACTTAACTATATTTAAATGTATGGCAATTAAAACTGCCTTTTTTTAAACACTAGAACTACCATTAGCCGTCACGTTCACGATTACCAAATGAATATATTCCTATTCGAAGCAGAAATTTCTTTTTAAAATAAATTAAATATAGAACTCACAGAAATACGTTAAATGAATAACTTAAGTAGTTTTAAATAAAATTTCTGGTGTGAAATAGTTTTAAAAAACCTGAGTAAAATTTCCTGTAGTTCTAGTGTTAGGGGTGTTGCATTTGAAAGACAATTGTGAAATTAGCTTAATTTTCAATAGAGAAATTAATTTAGGTAAAAAAAGCATTACATATGGCTTTAAAGTTATAAATGAATTGTACAGCGTCTGGTTTTTCATTCTCAAAATTGTATTGAATATGATGTAGACGTAATTCGTTTTTACAATTATTCCCAAATAATTTATTAAATAAAATAATGAAGTATAATTCAAAAGATACAACTCTCTAACAGAAAACGTTACTATTTTGAATAATGCATTCCTTACACAGCTTCAACTCTTTAAATACTGTGATAAATCTTCCTTAATTATCGCTGCTCTTCATCATAGGTTTGTCAACCGCATTCCAAATGGGCGAATAAAAGTTATAATGAAATATATGAAGGCACTAATCGATTCGACATTATTTGGATGAAATATGACAATATTGAATATTCGTTTTTACAATGATTCCTAAATAATTTATTAAATAAAATAATGAATTTTAAATCGAAAGATACATATCTCAAATAGAAAACGTTACTATTTTGAATAATGCATTCCTTACACAACCGCAACTCTTTTAATAGTGTTATAAATCTTCCTTAATTATCGCTGCTCTTGTTCATAGGTTTGTCAACAGCATTCCAAATGGCGAATAAAAGTTGTAATGAAATATATGAAAAAAATAATCGATTCGACATTATTTGGATGAAATATGACATTAGTGAATAAATAGAAGACTGTAAGAAAATAGAATTTTCGTAAATTTAAAATCGTGGTATTAAATATTAAAATTAATTTATATGTTATTATAAGTTTTTTTTTTCACAGGTTGCATACAGATCTTCTATAAGTTTTGAGAAGAATTTTTGGCGTTATATAATCGCATATGTTATAAAATTTTATATCAAGTTGAAGCACTGCTACTACACTACTTGGAAATTCTAAGAAATGAACTTGCTTTACCTTCACTTTAAAATATGATCATTGAAATATAACTATAACAATATAATAATAAAAAAATGAAGTTCCGCTATTGGGGACGTGAAATTTAAAAGAAAACTCGCATGTTATAAGCGAAAATGTTACAATAAACTTTGTTACTTTAATAGGGTTCGTACTATTGTACCAGAATTTTTTAACACATTAACGGACAGTAGGAACAAGTGAAGTTTGAAAATTGACACTATATGTTTTTGTAAATTTTAGACTGTTAGAAGTATAGTTTTATTCTTTCTGATTAAATAAACTTAATTTTGATTAATTCAGCACCTTTACTCAGGTTGCACTACCCCCTTCACAACCAGGACGTGTATACTGAAGCTGCACCTCGTACAACAGGTGGAAAACGAACTTTTCCTAAAAGATTGTTTCGAACCTAAAAGATTGTTTCCAAAACATGACACTGGGCTTCTACTTGTACTCTAATTCTTCGTAAAAGTTACAGATTAATCGCAGTTTTTATGATACTCGGCGGTGTCAAATATTTTTTTAGCACTTTCCAACATAGCAGAAAATGTGGTTATGAATTCGGTACATCTGTCTGTCTGTCCGCGCTCTAACTCTTGTAAATATACATTGAATTCTACATTATTAATATATTTTAGTGATAATTACCATCACGTAATGCCGATAGAAAAATAAGTACATAATTTACAGTTCGTGTACAAAGAAGTTCAAAAGAATTCCGCTACACTATGGTCTATGGGGAAAAAATCATTTGCAGTGTATTTTAATTATGTTACGCTATTTCAAGGTCAATAAAATGTATATCTATTTTTAGAGTGCACTAGAATGTTCTTTTATAGGATATGAAGTGCAAAGCATTTATTATTCTTTTACAAGGTTACACAAAAAAAAAATCCCGTCACATTACCGACTATGAGCGAAAATTGCCGAAAGTGCGTTTGCGTTATAGTTTTTAAGTTTAAGTAAATTTTTGCATACTGCGTGATGCGTGTAAATTCCCATAGATCCTGTACAGGGCTACACAAAAGAATTCCCAAACACTACAATGTATGGGTGATTGGTTAATTGTGTAACGCATTTTGCAGATAAGTTATATTTAGTACACTAAAATATATTTGTAGACTAAAAATTCATATACAGGAATGTGCAAAGAATTGGATAGTTATATAGATGGTGATTGCTGGAAGTGCATTTGCGCTGCTTAGTTTATCTGAATTGAATTTTAGCTTAATAGCTGCTGCATAAAAAAATCTATAGATAACATGCAACGTTGTACAAAAAAAAAAAAAAAAAAAAATTATTCGAGATCAGTTCCGTTAATTGGCAATTATTGTTGAAGGTAATTTTTCTAGTGTTATGCGTTTTCTAACTGAACTGGATTATCTAGTACACATACAAGTCTATTAATCATATGCAGAACTACACAAAACATCCGAGTTTTTTTCCGTCTATAAATGGTAAGTTCTGCAATAAGGTTTTCAAACGTGTTATGAATTTTGTAAATTGTTTACTTAATATATCTCTTCCTCCTTATAACACGTTGGGGATTCGATACAGTATTTTCGAATTTTTAGGAAGCTTTTCGTAATCTACGCTTTACGCGTGATTTTTTTTTTTTTTGTTGTCTTTCATTAAACTCGTTGTTGTTCTTCTAAATACTTGTAGTACTAAATTTTCACCGGAAATTGTGAGCTCAAGCATCCTCTTTACATAGGTAAATATGAAAATCTATTTCTCTGAACTTTTCTAGAAATTCGAAAAAAAATTAATATCTAAAGTTAACCTAAATCGTTACTTGTCACAATTAATTTGCACTTAATGAAAAAATGCTTTCGGCGACTGTTAGGGAACTTCGATTACAAAAAGTAATAAGCTACCTATTGCAGCCGTCCGGCGGAAAGCCATTCCTGAAACTTTCTGTAGATTTTCACCGATCATGACCTCCAGACAACATATATATATATATATATATACAGAGTTTGTATGAAAAGTAATGAAACATCTGTTTTCTAACGCGACTGTACGTCGTAGCACACACGCTCCAGGAGGGTGCCTTGGAGGCGGAAGTCAGCTTAAACACGCACCGAGCGTCAGTCGGATAAGAGCTTCCATGCGGTATCGCGGTTTCAATGAACCCCTGTACCTAGTCTCTGTTGAATGTGGATCATCGCGGCTGCTTTTTACGTGGACGTGCTGAAAAGATTGGAGGGATGGATCAGTCGAGTAAGTCCAGGCATTGTTGCCAATCGGAAGATGCATGATGACAATGAACCAAGCCACAACTGCTTCGTAGTCAACGACTACCTGGTCCGGTATGGAATCGCAACTTTACCCCATCTTAATAATGCATATTTGCTTAACTTCCGGGTTTTATTACTAAATCTAATAAACATACATTGAACAAGAGATTTTAATTAATAAATGAAATCAAATAAGTATCAAATAGAAACAATAAAAGTAAAATTAAATAAATTTCGTGGTTCCATAAACGAAAAGTTTGCAGCTATGATAGTGAAAGAATAGAAAATACGTGGTGTCCCAAAAGTCCTTGACACATTTTAAAATTCAATGAAAGATAAACAATTGGCGTACGAGAGTGCGGTTTCGACGAAAATGCTTCTTATTATCTGAAATTTTGCTTAAGCAAATAAAAAAATAGTTTAAGATGTTTCCCATAGTTGGCGTTACTAATTCAAAGTTACCAAATAAGTAGAATGCCTTTAAACATAACAGGAACGAAAGGCGCACAATACAAGTGCACAGTTTTTGTCCAAACTATAGCAACCCACATTCCAATACTCGCCCTCCTAAGTTCGATTCGTCTAATCGAAGTCATGAAGACGAGTATTGTTAATTTCTGAAATGTGGTTGCCACAATTTGGGAAAAAATGTGCATACGCATTGTGCATCTTTCGCCATTGTTGTGTATAAAGGCATTCTACCTATTCGATAACTTTCCAGAATAGCGCCATCTATGAGACTTTTTTGAACTAATTTTTTTATTTGCTTAAACAAAATTTTCAATAATAAGAAGCATTTTCGTCCAAACCGCACTCTCGTACAAAATGTGTCAAGGACATTTGGGACACCGTGTATTTCTTTATTAATTTACTTATTTTGAAATATTGAGTGTTTCTAAATAAAATGTCCGAGATGTCAAAGTTTCACTGAATAAACGTATTCTATAATCCGAACAAGTATTAATGAATTTGTTTCATAGAATAATTTTATATTTTTTATAATATAAAAAATTAAATAAGGAATATAAGGAAACCTATTACTATTTTTTAATTTTATATCCAAAAAAATGTTTCCACATTTTAGAAGTAATTTATATTTTATTGTTAAATCAGTTATGTTTCTAAGTGGTCAATAAAACTAAAATCCCACTCTTCTATTTATCTTCATTTTTCGTTTCTAATTTTATTGAAATATTTCCATAGAAAAACAAATTTGAAACAAATACACTAAAATAAAATATTCATAAACAATTTACTACATTTTACATTTAATCGTTTATGTTTTATTTTACCTCATTTAAAATCTTTTTTAAAAGTACACATCCAAACGCATTACATTTGATAAATCTTATAAAATATCGAATTTCTTTGTATTTTTCCTGTTTTGATTGAGAAAAAAATTATGTATTTTTTTCAATGCATTACATATAAAAATCGTTAACCGACACGAAATATAAGAATAGAGAAAAAATAATTTTTTGTAAAAAAAATATATCTTTAAGTATGATGTTTTATTTTGTGTTTCTTAAAACGATATAATTTACTTTAAGAAAAGTAATAAGTTTTTCGTCGGTTTTTGTTTTTTAAGTTTAAACATATTATTTTAAAGTTAGAAGAAAAAAAAATTAGAAAAAAATTTACTGGTTATATGCAAAAGAGCTGTTTTGTTTCTGTCAATTGAAATTCTTTTCCAGACATTAATTATTTCAATTGAATTAGGCAGATATTATGCAGTAATAAAAGATGAAAAGAATTTGTTTCTACACTGGTTTCAATTTTATTTTTATAAATTCATGTAAATTAAACTTTGTTTTTGCAGCTAAAAACTATTATCATTTTCTTTAAATCGGAACTCGAAAATGTTTTGTAACATTTGGCTGTTTTTAGCTTGTTATTATTATCTTGTGATGTTTAAATATCTAGAGTCTATATATCATCGCTACCATGTCAAACTATCGATTATGAAAAAATGTATTTTTCATTACTTTTAAAAATTGGCCGATAGTCACCACAAAATTTTATTAAAACTCTTTGTCTAGTAAAAATACTAATAAAATGATCATGAAGAACACGGTTGCCAGTTTGGCCATGTTTTTCATTCAGAGATACCGAATTCATACCGGAAAATTTGAGAAAAAGATTTTTAGTTTCGGTAATCACGAAATGTCTGTCACTAAATAGAGCAAAATTTCTGTTTGAAATTTCTGGTATGGATTCGAAATTTCTGAATATAAAAGGATGCCAAACTGGCAACTGTAGTCAAGAATACTATTAAAATTTAGTGGTGACAATCCGCCCATTTTTAAAAGTTATGAAAAACGCATTTTCTCACATTCCATAGTTTGACATGGTAGCGACGATATATTTATTTTAATTTATAAAGAAATACATTAAAACAATAATTTTTTTTCCAAAACCCTAAAATGTTCAGAAACATGGCTACTTTCTTTAAATTTTGAAAATTTTAGGTTTTAATTGTTACACAATTCTGACTTCTTATGAGTATTTTTAAATACCTTTTAATAATGATTAATAATTTACAGTAGTACGGTTTTAAGCTAAATATTCTGTAGCGGAAAATACATGAAAGTTCTGCCCATGAAATAACGAAGAAAGAGGAATTGACATATCTTCCACAGGGCTGATTACGGCCGGGAAAAAATTCCAATAGTAAATTTCAATTGAAATTTTCTCTTTGTTTTATAGAGATTTTAAAGATATCTTAATACCACCGAGGCAATTATCCCCCCGTAAAAACGATTAGAACTTTTTTCCTATTTATGACAGAAATTTTGCATGAATAAGGGGTTTAAATAAGGGTGGGAGGGGGAGTTTCTATTCAAGTTTACTGTTGGAAGTTTTTCCGGCGTGATAAGTTCCTCATGATCTGATGTAAACAAACAACAGCTGCCATCTTGTGACTACATCCTCAGTTACTTCACTCGCAATGGTGAACATTATACTATATGTCTCCTCCTTATTCGTAGCTCCATTATTCAAATAGGAGGCCACTTTTTACTCTCTTCAGAAAGTTAATGCTCGAAGCCTGTTTTGATGACGTTGCCAGGGGTCGCAGAATCGCCCTCTGAATACCAGGCTTGCGCGATGATACAAAAATGGCTGCCGACGTAAGCAGATTTATTTCGGCGTTTGTACGGTCCCTCGATTTTAAACATCAATAATTTCTAAAAGTTTTCCTCGCCTTATTTTTCTGATATCAAATACTTCAGAGAAAACTTTTTGAAATTACTTGTGTGTAAATTCAGGGAACTGTACAAACGCTTACAAAAATCCGCCGACGACAGCCGTCATTTTTGTGTCAGTGCTCAGGCCTAGCATTCAGGGGGCGGTAGTACCAACGTCCTTTATCTTTATTTACTTATTACAACTATATTTAACCTATATTAGCCTAGTTTTGCATTAAAGAAAAACCATAGCTAAAACCACTTCTGTTGATTGCACACCAGTAATTCGGAAGTTAAGTACTTTATTTCTTTGATAACAAAAACTCTTCGATAAAATACGGCACCAAACTTCTACTCTAAAGAAAGTGGTTTGAAATGAGTTTTTTTCCCATTTAAAAAAGAATAATTGCGGTCATGATGAGATAAAATATTATATTTTCTTCGTAGTATATTTAGTAAACGTGTCCAATTGAAAGTTACAACGAAAATTTTATTTTGAAAATAGCGGTGGTGAATATTTAAAATATGTAGAATGCTAAAAACCCTGCGTTTAGAGCGTGGATTCTTTCCAATGGAAAGTGCACTAACTATTGCTCAAAAGATGTCATGTCCATATCCCGACCAGTGTTGCCGTGCGCTACTATTTTTAAATTAATTTTGCGCTATTGCCACCACTTTTTAAAAAATAGTATAATCTGCCTTATTATCGCATTATTTAATCTATCATTATACAAGGCGAATATTTCTACTTCAAACAATTGGTGGGAATCAAGAAATCTGAATTTAAAAAAAGTAGCGGATTGGTAACACTGATCCCGGGACGGACCTTAACCTCTTCACTCCCAGGACGTACGCTGCGTTCGTCCTCTCATTTCAGCAATCAGCGACCAGGACGTACGCTGCGTACGTCCTCTCATTTCAGTAATCAGCGACCAGGACGTACGCTGCGTACGTCTTCTCATTTCAGTAATCAGTGACCATTACGTACACCGATACGTTCACTATACATCTTACGTCATTATAAGAAAGAATAAAAGAAAATAAACAGAAAGAAAATAAATTCCTAAGTTTTATGTGTATACAGGGGCTAGTGGTCAGGGAAAAATACAGTCAAAAAAAGTGACAAACACCAATATATTTTTATAGAAAAATTCATGTTGATTATTCGATCAAATAATCAACATGAATTTTTCTATAAGAATATACTGGTCTTTATCACTTTTTTTTTTACTGTATTTTTCCCTGACCACTAGCCACCTACTGTATGTATGTATAACAGTGTATGTATATAATGTACAAGTTTTATATATTATTTTATACGTATTATGATAACGTTGTAAATCCTTTAACGACCTTACATTCATTACTATTAAATCACGGAAGTTATTAAATGATTTATGACACAAACATTTTGCACCGCACAGCCTGGTATATAGCCCTTCACCAGCGAAATTAAGCCTGGGAATGAAGTGGTTAATGTTATTAGTGCCCTGAAATGTACCGTAATTTCCGGTGTATAATCCGCAGCTCAAAGAGTCGTTTTTCGACCCAGAAATTTTATTCAATAATTGTAATTAAATATTTACAGCGATCTTTTAAGTTACATTTTATAAAATAATATTTCTGGGTCGAAAAACGACTCTTTGAGCTGCGGATTATACGCCGGAAATTACGGTACTTTAACCCCTTCAGGGGCAAAGTACTCTTGGAGCTAACATATTGAAATGATTGATTGACACCAAGATTCGCGAACGAATTTATTTCAAAATAAGTAAAACTTTCCTTTATTTACCTTATAAATTCAACATTTGATTTTAAAATTCTGGTATCATTGTGGTATCTTGGGATTAAAATTAACCCCTTAATCGTCGTGCCCGAGACATTCACGGGCAGCGAAGGTTACGCCTGTTTTATTCAGATTCTTTTATTCCCACCAGTTTTTTAAAATATTGTAATTGGTTTTATTCTCGCATTATTTATCGATCTATTAAATAACACGAATATTTCTACTTAAAAAGAACTGGTGGTAATCCAGCAATTTGAATTTTTAAAAAGTACCCTTTACTTATCGCGCGCGACGATTAAGGGGTTAAGTGGTATATATAATATACCTGTGCCCTTCAAGGGGTTAACCCCTTCAGGTGCAAAGTACTCTTGTAGCTAAAATATTGAAATTATTGATTGACACCAAGATTCTCGAACGAATTTATTTTGAAATAAGTAAAAACTTTTCCTCATGTACCATATAAATTCAAAATTTGATTATAAAATTCTGGTGTCATTGGGGCATTTTGGGATTAAAATTAAGTGGTATATATAATATACCGGTGCCTTTCAAGGGGTTAAAAATGACTTTTTTCTTTTTTTCTACTCTTCGTCTACAGAATTGTACTGCCCCAAACCAAACGAAAAAAATACTTCAAAAAAATTCCCATCATAGACGATAAACAAAGAAAAAGCATTGTTTAGGACGCAGTTTTTTCAATTTGCAAATTTGTGGAAATGAGTCGCTCCGCCCAAAATATGCTTTTTTTTCTCTTTATCTCTTCTCTGCAACAAATATATTTTTAAATATTTATGAAGATACCGATAATATAATTATGAGATATGATCTCAAAATATGTTGACACATTCAATATTTAAGAGTAAAGTAGTGTGTTAATATGTTTAATTTTTTTTTACTTGTATTGAAAATGCCCTGAACTTGAAACAAAGGAGTTTATTTTCGTTGTTTTTTACTCTTCGTTACAGAAACGTAGTACCCCAAACCAAACGAAAAAAAAAAATACTTCAAAAAATTTCCCATCATAGACGATAACCAATGAAAAGGCATTGTTCAGGACGGAGTTTTTTAAAGTTGCAAATTTGTAGAAATGAGTCACTCCGCCCAAAATATACTTTTTTTCTTTTTATCTCTTCTCTACAACAAATATATTTTTAAATATTTATGAAGATAGCGATAATATAATTATGAGATATGGATCTCAACATATGTTGACACATTCAATATTTAACAGTAAAATAGTGTGTGAATATGTTTTATTTACTTTTTTTTATTGTATTGAAAAAAAATTATAAAATTATTGTAAATTAAAATTACAATAATAAATAAATATTGTAAACATGTCTTTAATATTTTTACAATATATTTTGATTTAATAGAATTCAGTGCAGTATTTAAAAAATATATTTTTGATATATTCAAAAACTATTTTTTTACAATCTGTTGTTAGGAGTAAATGTATGGCTAGTTAAGGAGCAACATGCAAAAAAAGAAAAAAAAAAAAAAGATAAAACGAAATTGAAAATCCCAAAGGGTTAGTGGCATATAGCCAATAGACTACATCCAACATTATCAACCTAAACTTAATCTTGTTTGTTAGCAACAAGCTAAAGAAAAATAGCGAGATACAAAAACGGTCACATTTCTTATTTTGAGTCATTATAGATTTTCGCACATGACTATGAAGGTCCTTCTATACTCTACAAATATTTAAAATTAGCTTAAAAACGCCCTTTTTATATAATTTTAGCAGATTATTTATACTTTTCCAAAATTTCCCTAGATTTAATGCCGTGTTTCCTAAATCCTAAAAGATGTCTAGCGAGATATTTAAATTTCCCTATATTTAGGTGATTTTCCCTTGATCTGAGAATGTTTAATAAGAATCAATCATAAGGGAAAATGTCATCTATATTTTGCAATATTTTCAGATCATTCGATTATTTTAAGCAATTCAGTTATCAAAGTAACTCATTACACCCATAACTAATTATTTTCTGTAGAAAATTCCATAATTTTAGATAACATTTTGGGGACCGATGAACTTTTTTTCAATTGTGTTGGGTTGTCCGGAAAATTCGTTCCGTTTGGGACAATTAATTTGTACCGGAAATTTCTGTCCGTTAATTATTATACAAACAGTAAACAGTTTATCAATTCAAGAGGTTTCCGAGTTGCGAGCAACTTTACTCCCTGTATATGAGTAACTGTGTATCACATCTACCCATTAACGGTTAAGCACTTCAATTGCTAAAATGTTGAAATAAATGATTGACACTGGAAATTATAAATAAATTTATTTGTATGTAAAAAAAGCGATATTTTACATACATAATAAATGGAAAACATTTCTATTAAAATTCTGCTGTCATTGTTGAATTTCGTAATTAAAATTTTGTTGTTTCATAGGGAAACCAATGTCCGTTAAAGGGTTAAAGGAGCCATGTAAAAAAAGGTAGAAAAGTAAAAAAAGTGCACTGAAAAAGGTAAAAGAGGCTGTGGATTACATCGTCAACTTCAACAGCCAATCCGAAATTAGTAAGCTAGCCAATCAAGATCAGCTTGCGTAAAGCAGCCAATCAGGAATTATTTGTGATTTAAGAACAAAAGAGAAAGATAATAATGAGTAGGCTGAGCGAAATGAATTATAAAAGGATAATTTCGAATAGAAATAAGTCAGAAGATGAAAAGAAGATATGTTTAACTGTTACAAAAGGAGATTCGTTCGCTTATAAGTAAAGTGAAGCAGTAAAAGCGTAAAGTCACCCCCAATTTTTAAAAGGCAGTTTTCATTGTCATGCAGTTAAATATAGTTAAGTAAAGTTTAGTATATGTATAAATAAGGAAAATACAAATACTTTTTTTTAAATTTTATGTTTTAAGAAACAAAGATAAAAAAACAGAAAGTATTAGCACCAGAGGACTACGCCGATAAAATAGTAGTATATCGAGGTCTTTGCATTTGCTAGGACTATGAACATCGTAATCTGGTAATTCATATACAATCTCGTTCGAGACTCTATATAAGTTACAGTACAATTTTTTAGAAAGGAATTTGATGCGGTTAGCCAGTAAATCAGTTTTAAGGCCATTTATTATAGTTGAGTTACGGATTATTATACCATAGTTATCGGAATTATTCTCTAATGATTAAATCATAGAATTTTCCGGTACAAAGTAATTTTCCCAAACAGAATGAATTTTCCGGACAACCCATTATTTATAATAAAAAAATGTATGTAATAATTTCTTGTCAAAATAAAAGTAATAATTTACAGTCCACCTAATTTTGATTTTCTCTGTATATTTGGTATCAAATGATAACAGTAAGTATCTCTCTAATAAAATATTTTATTTGACAATAGTTGTGCTAAAATACGAATTAAACTTTTCATTAATTAAAAAAAATTAAGATCATTATTACATAAATATTTAGATAGTAAATAGACTCATATAATCTTTTTCTCGCAAAAACATTCCTGATAAGCCAGCAAGTTAAACAAGAAGAGTTCATCACGGCGTAGTTTATGAAACACTGTCCAACACAATCGGAATAATGTTGAGAAATTTAATTTAAGCTCATAGAAAAGAAATTATATCGTTTCTATCATGTAAAACTATCAAATGTGAAAAAATGCAGTTTTCATTACTTTTAAAAATGGGCCGATTGTCACCACTAAATTTTAATAGTGTTCTTCCGCAAAGTCGCCAGTTTAGTTCCTTTTTTTCAGAAACTTCGAATCCATAACCGAAATTTAAAATATAAATTTTTGTTTTATTTAATGACAGACAATTCGTGATTGCTTAAAGTAACAAACAAATATCTCAAAATTTCAGGGATGAATTCGGCATCTCGGAATAGAAGAAAAGACCAAACTGTCAACCCTGTTCTTCACAGAAATCTTATTAGTATTTTTACTAGGCGAAGAATTCTAAAAAAAAATATTGTTGACAATCGACCCATTTTTAAAAGTAATGAAAAATGATTTTTTTCCTATTCGATAGTTTGACATGGTAGCGATGAATCTAAATAAACATTAAAAATACTAATTAAAAAAATTATATTTTCAGTAATTGTTGTCGACAGCCAGTAATGTGTACACTTTTTTGTGTAGACCTGTATGTAATATACACACATTAGTTAAGTTTTAAAATTCATATCATTGCTGAAAACACAAATTCAGCAGTTATGGCTCATACCGTCAGTCCTTCCTTAATTTCCACCAGTCAATTCGAATAGAAATTTCCCCCTTATTTAAGCGCCTTATTCATGCAAAATTTCTTTAACACTTTGCCGTCCGCATGTCTCGTAAAAATACTTCTACTCGTATAATATTGGAATGATTGATTGACACCAGATTTTAGACATACATTTATTCGAAAATAAGTAAAATCTTTCCTTCATGTACTTCATAAAAGGGAATTTTCAATTCCAATTGCCAAGGTAGCATTTAACCCCTTCAGGGGCGGTGGTATATATTATATACCACCTAATTTTAATCCAAATCGAACCAGAAACTTTTAATTAAATTTTACTTTTTTAATTTTGAAGGGAAAATTCGAAAAATTGCTTTTCCTTATTTTAAACTAAATTCTTTTGTAAATTCCGGTGGGAATTCAACGTTACACGAACGCAATTGCCCCTGAAAGGGTTAAGGATTAAAACTAAGTTACTTTACATACGACATCACTGTGGTGTCGCCGGCAAGCTTACAATAAAAAATAACTGGTGGGAAT
This sequence comes from Maratus michaelseni, assembly GCA_963931845.1. NCBI lineage: Eukaryota > Metazoa > Arthropoda > Arachnida > Araneae > Salticidae > Maratus > Maratus michaelseni. Next base: position 221,948,168 of record OZ007595.1, read on the forward strand.
AATCGAGGATTCTGAGCATCTTATGCGACACGTATACGTGCCGTTCGTCCCCAAGGGGTTAATAAACAGGGCAAAAATTTCTATTCATTTTTTCTGGGAGAGGATTGCCTCTCCGGTATTAAAGTCCCTTTCATTGACATTGTCAGAAGTAATGATGGACATAATAGAGTTATTCTAATTATCGAATATTTTGTTCGAGATATTTTGATAATCGGATGATTTGAAATAATCCAATTATATTGAAAATATTCAACAATACAGATACACTCATTCTTATCATTTAATCTCATCGCTGTTCCCAGATTTTTGGTAAGGGGATTCAAGTAATTTTACCGATTAAGATCGATCTAGGAAACCTTTAGAAAAACGGAAATACTTTCCCAAAATTTTCGAGAAAAAAGCATTTTTAAGCCACTATTAAATGTTTCTAGAGTCTATTGTCGTATGTAGAAAGAACAAAGAACTGTGAACTACAGAGTACGTAGGAAGAACGTAGTACGTAGAAAGTACGTAGAAAGAACGTAGTACGTAGAAAGTACGTAGAAAGAACGTAGTACGTAGAAAGTACGTAGAAAGAACTGTGCTATAAAAGACTCTAACGAGTTTGCATTCTTATAGCACAGTTGCACACCAACAATTGTGTATATGGAATCGTAATGCATTTCTAATGATAATGGGTTTATGTGTTTTTATTATAATTTGAAATATAAAATTTCGCGCAATTCTACACAATAAAAAGTGAGACAAAGCTATGTAATGTTCATCGCATAATGGATAATACAGCAGAGCACATTGTTGAGTAGTCAAAGTTAAAAATCTTTAAACAAATTGTATTCAGATATTCCCCAAAGCGTGTAAATCGATCAAAGAGCGGAAACAAAATCCCGAATCATATACAGTCTTGTTATGTACATATGAAGGGTGCTAGAATGACAGTGGAGTAAGTCAAAAATTTTGAAAATGGAGATACCATATTTTCACTGAACGTATATAAATTTATGTTTAATATGCTAGTCAAATAAGTCATAGTTCACTTAGGAAGTCGCTAGAGGGCAAAACAAATTTGGACCACTCAATGCAACGGCAATAGAACAAGTTTCACAAAACCCTTCATTTTTCAAATCACTAAATTTTGACTTACTCCACTATGATTCCAATCCCTTCATATAACAGGGTCCGTGCGCTTTAGCCACGATTTTTAATAGAATTTTTCGCCTTTTTTAAAAGCAGAAAAGTATTACAAATCCTTCAACTAAACGAGGTGTCTGCAATTTCTTCTACCTAAATAATAAATAGAAAAAAACTATTAACAAGTGGGTAAGTGTGATCGAAGATCGCTGAAAGGGTTTCGTTTAATATTCCTTTCAAAAGACTTTATCCTTTCTTTAATAAATACAAATAAATTTCATTTAGCAACCAAAAAAAAAAAAAAAACTCATGTTTTTTTTGTTTTTCATAAAGTAAAATTTTACCTGTCTATTTTTTCGTTTTTTCCAGTATCCAAACCAGCCCGATAGCGGGTGAAGCCGGCTATTATATTCTGTCATAGTAATATCTGTCACGTGGAGACTAAATGCGATGTAAAAAAATAATTTCAAATTTTAATATGTTGTACACCTTCAAAATGTTAAAATATGCGAATATTTCCATAATCGGATTTTTATCATGATTCAATATGTTTCTCAAACTCATATATTTACTATTCTCTATTACTCATATATTTACTGTTCTCTATTATTCATATATTTACTATTCTCTATTACTCATATTTATTTTCACTTTGTATTATTCTCAAACATCTGAAAATTTCGTTAAACTTCCAATATGACGTCAGATTTTCTTTTTAATTCTTTAATGACGTGATATTAATCTGCTTTGTGTACATACACATACTCATACTCCTTGTATTATTGAGAAATCTTTGAAACTTCCATTTTATTACCACCATGACGTCAATAATTTTTATTTCATATTAATCTTTTTTTTCAATTGGTGAATTTTTTTATTTCATTTTCATTTTTCACGTGGAAATCGTCTGATAGAAAATTAATTATTGTAGAAAGAATTTCATCGAGGATCTTTAATTTTTGGCATCTGCTATAACGAAAAATGTTTAAATTTAATAGGAAAAGGCTGTTAGAATTTTGGTTTTATATCTTTATTTATTAAAATAATACGATTTTTTCAAATTTTAATATTTTGAGTTCTTCATAGCTGGTATTCAGCTATATACACTAAGTTTCAACTCTGTAATTACATAGTTTCTGAGAATAGCTCTGTGACAGACAGACAACGGAGCGGGAGTAATATGGTTTCGTGAGATGAACGAAACTTTAAAAAATTGTAGTAAAAGCGTACGAAACCTGATAATACGAAAAGAAAAACTGGAAAATAAATTCTAACAAGGAAGGTCTCCTTAAAGCGCATACTCAGAATATTTTGAAAAAAAATGCTAATGAAGCTACTCATGTACGTAATAAGAGATCAGTCAAATTTAGCTGCGGAATCCCAGCAGAAAATCTGTAAAAAAATAAAATACTTTCGAGTATTTGACGCACAAAGACGCGATTTGGCGAGCAAACCTTTTTCGTCGCCAAATGCAAGTGATTTTATAGTATTTGAAAATTTCTGGTTAAATGAGTGTTTAAATGCGTAGCACTTTATGAATTTAAACTTCAACGATTAAATAGTTTATTATTTTTTCTATAAAGTTATGTAATACATATACAAATGAACAATTGCTGAAGTTATTTAATTTTATACAGTTTTGAAGGCTGGTTAAATTTTAAGTGTATTTTAACAGTAAATATCCGATTAAACACTTTCATTATACAATTCGACAATGAATAAGTCATTGTTTCCACGGCAACAAGACTTTTCTCCAGTTGTCTAACAATATCGATGACAAATTTACAGTGCTCAGAATCACACAATTAATTTTTAGTTTATAGAAATTTTAATCAATTCAAATTTTGCTCTAAACCGTAGAATGCGATCAATAATTTTCTTTTAGATGTACATATAAATATATATGGCAAAACTGTAGTTATAAAAGTGAAATTATTTAAGTTAAACTTACGTTAACTAGTTCAGTATAAAGAGAAGAAAACGTTTTTCCTAAAAGAGAATTTATCGTAAATATATGTTTTTTTTTAATTATTTCATTGTGTCGCCAACCCAGCGATAAACGCCAAAACACGAAATTTTCATAATTTTTTTACTGACGTTATATCGAGGTTCCGCAGCAATTTTTTTTATAAACATATATATCCTCATGAGAAGAATATTCTGTAATTTTTTTCAAAATTTTCTGAGTATGCGCTTATGGAGACCTTCCTTGTAAGTAAACTAAAAAAATAATAATAAAATTAGACATTTAAATTGAAAAGTTTTCCAAAATAGGGTTGCTTTATAAAAGAGATAGGGATGGATGGATATTCTCACGTATGCTATAATGCTCCTTGGCTGACCGTGATTGGAATTGAGGATAAAATGATAAATATAACTATTATTATATTATGTTGCATTTTACTTTTGTACAAATAAGGGAATTGGAAGATGGTAGAGATTTTTTTTTTCTTTTCAAGATTGAAAAGTTATTATATTTAGAAATATATAACTTAATTAAAATCATTTCTGTTTGTATTTTCACTATACAATTTCCCCATACCTTTTTATCTACAATCTTTTGCTGGTCGTAAGGTGTCGACCGGTTTTATTGACATGTATAAAATAAATTTCAAATATTTTTAGCTAGGATATAGATATGTTTATTGAGAATTGTTTTGTATAGAAAAAATTAGAAATAGTTTTGCGATTGTTGTCCATTCTTTCGTTTTTGTACTTATCTCTAACAAAAACTGTGTTTGAAAATGAGAACTTTTGATAGAAATTTGTTGCACTGATGAATGGTAAATGTGTAGCGTAGAGAATGGCAAACGTTCTGCGATTAAAATAAGGTGAAGATTATTATTCAGAAATAATAGTATTCAATATTAGGAAATGTGCGAGTCCGGCGTATATGTTTCACATCTATAATTAAAGCACAAACAAAAAATGAAAAATGGATGTCATCAAAGCAAAACAATTATTTTAATCTGTATTTTGTATTGAAAAAGAAACAAAACCTATCACCGGTAAAAATAGCAGAAAATATTATATATAAGATAGAAGTTTTTAATGCAGCTGCGTGTGGTACAAAGCTAGCATTGTAATCGAGCTGCCTAATCCTCTTTTTAAGATGATTGGTGGACCATAATACAAAAACAGAACGCTCAAATTACGGGTGGCAAACATTGATGATGATGTTTTTTTTTACATGCGGCTTTTGAAAATGCAGCTGTATTATTTTTTGCTGAAAAGTGTTTCTGAATTCTGTTGTTTGTTCAGAGCTTAAACACTTTCAGGGGCAAAGAACTTCTGTTGCTGAAATGTTAAAATGATTGATTGACACCGGTATTTAGAAATAAACTTAATTTAAAATAAGTAAAAGCTTTTCTTCACGTATATTACAAAAGGAAAATTTTGTTTCAAAATCCTAATTCAATGGGTCATTTTGGAATAAAAATTATGTGGGATATATTATATCCCACCACCCTGCAAGTGGTTAACTGGCATACATATAATCGGGTTTCCTTGTAACTCATCTATGTTACTGTGGTATATCAGGCATGTTCGGTATTGAAAACGAAGCGTGTTTCGTTTATGGTTATTTGAAAGGGTCATTCAAAATTACGCCGTTACATTTTACGGTCAAAGGGGGAAAATCGTTTTCAATACATTTTAACGATGTTACAATTGTTTCAAACATAGTGTAATTGATATGCATCACTGAAATACATATAAACGTGCTTTCTATTGACTATAGAGTAAGTAGCCATCATAGTTCGTTTACAGAGACGCACAAATAGTTCAATTACATTACGATTTATGGAGGAAAATAGTTTGCAATGCCTTTTAATAATGCTACACTATTTCAATGAAATTGATATACATTACTAGGGCACACAGTAGCACGTTTTCTATAGGTTATTGAGTGCGTAGAATTTATCTTTTATTCACAGAGACATTTAAAAGAATTCAGTTACAGGACTGACTATATTAGTTATAACTGCTGCATGTGGTTTTCATAAATGATACGCATTTTAAAAATTAACTAATTTTTAGGTGTGTAGATCATATACAGGGCTGCAAGAAAAATGTTACATATATTAAAACCTATCGACAGAAATTTCTATTTTCTCTGTGTTGCGTTTTTTATGTTTATTTAGATATCTCACTTTTTTCTATGAACAGAAATTAAATTTTTCAACAATATCCTGATTGTATTGGAAAGTGTTTCATCATCTATGCCGTGATGAATTATTGTTGTTTAACTTGCTGTATTAACCAAGAATTTTCTGTGAGAAAAATAATATATCTGTTTAATTACTGTCTAAATATTTATGTAATTAAAATCTCGACATTTTAATTAATAAAAAGTTTAATTCGTATTTTAGCACAAAGATTGCTATATAAAATATACACTACTGGCCATTCAAAATGCTACGCCATGAAGGAATGCAAATAACAGAATGATATTTATTGGACAAATACATTATAATGGGAAGGACAAGTGATTACATTTTCAGAAAATTTGGAGGTATGGATCCCGAGAAAACACTACCCAAAGCAGCTTCAACACTATGCCACAATTCATCAACCGTAGTGACGAGCGTGTGGTGGAGAGCCAGTCGCTCAGAAGCCATTGACAGGACATTTTCAATAGGTGAAAAATCATGAGATCGTGCCGGCCAGGGCCACAGTCGAACATGTTCTGTATCAAGGAAGGTCAGGATAGTAACGAGCAACATGCGGTCGTGCATTGTTCTGCTAAAACGTAGAGTTGCGGAGGCATCGAAAATAAGGCAGAACCACGGGTTGTAACACATCAGAAATGTAACGGCTTTTGTTGAAATTGGCGGCAATGCGAACAAGAGGTTACCGAGACGTGTATCCAATGGCACTTCATACCGTCACTCCAAGTGATATGACAGTATGACGATTCGAATGCAAGCTAGCAATGTGCGTTTTCCACGATGCTGCTAAACATGGATGATAGCATCATGATGCTGCATACAGAACCTGGATTCTTCAAAGACAACGTGAGACGCCATTCCTGCTTCATATACAGCATCATGATGCCAGCATCCATGATTGGTGGCATCTTTGAAAACGCACATTGCCAGCTTGCAGTCGAATCGGCATACTGTCATATCACTTGGAGTGACGGTATGAAGTGCCATTGGATATATGTATCAGTAACATTTTGTTCGCATTGCCGGCAATTTCAACAGCAGCCGTTACATTTCTGATGTGTTACGGCCCGTGGTTCTGCCTTATCTTTGATGCCTCCGCAACTCTACGATTTAGCAGAACAATGCACGACCGCATGTTTCTCGTACTATCCTGACCTTCCTTGATACAGAACATGTTCGACTGTTGCCCTGGCCGGCACGTTCTTCTGATTTCTCACCAATTGAAAATGTCCTGTCAATGTCTTCTGAGCGACTGGCCCGCCACTACTCGCCCGTTACTACGGTTGATGAACTGTGGCATAGTGTTGAAGCTGCATGGAGTGATGTACCCGTACATGACATCCAATCTCTGTTCGACTCCATGGATATGCAGATAAATGCTGTTATTGCGGCAAGAGGTGGCTGCTTTGGGTAGTGTTTTATCAGGATCTATACCTCCAAATTTTCTGAAAATATAATCAATTGTCCTTCCCATTATAATGTATTTGCCCAATAAGTATCATTCTGTTATTTGCATTCCTTCATGGTGTAGCATTTTTAATGGCCAGTAGTATATATATATATTCTTTTTTTTTTACAATGTAACATTTATACATAACTTTGTTGAAATTACACGTATTTCTGCATTTCCTAAACAAATAAAAGTTGCAATAAAAAATGTATGACTCAAAGTAGCTAAAATTATAAAAATGTGTAACTTAATCACAACAAAAATTTAAACTAGCGGTTTCACTTACTTTTGTGTATTATTATTATATATATATATATTGCCTCCATTTTATTTTAACATATTGTTTAATTTATATATTGTTTTATGTGACAATGATGATGTTGGAAAAATGTCAGGTACGTGTCGTTTCATTGGTATCATCTATATCATGGATAGAAACGACTGTTATAGCAGGCCTCCCAAAAGGTTTGCGTTTTGAACAATACATTTTTCATGCGATAATCTTTTATATTTTTGTTGTAATTCTTTTAGAAATCTATCCCGATGTTGATTTCTACTGCAAATGCTTCAAAACTCAACTAAATAAATAAATAAATATATATATATATATATATATATATATATATATATATATATATATATATATATATATATATATATATATATATATATATATATACATTTTTTTAACTACTGGTAATTATAGAAATAGAAGTAGATCGAACAGCAGTGCTCGAGAAAAATGGTCATCCAGTTTTAAAAAGATAATTTCTAGAAAATCAAGCTTAAAATATTAGAATAGCGATGCGTTCAAAGGGCAAAAAAGATTCTCCATACTTAGATCCCTGCCTTCAGATCACAAATTTGCCTCCTAATTTTAATGATTAGTTGCTGAATGGCTGTGTGCTTGGTGGTTGAATGGTTAGAGAGATACATTTGAGTCTAGATAGCATGAGTTCGAGTCCCGCGTTATCAATTTATTCCCACCATTTCTTCTAGATCTTTATTTTAAAATGTTTTTCATTTTTTTAACTCTTTTATTTATAAATATTTTATCGGTTAAATATTCTATTTCAGTTTTATTTTCGACTTTTTTAATTAAAAAATATTTATCGGTTGCTTAATATTTTTCACGATAAATGGAATTTTTTAATAAAAGTATATTTTGATGTTAACCTTTTGCTGCGTACTGTCCACTACAGTGGAAAAAAATGCTATTTTTTCCATTATCCAACCTATTTCATTTACAATTTCTATTCAAAGCTTATGCAACAGTATGACATATGTGCTTTCAACAGAGAAATCGAGATAGCGCCACACAACGGGTAACTTACATGTTGAGATATCATAAACAGGAATTCATACACCTTCAGAATGCCGGTAAGTTGTTCCGCATCAACCAAAAGATTTCTAAACTTACAATAATGTTATTTAAATGGTATGTTGTTTATTAATTATTGTTTTTAGACTTTTTGGCCTGATGCATGATTTAAAATCAAATATAAAAATACATTATTTGTTTGTTTGTTTTTTGGACTATAATAGACAGGATTTAAGTTTAAAAAAAATTAATTATTGTACATAAAATATTTTTTTTCTCATTCTGTGTGACCCTTTTAGTAAGGTAATAGTAAATTTAATGTTGAGGATTTGTCAGTTTTAAAGTACGCAATAAAGCGTTGATAAAAATTTAAGATTTTTTTAAAAAATAAATTACTTACTTAAATATTCTATTTCAGAACTTTTTTTTCTACTTTTTTTATTTTAAAATGTTATGCAATGCATGGAATATTTTCATAAAAGTTAAATTTGATATCAACAACAGTTGAATTTATTTTTGTTAATAAAATAAAAAACTTATTTATATACGATAAAAAATGTGATAAAAATTTTACTTTAAAGCGCCTTTTAATATTTAAAGATTCATTTCAGTGCAATATTATCAAATCTTTTTATCTTTTTATCTTTTTTTTTTTTAAGTAAAACATATTTAAAGATGTAAAAGCCTGCCGCGAGAAACTTGTGGTTTTAGCAGCATTATAGATTTGACAAGCTGTCAGTTGATTTGCCAACACAGTAGACTTGAATTTACTTTGAACCCTTCACCACCTGCAACATCGGCGGATTTCAGACCACCACTTTTTTCCACCACAGTTTCACCAAAAACAGTCATACCATGAGAAATATATAATTTTCTCATACTATGACGAATTTTAAAGATCCTCAGCCAGCCTTCAGAAAAGTTGAAATCGGCTTCAATGATAAAATCTCGGCATCAATGTTCATGATTATGACGGTCATTTAAGAATTTAACCATGTTTCGCAGAATACTAGGGTTACGAGCTGATTGCTTAATTACCAGCACTGTTTTGAAACACTAACATTCGCTTTATTAATATACCATAAGGCGAATTTTATAATTTTGAGAAAAGTGGTAGTAATGAAGTAATATGTATAAATAAATTTCTCCTAAATGGCAACACTGATAATAGCATATGTAATATGCTACTAAGTGTATTAGAGGGATTACATAATGGTGGTTAAAATACAAGAACATAACCTATACCGGAACTCATAACCATGAATATTTATTCGGTACTCCTCCATTATCCCGTTGACTACTTTTCATAACAAAAACTATCACCAAACTGTAAAATTAAACGCCAAAAATGCAGTCCAATTTACGTGACTTCAGAAGCATTACACATATTTATTATGTCATCAAGAGGTTTTTAATTCGATTTTTGCCTGTATTTTTCATTATGTTTTACTGATTTATTACTAGTTACTTCATTAGTTAAAATAAAATTGGGTCCTTAAACGGCAGTCCCATAATATTAAAAGAAAAAAGGATTGATAAAATGTTGCGATGCATAGTTACGAGCATGGTTTCTGTTTCATCTGACGTCACAAACATTTATTCACCAGCCAAGATGTATAATTAAGAAAAATGACGTAAATAAATAAATATCCAAGATTATTTTTTTTCTGTTTTCATTAATATGGTGTAATTTTGTTGTTGTTGTTTGTTTTGTTTAAACTTACTTATAGTTGACACTTTGGTGAGTGGAACTTTTCCGAATGTCTTATATTTTATTTATTTATTTATTTATTTATTTTGATATTCCAATGGCAACGTTCTTCCATTTTTTTATTTGGCGTTACAGGTTTGGCGATAGTTTATTTTGTATAAAATGTGGTCGACGGGATAATGGAGAAGTACCATTTATTCAATTTAAAATACTATAAGAATTCACATAACCAGAATTTAATTGATAAGGTTAATTTTTTCCAATGTTCCTATTTTCTTTTAAAGTGTGGTGATAACTGTGGGTATAATTAAGAAAAATGACGTAAATAAATAAATATCCAAGATTATTTTTTTTCTGTTTTCATTAATATGGTGTAATTTTGTTGTTGTTGTTTGTTTTGTTTAAACTTACTTATAGTTGACACTTTGGTGAGTGGCACTTTTCCGAATGTCTTATATTTTATTTATTTATTTATTTATTTATTTTGATATTCCAATGGCAACGTTCTTCCATTTTTTTATTTGGCGTTACAGATTTGGCGATAGTTTATTTTGTATAAAATGTGGTCGACAGGATAATGGAGAAGTACCATTTATTCAATTTAAAATACTATAAGAATTCACATAACCAGAATTTAATTGATAAGGTTAATTTTTTCCAATGTTCCTATTTTCTTTTAAAGTGTGGTGATAACTGTGGGTCGCATTTCAAAAGAGATTTTCATCAACGATTTTCTTCATCTATTTCATAGATCTAAATTTTATCCATTTTTTCTGAAATGGAATATAAACAGAAATTAACTTCGTGAGTGGTTACTAAAATTGAGGGTTCAAAATCCCTTTTTAATTTAAGTTTACCTTTCTTAAGAAAATAGTTGTTCAGAATTACGCAACACAATTGCTTTAAATATAAAATAATGTAAATTATGTGACAATTTAATGATTACCTCGTTTTCAATTTAAAATAATGAAACATAACTAACGAAAAACATGAAAATCTTCGTAAACTTCTTTTAATACAATTAACATGTTTTAAGAAACACGAAAACAGCATAAAATATTATCTAAAATTATTTTATATTGTCTATTTATAAAAAATAAAAATAAAAATTCGTTTCTACGTGTTCTTTTACTTCTTTGAAATCATATTATTTTGTGCTAAACAAAATCCCCATCCTCTCCCCTCTTTTCCAAAAAAACTGCGTTTTGTCTTAAAACATAAACAAAAAAAACAGAATTCTGGAAATATAAGGGTTATTAATTATTAATACTAAAGTTGGCAAATAAGTGCAAGAAAAAGTATTTTTAAAAGCTAATGAGAAAAAAAATGTATTCCCGTCTTCACAATTTTTTTTTTATCGTTCATATTTTCTTTCGCATTTATATGAGTAAAAAAGAAGAAAATCACATTTTGTCTCAATGCAAAAAAAAGGTATTTCAAAATAAATATTTTCTACGATTTAAGTTAATATTCAGAGAAAACAAACAGTAATAGAAATTTCAAGAATTTAATAAAAAGAGAAATAAATTTTTATGAATGTTTTAAACTAATTACATTTGGATTTTTGAACAATCTCTTTGTGTAAAACTAGAAAATAAGAATCACATATCGATTCTTAACTATGCTAATATTTAAACGGGTAACTTATGAACCATTTGGGTAGTAGAATAAGTTAACCCTTTCCGGCACAGACAAAATCTGTTCGTAAAATCAGAAATTACTGACTGACACCGGAATTTACAGACGACTTTCTTAGAAAATACGAACTCCTTATTTTAAGCTTTCAGTGTAGAAACAAAAATTTTTAAAAAATATTCTTGGTGCCGCATCCAAGTTTGGAATTAAAATTAGGTGTTCCCGGAGTGGGACCACTGTGCCGGAAAGGGTTAAAGGTAATTAGAATAGTTGCGAATTAAATAATATGTTAAAATAAGAGATTGTAACAAACATAAGTAAGAAAAAAACTGACTTATTGTCAGAGTTTATACGCACCAGAGTGGTTAATAGTTATAAATATTTCATTATGTTTTATTTACCTTCATACCCAATACTCCATACTTTCAGGTCGGGTGGTTTGAATATCGGCCATAAGACAACACTTCTAAAAAGACAGTAAGGAGCTTAAGAGGAAATTCTACTTGTTTGGGTGAAAGTTTTCAATTTTTTAGGTGTGTTCGTAATTATATAAATACGTAGCACCTATAGTCGTCGTCCGGTCGGTCTGTCTGTCCGTCTATCCTCATATAACAGCGCAAAAACTACCCAACGGAATGGTTTGAAATTTAATATATATTATCGTTGTAGATTTTTGTCGAGTCATATCAGATTTTATGAAAATCTAATCAAAACTTAAAAAGATATTAATAAAAGTTTTCTTTATTTTATTAAATTTTATCTTACGTAATCACTATAATAAAAGCGCAAGTCATGTGACTGAGGAAAACAAATACGCTCAAACCACTTCTTTTATTATATGCCAGGTGGCCATTTTTATTCAAAATTATTTTTTCGAATAAAATTGCATAAAAGTTGCATTTTTAGAAAGATCGTTGTAAAAAATTGTTTATTTGAGAGATGAATTACAATAAAAAAGTATAGATTCTGAGATAACTTCAGTGAAAATTACGTTAACAGCCGGATAACTCAATCCATTAGAGTAAATAAACACGTGAGATTCGCTCATTATGAGTCATAAAAATATTAAACCATGGCCGTAATCATTCACAAAGCAAGATCTCCATGGTGGATTTTACAGTGCCGTCTGGTGTAGAAAGAAATTCACATTTGTAAACGTGACCTACTCAATAAGAAAAAAAGGCATAATTTCGCTCATATAAGACAATATAATTCATTTCACTGAAATAATAAGATGATTTTTTTTTTACATTGTGGAAATAGTTATAAAACGAACGCACCTCCTATGTCATGTTTAACGTACAATTTCCAACTTGTTTGTTTTGCATTCTTCAAGTGTGTACATTATTGCTTTAAATACAAGTATCTCGCGGCATACATCACGTGATCCATGCTTAGATTCCTGCCGTTTTACATCTTTAAATATGCTTAGCTTAAACAAACAAAAAAAAAAAAAAAAAAAAAAAAAAAAAAAAACGGTATTTGATAATATTGCACTGAAATGAATCTTTAAATATTAAAAAGCGCTTTAAAGTAAAATTTTAAGCGCATTTCATCGTATTTAAATAAGTATTTTATTTTATTTATGAAAATAAGTCCATTTGTTATTAATATCAAAATGTAACTTTAATTAAAGTATTCCATGCATAACATTTTAAAATCAAAAAGTAGAAAAAAAAGTCTGAAATAGAACATTTAAGTAAGTATTTTATTTTGAAAATGAAAATAAATCTTTAAATAAAATATTTGTTATTAACATCAAAATATCCTTTAATTAAAAATATTCCATTTATCGTGAAAAATATAAAGCAACCGATAAAATATTTTTAAATTAAAAATGTTGAAAATAAAACTGAAATGGAATATTTCACTTATAAAACATTTATAAATAAAAGAGTTAAAAAAAAATGAAATAAAATATTTTAAAGAAAAAAATCATTTTTAAATAAAGATCTAAAAGAAAATTTGGGAATAAAAAGAAGACGTGGGATTCGAACTCATGCTATCTAGTATCGAACGCATCGCCCTAACCATTCAACCACCAAGCACACAGCCATTCAACAACTAATCATTAAAATAAGTAGGCAAATTTGTGATTTGAAGGCAGGAATCTAAATATGGTCACGTGATGTCTACCGCGAAACACTAGTGGTGAGACCTGCTTTTCGTGACGTTGTCCACCAAATTCTACTCTTGCTAGTGGGAATGAGAAAAGTGTAAAAGGTTTTAAGGAAAACAAATATCGGTTAACAGTACTGTTGTGCTCAAATTCATCCAGTGATCACAGAATAAAACATTCTGTGAAAGGAAAGTCAAAGAATCCAAGGGTCTTAAAAGGCGTGAAAAGCTTGTCTTTGATTTATGTAGCACAATCAAGTGCATGGACGAAACAAGAGTTGTTTAAAAATTGTTCTTTCAAAGACTTTGGGTCAGCTGTTAAAAGCAATTTTGTAAAAATGAAAATGCCTGAAGACAGTAAGGCTACTTTGTTTTTAGACAACTGCAAAGCTCATCCAGATAAGGAATAATTAGTGTCTGGTAGCATTTCAGTAACCTATTTTCCTCCCACTGCCACATTCAACCCATGGATCAAAGGGTGATCCAGAACTTCAAGTTACACTGCAGACGCTACTTTGTACAGAATTTACTTGCATCGGATTACAATGTGAAAGATTTTCAAGGACAGATTTCTATTAAACACGCTATCTTTGCGACTGCTTTGTCTTGGGGTGAGGTAAAGCAGGAAACTTCATGGCGTAAACTTCGGCCTGAAGTAATGGACGAAAATGTTGAAGTTACTGAAAGCGATACAGTTGACGATGAACTGGAAGATGTTTTAGGTTGTTTGCTTTTAGAGAACACCATGTCACAACTGAACAGATAAGAAATAAAAGAGTGGGTTGAAGCAGATTTCGATGAGTCGACAGAGGGAATTTTGACAGATGAGGTCATAATTCAGAGTGTTATCAACCCAACAGCCTCCCAAAGACGTTGACTCTGATGAAAATGATGTGGACGAGTCAAACAACACCAGTTGGAATCAAACAGCTAATGCCTTGAATACATGTATCAAGATTTCTGAACGCAGAAGTTCGTTCAACGATGCGAAAATTATGAAACTCCACATCATACAAAATGACTTCCTAGAAAAAGAACAGAGAAGACTACTACAAAACAAACTGATATTTGAGATTTATTTAAGATAGCTTGTATGAGTACTTGAAGTCGCACTGCAGATGTTACTTTGTACAGAAGTTTCTACCATCGGATTACAATGTGAAAGATTTTAAAGGACAGGTTTCTAATAAACACGCTATCTTTGCTACTGATTTGGCTCTGAGTGAGGAAAAGCAAGAAACTTCATGACGTAAATTTTTGGCCTGAAGAAATGGAAGAAAATGTTGAAGTTGTGGAAAGCGATACAGTTGACGATGAACTAGAAGATGTTTTAGGTTGTTTGCTTTTAGAGAACCTCATGTCACAACTGAATCGATAAGAAATAAAAGAGTGTGTTGAAGCAGATTTTGATGAGTCGACAGAGGAAATTTTCACAGATGAGGCCATCATTCAGAGTATTATCAACCAACAGCCTCCCAAAGACGTTGACTCTGATGAAGATGATGTGGACGAGTCAAACAACATCAGTTGGAATCAAGCAGCTAATACCTTGAATACATTTATCAAGATTTGTGAACTCAGTAGTTCGTTCAACGTGCTGAAATTTCGAAACTCCACATCATACGAAATGACTTCCTTAAAAAAAAGAACAGAAAAGACTACTACAAAACAAACTGATATTTGAGATTTATTTAAGATAGCTTCTATGAGTACTTCAAGTCACACTACAAACGCTACTTTGTACAGAATTTTCTAGCATCGGAGTACAATGTGAAAGATTTTAAAGGACAGGTTTCTATTAAACACGCTATCTTTGCTACTGCTTTGTCTTGGGGTGAGGTAAAGCAGGAAACTTCATGGCGTAAACTTCGGCCTGAAGTAGTGGACGAAAAGTTTGAAGTTACTGAAAACGATATGATTGATGATGAACTAGAAGATATTTTAGGTTGTTTGCCTTTGGGAAACACCATGTCACAACAGAATTGAGAAGAAATATAAGGGTGAGTTGAAGCAGATATTGATGAGCTGACAGAGGAAATTTTGACGGATAAGGCCATCATTCAGAGTGTTATCAAACCAACAGCTTCCCAAAGACGTTGACAACGATGAAGATTATGTGGACGAGTCAAACAACATCAGTTGGAATCAAGCAGCTAATGCCTTGAATACAATTACCAAGATTTCTGAGCGTAGCAGTTCGTTCAACGATGCGGAAATTATGAAACTCCACATCATACGAAATGACTTCCTAAAATAAGAACAGAGAAGACTACTACAAAACAAACTGATTTTCGAGATTTGTTTAAGATAAGCTTCTACGAGTAGGCCTACAGTGCACGTTTCCATTTTATAGTCATGTACATATGTTGTATTTAACATTATTGGTTATTTTTTTTTATTCTATTCAAGCTGTTTAAAGAATAAAAAACATGCTTTACTGTCAGTCTGTGTTTAATTATTTACTTCTACAAGTTTCTCATGACATTCATCCTGTAATCCGGCCTGCTTCAAGTCCCAAACGTGCCGGATTAGAAAACATTTACTGTAGTAATTATTTTTTTAAAGTTTAATTGAAATTATGTTTATTTGACTTGAAGAAACCGGAAGTTTTGAATCTATTCTTTGCAGCAATAAAGATAATTAATATTTTCCGAATATCAGTTTTCTTTTGAAAAAAAAAAATGAAAATTGTGAAATATTTAATTCATCTCTCTTGTAAATGAAAATTTATTACAAATTTAATTTTTCTTTGAATTCTTTTATATAAAAATCTTCCTTATCATTATTTGTCACGAAAAATTCAAGCAAGTTCTATTAAATAAAATTGAGTAAAGCACAGTATAAAAAAGTAATAACGATGAAATTCTAAAGAAGAAAGGAAAAAAAGAACCTTTCGCGTTAAGCACGTTGTTTGGAAGGAATTATTTTTTTATGCAAAGGAAACCTCAAAACTAATTGCTTTCAAAACTAATCTCTTTCTTCTTGATTTTAATGATGATTTTAAGTAAAAATACACATTTTTAACTAAATAGATGCAAAAAATGAAAATTTTCTTTAAAAAATAAAACAACTCAAATGGGATTTCGTGTATTTTTATTATTATTATTTACTACCATTTCCTTTTTGAGAGACAAAATAGATGGTAATGCAACATTCCTTTATTTCAAATGGCAGTAAACTCTTTGAATGCAACGATAGGTAAAATTATTTTAAACACAGTAACATGGAAACCATCCAAGCGGTTCAGCTTTAATACTTAAAACGGAAAATATAATTTTTTGTATTTTTTATTTACTTAGTATCTGGGTTTTATCATTAGCCCTATAACAGCCAAAATTATAATGTTTTGAACGTTTTCTTCTGAAAGTCGCCTGCTACCATAAATTTCGAAAGGTAATCTTCGCTTTATTTAATTTCAACATTTTTGTCATTAAAAAAGCCATTTTTTTCTTATTCTAATATAGTTGTAGCTGCGTAGTTAATTTAAGGGGTCAGGTAACCTTTGAACTCACAAAATACATGAAAAGGAGACCTCTGAAAGAATTATCATAACTCCGTAACTATTTGACTTTGAATTATAAAATTTTAAATGCATATTAATAAAGATTTATTTTATAAATTAAAATTCTCCAAAAATGTTTACACTCATATAAAGCTTTTAAATTTATTTTAAAATATAATAAATTTTTAACGAAAGAATTATTCTTGCATGTACTGCGCGCACGATTTTTCACATTTTAATTGCTAAAACCTTTCAAAAAAATTTTAATGAGT
This sequence comes from Maratus michaelseni, assembly GCA_963931845.1. Taxonomy (NCBI): domain Eukaryota; kingdom Metazoa; phylum Arthropoda; class Arachnida; order Araneae; family Salticidae; genus Maratus; species Maratus michaelseni. Next base: position 221,965,474 of record OZ007595.1, read on the forward strand.
ACATATATAATGTGTTCGCAAAATGACCTACGATGAAAAAAATAAAATGAATAGTTCTTGAGAAAAAAAAATTTTTTTAGAGAAATTCGAAATATCGAGTTTTTTTTAATACAAAAGTAGTCATAAATTCTAAACTTGTTACTTGAGAAACATAATCGTAGGTCATTTTGTGCATCTGTTTGGTTAAGTCATTCAGTCAAAATTTCTTAAAATTCTAACCAATCATTTTTCCTAAATCGTGCGCGCAATGACCAAAATCGTCGTTTTGAGAAAATTGACTTCAAAGATCAAACTGTCCCTTGATCATATACAACAAGAACGAAAAATCATGCGTCAAGCATAGATTATGTAACACTTTCCAACGCTTCCAAAATAATTTTACGAATCATACTCTTTTATAAGCTAAAAGATAACATCTAAGTAATCCGAATACTTTATTCAGCCCTGTATAGGATCTATAGATTTGTATATATACTACATAGGATGCTAAATTTTAGTTCAGTTAGGAAACACGTAGCACAGTTTAAAATTCTCCGTCTGGAGTTAAATAATACGGAAATGTGTTCCCGAACTTTTGTACTTCCCTGTATAGGATCTACAGAATTTATACACACCACGTAATATACAAAAAGCGATTTAAAATTAAAATCGCATTCAGTAACTTAAAACGCACTTCCAGGAATTATTGTTAACATACAGTAGAGAATTCTTTTGTGTGTCCCTGTAAATGAACGATGACTGCTATACACACAATATTCTGTAGTAAGTCTCTTGTAATGAACCTTATATAAATTTCAATGCGTTTAAAATAGTGAAACATTATTTAAATAAACCGCAGACGATTTTTCTCCATAGACGTAATGTAACGGAATTCTTTTGACTGTCCCTGTAAAGTAAGTATAAGTGCTATGCACACCCTATTCCATATTAAGCTTCTTCTAATGCACCTTAGTGATATATATAAATTTCAATGCGTTTAAAGTATTGAAACATTATTTAAATAAACCGCAAATGATTTTTCCCCATAGACCGCAATGTAACGGAATTCTTTTGAGTGTCCCTGTAAAAAAACTATAAGTGCTACACACTTCCGTTGAAATAGGGAACATGCTATAGATAACGATTATAACATATAAAATTTGCAGGGCAATCCGAGCATATTTACGGGAGTTAGAGCACGGACAGACGGCAGACGGCAGACGGCAGACGGCCAGACGGCCAGACGGCAGACGGCCAGACGGCCAGACGGCCAGACGGCCAGACAAACCGAAGTCATAAACACTTTTCAACTAGGTTGGAAAGTGTTAAAAAGCTCAGACTGTTTTAGACATAACTCCACTTCTAAAGTGAATTTTTGCATGGGGTTTATTTTAAATTGTTCCTAAAGAATCATATTTAATTATAAGCTAATAAATATTTTTTCAAATTTCTGAAACTTCAAAGGTTACCTAACCCCTTAAGCTTGTGCATTTATTTCGGACATTAGGTCAACACAACTCCAGCGGGAAATGGTGCTGAAGAAATATCAACAAATCATATACAGATTCTAACTTTTGCGCTTTTTTCTTACGACTAAAATTTAATTATAAGATTTTACTTATTTAATCCCAAAAATCTGCGAATAATAACTGTTAAATTTATGTTGTAATAAAAGTATAAATGTTGACAGTTAATATTGTAATGTATACTTGAATAAATTGTTATAATATTACATGCATATTTTTCTTGAAATATTATAATTTATGCAAGCAATTTAATTGTAGTTCAAATAAAATTAAAAGCATGTTTCATTCTGGTAAGTTGTTTATTAAAATAAGAAAGTTTCAAAATATTTTTTTTCGTATTAAATTAATAACTACATTTTTATAGTGTCTTTTATTTGACTAGCTTTGAAATTATGAATGTGTATTGACCTATATAAATTTGCAAGTTTTTCCGCATATGAATACATATATATGTTATACTCATAGCAGACATGTCCCTCAATTTTCAATGCCACTATTTCCGAAGAGTAGTATTTCTCTCATTTAATCGCAAATTTCTACCATTGTCGAATATTTCTATTCGGAAATAGTGCTACTTAAAAACCGGGACACTTGATAGCGATCCAATTCAATTCAGTTCAATTTAAAAATTTAAAGAGCATTGCATTGGTACGTAAAGAATAAATAAATTAACCAAAAATCACTTATAGTTAGAGTTTTGGATTAAATTGATAAACTCTCAATAAATTTCGAAAACCAAATCAATGGTAATTTACCCATGGAACTATGTATAAAGGGGAATTTCCATATAGACCCGGAAGCGGCAGCACAAACAATCACCTCATCGAGTTTACGGCTGAAATTCCAGAATTAGTTAAAACTTGATTCGCATATTAAAACGCAAGCGGTCTGCCAAGTCATATCTTGGTGGAAAACAACTTAAAACCTGATTTTAGCGGTTGACTCGTAGGTTTACCATTGTGTTTTCCTGCACCCAAAAGTATGAAAACAGGGAGAACTGGGTGCAGGAAAATATAATGGTAAACCTACGAGTCAACCGCTAAAATCGGGTTTTAAGGTGTTTTCCACCAAGATATGACTTGGCAGACCGATTGCGTTTTAATATGCGAATCAAGTTTTAACTAATTCTGGAATTTCAGCCATGAACTCGATGAGGTGATTGTTTGTGCTGCCGCCTCCCGGTCTAATATCCTCAAAATGGTGAAGCTTCAACTGCAACTGCTTCCGCAGCGGTTGATTAAAGCGCGCGCAAACATCCACCAGTAAATTTGAATAGAGATTTTCTGTTTATTGAACATTGTATTAATTCAGAATTTCTGTCATAATTAAGGTGAAATAGCTATTCGTTTTTAATAGAGGAATTTTGTCTCGGCGGCGATTATCAGTCCATGCGATTCCATCATATTGCGACTACATAACAAATCCTCCTGTCAATGTCAGTGAAAGAGATCATAATACCGCTGGAGAATTTTCCATCAGTAAAAACGAATTATTGCCTTATTTATAACAGGAAATTTGCATAAATACGGCGTTTACACAAAATCGAAAATTTCTTTTCGAATTTTGACCCGCAGTAATCAGGCCCTGTTGATTCAATATCAGAGGTGCCAAGCCCTCATTAATATTCCGTAATATGTGGTGTTAATTTAACACGTTTCGCAGCAGGAGTTTTTTTTAAGAAATGTAATTAAATAAATTCCATGTAGACACCTGAAATTAAATAAATAAAGATCCATTCAATATTTTTTCTGGTTTGATGCGTTGTTAAACTGGGTTAGATTAAACCACATATTACGGAAGATTAGTGGGAACTTGTCACCTCTGCGATATAAACAAACAACGTCTACCATCTTGGGACTACATCCTCAATTGCTTCACTCGCTACTTGTAGACGCTGCAGTACTTGCCTGCTGCTCTTTATTCATAGTTACATTGATTCATACAAGAAAGAAAAGATGCATTTATATAAATTACGAAATGATGGTAAAAAATATGAAAATATTAAATTTAAGAAATATTTTTTCATAATGTATTTTTCTGGTTTATTTATATCAAATCAAGAAATTTCGTAAAAATGAAACATGTTAGTACATTTAATAAAGATTCTCATACATAAAATGTAGTTTTATATATATTTTACACCATGAACACGTTATGGGCCATTCTGAGGTAGTTAGATAATCGGATTCCGAGCCTAGAACTTGTCTCGGGATTTCGTCGAATAACAATTTTTTACAAATTACTGCTTTTTTTTTTAATAATTAAATTAACCGTGGACGAATGAATGCCGCCATATTCGTCATAACCTTTTTTTTTTTTTTTTTTTTTTTTTTTTTGTCTAAATGTGTTGTTTTCACTTATTAATATTTTTTATTTTTCCACAACTTTTTCTGATACACTCTTTTTGCATCAATTGCTAAAACTTTGAGATTAGATAAGTTAAAACTTTCTGTGCAAAAATAATGGTGTCAAATAGGAAATTTTTGGTAGTAATATTTTATTGTTGCGAATATTGGGGCATTCGTTCATTAAGGGTTAATAATTCTATTAAAAATGGTAATTTACGTAGTACTGTATTTTAGGTTTTCTAATAAGTATATCATTCATGTTGATTAATGTTACATTAAAGAAAATATGATTATTTAATTACTGAAGTTTATGATAAATTGCAGTTAATCAATTATACTATTCATTTTTTTTTTATATGATGATAAGGGAAAAAAAATCACAGTTTGTTTCTTTGTCAAAATAAAATTTTATTTGCAGTATAACAGGATACTGAGAATGTTCGCTGTGATTTAATAAACGTACGCGATAATATTAAGAACTATTTTTGGTCCGTTTTCTGCAAGAACCTCTTTAGCTTTGTTATTAGCATAGTTATAACTATTACGAAAAAATTGATTTTCAGTGGCATCCGAGCAACTAATGTGAATGACTACTGTGAATCAGTAAATATTACAGTTTTACTTCTACTAAAATAAGACTTTGGATATTTTCTCTTCACAAAGTCTTCCTGGAAGGCAACTCCTGTATGTTTGATAAAATTTCACCACTGCCAAAACATATTAACATATACACAATATACACTTTCATATTATAAATAATTCATATTCTAAATAAAATATTCATGCAAAGGTATGTAATTCTAAACATTGCCTTCTTCGATACAATTCTTCTGATTATTTGTTGTTATTTCTGATTGTTTATTATTTTACTAAGTATTTTTTTTCTCAGTCTGTTAAACACAATTTAGTAATCTAAATTTTTGCTATTATTGGGATAGATTATTTTTCAATTATTTGAAAATGTATATCTTAATTTAGAAGAAAAATACAAATTCTCGGATAAACTGTGTTTTAAGCAACTCGTTACGTGGTAGATTCTTCGTAAATTTATACATATTTTTCACCTTTCGTGCAGGTTAATTGCTATATTTCTGCAAAGCATCGGTCTTTAGTCAATCCCATAAATCTCAGGATTGTAATCCCTTAGTGGTAGTGCATTTCATTTCCTTTGTAGTCATTCACTTACCGATTATGTATCAACTTGCGCAAGAGTAATATCTTAACCGCTGCCAGAAACAGTTTCTTCAACAACGAAAAGGGCGGTTACAACGTATTTGAATGCAAATATGTTGTAAAGCAGATGTGTACGAAATATAGCATTTATATAGTAATTTTTATTTACCATATATATTACTGATATTCGTCATATAAAATTTTTAAAAACAAAGAGTAGTATACGGATGAATATGTATATCTACGCAAAAGTAGGAATCGTAAAGAGGTTATACAAATATTAATTATTTAAAGATTACGTATTATTTTGTAATAAGATATGTTGCTTTTTTATAAGTGCTGACAGTTTTTAAAGGTTATTTTATATGCACAAAACAACTTTATATATTTTTAATTAATTGATGAGAGAATTTTCTCCAAATAATACAAAGCATTTTCTTGAACAAAACAAAAATAAAATGTATAAATAAGTTTAAAATATTCGCTGCTAGTATTTCATGATTGAAAGAAAATACTCTCCTTATTTTAATGCATAAAAATGATTGTATATTCTCCAAAAGAATATGGACACAGAACAAAGATAATATTATAGATACTATCTCGTAAATATTTTACTGGACCATACAAATCAGTGAAGCCCGAGTACTGAAGAACGGATATTTCAGAAGGTATCTCAGCTGTTTAATCAACAACTTAGAGCTGGCCATAAAACCTGAAGGAAAATAAGCACAAAAGCTTTTATTGCTTTTCTGTAATGTTTATGTTCATTTATAGGCTCCTAAAGAGTTTTATATGTAGAGTTTTGTATGCATCTTCTTCTAGAGATATTGTTTGTTATGCGAAAATAAATGAATTAATGTTTAGATAAGGGCATTACCGAAAAAAGAAAAAATAATAATGTTTGTAGATAGAGTTTTGTTTTCTCGCTTTTTCAGTAATGCTTTCAATTATTTCATACATGCTACTGCTGATCCTGGAATTATTTGGTAGATTAGGCGAATTTTCATCCTTAGCACATCAGACAAAATGAGATAATAGTTTCGCCGAATTCATGATTAAAATGTTATAATTAATTTTTATACGCAATTTTTTGAATAGCAGGCATAAAACTTCCATCGGATGGAGAGTCAAAGAAGGTTACAGTCAATCTTTATTGTAAATGCTGTAACCCATGAAAGGTAAATGTAATTTTCAGCAGCATTAATCACCCCACAAACACACACACACACACACACACACACACACACCAGAGGTGCCAAGCTCCCATTCGAGACTAACGAAAAAGACATGCTACCGCGATGCATTCCATTTATCGTTTTTTACACACCGCTAGAGTGACGTGATGCTCTTTTCGTACACCCGCATTGGTGCATTCAAGCATCACGTGACTCCGGCGGTCTGTAAAAAAAGATACGCGTAAAGCACCGCGGTAGCCTTTCTTTTTCGTTAGCCTCGCTCCCATTAATCTTCCGTAATATGTGGATTAATTTGACCCAGTTCAACAACGTTTCGAACGAGAAAATTTATTTGATGAATCTTTATTTATTTATTAAATAAATAATTGTTTTAATGGAAATTATTTTTTGAATGTAATGAAATTTATTTAATTTCAGATTGCTACTTGGAATATATTTAATTTCATATACAGTGACCTCTCACTTATACGACTTTCAGGAAACCGTAAAAAAAAAGTCGTGTAACTGAGAGAGTCGTATAAGTGAGAGACCAACTTATTATATAAGATTCAAAATTTTTATACATTAATTATTTTATCTACATTAAAAACGATACGTTTTGAATACTAAGAATAGATTTTATCAAAATTTATAAAATAATATTAAAAATAAAATATAAAATATATTTTTAAAAGTTCACAAAATAGTTCACTCACCACTATGTTTATTTTGAAGATTGACAGATCAGATTTTCTCAAAAAATGAAGTGATATTATTTTGTGTCTAACGTTGACGAAAAGAGAAAATGTATTTTCTCAGTCTATTAAAGCTTTTAAGCTATTTTGGGAATAATCATTTTCGTGGAAATAATTTTTTGATGTATTTAAAGCTGCACTTGCTCCTGAAAAATTTACAACCGCACGAACATTGCTCTCATCTTCGTCACCCTCCTCGCTCACGTCTTCATTATTGATATCCTCAAAGATTTTTCATTAAAGGACTCCCATACGCTCTCAAAATCGGGTTCATCCGTTGACCTAGCGGTTTGGTCTTGTAAAGACCACATTTCCTAAAACAATTCTTAAATGTCTGCGATGTCACAACTTTCCATTCAGGTGCTGTAAGATGCATAGCATCTAAAATAAAAATTGCTTTAGCTTCCTTTTTGTTTTTCCGAACAAAAATAAAACGACAAATCAAACTCCTTCTGTAGTTTACTTGAAAATCTTTATAATACCTAAATCTAATAGCTTTAATCTGTTTGTAGAATTTGCTGGCAAAAATCGAACTTTAATTTGTTGCAGAAATGATAGATCTTTATATTTGGATGTGATGGACATTGATCCAGGAAAGTGCATTTTCAATAAACCTGATTTCTCACTCAGTACTATACAGAGAAGTGATCTGCAGGTGGTCATTTGTTTTTTGTTAATCGGCTTTGTTAAATAGCAGGCACAAGAAAATCCCATACCACCACCTTCTCGCCATAGATTTCATCGTTAATAACACACCTAGGTAGATAAAGAATGTTATTCATTATTGATAAACACTTTAACAATAGTGAAAAGGATAAATGTAAGAAACGTTAATGATTTGTACATTAATGATTATAAATATGAATTCTTCAGTGAGAAATATAATATTGCCTGAACCGTTTAAAGCGTCGTGTAAGTGAGAGAAGCAGTCGTATAACTGAGAGTATTTTAGCATTATTTCCCATAAATCGTGAACGGGACCAACAGAATTCGGCGACTAACCGAGAGAGTCGGGTAACTGAGAGTGGTATAAGTGAGAGGTTACTGTATTTAAAAAATTTCTGGTGTGAAATGTATTAAACCTGGGTCAAATTAACCCACGTATTACGGAAGATTAGTGAGAACTTGGCACCTCTGACACACACACACGCACACACATATATATATTTATAGGAATTTGAATTTATCTTACGTATGACGTTCGTGATCAGAAAATTATCTAACTCTCTGGTATTTATCTATTGTCCATAATTTGAATACTTGAGATATCAAAGCAAAGTTCATGGATCACGAACACAATGTCTTTAGACTTTCAAAATCATAAAAACTTAGTCTTTTATTTTTCGTCACTCATGAAGAATTGATCCAAAAGCGGTCAAGAAAGCAATTGGTTGTACTAACTAAGCCTAATTGGAATGTTCTACGTATTTCGTATAAACTACTGTTTTTAAGTATAAATCTTGGTATATTTAAAAAGACTAATTATAGCCTATTATAAAATTAAGTATCTTCGAGGGATTAAATCCAACTCTGAATTATTTCAGTAAAGTATATGAATTCAGAATTTCTTAATTTAGCAAAAACATTTCTTGAAATGCAATCTGCACCATTATTTTGTAATAAAAGTTTTCACTTATGATGTACTTGAAAAAAAAAGCTTTTGCTTCTTTTGAAATAAATCTGTTCCTAAATTCTAGTGGCATTCAACCATTTCAACATTTTAGAAACAAAAGTAATTTTCTCCTGAAAGAGTTACGCTTTAGAAAAATGGTAAATTACAATTATGCATAATACATTACAAAGTTGATATTTTTTACTGCAAATGTTCATAAATATTGTCTATATTTAGCATATGTGATATGTAAATGATATGTATATGATATGTAAAAGAATAATTATACATTTTGTTAAAGCATAAAAATCATACGAATTACTTTAATAAAGGATAGAAATAAAGAGAATATCCCTTTAATTAATTTCATTCTTTTTATTAATTTTTATAATAATTATGATTACGGCTTTTTAATAAATAATCATATTTAATTTGTTTATATTTTAATAAATTATATGTTACAGTAGTTTTCTTAAGAAAAATATAAAGATATATTTAAGATTCTCTTGGGAAAAATAGAAACATTTTTCAATTTACTTATGTTATTTCAGAATTTCGGAAGAACGAAAATTGAATTTTCGATCGCCGAATACAACTTTGAATGTCTTCATGCAATTATGAAATTTATTTATGAAATTTTTAAAACAGCGCCTAACCATTTGAAAAGTTTGAAAAAACAAAGGAAAGACCTTTTTCAATCTCTTTCTAAAACTTTACAGCTCAGAAAAGCTGGTAATGACATCAATAAAAAGCGAATTTAGAAATATCTTTAAACATCAGCTTAAAAATGAGTTTAAAGAAGGCGGTTTTCAAGATATAGTTACGTACAATTAAAAAACGAAAAGGATTATTTTTTTAGTGACTTTTTTTTACTATTAAAGATGTTAAACATTTACTTTTTTATTGTATAGCGAGAATTTATTTAGTTTTTTTTAGAAAATTTAATACAATATATTAATAGATATGTTTAATATTTGGATATCTTGTAGCAGACAACGTTCGTATACTTTTACCACAATTTTTTAATAGAATTTAATATTTAACTCTTTATTTAAATGCAGAAAAGTATTGCAAATCCTCCAATTAAACATGGTGCGTCCAATCTACATGGTGTGTAGTTTTTCTGCTATTTAAATATTAAATAGACAAATTCTATGAAAAAATTGTAGTAAAATAGTAAGAACCCTGGCAGAAATTTGATTTTTACTCCATTTTTGTACGTTCATAACATTTTTCGAATACCAGTTTTTGTCTTATTAAATGGCCAAAATTTGCCCTCAAAGATTATTGTTCGAAAAATTTGTTACGAAAGTATTTAAATTGAAACAGCAATATCATCGCTGCGTGTAAGGGCAACGGTATGTCATCTATTTTTTTAAATAAAAAATAAGAATAAACATATATGCATTTTATGAGGGCAAATAAGAAGACAATATTACATAAATGAGAGGTTTGTGCCAAAAAAAAGTAATGCAAATGTTGGCATAACTTTTCTTATTAATAGACATACGGCGGCGGTTTGACTCTACATATTTGTACAGCAACTCTTAAGGTAACTAAGATACTAGTACTCAATATAGTCATGTATTTGCCCCCAACGTTTAACCCAGCCCTCAAATCGTCTTTGAAAAAATATATTTGTCCACTGTTATACTCATGTCTCTTTGAAATCTATTAATACCGTAATTTCCGGCGTATAATCCGCAGCTCAAAGAGTCGTTTTTCGACCCAGAAATATTATTTTATAAAATGTAACTTAAAAGATCGCTGTAAATATTTAACTACAATTATTGAATAAATTTTCTGGGTCGAAAAACGATTGTTTGAGCTGCGGATTATACGCCGGAAATTACGGTACTTTCACTACAGGTCGGGACATACATGTCTCCCGGTGGACCCACTGGACTCCAGCTGTACAACACTCTCAGAAATAAAACACTCAATTTTGACGATTCCGCAATCCTCAGGCCTCATTCGTTATTTTTGACAATCACGTGGTTTTTCACGAAACGCGAATCCTCAAATATCTTGACGAAACTGTTTCCTCGCTGTCAAAAATAAAACTCTCACTTTTGACGATTCCGCAATTCTTGAGCTTTATTTCGTCATTTTTGACAATCATTTCGTCTCAAAATTAAATGATTTTTAATGAAATGGAAAATCTCAAATATTTGATAAAAATGTTTTCCCATCCCCGGCCAGATTATTTTTGTTGTTACAAAATCGTTCAAAAAAATAAATAAATAAATAAATAAATAAAATTACACGAAAGTACCAAATTTACAATATATTAATGAAAACAGAAACAAAAATATTTCATCCTTGGAGGCCGCTATAACGTGAAATCACTAAATTTCTACTTTATTTTCCATATCTGATAACTTGCGTCTATTCTTTTTGTAACTTTAACATTTTTGTAGCGATTTTATGTATTTCTATTGCCTATTCAAAGATAAATTTTTCTAAAGTTGCAGAATTTCGTTAAAAACGCTTAAAAAACTCTTCTAAAGTCACAGAATTTCGTTAAAAACGGTTAAAATATTAAAATGCCAACATCATTTGGTCCATTTTCGACCGAAAGCAACAACCATTTTCCCAATAGTTTAAAAAAAAAATCAAAATTTTAGGAGCTCTTTTTTATTTAAGAAATATATTCATATAACAATCAAATTTAAAAATATCTTTCCCCTCTATAAAGAATAACGTGTTAAAATCTTATCTAAAATTGATGAACTCTTCTCCAACATACACTTTAAAATTTATTATTTCTGACCAACAAATTAATTAGACCATATTTTAATTATCATAGAACAAAGGAAATTTCTCTAATAAATTATATTAATCAAGCCGTACTCTAATTATTTATTAACCATAGAAAAACCATAATAATAATAATAATCTAGCCTTATTAATTAAAACATGCAGAAATTATAACAGCACCGATAAAAATACTTCTCAAAATATAAACACACATCAACATCCCATAGATGCATTTTTAAATCTTATTCATTCGAAGTCCTTCTGGCGTAGGACGCAGAGCAGCGTTCTCCCACACAGAAGATAGTGAGTTCGAAACCGGTTGAAGACTTGAGAAATGTTTCTTACTTTTTAACGCTGTCAATTACAGATGCTTCAAAAGTTCGGCGCCACCACCAATCTTTTTTTGCTATTTCTTTCGAACAAGCAATTTGACGAAATCAATTTCCTCCGTTTTTTGAGGAAAGAAATTTACACGATTTGACGAAATATTTACTCGGAGCATTTCCCAGGAAACAGTTTCGTCAAAAACGAAGAAAATTTCGTGATATTTGAGTATCCATTTCTAAGAGTGAAGCAAGTCGCCAACCAATGAAATCCCAGACATTCTCGATGGAAGACATATCTGAGGAATAAGCAGGCCATGGAAGAAGCGTAGCCTGTTATGCACTGAAGAAGGATGGTGCAGTCTGAGAAAAAATGTGCACGGGCATTATCCTGCTGAAAAACAGCACACGGAATGCGTCGAAGAAGGAGGGGAACTCTAGCTCCACAATTTCCCTTATCTGGCAATCACTGTTCTAGATCGGATCGACAATTATACCCAATAGCTCCCCACAACACGATGCCAGGTGATTGTGCGGTTTGACACTGGATAACACACTCTGGGTGTAGACGTTCCCCTCTGTAACGTCTGACGCGTACTCTTCCATCATTGTACTCCAGATTGTACCAAGATTCATCAGAAAAATCAACTTGTTCTAGCTGAACACGCCACGTGCTGTGTTGCTGAGCCCATTGAAGTAGGAGGCGTCTGTGATTCAGCGAGAGGGGAATCCTGCGTAGAGGAACCCTTGCACGCAGTTCATGCTGCAGCAGACGACAACGAACTGTAGAACTAGACAACAAAACACCGGTAACTGTGCTCCAACGTTGTGCTAAAACACGAGAGTACGCTGTACGGTTGGTCACAGCCATGCGGAGGTGTCTGTCATACCGTGCCGTTGTGCTATTGCGTGCCCACTGCCTGGTTTTCGCCTTGTTTGATTCTAATCTGTCCATTTCTTTCAAATACGAATCATGTTGTGACATTGATCTGCGTGCGGGCTGCGATTTCTCGATACAAAAATCCACCTTTTCCACCATTAGTTGTTGGTATGGCTTCCTCCGCTTTTCACGAGGTCTATTGACCACCAATGAAACCTTTACGTCAGACAGAAGGATATAAACGAATTTCAACGCATCTTTACAGTGCTTTATATAACTGGAACAAGCAACTGATAAGGAGCCGGTTCTCGTTCCACGCATGCGCAATCGTTTGTAATTCTAATCATTTGCATGTCTTACCCCACTTTACATTTCCTGTAAGTTTGGTTCAATTTACATAATTCCATCATGGTGTTGCCAATTTTCACAAACATGAGTATATGTTATTATTAAGGAGGAAAATAACGGAAGATAGAAAATTCAGTTTTCAATCGCTAAATATAGATTTCAATTTCTTCATCCTGTTACTAAAATTATTTATGGCATACATACAAAATTTTTAAGGGAGAGTATATCGAATTTAAAACCTTTTAACATTCCAGCGGGTTCGCGTAATATTTTATACGACACAAATGTGACGTTTAGTTACGCTATTACAAATGCAAACTGTGCCTGATTATCACATATGTAAATTTCCGAAAACACATTCATCCTATTTCTATGATTAAATAAGGTGAAAATATTTTTTAAAATACGTCAAGGGTGTTTGTCTAGGCAACTAATGCAAGATATTTCGCATTTGGTAGCTATGTAATAAAAGATGTAAGTTAATCATTTAAGATATCAATAGAGAAAATTAAATTTTAATAATATTTGCAAACAGAAAATCATTCAAAAATATACGTTTAAAGATCATAAATACTAATTATTTAAGAATAAACATTGGGATATTATATTAAAATAAAAACTATAAAGCATGCATTAATGCAAGAAGACAAAAATAAGATAATATCTTGATTTCAACAAATATTTTTTTAAAAAGGCATCCAGTTTTATCTTCTGTATTATTCGAAAACAAAATTATGTCATGAAAAATTTTCTCAATATACAGTCTTTTTTTTTTAGTTTTGCATATTCTATTTCACGTCAATTTGTACTTTATCTTTGCTAATATCTATCTATCTATCTATCTATCTATCTATATATATATTATATATATATATATATATATATATATATATATATATATATATATATATATATATATATATATATATATATATATATGTATGTATATATGTATATTATCTTCAATTTTCCTGGGTCGTCGTACGGGTATCGAGAATCAAGTAATTTTATTAAACATTTTTCGTTTGGCTTTCTAAGACAAATTTATAAGTCGGAGTAACATATATCAATTACTTTATTAGAAGAAAATATCTTTAAAACGGAAAATAATTACTTAATATATCTACCAGTTGATAAGACTGACCTACGCTTGGTTTAAATTAATTTTGTATTCAACTGGATATAACAATCAGTTCTATGTACGGTTCAATTCTGTTTTTTTAACCACTCAGGTTGCATCAGGTATCTCGACTCCTACTGGGAATTTCTAGAAAATTCCTTCATATTCTGAAAGCCATTTTTTTTGCCAAATGTTGCCATAATTTGGCTAAAAGTCGCAAACTATGCAATATTCTTTCACTTGGTTCCAAGCACTTGTTTTGACATTGCTAATCTTAAAAATCGATTTTCCCGCCAATTTCGCCAAATTTGGCGATATTGGTTGCCAATTTTGTGACATTGTTTACTGCCAAATATTCAACTACTTAATAACTGTTTCAACCTTCATGCACTTTCAAATGTTTTGATCCCAAAAATACCCCACTGATCGAATTTCATGGAACATGTGACCTAACCCAATGGTGTCCTCGTACTCAAAAATCGCAGGATAGAAAATTTAGTCAAATTCGCTAGATCTGTTTTTCAATTAAAATTAGTTTGACATTTAGTGACCTAGAAATAACCCACTAATCGAATTTTCTCGAACATGAGACCCAGTCCAATGGTCTTCTCGTAATCCAAATCGGTAGAATACAAAATTTAGTAAAAATTGGTTTACATAAAAATTACTTGGCGTATACCAGTAGTGACCCAAAATGACTTACTAATGAAATTTTCTCGAACATGTGACACAACCCAATGGTCTTCCCGTAATCCTAATCGGTAGGATACAAATTTTTGTCGAAATCGTTAGAGCCGCTTTTTAGATAAAATTAGCTTGACCCACAGTGACTCAAAAATGATGCACTATTCGAATTTTCTCGAACATGTCACCAAGCCCAATGGTTTTCTGATAATCTAAAACGGTATACAAAATTTAGTCAAAATAATTTGAGCCGTTATTACATAAAATTAGCTTAACTCTGACATTTTGTGACCAAAAATGACCCACTTATCGAATTTTCACGAACATGTGACCTAGTCCAATGGTCTTCTGGTACCCGAAAACGATAGGATACGGAATTTCGTCAAAATCGTTAGAGCCGTTTTTAGGTTAAAATTTGCATATACCGGGTGATTCAAAAGTCAGGACGAAATTTAAAAATGAATAATTCGAAAACGAATCAAGATACAAAGATACGGTTTGCACCAAACGGATGGAAAAGAAACCGGGTTTTCTGTGGCAACGAAAAAAGTAGTTATGTTAGCGACTAACAGATGGCGCTATAGTGTTTTATTGCACCAAAAGATGATTTACAAATGAAAAAATTTTGACAACTTACAAGTCAGCTTAATTACAGTTAATTAATACTACAGTAAATGTTCAATGGGCTGTCCATCATTCAGAAGTACAGCTGTGAGACGAGGCACCACACCGTTCACAGCATTTAGTAGCATTTCTTGGGTTATGGCAGACACATTTTGGCGGATGGCATCTTTCAGTGCTGCTAGTGATGCCGGTTGGTCGCGGTACACTTTTAACTTCAAGAATCCCCTCAGCCAAAAGTCACTGGGTGTCAGATCGAGAGGTCTTGGAGGCCATGCGTGATTAAAGTAGCGACTGATAATGCGATTCTCCCCAAATGTTGAGCGTAGCAGGCGCGTTGCACAGACAGAGCAATATGAGGTGGTGCTCCATCTGGCATAAAGGTGACTGTTTGGAGTGCCTGTCGCGCTTGCAATTCAGGAATAATGTTGTTCTGTAACAGTGCTACATACCGCTGACCAGTGACAGAAACTGTTTTGAAACCCGTCTGTGTGACTTCCTCGAAAAAATGGACCATTTAAGAAATCAGCAGTGAAGCCACACCAGACTGTCACTTTAGGCTGTTGCAAGGGTACCTCAACAAATGCATGTGGATTTTCTGTGGTCCAGACTCGATAATTGTGGGTGTAAACAGCGTCAGAGAGTGTGAAATGCGCTTCATCTGTCCAAAGCACAGTGTGAAGCCGGTCGTGCTTCTCTTCCATCTTATTGAATACCAAATTCCCAAAATCTCGGCGAGAGTCGAAGTCAGAAGGTTTCAGTTCTTGGTTATGTTGCAACTTGTAGGGATACCGTTGCAAAGTTATTCGTAGTGCTCTCTACACACTTTTATACGACACTCCTGTCTGCCTTGAAACTTCTCGAGCACTGTACTCCTCATGTGCAGCAACCGCCGACATGGATTGCACCGTCTGCTCCACTGTAGTGGCAACAGCAGCGGCTGTTGAGGGACATCCACTTCTTTGACGTGACGCCAAAGAGCCTGTAGCTTCAAATTTCTTCATTATTTTGTTCAATGCAGAAGACGTTATTGGTCCTTCGTTATTGGTATCTCGCATACCCTTCATGTAGCGATATGCTCGCAATGCCGCAATGGCACTTTCCGAATTCTTATAATACAGCTTAACTAAGAGGGCTTTCTCAATTATGGACAGCATTTCAATGCATACAAGCATCGACTACCATTACCTGCTGCAGTTGCTCCTTTTTATGTCGTTTGTTGCTTTGCATGATCCTACATTAGAAATCCGACAGCTCCATCTGTTGGTAGCCAACAGAACTATTTTTTATTTCGTTGCCACACAAAACCCGGTTTCTTTTCCATCCGTTTGGTGTAAACCGTATCTTTGTATCTTTATTCGTTTTCGAATTATTTATTTTTAAAGTTCGTCCTGACTTTTGGATCACCCGGTATATAGACATAGACACAAGATTTTACCGTATTATAATATATGATTTGCATTAGCGAGCGCAGGTCATGAATTTTACGATAATTGCTTAAAGTCATAGCTATCAGCTTTTATGTTTTTTTTTTCCTTTGTGAACACAAAGCTTTATCTTATATAATCGTTGATTTTTTTTAGACAATTTTTTTTGTTCAAAAATAGTGGAAGGAAAAAAGCATAAAAGTTGGCAGCTATGTTAATACATTATGGAATAAGCATAATAACTAAAATTTGAGATTGGAAATCGTAGATGAGTAAGGAATACACGTATAGCAATAACTTTTAACTCTTCCGCTCATAGGCGGAATTAACTATGTGTAGTCTCCAATAGTTAGCAGTAGATAGTTACACTAGGATCAATATTTTACTGTTAGGTAAAAAAAAACCTCTATTAAATACATTCACTTTTTCTTAATTTTAATGACTACTACTTTTTCATATATAATCATATTGGAAATATTTTTACTTTAATAAAGCATATCATGCTTTTTTCCTTAACACAGAAATTAAAAAAATCTCCAAATAATTTTTAAGATGATAGATACTTTTCAATTTATTTCTGTTTCTGTTTTTTTCCCCAAATCTTGCGAGAACGAAAATTTTGTTTTTAATTTTTGTTTTATTTTCTTTATCCAATTTTGAAATTTATTTATTATATATACGATATTTTAAAAACATCTTCTATCAAATCGAAAAGCTTTCAAGAACTAATAGTTTTTCAATTTCACTCTTAAATTTTTAAGTTTACAAAAGTTAATAGCATTAAAACACAGCGAACTTAACATGTTAACATAAAATGACGCATTAATACAATGAAGAGACATTTTAACCTTTTAAGGGCACTTATTTCTTTATATGTTTATATTTCTTGTGATTGTTTTCAGTATCAATGCAGCATTTTCATTCCTTTGTCATTTCAAATTATACATGTTGTAAGACCTGCTATCATTTATTACTTCATTTATTATCTTAATTGTATTCTACAGTATTATTTCAAAAGCATATTATAAATATATTTATTTCTATAATATTATGCTGCCATTCGAGAATTTGTATGGAGTGAATTTTTTTAGTTTATGAATATTTTCATCGCAATATTTTATATTTATATTTATAGCTCTATTTTGGCTCTTATAAATTCATTAGTTAACTTTTGTTAGAAATACATAATGAATAATAGCTAATTTGCACATTTCACCATGTATTGCATTTGAATAAATTGTATTTATATCATTTTTACAATTCTTATAAATGTTTTAAGTATCAATGCAGCATTTATTATTCTTTTGTAAATTTAAATTATATGTAACACATGGGCTTATAAGTTCCCGGTCTGGCACACAGATGGCGTTGCAATCGCCGAACCGCTGATTTTTTTAGTAAATACCAGGGAGATAGAGAGAAGGAGAACAAATATAATGTTTCTACTTATGGAACTAAAAGCGGTACCTAGTATGGCGGCGTTTCTGGTCTTTTGGGCCTTTAGGAAGTGTAGCGCCCTCTATCTCTTTACCATGCTCGAAACCAAAATGCAGGAAGAGCAGACGACAATTTGTCATGTTTGACAGGTCACATGACCGGCCTTTGGGAGCACCAGCGCCACAAACTGGGTACTAATTCCCGGTCCATGTTGTGATCTTGAAAGCCTATCTTCACTGTTCTCCTTCTTATTTCTATCTCCATGGTAAATACTAACCTTTAAAAGGTAGCAGAAAAATGCCATGACGATTCGCCGTGTGGATAAAACGTTAGAGTGGTTTTAGTTGAACGATTTTGTTGATAAACAAAAAAATGGATAACAAGAATTTCAAGAATTGTTATATGATGGGGAAAAACTACCGTTCAAACGAAAGCTTGGCTTGATAAGCGCTATCCGGACACTGCACCAAGTAAATCAACCATTATTGACAGGTTTGCTGAATTTAAACGTGGTCGTACGGACACTAGTGATGTACCACGTAAAATAAGTGGTTAATCCGGAAAACATAAAAAAAGTGCACAAAATCGTTTTGGGGAACCGTAAAGTGAAGTTGCAGGAGATAGCTCAGACTCTGAAGATATTCAAGGAACGTGTAGTTTTTATTTTGATTGAACATTTGTCTATGAAAAAGCTGTTGTCAAAGTGGCTGCCGCGCGTGTTGACTTTTGACCAAAAACAACAACGAGTTCTAAGCACTGTTTGGAGCTTTTTCGTTATAAAATTATGTTATTTATTATTAAATTATTATTATTAACCATTTATTAAATTATTACTATAAAATTATTATAATTAAATTATTTTTAAAATTTTTATTATTAAATTATTATTATAAAATTATTATTTTTAAAATATTATTATTATTATTAAATTATTATTATTTATTATTAAAGTTATGTTATTTATTAAAGTTATAAAGTTATAAAGTTATAAAGTCATAAAGTTATAAATCTTTGTTAAAAAGTTGTGTTTTCTTTATTAGACCGGGAACTTATCAGCCCTTGTGTTATATGTTGTGCCATCCAATTTCAAGTTCATTTAATAGCTTATCAATTGTATTATGTACCATTATTTGAATGGTACATTATATATTTCACATAGAAATAATATATCATAATCAACAACAAAATTAATTAAGCCGTTTCAAGTTTTACGGGGTTTTTTTCTCACTGCTAAAATATAATAGTAAATTCTGTTTTCTCTAATCAATTAAATCTGCGATTGTATAAGATAAAAAATTCTATAAAATTTCAGTGGTGACATAAAGGCGTAAACGTCGGCAGCTATATGTCACACTTCATGTGAAAAGCGCGGAAAGACGAGACCTTAGTCTTTTCGGTTGTTTCAGAGAGTTTTGTTGTTGTAGTTTTTATATTCCAAATTTATATTTCATGTGTTCTTGTTTGGTGGGAAGGAACGGAAGGATGCTAGTGCAGATCAAATACCTTTTTTTACTTTCTTCTATCTTTACAGGGATGACCACCTCAAGAAACCCGGCCTAAGCCTTAGAGTTTGTGTGCTGACACGCCTCTATCATCAGCGAGACCACAGCCACGGAATTATGTATGCAAGTTTTACAATATAATATTACATTTTTTTTTCTTCTCAGAAGTTTTACTTTTACATGTGATTTTCTTTGTAGTGAAAGTAATTGAATTTTGTCTGATAATACAGTTATTACATTCATACATACGATTATTATTATTATTTCAATGTATACAGAATATACAATTTCCAGATGAGCTATATACAAATACTGTGCAGACACCATGCCTAAAATTATTATTGGTTAAATATGATGGGTTATTTTTGACTAGCATATTTTATACAAATACTTTACTACAATTGATGTATATGGAAAAATATGATGCACACATACAGATATTATAATTAATTCGATTATACAATTATACAGTTTAGACCATTTCCAGAATATGAAGACTATATACAAATACTGTGCAGGCTTTATATTTAGGATTTTTGGGTAAATGCGATGCAGATTCTTGGTTAAATACTTCTAATACATTTAATAATATAGTAATATGAATATACAGATGCGAATACCCTGAAAATTTGCAAATAATATGCAGATACTAATAATATACGGATAGTGTGATGTTAACTCTCATTACAGCAATTATTATATTCAAATACAAAATACAATTATTTATATACATATGTACAGAGAAAACAGGGCCTCTTCTAGATTGGACAAGCGGGCGCCCGACTACAGAGGAAGAGGATTTGAAAATAAAAATCAATTTTTTTTCAATAAATTTCATGCAGTTGATAATGCGCTGGTGAAGAACCGGACGGTCCAGGAGATGTTGCATCCAGTTTTTAAGCGACATTTGTGGTGATTTTTTGACATGTAAATGTGAAGTTAGAGTGCAATTTAATATGTAGTGCAACGATGTTGCTTCTAATCCACAGACACATAGTGGTGAGTCACTTCTGTTAATTTGGAATAGGTGTTGTTGAAATGATCCATGATTTGTTAAAAATAGGTATAGATATCTGTTGTGTATTTCTAGTTGAAGAAAGTATTGGATTCATGAAAAATTTCACTTCCAGTTTTCGACGAATTTATACGTTTTAGAAGGTCCTAAACACGATTTGACTGTTTTTATAAAATGTCTGTCTATGAGTCTGTATGTCTGTCCGTCTGTCTGTATGTGACAAAAAAATTGTGGGCGCTCTATTACAAGAACTAAAGCTCGGAATTTAATAAAACTTATATTCAGTTAGTCCCTGATATAAATTGGTGCTTATTAG
This sequence comes from Maratus michaelseni, assembly GCA_963931845.1. Classification (NCBI taxonomy): domain Eukaryota; kingdom Metazoa; phylum Arthropoda; class Arachnida; order Araneae; family Salticidae; genus Maratus; species Maratus michaelseni. Next base: position 221,986,475 of record OZ007595.1, read on the forward strand.
TTTTTGGTGAAAATCGCCCAGTAGGTGGCGCTGCTATGCAGCATTATTCGCGATTTTCGCAATAGCTCTATCTCAAGAACTAATGCACTTATTTTCAGAAAACTTCAGATTCCGTTAGACCTTGACATAAATAGACGCTGATTATGGTTTGTTGTAGATGGCGCTGCTATGCTACTTTTTGTATGATTTTCACGATATCTGTATCTCAAGAACTAATGCACAGAATTTCGCCAAACTTCAAATTCTGTTAGACCTTGACATAAATAGATGCTGATTACGTTTTGGCGTCAATAGCTCAACAGGTGGCACTGCTATGGTACTTTTATCATGATTTTCACGATAACTATATCTCAAAAACTAATGCACGGATTTTCATCAAACTTCAGGTTGCGTTAGACGTTGACACAAGTTGTTGTTGATTAGGTTTTCATCTAAATCTCCCAACAGGTGGCGGTGCTATGCTTCACTTTTCAGGATTTACACGATTTTAGCGATAATCACATCTGAAGAACTAATGCACGGAATTTAATAAAACTTTAGATTCAGTTAGACCTTGATATAAATTGGGGCTGATTCGTTTCTAGTGTATGCGAAACCTGTATGAGATAGAAGAAAGTTTTGGGATTGGCACATCTGACTAGTTTTTACTAGATTTTAAGTTATCTTTCAATAAAATGGGACGAAAGTATATGAACGGTGAAGAGGGAAATCATCATAGTCACAAACTAGTTTCTATATTCAGAGGTATATTTTTTTATACGCATGAACGTTCAATATTTAACTTTGCATTTCTAAGAACTGCCTTAATTTTTTTCTCCATGTAAGGTTACCAAACTATAGTATATCTCTCAAGCTATCAGATGGTACTGCCATCTAGTACCCAATTACCAAAGTAGAAAACTTTAACCAGTATTTTGGTGTAGAAAATTGCGCATTTTTTAACAGCATTTTTGTTTTTAAAAAGCCAAAAAATTTGTATATAAATTATTGGGGGAAATTTGCCCTTTGGTAGTCGCGCTGTACTGGTACCTCAAATGTCACACAAATTAAGCTTAATCGCCCCCCTCTTCACTCTTTATATATACAGGTGCCCCAGCTAAGATGCTATAAGCTTCGAGGGGGGGTAGGGTACACCTAGACGACTCAGAATCACATAGGAATACCGGGTCGGGAACGCATTCCTGACCTAGTAGAGGCAATGAAAAGGCTGGATCACACAAAAATGATCGTTGATCCTGGCAGTGTTGCGAGTGGGCTACTTATTTTAATTGATATTTCTTGATTTGCACCACTTTTTTTAAATAATAAACTTTCCCTGATTTTCACCTTGATTAATACGTCTTAATTAAGGTGAACTTTAATCATTTTAAAAAAGTGGTGCCAACCAAGAAATTTGAATAAAAAAAAAAAGGTGCCTATTGGCCACACTGTGTCCTGGTGTTGCAAGAGTGGTGCCAGCGGATAAGACGGACAGTGTTCTCGGCGCAAAGTTTCTCGAGAGAGTGTTAATCTTTCAAGCGCAGTGTTACCATGGCGAGACCACCTAATTTTAGCTCCAAACTTACAAACGACACCAAGAATATTCTAATAAAATTTTACGTTTGTAGAGAATACTTAAAAATGCAAGTTTTTACTTTCGAAGAAGATCATTTGTAAATTCTGGTGTCAGTCAATCATTTCATCATTTTACAAACATTTTCGTAAAATAATTATTAAAGGGATCACCTTTAGTGGGTCAGGAAGTCGTTTCCGACCCGGTATTCCTATTTGATTCCGAGTCGTCTAGGTGTACCCTACATCCTCTCGAAGCTTGTAATATCTTAGCTGGGACACCGTGTATATATACATATACATATAAAATAGGATTTTTGTTATGTTTTCAAATGTTTAAATTAGGGGTCTTCAAGAATTCAGCCTGCAAGTCGTTTGCAACCCCAAATTCCGAAATATAATCTTCACCTTATTTAGTCTTAAATTTTCTGTCATTAAAAAAGACAAATTTATATTTTTAAAACAAGTCGTATTTTGGTGGCACGGCAACTACAGTTTGAAGACCGCTAGTTTCGACAATTTTTTTTTATAGATTTAAATATAAGTTTGCGAATTACAGCAAAGGCACATCTTCTTTCTTAATGATATTGGGCACTTCATTAATTATAAAATCATAACTAGTGATGAGACGTACTTACATATTTTTACGTCTGATTACGTCAACAAAATAAAGAATGTGCTATTGAAGAGGACCCCAAAACAAAAGTGGCGAAAACACAATGAGAAATGAAAAAAGTAATATACACCATGTTTTTCAGAAGTACGGGGCTGGTCAAAGCCATGAAGTAAGAGAGACATAAAACAGCTACAGCTATCTGGTACAGGACTAAGTGTCTTTCAGAAATTCTTCAAAAGGTGAATGTTAGGGGACTCATGCTTAAACATGACAATGTATCTTCTCATTCCGCAAGGATTACAATCGAATTTCTTGCAAAAAAATACAGTCAAAGTAATAGACATCTACCGTATTCTCCTGATCTTGCCATATATGACTCTGGCTTTTTTTAATTTAGAGTAATTTACATTTGCGTCGTTTTCATACCAAAAATGAGATTGTTGAGGCTATAAAAACATATTTTTCCTTTATTCCAAGAAATTGATGGCTTGAGGTATAATCTTCGCCAAAGCCTGCAAAACTACAGTGATCTCTCACTTATACGCGATACACGAAAATCATTTTTCCGCACCAGTTCTTTCATAAGGTAATTTCTGACTTATTAAATCGCAGAATTTATAAATCGAATTTTGCTGTTTTGAAATAGTGGTATGATAAAGTAATTACTGAACATCGCGTATAAGTGAGAGATCACTGTACTTTGAACATTCCTAAAAGTTTAACTTGTACTATTAAGCCATATCTCAAACAATTCTGTGTGACTTTCATATAAAATAATATTTCTGGTTCGAGACATATTTGTTTCATCTTGAAATTAAATAAAGTAATTGTGTAGGCTAAATGTCTTTCAGAAACAGAGTTGCCAAGACTCCGGCTTTTTGCACACTAGTAAATTTTTAGAGAAAAATGTTGTTCATTCAAATCACAGAATGCTGCAATAAAATAAAACAATATTTTCTGTACTAAAATACTGGTATCGAAAAAGCCGGAGACATGGCAGGTCTGCAAAATTTCTTGAAGATGTGAATGCTTGGGGTTTCAAGCCTCTTCATGACAATGCATCGTCTCATTCCGCATAAATTGAAGTCGAATTTCTTGTAGAAAAAAGCAAAAGTAGTGGAACATCTACAATTTTCTCCTAATTACTTTTAACAATAGTTCTGCATTGTTGGAATATATCGTCACTACCATGTCAAAGTATCGAATGTAAAAAAATGCATTTTTCATTACTTTTAAAAATGGGCCGATTGTCACCACTAAATTTTAATCGTATTCTTCACCAGAATTGCCTTTTTGACCTTTTCTTTCATTCAGAATTCATACCAGAAATTTCGAACTAAAATTTTTGTCTTAATTGATGACAGACATTTCGCGATTACTTACAGTAACAATTTTTCTCCCAAAATTTCCGGTATGAATTCGGTATCTATGAATAAGTAAGGAGGCTAAACTGTTAGCCTTTTCCGCAAACACAAAGTTTGTTCGTAAAATGAGAAATTACTGACTGACACCGGAATTTACAAACGACTTTTTTAGAAAATAAGAACTCCTTAGTTTAAGCTTTCATTTCAGAAACAAAATTTTATTAAATATTCTAGGTGTCGAATGCAAGTTTGGAATTAAAATTAGGTGTGCCCGGAGTGGGACCACTGTGCCGGAAAGGGTTAACCCTGTTCTCCGCAGAAATGTTATTAGTATTCTTTCTAGGCGAAGAATTCTAATAAAATTTAGTGGTGACAATCGGCCCATTTTTAAAAGTATAGAAAAAGCATTTTTCCACATTCGATAGTTTGACATGGTAGCAACGAATGAGCCCTAAAAAATGATTTACTTTAGTTTTTGAATTATGCATAAGATTATATATTTGAATTATACAACTTCTTTGTCGATTTTTCACGAACTAGAAAATTTGGTTATAGTGTCTAATGTTTCGATTAACATTACTTTAAAATGTGTGATCAGATTGAAAATGTTTCTTATTTAAGAAGAGCAAGTCTTATTACCGAACTGCGACTGTCAACTATGTTTTATTATGTTCCCTACCGGTATTTCCAAACAAAAATAGTTCACCTTCAAGATTTTTAGAAATATAACTGCATACTTTTTGCTTGGAAATAGTGATTAAAAAATAATTTATAAAAACGTCGCCAGCGGCAGACACGTTATTATGGTTTCCTCTTAAAAGCAATTAATAAAATTTGTAAAGTGTCTTGTAGAAGATGGGAGCATCATTCAATTAATTTTTGTTATTTCAGATGCTTCGTAGAAACAAAATTGAGTTTTCGATCGCCAAATACAGCTTTAAATTTCTTAATGTAATTATGAAATTTATTTATAAAATATGCGAAGAGAGAATGATTTTAATTTCCGCCCTTCCCGACTCTTTTTCTACGACAGATTTTGTCATGTCAGAATGAAAAGCTGTTAAAGAATAAATGTTTTTTTAAGCTCTCTCTAATTAATTTGAACTTACAGAAAACTGTAATGCTATTTAACGTCATATAAATTTCTAATACCGGTAATAACGTATGGTATTTTTTGGTTTGCTTTTCAGAAATACAGTAGACTCCCTCAAATCCACCACCCTAAAATCCGCACATCGTTTCCGATGTAAACAATGAAACGTACAGTTGCGATGTAGGTATACAATTCAAGATTTTTTTTTTCAATTTTATATCATTCTGTACACTTTTCATAATGTAATTCTGGTTAATGTGATTCAACTCATGTTTTCTCTTGAAGAAAGTATAAATTTATTTCTGAAAAAAATCAAGATTGTGCTGATATCAGTGGCGATTACGATATTTTTACAAAATAATTTATGTATTAATCAAGCTTTTTTGGTTATTAAGTATGGCTAAACATGAAGTAAATCTTTGTTATTTAAATATTTTGATGTGAATTATTAGTGTGCGATACGGATAAGTGTTATAAGGCGAGTGTCACTGAATAATTCCAGAAACAATTATCTCATTATGCATATTTAGTTATGCATTATTAATCAATTACTTGATCTTTACTTTTAATATTTTAAATATTCCTAATTTTTATTATAAGGCGTGTTCAAATGAAAGTGATTCGAAGCGTCGCATGTGAACAGTTTTCAATGTATTTACGTGAAACAAACGCGATAGTGAAAGTGTATGTACCATGCGTGCGCATGTCCAAGCAGATTTGTGATACTTTCATTCGTAAGGACGTGACATTCGGTTAAAAATGTCTGGTGTGGAAGCAACTGCGCTCAAAACGGATCAGAGAGCAGTAATTAAGTTTTTAACACTGGAAGGGTGTAAGTCTGTGGATATTCATCGCAGAATGCTGGCTGTGTAAGGTGACACGTGTGTGTCGAAGCCCACGGTGACGAGGTAAGCGAGAATGTTTAGCGACGGTCGACAGGAGACAACGGATTTGCTGCGGCCCGGTCAGGCGCCCAAAGTTGTGACAGATAAGCTGATTGCAGACATTGACACTGCAATCAAAGGAAATCGACGTTGAAACATTCGAGACGTTGCAACTGAGTTAAACGCTTCCATGATCAACCGACATCGTTCTTCGCGGACGGAATTCGTAACTTTCCTAAGCAATGGGACGCGTGCCTAAGCGCCATGGATGATTTTTTAAAAATAAAACTTTGTATGCATTTCACTCATTAAATATTGTTGTTTTTAACTATGTATCTATCTCATTTCTGTCCCTGGGCATCTCATGGATACACACTTCGAATCACTTTCATTTGAACACCCCTCATATTTTACTTTATTGTAAGTATTCATTATAGTTCCGTATAGCGTCTACTCCCTGCACTTTGGCTACGATTTCAAAAAACGGATCACTCTGCGCGCATGCGTGCTTGTCTGATACTTTAAAATTTTGTTCTAAGCCATTTCAAAATGAGTGCGTATAGCTCTGTGGTATGTCATTTCTCTTCCGTTCTGTGGCCTTGAGTTCGAATCCCAGTGGCGGAAAGTTTTATTTTTCAGTATTTATTTGAGTTATAAAAAATAATTTGAATTAAAAAAAATGTAAAGTTTCCATTTTTCAACATATAAGCGATGGAAAGTTTGAAACAAAATGGAAATAAATATGAAATTTGGTTATAAATGAATTTCGTATATTCTAGAGAATGCTGTACGGCGAGTTTCATGCGTCCAGTGATGTTTTTTTTCGGTTAATGTACGCAAAGCGTACATACACAAGTTATTGACCGCGGCTTGAATGAATTTCGTGCATTCTAGAGATTGCTGCAAAGCGAGTTTCGTGTGTCCAGTGATATTTTTTTATGTTAAAAATTGTTTTTTTGAATGTTAAAAATTCGCTTTAAAACGCTATAAAATCGTTAAAAATCCTTAAAAATTGAAAAATCCGGAGGGAAAAAAATGTATTTTAGTAAAAGTCTGAAATTGAATTTCTTTAAGAATGTCAAAATAATAATAATAATAATAATAATAATAATAATAATAAAACTTGTGAAAGAAAATATTTAGTTATATTACGCTAAATGTTTTAAATCAAAATCCTTTTACGAATTAATAAAACTGCCGCGGAATGGAATAAAATTAATATGGTTCTCGTTGAAACTGTCTAGAGCAATGCGCATGCACGCAGCACGATCCATTTTTTTTAATCGTAGCCAAAGTGCAGGGACTAGACGCTTGTTAATTCCGAGTGCAGTATTAAATTCAAATTATTGTTTAAAAATGTAAACAAAACAGTGAGCAGAAATTTTTAAAATTCTAAAATCTGCACAACGTCTGGTTTTAATCTATGCGGATTTCAGAGAGTTTACTGTACTTCCAAACATTTCGATGATTATGGAAGACAAAATTTACGACTAAAATATTCTGGTGCTAAAAAAATAAAATCCATACTCACCCTATATGGGACGTATACGTCCAACCTGTCTTGAAGTAAAGCAGCCAATATAACTCTCTTATTACACATAAATTGAGGCCCTAATTTAATGATGACAAGGTTTAAGACTAGTCGTTGGGGGCCACCGTAATACTTACCCATCATGGATATGCATAATGTAAAATATTAAAATAAAAAATGTGTAAACTACTTATAAAATGCATTGCAATTCAAATAAAATCGAGGCTTGATGACGTCACTAACTTTAAAGGCTCGATTACTGAATGGCTTGAAAGAAACATCCTTATAACTCCAAAAATAATAATCCTATTAACTAGCGGTTTATTGCATCTGATTAAGCGTCAAATTTCCAATTAAAATATATCTTTGAAGTGAAATTTGGATGAAATACAGGGTCATGAAAAATCGAAGAGTGTGGAAAATAGGATTCCAAATATCTCTGCAACTCATTATCCGATCGACTTCATGCTTTATGCAAAATTTATGTTTTTTTTTTATTGTCTTTTATATTCATTTCTTAAAATAACCAATTTCGGAAATTTTTATATACCTTTTATCCGAACGAATATTTCGAGAGTCCGAAAAAAATAGTTCCGGTTAATCGAGGTTCTTGAAATGAAATAGGCTTCTTCCCATTATTACATACTAAGTACATACCAAATTCCAAGTCTCTATCTCAATTTTTTCAGGAGATAGACCGTTTACAGACACACAGACACACAGACGGACGGCAAATTTTTTTTTCTAAAAATATGTTTTTCGGAATCTCCAGTGTCTGAAACGTGTAAATCCGTCAAAAAAAAATTTCCATTTTCAAAACGATTACAAGACTTACCCTATACTACGTATGATGGGTAAGTAATATAATTACAAAAAAAGACAAAGTTTATTTTTTCGTTAGGACGTTTTAGAATCGCTTTAAGCGGAGTATGCATTAAACGATTATTTTTATTTTCTGTAGCATTCAAATGGTATTTATTTCGTTTCGAAATCAAATCAACTCGTTTTTGGAAAGTTATTTGCCTTTTTATATTTACCAAACAAACAAACAATATACCATATGTAAAATTTATATATATTTCTGTATTTTATAAGGTGTGAAATAATTCATTTTATTTTTATTTTTATTTTTATATTTATTTATTTTTTTGTTTAAAAACTTTTGATTATATATTTTATGTGGTACACTGAGGTATGTTTTATGTGATTACAGGCAAATTGTATGAAAAAAGTAGTATGAAATTTTCAGATCATTTAATATTTATTAATATCTTAAACTACTTACGAGTCTTACAAATTGCTTCCAAAAAGAAATTAAACAACTCTGTAAATTTTCTTATAGAAGAAGTAGAAATTTTCCATTTCTTACTGTTATTTCAGATCCTTCGGAGAAAGAAAATTGAGTTTGCGATCGCCGAATACAGCTTTAAATTTCTTTATGCAATTATGCAATTTATTTTTTGAAGTATACGAAAGATAAAAAAAGGAATTTTATTTCCACCTTTCACAACACTTTTCTAAATATAGGATTTGTCAGAATGAATAGCTGTTACCAGATAAATTCTTTTTAAATTTTTTCTCTACATCGCTTGAGCTTACAAAGAATTATACTTGCATTAATCCATTTTGCTGCAATGTTTTTGAAACAATAAAATTTGCTTTATTAAATCTGATATTATATAAGACATTAAATAAGCCGAATGTGTCAAAAAATGGTCTGAATCAAGCGATCTGAATGTTAAAAAATTATGCCCAACTAGCAACACTGCGTGGGAAGAAATCCTGCTGTTCGGATAATATGTGTTAATAAGCAGCGAATATAAAAACTGTAAAAGAATAGACACAGAAATTTAATTTAAAAGAAAAAGGTTTAATATAATTGCATAAAAATACAAAACATCATTTTTTCTCCATGTTGCTTTAAACTTGTTTTCAATGACGTAAGCTTAAACAATTATTTTTAATGGAAAAGTATTCTGTTTTCAAAATTAAATCAGTATAATTGCTGAAATTTATTTGCCTTATTTTTTTCAATTTTTTAAATAAACGAAGCGTTATATTTTGTGCAAAGTTTAAATAGGACTGATTTTATTTATACGACAGATTTTATTTTTATTTCTTAAAATTGTCAAAAATTTTATTATTTACATTACTATTTTGATATTATTAAATACCAGTAAACGTATGGGCGAGGTTTTCGTACTACAACCTTTTAGCTGTGTTTTTTTCACTAACTTTTAATTAACTGAAGTTTTAATTCAAACAACGTATTTTAATAAAATGTGAGCACACTATTTCAAAAGAATTATCCACAATCTTCAGAAAAAATCGTCATTCATTGTTGTGCGTTTTGTATATGCCCAGAAAATGAGATGTTGACATGAAAAATAACATAAATGGCGCATTCCCTGCCAGATGATTGGAATATATTGCTGGCAAAATTAACTGTTGATTAAAGAAAGTGGTTGATGCAAACAGGTAAAAATTTTATTTACTCATTTATGAAAAAAAAAGTAATTTAATTAACCTAATATAATAATTCTTTTCTTTTCACTGCCCTTTTTTACAGACATTATTTTATTTTCAAACACATAAACAAGCAGTGTACATGTCTAAAACTCTTTAAAAATATTTTTAAAACTACACAAAACCTGTCAATCTGTTACAAATTGTAAAACAGTAAAAATATTTTCACCTTTCGTTCTCAGGCATCTTCAGTCACTGATGTTATGTTGTTATGTTTTCTGCTTCGTCAGTCAATTTGTTGAAAATCCCCATTTTGCTTTTTTCTAATAAAATATAGCGCCATCTGTTATCTATTTTTGCATGGGCCATATCATTGCATGTTTTTGAATTTATGTAAATATTTCTATGACTTCCCTCTGTAATGCGTAGTTTAAATTACTATAATTGGCTAATTTTTCAACATTATTTAAGTCTATTGTAATTGGAGATTTGTCGTTTAATCTGGCTATTGCAGTGGTTGATTTATTTAAGTTTATACATATTCTATGCTCTTTCATTCTGTCTTCAATAATAAAAAAATTAATTAACCTGTTATTTGTTTTTTAACAGCTATTATTGCGCTTTGAGCTATTGTAAAAAAAATTGGGCAATTTTCTTCATTTGGGGAAGTGGTGGGGCACAATTGAACCGATCACAATCTTTAAACAAGCATGGCATAACTGAGTTGCGCCACCAGGCGCCTAAGGGGCGCCCGTCAGCGTCTCAACCGTCGTACCCATGTGCTGAGGGACATATAACATGCACGACCGTAGGCTGTTCTCTATATGCTTTACGGCCGTCGATCGGCCCTCGGTGCACCCCCACTTGCGCATCACACCGATTCTACCAAGAGGTGAAGACATGATCGCCATGATAAGTGGTGACTCCTGCACACAGTAGTAGTCCCCACACGGACCCTTGATGAATCGACAGAAGACACACGAAGGTTTCGTCGCCGGAACCCCATAAGAGCAACCGGTCCCTAAGTCATATGTCGAGATCTCCCGACAACTCTTGCTTTTCCACAGCTTCCGAATATTGAATCCTAGAGAAGACAACTTGTTCATCTGCCGTGGTTGAAACAAGTATGGTATAAAGTAAGCTGCATCGCAGGCGCCCTGAGGGAGCGCCCTGCGCGTCAGACGACCACTGAACCCAAGTCCTGAGGGACTTATATCGTGCCAGCAGGTTTCAGTCCCTGCGGCGCTTCGGCCGGTCAGAGGACCGTCACCTACGGACCCTCCAACCTTGAACCCACGTGTCGACGACGTAGGCAGTTGCGATACGCGGTGAAACCACATCTTAATTTTTTTCTATATCGTTGTAAAACATGAATTTTAATAGCGAACTTACACAGTATCAGATAAGAATATGGAAATATAGTACATTTACCTCCATTTTATATGATACATGTCTGAAGTTTTAATTATAATTTCAAATAATAAAAAAATTGAATTTCAACGGAATAGAATCGTTAAGATAGCTATACTGTTTATCGTAAAATACAAAAAGCACACAAAGCAAAGCACGCTCTTGAGTAATCAAAACCCAAAATCGTTAAACAAATTGTATTCGTAACATCCCTAAAGAAAGTAAATCGTCTAAAGTCGAAACAATTATAAATCCAAAACTTTTTTTCTTATGAAGAAGTAAAAACAAAAATATATTATATTTCAACTAAAAAGAAAAATCATTTAAATTGAGAAAATATCCAAAATTGTAATCCCTTATCATTTTTAGTAAAAGTTCTTATTAAAAAATATTCTGTTGTTAAAAAACTAATAAGTAATAAACATCCAATAACCTAAATCACATGGTTTGTGATCGTCAAATTAATACACAACTAGATTTTTTTTACGCTAAAGATCCTTTTTTGTATTTTGTTAAAAGCAATTACATAATCCGAACAAAACTTATAATTTCTGTATTTTTTAAATGATTTTTTTTTAAACTGGATAATTATTTTAATTGTGGAAGTTCTATACAAACATGCATATAACAGTCATAATTTTGCATTAATAAATTGTTAAAAGTGTTGTTTCCAAACCTTTAAACATTAATTTTCTGTAGTACACGAATCGTGCAAAATTTCTAATATATTTTCATACAAACCAGACACAACCCAACTAAAAATAATGAGGATTATAAGATATACACGTTAAGCTGTTCAAAATATGCTTGTATTTATTTAATCATAATCCGTTCATTCGTAGTAGAAAATATTCATTCGTCCATACCAAAAATAATCTCCGCGAATCAGGAAATCATTCAAATACTGCAGTAATGAATTACTTTATCCAAAGGAATGATAATACCCTGAAATAATTTAATCAGAAAATCATTCAAACACAGCAAAAACGAATGATTTTACCCAAACAAGGAATAACTCCCTGAAATAACTCGGACATGCGCAAAAGCGAGAAATGCTTTCATTCAGATACAGACGAAAATAATCAACGCCCCCTAGATAAAAAAGCCGTGACACGCGTCACGAAAACGTCATAGCAAGCATTCAAAACAACGAAAAAAATTTTAACAACTTGTATGTTTCGATTTCGACGGCTCGTGGAATTATTAACTATTAGTCGTAAACAATAATTATTAATTCTATGAGCCAATAAAATCGAAACATGGAAGTTCTTCGTTTTTTTTTCTTTGTTTTGCCTACTTGATATGACGTTTTCGTGACGCGTGTCACGGCTTTCTTATGTAGGTGGCGTTGAAATAATTCGAATTAATAACTCGGGCATGCGCCAGAATCATAACTGTCAACCAGGGCCTGATTACTGACAGGGCACACTTCCACCAGTAAAATTTAAAAGAAATTTTCGTCTTATTAAAACGCGCCCCGTTCATGCAAAATTACTGCCATGAATACGGAAAAATTCTTTTCTTTTTTACTGGTGGAAGTGTACCCCGTTGGTAATTAGGCCCTGCTGTCAACCACCATTTTTTTTCTCAACTTCTATCAAAAACTATAAGCAAGCGAATGACTTTAATAGCGACATGCAAAGAAAAAATATTGTACGAAATAATTATTTTGGAGTAAATTATTTTTATTTTTATAATTATTATTTATTCATTTAGTTTTTTTACTGGAAGATTCAAAAGGGAAACGTGTCCATTCGGAAAAAAATAATGTATCGAGTGATTGTTCCGAGTTATATTTCTATAATCAAAATATTCGAATGATTTGAATTAATCGAGCTCTTCGAATGATTCACTCGAATGATGGCACAATGCCACAACATTATGCAGAGTACGTTTTTCAACCTTTCGCTTGAAATTTTTTCCCGACGCGAATTCCGAAAAGTAATCTTTGCTTTCTTTGCAAAATTTCGGTTATTAAATAAGGCAAAACTTTTTATAATAAAATATTGGTAGCTTGTGATGTTCCCAGGCCACTTCTTTTCTTTATTCAGGTTGCTTGACTCAAAATGCGCAAACCTCTTGAAATTTCCATGGAGTACGGCACAACTTTTTTCTATTAGAATTCTTTTATTTTATATTTAAAACGTAGAAATGTTAATCGCCTTGTTTTATTGCTCAATTTGTAATGCGTTTCTGCGATTAATTGAGTACAATTAATTGTATTCTACGATTTCTACGATTTCTACAATTGAATACGATTTCTACTATTAATTGAATATTCTTTTTAAAATTTGAGGTAAAACTGTACGCTTCCTGTTGACTCCTGTTACGTTTTCAAATAGTAGTATTTCCCTTATTTAACAGCAGTTCAAAGAAGGCGAAAACAGCGCGAGTTTTAGAGTAGTGAGGTGACAACACTGGTAGTTTGTTAGCCCGTGGGCCACAAGTTGAAGACTCTCTACAGTACAGTTAATAAGAGCTAGTAACTTCATTAACAAACCGCAAGGAAAAATCATGCGTCAAGTATAAATTATGTAAAATTTTCCAACACTTGCAAAATAATTTTGAAAATCTTTATCGTTTAATAAGGCGAAAGATCATATCCAAGAGACAATGTCAAGGTCAAACCGATCGGGGAGGCCTACCTTTTGGCTTAAACTCAACTAACCCCGCCCAGTAGCTAGTAGACAATTTGAAAAATTTGGAAAACGCATAACGCATCTTAAAAACCCAATTTCAGGAATTACCAACACTTATTGAGTAAATATCCCAATTATTTTGTGCAGCCCTGTATATGATCTATAGATTTGTATATATACTATGTAGAAAGCTAAATTTTAGTTCAGTTAGGAAACGCGTAGCAAGGTTTAAAATTCCCCTTCTGGAATTTCCGTCAATAAAAGGAAATGTACTCAAAAACTTTTGTGCTTTCTTGTATATGATCTATAGAATTTATACACATCAAGCAACGGACAAAAAAAGCAGTTAAATTTAAGAACGCACTCACCAACTGAAAACGCACTTCCAGCAATTATTGATAACATACAGTACCGAATTAATTTGTGTGTCCCTGTAAATGAATGCTATGTACACAAAATTCTATAGTAAACCTCTTTTAATTCCACTTAGTGATATTATATATCAATTTCAATATGTTTGAAATAGCAGAACAATATTAAAATAAACTGCAAACGATTTTTCTCCATAGATCGTAATGTAGCGGAACTCATTTGAGTGTACCTATAAAGAAACTATAAGTGCTGTGAACACCATCTTCCATAGTAAGCCTCTTCTAGTGCACCTCAGTGATGCATATCAATTTCAATATGTTTGAAGTTGTGTAACATCATTAAAATAAACTGAAAACGATTTTTCCCCATAGATCGTAATGTAACTGAATTCTTTCGAGTGTCCCGTAAAAAAATATAAGTGCTACACACTTCATTTTCAATACCGAACATGCTATAGTAAATTTATCCGAGTACATTTATGAGAGTTAGAAGTTAGATTACGGACAGACAGATAGACGACAGACAGAATTCATAAACACTTTTCAACTATGTTGGAAAGTGTTAAAATTGTTGTTAAATATATCTTTATAACATAAAACGACACCGTAATTGAAAGAAGACATGTTTTGATATACAGCTACAAATATGTTACATAATAACCATTAGTGCCAACTGCTGCGATTTTTTTACACCAGCAATTTCGGAAAGACGTTTCCGGCTTCTTTAATCGCAGAATCTGACATTACATACGGCGATGACAACTCTTCGAAGTCACTGCTGTTAAAAAAACCAACAATTCGCAGCTATGATAATAACATTTTAGCGTCATATTTAAATTTTAGATGATCTAAATGAAAGCGATAAAATAACTCAATCACCTACCCACATTTCTGACATCTTTTCTAAAACAGCATCTCCCAGAATGAAAAGCTGATAAGAATAAATGTGTTTTTTTCCTTTTTTTCAATCTCCGTCTAATTCTTTCGTGCTTAGAGAAATTTGTAATGGTATTAATAAGTAGCGAACATAAATAAGAAAGTATAAATGGAGGCACTAATTTAATAAAAGACACGCTGTAGCACCTAGTTGCCTAGGAATGTTAAAAGAAAGGGAAACTTTTCACGATGTTTTAAAGTTGTTTTGCTCAAAGGGCACATTAATAACGATTTCATAATTTAACAGGCAGACGAACCGTTTAGTCACTATAATTTATTACACGCATTAATTATTGTATATAATCTTTACTTTTCAAGCTCAAACATCTTATACAAGATAATGATTCGATTAAAAAGAAAGAAAGAAAAGATAACCGTAATGGATATTTGTAAATCACTCTGTGTCCGTAGAAGTGCTTATTTGTGAGTACAAGTATTTTCAAATAGTTATATTCGCCTTATTTTATTGTTGGATACTGCGATTTAATAAGGTGAACAATACTATTCTGAAATATTTGAAAGAGTGGGCAAAACTTTACAGGGTGATAGAACGTAGCTATACGAGCATATTTCGTCATAGAATGTATGGCCACGCGGGCCGCTAGGTGGCGTTGTAAATTGTATGACACATTCTTACGAGAAGTGTTGCTGGAGCTGCTGCGTCTGATTCCAACCCACATCAGGTCGAGAATGTGGTTTCAACACAATGGTGCGTCTGCACACTTTGCGTTGGATGTGGAACACTTTAGATGCAACTTTCCCAGGGTGATGGATTGGTCGAGGTAGTCCCATAGCTTGGCCACCAAGATCGCCGGATCTCTCGTGTTTGGACTTTTCCTGTAAGGCCGTATGAAAAGCCTAATCTACGAGTGCCCCAATGAATCTGACATGGATCTAGTCGCCAGGATTGCCGTTGTTTCCGGGGATATTCGAGAAATGTCTGGTGTCTTCAAAATGTACGTTTGTCCCTATCCCGCAGGTGTGAAGCGTGCATTACAGCTGGTGAAAGATCTTTTGAGCAATTTCTTTGAGTATGTATATTAATTACATTGCTGTTAATAATTTTTTTCTGAAGTAACTCCTCTCATTCGTGTGTTAATTCTTTAACTGTGACAGTAGAAAACTACCTTTTAACTTCTCACCGCTAGCGTTCCGACCACACATTCTATGACGAAATTTGCTCGTATAGCTGCGTTCTATCACCCAGTAAAGTTGTGCCCATTTTTTCATATACACCCTGTATAAATAGTCGAAAATAAACATCTCTACGCAAACTGAAACTCACGAAAGAAACAGGATGAAAAGTGAGATAGGTAGATTAAGCTTAATTAATTTCACTTTTCTAATTGAAATTTTCTTATATGACTATACTGATACGCATATGACTACACTGATACTGTTAAGTATGTTTTGGATAATTATGAAAGAATAACAGGAGAAGCAAGAAAAACAAGTGGGTAAGTGTGATCGAAGATCGCACAAAGGGTTTCGTTTAATATTCCTTTCAAAACACTTTACCCTTTCTTTAATAAATTCAAACAAACTTCATTTAGCAACAACAACAAAAGAAAAGTCATGTTTTTTATAAAGTAAAAATTTACCGGTCAAATTTTTCGGTTTTTCGAATATCTAAACCAGCCGGATAGCGGGCGAAACCCGCTATTATATTCTGTCATGATAATATCCGTCATACGGACTAAATGCGATACTTAAAAAATATGTAATTTCAAAATTAAACATGTTGACGCCTTCAAAATGTTAAAATATGCGAATATTTCCATAATCGGGTTTCTATCCTGATTCAATACATTCCTCAAACTCATATATTTACTATTCTCTATTATTCATATTGATACTCGCTTTGTATTATTCTCAAACATTTGAAAAATTAGTTAAACTTCCCATATGACGTCAGATTTTCTTTTTAATTCTCTAATGACGTGATATTAATCTGCTTTGTGTACTTACACATACTCATACTCCTTGTATTATTGAGAAATTTTAGACATTTTCCGTTTTATTACGACTATGACGTCAATCAATTTTATTTCATATTTATCTTTTTTTCAATTGGTGAAACTTTTTATTTCATTTTCATTTTTCACGTGGATATCGTCTGATAGAAAATTAATTATTGTAGAAATAATTTCATTGTGGATTTTTAATTTTTGGCATCTGCTATAACGAAAAGTATTTAAATTTAATGGTACAAGGCTGTTAGAATTTTGGTTTTTTATCTCTATTTATGAAAATAATACGAATTTTTCAAATTTTAATATTTTGGGCTCTTTACAGTTGATATTCGGATTTATACACAAAGTTTCAACTCTGTAAGTTACACAGTTTTTGAGAATGGCTCTGTGACGGACAGACAACGAAGAGGGAGTAATAGGGTTTCGTGAGATGAACGAAACCCTAAAAAATGACCGAGAAAAAAGCCACCGTGATATATTTTTATTTTTTACGTACAAACTTCTAATACAACCCTAACTATACGGGAGAAAATAGGGTTGGATTTATAGAATTCGACAGACATCACTGATTGATATTTGTAACTTTTTTTATAATGCCAAAAATATGCAAAAGTGGACAAACCATACAAATTTAGTATTTCAGATTGTATTTTTTTCTATAGTGGCAAATAACAGTTATAATAAGTAAAATTTACTTCGAAACTGAATTAGTATTGTTCTTTTTTTCAAGGAGTATAGCAAAACTATTTCAGACTTAATTCTTCGCCTTATTTAATCACAGAATTTGTAACAGATTTTTGTGATTAACCCGAATGTACAAGCACAGGGAATGGTATACCCATGGTGCGGGCAGTTTTTGTTTTTCTACCAATACTTACAAATAATTATAGACGTTTTTTTTAATTGCAGACAATTGTTACAAATTCTGCGATAAAATAAATTGAATGTTAATTTTCGTAAAATAGTAGTGGAAACCACTAGGTACCACCACAAATCGCGTAGACTTTAATCACGCGATTAAATGAGGCAAATTTTTTTTATAAGAAAATGCTGGTATTTACCTGAAAAATTCCCTGACCGATGTCCATTAAATCGTCCAAAAAATCGTTAAGAAAGAGAATTAAGAAAAAAAATATTTATAATTGATTACAAAGCTTTTACATCATTATTAAGTAGTATGGCTTATATTTTTAATATCTGTATTTAAAAAATAAATCTGAAAGTATTTTAGAAGAGCATAGAAAAATATTTCAATTTATCGTAATTCAGAATATCAGATAGACAAAAATTCAATTTTCGATCGCAGAATACACATTTGATTTTCTTCATTGAATTGTGAAAAATATTTATCAAATTTTGAAAACAGCGTCTATGAAACCGAAAAGCTTTTAAAGAATAAATGTTTATTCAATCTCGCTCACTAAATCTTTAGAATTTAGAAATGCTATTAAATAATAGCATTACGAAACAGCGAAGTTAAAAATATATTTAAAACATAAAATGACTCTGTAATTTAAAAAAGTCCTTCCGGCCTGTACCGGGAGGAAAAGGTAGCTTTCCTATATCTTCGTTGTAAAATTTTAGCTAATGTTACACGAAAACAGCAAGTTAAGATGCAAAGAAAACGTTTACAAAAGATTCGTTAATACTGAATTTGAATAAGAAATTTGCCAAATTATTGAGCAATAGCCAAATTGGCTTCATTTATGAAGACTTATTTTGGTCGCCAAATTTGGCGATATTTCGCCAAATGTCGCCAAGTTTGGCGAGAATTTGGCGCTAACGGATATGAATATATAGTTTTATGCGTTTGATTGAGAAAATTATTACAACAATGAAAATTTTTGTAATGTGCTGTCTTGTTTCAAAATGTCAGCCACCCTAGAATTTCAAACTGCTCTATCTCAGCCGTTTTTTAAGATAGAGGTAAAACAAAAAATGCTCTGGAATCCTCGTTTCAAGGCCTAACACTGAATTAAAAAATAAATTTGAATTTTTAACTTTTTTGTATATTTATTTTAGTTTTAAATTTTTAAATGGCCGCCATCTTGAAACAAAATGGCGGACCAAGCTGGCCAACGAACTCGGTCGGGACATTGGTGAGCTTAATACACACAATTAGTTTCATCAAAATTGATTTATAAATACGAGCGTTATCGTATGACATAGGTCAGATATATATATATATATATATATATATGGAGATATATATATATATATATATATATATATGGAGATATATATATATATATATATATAAATCAACATTTGAACGGAGGGTGGTTTTGGGGTCTGGGGGTCATGATCGGTGAAAATGTATCGAAATTTTCCGGAACTGCTTTCCTCCGAACGGCTGCAATAGGTAGCTTTATACTTTTTTGTATTGAAAGCTACCTAAAAAAAAAGAGAAAAGAAAGAAAGAGAGAAAAAAAACATATTTTAATGTATAATTGCACACAAGTAAGGAAGGGCTGGTTTCTGGTTTGTCATGGGGGTCATTCCATGCAAAATGAGCAAAAATTTAAAAAAAGTCGTGGCCACATAGTAACCGATTTTAATGAAATTTGGTACACAGATTCAATTCATATATAAATAGAGCTATTCAAAATATCTTGACAAAAAATAAAATATTTTGGAAGTTCTGGACATTTAAAAAACTTGTGACATAGAATGGCTTGTATGGAATCGTTCAAAGTTGCAAGTTTAAAGTTCCATATCTTGAAAACTATTTAACATAAATATTTTTTTTTCATACTATTGTAACCCGTGGACAGTTATTATCATATTTATTTAGTAATAATAATTTCGTAACACCATGGTTGACCTTAAATTGGTTGTAAAAATTGAAAAATTGAAAATTTTGAGAAAATTAAAAGCGTTATAAAAATCAAAGGAATTTGAAAACATATGTGAAATTGATGTATGATGTAATGTTACATATGAAAACCAAATTTCTCAAATTTGAAAGTTGCTATTTATTTTATTCATCTTCAAAATAGCTTAGAAACTTTAAAAAAAATTACAAAATCACAATTTTTCCTTTTATGTATAATAAAAAAATCAAATGAAGGAAAAACCTGACATTAACAATATTGCAGAAGAATAAAGTTCAAAAAGCCCATGATATGCTGAAAAAAATTCAAGATTGCCTTTTGATTCCTAATATAGCAGAAATGACTTCAAAAAGGTAATATTTTATACTTCTATGGGCTATTTCACTTCAAATTTAAGCGCTTTCTCTGCCATCTTGCAAAAAAAAATGTAGTACTGCCATCTATATGGAAAATTGATTACTATATAACCACTGCCCCGTTTAAATCAATAATTTATTCTACTCTAATTTAAAATATTGTTGAGGAAAAATAAACTGAAGGCAAGAATGAAAGTTTCTGTATTTAAAATATACATTTTTATCTATAACGTCAAATAATTTTAAAAATTTAAAACCTTTCCTTCAAGTTTAAACAAGTAATAGAAATATTGCATTTTCCTCTCAAAATTTTTCATTTTTTATTTTTTTTTTCTCATTAAGGAATAAAAAGGCAAGAATGAAATTTTCTATATTTGAAATATATACTTTTATCTATAACGTCAAACAATTTTAAAATCTTAAGACCTTTCCTTCATGTTTAAACAAGTAATAGAAATATTGCATTTTCCTCTCAAAATTTTTCATTATTTAATTTTTCTCATTATAGAATGAAAGGACAATTACTAAATCACTCCAATCTGTTACTTATTATTCATTCCTAATTATAAATAATTTTTGATAAAGTCTTTCCACTCCTACGGCTAATAATGAAAATTGAAATTTCAAGCATGTAGACAAAACCACGATCTTATATCAACTTTTAATGGAAGTTTTAATACTTAAATAAACAATCCTGAAATCTATTATTTTACATTTACTCATAAATAAATATGATCTACTTATATGCTGATTTTCATTAAAATCTATGACATGTCAGCCACAGCTGATTTGCTGATTTAGCATGGAATGACCCTTGGTGTTTTAACCCCTTAACTGTTGAGTTTTTTCAACACCATAAACTAAAAATAGGAATGTTACACCACTTTTTTCCGTACTAAAAGATATGTTTTATGTAATCGAAAAATGTCTGCCAATTGATAAAGCGAAGATTGCAATTAAAAATTAGTGGAGTGCAAAAGTTTTTAGTAACAAAATAAGCAAACTCTTCTTGCCGGAACCAGTTCGGTTTCTACAGAATTTTCTGGTACGAATTAATTTTTCCAAACGAATTTTCTGGACAATCCAATGTTTATACTCATTCGTAGGGTTAGATACCACAAAACTAAAAAAGTTATTTTCCGCCTGTTTTTATAGCAGTCTTCCATGATTACTTACGGCGAATATTGTTATATAAACATAGTGGTACGCAGGGACTAGTGATGGGCCGATTCGAGATCTTTTAAGAATCGATACCTTAGTTTTCGAAAACTTTTCAGAATCGAAATCAGAATCGATTCTTTGTATTCAAATGTAGTAGCACTAAAAACTACTCCAGACTTCCTTCAAACTAATAAATGAGGGACGACATTTCGTCTGTTTCACTCTTCGAATATTTATTCTACGTAAAATCGTTTGCCTTTTTTTTATGATCATGTGTCAGATTCACATCAGTCTATTAGAAAAGTATGAGTAGCGCCTCTTTCAGCAAATGAAATGTTTATTTGCCGTACAAACGCTTCTCTTTTGTTTATGGTAACGTTTTATAATTTACAGCTGCAGAACAATTTCTTTTCTTTTTAATGTTTTTGAGTTTTGATATAAATATTACGACTGTTACGACAGAAAAAAAAAATAATTTTTTGTCTGGATGACTGTATTCCATTGAACCCTACACCACCCCCTCCCAGGGTAAGATAATTTTAGGTAGATTTCTTAAGAAATACTACCTATTGCATTCTCCCCTAAGTTGGAGTTTTTGAAAAATTTTTGCAAATCTACGCCGATTATGACTCCCAGAACCCAAAACCACCCCCAGTTCAAAACTTTGTCTATCTATCTATCTATCTATGTCACTTTTTTATGAACATGATAATTCCCATAATTCTGCACAAATCTCTTCCAAACTAATACATAAAATCAAGGTGCATAAAATCTCGGTCAAGTTCGTTAATGGGCCAAATCGAACCAAAGAGGGGGGGGGGGGTGAGGAGCTTTTTGTGAAAACAGAAAAACCTCCATAATTTCTTAATTATGATACGTATCGAATCCGTTTAAAGTTATTATTACTTCTAGGAAAAGGACCGAAAATTTATGTATGACAGATTTTTGATATCACTAAAAATTGCCCCAAGGGGGGGGGGAAGAGGGGGTTTTAGAAAAAAAATTCATAACTTCGTCAATTCTGAAGATAACAAATCCGCATAAATTTATTATAAATCCTCTTAATATTATCTAAAACTTTTATATTGACAAGTTTTTTATAGGACCAACCCTTATAGCAAAAAAAAAAAAATAATAATAATAATAATAATAATAATTTTAACAAAAACAATCCCTGCCGGCTCCGCCTGCAAACAAGTTAGGTTTCGAAGTGGGCGTTTCCAAATGCCGCATCATGGCAAAAAGGTCATTTCTTCCGCAATTCCCAACAAACAGGCGCCCCACGGTCTGCGTCTCGAAATCTACCTGTGCTTGTAGGCCAAGCCGTCAGGGATTTTTTAATTTTGTTTTCCTGTTAATGTTCATGTGTTTCCAACTTATCTTAAAAAAAGGATTGAGGGTGGCAAAAGCCTTTGACGGAAAAAAAACTGCTTCAATTTTTTTTAAACATGTTGGTAAAAAAACTTATTTATATTTAGTATTTCTTAATTGATAAATTCTTGTATTGCTTTTTATGTTGATATGTTTAAAAATTGTTTTGCATGATAACTCTGACAAAAAAAATCTTAGTTTAGATTATTTCCTGTTTATATTCTGCAATTTTAAAAGCAGACTAGGCTGTGGGCCATTGCCACACGTGTTCCAAAATCTTGCCCGTCCCAAGATATAATTCTGCCGACGTCCATGTCTCTCAGTATTGCAAGTTATATCTTATTATTTTCTAAGATTTAGAAGGCAAAGAACAGGCCCTCCCCTGCATACGCCCGTAAAAGTAAGCAATTTGTCTTTAATTAGCGAAATCAAGAATTTTTTTTCTTTTTTACGAACGTGCAATTTTATTTTCCACTATGAGAAATTATTTTAATCGCAAAATTTTTAAAAATTTAATTTAAAAAAATTATATTTACGTTTCTTAAATACAAATTCACAGAATGTTATTCATTATAATCGTTTTCTTAAATTAAATCCATATGATTGATTTAACTAAAAATATATATGTATATTAGTTGATTTGATTGTACGCTTGAAAAAATAAAACTAAATTTCAAAACTTAAAGAGCGCTGATCATCCTGTTAACCGCCGCAAAATTCCGGAGAAAAGTCTTAAACAGCGCCGAGTAGTCTATAGTATTTGAATACCAGCATTCGCTGGCGCACCTTATGAAACCACAGAAAACTCCAGATTAAATGAGCACTGAATACTGAATACAGCCGAAAACCGCAGATTTCGTCGCCGATACAGATGCCAGGTGACTTGTATTCGAATACTCCTGTCTGAAATCGAGACCACTTGAGAACACAGACATTTTGTATTCGAATACTCCTCTCACTAAACAAACATTCACTGACGCAGTTTATGAAAACAGAAAACTCGAGCTATGAGAGAACTGAATACAGTCGAAGAACCGCAGTTTTCGTTTTCGTCTGCGACACAAATGCCAGGTGGCTTGTATTCGAATACTTTTGTCCGAATCGAGATCACTCGAGAGCTTGGCTGAATCGAGACCTCAGACATTTTGAATTCAAATACTCCCATCACTAGCAGGGACATAATTTATTTAATCAAGTTTAATTTTTAATTGATATCGATAAATATATCTACTACTGCGCAGTGTCGGCTTATGTACTGTGTCCTATATTTTAATATCTACACTGGCTAGAAAAATTAAAGGAACAAATATATAAACTCATAGAACTTGAATAATTTTGCAGATAAGAACGTGAAACTTGCACAAGAACTTTATTTTGCCATGCCTGAGATATATTCAAGATGCAGAACTGCCTACTTCTGCTAAAAATAAATTTACATAAAAACACATGAATGTGTGATATAAGAGGTGATGCTGTACTTTTACAACATTTTAAAGACACACAGGAAAAATCAATCAAGTATGTGGTCACTCCTGACCGAAATGCATGTTTTACAGTGATTTTCCATACTGTGGATTAGATTATCCAGAACTGCTTATGTTAACAAAGTGTATTCATGATGAATAGCACTTTCAAGCATCTGGAAAGTGCTGGTTGGGGTTTCCGAGATGTAAATCGGCGGAATTAAATCCGGAGAATATGCAGGCTACTCCATTCGCTGGATTCCTTCACCCTCATGATAATCGGCCACTAGTGCAGCACGATGATGACGCGCAATATTTTCCATAAGGAGGACGTAATTACCTATTGCACCCCTAAACAACTTGACATGAGGATCAAGAACCTCATCTCTGTATATTTCATCATTCACAGTTGCACTGGTTAAAATGTGTAGGCCAGTGCGTCCATTCAAATTGATGTCCGCCATACCATGATTCCAGGAACTTTGAATCGATGCCATCCACCAATGTTTGTAGCTTTATTGCGTGTGTTTTTCCCTCCATATAGTAACACGTCTGGAATCACTCTCCAAACAATATCGTTATTCATCGGTAAAGAGAACTCGGCTCTAATCCGTGGTACTCCACTGACGATGATCTCTGCACCACTTTAACAGGGCGCATTTCTCTGCCGGAGTTAGTGAAATACAAATCATGGGTTTCCTTGCATACAGCCAAGCATGAGATTTCTCCGCTTTTTTGCCTACCAATATAATCATGGAGAAAACGTTGTTCTCTTAAATCGCAGAATGTTCCGATTAACTAAAGAAACATTTTCTGTAAGATTATACTGGTATGCTAAAAAGCGGGGAAATCTCATCCCTGCATACAGCCTTCTTTTATCAAGCCTGTCACTCACAGTAAATCTGGATAGTCGAGTTCCTGTTGCTGCAATGAACTCCTTTGAAATCTGCACTGGTGTCAATTGCCTGCTTCTTTTAGCAATCGTTGCCAAATAACGGTCCTGAGAGTCTGTTCTGAACGTTTTCGACCTTGACCTGGTTGTCTCTCCACATTACCAGTGTCTTTAAACCGTTTTCAGATTCTTGACATGGCGCTTTTTTCTATTTTTAAGTCTTTGCAGACCTCTGTCAGTGTCTGTTCTGTTTCCATTCTCCTAATCTCATGCCATTTCTCACAATCGGTCAAATGTTCTCTAGACGACATATTCCACCTACTACAAGCGGAACTTTTATGTAACTATATGTACAATCCTTAAAATTAGACTTCAAATCATCCACGTGCACTCTTTTTTAAACGTGCCGTAAAAAAAGGGCTTAAAAATTTGCATATTTTACTGCGGCAAAGGTTAATCCCATTGGACTACGTGATAACGTTGACATTGAGTTACCAACCAATCACCTTTCATTGTAGTTCTCGTAATAGAATTAACATAAATCACATTTTATGGTTGTTCCTTTAATTTTCCTCGCCAGTGTATTTAAAAAATAAGAATGGAAATATTTTTATTTTAAAAGAATATGTATTAGTGTTATTTCCCTTTCGAAAAAGTAAATAAATGTATAAGTTCTTTAGAAGAAGAAAGAAAGGTGTTTCAATTTATCTTATTTCAGAATTTTAGATGAACAAAAATTGAGATTTCGCACCGTAAACACTTTACTTTCTTCATGCATTATGAAATTTATTTCTGAAAGTTTTAAGACAGTGTCTATCAAACTAAAAAGCTTTTAAAGAATAAATTCTTTCTCAGTTATTCTCAAAAGATTAGAGGATAGAAAAACTAGTAATAGCATTACGATGCCTGCGAAGTAAAAGATATCTATCTAACACAAAATGACACTGTTAATAAAGCAACGACATGCTTAGAATTACACACACATCAATATTTACGCTGTGTTCTTACCACTAAAATCTAACAGAATTTTTTGTGAGTTGGACGGATTTTTTTTATTATTATTATTTTATTTCGAACGCTACCACTATTTTCGAATAGTATTATTCGTATTATTTAATCTGCCATTAAATTAGAAGAATGGGACTATGAGAAAAATTCTGAAACAGCTTTCTGAATTAAAAAAACCGCTTAGCTGATGGTAGCGTTTATAGTTGCTAATCGCAACGAAAAAAATATTTATATGGCTCGATTGCTAACACTTTTTGAAAATATTAATAATCGCCTCATTTATTCCATCATTAAGTAAAGTGAATATTACTATTTAAAAAAAATGGTAGCAATAAAGCAATCTGAAATAACAGCATTCTCAGGTTTCTACTTCATAATATCTAACACATATTCACAATAGAGAAAAAATAATCTAACAAACTGCATTAATGTAAAAATCGATGGTTGATCTGTTGTTGCCAGTTGGGCGTGTTTTTGGCGTGTACCACTAATTTCGAATAGAACTATTTATATTATTTAGTCTGCTAATAAGTTAGAAGAATAAAACTATTAAGCAAAATTGGTAGCATTTTAAATTAAAAAAATCCATTCAACTGACATCGCTGAAGATAATGTTGTTAGTTGCGCTGTTTTCTTTTATTGAAATTGCTCGAGTGCTGCCACTTTTTGGAAATATTAATAGTCACCTTGATTATATCGTCATTAAAAGTTGTTAATATTACTATTTCAAAAAAGTGGTAGCAATAAAGCAATGTGAATGTTCCCCCACACAACTGTCTATGCTGACTGTAGGTAATAGATACGATTGATTTTGGATTTTCAACGGCATTATTTTCGAAAGATGGTGTATATTCCAACTTTTGTTTCGATTAGTTGAAACCGTCATACGCTATCTTTGCTTTTTAATGTCGTTTCAAAGATATGTAGAGGTCTAAGGACCTGCAGAATTTTGTAGTCCATTTAAAGTAACTGTAACTTTTTTCGGTGATATTTTCTTTAAAATTTTGTTGATATTTTTTTTTACAATTTTAACAGCAATAATAGTAACGCCGCCTGAATACTAGGCCTAAGCGCTGATGCAAAAATCGCGGATGTTGTAAACGAATTTCTATCCTCGTTTGTAGGGTCTGTTGAATAAGAATATCTGTATTTTATAATAGTATTTTTCACCTTCATTTTCTGATTTACATATACTTTTAGAAATTACACTCGTATTCAAATTCAAGGGACAGTTCAAAGACAAGAAAAATCCGTCTACGATAGCCGCCATTTTTGTGTCATAGCGTAGGCCTAGTAGTACAGCGCCTAGAATACATAGTGTGGAAAACGGTTTTACAGTTTTTTAAGTCAAAATTTTCGAATTCAAAGCGGAAATTCTGAAACAAGAATTTTTACTTTAAGAAGTCATGAAATATCTGCCATTAAGTAACCAAAAGAACATTATAGGGAATTTCTGGTATGAATGCGAAATTTCGGAATTTAAAAAAAGCCAAACTGGTAATGTTTTAAAAAGTGCTAAAAAATTGTAGCCGATAAACGTGCAACGATGCGGTACAATAATAGGGCGATCGCAATGATATCTGCTTTAAAAATAGATTCACCTCTAGCAAAAGTAACCGTTTCACTATTGACAACAGGAACATAATTTCTGTTAATAAAATGTTCTTGTAAGTGTATATTTCAGATGTAACTGATTTTGAAGTTAGTTTTTTATCATATCAGGGAATTAACCTTTTCCACTCGTCTGGCAGAGATTCATCCTTTGGTATGCTATATAGGGATAGTTTCTAGTTTGCTGTCTTGTATCGAGTACAGCAACCAGGCACAAAGGAATGCGTATCACGTTTTTTGGCCATGATCAATACCATTCACATTTTCAAAGCTTATGAAATGCACTATCCAAGTAAAAGGAAATACGGTATAATTTAATTATTTTAGATATTTACCTCCAGCTGAAACGTTTTCTCAGTTCGATTCTTATACAATGTTTGCATTGAAAAGCGTTAGCAGACAGTGGCGTAGCCAGAGAGGGGGACGGGTCCAAATGCTTGAAACCAGTAATATTATAAAGTTTCCTTTGCCTTCAATATCACAGAAAATTCTCCGATTAGATATACAAAAATATTTTTATAAAATTAATGGTATCCAAACCATCTGGAACTCCACCTTGTCTACGCCGCTGCTAGAAGATGTCGCGGAATTCGTCCCGTTATCTTTTTAGCATCAATCTACATTTATAGGATTTAATTTTTTACTACTTTTTTGTATCCGTTTTTCCACACTGTGTATTCTAGGTGCTGTATTAGTATTTAGACGGTGGCAATAAACCGCTACAGTATGAACTGCTAAAACTAGCATATAAATCACTGTATATGAAAAGTAAGTCTTGCCTTATTTAAGCACAAACTTTCTGGAGAGTTCTATTCATGAACAATGTTATTCAAAATCCAGAATCTGTTGCATCTAACTTAGATTAGTAATTGAGGTGATTGGAATTATTTTACTGTTTCAGAACAGTAATGAAATTTAAATTGGGAATCAGAGATTAATTTTACATTTAAGAATAACATAGCTGCCAAGTGCTTTGAATTTTGTACAGAGATTTCTTTTATTAGCAATATTCACCATTTTTATAGTCAATATTAAATAAGAAAAATGTGGCTATTTTTAAAAATGGTGCTCAAAAATTGGGGCATTTTTCAGCTATAGGCATACACACATGTATTAAATTTACATATAAATAAGAATCATTTTGCTGATTAGTACCTAATGCCTTCTTTTTAAAACTATCATAAAATAGTTCAATGGAACACTTCTTTCCTTTTTCTTCATAAAATACTCAATAATATGCTGTGTTTTTTCTATTATTTATGCTTACCATTGGAATCATTTTTCTCCCGTGATGAGTTAAAAAACTCCTCAAGATGCGTTAAAAAACTCCTGAAGATGCGACAATAATTCATTCTTTTTTTTTTTATCAAATTCTTATCATTGAGTTTGTTGGCACTTTTCTCCTTAATTTTGCTTTTCTTTAATTTTTTATAGTTCAATAAGTCCTTATGTGACAAAGGTTATGAACGTACGTTTTTGCGATACATATAGATAAAATCACGGTTTTGAATACAGTACAAAATATGTACAAAATAGCGAATTGTTCGGAAATATATATTACAAATGTTGAAGACTCGCTGTACTTATTTTAAACATACCCATAGGCAACAAGAATTACGAATTTTTAATTCCACTATTTATAACTTGTTACCAGAAAAAGTTACTGCGTTAAAATTTTAATTAATAACGTTTGATGGAAATAAAGTATGCAGTACAGCTGTGACCCTCTGGGTACCAGTATTTTTAAACTTTCAAAATCAAAATTATTTCAAACGCTTTATTTAATAGTATAATTTGTATAACTAACCTTTTGATTACGGGGTCGGGAAATATGTCGTCCCTACGACTACTTTTTATTCTATTCGTACCACTTTTTAGAAACTAATATATGACATAGACTTATAGTAGGATATTTTCAAGAGAAACATACCAGGAAGACTTTTTTCTTGTAAATTGTGATACAAATGGATATAAAAATAGTCGTTATCCCTGGCACGTAATCAAAAAGTTAAACACCGCCCACTGAATATTAGGCCTGAGCGCTGACACAAAAATTGATGCAGTCGTAGGCGTAAATTTTTCAGCGTGTGTACGGTCCCTAGAAATTCAATTCCAATAATTTCTGAAATTTTTCTCAGCCTTATTTATCTGAGATTCGATAAGTCAAAGACCCCGCGTGCCACAGCTGGATCACACCAGGGCCTTTTTACTAGCGGGGCAAACTTCCTCAAGTAAATTTTAATAGAAATTTTCGTCCAATTTATACGCCGTATTCATGTAAAATTAGTGTCATGCATAAGGAAAAAAGTTCTATTCCTTTTTACTGGTGGAAGTTTGCCCCGTTGGTAATCAGGCCATGGATCACACTGGCCTAAAACTATTTATTTATCTTCACTTACAACTGAAAAGTAATTTCAAAGCTGTTTCATTTTGAAAGTAATGTAATATTTGGCGCACAAATCACTTGGAAAATTCGTGAAATTAACCTTTTATGCATATACAAGGTTAGTACGCTTTTACCACAATTTTTAAATATAATTTTTCTATTTAATATTTAAATAGCAGAAATTGTGGACACCTCGTTTAATTGCAGAATTTGTAATACTTTTCTGCATTTAAATAAGGCGAAAAATTCTATTAAAAAATTGTGATAAAAGGGTACAAACCCTTATATATACTAGGTGTACCGGTTAATTCCCGCTGTTTTACTTAATAGATGGCAGCAGCTATTAATGCAACGTTCAATCATTTGACATATAGTGTGTTTTGTTGTACTAACATAAGGCTTGAAAACCCTAAATGTCAAAAGTTCTCAAAGTAATAACATCATATAAATATTCGTGCTCAAAAATGTCGAATTTCGTTCCTTCCAAAGAGCATTTGCGGACTGTGCTTTTGTTTCTGTTTCATTCCAAGAAATCGGCTGCTGAAAGTCATAGAACTCTTGTGAAAGTTCATGGTGACAATGCATTATCAGAAACAACATGCTGAGATTGATTTCGACGATTTAAAAGTGGTGATTACAGCGTTGAAGACAAAGAACGTCCAGGTCAGCCAAAAAAGTTTGAAGATCCCGAATTGGAAGCTTTGCTCGACGAAGATCCGAGTCAAACACAAACACAGTTGGCTGAGGGCTTAGAAGTTTCACAACAAACTATTTCCGATCGATTAAAAGACGATTAAAACGGCCAGAATGGGCTAGAAGACATGGGAAAGTGATTTTGCAGCATGACAATGCTCCGGCTCATACCACAACTTTGGTCACGGACACCGTAAAAGCGCTGGGATGGGAACGGCTGCCTCACCCGCCGTACTCTCCGGACCTGGCCCCGTCCGACTACTATTTGTTTTCATCAATGTCGCACGCATTGGCAGAGCAACACTTCGATTCGTACGAAAATGTGAAAAAATGGCTCGATGACTGGTTTGGCTCAAAAAACGAACAATTTTTTTTTTGCGAGGCATCCACAAATTGCCAGAAAGATGGGAAAAATGTGTATCTAGCGATGGCCGCTGGTTTGAATAATCCATTTTTATTATTTCCTATGTATTTTTTAGCTTCAAAAATCAATAAAAAACAGCGGGAATTAACCGGTACACCTAGTATTTATGGATATAGTTCAGAAAATGAATTACGTCTTTGCCTATCGAAGTACATTATCCTTATAATTTTATTTATTATAAATTTATATGAATTGTATACGCCTAAAATGTAAAATAATTAAAAATCGGCATATTCCATTTAAAAAAAAGAACTCTAATTAAGCTTTTAATAAATGCCAATATCAACACCCAAATAATCCATTTAGGAAATATTTATTTAAATTCGGTGCATGTGACAAGTGTTTCTGGTTGTTGCACAGAAATCACATTACTTATAACAGAAAGAAACAAAATCTCGCAGCGCAATATTTATAAAGGTTGACCTTATTGCCTCTTTCAATCTTATTCCTTTGACACATTACTCATAATTTCATATTACTAATGTTTGAGGCCCAGTTATTTCAAAATTGCGCACTAAGTGACAAAAAAAATTCCACATTAATCTTGAGATAAAGTTATTTTAGATTAAATGGGAGGAAATAAATTTTCTATTCCTCGTTCTTAAGCTCTGCAGAAAAAAAAATCTCCTGTAAAAGCAAAATTTATAGCATCAAAGTAGGTTTATTGGTAATATCTTAAGAAAATGTTTAAGCGAATGGAAAAAGCGTTAAAGAAACTAAAATATTACATTTTACTCATAGAAGAAAATATTTTGAAGCTTTTTTTGAAACTTTTTTTTAAAGATACAAAGCTAACAAAAGAACCAGTGGGATGACTTTTGGGACATATAGATACATATACATTTAAAGAGATATACTAAAATGGATATTTAAAATTTAAGCCAGCTCAAACATGGTTAATATTGGTAGCCTGAGAGGGACTGCTCAGACGAGACGACCATGTCTGTGGAGCTAAAATGTCCCTCCTGCTTCCCTTCATTAAGTTCTTAAAAAGAAAATAAATACGAAATTCAGACGGAGCTGAATTTGCCGCTAAACAAGAGATGGTGCATGTTGGCAAAATATACAAGACAACACCCTCTCTGCCGGAGAACATATCTTCCTCGCGACAGTAGGCAGTGTGGTACCGATGACGAATTGCTTACCAGAGACATGCTCTCTCGCGACAAGGGGCGCTGTGGCACCGCTAGACGAAACTCTACTCGCGACAAGGGGCGATGCAATACGAAGAAATGGAAGTTACTTTGAGTACTAACTAGCTCGTCAGACTGGAGATGTGTGTTAGGTGTTTGTGGATGTGTTTGAGTTTGTTTAGAAGTGTGAGTCTTCAGAGAATGTTATCAAGGAAATATGAATGAAATATGAGTAATTGACATTAACTGTAACCGGTTCCGCAGGGCCAGATTACCGCCCGGGCAAACTTCCATCAGTAAATTAGAATAGAAATTACCTTCTCATACCTGCCAACATTGCACTAAACTTCCGTACAATGTAAGTTAATTTAATCGAGGTTAAATACGTTTCAAACCAGAAATTTGTATGAGAAATGTAATGAAGTAGGTTGCACTTAAGAACATGAAAGTAAATATATATTATTTTTTTAAATATATTTTCTGGTTAGAAACGTCTTTAATCTGGATTAAATTAACTCACATTGTACAGAAGTTTAGTTGAAAGTTGGCAGGTATGCATTCTTATTTAAACTCGATATTGATGCACAAATTCTGTCATAATATCTAATCATTTTTACTGGTGGAAATTTGCTCCAGTGGAAGCCAGGCTCTGAAGTTCCGCTATATTAAGACAACATAAACAATCCCTCTATTATCCCTCCTATAGTCAGTAAATTTGATTACGGCCCGGATAAACTTCCGGGTGAATTTGAACAGAAATTTTAACATTATTTAAATGTCTTATTCCTGCAGAATTTCTGCCTATTTTCTA
This sequence comes from Maratus michaelseni, assembly GCA_963931845.1. Classification (NCBI taxonomy): domain Eukaryota; kingdom Metazoa; phylum Arthropoda; class Arachnida; order Araneae; family Salticidae; genus Maratus; species Maratus michaelseni. Next base: position 222,019,452 of record OZ007595.1, read on the forward strand.
TTCGGTGTCTATTCGGTTTTAGTGGTGGAAGTTTTCCTCGGTGTTAATCAGGCACTCATCCGATGTTAAACAAACATCAGCCAACTCTTGTGACTTTATCTCCTTTGTTACTTCACTCGCAACCGGTAGACAATACACTATCTGTCTCTTTCTCTTTATTTATAGTTTTATTATTCATGTTGATCCTAAAATACTGTTCCATAATAAAACGAATTTGTAATAACGAACTAATATTTCCTTCATTTAGAGATTTGATCATAGTGACAGTTCAACACTCTATCACCACGCCATTTAAACACTAATTCAAAACAACGCTATTATCTAATACTTTTTCATTCGCTTGACTGAAGTTAAATCCTTTTTAATTAAATAATTCCGTTTCAGAATATAAATCTTGTATTACTTTTACATTTTATGCGACCATTTTATTTCTGTTGCATCCATAATTTAAGATTTACTTTCGCGAAAGCAAATGAAACAACACAAATGGCCAATGTTATGCACAAATATTATGCTAGCAAAGAATATCAATGGTAATTTTTAAAAACTTGGTATTCTTATTAACATACTATTTTTTTCATTCGGTAAAAATGTCCACTCCTGATTAGACAGACGAACAATTAAAAATAAACTGCAATTTTTTTTCTTTATATATCATTTATATTTATCGTACAGATAAAAATTGTATGTGACGTACAAACAAATATAACATCGAAGGATACTGTATGTTATATGTTTCTAACGTATGGTGCAGAGTTATTTCCGAATTTCGTATAAACCTTTTGACTGCAGGTGGGGACGTATACATCCCAGCAGACTATTTTTGTATTTCATTCATTCCAGGTATTGAAAAATAGTCTCTGTCATACACTTATTTTAGGATATTTTTATGAGAAATGTACCGCAAAGAAATATTTTGTAAATTATGGTAAGATTCAATATAAAAATAATCGTCAGTCCTGGCCCGTAATGAAAGAATTTAAAGAGTTCAAAACTTTCTAATTATATTAAAATTAGATAAAGTTATCTTAGACTAAATGTGAGCATATATATAATTATGCATTAGTTATTCGCTGAAGAGGTGGAATCGCCAAAACGCTTAAGACTGCCGGGAAGGAGCTACCCCGATCACGGAAGGTCCCACCGCCAAAATTTTCAAGCAAATCCTATAAGTTTTTAACCCATTTATGCCTAGCGTGGATGCTTTAATAAAATTTGAAAAAGTGCATTTCACACCTTTTTTTTTAAATAGAAATTTGGTGTCTTATCTTACTGAGGGTTCCCCAATAAAATAAGACACCAAATTTCTATTTAAAAAAAGTGGTGTGAAATGCACTTTTTCCCATTTCACTAAAACGTCCCAAAATTGGGACGCTAGGCATAAATGGGTTTTAAGGCATCTACCAGCAGGTTGCAACTGGATAGGGCGTTTAACACGTTCACTGCCGGGTTAAAATTACCGCAATTTCATTTTATTAAGAACGTTCGAATTCATACCAGAAAATACTAATAGCAATATTTACTTTATTTAATTACAGACATTTCGTGATTGCATAAAATAAAAATTCTGCTTTCGAAATTTCCGGTATGAATTTGTAATTTTAGATTGAAAAACCACGAATATACTCGTGGTTGGCAGCGAATGGGTTAATAAATTAGACGGCAGCAGCATTTTCGAGCTTTTTCATAAGCTAAAATTTATTACTAACATTTCACATTATGTTGTATGCAAATAAGAAAAAAAAAACGATGAATCTCCTTTTCGCTGATATTTTCTTAAATCATACTAGAATATATTAATATAATTCATATATACTACATTCTTCATTACAAGTGTAGAACATATAGATTCACGCATGATGTTAAAACTAGGGAAAAGTTGTAGTCAAAATTGTTAACATTTAAACGGGAAAATATTTATTGTAAAACCTCAACCTGTTCTCTATTGTAATCAATGCACACAATGTTGCATTAGAAATAAAAAGGTTTACCATTTAATTGTAAACATGATTGTTACTATATTCTTTTTATTTGAGTTTTAGCATAATTTAGTTTAAACCTGTACATACTTGTCATCTTCCATGTTTCTATGGCAAGAGTATAACTGTTATAATATTATGGTTATAACTGTTATAACTTTTCATTTAATATATTTCTTATTCAAATTTGTGTGAATTCTAAACACAATCGAAAGAAAATAGTTTACAATAAGTGAATGCAGTAATCTTTGAAAAAAAAAAAAAAAAAAGTTTATTCTGCTTTTTTTTTTTTTTTTAATTACCACAAAGAGTAACAGAAAAATATACTTCTTTTAAAATAAAAAAAATTATTTGACTTATTCATCTAAAAAAAATCCCGTTGTCGTTTCAGCTTTTATATTATTGAATGCCCAGTCTTAGAACAGGGTTCGTACACTGTTACCACAATTTTGTAACATAATTTTTCTATTTAATATTTAACTAGCTGAAATTATAGACGCCTCATTTAATTGCAGAATTTGCAATACTTTTCTGCATTTAAATAAGGCGAAAAATTATTTTAAAAAATTTGGTAAAAGCGTACGAACACTGCAGAAATATTTAAAATTTTAACAAGTATAATAAAATAATATCAGAGAGAGCATTTTTATGCATACACAAACGAAATTTTTTTTCTTGATTCATTAGTTTAAGAAGTCATGATTACAAAAATAAAACTAAATGCATAACTGTAACGTTTAAGCTTTTTTCCTACCAATATATTTTACTGAAAATTCTGGCTTATTTAATTTAAAACTTTACATTTGAATATAATACCGTAATTTCCGGCGTATAATCCGCAGCTCAAAGAGTCGTTTTTCGACCCAGAAATATTATTTTATAAAATGTAACTTAAAAGATCGCTGTAAATATTTAACTACAATTATTGAATAAAATTTCTGGGTCGAAAAACGACTCTTTGAGCTGCGGATTATACGCCGGAAATTACGGTAATAGAAAAGAAAGTGTAAAATTGGCTGTTATGTAAATGCTGCGTAATTTTTTAAACGAAAAATCCAAATTTACAAATTTACTCAATAAACAACAATTAAATCAACATGTATCTTAATTCAATACTTTGTTTTAAAATGTCAAAAAAGTATTTCTTAAAGTTATTTCAGAGCTCGTACGTTTTTACTACAATTTTTTAATAGAATTTTTCGCTTTATTTAAATGCAGAAAAGTATTACAAATCTACAATTAAACGTGTTGTCTACAATTTTTGCTATTTAAATATTAAATAGAAAAATTCTATTAAAACATTTTCGTAAAAGCGCACGAACCCTGTATTTTTTTCTAAATATAAAATTTAAAATAAAAACATTACGTTGTGTGTTTAAAATGTTATTAAATGTACATTTTACAGTCTGTATTAAATACTCTTTTAAAATGTTTCGGGCGTTTTCCTTTTTTAAGACTTAATGTAATGCATGATGTCGTAAAATATGATTTATCGTTATGAATATATATATGATATGTTGAGTACTTTTCCAAACAGTTTTCTTACGTAATCTGTCATATACCTTTTATTGGGATTGAATTTGAAAGAAGCACTTACCGTAAAAGTAATAGTTGAATAAGTATTTCGCCAAAGAAGAATAAAACAAAATATAATCTTAATATTTTTCATGGTATTTCATTTTCTGCTTCTCATAAAACAAATAAAGCCATAAAACTTACTTTTCATTCAGAAGATCAAACTAGGATAAAAGGTTTATTTTTTAAAAATTTGTTTGTTAACGAATTTAAAAGGAAACGACGTAGATATTCATAAAATGACAATAATCGTTTAGTTCCTCTTTCGGAAGATAAATCTAAGAATAAAGCAAAGTTTTAAAATTATTTTCCCAGTTGTATTTTTTACTGTTTTACTTTAGAAAATAAACTGTTTATAAATATGCTGCAGTGTAATAAACATTTTTAAATCTGCTTAATTTTTTTTACAAAGAATATCAGAATTGAATAGAATAGAAATAAAGTCTTGCAATGCTTTACATAACATTTAAATTAATTAAATTAAATCGTAATATCCAAAACTAAGAGTAGAAGCAAATTTAATTATGTATCGATTTCCAAATTAATAAATGTAGCTGGACATCTTTAGTTTTCCTCATAACATTTTAAACACATTTTTAAAAAAGAAATAATTAGAAGTTAATTACATTGTTCGTATGCTCTTACCACATTTTTTAATAGTATTTTTTTATTTAATATTTAAATAGCAGAAATTGCAAAAGCCTCGTTTAATTGCAGGATTCCCAGTACTTTTCTGCATTAGAAAATGGCGAAAAAATTTATATAGTCTGTCTCAAAAGTTTAAGCACTCTGCAAATCTTATTTAAAATAATTAAAGAAGAAAATATTTTATGCCAATTTACAATAAATACTCGACATTTAATCAAAATAAAATAAAATAAGCCACTTTGGGTGGTTAAAATAAAAAATGTATTTATTTTATTTAATTTTTCTTTTTTTCTTGAAGAAACTCTGTCTCAAAAGTTTAAGCACTTTATACAAATTTTTATCATATTGCACTTTTATTAAAGTATAAAAGGTGGAGAAATTATTTCCTCTTGTTTTAAAAATGCCGACGGGTAAAAAATTCACAAAATGTGAGATTTTGAAGTTTTTCAATTGAAATCGCAAAATAAAACTGTTTCTAAAATTGCAAAAGTTTTAAATCAATCAAAGAGAGGTATATATCAAGTACTCTCTGGAAATGATAATTTTAAGCGGAAACCAAGATGTGGACGACCACGAGGCTAACGAAAAAGAAAGGCTGCCGCGGTGCTTTACGCGTATCTTTTTTTACAGACCGCCGGAGTCACGTGATGCTCAAATGCACCAATGCAGTTGTACGAAAAGAGCATCACGTCACTATAGCGGTCTGTAAAAAAAGATAAGTGGAATGCACCGCGGTAGCCTGTCTTTTTCGTTAGCCTCGGGACGACCACGTATGACGACTGTTCAGACTGATCGGAGAATACGGAGATTGGTATCTTGACAAAATATGTCCATACGGCAAATTAAAAATAATCTCAGTGTACAGGTGTCCAAAGACACTGTACATAGACGTATTAAAGAGTGTGATTACATCATACTAAAGAAAATGACTCGCAAACCGTCTCTCAAATTACATCACAAACAGGCAAGAATGAACTGGGCTAAGAAACACATGTCCTACGGGGACAAATGTCTTACTGTTTCATTCAGCGATGAAAAAAAGTGGAACTTAGATGGTCCTGATGGTTGGAACGCGTATCGGCATGATTTACGAAAGGAACCAAGGGTCCTGCAGGGAGCAAGGCGATAAATCTGTTATGGTTTGGGGAGGGAGGCATTTGGATTCAATGGCCAGACCCCTTTTTAGTTTTTCTAAAAGGAAGACAAGATTCAAAAAAGGATCAAGAGACGCTAAACCTACATTTGCTTCCATTCGGTGACATTTTTTTTTTGGGGGGGGGGGTGTCCTGAAGGGACTTTACAATAAAACAATGCCTTAAACAATGCCTTAATCCACGTATGACATTCTACAAAACTTTGGCTTTTTCAGAAAAAATGTTAAAGTTCTTGACTGGCCAGCTTTAAGTCCAGACTTAAACCCGATTGAGAATGTCTGGGGTGTTTTAACCCGCCAGGTTTACGGCAATGGAAAGCAGTATGACTCTTTTGAAGAACTCCAAGAGGCTATTGAGAAAGCTTGGTATTCTTTGCTACCAGAAACCTTACAAAAACTAATAATTTAGATGGACGCCCGTTTATTTAAACTAATCCGAAATCACGGAAAAAAAATTTTAATTAAAAGTTCTGTAAAAAATTATAAATCTGGTTGTTTTAGACATTGTGCATAAACTTTTGAGACAGTTTTTTTCCCTTTTTTTTAATTATATTTTTTACAATTATGTAATTTATTTTTTTCTACTTTTGATATCATTTATTTAAAAAATGTTACGAAATCTGCAAAAAAAAAATTATTCATTCTAACTTCTAACTTTTTATAACTCTTTGAAAATCGACATTTTATGCTTGTGCTTAAACTTTTGAGACAGACCTTATTAAAAAATTGTGGTAAAAGCATTCGAATCCTGAATTAAAATGAAGTCAGTCCAGAAAAGTAATAAAAACTAAAAATATCCTGTAAGTACGTAAGAAGTTAAAAAAGCAATACACCTAAAACGAGATTGTGGTATACAAGGAGGGGTTTAATACGTTTTCAGAGAGAGACTGAGTAGATTGTTTTTTATTAAGCTCGTAGAGTATGTATAGTATAGGATGTATTAGTGTAGTATGTATTGTCTATTTTAATATTCTTGTTGAGTAGAATTTCGAAAATTTCAAAATTATTTTCCTTTTTAAAGCGTTGTACTAAATATTTGTTATTTGCTTTAAAATTATTATTTTAATTTCAAAATTAATTCTCCTTTTAAGCATTGAACTAAATATTTCTTATTTGCTTTATAATTATTGTTTAGTTTGGTTTTACCCCATCCCATAACATAACTGATTTAACAGTTTACTAACACAACACACAATAAGTTTAGAACGATGATTATAACGAATTTTATAAAGGGAAAGTCCTTGTCGTACTTTCCTATTAATATGACTGTAATGATTGTAAAGTAATTGATATACATAAGCCAAAAATAAGCTGTGGTCCATTTTCTACAAGAGAATACAGGGAATAATGCAAATTTATGGGGACAACGTCACAAGTCTTTTTTTCTTTCTTATATGTAATGTCTTGCTTTTTATTTTAGTTTCCATAAACTAAAAAGTTCTTTTAAATTTAAAAGTCTTTCGTTTCAGACAATAGCGTTTATTATTATTATTATTATTATTATTATTATTATTATTATTATTATTATTAAATACCCCAAATGTTTTTTGCTCTATTACCCGTTAAGGAGGGTTAAACGTTAATTTTAATTTTTGTGAAAAATGCACATGAAGCACATGAACAAAATTTTAGTAAAATTCTCTGTAGTGGTTTGAAAAATAGCTACTATAATTCGTTTCCGTAATCACAAAACTAATGAAACTTTTAAAAAAATTTTAAAAAAAAAATCATATTGTAAGAAGTTATTCTAGAACAGAAAAATAAATTAAAGCACATATCAACAAGTATACCACCAAGATGTACCAACAACTTGTACACAGAGCACACAGGCATGTACGAGTGAGGTTCGTGTAGCTACGATATGGATAGGCAAGTTTTTACAAAGCCCATAACACAGTATGGGACGTTACATAGTAATTATTGCTTTACCTCAACTCGATAGATAAAATAAAATTTATACAAGTTATTTTAGATAGAATATAAAAATAGTCACCAGTGGCAGCCCTGTAAATTGGCATTTGGTGTCTGCAAAGCATGAAATTATGAATAAATAGGAACTTACATACCCATAAGAAGGAGAAGATTCAACTGTAACTGGTTCCATAGGGGCTGATTACCGCCGGGACAAACTTACACCAGTAAATTGGAGTAGAAAGTGTCTCCTTACTTAAACATCTTCTTCATGCAGAATTTATCTCATAATTAAGGCAAAAATATCTCTTTATTTTTACTGGTGGAAGTTTGCTCCGTAGGTGGTTAGACCACGCGGTATCGTCATATTATGACTATCCGAGGCTAACGAAAACGACAGGCTACCGCGGTGCATTCCACTTATCTTTTTTTACAGACCGCTAGAGTGACGTGATGCTCTTTTCATGCACCTGCATTGGTGCATTCTAGCATCACGTGACTCCGGCGGTCTGTAAAAAAAGATAAGCGTAAAGCACCGCGGTAGCCTTTCTTTTTCGTTAGCCTCGATGACTATCTAAACAATCCACCTGTCAATCTCAGTGAAAGCGGCTATAATACCGCCGGGTCTTCCACTAATGAAAACGAATAGAAGTATTTGCCTTATTTATGAAAGAAATTTTGATGAAATAAGGATTAAATATTTAATGAATATTTAATATTTAAATGAAATTTTTTGCCTTATTGAAATAAGGCAAAATTCTTTCATTTAAATTTACTGGTGGAACTTTCCCGCGGCGGTAATTAGAACCCGTTGATCCGATGTAAACACACAACAGACACCATATAAGAGCATATTAATTCAGACACAATTAAATACAATGAACCCAACATGACTGTAAAATTGACCTGGGAGAGGACTCGAACCTGGGACCTTCAGCGTAACGTGCTGTTGCTCTGACCACTGAGCTATCCTAATTGAAATACTAGACCGGCAAATTTTCACACTTGTCGACTTGGTCAGAGGTCAGAGCAACAGACCGTTACGCTGAAGGTCTCAGGTTCGAGTCCTTGCCCAGGTCAATTTTTTACACATGTTGGATTCACTGTATTTAATGGTGTCTGAATTAATATGTTCTTAAATTGTACTTAAAAGTAATCAGACTTATTGTTTATGTACTTTAACAGACGCCATCTTGTGACTACATTCTCAGTTGCATCACTCGCAACTAGTAGACACTACACTATATCTCGCCTCCTCTTTACTTATAGTTCCTTTGTACAAAGTACATATTTAAAAATAAAACTAATGATTTTAGTGCAGTATATCATATTTGTTTTACCTATACTTTTTCTACTGACTTCTCATTTATGTGTAGGGTTTCTTTTATTATCGTTGACCAGTAATATTCCTACACCGTTATTTTCAAAGGAAAAGTTTCAGCTGTAAAAGTGTTTTTAATCTTCTTCTTCGTCATATTAAAATCTATGTACGGCAAAACAGTTATTTTTTTACAGTGTGACAATTATTGAACTATAAGAAATTAAACCGTCGTAACTCCTGAACGGTTTGCGTGATGAAGTTCAAACTTCGTGGTTGGCCACAGGGCATGATATGAATTTGTATGCGCATGCAACTTGTTGTTGTCCGCCATTTACAAGTGAAAATGTCACGGTACAGCGTGCCTGAGCTTATATAGCTTGTTAAGGCCTACTATGCGAGTAATAACAGCCCGATTGCGGCTCAAAGGCAGTTTGCGACTGAGTACAAGCTGAAGACAACCGGTACAAGTGTGCTAACAATCAAGAATTTGATTCGCAAGTTTGAGAGAACTGATAGTGTTTGTGATGACAGTGTTGGCAATGTCGGTTCGACCCCATCGAACCAATAAATTGTTTGATGTCCTGGAGGATCACTTTTTGACCGCATTCTGGCTCTAGGGTACCCAGAGGCCATTGGAATGGGCCTGGCTTGGCCGCCATATTCTCCGGATCTGAACACATGTAACACATTTTTGTGGGGCTACATTATAGACAATGTGTGCAGAAATAAACCCAAAACCGTTGCTGAGCTGAAAACCACCAATCAGGAGGTAATCGACAGCATCGATGTTCCGACACTTCAGCGGGTCATGCAGAATTTTGCTATTCGTCTGCGCCACATCATGGCAATCATAGCTAATGATGGCAGCCGTATCGAACATGTCATAACCTAAATCCGAATATCTGTAGTGACGTTTACATGTTGAATAAAGTTTGTTCACTCAGTAGTTTTTAAATAAATTATGTTTTATTTCATATAGTTCAATAATTGTCACTCTGTAAAAGATACGACATTAAAATTTTTATACAATTCTTGGATTTAGAAAATATTTCTCCATGCACTGACAAGTAAAACAGTAACCATACTATTCTTCTACGATCAAAACTTGTCGTATTAAGGTACTTTCAATTTTATGAGTTTCCGGCACACAAAATTGTACAAAGTGCCTTTTGCAGCCAGAAAGACTGAAAATTCATGAAATTGAAAATATCATAAATTGGTAAGTTTAGGTCGTAGAAGAATAAAAAAAATATATTTTTTTTAATTATTAGAGCATGAAGAAACTTTTTATAAATACATGAGGTCATTTGGGGTCATAACATGTCAAGATCATGCTAATTTATCAAAAAACGGATTAAATTATTTTGACTAAATTTTGTATCCTATCCTATGTTTTGGGTTTAGAAAATTCGATTAGAGGGTCTTTTGGGGTCACTACGGGTCAATCTACTTTATCTAAAAACAGCTTTAACGATTTTGACTAAATTTTTTATCCTTCTGCTTTGGGGTACGAGAAGACCATTAGGCTGGGTCACATGTTCGATAAAATTCGATTAGTGTGTCATTTTGGGGTCACTACGGGTCAAGCTAATTTTATCTGAAAAAAAAACTCCAACAATTTTGTATCTTACCGTTTTAAGTTGTGAGAAGACGATTGGGCTAGATCACATGTTCGAGAAAATTCGATTAGTAAATAGTGGGTCTTTTTGGATCACTACGCAGGGTTCGTACGGCTCCTGGAATTTTGCGACCCACACTGGTCAAAAATCGAAAAAAGCTGGCCGAAAGTCGAAAAATGAATGTTTCTTAATTCATTTCAGTACCTCCTTTTTACGTTCAAAGGGAGCATCTGCGCCTTATCCCGCATAGAGTAAGAGGTATCTTTTATACCTGTTTATGTATCGAAGGTCTAAGTCAGCTCCTCTGTAACGCTTGCTCGCACGTGCTCTTACGCGGTAAATGTTGCGCGCGTTCTACAGTGAATAACTTTTGTTGTACGTGTGCAAATTACATTCTGCAAAATGTGTAATCTTCCGAAAGGTAAGAAGAATATTTGCACATATTTATTTTATGTAATTCATTATAAATTATGTCTTAAAAGTGAAAAGAAAAGACACACGAAAAAATCACGTATTGATGCACAAAGTAAAAGTTAATTAACGAAATACTTTTTATCTTGCGTTATCCAGAGTTCTCACTATATTTACGTAATTCCTGATGATGTTTTTTATGAAATATAAAAAAAAACAGCTGCATTGGTTTGCATTCTTGGAAGTATAGTTTTTTTTTTAAGTTTAACAATTTCAAACTGCTTATATGAAATAATGCACTGTATTTTTATTATTAATAATACAAAACATTTATATTTCACAAAATATAAGCTCTTTTCATTTATTTGCTTACCATATTGAATGCGCTAATGTATTTTGTTTTCATTATAATATCAAATTAGTACAAAGTAACCTCCAGAATCCCCTTAAACAAACTTTTACAGAAAAAAAATTATAAAATGTCCGCCATATTGGATTTGCTATTTTGAATTTTTGAATTTTAATATCAAATACATAATCAGCGACCTCAAAAACCCCCTTAAAGAAACTTTTACAGAAAAAAAAATTAAAAGTCCGCCATATTGGATCCGCCATTTAGAAGTTTTGAATTTCGATATCAAATTCGTAATCAGCGACTTCAAAAACCTATATGTAAAAATTTTTAGAAGGATCTACAACTTTTTTTTATTTTCGGCCAGCTTTTTTCGATTTTTGACCACTGTGCGACCAAGAAATTCTTCGGTACCAGTTTGTTCTTACAGAAAATCTGTGCTTAAAAGAAGGCGAAGTGCCACAAGTTTAACCTAGATTTCTTTTTCTATGTAGAAAATACTGGTGACACTCCTGGAAAAATCCCTGATCCATACGATCCCTGACTACGGGTTAATACATTTCAATGTGAATGTATGAAGGTTGAAATATTTATTAAGTTGTTGAACAGATGGCAATAAACAAAGTCGTAAAGTTGGCAACAATTTGCCTAATATCGCCAAATTTGGTGAAACGTTGGCAACATTGGCAAGATTTGGTGACCTTTCATGATTATTAATACAATTTTGGCGACATTTGGCGAAAAAAATGAATTTCAGGATTTGAAGGAATTTTCTAGAAATTCCCAATAGAAGATACATGATTCAACCAATCTGACCCCATAGAACGTTCTCAAAAATCTTTCAGCCAATCAGGGTACATAGAACTGATTGTTGTACAAAGGATTTATTGTTACATTGAGTTGAACACAAAGCTAATTTTAACCGAGCATTGCTCGATCTTTCCAGCTGGTATTTTTTTAAATGGCAAATTCTTGACCGTGAACATGTGTAAACATCAGCTGTAGTTTTTGATTGACATTTGGACTGATGAGGAGCTTGTATAGCACTTGAAACGTCTTCTGTTATTGTTTTTACTATGTGATATTATTATTTTTTTTAGTTTTATTAATTGTCAGATTTTAAAATGTCTTTAATAAGTTCTTTAACTAAATTCCATATTTAAATAACACAAGAATTTAAACTACGCACTTATGATTGTTTACTGCGGAGCTTAACTTCCATAAGTGACATACTTTTATTAAAAACTGGATTAATTTTCTTTGCGGAATTAAAAAAAAAAAATGTTCAAAATGCAAATAATTTATCGCAAGACAAATGATTTGTTTGTAACGAAATCTTATGCCTATTAAATAAATTTAAAACAAACAGAGATGAAAAATAGGAAAATTTTAATCGAATCTTGAAATTAGAATAGAACCTATCTATCAAGCATAAAACGTCAAGAAATGTTCTGCATTTTTTATAATGATATTTTTGCGGTTTGAAATTGGTCTGTATAAAAGAAATATACAAATCTTTTTCTCTGCATAATTTGTCCGCGAATGAAAAAGAAAAGAAACAAATGTTTGCTTCATCCAGCAGAAAATGTCAAAGTACTGTAATTTGAAAAGAGTGGTTTCTTTTTCTTTGCTTCTCTATGCTTTTTATAAAATGTTATTCAATTATGCTTTCTGTTTTCAACAAGAGTGCTTATTTCTATGCAAATTAATATATGTATATTATATATATATATGAATCCTGTGAGATTGCGTAAAAGAAAAAGCACCTAATGGAAAATATATTATGTTGAATGGCATTTAATTTAACCTTACATTGCACAGTGATGCGTATATGAGTCAATTAAAATTTAACTTTTAATAAATAAACTCAGTTACAAACTATCACTATGTTTAAATGAAAATATTCGCCTTATGTAATCACAGAGCTGAACAGTTCCGGATAGTGATTGCCAGAGCTGCCAAGTCTCCGGCGTTTTGGATACCAGTATTTTAGTACTAAAAAAGTTGACTTGTTTAATCGGAGCACTCTGCGATTTAAAACAACAACATTTTCTCTAAGAAAATACTGGTGTACAAAAAGCAGGAGACTTGGCAACTCTGGTGCTGGCACAATTGAATCGGTCATTTCAAATACCGTAATTTCCGGCGTATAATCCGCAGCTCAAAGAATCGTTTTTCGACCCAGAAAATTTATTCAATACTTGTAGTTAAATATTTACAGCGATCTTTTAAGTTACATTTTATAAAATAATATTTCTGGGTCGAAAACGACTCTTTGAGCTGCGGATTATACGCCGGAAATTACGGTACTACATATGTCAAGTTTACAAATATTCTCTTTATGTCGCTATTACTTCCTTAATTGTAAAGCCATGATCACGGTAATAACCACATAAGTCAGTGTATTCCTTCCTCTTCAAACACTATCTTCTAATTTTCGTTCATTACTTAAACCACATAAAGTCAGCGACTTAAGTGTTTTTTCATGCAATACCAGATTACATGCGGATACCATATTACATTACCATATTACCATTTGCATGCAATACCATATTAAAACATAAAAATGTTCCTGTATAAGTGCTATCTTCATTAATTTATATTAAAAATATGTTTAGTATGACTGCTTTGTTTAAATTATATACCACCTAACCTTGTTTCTTGCTAAAACAACATAAGTCAGGAACGGTTTTTCTGTTATGTTTCTTTTTATTATTTATAAATAATAAAATCATTCGATATTTACAAACTTTGAGGTCCAAACTGTATAATCAGCTCAAACAAACCCATAAAAATTCGTTTACTTATGAACAATACAGCTTTTTTTTTATTTCTGAAAAGTTCTGACTCTGTGAGTTATGTGGTTTTTGAAATGACCTATTCAATTAAGGGGCTTCCTGGTTATCGACGACTTCACGAACAGTCTACAGGTGATATGTTTTGCCAGTAGGGGGAGCCATAAAAATAATAACGCTGTAGTTATAGTAAATACTGGAGAAAGTTTAAGTATAGTGAGGAAAAGCAGGAAGTTTCTGATTGGTTAGAGCAAAGAGCTCCTCCCACTTCGAATTCCACAATCTATCAATAATAATATTCCAAAAGTGTCGGAACTGAAGTTAGATCTTGCTGTAAAATCCCTCTAAATAAAATATTGCATATAGAATGTATACATATGTGTGACATGTAAAGAAGATACAATAATAATTTGTATCGGGATCCCCAATTTCTGTTAGCGATCTTCTCTAGCAATGTAATTTTTTTAATTGAAGTCGTGCTGAGAGGTCTACCTTCAAGTAGAAACGACGCCCGTTGAAATTAATCATTTCCTTTACATTTTTGCTTTTTCTCACCATCTGTCACAGACTGGTTAGAGCACTTGATTTTTACTCCACCAGTTTCATAAACAAAGTAGTTGTGAAATTTATAAATATAATTAATTATAAGTTTTACGTTTATGTTTCCGGTAACAATTTTTCATTTAAAGCTAATTTCTATTTTAATGTTCACTTTCTTTTAAAACATTCATTCATAATCGTAAAGAATCAATATACGGTATCACAGTAAGCACCAGATACGATCATCGAATCTTATCTTAACTGCTTTGAAACTCAAATAGAATATGCCAATAAAACAACATTCTTGTATTCGTTTTATTGGAAAATATAATATTCCAAATCAAATCATGAAGATAACATTCATAACCCTCTCATCTTCTACTTTTGATACGTGTCTTTGGTTACATGTTGATAATTATTTTCTGTAAACTATTTAATAATTATTTATTTATTTCGGAATTTCGAGAAAAAACAGATTTTCATATGGTAATTGCAAAAAAGAGAACTTTTAGTCCAAATTAAAATAGAAACGGTTATAAATTAGACGTTTTTTAATTAGAAACTACTAAAATATATTATATTGAATGAAGAGTGTTTAGCTTTTATTTATTACTGTTTGTTTAACTCTCAACATGTGAACGAAGTACAATCTCTATGTTATTAACACATGGAGTGCACACTCACAATTCACAACATTAGCAGTGCCTCTGTAAATGTTGGACGACTATTTGCTAATTACTTAGGATTATTTTAATAATCTTTATACGTGAGAAGGAGATTTATTCATTTAGTTTGCACTTAAAAAAGGTTTAACGAAATATGACACAGGTAAAACAAGCATAATCATTTTATTTTATATTATCAATTGAATGAAAATGCAAGAATGAAAAAAAAATTGACTTATTCGTACATTTTGTTTCGGCGCCAGATAGGTTACAATATTATTTTAAGGGGATTTTTTAAGATTTTTTTTTAAATTTTATATTCTAGAATCATTTTCCATGGTAATTACGTATATTAAAAAGGTTCACATCCTACAAATTTTGTAATTTAACGTCTTGAAATTTGCCTTTGATTCGTATAACTTTGCAATTTTTGTATTGCACGAGATCTTTCGATTTAGAGTGGGAAAACTGTATAGTAATGTAAATTTAGAAGAAGAATTGCAATATTAATTGCATTAAATTTCTTAAAATCATATGTACAAGGTAGGTAAATGAAATTTACTAAAATTACATATTGAAAATTACGTAATTTTAATGCAAATTATTTCTAAATGGAAATGTACATTTTTAATGACGTCACTAACACAAGTGATTTTATTTTTGTAACATCTAGCCAAAATTTCAGTGCCGATGGAAAGAAAAGTTTCTAATAATGACATCATTTTGTTCCTATTTAAAAAAAAAAAAAAAAAAAAAAAAAAAAAAAAATCAGTTTTTTGAATTAAAATGCATAGTTCGTTTAAATATAATGCCTTTTTTACTTGCGAAAGAATTACATTTTTAGGGTCTTGAATACCAATTATGCACATTGTTTTTCTTTCTTTTAAGTTTTAATGATAAAATATTATAAATATAAATTTAATAATAACCTCTGTATCTCTTTTACTTCCTTCTTTCAATGAAAAAAATAGAATACCCAAATTAAGATTATTTGAATTTATTACATTTAAATTTACGTTATTACATTTAAATTTACTTTAGGGATCCTAAATGGTCCGCTTTTTGAATACCAGTATTTTCTTCGAAAAAAAAAATTATTTTCAGATTTGTCTTGCAAATTTTGAAGAAACCACCTTCGGACGTAAATGTTTGAGAAAATGTTGTCTTAATTATCGGTATTATTGGTATTCAGTTGGCGAACCATTTGGTTCCCTGTTATTACATTGAAATTTACATCAAAATTTGATTACATTTAAACTTGCATTAAAATACTCAATATTTCTATTACATCATGATTTTAAATTTTTGATAAATGTGCAGCAGAGTTCAGAAGACGTTAAAATTTTGTACTTCGGGGATAGCGAAAGGAAAGAACTTTTTGTTGAAAAACAATTAGTCCTGAATACTAGGGTATGGGGCACTTAGCTCTGTTGAAGACAGTACGCGGTGCACATGATGACAATGCAACATTCAGGGTTTTCTTTATACGA
The DNA here is from genome assembly GCA_963931845.1 of Maratus michaelseni. Taxonomy (NCBI): domain Eukaryota; kingdom Metazoa; phylum Arthropoda; class Arachnida; order Araneae; family Salticidae; genus Maratus; species Maratus michaelseni. Next base: position 222,035,911 of record OZ007595.1, read on the forward strand.
TGGCGATAATTTTTCTTCAAACATACTCCTTCCTTTTATAGCAATATGGCTAAATCTGGTCAATACCTCTGAAAATCCCTCCCGTTTTCCCTTAATACTAGCATGTCGAAAAATACTGTGAAAACTAAAGTGTTACAGCAGAGACATAGGTGGAACTACGAAAAATGTTTTTATAAGCTTATTGAAAGTTAACTGGAGAGATTTATATGCCAGATAATTTACTAAAGCTTTAATATACAACCAACAAAACATATCAGTATTAAAGCACAGCCCACAGCTGTGCAATTAGAAGAAACTTGCGATTAAATAGACGAAAAACTATAAAATAATGTGACAGAAAATCGTAACAGTTTCAGCTAATAAATATATTCATGGTTCGTACGGATACCGTTACGTTTCCAGGTGACATCCCAGTATATTTTTCTAAAAAAATACATCAAGTTCAAACGTGCTAAAATTCACTTTGTTTAAAAACAGATTATCTATAAGAAAATACTGACATCGAATAATTTCCTGGTCTTAAAATTCCAGGACCGGTACGAACCCTGATATTAATAAAGTTTTAAACCAGACCACCTCTAAGGTATAAGTACATGCATAACGGATGGAAATTTACATTGAAATATACATATCATTATATTGATTTTTTTTTTCATTTAAAATTAAAAATGAATTAAAATCTAGGAAATTTATTTAATTTTCAAACTTTTGAGAGCTATTATAAAACTCTTGTTCCTTAAACATAATTGATGTTCCTTTTAACTCCAAATCCCTTTTATCATTTGTGGTTTATATGTGAAATACATGCATACAGTCAAATTTCAATAGTATTCATTTAGTCAGTTTACTGGAATGAATGTAATCTGAGCTTTCATTGATCTTTCTGTTTGTCTAGCTATAAAGATATTGAAAAGACATTGTCTATGTTACTAATATTTGCAAAGTAAAATTACATTTCACATCATTAGTATAGATACGGTAATACTGAATTGTTATTTGCTCAGTTTAATGTAGAGAGTCTAAATTACCTTTATAATTATCATCACTAAAAGAAGTTTTAATTTATCTATTTTAAAATTTTAATTTAGTAAAACTTTAAAACATGTAATTATCATTCCATTTGTGAGCATTATTTTATCAAATATACATGCATCAGTACTTTAAAATTGTATTAAATCATTTTCAATAGAAATAAATAATAGGTATTATTACTTTTTTGTATTTTTATGCCATAATCAAACATCATAAAAGTTCTAAAATCATGTTTTTGTTGTAATTGTTTTAATTAAACATTAAACTTCATTTACTTTTAGAGAAATATGAATTTAATTTTTAACAAACAATCTGATACAAACGAAGCTTTATATGCAAAATCTTATTCCAAATTACAAAAACAAACAAATTTCATGCCTATACAGATATTTCTTTTACCAACAAAATAAAATGAAGCTATATGCAAAACTAGAGCATAGAAAACATATTTTGCAACATTCTTCATGCAGGGAGTTTCCAATTTCCATAAATATAGAACTTTGTTAGTCGCAAATTTCAACAACAACCTCATAAAATGTTTCTAAAAGTATACAAATGCTGTTATTTAAAAAGAGCAGGAGTATTTTTTTTCTGTCTTAAATGATGAAAGAATCTGCGTACAAAGGTTTGATATTTTTCGTGTTACATACGTCGCTACCATGTCAAACTATCGAATATGAAAAAATGCATTTTTCATTACTTTTAAAAATGGGCCGATTGTCACCTCTAATTTTTATTAGAATTCTTCGCCTAGTAAATATACTAATAAAGTTTCTGTGAAGAACAGGGTTACCAGTCTGGCCGTTTTTTTAATTCAGAGATGCCGAATTCATACCGGAAATAATTAAGAAAATAATTTTTACTTTAAGTAATCACGAAATATGCTGTCATTATATGAGGCAAAATTTTCTATTTTAAATTTCTGGTATGGATTCGAAATTTCTGAATTGGAAACGACGCCCAACTAGCAACTCTGAGGATGTTGCAAACCCGAAACCCAATTAAAATTTAGTGGTGACAATCGGCTTATTTTAATATGTAATGAAAAATGCATTTTTTCACATTCGATAGTTTGACATGGTAGCGATTATATATACATTCATGAACCAAAATGAACCAGGTACGAAAATGTTATTCGAAAGAAAATCTATAGCTTTCAGCTGAAATACAGGGTTCGTATAATTTTACCACAATTATTTAATAGAATTTTTCTATTTAATATTTAAATTGCAGGATTTGTAATACTTTTCTGCATTGAAATAAGGCGAAAAAATATTTTAAAAAATTGTTGTAAAGGCGTACGAACCCTGAAATACTTTGCTAATAAAGAAAAATATTTCGTTTTATATTTAATAGTGGCGATATAAAGGGTGAGATAACAGCAAGGGCAAACTTCCTCCATTATTTTAGTAAAAAAAGATGTAACCAGAATTTTTGCTTTATATAAGGCGAAAAAAATCTTATTATAAAATACTGGCGGAAGTTTTCCTATACGTTAATCAAGCTCAAGTTTAATATAGATTGTAAAATAAAAATCTTCGCGACGAGCGTCTTTTACAGAATTTTTAATCTTTTACCACCGGTTTTCGAAAACAGAAATTTTCGGCTAATTGAATCTCAGAAATGCTATCATTAAATAAGGCAAAGCTTACTTTAAAAAGTAACTGGTGGGAATGATCGAGGATTCTGAGCATCTTATGTGTCACGTATACGTGTCGCTTGTCCCGAAGGGGTTAAAAGTGGCGGATCCTGTTAACAAATCAGGGCATGCTCATTCCCACCAGTTTTTGCAACTCATTTTCATCACCTTATTTAATCATGTCGAACAGCGCCAATTAGTGTGAGGCAACTCTCAGGAGCTTCAGAAATGCAATCAACTGTACACCCAGTCGACAAATGTGATGTCTTGCCAAAGAATGAAACAATTGTAATAAAGTTTAGCTGTAGTTAGTTATAAATGAGCAGGGAAGACCGAGCTATGCTCGGTCAAAATTAAATATGAGTTCAAATATCATGACCCATGACCAAAATGACCCACTAATTGAATTTTCTTGAACATGTGACTTAGCCCAACAGTCGTCTCGTGCCCGAAAACCATAGGATGCAAAATTTAGTGTAAATAGTCTAAGCCGTTTTTAAGATAGAATAGCTTGACCCATAATGACCCACTAATGGAATTTTCTCGAACATGTGACCTAGCCCAACAGTCTTCTCGTGCTCGAAAACCATTGGATGCAAAATTTAGTGTAAATTGAGCCGCTTTTTAGATCTTGACCCACAATGACCCAGAAATGACCCACTAATCGAATTTTCTCGAACATGTGACCTAGCCCAAGGATTTTCGCGTTCCCGAAACTCGTAGGATACAAAATTTAATCAAAATCGTTAGAGCTTTTTTTTAGATAAAATTAATTTTACCCGCTTTGACCCAAAAATGACCCCCTAATCGAAAGTTCTCGAACATGTGACCCAGCCCAACAGACTTATCGTGCCCGAAAATAGTCGGATATAAAATTTCGTCAAAATCGTTTGAACCGTTTTTTAGATACAATTAGCTTGACCATGACCCAAAATGATCCACTAATTGAATTTTCTAGAACATGTAACCTAGCCCAACAGTCTTGTCGTGCCCGATTACCATTGGATGCAAAATTTAGTGTAAATTGAGCCGCTTTTTAGATCTTGACCCACAATGACCCAGAAATGACCCACTAATCGAATTTTCTCGGACATGTGATCTAGCCCAATGATTTTATCGTGCTCGGAACTCTTAGGACACAAAATTTAATCAAAATCGTTAGAGCCGTTTTTTAGATAAAATTAATTTGACCCGCGTTGACCCACAAATGACCCACTAATCGAAAGTTCTCAAACATGTGACCCAGCCTAATAGTCTTCTCGTGCCCGAAAATGGTTGGATACAAACTTTCGTCAAAATTGTTTGAACTGTTTTTTAGATACAATTTGCTTGACCATGACCCAAAATGACTCTAAATGACCCCCTAATCCAATTCTCTCGAACATGTGACCTAGCCCAATGGTTTTCTGGTGCCCCAAAACGGTAGGATACAAAATTTCGTCAAAATCGTTAGAGCCGTTATATATATATATATATATATATATATATATAACCACACACAAGATTTGCTCGTATTAGAACATATGATATGATAACTGCTGTAAACAGTTTAAGCATAGTGAAAACATGATTCATAAATTTATGAAAGAATCTGCGTACAAAGGTTTTATATTTTTCGCATTACACATATGTATTCATGAACCAAAAAAATGAACCAAGTACGAAAAATGCTATTTGAAAGAAAAACTGTATTTCTCGGCTGAAATACTTTGCTAATAACGAAAAATATTTCGTTTTTCTATTTAATAGTGGCGAGGGACAAAGGGTGAGATTACAACAGGGGCAAACTTCCACTTATATTTTAGTAAAGAAAGTTGTAAGCAGAATTTTTGCTTTATACAAGGTGAAAAAAATATATTATAAAATACTGGTGGAGGGTTTCCGGTACGTTAATCAGGCTCTGGTGTAAATATTAACACTAGCAGTGGCAGATATTGTTAAACTATCAGGGAATGCTCATTTCCACCAGTTTTTGCGAAGAGTTTTTATCGCCTTATTTAATCGTGCCGAACAGCGCCAATTACTGTGAAGCAACTCTCAGGGGCTTCAGATACGGAGTCAACTGTACGCCCAGTCGAAGAATGAGATGTCTTGCCAATATATGAAACCATTGTCATAAAATTTAGCTGTTTTTAGTTACAAATAACTTCTGTAAAGAGTTTAACCCTTTATATCCTGAATTAATTTCCCAGCTACTTTTTAGATGCTCAGAATCCTCGATTATTTCCACCAGTTATTTTTTTTGTGAAGTTTTCTTTATCTAATCATAGGATTTTTGCAATTCAATTAGGTGAAAATTTCTCATTTGAAAAACCGGCGGTAACAGATTAAAAATTCTGTAAAAGACGCTCGTCGCGAAGGGGTTAAAGTGGTACTTATAAGTACTGTCAGGATAAAAAGGGTTAACCCTTCTTTGCATGAGTTTTTCTTTTACAATTGTGTTTTTTTATACATATATTAAATATTAGACACCAGAAATTTTAAGATAGATTTTTAACTTTATTCAGCAACATAGTTCACGGGAAATTTAATGGATTAACATTTCTATATAAATATAGTGGTGGCGAAGAAGTTGATTTATTTATTAAACGTTAAATAAACAGTGATGGAAATTTACATCACTATGCAATTAAGGGTTAAACATCGTGAAAACATGATTCATGAATGTATGAAAGAAAATGCGTACAAAGGTTTGATATTTTTCGCATTAGACATATGTATTCATGAACAAAAATGAACCGATAATTCTAAAAATGGTATTCGAAAGAAAAACTATATTTCTCGGTTGAAATACTTTGCTAATAAAGAAAATATATCGTTTTCTATATAATAGTGACGATTATTCACCCCATTTTTTTCGAAAAGTTTTCATCGCCTTATTTAATCGTGCCGGATAGTGCAAATTAGTGTGAGCCAACTCTCAGGGCTTCAGAGATGCAGTCAACGACACGCCCAGTCGAAGAATGAGATTCCTTGCCAATAAACGGAACCATTGGGTTAAAATTAGCTGTAGTTATTTTTATTAGGTGCGTTCGTTATAATATAGATACGTAGCACCTATTGTCGTCGTCTGGTCCGTCCGTCTGTCCGTCCGTCCGTCCGTCTGTCTGTCCGTCCGTCCGCATATAACAACGCAAAAACTACCCAACCGAATGGTTTGAATTTTAAGATATATTATCTTTGCAGAATTTTGTCGAGACATTTACATTTTTTTAAAAATCTAATCAAAACTTTAGAAAATATTAATAAAAACATTTATTAAGAAATTTGATTTTTTTTTAATCGGTGCTTTCTTTTTATAGAAGCTTTCGAAGTTTAATCATCCAGCGACCGAGATACTTATTTTATTACAGAAATTAATCTGCAGACGATATAATTCATTTCACAGAAATAAAAATCATCAAGATCTGAATATTTATAGAACTATCTATAGTACGAACGCACCTCGTTTGTAACGTTTGACGTACAATTTCCAACTTGTTTATAAATAACTGCTGTAAAGTATTTAAGGATAGTGAAAGAAAAATTATGATATATCAGTCATGTTAAGATATAAAAGTAATAAAAATTTAATAAGCTGAAACAATAAAAAAGTAAAAGACAGGAAAAATGTTAATGTTAAGCACTATTTCGTAACACATCCGAGGACAAACCAGATCAAAGGAGGGGCAAAGCCACCGGACTGAAAAACAAAGGATCTTTTCAGAATAGTTTTTTTTTTGTGTGTTCCAATGTAATAGTCATATTTATAATTTATAGATATATATTTCAGAATATGTAGGAAATAAAATTTTTATCAAATTGTGAGGAACTCGCTTCACTTATCATCTATAGTCATGGTACAGCGCCTAGAATACATATTGTGGAAAATGCTACAAAATAGTACTAAAAAATGAACCCCATGAATGTAAAACGATGCTGAAAAGATAACGGGTCGATCGCAGTGGCGTAGACAGGGTGGCGGTCCAGATGGTTTAGATACCACTAATTTTATAAAAATATTTTTGCCTTATCTAATCACAGAATTTTCTTCGATATTGAAGGCGAAAAAAACTTTATAAAATTACTGGTTTCCAAAGAATTTGGAACCTCCTCTCTGGCTACGCCACTGTCTGCTAGCTCTTTTCAACGCAAAAATTGTATAAGAATCGAACTGAGAAAACGTTTCAGCTGGTGGTAAATATTTTAAATAATTAAATTAAACCCTATTTCCTTTGACTTGGATAGTGATTTTCATAAACTTTGAAAATATGAATGATATTGATCGTGGCCAAAAAACGTGATACGTATTCTTTTGTGCCTGTTGCAGTGCTCTGTACAAGACACCAAACTAGAAACTATCTCTATTTAGCATACCAAAGGATGAATCTCTGCTAGAAGAGTGGAAAAGATTAATTACCTGATATGATAAAAAACTAACTTCAAAATCAGTTACATAAGAAATACACACTTACAAGGAGATTTTATTAACAGAAATTATGTTCAAGTTGTCAATAGTGAAACGGTTCCTTTTGCTAGAGTTAAATCTAGTTTTAAAGCAGATGTCGCTGCGATCGCCCTATTCTTGTACCGCATCGTTGCACGTTTATCGGCTGCGATTTTTTAGCACTTTTTAAAGCATTACCAGTTTGACTTTTTTTTATTCCGAAATTTCGTATCCATACCAGAAATTCCCTATAATATTCTTTTCGTTACTTAATGGCAGATATTTCGTGTCTTCTTAAAGTAAAAATTCTTGTTTCAGAATTTCCGGTTTGAATTCGAAAATTTTGAATTAATAAACGGTAAAACTGTTTTTCACATTATGTATTCTAGGTCGTGGAATATTTAGGGCGCTTTCAATGGTGGAGCTTGAAAGTGTCCTAATCCAATAGTTAGTCATAAATACTTCCCAGAAATTACTTTTGGGAAATACAATGCCCTGTTTGAATAGGAGATTTCACCTGGCATTCGTTCACAGTCCCTTGAATAATAGGCTTAACAGCTGACTCAAAAATGGCGCTTGTCGTAGACGGATTTTTTTCAGCGTTTGAATTTGAATACCATTATTTTTTAAATGTTTCTTAGTCCTGTACTTCTGAGATTAAATTTGGCAAAAAAAAATGAAATTTAACAGACCGTACAAACGCTGAAAAATTGTACTTGTATCAGTGGCCATGTTTGAGTCAACAAATGGGTCTTGTTGTGGCGCAAAAAAGTTTCGATTGTTACGTACAACCAGGGGTGCAAAAATCTAGGCGCCAATGGGCTGATTCCCGCCACTAAATTTTATTAGTATTCTTAGTCTTATTTTATTAGTATAATTCGCCTAAAGTTTATCAGTATTCTTATTAGGCGAAGAATACTAAAATTTTAGTGGTGGGAATCGGCCCATTGGCGACTAGATTTTTGCACCCCTGCGTACAACTGTTTGCTGTACAATTTCTTGGAAAATGATAAAATGTCTAGAACTCATTATAAATTACGTTACGATATATTTGCGGTACTGTACTTTAAGTCAGATGCATTAAATTAACTGCATAGATGTATGAAATTAATTTTATAACAAATTTCTTTTAATGGTACTTTAAACTAGGACTTCCCTCAAAGGGATTAGTCTGAGTGATATTGCTGAGAACATAGGGTACATACAATAGGGTGGTACAATTACAATATAAAGAAAAAGGGCAAATTAAATGATAGAATTACAAAATATCATATATAAATTCATATACACTGTTAAAAAAATAGAAAAGAAGTACCGTTCATCAGATGTGTTGTCATATTTTTTTTTTTAACATGTGGCAAAGGATCTCATTTTCTTAAGCGCGTATTGCGCAAAACTTGAAAAAAAAAAAAAAAGCCGGATCTTTTAAAACGCCAAGCTTTTTAAAGTTACGTAATTGGATTTGCAGCCAATAGATTATTCTATCAAGCGTGGCTTAACGCAAATTTAATTTCATTGTTGCACCTTTTTTGTGTGTGAATTTAAAATTTTTCTTCCTTGATTATATATCTATTATTTGTATAACTGTTTATAAAAACTCTTACACTTCAAACCACATTGATAGCTTGTTTTGCTACAAACCAAATTGCAAAACTATAGTCTAAATTACTATTAAAGTATAGAAAAAATCTTTCGATGACTTCTGTAAAATAACTTTTACATTAAATCTCCATATCGGCAAAATTGAAAATTATATATATTACAAAGTTAAGCTTAACATATACTTCTTGATTATTCTATGGGAGGCTCTGCCCCCTGCGCCTTTAATGCGCCTTTACAGCGCCAATCCGCAGACTTTTCTTTTGCCTGTCTGTCTGTCTCTCCACAATCTGTCTGTTTCCCTATCCGTTTTTCTGCCCGTCTCTCTAACTGATTGTCTATCTCTCTACACGTCTCGCTACCTGTCTCTATATTTCTCTACCGGTCTCGCTACCCGTCTCTATATTCCTCTACCAGTCTCGCTACTCGCCAATCTATTTCTCTAACCGTCTGTCTATCCGTCTAACTACTTGTATGTCTAGCCGTGTCTCTATCCACTTCGCTACCCATTTGTCTATTTGTCTCTCTACCCGTCTGGCTATACGCCTCTCTACCCATCTTCTTACCCATCTCCGTACCCATCTACTGTCTCTCTACTCGTCTGTATACCCGTCTCACTATCCGTCTGTTTCTGTACCCGACTCTTCACCCGTCTCGCTATCAATCTCATTACCCGTCAGTCAACTCGTCTCTGTACTCATCTCTCTACTCGTCTCTTTATCTACCACGCTACGCGTCTCACAACCTTTCTCGCTACATTCCAGTCCACCGGTGTCGCTACCCGTCTCGAGACCTATCTCGCTACCCCTCTGTGAACCCTCTTTTTACCTTTCTCTCTAGCCGTATGTCTATTCGTTTCGCTACCCGTCAGTCTACCTATGTCGCTACTCGTCTCTCTACCCATCTCACTACCCGTCTGTCTACCCGTTTGTTTACTCGTCTTTCTACCTCTCGCCACCTCTTCCCAATATTTAAACAATTCATTTATTATACAGAAGCCGTTTATCAGTTATTAAATGCAAACAGAAGTAATTTATCTAATAAGTGTAATCAGATGCATTTTTTTAAAATACATACATAAACCTGAATAATAATTCATCAGTTTTATGTTCATAGTTGTTTATATCATTTGACAGTAAATCTCAACTTCTTAAACCTGAATTGTCTCAAGCTTTTTAAAAAAACCACAAGGTCTGTATAACTGCAAAGTACCCTGAGGGCTATATTAGCTACATGTTATTAAGTTTCGTTATCGCGTTTGCAGCCAATTGCTTATGTCAGAAAGCGTGGCTTAACGCCATTTTAAATTCATTACTGTAACTTTCTTTTCTTTTTTTTTTTTTTTTTTTTTTTTTTTTTGGGGGGGGGGGTAGGGGGGAAGGGTTTCAAATATATACATTTAAATTAAAACTTTTGCCTCCATGCCATTAGTGTTGTTTGTATTATTAACTAATACCTTGTAGACCGAGCTTCATTTGAAACAAATGTAAAAGACTTCTTCTACAGTTTTTTTGTAGGAGAAACTTTCGTACTTGGGCCCAAAGCCAATCGGAGTATTTAATATCATTATTGTAACTCTTATAGAGTTAAAACAATATTGTTGCTAGCTTTACTCTTGTTTGAGACCAACCTTGCATGTGTATCTGAATGGGAAAAAGTTTCGTATCCTATGTCGGTTGGCGAAAAAAATTTTAAATGGTGCCAAAAGGTAGTTTTAGCAACTTACAAAATTTTTCAAGAGAGCGGTAAAACATGTTTTTCAAATATTTACAAACATACGTTTATTAAAGCATGTTTTTGCGCCATCTTAAAAATTTAAGCACGATGCTAAAATGAAATTTTATCGCCATATTCGATATTTTAATAAGTAATGAAAACACATAAACAAACTTATATAACAAACCTAAGAGGCATTTTTGTGATAAATAATTGTTATTGTCAGGGGGTTAAATTATAAACAATTAATAAACGGCTAGTAAATAATAAATAGCATTTAAAATCTAAGGTACTTTTCGGTTAGCCGAGCGCCAGTGAAATGTATATATCTATATATACATATATATATATGTATACATACACACATATATGTATGTGTATATATATATGTATATATACATACATGCATATATAAATGTGTGTATGTATAGATATATGTATATATATGTATACATAGATATATAAATTTCACTGGCGCCCGGCTAACCGAAAAGTACCAAATCTAAAAATGGAGAAGTGGTCCGTATAAAAATTAAGCGCTTGATATATGTAAATCTTTTTTTATTTTTTAATATTTACGAATGCACAGATAAAAAGGTAAAAATCTCTTTTCCAAATGCCAAATAGAAAATACACAAAATAGAAAAATATCTGCTAAAAATATATATTTACATAATACTACATATGCAAAAAAATAAGATTTAGAAAAAGTAAGCCAAATCCTTCAGCTCCCAATAATCACATCGAAAAACTTATCACCAAAAAAGAACTCGCCAAATCTTACGGCACAGGAGATGGATTTTTCCCTCTGAATGCAGAATATTAGTTTTTTTCTTGTACGATGGGTGATTATAACTGTTTCATTTCACATACTACATACCGTTTGATATATTGGTACTTTTATGTTATCCTGGCGCAGTTGATAAATCGCCAAATATTGTTCCTATAACATTTTCATATTGAATTCATTTCATTTAAATATAAACCTTTCACTCATTTAATTTAAAATACATGCCTTTCATTAATCCCATTTAAAATGCTAAAAAAAAAAAAAAAAAAAAGAAATAATGCCATAAATCGAAACCTTTTATTTAAACACCAAAGAATTTTTTTTTATTATTTGCACATGAGAAATATAAAAAGCTGCTATTGCTGAGATTTCCGCCAAATCTCTAATACCAAGTCTACTAAGTTATTGCGGGATTTTTCTTTCAAAGAGAAAAAAATCCAGATTAATTTTCGATTTCTACTCAATTGAAATATATTTTATTGTGCTGAATATTAGTGCTTGCATATTTTTTTGCTCCATGTATTCCATGAACTTTTCAATTCCGATTGTCTACGAAAATCTCCCGCCGGTGAAAATGACGTACGCACAAAATTTAGTGACGTATGTACTTTAATTGTGCTTTTTTATCTATTTTTTTAATATAACTTCCAAACGGTTTGACATTTATTCTTGGTAATAAATAGACGTCGTTGTCACCTTTATAGGTACCTGCTGTAAAAATTTGAACGAAATCCGTTAAATATTTTTTGAGTTATGCTTGACGAAAGGTTTTAATATCCATCGTAGCTATATATGGGGCAAAGTAATACTGCGCTGTGTATGAGTCTTCGTTGCACTCAGACAACTACCGTCATTAGATAAAGGGTTATGTAGTATTACGATATGTAAAAAAAATAGCAACGCTGTGAGCCTTATTAATATTATACTAGCTGACCCGCCCGGCGTTGCCCGGGCCCGTGATAATAACAATCTGTTCTATACGAACATGACTGAAATCTGTAAGGCTATCCAAATCAAGCCGAATGAGACAAACCCCGTCGTAATCGGGATCGGAATGCGCCTCCTGGCTGTAGAAAGTGCTACTAAAATATTTTATTTATTCCGCTCTTTTTAAGATTTGTTTCCACTTTAACGTGTAGTAATTCTTTTAATAGGTAATCTATTTTTTAATTAAATACCGTACTTGCTTAAATATTATGCATATTATATGAGGGGGTTAGAATGACAGTGTAGTAAGTGAACAATTTTGAAAATCGAGATGATAATATTTTTATTGAACGTATATTAATATCTGTTCAACGTGGCAGTCAAATAAGTCATAGTTCACTTATGGAGTCGCTAGAGGGCAAAACAAGTTGGACCACTCAATGCAACAAGTTACACAAAACCCTTCATTTTTGAAATCACTAAAGTTTGACTTACTCCACTGTCATTCTAAACCCTTCATATTTATATTTTACATCCCAATGCCATACTTCGGTCTTTTTCATTTGTAAAACTGTAATATAATACTTAACGATATTTCAAAGCAATAAAGACAATGTATAGAAATGATGGTAAGTATTTTATTGAAGAAGAATCAAATAGAGGGAGATACAAGGGAAAAGACGAGCCTGATGTTAGCGGCTTTTAATGAAGAAGACAGCAGAAGACCAGCCTGATGGTAGCGGCTTTGAAGGAAGAAGACAGAAGAAGACCAGCCTGATGGTAGCGGCTTTGAAGGAAGAAGACAGCAGAAGACCAGCCTGATGGTAGCGGCTTTGAAGGAAGAAGACAGCAGAAGACAGCCTGATGGTAGCGGCTTTGATGGAAGAAGACAGCAGAAGACAGCCTGATGTTAGCGGCTTTGATGGAGGAAGGCAGCAGAAGACAGCCTGATGGTAGCGGCTTTGAAGGAAGACGGCACAAGGATACAAGACAAGACAGTAGGACGCAACGCACATATAATAATCTTTAAATAGAGACACAAAAGAAGCAATTTAATGCAGGTAGGAGCAAAATAATCTGTTGTAGATTTGAAAATTATAATTAGTGAAATGAGCACCAGTGGATTGCTTTAAAAAATTTCTAAGCAGTTTTAAAAATAGTTAAACAATATAAATCGTGAATTTGTGATTTTTTTCATGAATAATTTAATCATCAGTTTGCTTAGACATGCAGCAACAGAGTCGTTGTTTCCAAGACTTTTTTGGCATACGATGTTCAGAAACTGGAAGCTCAATTGGCTCAGATGAAGCATTCGAATCATCTCTTGGTGGAAGGGAAACTCGTTTACGTGAAATTCCATTAAGGAGGCGTTGTTTCCAAGTCTTTTTTGACTCGCGGCGTTCATTAACTAGGTGTTTAGTTGGCTCGAACGAAATGCTCGAATCATTTCTCGGGGAGATATCAACCCATTCAGTTTGAATTCCATTAACACAGCAAGGTTGTTCGCAAGCCTCTTTTAATTCACGACATCCAGTAGCTGGTTGTTCAGTTCGCTCGAGTTCGGAAGAAACGTTGGAATCATCTCTAAGTGGGATATCAATCCACCCACTTTGAATTTCATCAAGACAGCCAGGATGTTCACAAGTATCTTTTGATTCATTACATTCAGTAGCTTGATGCTCAGTTACTTCGAATTCGAAAGAAGTGTTGGAATCACCTCTCAGAGGGATATCTTTCGGATCATCATCGTCGGGATAATAAATTTCGAAGACATCGTCAAAGGGATGAACATCTGTTATACCGTTGTTTTCTTTCCAACGCATATATTCAATTTCTCTCACTTTATTATCTTCGATGAGAATGCCGCTTACAATGTTGAATAAGAGTTTCAAAATCCACAGAGCCAAGTGTTTCAATATCAAGATAAAAAATTTCGCAATCAAGACGGCTATAGCAATCATACCGACTATACAATAGCTTCCATACTGAAGCATTTTTGCTAGATTATTGTTCCAAATATTGGACATTGTGAAGAATGGAATAAAAATGCTCTACAAATCCACTAAATACAAAGAAAATCCTTAAAAATATCACATAAATCGCAGATTAAGCACTTTAGCAAATCAGCAAAAGCTTTAATAATCTAAGAAATGCAAAGATGATTTCTTGTAACAATACATCTTAATATCATTGTTTATGTAAGTTATCCAACAATGTAAGACACCCACTATCGTACAATTCTTTTGAATACCATTGTTTGGGCACATTACTCAACAAAGTAAAACATCCATTATCCAACAATACTATATTTTTTAATGACATCATTGTTTTATTTTTAATTGTTGAAGAAATTTATTTTCAAATCCTTTTGTTTTTGCTGCCATTGAATTAATTGTTGTTCACCCCCCCCCCTTATAACCACTGAAATGAAAAATAAATAACAAAGTCCTAGGCTGCCATAATTACTGTATGGTATTATGGCAGTATCCAGTTTATGATTTAATACATCAGTCTCCTGATTATCAGAAATTTTGGCCTTTGGCATTTTACCGATATTTAATTTACTTGTTAGAAAACGCATGCTGAAAATACACTTTGCACGAAAACGCTTGCACCATATGGCAATCATAAGAAAGATATTTATATCATTGTCACCAGTTTGGCGGGATTTTATTTAATTCAGATTACCTGCTACTATTTTTTAACAGTAATTTTTGTCTTATTTTTTCTTTCATTAAATAAAGGAAACCTTTCTCTTTAGATAGTCGTAGCATTCTGCATTAAAAAAAAAAATTCGCTCATCTGGCAACAGTGATGTATAGACACATAGACAGATATAACTAAATTTTAAATTTTAGCCCCCCCCTAAAAAAAGTGTGAATACACAGATAATTACTCAAAACATAGCAAAGCGCAGGATCTTAAGTCTAAAAATTTAAAGATTCGTAAAAATTTTAAATTATTTCACTGATAATTTTTTTTTTGTTTTATGTCGAAACTAATACTTACTTTTCTCTCTTCGATTTTACAACACTTTACAAAATAATATGTAGCACTTATTAAAATACTAAGAAATATAATGTAAAATTAATAAAATTTGACGTTAATTAAGAAAAGTTAAAGTTAAAAAAAATCAAATACTTTTTAATGTCGCTTTGAAAGTGACACAAATTATCATTTTTGTACTTGACACAAAAACCCTGAATATGTCATCCTGGTTTTTCACTTTGGATTTAAGCTCTTTAATTATTACATTCTTCTATCTTTACAAGAAAAAAGCATTGGATTCATGAAAACTTCCAGTTTTCGACGGATTTATACGTTTTAGTAGGTCCTGAACACGATTTGACTGTTTTTAGAAAATGTCTGTCTGTATGTGACAAAAATTTTGTGGGAGCTCTATCTCAAGAACTAATGCACGAAATTTAATAAAACTTTATATTCAGTTAGTCTCTGATATAAATGGGTGCTGATTAGTTTGGGTGAAAATCTCCCGACAGGTGGCGCTGCTATGCTGCCTTTTTCTCGATTTCTGCAATACCTCTATCTCAAGAACTGATGTACTAATTTTCATCAAACTTCAGATTCGGTTAGACCTTGACATAAATAGACGCTGATTACGTTTTGGTGTAAATAGTCCAACAGGTGGCGCTGCTATGCCACTTTTTTCATTATTATCACGATAGCTACATCTCAAGAACTAATGCACGGAATTTCATCCAACTTCAGATTCTGTTAGAACTTGACATAAATAGATGCTGGTTACGTTTTGGTGTAAATAGCCCAACAGGTGGCGTTGCTATGCTACTCTTTTCATTTTTATCACGATAACTGTACCTCAAGAACGAATGCACGGATTTTCATCAAACTTCAGATTCTGTTAGACCTTGACATAAGTTGTTTTTGATTAGGTTTTGGTCTAAATCTCTCAACAGGAACAGGTGGCGCTGCTATACTGCATTTTGCAGGATTTGCACAATAATAGTCCAATCTCAAGAACTAATACACGGAATTTAATAAAACTTTAGATTCAGTTGGACCTTGACATATATTGCTGCCGTTTCGTTTTCAGTGTTTGCGAAACCTGTGTGAGATAGAAGAAAGTTTTGGGATTGGCATATCCGACTAGTTTTTATTACTTAGGTTAGTAATTGTGTGTGATACTTCTGAAATCCTTTATGATCTTTCTTTCCTTTCATTCAATTTTCATTGATATACACACATTTTATTGACGTACTCTCATACATCCCGGGATTCCATTATGAATAAATTATGAATATCCATTATGAATAAATTAATAAATTGAAGATGAACGTCGCAGATTTTTTTAAAGGTGATTTACGATACAATTATATTCAAAGGAAAACTGAAATTTTATGTTTGATATGTAGACACTTTTGGAGTTTGGAAAGAATGTAACATTAAGAGGTGCTACTGCACAATACAAAGTATAAAGAAAACTCACAAAAATCTGGCTAAACATGGGAAAGATAAACTGATTGATGACTTCTAATGATTGATGCTGATATTATTCTTCGGAAATTATTACTGCAGCTAATCGAATTTCACTACGATTCCACATCTGTAATTATTCATCAATCGACCGATTTTTTAAAGTATGGTCTGCAATTATACACATACTATTTATATATGTTGCGTGCGCATTTTTATATCACATCATCTTTGCGCAAGCTGCCAATATTTTGTTATTTTTCGAGTCAAATAAATATAATGTGAACCGGAAAATGTGTTTAATAAAGGAAATTGAATATGTATCGGATAGATACGACACATTTTATTAAATAAAGTTCCTGATTCAAAATAGATTTTTAGCACTTTCCAACCTAGTTGAAAAGTGCTTATGACTTCGGTTTGTCTGGCCGTATGGCCGTCTGCTGTCTGCCGTCTGTCCGTGCTCTAACTCCCGTAAATATGCTCGGATTGCTCTGCAATTTTTATATGTTATTGTCGCCATCTATAGCATGTTCCCTATTTCAACGGAAGTGTGTAGCACTTATAGTTATTTTACAGGGACACTCAAAAGAATTCCGTTATATTGCGTTCTATGGGGAAAAATCATTTGCGGTTTATTTAAATAATGTTTCACTAATTTAAACGCATTGAAATTTATATCACTAAGGTGCATTAGAAGAAGCTTAATATGGAATAGGGTGTGCATAGCACTTATAGTTACTTTACAGGGACAGTCAAAAGAATTCCGTTACATTACGTCTATGGAGAAAAATCGTCTGCGGTTTATTTAAGTAATGTTTCACTATTTTAAACGCACTGAAATTTATATATATCACTAATGTGCATTACAAGAGGCTTACTACAGAATATTGTGTACATAGCAGTCATCGTTCATTTACAGGGACACACAAAAGAATTCTCTACTGCTGTTAACAATAATTCCTGGAAGTGCATTTTAAGTTACTGAACGCGATTTTAAATTTAACTCACTTTTTGTTTATTACGTGGTGTGTATAAATTCTGTAGATCATATACAGATATACAGGGAAGTACAAAAGTTCGCGAACACATTTCCGTTTATTGACAAACTCCAGATGGAGAATTTTAAACTGTGCTACGCGTTTCCTAACTGAACTAAAATTTAGCATTCTATGTAGTATATATACAAACCTATAGATCCTACACAGGGCTGAATAAAAGTATTCGGATATTTTTCCGAATATTGTATATGTTGGAAATTCCTGAAATTATAATTTTAAATATGTTATGCGTTTTCCAAATTGTTTACTTAGATGTTATCTTTTAGCTTATTAAACGGTATGAATTGTAAAATTATTTTGGAAGCGTTGGAAAGTGCTACATAATCTATGCTTGACGCATGATTTTTCGTTCTTGTTTATATTTTTAACTTGAAGAAAGCACGGAAGATATGCATATTTCTAGCGCAATCTAAAACCTTTGCTAAATCAAGATTAATAGATCAGCATCTAATAGACATTAAATTTTAAAAATAAATACAATTTAGAAAAATTGAATTAAATTTTATAGATTTGGTTGATAAAATGTAATTTTGTGTATTTTTTCGGAAAATAAGATAAAATAAACCATGTGTAATAATTTTGGCAGTTTGCGTGAATAGTTCCTTCACATGGCTGTGTTTTGTAAGTAATTATTTTCGGTGCACTTTTTTATCTACTTTATTACTACTACTAGCTGGCTTCGCCCGCCAGCGGGCCCCTAATTTAAATCGGTGCCTCGAATTGTAGAAAATCTCGAATCTTGTAAAACCTCGAACCGGACAAACCGGCGACCCGGGTCCCCGCTGCCTTCGGCACCGTATACCGGTCGTACTACGCACGTACCGGGTAATCCCTTAATTTGCACATTGAATTGTACAAACCTCTAACTGAACGAACCTCCGACCCTGGTCCCCGCTGCCTTCGGCACCGTATACCGGTCGTGCTACGCACGCACCGGGTAATCCCTTAATTTGCACATCGAATTGTACAAACCTCTAACCGAACTAACCTCCGACCCTGGTCCCCGCTGCCTTCGGCACCGTATACCGGTCGTGCTACGCACGCACCGAATAATCCCTTAAATTGCACATAGAATAGTATAAACCTCTAACTGAACGAACCTCCGGCTCGGGTTCCCGCTGCCTGCGGCACCGTATAGCAGTCGTTCCGACCCTGGTGCCCGCTGCCTTCGGCACGGTATACCGGTCGTGATACGCACGCACCGGATAATCCCTTAAATTGCACATGGAATAGTATAAACCTCTAACTGAACGAACCTGCGGCTCGCCCAATCAGTTCAATCTCTAGAACTGTAGACAAAAATCAGACTGAAAAGTTGACTTTCAATGATGCATTCACTAAGAATTTAAATCTTAGCGATATAGCACAACAATACTATATTCATATAAAGAAAAGCAAAAAAGGTGCTATCCAACCAATGGCATTTTTGGAATGGTTTATAGTAAAACTAGAAAAATATACAAGCTATATAAGCTACTACACCAACTCAAAAGAAATCAAAAACAAACTCTCATGCCTAGAAATAGACCTAAAATCAATTTCAAAACATTATGCCACAGAGGACGACCATCTGTCAAAAGGTATAGTCAACATGATAATCGATGAAATTACCGGCAAAGGAGAATTTCAAGAATATGACAACCAAGAGGCAAGTTGTTCACAAGATGTTATCGATCTAATTACGCAGTTGACAAGGGGTGTAAGAAAACGCACTAAAGGAACATCTGCAATAGTCCACCTATACTTAGACGAATTAAAAAGACGACTTAAACTAATACAGACAGATTTCACCAATATCTATATACTAAAGGCACCATCCTCAGAGATATCCCCAAAAATGGCATTAAATATAACTGAATTACAAAATGCCTCTTACAGTCTAACACATATTGAAGATAAAAAACTGATACACAGTGGAAAATCCATACAAGATAAAAACAAAGGAAATGAAGGTGGTGATAAAAATGTTTTAAGTAAGGAAGACTGTAGAAAAGAAATGATTCAGGAAGAGTTGGAAACATCCCATCTGAATTTACAGGTACTTTCTGGAGAGAGTTCCACTCTTAGTATACCAATGACATTGCAAGAACTAACGAGCTTAACACAAGAGAAATCTCCACTACAACAATTGGAAGATATCCTAAATCAAATTGAAAGTAATTCAAAAATTTATGATGAAGACATCCGAACACAAATAGCGAACTCAATACAGCAGATAAAAGAATATCTATACTTTGAACAAGAAGAAAATAACGTCCTGAAAACTACGACAAACGAACAAGAGCATCAAATAGAGGAAATGAAAACTCAAATCACTCAACAATCAAAAATAATTGACAAAATGGAAAAAGAACTTCAGAGCAAAGAGATTGAAATAACCGAAAAAATTAAACCAACATCACTTATAGAAGAAATGTTTCATACCATAAAAAATCAACAAAACTTAGTTAATAATCAAGATCATCTGGAAGATGGAATCGATTCCGAAATATCGAAAAGAGCACAACTCAAGAGTTATGCTGCTGCAATTACATCCGATCAACCTATAAAAACACCTTGCTTTAAGTACTCTAAATCAGCAATAATAAGAAGAAGAAGTCAATCAACGAATATTCCCATTAATGTAATACGAAACATGTTAAATGACAAAATAAAAGGGAATAAAAAATTTAAATACATCTCATGTTCGTTAGGAAGAGATAAAAACTCGCTCATAGTCCAAACAGAATCGGACGAAAAAACAGCGGTTTTAATTGATTTTATAAATCAAATAGAAGGTTTCAGAGACTTGGCCGAAGCAGATCTTAGAGATGCTAAAAGACAAAAAGTCATTATACTGGGAATTCCAGTAGATGTGACTGAGACTGAAGTAATTGATAAGATACATCAAGAACTGGGACAGAATTTTCCTCTAGGAATAGCAAAAGTTCTCAAAAAACAAAAAATGAAAACATACCAAATAGTACTTGATGCAGAAGAACATTACGCGAAGGCATTATTTTCAAGAAGAAAATTACCTATTCATTTTAATTTATGCCGTATAGAATATTACAATCCAGTGGTTAGGTGTAATAAATGTCAACGTTATGGCCATACAGTTGATAATTGTAGAAGTTATTATTTAACATGCGCATATTGCACAGGTAACCACAAAACAGACACATGCAAAATAAAAGAAAATTATGAACGTCATCGTTGCATCAACTGTGAAAGAGAATATAAAACCGCAGTAAAACCTGAAAAGATTGAAAGGCATAGTGCAAATTCTAGATTCTGCCCAATTTTTCAAAGATTGTTGCAACGAAAACAAAATATTACTATCTCCTATGATCCTTCAAAAGTATGTTCTCAGAACTAAAATCACTCAATATCTCTGATGACTCTATAGAAGATTCAACTGTAGAACCTCCAACCAATGCTACATATGTAATAAATCAGACTATCCCATTGGACAATAGATATTATTTCGGAGAATCCATGACCCCACCAAATCATTTAAAAATTGTTCAAATAAACCTTAATAATTGTAAGGCTGCAAATCTCCAATTACTGAAGTACATACATGAAAATAAAGTAGATTTAGCTTTAGTTCAGGATTATCACAAAAGTAATAACACCTTCACGGGAATTCCAATTTCATGTTCCTTCTACCATTCAATAAATCAGACGTCGGGAATACTCGTATCCAATCCCTTATTAATTCATATTCAGACTCTACAAACAAATAACAGTGTATTTATAAACCTATCACTGTCATCAAAATTCATTAAAGTCGGATCACAATATTCAAAACCGAGTGGAAATCTTGATGAAGACTTCCGAGAATGGACCAGAGTCATAGAAGATACATCGAACCTTATCCTTGGGGGTGATTTCAATGCACACCTCCAGGCGTGGGGTTATAAAAGAAATAATGCTAGAGGATATATCCTACTTGACTATCTAGCAATGAGCAGATTAACTATTATTAATGATCCTGATTCAGAATGTTCTTTTGCGCGAGACAAGTTTAAAGGCAAACCAGATTTGACCCTCTGCGGTGAACATTCAAAAAATATTATAGATTCATGGAAAATAGACTCGACATTTAAATCACTAAGTGACCATCGATATATTACTTTTACTCTGAATGTCACACCCACAATAAGAAATTTATACCGTTTCAAAACCAAATATGAAACGTTTAAAAAATTCAATAAACTGTTTCAAAAACATGAAGAAACATTACTTTCAACACTTAAAGCAGTCAATTCTGTTCCAGAGTTAGAGAAGTGGACAGAGGAATGTAATGTTATCCTTTTAAACATCATGCAAAAATCACTTAAAAAGAAAAAGTTGTCTCATGAAATTAATGTATCCTGGTATACTTACAAACTTAAAGTGCAGCGAAGCCACCTAAATGCTATATATAAACTACATAAAAGAAATCCAGATTCTGTTGAACTCAAGATTAAATATAAAAAAGCCAAAGCAAAATACAAATTAGATATTAAAAAAGCTAAAATTGATTCTTGGATAACATTTTGTTCGGAAACAAACAGTAAGTATGGTACTGCTTTTAAAATTCTGAAGCAGAAATATTTAAAAAAAACATATCTCATCCACTCTGTCATGGAATCTTCAACTCAAAATGATACATACAAAGAGATTCAAGAAACGTTACTTCATTACCATTACAATACAAGCCCAGAATTCGAATCATCATTTCAAAACACAAACACACTATCAATAAAAGAATATAACAATTTTAAATTTACCCATAGAGAAATTCAATATGCAATTAACCAACAAAATAAAAAGAAAGCCCCAGGATATGATCGGGCAGATGGCAGAATTTTAGAAAATTTGATAAAAAATAATATGAAGCTTATAAAGTTATTATATAACAAATGTCTCTACCTTGGACACTTTCCTGAAACGTGGAAGAAAGGAGTAGTCATCTATTTTAGAAAGAAAAACTAAGATCCATCAAAACCTGATTCATACCGTCCAATTACACTACTACCCATGATTAGTAAAATCCTAGAAAGATTAATAAAAAATAGAACTTTAACTTATCTTGAAGCAATAAACTATCTAAAAGATGAACAGTTCGGCTTCCGTGAAAACAGAAGCACTATATCAGCTCTGGAGAGACTTAACGAGAAAATTGCACAATTATTACAAAAACATACTTATGTGGGCATCATATCATTTGATATTACAGGTGCTTTCGATTCAATAAACTGGCACCAATTATCAGAAATAATTGATGACTCACCGTTACCCAGATACCTCAAAACCTTACTAAAAAATTATATAAGCAAAAGAAGTATAGGCTTAAATCAATATGAATATATAGAGTGGTTCAGGGTATTTAAAGGATGTCCTCAGGGATCCTGTCTTGGACCACTCTTATGGCTTCTTATAGCTAACTACATAATAAAAAATTATAAAAATCTATATGAAGATATTATTGTTTACGCAGATGATTTTTTGATTCCAATAGAGGGAAATACCGTAATAGACCTGGAAGTTACAACCAACAACAAAATAGTCCATTTTAAGAATATCTGTGATGAACTCGGTTTAAAAATATCAACTCAGAAAACGCAATCAATGCTTTTCGGTAGCAATCTCCTCGAAAGAAGACTTCCGAGATTTAAATTAGAAAATATAAAAATAAAAGTAGTAAAAAATATTAAATATCTTGGCGTATTGTTAGATTCTAAATTCAATTTTACAGATCACATGAAAGACCTTCGAACAAAGATTGCAAACTTTGTAAACGTATTTAGAGGATTTCGATTCTTTAATAAAGGTATCAAACCAGACATCCTGAAAATATGGTATCAAACAGTCATAGAACGCCAAATACTATATGCTTACGAAATTTGGTATCCAAACTTGAATACTGATGGCCGCAAATTACTACGTTCAACTCAGCGTTTGGCATTATTAAACTTAATACGGACCTATAGGACTATCTCTCACGAAGCTCTGTATCTTCTTACAGGAACTCCACCAATCCTAATAAAAATACAGAATGAATTTCAGTACTACCAACTGAAAATAGGAAATAGAAATTTGTTAATCAATAACACACAGCTAAACATTAACAATATAATGCAGAAAGAAAAATAGTATCGATTCCTCAATTACTACAGAGTCCAAAATATCAGAATTATAGAAGATAGAAAATCCATCCATCCAAAAGAATACGATGTGGAAGCCTACACAGATGGTTCTGTCATGCCAGGGGGTGTAGCCAGTGCTTTCACCATATATAAAGATGGAAATAATATACATGATGAAGCAATACGACATCATCCACTGAATAACATATATCAAGCAGAATTAATGGCAATTTATAAAGCAATAAAATGGTTCTCTACCTCCGACTACAATAAACTACTAATTATTACAGATAGTTACTCTTCTATGGAAGTATTAAAAGTTGCTTTTCCTAGAAACTACATTATCAAAAACATTTACGATCGATTACTTCAAATTCCTGATAAATCCATTATAATAACATGGACTAAATCTCATGTGGGTGATACTGGCAACGAAAGAGCTGATCTCCTAGCAAAGCAAGCCATCTTACAAGACCAATATCAATCAAGAAAAGATCTGTTGTTCCCCATTTCAATAGCAAAATTGTATTTTAAAAAGAAAACCATCTCTGACTGGCAAGCCATTTGGGACTCATGTAATAAGGGCAGAGATACCTATAAAATTATAAATAAAGTCGATCCAAATTATCTCTGCAAACAGCCAACACTGACGTATTATCTGAGTAACCATGGCAGTTTCCCACAATACTTACATAAAATAAGAAAAAGAGCCTCACCTAGATGTCCATGCGATAAAGCAGAAGGAGATGCAGTTCACTACATATTCAGATGCTGCCCTCTTATGATCCATCACTTCCCTTTTGATAAGAACGAAACTCTCAGATATAACCTTCGTAATATCATTTTCAATCCTTCAAACTCTCAAAAGTTAAAAGAGAATTATAATATTCTCAATAAAAATTTCTTTTTCATTACGAAAGAATTTTAAAAAAAATTGACTGAACTGACCATTGACTTTCTGAACTAAAATACCATAAATTTAGGACATCATGAACTTATAGTACTTCGAAAATATTTTATATTTAACTTTCAATTTGCAAAAAATTGTTATTTTTTACCTTTTATATTTTATTATTGTTATGTAATTATATTCATTGTTTCAAATCTAATAAACAGGCGCCTCCTGCGGTGGGGGTTGGAACGGATGGGTGCTATCGGTGTCGGGTAGCGTTTATTTTTCCCCTCGTGGACTTATTGTTCCTATACCTCACGGGTGGCTGTCCACGAGTGGGTGATTTCGGTCCCCCCTGCCTGCGGCACCGTATAGCAGTCGTGCTGCAGTATACGCTAGTTCCACCTTCCACCACCAGGTGGCGCAATCTGTTTATACTATCATAACTGAAATCGTTAAGGCTTTCGGTGCCGAGTCGAATGAGCCATACCCCGTCGTTTTCATGCCCGTAGAACCGGAGATAGGAAAGCGCCCCCTGGTGGTGAGACTCGGAGCAAAATCCGATAAGCTGTAGTATCCTCTATCGACGTCGAGTCGATTGAGCCAAACCGCGTCGTGATGTGACCCATAGAACCCGAGTTGGCTGAAAAATCCTTTAATTACACCTTCCACCACCAGGGGGCGCAATGTGTTCGATACAAACATGACCGAAATCTGTAAAGCTGTCGAAATCCAGTCGAAAGAGTCAAAACCCGTCGTAATCCGGGCCATAGAAACAGAGATAATAAAACGCCCCCTGGTGGTGAAAAACGAACTAAAACCGATAAGCTCTAGTATCCTCTATCGATATCGAGTCGAATGAGCCAAACCGCGTTCCGATTGGACTCGTAGAACACGAGATAATGTGAAATCAAAGTATAAAATCTGATATTATTATTCGAAAAAAGTGGTATAAACTCAGAAACTTTTAAAAATGTTATAGGGGGTCCTTATTACTTTAATTATGATGTTTGGAATCAGTTTGGTGGAAATCCGTAACATAGTTTCTTAGTTATAGAAACGGACCACAGTTAAAAGAAAAAAGCGGGGGGGGGGGGGTTGGCGATGACACTGCTTTTCCTCAAACAACTTATGTAGACTACCTGAGTTCTAATTCAAAGACAGTGAGCTGTAGAAAAACTTAAAACTAAAAAAAAAAAATTGATAACGGGCGAAGCCCGATTTTCCCTATCATAATATCTGGTTGCCACTCTAAAACAAAAACTTAAAATACTAAAACTTAAAATAATAGTACAGTTTTTAGACGCGGCCTACTTCTTAAAATCCTAATATCTAGCCGGCACTGTTATGGAAATCTTTCTTTTGCTTTAATTATACAAATACAAATAACGATGATTAATTATACAATAAAATAATATATCGGCTCGTAATGAAGATATGACAATAATTTTTAGATATTCTGAAAGCAGAATCCGTTTAACGTCGCCTTGTCAAAGTTTGGAATTGCTGCGCCCCTTAGAATCAGAGATGGGCCCCCCCTCTGTAAAACCCCAGTTGAACGTCACGTGACCTGACCTCCGTCGAAGAAAATCCTCCTGGCCTCTTGAAAATCCATCCAGACAATCGTCTGGCGGTGCGTCTGCGATCCGGGAAACGCAGCGCGGAAAGATAAGAAAAATAATTTTTTATCGGTCGATTTTTAAAGGATTTTTTCGGTTCTAATCGTCGTACGGAAACGATTTTTCGAATTCATGAAACCTGACGACGTCCCGGTTGCGTACAAGCGACTTCCGAATTTCTGGCCCCCCGACTTCCGGAGATACGGGTCGGACCTGCGCTGCGGTTTGGGGCTTAAATCGCTCCCTGGGAACCCCGCCGTCTTTTCCTTCCCCGACCCGACGGAGACTGGCAACCCTGTTCGGAGGCGAAAATGTTTGCTGTTTTGCGTTCATTTCCGAGTTGGGTTTCGGTCGGTAATTAAAACAGTTTCGTCGATTAATAACGCCCGGATCCGGTTCGGAGGCCCGACCCGATCGAAACTTGAGCGTCGCGCCTTTTTTGCGAATTTTTCGGTCCGCGTCCGGCGTCGGTGCGTCGATTAGTCCCGGAGCCTTTGCGTGTACAAAGGTGGAGTGTACAGACAGAAACACACACACACACACACACAGACGTTCACGGACATTAATAATTATCCGATGAATTATACAGGTTATTTATGTGTCAGTTTATGTTACAAAAATTCAATCTTTAACTACAAACGAAATTTTTCATTTTTTACTTTCGTCTATGGTAGAAGAAAGTATTGAAATCGAAATTTTTTGGGACTTCAGGTTTTCGACGGATTTACACGTCTTAGGCATCAGAGATTAAGAAAAACATGTTTTTACAAAAAGTCTGTTGGTCCGTATGTGCTTATGTATGTCCTCTTTGTATCACCGAATAGTGTATGAAGTTTTGCAAAAAATTGAACCAAATTCCCTTTATATATGTTTGGCTATGGCCAGCAGCTCCCACTTGAACTGAGAGATATTCGGGGGGCAAGGCGCGCTGTTGATAACCACTTAAATAGTTTAAATTTAAAAAGATGTACAAACAAATTAGGAATCCTAATTTTTTTAAGTGAAACCTTCTTGGGCATTTTTTCGTTGGGCATTTTTTGAGATGGGGGAAAAACCATTGAACTCGCGACACTGTTACTGTAACCGACACCTCTGTATATAAGTATGTAAATGTATTGTGTATAGTTCTGTATGAGGTAGGGCAAGGTAGGGCGGGGTCATATATATATATATATGACAATATTAAACATATAATTATATAATATAATATTATATAATTATATATTAATTAATTTTATATAATATAATATAAATATATACATATAATATATATTATATATATATATATATATATTATAATATATATTATTTATAATTATATCACTTTATAATAACGAGCAGGGAAGACCGAGCTATGCTCGGTCAAAATTAAATTTGAGTTCAAATATCATGACCCATGACCAAAATGACCCACTAATTGAATTTTCTCGAACATGTGACTTAGCCCAACAGTCTTCTCGTGCCGGAAAACCATAGGATGCAAAATTTAGTGTAAATTGAGCCGCTTTTTAGATATTGACCAATAATAACCCAGAAATGACCCACTAATCGAATTTTCTCGAACATGTGACCTAGTCTAATGATTTTCGCGTGCCCGAAACTCGTAAAATACAAAATTTAATCAAAATCGTTAAAGCCGTTTTTTAGATAAAATTAATTTGGCTCGCTTTGACCCAAAAATGACCCCCTAATCGAAAGTTCTCGAACATGTGACCCAGCCCAATAGTTTTCTCGTGCCCGAAAATAGTCGGATACAAAATTTATGTCAAAATCGTTTGGACCGTTTTTTAGATACAATTAGCTTGACCATGACCCAAAAGGACCCACTAATTGAATTTTCTCGAACATGTGACCTAGCCCAACAGTCTTCTCGTGCCCGGAAACCATTGGATGCAAAATTTAGTGTAAATTGAGCTGCTTTTTAGATCTTGACCCACAATGACCCAGAAATGACCCACTAATCGAATTTTCTCGGACATGCGATCTAGCCCAATGCTTTTATCGTGCTCGAAACTCGTAGGACACAAAATTTAATCTAAATCGTTAGAGCCGTTTTTTAGATAAAATTAATTTGACCCGCGTTGACCCAAAAATGACCCACTAATCGAAAGTTCTCGAACATGTGACCCAGCCCAATTGACTTCTCATGCCCGAAAATGGTCGGATACAAAATTTCGTCAAAATCGTTTGAACCGTTTTTTAGATACAATTAGCTTGACCATGACCCAAAATGACCCAAAATGACCCACTAATTGAATTTTCTCGAACATGTGACCTATCACAACAGTCTTCTCGTGCCCGAAAACCATTGGATGCAAAATTTAGTGTAAATTGAGCCGCTTTTTAGATCTTGACCCACAATGACCCAGAAATGACCCACTAATCGAATTTTCTCGGACATGCGACCTAGCCCAATGCTTTTATCGTGCTCGAAACTCGTAGGACACAAAATTTAATCAAAATCGTTAGAGCCGTTTTTTAGATAAAATTAATTTGACCCGCGTTGACCCAAAAATGACCCACTAATCGAAAGTTCTCGAACATGTGACCCAGCCCAATTGACTTCGCATGCCCGAAAATGGTCGGATACAAAATTTCGTCAAAATCGTTTGAACCGTTTTTTAGATACAATTAGCTAGACCATGACCCAAAAGGACCCAAAATGACCCACTAATCGAATTTTCTCGACCATGTGACCTAGCCCAATGGTTTTCTGGTGCCCCAAAACGGTAGGATACGAAATTTTGTCAAAATTGTTAGAGCCGTTTTTAAGATAATTTTTGCATATATATATATATATATATACATATATAACCACCCACAAGATTTGCTCGTATTAGAATATATGATATATAAATTTATGTATATATATTATATAACATATATTATATATAACGTATATCTACCCTATATATATAAAATCCTAATGAAACGAATTTGTGAAACGATTTTATGAAACGAATTTATGAAACGATTTTATGAAACGATTTTATGAAACGACTGATTATGTTTCAGGGCTATTTTTAATAAAATATTAAACGCTTGATGGTGAAATTAATACCAATTGTCCATAAGTCAAAACTGGTAATAGAATTTTGAAATTGGAATTAGTTTTCGAGATATTAATTTTTTTCTAATTTTAATGACATTTCTGCAATGATGGCAACTAATTACTCAGTTTTTTGTGACAAAAAAGGGAAAAAAATTTAAAGGATCCCGATAGGGATTATTGATTTATATTTATTTCTACCCTATATATATAAAATCCTAATGAAACGAATTTGTGAAACGATTCTATGAAACGAATTTATGAAACGATTTTATGAAACGATTTTATGAAACGACTGATTATGTTTCAGGGCTATTTTTAATAAAATATTAAACGCTTGATGCTGAAATGAATACCAATTGTCCATAAAAATCCGCGGATGTCAAAACTGGTAATAGAATTTTGAAATTGGAATTAGTTTTCGAGATATTAATTTTTTTCTAATTTTAATGACATTTCTGCAATGATGGCAACTAATTACTCAGTTTTTTGTGTAAAAAAGGGAAAAAAAATTAAAGGATCCCGATAGGGATTATTGATTTATATTTATTCGTCATTTTCAAATTGAAATTGAATTTATCTTTTACTTCAATCGATAATGAAGACAAGATTGTGATTAAATTACGTTTTTCAGGAAAATTTGAAAAAAAAAATCACATTTCTATCATCAGGATTCAATCGTCTGTCAGCATTTAATTTAATTTATAAACTGAAAATATTTTGAATAAATTCGTCCAAATGACGTCATTTATGTAAACGCAAAAGAAAAGGGGGGGGGGAGGAATTAATAGTAATTATTATTTATTAATATCATTTTGTTATTTTTTTGGAAAATTTAACTAAACGAATTTATAAAATCACTAATTCGGATATTTGAAACGAATATATATAAAATAATAATTGCCCAACTGAACGGAAGGAGAATAAAATATCTTGCTTGGTTTTCTTTCCAATTTTAATGAGAATATGACATCAATTATGGTAAAATGACATTTACTCCTTTGTCTCTTTTATTGGCAGCAAGGAAAATTAATGCTCCCTATATATTAGAGAAATGCTATTAAAGTTTAAAACAAATGAATATTTCAGTAGCATTACTTTTTTAATAATGAATTATATGTTTACACATAAATAACAAAGAGAAGAAAAAACTACAAATAATTAAATTACTATACTCGAAACACATTTAAGGTGTAAATTTAGTTATAGATTAAAATGATTTTCGTTTCTTTTCCAATTTAGGGGCCTTCGCGAGATACAGAAAGTGACCTTGGCGACGAATTGAAATTTGGCAACATGTTTTTTAACAATCTATTCGCTTTTTGATATACACAAGCAATTATTTCGATATTTATACAATTTATTTAATATAAAGAAGCCATTTATCTATTTTTATGTACAAAAAGAGGTAAATTGAAAGACAATTATAAATAAATTGTATATATACATATAAATACATGTATAAACAAGCATAAAAGTTCGGTGATTTTCCAGTATATGGGGCCTTAACGAAACAGAGAGGCGGAAAAGGAAATTTGGCAACATACTTTCTGTCAACCTATTCACTTTGTCATTTCGTATACAGAAGCATTTTTTCAATATTTATACAATTTGTTTAGCGTAAAATGTCATTTACCCTATTTTATATATAATCAGAAGTAATTTGTATAGAAAAAACAATAATAATATACGTATAATTAAAATACGCATATAAACAAAAAAATCGCCGAATTTGTGTCCATGGCTGTTTATGTCATTTGGCACCAAATCTCACTTTGTGATGCCCAAATTGCGCCAAGCTTTTTAAAAAAGCGTCAAGACTCCTATAAGAGAAAAGCACCAAAAGTTCATTGGGTTTGTTTTCATAACTTTTAGCAACAAATCTATGTATATTAACGATCTATCCCTTTTTGAAGCTCGAATTACGCCAAACCTAAAAGCAAAGGATCCTATACTGGAAAAGTACCCGATTTTCTTCTGCACAATATTCAAGTGACATAACATGGTGTAAAATTATTGCGGATAGCAAATTTGTTTAAATATCTCATCAATTGATGCCGAATAAATGCAGGCATGCGTGCACAAAATATTTAATTAATTTTGTATGATAAATAATTATTAGAAAATTCGTATATACATATTAATTAAAATAAATAATTTACATATTTAAAATAACATGAAAATATGCATGATGGTGCACTAAAATAGAGAGATAAATTAAACCCTGTTACTGAAAATGTCTATAACATAGTACTTTTCAATACCGTGGTTCTTAATGTTATTCACAAGCAGATGGAATTTTTCTCATCCTTAAACGCAAAGGAAGAATAGAATACAGATCGTTGTTATAAAAGTCCGAGAGGTAACCACAATTTAAGCCTAACAATTTTATACAAGCTGGTTTTAAAGTTGTAATTGATTTTACTTATCAATCCCGAAAACAGTCGTCAGTTGTCGCAACAGCTTTGTATGAAGCCATGATAATAAAAAAATGCCCCATTAAAACGTTAAAAGCATGGCAACCCAAATACAGATTTACCAATATTAAAAAAAACAAAAACGCTGTCATGTTTTTAGAGGCCTCGAAGTCTGAGCGGGGGTTGGCGAGCGTAGCTCGCAGGGGGTAGGCCCCCTAGTATAATTATATATATATATATATATAAAGTACTAGTTGTTACCCGTGACTTCGTTCACGTATCATTAAAAGAAGAATAAAAACATTAATTAAGCAAAATATTTCATTCCCGATAATTAGAAACGTAAATAATTAACTAACTCTTTATCACATTCCGTAGGAGACAATACAGTATTTCTATGTTATAGAAGGCTTGACATAACTAAGTTTTAAAAAAGTGAAATTTTGTGACAAATAATCACGAAAAGGAAACTGCAACCAATAGAAAAAAGCGGGCTAAATAAAATCGTGGAAATCGGCGAATTATGTGAAAACATCTGTCAAGTTTACCCGGTAAACCATTTTACTTTTAACGCTTTTGTGAAACGTTTTAATAGCCATCCTTCAAAGATAATGGAAATAGTATATTCTTTTTCATTAAATTCAATTCTTGTGAATAGGAAGCAATAATTGTAGACCTAAATGCCAGAAGCTTAAATTTGTCTCCTTGATTTCATCTATAACTGAAAAAAAAAAAATCTTTATTTCTAAATGAAAATACGCTGACAAACGATATTTGTTTTCCAGAATAAATTGGTTCATGAAGTTTGAATTTGTGAAAATACGTTTTTATTTTTAAAAAATTTACTGTAATCAAGATTTTTTTTCTTTCACCATCTATTCAAATTGAAAATAAATTCTTTTTTTCAGTTTTAATGAGAAAAAATATATTAATGAGTTTTATTTCTTCTTTTTATGCACAAAATTGGAATAATTTTGTTGCTAATTTTAGAGAAACTTCGTTAAATTTACAAAAAAAAAAAAAAAAAAAAAAAAAAAGGTACTTTTCGGTTAGCCGGGCGCCAGTGATATATGTAAATATATAAATACATATGTATATATGTACATACATATATGCATACTCGTATATATATATATATAATCAAAACAGAAAGAATATACTTAATAAGGTTTGCAATAAATCTGAAACGTGTATATTCTCCTTATTTGCTCAAAAAGTCGTTATATATTTACAGCTAGCAGAACCACCCGGCTTTGCCCGGGTTAACATAAATTAAAATACAATAATACGACAATAACAATGACGACAATATGATTTGTGCATACTCAACCATAAATCGATAAAAAAACAAACAGAAAAAAAAATCGTTACTTTAACTCAAACATAGTAAAATTTTTCAGCTTTATAAATGACAATGCGCGTTTTCTTTGCGCATACAATATAAAAATATACGATTTTCTTGAAAATGAAAAAAAAAAAACTGTCATAATATTTTGTGAAATTCGCTTTCATATGGCATCTATCTATATTATAAAACAAAAACATATCCGTGAGTAATGTCGACATCATATTGTCGGTAGCAACGACCTACCCATTAAATTTGGCTTGTACTGCATATTTGTAACTACTAAATATCGCATAATTTCATTTTTTAAACTATCAATTAGAAAAAAAAAATACACTTTCAAATGTAGTTTGAAAGTTTATCTCAATTTACTGATTTTTTATGGATTTTAAAGTAATTTTAAAGCATGTATATTTTTAAATCTGTGTCTAATCCAATTACGATAGATTAACTTATTTGATCTTTATAAAGTAAAGACATTTATTTCTAAACATAGCACATTCAATTTTTATGCAGTTGAATAAAATACATGTACTCTCAATGTTATTCGTTTGAAAAGCGTATCTCAATTTACTGATGTTTTATGGATTTTAAAGTAATTTTAAAGTAATTTAATATTCTTGAAAATTGTACGGTAAAAGAATGTTATACATATACTTTGGCGACCAATACATTCTATGCAAATTATGCTACTTTGTGTAATTGCTATAAAATACTAATATTTTGTGAACGAAAACAGGCACATGATTTAAATTATGACAGCACTTTCATCGGGGTAGATTTTCCTCTGAACGATACGTGTCTAGTTAAAGCAAATTATTTTACTTCATGAATCATGCACGGATATACATTTATATTTATAGATAATGTGCATGCTAGTCAAACGTTGAGCTAAATTGCTTGAAGTTTCGCCAAGTTTTTCGTAATTTTCAAATAGTTAAAATACATTATATTATGTGTAGGAAATATTACATTTTAAATTACTAACTCCGCAAGAATTGTTACTTTTCGCCTACAGTTAATTGAGAAAAACGACTTTACTTGAGTGCGTGACGTCACATGCACATCTATATATTTAAAACGCTAAGCGATTTCTTTCGACAATCCGTTAGAACAAACTACTGCATCAAATTACACCATTCTTTTTTTAAATGAAAGATATTAGGACACAGATTTGTTATCGTGCATTTGTTTGTTCGAAAATTTAATTAATTAGCTGTAATTTTCAATTAAACATTTACTTCTGCTTATGACGTCATAAAGTTGACAACTCCCACTTTTGAAGGCATAGAGTTTTTTCCCTGAACCCTGTGGTTCGCCAATGTTTTGACATTAACTAATATCAACTAGGTAATATTTTAACATTGTAGTATAAAATCTTTAAAAAAAAACTTAATTAGCTAGAATATAATCATAATAAAATATCTAAACGTAAACATATCAATATGAATAACAAATCTCACGTAAAATGTTACAATTTAAATGATTCCAATTGAAACAAGATTTGGTGAGTTATCCTTGACGCCCAGCTAACATAAAAGTACCTATTTTATTTTATTTATTTACACACATATTCAAATTTAGTATAAAACACCAGGTTGCCATACAAAGCAAAAATCGTCATTTAGGTGCCAAAAAATAAACCAGGTGCGTCTGCGATATCTGTACTGATTTAATCAAAATTATTTTGGTTGCACCGCATATTGCAAAATTAATTAAATCCATGATTATTGTTTCTTTCTCAGATTAAAAATAAGAAAATTGGTACTTCTCTATTATCCCGTCGACCACTTTTCATAACAAAACACTATCGCCAAACTGTAACGCCAAATAAACGGGAGAACGTTGCCATTGGAATATCAAAATAAATAAATAAATAAAATACATGAATTTAAGGACACAATTGTTATTTTAATTAATGAAATAACTAATAAATCAGTAAAACATAATGAAAAATAGACGCAAATCTCGAATTAAAAACCACTTGATGACGTAACAAACACGTATAATGCTTCTGACATCAAGTAAATCGGACTGTATTTTTGGCGTTTAATTTTACAGTTTGGCGATAATTTTTTGTTATGAAAAGTGGTCGACCGGATAATAGAAAAGTACCAGAAAATTTAATGTTTAACGAAATTCAATTATTTGACCGATCGCAAATTTTGGTTCTTTTCCGTTATACCGACACCATGCCATACATGTAAATATATGCTTGGCGACAATGGTGTCCGTATAATGGAAAAGTACTCAATTTTTTCTTAGTTCGGGCTATACCAAAAACAAACATTTTACAGGTAACAAAAAAATCGCCGAAAATGGCTGCTTCATCAGCTGTTATGACAGCAAAGTTGGATAAAATCTAATAACCTGAATTTTACAACGTTTATGCGGAACCCCACAGAGAACACACGCTATTTTTATATAAGTAGGGTATATTTAAACGAATAAGAGAACTAACAACCTTCAATAATATAATGCATGAAAAAGTAAACAACTTAGTGATTCAGCAAATCATAAAAATATGTATTTCTTAATATAACTATAAAATACAGAAAAATATTCTGGTACAATAAAAAATATTCATTATCCCGTCGAAATTCCGTGCATTATCCCGTCGTCTGATTAAGAAAAAAAAACTATATGCAAATTAGGTACTTTTCCGTTAGCCGGCACCAATAAAGTATATATATATATATATATATATATATATATATATATATATACACATAATAACAAACTCCAATGGAAAATTACTTGCAGAATCATTATCACAAAAGCCAACCAAAATCTATAAACCACATAAATTCAATACTAGAAAAACAAAACTATATACATTATATATATTTGTATCTATGTATGTATATACTATATATACACACACATATATATATATATACTTCATTGGCGCCCTGCTAACCGAAAAGTACCTCAAATAATTCGCCAAACTGTAGCGCCGAATAAACAAACGGAAGAATGTTGCCATTAAATCTCAAAAAAAGAATAATAATAATAATAATAATAATAATAACAATAATAATTATGAAAAGCCCCATTTACTAAAGTATCATTTATCAGTAACTTTGAACAATAAAATTTACAATATATTAATGAAAACAGAATCAAAAATAATCTTGGATATTTATTTATTTACATTATTTCTGTTAATTATGGAAAAGGAATAATCATCCTGATTATGTAAAGGAATGAAGAAACCATACAAATAAATTACACTTGAAAACATTAAAAATCTTCTTTTTCTGTAGATTGATTTATTATTGTAAAAAAAATTCTTTATCTTTACATAAAAATTGATTAGCTGAAAACAATAGATGCGTTTCAGAAGATATGGATTTAAAACGAACAATGATTAAAGAAGACATTTTAAAAATTTTGATCAAAACATTTTAAAACTTTTTTTAACGTCGAATTTCGACGGTGCGTTTGGGGAGAAGCAATGCTCATGCGCATAGGAGCTCATTCGGTTGCATTATCACAGGGGGGGGGGAATGTGTGCCTTATTTAATATGTTCTTTTATTGACTGAATATGAGATGAACGTAGGGATATGCTATTTGTATGATACTTCATAGGTTCAGGAAATTTTCTTTCTTGCCGTGGGGAATAGGGCGGTAATGTCAAACTGATTTCCATTTTGTTTACGGATTGTTTGTTTGGAGTTTGCATCGGAAATAATAACGTAATTCACTGGGGGAAATTTTTTTTTAATAAAATATTTGAAAGATTGTTTCATAAGCACCCCTACTTATCTAATAAAGAAGCTTATTTTACTAATATTGCTATTGTAATTTTTTTCGTCAAGTTTTGACGGGTACCATCTAGTTTGTATTTAAAACATGAAAGCGATTAAAGAAATCCAATACTACTGTACTCATAGAAAAATTTTAAACAATATTATTAAATACTTAATTTAACTCCGAAATTATATTTACAATGTAATTTAAACAGAATTTGCTAAAATTACGTTTTGAAATTATGTGATTTTTGATGCAAAACATTATTTTTCAAAAATATAGTGTTCTTTTAAGCAGCGCTGTCCAACCTGGCGCCCGCTATTCACCAGAAAATTCTTATAGAAATATTTGCCTTATTCAATCTCCGAATATATAAGGAAAATGTTTCTGTAAGAATTTTCTGGTGAATAGCGGGCGCCAGGTTGGACAGCCCTGCTTTTAAGAATTGAATAATAATTTCGAAGCTGGTGAAATGAAAATTTCGCCACATTGTCAAACTTATAAAAAATATATTAATTTTTAAAATTAAAATTAATGTTTTATACTAAAAAAAATGCATTTAAATTTTTTTTCACGATAAACCATTTTACTATTAATCCCATTTGTTTTAACACCCATTTTTGAAGAAAAAATAATGGAAAATACTGCATTGTTTTTTTAAATCCAGTTTTTATTAATAGGGCATCTACTGTCCACCTGCATCCGAGGAATTTAAATATGCCTCCTTGGTTGAGGCTCAAGCTGAAATAAGTTACGCTGTAATGATTGCAAAATGTCAATATTTGACAGACGATTTTTGATTATGCAGAATAAAATGAATCATGAAGTTTGAATGCGCAAAAAAATCTTTTTATTTCTTAGAAAATTTACTTTAATATAAACAAACCAGCGGAAACAATTTGCCTTTGTAAAATTTGGAGCTAAGTTATTTATTTTTCCCCAAACACATTTAAATATATGTACTATGTCGTTTAAAGCACTTATAGTAATCTTTGTTCTATGCGAAAAAAAATCCCATCTGCCAAAATTGACGTCAGTTTCGGATTTCAAATTATAGCGAGTTAATCCGAAATTGGTTTATAAAAATACTAGCTGTTACCCGTGACTTCGTTCACGCAACATTAAAAGAAGAATAAATACATTAATTAAGCAAAATATTTTACTCCCAATAATTAAAAACAATATTAATTAACTAACTATTTATCACATTTCATAGGAGACAATACGGTATTTTTTATTATAGGGACCTTGACATAACTCAGTCTTTAAAAAGTGAAATTTTGTGCCAAATAATCGCGAAAATGAAATTGCAACCAATGCAAAAAGGAGGGCCAAATAAAATCGTAGAAACAGACGAATTGGGTAAAAACAAACGTCAATTTTACCTTCCTTTTTACCATCCTTAAAAAAAAAAAACATTAAATAGAAATAGTATATGCTTTTTCTTTAAATTCAATTCTGCCTCCTTGGTTTAATATACAGCTGAAACAAATCTTGCTTTCTAAATGAAAGTATATTGACAGGGAATTTTTGTTCTCCAGAATAAATTGATTCATGAAGTTTGAATATGTGAAAATATGTTTGTATTTTTCGGATAATTTACTAAAATCAAGATTCTATTTTCACCATCTATTCAAAGTGAAAATAAATTCTGTTTTTCAGTTTTAATGAGAAAATGGTGTAAAAAATATACTAATCTGTTTTATTTCTCCTGTTTTGTACACAAATATGGAGTAAGTTACTTTCCGTTTTTAGAGAAACTTCGTTTAAAAAAATGGCATTTAATTTAATTTTTTTAATTCTGAGAGTTTGTGTGACATCCTCGGATCAATTATAACCGGTATTCGCTAAACCGGTAGTAAATCGCGTTGTGTTCGATAGTCTAGGAGTAGTTGCGAAATACAAACACACGGTCAGATTTTAATATAATAGATACTCATGCTTAATAATCAGTATCGATAATAAAACATTTAAATTTTTCGTTATAAATATGGCGTGAAACTCATCTACTTTCTATATTTATTGATCCTTGTATTATTAATGTAAGGAATTGATTCACACTCATTTTAAAACATATTGGAAAATTCCCGTTTTATTTCAAATATGACGTCTCCTTTTCCTCCAGAGAAATCCCTTTTTAATGACATAATTATTGTTAATTTTTTTTCCAGGCAATTAACTTCAATACTGGCATAGGGAAAATCATGTTACTTTAACGAAATAATATTAATTCTTTCGGTTTTATCAACAAAAATGGAACTATTAACATTCGTCATTATTTTTTTTTTTTTTACGTAATCGAGTTATTTTTTTTTAGTTTTAAGAATGAAAAATCACTATTTCTCGCTATCCATGACATCATTTTCGACATGGATAATTTGCGGAGCATATTATTGACATTTGCTAACCATTTTCTTTTCAAACTTTACTTTTTTTTTCTTACTTTAAATAAAAAATACGGAATATTTATATTAGCCATGCGCAGACGGTAAAGCGGCAAGTATTGTTACCGTACGAAAGAAAAAAAAAGTGAAGGAAAAACCCACGATCATTTTATTTCACCAATCAAAGCATATCCGCTTTACTTTCGATAAATGACGTCATATTCACCTGTTTCCTATGGTTACGCATATTGAAACCTTGACAAACTTTGACAAACCTTGAAACCGTAAAACTAATACGTTTTATTTCTAATAATATTATTTAATCTTCTTCTTAATTCTTTAATTTTTTTATTTCATTTTCATTTTTCCCGTGAAAGTTTTTCAATTGAAACTAAATTGTTGAGTAAAAATTATTATTCCGGGTTTTGAATTAGTTTTGGCAACGATAAAGTATTAGCAACGGTAAAGTAAATTTAGCCATTTTAAAATGCTACACGAAAAAATGTCCATTTATTCTCAATGAAAATAACGAAATTTTGAATTATTAAGAAAAATATTTGAATAAAATAAACAAAAACCAGCCTATGTTCATCTGAGGGTTATAATCAGCCTATATGCAAAGATACAGGATCATTAAATGCTCCATTTTGACGCTGGCTTCAGCCTAACATTTGCACACAATCAGATTTATAATATTACTAGCTGTTACCCGTGACTTCGTTCACGCAACATTAAAAGAAGAAGAAATACATTAATTAAGAAAATATTTCACTCCCGATAATTAAAAACGTTAAAATTAACTTACTATTTATCACATTTCATGGGCGACAATATGGTATTTTTTTTGTTATAGGGACCTTGACATAACTCAGTTTTTAAAAAGTGAAATTTTGTGCCAAATAATCGCGAAAATGAAATTGCAGCCAATGCAAAAAGGAGGGCCAAATAAAATCGTGGAAATAGACGAATTGGGTAAAAACAAATGTCAATTTTACATGATAAACAATTTTACTTTTAACGCCTTTGTGAAACGTTTTAACAGCCATCTTTCAAAAAAACATTACGGAAATAGTACATGCTTTTTCTTTAAATTCAGTTCTGCCTCCTTGGTTTAATGTATAGCTGAAACAAATCTTATTTTCTAAATGACAGTATGTTGACAGGCAATTTTTGTTCTCCAGAATAAATTGATTCATGAAGTTTGAATATGTGAAAATATGTTTTTATTTTTCGGATAATTTACTGAAATCAAGATTTTGTTTTCACCATCCATTCAAAGTGAAAATCAATTCTGTTTTTCAGTTTTAATGAGAAAATGGTGTAAAAAATATACAGATCTATTTTATTTCTCCTTTTTTTATACACAAATATGGAGTAATTTACTTTCCGTTTTTAGAGAAACTTCGTTAAAATTAACAAAAAAGAAAAAAAAAATCTTGGCATCTAATTTAATTTTTTAAATTCTGACAGTTTGTGTAACATGCTCGGATCAATGATAACCGGTATAAAGTAAATCACGTTGCGTTCGATATTCTGGCACTGTAAATGAAAATTGTAAATTCACGGGCATTCTCCGTGAATTGCTGCCGTAATTTTACGGGAAATGCCCCCTTTTCAAGGTAAACGGTCCATTTCAGTAAATTTCATGTTTTTACGGGCAAAAACCGTTTATCTAATAACAAAGCTTGTTTATCTAGTCACAAAACCGGTTTTCTTATGGTCATTGCCTGGAATCTCTGCTGCAGTAATTTTACTGCAGCAATTTTTAACAGTGGGGAGTAGTTGCGAAATACAAACATAGATTCGTGTTCATTTTCCTTTTCTTAAAATTATGATGCGATTTTTAGCAGAAAATTCTCATCTGTATATAACGGATATTCATGCTTAATAATCAGTATAGATTAAAAATAAAAACATTTAAATTTTTCGTTATAAATATGGCGTGAAACTCATCTACTTTCTATACTTACTGATCCTTGTATTATTAATGTAAGGAATTGATTCACACTCATTTTAAAACACATTGGAAAATTCCCGTTTTATTTCAAATATGACGCCTCTTTTTCCCGCAGAGAAATCCCTTTTTAATGACATAATTCTTGTTAATTTTCTTTTCCAGGCAATTAATTTCAGTACTGGCATAGGGGAAATTATGTTGCTTTAACGAAATAATATTAAATCTTTAGTTTTTATCAACAAAAGTGGAACTATTAACATTCGTCTTTTTTTTTAGGTAATCGAGTTATTTCTTTTAGTTTTAAGAATGAAAATAAATATTTCTCGCTATCCATGACATCATTTTCGATATGGATAATTTTGCGGAGCATATTATTGACATTTGCTGACCAATTTCTTTTGAAACTTCTTTTCACTTTTTTAAAATTTAAATAAAAAATACGGTATAGTTATATTAGCCCTGCGCAGACGGTAAAACGCCAAGAATTATTACCATACAAAAGAAAAAAACGAAGAAAAAAAACCCAAGATAATTTTATTTCACCAATCAAATATATCCTCTTTATTTTTGATGTATGGCGTCATATTCGCCTGTTTCCTATGGTTACTCATATTGAAACCTTGTATTATTATCAAAAACTAAAAAAAGTACTTTTTATTTCTAATAATATTATTTAATCTTCTTTATAATTCTTTAATTTTTTTACTTCATTTTTATTTTTCACGTGTACATTTTTCAATTGAAACTAAATTGTTGACTAAAAATTATTATTCCGGAATTTGAATTAGTTTTGGCAACGATAAAGTATTAGCAACGGTAAAGTAAATTTAACCATGTTAAAATATTATACGAAAAAAATATCCATTTATTCTCAATGAAAATAACGAAATTTTGAATTATTAAGAAAAATATTTGAATAAAATAAACAAAAACCAGCCTATGTTCATCTGAGGGTTATAATCAACCTGTATGCAAAGATACAGGATCATTAAAGGCTCCATTTTGACGCTGGCTTCAGCCTAACATTTGCACACAATCAGATTTATAATATTACTAGCTGTTACCCGTGACTTCGTTCACGTATCAATAAAAGAAGAATAAATGCATTAATTAAGCAAAATATTTCATTCCAGATAATTAGAAACATAAATAATTAACTAACTCTTTATCACATTCCATAGGAGGCATTAATTAAGCAAAATATTTCATTCCCGATAATTAGAAACATAAATAATTAACTAACTCTTTATCACATTCCATAGGAGACAATACAGTATTTCTATGTTATAGAGACCTTCACATAACTAAGTTTTAAAAAATTGAAATTTTGTGACAAATAATCACGAAAAGGAAGCTGCAACCAATGAAAAAAGGCGGGCCAAATAAAATCGTGGAAATCGGCGAATTGTGTAAAAACATATGTCAAGCTTACCTGGTAAACCATTTTACTTTTAACGCCTTGTGAAACGTTTTAATAGCCATTCTTCAAATATAATGGAAATAGTATATTCTTTTTCATTAAATTAAATTCTTTTGAATAGGGACCAATTATTCTAGACCTAAATGCAAGAAGCTTAAATTTGTCTCCTTGATTTAATCTATAACTGAAAAAAAATCTTTATTTCTAAATGAAAATATGTTGACAGACGATTTTTGTTCGTTAGAATAAATTGATTCATGAAGTTTGAATGTGTGAAAATACGTTTCTATTTTTAAAAAATTTTACTGTAAGATTTTACTGTCAAGATTTTTTTTTCTTTCACCATCTATTCAAATTGAAAATAAATTATTTTATTCAGTTTTAATGAGAAAAAAATATATTAATCCGTTTTATTTCTTCTTTTTTATTCACAAAGGGCGCGTTCACAGACCGAACCCCGAGTTGCGATTTTACAAACCATCGTGCGTAGAACGATTGGAGGCGATGTTGAATAGTGATTGGTCGACTGCCTGAGACGATGTAGGAGGAGCTTAATGCGCTTGAAGAGGATATTTTTCATTTCGTTGAAGATTCATAAGATCGTCTGAGCTTGTATATTCATGTTTGCTTTATTTTTAATGATGCTTAGGACATATTAAACTTGTCTAACAAAATAATATTAACTTAATCC
This sequence comes from Maratus michaelseni, assembly GCA_963931845.1. Lineage (NCBI taxonomy): Eukaryota > Metazoa > Arthropoda > Arachnida > Araneae > Salticidae > Maratus > Maratus michaelseni. The sequence continues at coordinate 222,079,197 of OZ007595.1, forward strand.
AATTAAAAGAAAACAATCCATGTGTACAAGTATAATTTGAAACAGCAAATCAAATACTTCTAGCTCTTGTATTTTCAGAGCTCATTACCTAATTCAACTCCTGTTTTTTTTTTTTTTTTAAGAAAAATAAAACTGATATTTTAATTGTAAAGGTTATTGAAAACTAATTTAAATTTGTAGTAGCTTGTGTACATTTTTTAAGTAAAAAAACTATACGTCCAGCTTAATTTATTGATACATAACAAACCTTACATAAAGTAAAACATATTTCATTTATAAATTATTAATATCTATATCCACAACTTCCAATTTTCAATTAAAGATTACATGTTTACATTTTTTTATAGTTTTTATTTTAAATTTTATTTATAGTAAATACTACAATTAGATAGAATTAAACAAAGAACAACATATTAAACATTATTTCACAAGAATAAACTGAAAGCACAGCAAATAAATGTTAGCTTTTCTGAATGTTTATTATTATTTTTTTAATCATCATAATTGAATTAATAAACGAAAATAAAATTACTAGGTCGTTAAAAACTTTTTGAACTGTGTTATTTCATAAAATCAACATATACTTAAGCAATGCATTTTTCAGATTTTTATATAGTTTGTTATTTCATAAAATCAATATAAACTTAAGAAATGCAGATTTCAAATTTATATATATAGTTTTAAATTTTTTACTGAACTTAAAGGTTTATTAAACAATTTCTTTCATATCTTTAAGTCAAGACAGCGTAAAATACAAAGTTTGCCACACAAATTCATTTAATTTTGGAAATATACTTTATTAATTTTTTCTTTTTACAATTAAAAACTTGCAAACATTGCATGTTTGCAAAATTTGGCAAAAGTTAACTGAAAAAAAAAATCTCATTCAGTAATTAAATAATTTTAAAAACTATACAAATTACACTTGAATGCCTAAAATCCATGCAACGTCTAAGCCGTTGTGTAGTGGCGCCATCTGTTTGTAAAATGAAGTATTAAAACAAAAATATAAAATAAATCTAAGATATGAGATTTTAGTTTCGGAGCGATTTTTTAAAAATCCAGAATAAGTAAAGGTTTTCTAAGCATAGCTCTTAAAATCATTAATATTTGGTTAAAGCCAATTTTTAAAGCGATTTGAACATCTTAATAAAATGATACCTAACCCTTTTTTTTTAAATAACAACCTTTAAGATATGATAGATCTACCAAACAAATACAACATTAAGAATAAATATGAATTCTGAAATTAAATTGCATTAAAATACTTTTTTATTAAAAATGAGAGCTATAATAATGAACTTCATAGATTTTATGCAGTTATGTTCAAGTAACCCCCCCCCCCCCCCAATATAGTTTTAAACCCTGGGGTTGCAGAAGACCCAAATTACTGAATTAATGCATAATGAATAATAATCTTGAAATTTTAGACCAGCACAGTTATTGAACTAAACAGGAATTAATCATAACCTAAAAAAGGACATGCTGTGATTTTAAAATAAGCAATTAATCATTCAACATTTTTTTCCCCCACAAAATTAAAATAATGATAACTATATTTATTATTACCAGTGTTAGATAGATTTACCTCCTTCATTTTTACTATATTTAAATAATATTTATTTATATTAATTATATGTTTAAATAATAATACTTATTAATATTAATTGTATGTATTTAAATAAAAATATTAATTAATATTAATTATATTTATTTAAATATAAATAATAATTAAAAATTAAATAATAAAATAATAGACAAAAAAAATAAATATGGTAATCTTCCACAACTTTATCACTGCAGATCAACCAGTAATTGGCAAAAAGAATTTTAGTAAATTAATAGAGATTTTTAAGAATAATGCTTAATTTTAAAAGATGAAAACTTTAATTAATTAATTCTGCTAATTTGATAATCATCTGTTACTAAAGTTCTAATACAAAAAATATTTTTAATGAAAGTTTAGGAGTTTTTGCATTTTAATAAATGTTCGTATAGTTATTAAAAAATAGCGTATATGAATTAAAATTAAATTTAATTCTTGAAATTTATCTGATATTAAATTTTATTGTATGTGATAAAAATTTAATTTTTATTTACCTTAATTATAATTTATAATTTAATATTGTTTAACTTAATTCTAATTAAAATTTAATTATCAAATTGAGAATAAAATATTGCAGAGCAATTGATAAAGATTAACTGATCTTTATATCAATGCTTAAGAAGCATTGTTAATAAATATTCTTTATTAACTAATTCAATAAAGATCAAAGCAAAACTCTAAAAATGCAAAAAAAATTAGCAAGGACACAACTTGATGCATCAAAATTACGAGCCTGATGCTTTAACCACTATACTAGATCGGACACAAAAATTTCCTAACTTTTAACATACTTGTTCATTTAATACGCTTTAACTCCTCCCCTCAATAACAACGTAACCATCTTTCAGCCAATCACTATTCGACACCGCCTCCAATCGCTCTACGCGTGATGTTTTGTAAAATCGCCCCCGAGTTACATAGGGTAACACATGGGTAATCCGAAGCGTTCAGAGAGCGATATCACGTGACTTTTTGTGAGTTAGCCGTAGCGTTCAGAGCAGGAAATTACTCAGACTTCGGGTAACCCACATTACCTGGAAAATTTCGTTGGGTAAAGTGATCCCGTGGTTGGAAATCTGATTTGTTTGTTTGCTTTATAGTTAACTCCAACTGTTAACTGTTGTTCTTTATGACTCCTACTGTACACATGAGTCCTGAACATTTGATTGATCTACCTTTAACAGGACTATGATATAATTGGCCAACATCGGCTAGGATGGTTCCTGAAATGTTCGTACAATCAAAATGTAATGGTAGGTTGGTTGACGGAAGTGTTTGATTGTAAATATACCCATAACTTTACCCAAAAGCGTTCACAGACGTTTTAACCCAACTTTACCCCTGAGAAAATCAGAGGACGTGATTCCCCAACTATACGAGTAACCCGCGTTTCAGTCTCTGAACGCGTTCAAAATTGGAATAATTTAGTTGCCATTTTTAGATAAACTTCGTTAAAATTTACAAAATAATAATAATGATAATAATAATAATAATATATCGGAATTTAAATCATTTTTTTTTAATTCTGAGGGTTTATGATATTCTCGGATCAATGATAACCGGTGTTAAGTAAATCGCATTGCGTTCGACAATCTGAAAGGAGTAGTTGCGAAATACAAACAGGCGGTCAGATTTTAATATAATAGATTCGTATTTATTTTTATTTTTCTAATAATCATGATTCGGTTTTTGGCAAACAACTCTCATCTGTATGTAACTGATATTCATGCTTAATAATCTGTATAGATAAAAAAAATAATAATTGTGCGTTTTAATTATGGCGTGAAACTCATCTACTTTCCAAACTTACCGATCCTTGTATTATTAATGTAAGGAATTGATTCCCGCTCCTTGTAAACACATTTGAAAATTCCCGTTTTATTTCAAATATTACGTCACTATTTCCTCAGAGAAATCTCCTTTTAATGGCATAGTTCTTGTTAATTTTTTTTTTCTGGCAATCAGGACGTAAATTTTAGCAGAAAACTCACATTTGTATGTAACTGGTATTCAAGCTAATTATTAATCAGTATCGATAAAAAATATTTAAGTTTTTCATCTTAAATATTACGTCCATTATCTATCTACTTTCGTTATACATTGATATTTATGCTCCTTGTATTATTACGAATATTTGAAAATACATGTTTTATTTATGACGTCATATTTTTCCAAGCCGAGGAGGATATTTTTCATATTTCCACGGTCCAAGTGAAATCTATTTTTAATAATATAATTATTGTTCATTTTCCTTCTAATTATAACGCAATTTTTGACAGAAAAAGATTTTTTTAATGTGACAGATATTCATACTTCATGTATAACAACAAATACTCCATATTTGTGTTTCAAATATCACGGAAATTCATCTCCTTTTGAATTATTTTTAATTTTCAGTTTTCACGTGAAAATCGTTCAATTGAAAATTAATTGTTGAGGAAAACGTATTTTTCCGCGTTTTTATTTATTGGCAACGATCACATAAATTTAAATGGTTAAATTGTATGGAAAAATGTCCATTTATTCTCTATGAAAATAATGAAATTTTTAATTATTAAAGAAAATATTTGAATAAAATAAACAAAACCCAGCCTATGTTCATTCGAGGGCTATAACCAACCTATATGCAAAGAAACAGGATCATTCAATGTTCCATTTTGACGCTGGCTTCAGCCTAACATTTGCACACAATGAGATTTATAATATTATTAGGATTAGGATTAGGATGAGGATAGGATAGGATTGTCCATACGCAGTTCCTTTGAATAGCAACGAGAAAGAAATTGCATTAGAAATTGAGAAAAAAAAAGATTTCTGTAATGATAAACTATGGGAGATGTTTGAAAAATGTGGTAATGACTCGTCTGATAAAATTTTTAAGTTGACAGTGATTTTACTCGTGATCTATAACGTATGTACACACTGTTAAAAATAAATCCGTTAATTCACGGTAAAAGTACTGGCAGCGAAGTTGCCGGACTTTTTCCGTTCCGTTAGTAGATTTTCCGTTTTGAAAGATTGAAGAAACGGTAACTTTCTGTTATGAATGACCTCGGTTTAAAAAAAAAAAAAAAAAAAAAAAAATTACCGATCTGTTTGTGCTGCCATCTGTTGACTATAACGGAAGTATTTAATATTTGGTATTTTAATATTAAATATACGCTGGTACAGATTTTCCGGCTGCCCTTGGGGTTCGAACTAGGGATGTTAGCACCTTGAGCCGAGTGTTTTACCGCAAGACCAGCGGGCCCTTGCTAGAATAGAAGTTTGAAAGGATGATAGAGGATTTCTTCAAATCGTTGCTTGGAACTTAAACGATCTGGGGTTTAGATACCTGGTAACTTTCATATTAAGTGGTTATATTGATGATATTTTGTTATAAGATTATGACTGAAAAATTTAGTATTAATAGAGGATTGAAACATGAATTATATTAATTCTTAATTTGATTGTCAGATGGAAAATATGAATATTATATTTTGAATTAAATTCGATAAAGTATGTTTGCTTTTTTGAGAAAATCGATTTTTTTTCAACTATTATATATTTTTTAAATGTGTTCTGTTAGAATATATTTTCATTGAAAATGTCTTTTATAACTTTAAAAAGCAAATAGCAAATTACGAATAATTTCAAAGTAATGAGAAAGGTTTTTTTTTTTTTTTTTTTTTTTTTTTTTTTTTTTTTTTTTAATTCGAAAGCATTATTTTTGTTTGTTACTTTTTTGCGTAAAATCGATTTTTTTTCACTTAATTTAACTATTATATATATATATATACTAAGCTATTTGTTTAGAATATATTTTAAGTGTGAATATTCTTTTGTAACTTTAAAAAATAAATTGCTAATAATTTTAAAAGCATGGGAAAATTAATTGTTGCTTTTTAAATTCGAAAGAACTATTTTGTTCTTTTAAATAAACTCGAATTTTTAATTTATTGAATTTTTAGTTTTTCTGTGCTGCAACATGTCAGTTTTTTAAACATTGGAAATAAATATGCAGCAGATAACGGAATATCTCCGTTGGCCACTTTCTTCTCATTCTGTTCCTTTATTTTCAGGAAATATGAGAAAATTTTCTGTTTTTAACGGAAAATGCCCTTTTGTCGTGAAAAGGGACTTTTTCTGTGAAATTCAGGAAAAAAAATACCCGTGAATTTCAGATTATTTTTAACAGTGCATGAAGTTTCGTTCAAATCGGACAAAACTGTAGATTTGTATAAGGAACATACATATGTTGTGGCATAGATTTTTAAAAGGCTATTTTTCTGCAATTTAAAATTCTTTTTAAAGAACATTAAGTACATTTCTCCACACAAAAAAAATAATAAAGTACAGTAAAACTTGTAAAATAGAACCTGTCTATGACGGAAACCTGTCTTAAACAAAAAAGTGTCTTGATCCGGCAAAATGAAGATAATAATCTGTGCGAAAACAATATAATGCATTTACAACAGACGATGTGCCTGTTAAGAATTGAACCTATCCATAACGGATACAATTTAAATGAAATGATGAAACAAAATCAAACCAAACAAGATGAAAATCAAATATGTAATATTATGAATATCTTATGGATTAGTCAGAGGAGCATCATAAGTTTAAATCGTAGTAAAGGGATGTCATTTCCTAAAATAATGACAGAGTTAAGGTATCTGACTACGTTTAAAAAGTGGTTTTCAACCAAAATTGTCAAAACCATTTTATTACATTTTATTAAAGCCCAACTTTTACCTTTCCAAAACTGCATTTATTTTTATTGTACGATAAATAGAACCGGAGTTGTAGCGATTTTTAAACTACTCAACACTGTCACTGAAACCGGATGTACTGTTGAAAGGACCGGAAGTACTACTTAAAGTTGTTAACTAGGAAGGGGGAAGCAAAAATATGGCTTTCTAGAAATAATCAAAGGCTCAATACTTGAAAAAAAAAGTATGGCTCATAAAAACAGTGAATTTTAGATGCATATTACTGTGCAAATTCTTGTAGTAAAACATAAATCTAAACTTTAATTTCATTTTTTGGAATATGTAATTTTTGGTGAAAATTCCATACGCAAAACACGATTTCGCAAAAAGTTATTAGAATATCACTATGAAATTTAAATTGCGTATTGTTTACACTATTGTGAAGGCAATGAACTAAAGATTTAACTTTAGAATAAATATTTTTTGCTTTATGGATGCTTTCGTAGAATGACATCGATGAATTTTATGAAAATCAGCACGTAAAAGGGTGCCGATATGCTATAAGTTTTGAGACATTTAAAATATCTCTTAGATTTTAGTTCATTGCCTTCACCAATGCCATAAGTATGAAGTGTAAAAAAATTTGAGATACATACAATAGAATTTTCTGTAGATTGTTTTTTTGCGTATTGTGCCAAATTTCACTAAATTTTACCATAAAATTTCATCAATGAATGAAATATTTTTTCGCTTTTTTTCACAGTTTCTCGTCATAATCTTAATAAAATAAGTTCAAAAAATAATTAAATAGCTTTTTTGGAAAAAATTTCTCCGTACGTAGTCAGGCACCTTAAGCCTAAAAATGACAATATTATGCCAATTATAACATACCGAAAAATCCCAAAGAACTTGAAAATAATAATTGATGCATAAAATAAAGAAAATATATGTTACTTTGATTTACATACGTTACACTTTTCCCTTCTTTTAAACCGTAACGTTCGTTCTTAGTACGGGAGTGAATGCAGTGGGACGGTTTTACATGGAGTATAGATACCCAATTAAAAGTAAACATTAAGGCACCCTTTAATGTTACGTTTCTTAACTCCATGTTCCACTATTTTATTTATTTATTTATTTTTTGTTGCCCGGAATATCACATATGGAATTTGGCAACTTGCAAGTTGTTGTTTCTAGAGCGATTAAAAAATATAAATGTTGTAAAAATTGAAAATATGATGTTGTTAATTAGTCAGATTGAAATAATAGTATTATAAACTTCATTTCAAACGAATTAATAAAATAAACATTTAAGCCATAATATACTGTCACACTTGTAACACCTATCCTAATTAATCTTTGCTACAGAAAATGATACTCTAATTGAATGTAAATACTATGGAGCACGTAAAATACAGTGATTACACGTAAATTACAGTAACATACTTTAAAACATAAAATGTATCAAAGCACCGAGTAAAATAAAATTGAAAACTCATCATGGGAGAAGAAAGTTCTACTGTCGAAAAAGAACTGGAAGATAATGATTTGAAATCTATGAAAATTCTTTTATTCGGAGACGAGAAAGAAGATTTTCCGTCATCATGGACCAAACACGGATTCTGCTTCAAGACATTTCCACCTTATCGACTGGAGCAAGTTAAGAGTGGCCCTTGCGGGGTTATTGCCGCAGTAGCAGCACACGTTCTCGATGAACTGATCTTCGGATCAACACGAATTGTTTTAAAGGAAGGGCTGTTACGGCCGAGTTTTGGAGAAAGAAAATTAGCGCTGTCGAAAGCTCTCACACAAATAATCTGGAGAGCAAGAAGCGGATGTGTAGCTGTTGTTGTAGCCAACAATGTAATTACAGAAGAAAACGATAAAGATAAAATTAAACTCCGAAATTTCGATAATGAGGATATGCTTTATGGATACATAAACACTAATATTACATTATTCAAGAAGAAAGGGGGAATTGCTCTTTTTATGTATTCCTTATTATTAACTCGAGGAATAGAAGAAATTAAATCCGATATGGATTTTCTAGATAAATTGATTGGCGAGGATGGTTATGCATCGCAAGAAATTGTCAATTTAATACTGACTGGGCACGCAGTGTCCAACGTATTTAATGGGAAAAAAGAGTTAGGTTGTACAGACTCCGAAACTGTCATCTTAAAAGGCATTGCTAAACAATCAAGAATAGGATTTCTTTCGCTATCGGAATACGAAAACGATGATCAAGTTGGATCTTATTTTAAAAACCCAGAGCATCCCATATGGGTTTTAAACGGTAATCATCATTACTTTGTACTGTTTGGAACATCGAAAAAGGTTTTAGATGACACTGACAAAGAGTTTAATTTATTTTACACTGAAAGCTTATTTGCCCCTCCAGAAATTAGCCTCGAAATAAATCCCAAAGGTGGTCTTACTGGGGAAATAGATGACCTTCCTGCAACGATCAGATGTATACTAACAAAGTGGCCAACTGCGACACTTAAGGTTAAAGTTATTGAGGAATAATAATTTTATTTTTCATGGTTAAAAAAAAAGACACAATAAGGATGACCAAATATACTGTAAACATTGTAAAAACTCCTGATTCAATATTCTTTGCAAGAGCTTCCATAATTTTGGGTGATGGCATTTTTAAAGTTGAATTTAGAGTAAGGTAAAAGTATATTAAATAGAGTTATTGTTAAATAAGGTTATGAGGGATACAGTTTTGTTTTTGTAATAAATTAATTTGCATTGCATGCTGTATAAAACTAACTAATAGAACTTCTGTAAATAAAAAAGAACGGAAAATCATACTTTCTACCATTAGATATTTTTACTCTCCATCAGCACAAAAAAATGTTGTTATGAAATTTTATAAACCCATTTTGGTACATTTATGTCAGCTGGACGCAATTTTTTCCAATACCATTGTATTTCTCGGCCAATAACAACTTTTATTTTTCGAGTGGGTAAATTAGAAAAAATAATTTCATAATGAAATAAAATGCTTTAGTTTATGGTATTATTTCTATTTTCTGTTTTATTATTATTGTTGTCACAGATGTCATATACGCACCACCTTGGCGCGATTTCCCCCCACCACCACCAATTTGGCAAAAACTTTGTTTTTGAGTATTAGTTACAAATAGCATGCAATAATAGCACGTGATTTTTTATTTCAATATAAAAACTAGTCGTTGTGGGCCACCGTAATACTTACCCATCATGGATATACATACTATAAAATAAAAATATTAAAATAAAAAATGTGTAAAATACTTATAAAATGCATTGCAATGCGAATAAAATCGTGGCTTGATGACGTCATAAACTTTAAAGGCTCGATTACTGAATTGCTTAAAATAAACATTCTTATAACACCAAAATGGATAATCCTATTAACTAGCGGCTTATTGCATCTGGTTAAGCGTCTCATTTCCAATTAAAATATATCTTTGAATTGAAATTTGGATGAAATACAGTGTCATAAAAAATCGAAGAGTGTGGAAAATAGGATTACAAATATATCGGCAACTAATTATCCGATCGACTTCATTCTTTATGCAAAATTTATGTTTCTTTATTGTCTTTTATATTCACTCCTTAAAATAAACAATTTCGAAAAATTTTATATACCTTTTATCAGAACGTATATTTCGAGAGTCCGAAAAAAATAGTTCCGGATAATCGAGGTTATTGAAATTCAATAGGCTTCTTCCCATTATTACATACTAAGTACATACCAAATTTCAAGTTTCTATCCCAATTTTCTCGGGAGATAGAGCGTTTACAGACACACAGACACACAGACATACAGACACACAGACGGACGGCAAAGATTTTTTTTTCTAAAAATATGTTTTTCGGAATCTCCAGTGTCTGAAACGTGTAAATCCGTCAAAAAAAAATTTCGATTTTCAAAACGATTACAAGACTTAACCTATACTACGTATGATGGGTAAGTAATACCCTATACTATGTATGATGGGTAAGTAATTATATAACGTACTAAATGAAATAGCTTCTATTATTTTTTAAAAGGAAATAAAAATAAATCATTGATAGTTTGATATAAATAAACATTGATATACATAATAAAAAGGATTTATAGAGTTAAAATAAAAAATAAAAGTAAATAAACAACAATATACTTTTTCGCCAAATTGGCGGGTGAAAAATCGTGCCAACGTGGTGCGTATATGACATCTGTGCCTTAATTTTTTTTTATGAAATGAATGACAGTTATGTAGTTTAAGTACTATATGTAATACTAGTATTAAAAAAATGCTTTGAAGAGCACCTAAAAAGGTTAATATGTTTAAGTATGAAAAAGGGTTGGACAAGTGCTTCTAATTGAGCATGAGATAGAAAAAAGGTCCCTTCTTGGCTGCAGCTCACTGTCAATGCCAACTTTTGAAAAATCATATCCGCGCTTTTTCATATAAAAAAAATATGAGGTACTGTAGTAAAACTTTCCATCGAGCTTTACATGTTAACTGCTGTTGTACTGTGCATGCGTCTGCAATGCAACTTTGTACAGTGCACTGTATACCATTATTGCTCTACAGACTATACTACACTGTACACTCCTGTTACATTTTTGAGCCTCAGTGCACAACCGCACTGTTCTTTTGTACTTCCGTATTAACCCCTTCGCGCCGAGCGTCTTTTACAGAATTTTTAATCTTCTACCACCGGTTTTTCAAAACAGAAATTTGCGCCTAATTGAATCGCAGACATGCTATCATTAAATAAGGCAAAGCTTACAATAAAAATTAACTGGTGGAATATTGAAGGATTCTGAGCATCTTATGAGTCACGTATACGTGTCGCTTGTCCCCAAGGGGTTAAAGGTATATGCGTCTATTGATTGTTTATAACTTACATATGCATTGCTGTACTGCATATTGCATTGTGGAGCCACAGCCACTTACATATAATTTCAACAATCAATAAATGCATTATACTGTCATGCGTGCATATGTGGAATTGTTCCTGTTCAGAGCGCTACAACACTCTGCACTGCAATACAAATCAATTTTCTGCGCAGTTCTACACTGCGGGCATGCTAAGTAGCACTGCATGAGTGTGATACGCTGCAGGAACTAAGGTTTTTGGTACTATATCGCCTTACATTCCTTTTAATCAAGCTGCGTCTTTACTGGCTACGTCTTTACACTATACATTTTTATCGTAACTGTGAGTGATTTCATTTATATGGAAAAAGCGTGAATATGATTTTTTCAAAAGTTGGCATTGACAGTGAGCTGCAAGCCAAGAGGGAACCCCTTTCCTTTCTCATACTCAATTAGAAGCATACTTTTTTTTTTAATGAAATTAATGACAGGTATGTATTTTAAGTGTATGTAATGTATGTATTTTGAATGAGAGTTGTGCAATTTAAACGAAATAAGTGAAATGTTTATATTTTTAATGAAATGAATGAAATACGAATGATAGCGACGGGAACAATATTTGGCGATTTATCAACTGCACTCTACTAACATAAAAGTACCCATATTTTCAATTGCAATTAATTGTTAATAAATATTTTGTGACATCGTTTTGTAATTTTCTAAGCGAATTAATTACTCACAACACATTGTATTCATCTTATGAAAATATGGTGTTATGGGTCATTAGCTTAGAAAGGTGCAAATCGATGTCACAAAATATTTATTTAAAAAGTAATTGCAATTAAAAATATGATATGATGGACATGTAGTAGTATAAGCATACAATGCATGTAAATAATTCAATGATAAAAAGTATTAAATCGTATTATATTTTCATATAAACCTAAGAAATATTAAATTTTCATGTCCACAAAGTATGAGAAATCAGGTCCAAGGACTGTCGCAGGCCTATTTTCTGCCACTTATAGACCGAGAACTGGCGAAGGAGTTTACTTAAAACCATCATAAAGGTTAAAACCTTCAAAAACAATTTTCTTTTTTTCCTAAAATTAGTGACGGGTCGTGACTGTCTTTTTGGGGGGCACTAAATACATGCCTGAAACGCATATTATTTTCATACCATTTTTTTTTTTTTACAGTAAATCTTTTCCCTTTTTTAATGGCAGAACTTTCTGACAGTCAAAAAAAGAAAGTATTCCTTTTTAGGTGCGTTCGTAATTATATAAATACGTAGCACTTATTGTCGTCGCTTGGTCCGTCCGTCTGTCCGTCAGCATAAAACAACGCAAAAACTACCCAACCGAATGGTTTGCAATTTAAAATATATTATCTTTGCAGAATTTTGTCGAGACATTTCAAATTTTATTAAAATCTAATCAAAAATTTAGGAAATCTATAGATTTAAAACGCTAAGCGTTTTGTTTCGACAATCCGTGAGAACAAACTACTACATCAAATTTCATCATTCTTTTTTTAAATGAAAGATATTTGGTCACAGATTTGTTATCGTACATTCGTTTGTTCGAAAATTTAATTAATTAGCCGTAATCTTAAATTAAAATTTTACTTCTGCTTATGACGTCATAAAGTCGTCAATCGGATTAACAACGCCCACTGTTGCGACGTACATAGTTTATTTTCTGAACTCAATGATTGCGAGCATAAAAAATAAATATTAAATATTAAAAGCACGTGACTTTTAGGCCGAATTTTTTAATTTGTAAGTTAAAATATAGTTAAAATGTTTAAGTATTTCGGTAAAAATATTTATCCGCGTGTTTTATAAGCAAATAAAAATTCATATTTACTGTGACGTCACGGAAATATTGTCCATTGGGTTCATTTTATCATTAAGCATTATAACTTTGTTGATGCCATATTTTTCATTACAATTAAATGCAAAATATATTTTTATTTGTATGCATGGTGCTTAAGCATAAATGTACGTGTGAAAAGTTTGTACCGGTGAAAATGACGTTATGCTTAGCTTGAAATGCATTTTAACATTGATAAAACTAAAAAGAAAAATTTATATGATTGTGTCAACATGGCGTAATATTAACTGATATTTCAATTTTTAATTTTAAAGATTAGAACTGGAGCCTTTATTGGTTGCTTCATCTTGATTGCATACCTTGATTACATGTTACCAATTACTTTTTTTAAATTATAAGATTAAGTTATAGGAATTATAGGATTTAAATTATTAAGATTTCCTTTTTAATAAAAAAAATTCACAAAAGTAAAGAATTTCAAGAAAAAAAAACCTTGAAATAATGATTGTATTTTTAGCTAGAATAAACAATGTAAGGCTAATATTTTATAGGAATTATTTTGGTAGGTTTGTTATAAGTTCATTAAACAGTTCCTTATTAGCGGCAAAGACTTATCTCTTTCCCTGTGAATTTTTCTTTCGATGTCAAAAAATGGTAGTCTACTTTTGGACGCCAACCAAAACACAGTGTCAATATTTAGAAATGTATAACGGTTGTGACAACAAACAGCACTATCGCTTTAGCTTTCATCGCACTTACATCACTTCTAAATACTAAAAATTTAATTTTTTTACTATATTTTACAATTTCAATTCTTACATCCTCAATTAGAAAAAAAAATTAGCTTTCGATTGAAATTTATTTGAAATCTGCCGCTTAATTTAACGACTTTTTAAATAATTTTGAAGCATGAAATATTTTTCAATTCTATCTCAACAATGACCATCCGTTTTTTTTAATAATGTAAAATAGCCCCTTGGAAAGTTGCAACAATTGAAAATAGGTATCCCTAACCTTCATGAAAAGTGAAAAAAAAAATAATAAAAACCTGTTAAATCATAAGATCAGATTATCCATAAGATAGAGTATTTTGGCGCTAATATAAAATCTGTCAAAAGAAAAAAAAAACTATTTTTAGTTTACGATTAACATAAAATTGATATGTTGAATTCGTTGATGTATATGTTGAATCAGAATATGCTAGGAACTGTTATTTATTATTTTTTTAAAGATCCATTGGATATTTAACTGTATAAGAGACCGACTGTGATGGAAAAGGAATAATCATCCTGATTATGTAAAGGGATAGAAGAAACCATACAAATAAATTACAATTGAAAACATTAAAATTCTCCCTCATCTGCATATTAATTTATTATTTTTAACAAAAATTCTTCATTTTTACATAAAAATTGATTAGCTTAAAACAATGGATGCGTTTTAGAAGATATGGATTTGAAACGAAGAATGATTAAAGAGGACATTTTAAAACTTTTAATTTAAACATTTTAAAACATTTTTTAACGTCGAATTTCAACGGTGCCTTTGGGCAGATGAAATACATATGCGCATAGGAGCTCATTCGATTGCATTATCACAGGGGGGGGGGAGGGGGTGCTTATACTATGTTCTTTTATTTACTGAATATGAGATGAAAGTAGGAAATTAGTAGGAAATTAGGATAGTATGATACTTTATGATAGGACTATTTGTATGATACTTTATAGGTCCATAAACTGTTTTTTTTTTTTTGTCGTGGGGAATATGGTGGTAATGTCAAACTGATTTGCATTACACATTTGTTTACGGAGTGTTCATTTGGAGTTTGCATCGGAAATAGCATTTCACTGGGGGGGGGGGGGGGGTTAAAATAAAATATTTGAAAGACTGTTTCATACGAAGCCCTACTTAAATAATAAAGAAGCTTATTTTACTGATATTGTTGTAGTATTTTTTTCCGTCACGTTTTGACGGGTTCCATCTAGTATTAATAAAAATATTTATTAAGAAATTTGATTTTTTTTTTTTAAATCGGTGCTTTTTTGTTATAGGAGCTTCCGAAGTTTAATCGTCAAGCGACCGAGATACCTATTTTATGACAGAAATTAATCTACAGACGATATAATTCATTTCACAGAATTAAAAATCAGAAAACATCTGAATATTTATGTAACTAGCTATAGTACGAACGCACCTCATTTGTCACGTTTGACGTACAATTTCCAACTTGTTAATAACAGTGGTAAGAAAAGAATAAATTTGGTAGCCATGCATTTAGTGCCCCAAATAAAGCCAATCACGAGCCGCCACTGCCTGAAATAGGTATAGATGGTCTATAAATACATTTAGCAACATCGCACAACCAACTGCAATGCAAAATAAAGGGTAACCCGATTACGTATGATGCCAACATAGTTGGGGTAACTATAATCTTGGCAACCTACCAAGTCACCCATACCTATTTCCGGTAATCAAAAAAAATCGGTACTCCTCCACTATAGGGACCTAGGCGGAGTTTTTGTTCTTTCTTTTTTTTTTCTTTTTTTTTCTACGCAGTTTGAGCTTTAGAAATGATATTTGTTGCCAAATCAAATAAATTGCTTTGAAAACAAACCTAATGAACTTTTATTCTTTTTATATTGGAATTTATCTCCCTCTCTATATATGTACTATATATGAATTTATATATATATCTATACTAATAAAAGAAAGTTTCGCTCTGTGTGTGTGTGTGTTTGTCTCCGATGGCTAGCAAAATATAGCCCACCTAGAAGTTTAAAAATTTAGGTGTGGATAGCCCAAGGTCTGGCCATGTGCACCTGAGTCTCAGAATTTTAATATTTTGATAATTACCCAAGATATTAATTAGATTCGCATTAACCATCGCTTCTAAAATTATATCTTTTAAATCAAAATGGCTAAAGAAACGAACAGGAGCATTGGATTCGCAAGCTGAAATGAACAAATTCGAAATTATTTTACTAATTAGCGAATTTTAAAAAAACTAATTGAGATATCAATTTTAAAATTTCTGAGCATATGTAAAAAAAAATTCTGCATCTCACTATGTGATTTTTGAAAAATTCGGTCGGTAATTTTTCTTAAATTATGCAAAAAACTGCCAAAAATCTGCCGGCGCCAGTGAAAACAATCCGAGAAAGTTTCAGACAGGGATCTGCTTTTATCAAAAACTGAACTGCAAAGAGATCTGTTTCTCTGGCCGATCCCTCCATTTAGTTTGCGAAAGTGAAAGGAAATAATTGCCATTTTTTACTAATGAACAAAAATTTAGATAATTAATTAAGATAAAGATCTGAAATTGAGGATGGGAAGTGTTGTCATCTGCCGGCTATTTTAGTGTACCGTCTTCGTTATGTTCTAATTATCAGAAAAAAATAATTCTTTTTTTAATGATCACGTTAATGTAGATGAAGGTGGTTTTCTTGAACAAATTATTCGTTATATTTGCGGGTATGGGAAGGGAGGGGGTTAACGCCTTTCTCTGAGATTATAATTATATCGGGCCCGGGAAACGCCGGGCGGGTTAGCTAGTATATATATAATTTTATACATATATGTATATTTATATATATATGTATGAATTTATATATATATATATATATATATATATATATATATAAATTTATATATACATATACCGGGTGTTTCACGAAGGACTCCTAAATTTGAAAACAAATAACTCGGAAATGGTGATAGATAGAAACGTGAAACCAGTGGTATTGTTATTAAAACAAATGGGTAAGTGTGATCGAAAATCGCACCAAGGGTTTCGTTTAATATTCCTTTCAAAACACTTTATCCTTTCTGTAATAAATCCAATAAAATTTTATTTTCCACAAAAAAAAAAAAAAAAAAAAAAAAAAAAAAGTCATGTTTTGTATAAAGTAAAAATTTACCGATCTATTTTTAACGTTTTTTTTTAAAATCTACCGGTCCGATAGCGAGTGAAGTCCGCTATTATACTCTCTTATAATAATATCTGTCATGTGGACTAAATGCGATATTAAAAAAAATCAATTTCAAAATTAAACATGTTGTATAGAAACCTTCAAAATGTTAGACGTCATATTAATTTTATTTTTCATTCTATAATGACGTCATATTAAGCTGCTTTCTGTTTTTACACATACTCAAACTCCTTGTATTATGGAGAAATGTTTGAAAATTTCTGTTTTATTACCAATATGACGTCATATTAATATTTTTTTCAATTGGTGAAACTTTTTATTTCATTTTCATTTGTTGGTAACTGCTATAACGAAAAATGTTTAAATTTAATTGGAAAAGGCTGTTAGATTTTTGTTTTTTTTATCTCTATATATTAAAATAATACGATTTATTCAAATTTTATGATTTTGAGCTTCATAATAGGTATTTAACTGTAAGTACACAAAATTTCATGACAGTAAGTTACATAGTTTCAGAAAACCGGCTCTGTGACGGACAGACAACGAAGCGGGAGTAACAGGGTTTCGTGAGATGAACGAAACCCTAAAAACCGTAAGAATCTGATACAGAACACTGAAAAGTTTAGTTAAAAATATCACCGATGAATGGCGCTACAGGCAGCATTACGGTTTCTATAATGAGAGCTCACACGGCAAGAACGTCCTGTCGTCGAAGATTTCGCCGTTGAAACGTGAGCGCTATTAAAGTACAGTGAAATAAATTCCAGAAGTGACACTGAAGGACATTGTTTGCTACAACAATCTTTTAGCACTCGACGATCTGGAGGGCTATTTGTCAAGCTTGTGTGTTGGTTTCCGGTGACATACTACAGAGAGTCACTGACAATTTCATTCTTCTTTTACGACATGTGTGCTGTGTGAAAGGTGCACATTTTGAATCACTTTTAATATGATACAGCCTACGTATTGTTATACCACCTGCAATTTGTTACTAAACCTGCAATTTGTTACTAAACCTGCAATTTGTTACTATACCACCGCAACTTGTTACTAAAAATCTGAGGTTTCTGTAACAGATTTTTACAATTTTTATAACAAACATACCAGTGGTTTCATGCTTCTATCTATCACGGTTTCCGAGTTATTTATTTTCAAATTTAGTATTCCTTTTTGAGACACCCGGTATAAACATTTTATTTATTGTTATTATTAGTGTTTTTTATATGCAACTTACTTTTGTATATGAAAATAGATAAAGGGTTTCTTTATATTAAATAAATTCTATAAACATTGAGAAATTTGTTTGTGTATGTGAAACAGTGGAAAGCTTGCCAGAATATATGGTGCCAAATTTCCTTCTCTTGCCAATCCCATTTTATCTATCTCACCAGGGTAGTACCGGCTCGTCAGGGAAAGCTGCAACAATTTACTACCAGTATTTTCGTGCACTAATATATGTCTTATTAAATCGTAAAATTTTATAGGATTTAATCAGCCTAAATTTAACATACGAAAATTCTGGCAGTAAACTGATGCAGCAACCCCTGACGAGCTGCTACTGCACCAAGACTGGCGAAGGAAAAGCTGGGAAAGTAGTAAAACGTCTTTTTTTAACCATTGCGAAAATGGTTGTTGCTTTCGGTCGAGAATGGACCAAATGATGTTCGCATTTTACTATATTAACCGTTTTTAACGAAATTCCGTAACTTTAAAAAGCAATTTTAAGCGTTTTTAACGAAATTCCGTAACTTGAAAAAACAATTTTAAGCGTTTTTAACGAAATTCTGTAGCTGTACCAGAATTTATTTTTGAATAGGCAATAGAAATGCATAAATCGTTACAAAAATGTTAAAGTTACAAAATGGATGGATGCAAATGATCAGATATGAAAAATAAAGTAGAAATTTGGTACTTCCGTGTTATAGCGGTCCCCAAGGATGAATCGCCAAGCGAGCAAGATTTTTCGCCGAATTATAAAGCATGTATGACATTATAATAATGTATGATATAATATAACATTTCTTGACATATGTGGCCCAGTTATAGTCATATATGATGTATTGTATATATAAGACATGTGTATATGATGTATATACGACATATAAGACGTAAATAATATGTGTATAATGACGTATATGGCACATATAAGAGTGTTTGGAATATATATATATGCGTATATAGGATGCATATATAACGCCTTGCGATGACCTTGGCGAAATCATAACTGCACCCTTAGCATAATCATAACTGTGGGCCCGCTATAACATGAAAGTACGATATTTTCTTAAGCTTTCGGGACATTTTTTCAATGGTTATTGCAATTTGTTAAAACAGAAGGACCCGTCCGACACTTTCGCACTACAATCCTTGAGATTATTTTCTGGTACGTTTTAGCAGTAATTTTTAATTAACTCATTTAAAAAAACAATGCGTTTTAACGAAATGTGATTGTACTATGTCAGAAACTTGTTCAAAAACTTTTCGTATGATAAGATACCTCATTCACCCTTGTATGTTTTGTATGTGAATAGAAAAAGGAATGTTGACAACAGAAATCCTAATGATCGTTTGTGGAAGAAAATGGGAATAGATTGCCAGAAAATTTGTTGCCAAATTTTCTTCTCTCGCTAATGTCATTTCTCTAGGTTGCCAAGACCCCTATACTAAAAAAAAAAAAAAACCCGAATTATAAAAAAATTGAAACACTGAATCAGACGTTTAGTGAATTCATATGAAAGCATTTCCTCAGATTTTGCAGAACTATTCCAGAAATGTCTGAAATACATAAATCAATATTTGGTACACCACTTTTTTGCAAGCCTATGGGAACTTAAATATGGGATGGCCAAGCTTTATGATCCGGCAGCCATTTAAGTGACGTCAGACTTCGCTGGCGTATTAACAGCTCAATAAAATATTAAAGAATCAATACTTACAATTTTTGTAAATCCTAATGAAATGTATATCTAATTCGAAGATAATCCTTAAATTAAGTAATCTATACTGGTGCTCTAATACTCCGATAGAGTACGCATATACACAGTCATGATTAAACAAATAAACAAAAAATATATATATAATTTAACAAATTACAATAACCATTGGGAAAATGTTCCGAAAGCTTAAAAAAAATTACCGTACTTTTGTGTTATAGCGGTTCCCACAATTATGATCATGCCAAGGTTGCAGTTTGGATTTCGCCAAGATCACCGCGAAGCTTATGCATGCATCCTTATATACGCATATATATATTCCAAACACTCTTATATGTGCCATATACATCGTTATACACATATTATTTAAGTCTTATATGTCGTATATACATCATATACACATGTCTTATATATACAACATATATACATCATATATGACTATAACTGGGCCACATATGTCCAGAAATGTTATATTATATCATACATTATTATAATGTCATACATGCTTTATAATTCGGCGAAAAATCTTGGTCGCTTGGCGATTCATCCTTGGGGACCGCTAGAACACGGAAGTACCAAATTTCTACTTTATTTTTCATATCTGATCATTTGCATCCATCCATTTTGTAACTTTAACATTTTTGTAACGATTTATGCATTTCTATTGCCTATTCAAAAATAAATTCTGGTACAGCTACAGAATTTCGTTAAAAACGCTTAAAATTGTTTTTTAAAGTTACGGAATTTCGTTAAAAACGCTTAAAATTGCTTTTTAAAGTTACGGAATTTCGTTAAAAACGGTTAATATAGTAAAATGCGAACATCATTTGGTCCAATCTCGACCGAAAGGAACAACTATTTTCGCAATGGTTAAAAAAAGACGTTTTACTACTTTCCCAGCTTTTCCTTCGCTAGTCTTGGTGCAGTAGCAGCTCGTCAGGGGGTGCTGCATCAGTTTACTGCCAGAATTTTCGTATGTTAAATTTAGCCTGATTAAATCCTATAAAATTTTACGATTTAATAAGACATATATTAGTGCATGAAAATACTGGTAGTAAATTGTCGCAGCTTTCCCTGACGAGCCGCTACTACCCTGGTGAGATAGATAAAATGGGATTGGCAAGAGAAGGAAATTTGGCACCATATATTCTGGCAAGCTTTCCACTGTTTCACATACACAAACAAATTTCTCAATGTTTATAGAATTTATTTAATATAAAGAAACCCTTTATCTATTTTCATATACAAAAGTAAGTTGCATATAAAAAACAATAATAATAACAATAAATAAAATGTTTATACCGGTTGTCTCAAAAAGGAATACTAAATTTGAAAATAAATAACTCGGAAACCGTGATAGATAGAAGCATGAAACGACTGGTATGTTTGTTATAAAAATTGTAAAAATCTGTTACAGAAACCTCAGATTTTTAGTAACAAGTTGCGGTGGTATAGTAACAAATTGCAGGTTTAGTAACCAAATTGCAGGTTTAGTAACAAATTGCAGGTGGTATAACAATACGTAGGCTGTATTATATTAAAAGTGATTCAAAATGTGCACCTTTCACACAGCACACATGTCGTAAAAGAAGAATGAAATTGTCAGTGACTCTCTGTAGTATGTCACCGAAAACCAACACACAAGCTTGACAAATAGCCCTCCAGATCGTCGAGTGCTAAAAGATTGTTGTAGCAAACCATGTCCTTCAGTGTCACTTCTGGAATTTATTTCACTGTACTTTAATAGCGCTCACGTTTCAACGGCGAAATCTTCGACGACAGAACGTTCTTGCCGTGTGAGCTCTCATTGTAGAACCCGTAATGCTGCCTGTAGCACCATTCATCGGTGATATTTTTAACTAAACTTTTGAGTTTTCTGTATCAGATTCTTACGGTTTTTAGGGTTTCGTTCATCTCACGAAACCCTGTTACTCCTGCTTCGTTGTCTGTCCGTCACAGAGCCGGTTTTCTGAAACTATGTAACTTACTGTCATGAAATTTTGTGTACTTACAGTTAAATACCTATTATGAAGCTCAAAATCATAAAATTTGAAAAAATCGTATTATTTTAATATATAGAGATAAAAAAACAAAAATCTAACAGCCTTTTCCAATTAAATTTAAACATTTTTCGTTATAGCAGTTACCAACAAATGAAAATGAAATGAAAAGTTTCACCAATTGAAAAAAATATTAATATGACGTCATATTGGTAATAAAACAGAAAATTTCAAACATTTCTCAATAATACAAGAAGTATGAGTCTGTGTAAAAACAGAAAGCAGCTTAATATGACGTCATTATAGAATGAAAAATAAAATTAATATGACGTCTAACATTTTGAAGGTTTCTATATATCGTATATATATCGTTCTATATATCGTTCTTATATATCGTATATTACATCATATACACATGTCATATATATACATTATATATGCATCATATATGCATCATATATGACTATAACTTGGCCACATACGTCAAGAAATGTTATATATATATCATATAGTATTATAATGTCATACATGCTTTATAATTTGGCGATAAATCTTGGTCGCTTGGCGATTCATCCTTAGGGGGCCCTATAACACGAAAGTACCAAATTTACAATATGTTAATGAAAACAGAAACAAAAACTAATTTATAAGAAGATTTCTCATCCGACGTCAATTTTTGAATTCGGCTTGTTTCCATATCTGATAATTTGCATCTATCCTTTTTGTAATTTTAACATTTTTGTAACGATTTTATGCATTTCTATTGCCTATTCAAAGAAAAATTCTTCTAAAGTTACAGAATTTCGTTAAATTTTTTTATAAAGTTACAGAATTTCGTTAAAAATGCTTAAAATAAATAAAGTGACGACGTCAATAAAGTGACGACGTCAAGAGGTCCAGTTGAATTTGTACATATTCCACCGGAAGGGGGAGCTGTGATAGCGATTTTTGTGCTATTTTTTTTTATTGTACCATCGGAAAGTGTACGAAGTTATGCATAGAATTGAACCAAAACTTCATGTATATGTTCTTGACTATGGGCGTCAGGCTGCAGTTGAAAATGAGAATATTTCACCGGAAGTGAACGCTGTGGTAGCGACTTTTAGTGACTTTTTGGCAATGAAGAAGTTTGCAAAATGTATACATTTTAACGTCTGAATGTGAAAAATATTAAAAACACCAATTAAAATAATTTAAGACAGACATGAGTACACATCAAATAAAAATTTATAAAAAAATATATACTTAAAAACAGTTGAAAATACAAAATAGTAGACGTTTCGCCAAGCGACACGCAAGGCATCATCAGTACAAAAACAATCTATTGCATAACAAACCACAGAACAAGGAAAAAGAAAAGGTTTGAAATCAAGGAAAGTTGAAGTTATTTTAAAAACAGATAATATTCATTAGGGACAGAACGAGCTTCATTCAACGTCTGCGATCGCAATTGAGTGAACCAACTCTCAAGGAGTAATCGACCATGGTAGCTGTTACAACCTGATTTCAAAATACTGGCGTTCGCAATTAGCGGGATGTGATTCGTTTGAAGTGAATGCTGGACAATTTTTGAATTCAAATTACTATTTTTGAAAGCACTAGTATGTTCTTTTAGGCGAATTTCCAATGATCTACCTGTTTCACCAATGTGACCAATAAATTTTTATTTTATGTGTACTCATGTCTGTCTTAAATTATTTTAATTGGTGTTTTTAATGAAGAAGTTATTAATATTTTTCGACGAAATTTCATATTTAGATGTAATTCGTCCAAAGTTTGGAGAAATTCTGCCTGAAGGTGGCGTTGTGATAGCGAATTTTGAAGTATTGACATGACTGAGATAGAAGAAAGTTTTGGGATTGGCACATCTGACCTGTTTCATATTGAATGTTGTCTAGTGTTGCTTTATTACACAAATTTGTTATCAGCGCTATTAAATTTACAATGCATGTATTTTTATAAACAGTTACATTTAAATTAAAAATTATATCTTCAAATATATCAATAAAATAAATTCGTAATTCATTCAGATGCAACACATTGTCTGACATTTCAAGGATATATCAAGATTATAGAAACAAAAAAGTTGATTCCAGAAAAAAATGAAATTTGATGATGAAAATGAAAATTAATTTCTTTATAAACTAGAACAGAGAAAAACAAAGCAATTTAATTTTGAAAAGAGAGCTTTAACTGTAATAACGCAAATATTGATCTTTGTTGCTGGCAAATTTCAACAGCAATCTGACAAAAGATTTTTGAAATTTTATTTTATTGTGATAAAAATAATAACATATAACAGAGTAATGCATACAAATATGTAAGGGCACGATTATATTATGGCAAAAGATGTATGCAAGTGTATATTTCGATTTTATCATTTTAATTTTAAATGTTTCAGTTTTTAAAAGTCTTTTCTGAGAAAATAAATCTTTTTTCTCCTGACTCTGTTGTTTGTATCAATGGATATATGAATAACGAAGAGGAGACATATATTGTACTAACTACTGTTTGTGAGTGATTTTAACTGAGTATGGTAGTCAAAATATGATGGCTAATGTTTGCTCACATAGGATAAACAAGGCATGATAAAATAAATTTTGTCTTATTTAAACACCTTATTCATGCAAAATTGCTGCCAAGGTATAAATTTATATTCATTTTTACTTGTGGAATTTTCCTCGGCCATATTATAATCTCTTTCACTCACATTGACAGGAAGATTGTTTATGTAGTCATAATATTTCGGAACCACAGAGCCTAGCTACCTCCGGGGCCAACTTCGATCAATAAAAACGAATAGATATTTCCCCCTTAATTATGACTAGAGTTGCAAAGAACGGGTTTATTCCCTGGTTTATTTCAAATAGACCCGGTTTATTCCCAGGTTTGTTCCCAAAAGACCTGGTTTATTCCCAAAAAACCGTTTTATTTCCAAGTTTAAACCGGTTTATTCTAGTCTTTGCAACTCTAATTATGACAGGAAATCTGGATGAATCAAATCATTCATTGAAATTTTTCATTAAAATTTACTGGTGGAAGTTTCTTTGGAGGTATTCAGTCGTTGCGGAACCGTTTACAATTAAAGCTTCACCATTTTGAGGTTATGCCAATTCCTCTTTATTCATTTTGCATGCTTTTAACAGCAGAATAATAAAATTTCTTACTTAGAAGGAGAGCTAGATAAGTGATACACTCCGTTTTTGTATTCATACTTTGATGGTTTGGTTCTTCCTATGTATAAAAAATTCTGTATGAAATTCGGGGATTTCGTAAACAGAAATGTTTCAGCTGATTAAATTTTTCAGAATCTTTAGTTTTTTTATACGTACGTCGTATACTTTTTCACCAAAATTATTTTCTAGTTTTTGTTATATAGTGTACCAAAAGACTTCATGAAACCTAGTGTTATTTAATGGTATATCTAAAATATTTACGCTAAGCAGGGTTTACACTCAATTCTTTGTCCACTAGCTAATTCAAATCACAATCCTTTTTAGAGGTATAGTTCAAAATGCAAAACTGTTTAAAATATTGTTCTTCACCATATTTAAAGCCATTTATGCCAAAATAGTTGTTTTCGTAAAAGTTTTCGAGATTTAAATTTTTATATGACTCCTGGCTCTTATAGATTATTGTTAGAAAAAAAACTTTAGCCATGGTGTAACAAGTAAAATAATACAAATTACATTTTTTGTACGACCAAAGTTGCCGATTTGTGATATAGAATAGCGCGGAGCATGGAAAAACTTTCTTGGATTAAAGAATCCAGAGACCATATAAAATATACAGTTCCACAACTTTTACAAAAATGATTACTTTGGAATAAATGGCTTTTAATACGATGAAGAACAACGTCTAAAATATTTTTAATTAGAACTATACCTATAAAGCTAATGTTTATAAAATTAGCTATTGTAGAACGATAGTAGTAGATAATCTGTATAATGTAAAGAAATGAAGGATCTCTTTCTTGTATGTACTATTGATTTTTATGTTAATGTATAAATTGTACAAAATAAGTGCTTTATAATATACTAAATGCGAGTAAATGCTTTATTTTACAAAATCCAGTAAAATGTCTGTTTGGTACAATATTCATTTGGAGATATTTTATCAGTGATTTCGTTTTATTGCGAAAATTTTAACATCGCAAATGCATAAGATCAACAGCACAACAACCACGTTTCTTAGAACAACGAAAAGCATAGTACAGAGCTAGAACTCCTATAATAGAAGCTGACGCATCCTGGCAGATTTAGTACCCGAATTGCAGCCCAGTCGAAAAACCAAGCTAATCAGAACCGGTTCAGCCAATCAGAACCGAGTCTTAGGCAACCCCAACTCCGGCTGCGGTAGATTGAGGCTGAGATATGTACCAATAATGCGAAACAAAAGGGATATGCGTCAGCTCCTATTATAGGAGTCTTATACAGAGCAGATCTAAATCGATAATTCTTTTGGTCTAACATGTGTCAAATACCCTACAATTTCACATCTCTGTGTAAAGCAGGAGTATCAACCTTTGTACTAACAATTCGGAACAGAATACGGAAGATTACTATTTCGAAATAGTAGTAACAATTTGACCGCTCTCACGCAACGTAAAAAGCTCTCCATCCGCAATATTATACATCGGGAAAAAATCGAAGAATTTTTTTGTAATAATAAGCTGCTACGGTGCCCATTATTTTCATAGCATTATTTACCATATTGCTTTTTAATATATGTATTTCCCGAAAAAATTATTTTTTTGAACGTTTAAGAGTAGTATACCCCTTAAAAACACAAAAGACGCATTGTGTATGTCATTGGTGGCTCACCCGCATGTCCGTGGTGGCGTAGGGGAGACCGGGGCAAGATGAAGAGTGGGGCAAGATGACGAATGTCTTAATTTTTCCGTTTTCCGCTAGGTGGCAGCATCAACCGGACACTACTGGCTCTCCTATCGGCCGTTCGTTAAACAATACTATAGAGACGCTGAAATCACCATTTTTGAATCAGTTGTGAAGCTTTGATTGTTTTCCGCTGCCACGTTGTAACTTTTATGCATGTGTAAATAAGCTCTGCTACAGATACAGGTAAGATATATCGTTTCTCTTTAATATTTATGAGTAACTTAGTTTAAATACTACCTATTACCATGAATAAATGTCAATTAATCGCCTTCCTTCATGGCAATGAAAACGAATATTTTTAAACAGGCAGTCCGGGGCAAGATGACGAGCTCGTCATCTGGCCCTGTGTTTCGGAATGTATTAAACTAACTATGTTGTCCATTCTATTTT
Source organism: Maratus michaelseni (assembly GCA_963931845.1). Taxonomy (NCBI): domain Eukaryota; kingdom Metazoa; phylum Arthropoda; class Arachnida; order Araneae; family Salticidae; genus Maratus; species Maratus michaelseni. The sequence goes on from OZ007595.1 coordinate 222,106,341, forward strand.
AATCCTGTAAACGCTTGTTTGTCTGTGTGTTTGTTCGCACGACCTTGCGCTTCTATCTCCCCTGGGGCTAAGGGGCGCATGGGATCGGGGGAGGTGTCGTTCGAAAGGGGGCGACCAGAGGAAGACCTTTTTGCCATCCGCTAAGCCCCTCCTAGCCTCCCGAAAGGAAAACCCTATCGGGGTCCGTATCTCCACTTCCAAGCGTCCGATCGGTACGAGGAGAGTACCGTTCGACGGGGTCAAGACCTCCCCCCTCCCCCGCTGGTCCCCCTCCTCCCAAAAAATTCAAAAAGCGTTTAAGGCCAACTTCCGGCATTGTGACCCACCAACAGAAGAATGGATCCAGTGCTGTAAATGCCGAAAGTGGTGGCATGAAGAATGTTCCAATTATGAAAATGGCATTTTTATTTGTGACTATTGTTAGCTGCACAACTAAACACTTCAAAATTACGTTACAATCAATGCATTATGCTTAGTTTGATACTTTGTAAGATGTAAAAACACAGTTATCATTTGTTAAACCATGTAACATATTCAAAAGATAAAATATGTTCAATCTTTTTCAGTGTTGTCATCTAGCCCCAAGGCCAAAGTCATCTTGCCCCAGTACTGGGGCAAGACGACAATTTGTTAATGTTATGAAAAAATGAAATTATCCTTTATTTTTTTTATTTGAAAAATTAAATGGTAATGTATTTAATACTACAAAGGTATACTCTATCAGTTCATGTAAAATTAATTTTACTATTACTTCAAAATAAATTAATAAACAACAAAAATTGTTAACATAGTCATCTTGCCCCAGTCTCCCCTACCTGCATTTCAGTGATCCAACTGTCACCACTAGTTCTTTGGCTTATTTTCATAACCTACCTTCTGCGATTAATGTCCCAAAATAGAAACCAGGATTTTCCAGGAAATGTTTTAATTGTTATAAAAACCCTTGTAACAAGCTAACATTTCTGGATAATACGCGGGATGTTACAATTTGTTTAACGGTCTAACGGTTAAAACGCTTAATAGTTTTAAAATGCTTTTACGAATCACCGTTGAAATATACATTACCCTTGAATTTGAAGAAGTAATCACTGATTGTGCCCTGAAGTGTTTTAATCCTCAAATTACAGTTGCTGTTAAAAAGGGGTATAACTTCTTAGGAATAACAGAAAGTTTAGTAAACAATTTTGGAACGTTCCGATAAAATATCAGTCAGCTTTCTGAGAAATACAACTACTTTTTCTGTTGACCATGCAAACTTTGCACTGAATTATCAGTAAGCTTACTGTAAACTGAACAGAAGCGTTCCTAGCGTCTCACAGCAAGCTTACTGATGTTTCAGTAAAAAGTAGTCACTAAACTTTCAGTTATTTAGAAGAAACGTCCCTCGATATTTTGTATTGTGCAATATTGGTGTAACTCAACCAACAACCAACTTCTTCTGTACATCAGGGTTCCAAATTATTATAATGAGGATAAAAAACGCGTCAAAAATCGCCACAAAAAGTTCTACTTTTGTGTCTAACAAGAACATTTTGAGATTTATAAAACAGAATAAGAATTTTTATAATTCAGAATCTAAAAACCCTGTGTCTTAGAAACTAAATACAATATTAATTAAACTCATTTAAATTAGCAGCATTTTAATATATCACAGATGTGCGTCATTCTAGATATAATAAAATGCTAATTTAACTTCTGAAAAGCATATATTATTTATTTTATTAATGAAGCTAAAACACGTCGTCACAGATCACCACAAAAAGTTCTGCTTTTATGTCTAACAAGAACATTTCGAGACTTATAAAACAGAATAAGAATTTTTATAATTCAATATATAAAAACCCTGTGTCTTAGAAACTAAATACAATAATAATTAAACTCATTTAAATTAGCAGCATTCTAATATATCACAGATGTGTGTCATTGTAGATATAATAAAATGCTAATTTAACTTCTGAAAAGCATATCTGGTTATTTTTTTATAATGAGGCTAAAACACGTCGTCATAGAAAACCACAAAACGTTCTGCTTTTATGTCTAACAAAAACATTTTGAGACTTATAAAACATAATAAGAACTTTTATAAGATATTTTTTCTAGATATAATAAAATGCTAATTTAACTTCTGAAAAGCATATCTGGTTATTTTTTTATAATGAGTCTAAAACACGTCGTCACAGAAAACCACAAAACGTTCTGCTTTTATGTCTAACAAAAACATTTTGAGACTTATAAAACATAATAAGAACTTTTATAATTCAATATCTAAAAACCCTGTGTCTTAGAAACTAAATAGAATATTTAATTAAACTCATTTCAATTAGCAGCATTTTAATATATCACAGATGTGCGTCATTCTAGATATAATAAAATGCTAATTTAACCTATGAAAAGCATATATGATTAATTTTGATATTGATATTAAAGTTCAATGAATTGGAATATGAAGGGAATTCCATGAATGGTTGTAATTTATAATCCGAATTTATGAGATCGAAAATAGAGTTTCAAATACAGGATTTCAAATCCTAAAGATAGATTGAAACAACATCACATAAATGTACATTTGTTTAATTTTAAACTGATGGTGAAATTAATTTTATGCAGCACACGCTTCAGCTTATTTAATGCAAATTCCAGACATTGTGTCTTAGTAAATTAAAGAAAAATGTTAATTAAAACCTTTTCAGCAAATAAACATTACAACAACGCGCAGAGTCATTCAAAATAATTTAAAATGTTAATTTAATTGTTCAAAAGTATATGTAATTAATTTAGATTTAACAATATGTCGGTAGCTTTATCCAACGGTAGGTTTTAATGAGGGGGTATAAAGGGGTATGAAGGTGTAAATGGAATAAAGGGAGTTCATAAATGGTTGGAAATAATAATTCGTATTTCAGAGATTATTATTTTTTTTAAATTTCAAATGCTACATTTCTAAACATCATTAACAATTCATCAGGGGGTTTACAATCACTTTTTACCAGTATTTTTAAAAGCTAAATTTCTCCTTCTTTAATCGTAGGACATTCCACGATTAGATAAGGTTAAATTTAATACACTAAAATTCCAGTAGTAAAGTCATTGTGAACCCCCGGGCGAACGCCAATACCGAATTAAAGAGATTATGTAATAATACATAATTATAAACATAGACTTGAGATAAATTAGACTGCTTTTCCCTATTCAGTCTAGACTTAAAAACTCATTCAGACCGACCTAGGTCACCTGTGTTAGTTATTCCTCGGCGTACAGTTTCCAAAACTGGCAATTTTTCGTTACTCTTGGCGTAGGAGAAATTCTAGTAAAAGTAATTCGCCCTAAATATATATTTTTTATAGATTTTGCAATCAGTATTTTCATTTCCATATATGTTTTCCTTCTCAGTTTAATCAATAATGTTTTTTGTTTAATAAATTAATATTTTGGGATATTTTAATTTTTTTAAATTCCAGTTTGAAGTGTGGCAAACATGTATTTTGTTTTGTTCAAATTGAAAAGGAATCTTTTACTAAGCACGAAAATCAAACTTAGATAACACAGAAAATGAATAAAATGGCTGCCATAATTGCAAAATGCCATGACGGTTTTACATTTTTTGAGTCCCTAAGGAAACATGTTTTATAATATTATTAATATTATTCATTTAATATCGATTAAAACTGTTTGGTGATTTCTCCACCCCCTCCCCTCCACTCCTATTCAATTCATTGCAGAATATTCGATTAAAGCTACACAAAACAAAATATTTTTTCATTATTTGAAGCCTTTTTTAAGAATATCTATAAATATACAAGGATCATACATACGTTTTAAAACATATAAAAACCCCTCTTTTTAATTCTTAAATAGATGCATAATTATTAACAAATAAAACACAGAAAAAAAGATACAGGAGATTTTCGTAAAGATTTTGCTGAAACCAACGAGCGAAATTTCTAACAGCCCAATTTTGTTTCCGGAGTGACGTGTGGAATTTAAAAGACTAACTTTTTGAAAAATAATGTGAGGACTGCATCATCAACATAATTTTTTCCTACCTTGTTTTGAACACTTTCAATTTACAATGCCTACTTATGTCCAACAGGTAAAAAATTAAAGTACGTTTCAATATTTTTGAGACATCCTGTATATATAAATACGTGTGTGCATGCGATGTGTAATTAAACATCTTCCTTTCTAAACATTTTCATTAATTATTTTTCATTAACAGACTTCCACGTGCTCACATCCGATATACTGCATTATATAAATAAAACAAGAAAACATTATATCAAAAATGTACCAAATGGTGTTTTTCTCCATTTATATAAAATGTCTACATTTTAAAATAAGATGGAACAGATAGTGTCATTCTTACTTCTTAATACTAATAATGAAAATTTTGAATTTAAATTAATACTTTTGCAATTTTTATCATTTTTACTTTTAGCAATAATTGGCCTGGTATTTGTTGTGTATTTTTACTTTTGTTAGCAACTGTCGTTGGGTGTTAAAATATTTGCAGATTTATGATATTAATGATATATTATCTTTTTCCTTAATTTTTTCAAATTCTTAAAAAATCTTTTTATTTATACTGATAAATTTCTCAAAAATTTTAAGTCAGTAAAAAGTTTTAAAATACACATTACTAAAAAATTAATAAATATTTAAAACTTATTTATACTTGAACATTACGAATAATTTAATACTAAATATACCAGATATACTGAAGTTTTATAAAAATAATTCACACAAAGATTTTTATTTTAAACTATTTAACTTTCTAATTTAACTTATCTTTGCGTGTTTTATAATTAATTTATTTTACAAAACAATTTCTGGTTCGAATGGAAATATTTTCATTTGGTGACGGTCAAATGACTGGTTGTTGGTGCATTTAGTATTCAGAAAAGTTTACAGTAGTCAGAAATGTCAATACATCATATGGGGGAGGAAAATTACAAATTGGCGGTGCGTAATAAAAAATGTCGTCAAGATAGAAAACGAAAGCTTCTCATTTATTTTAATACACAACAATATTGTTATTATTATTATTTAAAACATATATAATTTACATCCGTAATTTACATCCATACATAATTTTCATCACGTATATCATTGTTCAAATATTTTGTCAAAAAATATGATATGCTTCATTTACGGGGTAAAATACCAACCATTATCAAATAATGGCACTGCCTTAAGTATGAATTATCGTATATATTATTTCTGTTGTCAACATCCCTTTTTCTCAGAAAATAAGAAACGCAGAACGACGAGGGAGGTAGCATATGAAAGGATTTTGAACAGGCTTCTGACATAGCACACTTAACAATTCGTTAAAACATGTTTTTGAATAAAAATTGTAGTTAATTAAAAATTAAATCGGCATTGTTTTCATAAATGAAATGAAAGGTTTTTTCAAATCAGTGTTGCCACCAAAATAAAATACTGCATTATCAGATGACGTCATCCTATAATGCAATTGAAATACGTTTGTTAATTTATTTCTTGCGCGTACTTTTGGAAAAATATCGAACTTCTAATTGGAATTTTATTTCATTTTTACCCGCGCGTCAGCTATTTTTATTTGTTTTTCTTTTTAGGTGCGTTCGTAATTATATAAATACGTAGCACCTATTGTCGTCGTCGGTCCGTCCGTCTGTCTGCCCGTCCGTCCGCATATAACAACGCAAAAACTACCCAACCGAATGGTTTGAAATTTAAGATATATTATCTTTGCAGAATTTTGTCGAGACATTTTAAATTTTATAAAAATCGAATAAAAACTTTAGAAAATATTAATAAAAACATTTATTAAGAAATGTGATTTATTTTTTAATCGGTGCTTTTTTGTTATAGGAGCTTCCGAGGTTTAATCGTCAAGCGACTGAGATACTTATTTTATGACAGAAATTAATCTGCAGACGATATAATTCATTTCACAGAATTAACAATCATCAGGATATGAATATTTATAAAACTAGCCATAGTATGAACGCACCCCATTTGTCACGTTTGACGTACAATTTCCAACTTGTTTAATCTTGGCTGTGTATATGTGTACTGTATCCAAGCACCAGTTGATTGAGTAATTTAAGGATTATCTTCCTTTTAGATATACAGCTCATTAGGATTCACAAAAATTGTAATTATTTATTTTTTAATATTTCAATAAGCTGTTAATACACCAGCGAAGTCTGGCGTCACTTAAATGGCTGCGAACCACAAAGTTTGAATATTCCATGTTTAAGTTCACATAGGGTTGCAAAAAAATGGTGTACCAAATATTGATTTATGTATTTAAGACGTTTCTGGAACAGTTTTGCAAAATCTGAGGAAATGCTTTCATATGAATTCCCTAAACGTCGGATTCAGTGTTTCATTTTTTTTTTATAATTCGTTTTCTCAGTATAGGAGTCTTGGCAACCTAGAGAAATGACATTGGCGAGAGAAGAAAATTTGGCAAAAACTTTTCTGGCAATCTATTCCCATTTTCTTATGCACAAACAATCATCATATATATTATATTTTTTTTTTCAACATTTTTTTTCTATTCACATTCAAAACATACAACGATGAATAAGGTATCATTCGAAAAGTTTTTGAACAAGTTTATGAGATAGTACACACATTTTGTTAAAACGCGTTGTTTGATTTTTAAAACAATCAGTTAATTAAAAATTAGTGCTAAGACGTACCAGGAAATAATCTCAAAGATTGCAGTGCGAAAGCTTCGCACGGGTTCTTCTGGTTATTATTATTATTGTAAAGGAAGTAAGTTTTAAAATAGATATAAGACTCACCTATGAAAGATTATGACTCCACTTTTAACGTATCTTGAGTTACATTCATATGCACGGAAATAAATCGATATTATGAGTTATAAAATAAAAACAAAACTTTTTACGTGTTTACATACGAAAGCACACCATACAAACCCAATGAACGAAAAATACAGGGAAAACATGGAACGAGAGAGAATTCTATGTATCACTTGGCTTCAGAAAAAGGTTACAATTGCTCTTTCTATCTTATTTTATCTCCATTCTCGATAGTTATAAATTGAAATTACACGAGCTCACCTATTTAAAAAATAAAATACTGATAGATGGATTTTTTAGAAAGCATATGTAAGTTTACGTAATTCAAATTGTAAATCATGTGTTTTAGAGAGATTATACACAATATTAATTAAACACATTTCATTAAACCGGCATTGCAGTATATCGCTGAAGCATTTCATATATTTTAAAATATTAATTTAATTGTTAAAAAGCATATGATTAATTTTTACATAACAGCATTAAGTTTGAATCCTTTATCGAAGGAATCGTATGAATTGTTGTAATTCATAATACAAATTTCAAGAAATGAAGTTTTGTTTTCTAATACGAGATTTCAAAATATAATTATAAATTCATAATACGTCTAATAAACTCATCTTGTAATATTTCTTAATTACTGTTAAACTGAGTTTTATGCAACATGTATGTTTAAGAGTATGTAGTTCATAGTCTAAAGCCTATGACAGAGAACATTAAATGCAGGTATATACAGGGTGATTATAATTAAATTCCCACATTCAAAATGCTGTGAAAAATTAACCACCCGTCAGAATGACTTACAATTTGAACTGGAAGAAAATGGAAACGGTATGGCATAAGAAAAGAAGTTCCATAGTGTATCAATAGATGGCGCTGTAAGTGGCATACTATGCAAATTAAAAGACACTCATGATCAATTGAAAACCGAATCATTATATGCTTATTATGTGGATTTTGTCCCAAGGACAATTAAAAACTGATTTTTCTCATCCAATATGGTACGACCTTGCCGTGGTGGATGGGCTTCCCTCTAACAGTACCACAGCTGTAGACTGATTTGGAAGAATTTTTTTCCATCAAACAACCGACAACTCATGCACATTGAACAGTACGTTTGGTTTACTGTGCAAATCATGCAAAAACCATCGTATTTCGATTTAAAATGTCACTTGCAGGCGAATCACTTTCGTTATGCCACTTACAGCGCCATCTATTTATACGCTTTGGAACTTTTTCCTTATGCCATACCGTTTCCCCCTTCTTCTAGTATATTCAGTTCAAATTTGAAGTGATGACCAGTGGTTCTTTATTTTTACAGCATTTTGAAAGTGGGACTTTAATTATAATCACCCTGTATATATATATATATATATATATAACACAATGATACAAGACTTTTTTTTAATCGGCCGTAAACTTTCTACTAAACTAATTGTGATATACATTTTTGAAAATAAAATAACTTCATTTGAAAATACGCATACACTAACACTTTTTTATATACTGTGATTTTTATATTTTATTTTTAATCGTAAAATTTTGTATGAAAATTCTTCAAAATGGTTGCAATCGGATTACTTCCACTGTTGCAGAGAAAGGATAAATAAATTGGGTTATTTTTTTATTCTTTATTCATTATTATATGGGGTTCGTACTCATTTACCACAATTTTTTAATAGAATTTTTCTATTTAATATCTAAATAGCAGAAACTGTAGACTCCTTGTTTAATTTCAGGATTTGCAATACTTTTCTGCATTTAAATAAGACCAAAAATTCTATTAAAAAATTGTGGTAAAAGTGTACGAACCTTCAATATTATATTGATGCCACAATTTCTATTCATTGTATTGATGCTTTATTAACGCCATTTTCCTTTAACAAATGAAAAAAAATTAATTTGAATAGAGGTTGCTTAAGACCCTCAAGAAGCTCAAGGGCCCTGAACAGTAAGTGACATTTTTTTTTAAAGAATGCATCCATTTCAAAACACGAAACAGCAACATTTGCCTATAATTCCGTCAAAATAACATCATTTTCGGAAATGTATCTTTCACCAGCATTACATTAGAGGCCAAACTTTCAAGAAGAAAATTCTATCATCTGTGAAAATGAAGTTTTTTTAAAGTTATTCAACTGAAAACGTGCATATTCATTCAGGAAACTGCATTTTTTCTGCAATTGTGTCTAAATAACGTAAGTTACACTGGTTTTTCATTACTTCTGTACTGAGATCAGGGTAACCCTATTACCCATAGGGTTCTTAAACAACCCCCTCCTATACTGCAAAATATCCTAATCTTTGAAGGCGGCATGCTTTTTCGATGAAAATGACGTCATGTTTAAAAGAAGACTGGAAATTGAATAAAATGCTAATGGTTATATGATGATGCTCAAAGTTGTTTCATATTTGAATTTTATTTCCTTTTTCTTTTAATAATTTTATTTAACATGACTTATGATTTGTCATCAACTTATATATTTAGAGTGTATAATTTGTTTTAATGTTTGAAAATTAAAATTTTATTTAGTTTCGTAGTAAAAGTATTGGCCATTCAAGATGTCACAGATAAAAGTTAAAGCAAAAAATAATCATCACAATATTAAAGCAAAAAAATCTAAAATAAGAATTCCAGAAAACTACATTTTTTATTTGAAGAAATATTAATTTAGGAATATATTTTTTCTGTAACATACAATTATTTTATTATGCAATTATTTTTCTGTTACATGCAATAATTAGCCATGCTGTAAATAATTTTTGATTATGTAAAATGTTAATTTGTCTTTTTAAATATTAAAAAATCCTTGATGTTCTTTAGTGAATAATTCTAAGTGTAAAATTCATGAAGATAGAATTTCAAAAATATTCTTTCGTTATTAATTCAACACTTTTATTGTTATGTATTGTATTCGTTATTGTATTCGTTATGTATTGTATATTATGTATGTATCTTTGTAATAAATAAAAACTTAAATAAAGTCACTTGATAATTTGCATTTTGTATGTAAAAAATTAAGTAAAATTATAGTAAATAATAATAATATATAGAATGGTAAATATTATTACAGAACATTAATTTCGTTATACTTCGAGATATTTTTGTTATTAATTATGCAAAGTAAATATTAATTACAAACAAACTTTAAATCACTAATTTGTAAGAGTAGTTTCCTATAATACGAAATTAATAGTTCTTTTGTTTGGAATTTATTTTTCAATAAACTAAAGGTTTCAAATTCCTGCTCTGTTTTTTAATAGTAAAGCATTTAGCTGCAGATTGTCACGTGGAATTTTTAATCAACCAGATGTATAACAAATATTTAGTGGACCTGAGTAATTAATGCGTAACTTGATTAGGAATATTGTTTGAAGCTATTAGTTAGGATCTGTTTAGTTCAGCTATCGTGGTGTTCAGTAGCGGCTGATGACTGTCCCTTTTTGGGGCACTAAATGTATGGCTGAAAGTTTTATTCTTATCTTACCATTATTTTTTTTAAAGAAATCTTTTACTTATTTTAATGGCAGATCTTTCTACCAACAAATAAGGCAAGTATTTCTAGGAATATTTCTGGCCACTGGTTGTGTTTGTCAACATAAACAAAATGTGTAATGGTGAAAATTGCAATAAATTTGAAAGTTGTCAACAGTGACTGCTATTCTAATATCGTTCCCATCAGAGGAAGGATATCCATCTTTATTAATTTAAAACTGTATTGAAAAGTAGGAGAAAATTTATAAATTTTGAAAAAAGATAGCCCTAAAAATGTCCAAAAATTTAATTTCAGCAGTTCGGCTCCTTACTGTTAGACGTTAGTATGCTAACTGGGCAGAATTAATTGCTGTTACCTCAAAAAAAAACGAAAGTAACCGTTTTTCGAGTTTCAAAAAAGGGTGTCAAATTCCTCCCCCGCTTCATAAATTTACATTTAATACTTTATTTGAAGGGGAACATTTAGAAAAAAGTTGAGTAACTCCTGCAACGATTTTTATTTTCGAAATTCAGTTCTTTCTTCTACTTTCTTCAACAGGTTGTTTTGTGGGGTATTTTCTGACTCCTCATGGGAAGATCCTGTACAAAGAGAAGGGAAGTGTCAGCACCAAAGAGGTAGAAATGTGGGTTACAAAAATACCGTCATTTACTTATTGTATTTTATTTTATTTTATTTTTTGACTGGTTGATCATTTATTTTCCATTTCACTGTGAATGTTTGATTGAGGAGTACAGTGGTACTTCATAACATTGCCTAAAGATAGCAACAATATCTACAACGTTAATATAGGGAACGAATTTATGTGCCGCGGCGACGAATTTTGTTACTCTGGCAATATCTCTGGCAATAATAAATCTATTAAATGTTTTCTTGATGTCTTAATACTTTTATAATATAAGCATAGCCGCCAAAGTAGTGCCTTTTTTCCGTACCACACCACTGAAACTTAATAGTGAATTTTGCCTAATTTAATCGCGAAATCTAACGTTCTTTTTTAACGATTTAATATTAAATCAGGCAAAAATATCTGTTAAATTTTAGTCAATACTAAAACCGTGCAAGTTAGCAGCTATGTATAAGTATAAATTTAATATTACATTAACATTTATGAAACAAATTCATACACCTTTATTGTAAATTAAAATAAAATAATATGCTAAAATTACTCTAGAAAATTATTCTAGACAAATATGAGTAAGTTTTATTATTGTTGATAATAATTCATATGAATTGAAAATTTCCGATTGATTCTAATCACTCATTCACAGGAGAAATCTCACGTAACATGAATTGGATAACTCTTTTCTCCCGGATTTTAAATATTTCAACATCAACTAAAAGTTTCAAATTCTTATAAAATTTATGAATAATGTATCATTCTGCTCCAGACTGATGCATGAAAATATTAATCATCATTTCAGAGGCATGACAAATGTTTATATGACCTGAGTTATTAATGGGTAACTTTATAATGCCGAAATTTTAAAGCCATTATTTAAAGCTCGGAAAGCTCTCTATATTTCAACTATCGTTGTCTTCGAATCGTGTTTACTATATTTGTCTGTAAACTAAATTTTTTAAGTTGACAATTTTTACAATCTTGAGTTACGTCAAATGTATGATAACTGCTAATTTGATGATATCGTCACTACCATGTCAAACTATCGAATATGAAAAAATACATTTTTCATTACTTTTAAAAATGGAACGATTGTCACCACTAAATTTTATTAGAATTCTTGGCCTAATAAAAATAAGAGTAAAATTTCTGTGAAGAACAGGGTTGCCAGTTTGGCCTCGCTTTGTATTCAGAGATGCCGAATTTATACCGGAAATTTTGAGATATTTTTTTTTACTTTAAATAATCTCGAAATAGGCTGTCATTGAATAAAGAAAAAAATGTCTATTTTAAATTTTTGGTATGGATTCAAACTTTCTGAACAGAAAAGGAAGCCAAACTGGTAACCCTGTTTATGTTGCAACCATGAAACCTTTTAAAATTTAGTGGTGACAATCTGCCCATTTTTAAAAGTAATGAAAAATGCATTTTTTCACATTCGATAGTTTGACACAAGACTCCCTTATCATAGATCAGACTTGACAATCCGGAGAAAGTCTATGGGAGAAAATGTCCGCGGTAATTGCCAACTTATTAATTGACTTTCTCCGGAAAGTATCGCCGCCTGGTGGATACTACCGCACAGTTGCCATGTTTCGGGCTTTTTGAACACCAGTATATTTTTAGAGAAAATGTTGTTCTTTTAAATCCCAGAATTCTCCGATCAAACAAAACAAAATTGTCTCTACTAAAAAACTGGTATCCAAAATTTTAATAGAAAAATCTATAGAAAAATCTAGCTTGTCTGCTACCGCATAGCTGCCAACTCTTACGCTTTTTTCTTACCACTAAAATTTAATAGAATTTTTTTCGTCATGTAATCACACGATCTTGTCAATTTAATAAGATAAAATTTACTATAAAATTTTAGTGGTAGGAAAACTACTAGTTCATAAGCAAATGCATAGAACAAATGGAGCTGTGAAAAAATTTCGTGTGATTTCGTGTCGTAAATACTATAACTGACGATTGATGGCGCTAGTAGCAGGACAAGTATAGCGGTCAAAGGCAACTTGATGATTGAGAGGTCTGATACTATGATAAGGAGGTCTTGGTTTGACATGGTAGCAGCGATATGTCCAGCAAGGACATTTAAAAATATATATGTTTTAACACTTTCCAACCTAGTTGAAAAGTATTTATGACTTTGGTTTGTCTGGCCGTATGGCCGTCTGCCGTCTGGCCGTCTGCCGTTTGGCCGTCTGTCCGTCTGTCCGTGCTCTAACTCCCGTAAATATGCTCGGATTGCTCTACAATTTTTATATGTTATTGTCGTTATCTATAGCATGTTCGTTATTTCAACGGAAGTGTGTAGCACTTATAGTATTTTTACAGGGACACTCAAAAGAATTCCATTACATTGCGGTCTATGGGGAAAAATCATTTGCGGTTTATTTAAATAATGTTTCACTATTTTAAACGCATTGAAATTTATATATATCACTAAGGTGCATTAGACGAAGCTTAATATGGAATAGGGTGTGCATAGAACTTATAATTACTTTACGGGGACAGTCAAAAGAATTCCGTTACATTACATCTATGGAGAAAAATCGTCTGCGGTTTATTTAAATAATGTTTCACTATTTTAAACGCATTGAAATTTATATATTTCACTAAGGTGCATTACAAGAGGCTTACAACAGAATATTGTGTGTATAGCAGTCATCGTTCATTTACAGGGACACACAAAAGAATTCTCAACTGTCTGTTAACAATAATTCCTGGAAGTGCGTTTCAAGTTACTGAACACGATTTTAATTTTAACTCGCTTTTTGTCTATTACGTGATGTGTATAAATTCTGTAGATCCTATACAGGGAAGCACAAAAGTTCGCGGACACATTTCCGTTTAGTGACAGAAACTCCAGACGGAGAATTTTAAACTGTGCTACGCGTTTCCTAACTGAACTAAAATGTAGCATCCTATGTAGTATATATACATATCTATAGATCCTATACAGAATAAAAGTATTCGGATATTTTTCTGAATATTGTATATGTTGGAAATTCCTGAAATTATGTTTTTAAATATATTATGCATTTTCCAAATTGTTTACTTAGATGTCATCTTTTAGCTTATTAAACGGTATGATTTGTAAAATTATTTTGGAAGCGTTGGAAAGTGTTACATAATATATGCTTGACGCATGATTTTTCGTTCTTGTTTAGAGATAGAACGACTGCATATGAAATTAATAAGCAAAATCGTAATGCAATAGTAATTAATGTATATTTCGTATTGTATTAATATTACTTTATATAAAGTCGGGTACGGTTAAAATGAGAAGCAAGAGAATTATAAAAGTCCTCTTATTAACAGTTACTCCTAACACCTGTGAACAGGTTTTGACAAATGCAGTCGCTAGTTCACCACTGGAGACCATAATTTTTCATCTGGCGACCAAGTTATTTTATCTGGCCCATTTTTTATCAAAAATGGACTGAAGAAATGAGCACAAACAGTCATTTTCCTCTCTCACGTCTACTTCTGCGCAGCAGGCAGTGATCTTTCTCTTCTCTCGTACTTTTAAAGAATGGAAGAACCAAGTTTAAAAGGCATTTTCCTCTCATGCAAAGAAAACGCAATTCTTTTCTGATCTAGCATGATTAGAATACTTAGGGAGGGGAGTTCAATAAAACAGTGAGAAATAGTGTCAATCCATCCAGCTATTGTGTCATCTAAAATATGATACAATGCTAAAAAATACTCAAGTTTCAAATCAATAAATAGAGAAATAGTGTCAATCCATCCAGCTATTGTGCCATCTAAAATATGATACAATGCTAAAAATACTCAAGTTTCAAATCAATAAATAGCGAAATAGTGTCAATCCATCCAGCTATTGTGCCATCTAAAATATGATATAATGCTAAAAAATACTCAAGTTTCAAATCAATAAATAGAGAAATAGTGTCAATCCATCCAGCTATTGGGCCATCTAAAATATGATACAATGCTAAAAAATACTCAAGTTTCAAATCAATAAGTAGAGAAATAGGGTCAATCCATCCAGCTATTGTGCCATCTAAAATATGATATAATTAATTAATAAAAAACGTTTGAATTTTTTTAAACAATTTTGTGTGTGGTGGAGGTGGGTAAATATTTTTTTACTGGTGATTACGATTTTTCAGACTACCACATTTTATCAAGTTTGTAATACCCTACCCATGAAGATAATACAAATCTTAAAAACACACACATAATTACACTAAGTATAACTAGTAATTGCTTTAATAATCTCAATGCTATAATTCACTTAATATCACAAAGTTAAAATAAAGCAGTCAGTCTTACCTTTGTAAGTATCAGTTTCGTTAGACAAAATCACAGTACTGAACTCAAACCCTTTAAAGTACGAGTAATTCCAAACAACATGAACGACGTACAGTAATACAACTGATCACTTCTCTTTTTCCTGGAAATATTCGGATAACAATGCAATACTCACTGCAGTTTTCCAGTTATTCATTTAACAAATTCTTTCCACTTTAACCGTACAGTAGGAGACATGAAAAGGCTGATTAATATGGTTCATATTCTAGATTTAAAGAAAAAACAAACAACGGTTTTCTTTCATGCTCCTACCTTTCAATGGCTCAGTTTTAAATCTTACAAAGGGGTGATATTTGAAGAAATGTTCTTATCAATCCATTCTTTCTATCTTTCAAGCTATTTCTTTGCATTTTCTTAGATGTGTGGTGGAGCGTCTCCTTGTAGGTTTAAATTCTGTCAGGAAAAATTTATAAATTATTACATTTTGACAGACAGTTGTAAAGCAGAAATATTACCTCTGACAGATAACAGTGTTCGATAAGAAAAGCATTTCTTCCTTAATTCTACCCGGCTTTTTGCCGAAAATCGCATTAAAATGAACAGATGTTTTGCTCCATGATTCTGCTTTCGTAGCTCATTAAAAGCATGAAAATCTTATAATTGATGGTATAAATCAGTGGTTCCCAAACTTTTCGGCTCGCGGAGCCCTTTTTAGGAAGAATTTCTAATGCGGAGCCCCTTAACCCCACGGTACTCTATGGTTTTCAAATTAATGTTTTTTATGCCAATGGAGCAGAAAAAGATATCCTGCTGGATAAGAGTCCGAACCAGTAGTTTCCATCAGGATGCCAAGGTTCTCAGTTTGGCCCTTTTCTTTATACAGAAATTCTGAATTCCTACTAGAAATTTTGAAAATCAAATTTTCTATTATTTAACCCCTTAACAGTTTTATTTAATATTACTATTATTGGACTCAATAAATAAAAAATAAGGAATATAAACCACATTTTTTGTATTAAAAAATCTTGTATAATCGAAATAAGTCCGCACAAATTATAGTTAAATATTTGTGGTTTCGAAGAAAACAAACTCTTCTTGTTCGAGCAGAACTGCTAACACGTTGACGGACACTTGCGTCTATAGCCGTCAAAGCGAAGTTCACTATGTGGCATGACGGCAATAGCCGTCTGAAAGGAAACGGTCGTTTTTAGACACTACGGCTATAGCAGCACAAATGTGCATTTACCGGCGTACAAGTAGAAGCCCAGTGTCATGTTTTGGAAACAATTTTTTAGGTTGAAGTTCGTTTTCCACCTGTTATACGAGTTGCAGCTTCAGTATGCACGTGCAGGGTGGCTAGTGGTCAGGAATAAATACAGTAAAAAAATGATAATTACCAGTATATTCTTATAGAAAAGTTCAAATTGATTATTTGATCAAATAATCAACATAAATTTTTCTATAAGAATATACTGGTGTTTATTCTGTTTATCACTTTTTTACGGTATTTTTCCCTGACCACTAGCCACCCTGACGTGGTTGTGAAGGGAGTAGTGCAACCTACTTAAAGGTGCTGAATTAATCAAAATTAAGTTTATTTAAGCAGAAAGAGTAAAACTATACTTCTAATATTCTAAAAATTACAAAAACATTTAGTTTCAATTTTCGAACTTCACTTGTTCCTACTGTCCGTCAATGTGTTAAGAGGTTAATGACATCCATTTTTAAAATAAAAAATATTTTTTCGGGATTCGCAGTTTGAACTCGGAATTAAAGATCAAAATGGTAACCCTGTGTAGGTCATGCATTGCAATGGGGCTTACGTGAAACTATTATTATTTATTGCGCGCATACAGAAAAAAATTAAGTTGTACAGTTTTCGTTTACAAAGAGAGACTTCTGTATAATCCCAATATGTTACTCGAGAAAAGAAAGAAAATGCGTAAGCCCAGTCGCCCATGAGTAATTATATAACACGTCTTAACTAATTCCGCCCACCCATAATAAAATGATGCAATTACGGATTCTTTTTTCGTACTTCTTTACGTTTCTAGTACTTCTAAACATGCAATTAAAACCTCTCTCTTCTGAGCTTCTTCTTTTGAACTATTTTTTAAAAATACATTTAGAAGAAGATCATCGTTTTAGTGTTTTAGAGGCTGGGGCAAAATCTATAACCTGTATTGTTAGGTGCCGCATCGTTCGCTATTTTTGGATGTTTTATTTGAATTATTTAGCTATTAATTATAGTTTTGAAAGAAACTTTCTTTCACCATTGTTTTTGCCTCAAAATAGATATACAGTTAAAAACTTTACATGTTAAAAGAACTGCAACTAGTAGAAAAACTTTACTAACAAAGCGTGGTATATCGATAGGGTTAAATTTATATCAGGGCGGGTACTCATTGACCAAAAGTCTAAGCAAGGGGTGGAGCTGAGTAAAAGTTTAGATCAGCTATACTCAACCTGCGGCCCTCGGGCCGCATGTGGCCCGGAGACCTTTTATGTGCTGCCCGAGATACATAATCAATAACCTCTATTTATTACATTAATTGAGATGTGTATAAAAGTTTTTAAGACATTTACTGTTATTTTATATATTTGCATGGGAAGACAAAAACTGTCCTGTTATTTAAAATTTATAATTTAAAATTATCTTAAATACCGTTTTCTTAGTCAAAAGTTCTTTTTACATGTAGTTCTATTTGTGCTACAGTGGTGTATACATTTCTTAATCCTCAACACTAAAGCAATATTATTCCAAATTTATTACATTTGCACTATACATTTCTACACTTAAAAAAAATTGTATTGAGAAAACGATTAATTTATGAAAGCAAATCACCTTTTTTTTTCTTTAGAACTTGGAAATGCTACATCGTTATATTATTACGCTTAACTAATAATACTTATTAGGGTTGAACATTTATCGTGGAAAAAATTAGCAGCAAAATGTTTTATACCACTGTTTGTACATAATTTGCAATTGAAATCTATCACAAAGTTTATTGTTTGGAAATAGTGGTGTTTAAAGTTTTGGTAATATTTCTTTTTCGACAAAAGTTCAATCCTACTGATTATATTAACTTTATTATATAGGTTTGTTATGTACTACTTTTTTTTACTATTTTAATAACCTCTATTATACATTATAATATAACTGTGTTGCGGCCCGCCGAACGTTCCAAACATATGTTTGCGGCCCGCAAGAAAAACAGGTTGAGTATGGCTGGTTTAGATTGTTAGTGTGATGACAAATGTAAAGAACCAATATATATTTTTAAATTGTTACAACCTTATCTATGACAGGACAATGTGGCATCATAACATAAGAATCTTCTTAGCCAATGCCAAGACCAATTAAAACAGAATTTTAAAGAGGGGTTGATAAGTGCTACAAAATGAAAAAAAAAAAAGAGTTTTCAGCAACATACATTGCTTTAAAAATTAAGTACAATTATGTAAAATCACCAAGAACAACTAAATAATGTTAACATTATTAACAGGACATTGTAAAGTTAAAATAAAAACACAAAATATTACAGTAATAAAAATGTTGAAGTAAATTATAAGTTACAAGAGTAATTTGACTACAAATTTTAACTATGAAATAAAATTTACAAACCAAGCAATTATAAAAAGGAAAATAAATATTTATTTCGTAAATGCATATGCATAGCTGCAAACTTTTACGCCTTTTTCCTACCACTAAAATTTTATAGAAAATTTAAGCTTATTAAATCGCCGAAATCATGTGACCAAAAAATTCTATTAATTTTTAGTGGTAGCAAAAAAGCGTAAAAGTTAGCAGCTATGCATATGTTCCATTTTCACGAACATGTTGTCAAAATTAATTACAAATTTTTAAAAACTGAATAGGTTAAAAAAAATTGAAGCAGTTTTGAATTTTAAACTGAAATAGAATATGAAATTTGAGATTAAACCACTTAAATGAAAATATTAACGAAAAGCAAAACACAATTATAAGTCTATCACTGAAACAATAAAAGCTTAACTAACACATTTCTCGGTGAATATAGCAAGTAATAGACTATAAAATATCTCATTTTAAAGATCGTAAAGAGTGAAGCGAAAGAAAATAAACAATGTAAGACACACTTACATCATTAGGAAGTTAGACCCTGGTTACTAAGCAAAAAAGAACAACATATGAAGTATAAACATATGAATAGGCGGAGCTCCAAACAATAAAACTGTTCTCTCTTTCGTTCGGCAAGCAGAGATAGCAGCACTGGCGCGCCTTTGTTCTTTCGATTCACGTTGTACAATCAATTCAGAATACTATTTCTTATAGCTTTTTTTAGTTGAATTTTTAAAACACATTAAATGCAGAAACAAAAAAAATAAAGTAGCTCAAACCAAAAATATTATATAGAAAATATATACATGTATAATGCAAATTTTTATATAATTTAAGAAATTATATTACAGTATTTTCAACCCAGTGATAGATGTATTAATTTGAAACACACACACAAATTCCTACACACTTTCGAAAAAATTTCTTTTGCAATGTGCTAATTTCTTTCATGTTTTGTTTATTTTTCTGGAACGCCGCGGAGCCCCTGAAAAGTATAGGCGGAGCCCCAAGGCCCCCGCGGAGCACACTTTGGGAACCTCTGGTATAAATGATGGACCATTTTTAACGTGCAAATTGCTGGTTTTAACCGTGTCCTCGTTTAACCCGTGCTCGTATTAAACGAGTACGACTGTATTAGTAATAATTGGGTAAATTCAAAATACAGAATTTTTAAAGCAGTTTTTATTAAAATTCAACTTATTCTTGCTGCTCTTGTGTTCCAATTTTCTTTATGCAGAGTGCGTCATAAATTCGTGCAAGCTTAAAAAATTCCTAATAAAAAAGTAATGCTCGGAAAAAAAATTCGGTTAGCGCGAATATGATCAGCGGGACATTAGATTTTTTTTCTACTGCGTCATACTGCGACGTTTTATGCAAAATTCCTCTAAATAGAATTATCTCTAGTCTTCTAATTTTCCCGTTTCCTCAAAACGTCGTAAAAAAATCCAGTACCCGATTCAATGAAATAAGGTTTTTTGCGACTTCAGTAGTTGTGGATTCAACATTCTTGTAGAAAAGTTTAACCACCAGAGCTCGATCTAGTAAGGATAGCATGCTGCCGAGATCGAATGGCAAATCCATTTCCAGCGAGGTGTTTCATTGCTAGCCTGATTTGCATAAAACTTCTCAGTATGGCGTGTGAGCGCCCTACTTTGGTTACTTTTGGAATAATTTTTTTATACATGGAAAAAAAATTAGTGTTTCTTTGATCATATTCGCGCAAACCGATTATTTTCCGATCATTACTTATTTTATTATGAATTTTTTAAGTTTGCACGAATTTATGACGCATTTTGTATATTCATCAGCATAAAAAATAGATTTAGATAAGTTGACAGTTTTTCTAGATTTAAACTGTTTGTTAATTTACCATTTCAACAAAGGTATCAGCTCTTGTTATTTTCAAAGATGGTAATGATACATGTGAAAAACAAAAATATATATATATATATATATATATATATATATATATATATATATATATATATATATTTTTTTTTTTTTTAATTTGGTATTTATTTAATTATTATTTCTTATCTAAATAAATTTTTAAAAAATATATATAAAATAAAATTATAAAAATATATAAATAAATATTATATAAATAAATATTATATAAATAAATATTATATAAATAAATATTATAAATAAAATTATTATTATTTTTTTTAATTTGTCAATGTTAATTTTTATTTCTTATGTATGATTCTAATATATTTTTATTTTTATTTTTCATATTATCATATTATCATATCATCATGTATTTTTGCTTTACATATATATACATAAGTTACAAAAATATAAAAGTTGTTTTTAACTATCAGCATTTTTTTAATTCAAATTTAGAATGGTAAGTCCAAATGTACATTTCATATTTTTCAAATCAATGTTCGAATATAATTCCAGAACATTATTCTCATTGTACTTTGAGATACATTTACTACTTATTAAAAATTCACACTCAATGAAAATTAGGAACGCATTACAAATTTCACATATAGAAATAGCTTTATGTAACACGAATTTGACAGTTATTTCGTTTCAAATTCTAAATAGCTCTCCATAAAATAAAATTTTCAAATACCTTTCTACTTATCAATAGTGAATGACATTGCTTCTAAGTGAGACGTGAAAATTTTAATCAATTTTGAGAGCTAACAAATTTTTAGTTGCGTTATTGCGTATTTATTATTGCGTTGCGTTTCGACTGTCATAGTGTTCGGATTAACTACAACAAAACTAAATTTAGCACGCAGGTTACATAGTAAAAGTTGTGATGACTAATACACTGACTGATAATTTCTGGTATCAATTACACCATGAACAGTCTCTTTAATATATATATATATATATATATATATATATATATATATATATATATATATATATATAATATTTGATAGCATTTCCCAGAAGTTAGTTTTAGACATCTTAAAAGATAAATTTGAAGAAAGTAATATTACTTTTAACGCATTTTGTGTTAGTTTAACTACAATACAATTTTTAATATGGGTATAAATTAAGCAAATACTGCTTGATCAGTCTTAAAAGACGGCCCTTGGCATGCTGCCAAAAAATAGACCATTCTGAAGGGAGGGAAGCAATGGATTAGGAAGAGACAAAGTTCAGGTTTTGCTTAATCCATCTGACCGGCATAATCATTTCTTCATTGGCTGTTCTTGTACTAGTAAATTCGAATCTAGAGTAATTCCCCTACTCGTCCCCCACAAAAGCAAAACTAGGAGAGACTTCCGTTTCATTAACTACTTACCTATTATCAAAAATAGACTCGTCTTACACTGTCTTCTTACTCACGTGACCAGTCTTTAAAGCTTGGTTCAGCAGTAGATGAGTAGAATGCTAAAATTCGGCTTTTAGAAGCTAAAAATTTAAAAGTACACTTAATGTGCTTTATTACCCTAAAGGTGATAAAATTGTAAGAAAAATGTTAAATAGCATTAACATTATTTAATGTCAATTACTCCAAGTGCTTTCAGCTATACCTATAGCCTTTATCAGAAATAAAAATACAACTGTCATTACCAACGTCTTACTTTCAAAATCTCCACTACTTGATACAGGAACTAGGGAAAGTCCATTTCATCATCCGGGTTTGTTGGGTGATTCCAATTACTCTTGGCTACAGGAGAAAAAAGGGTGAGAGGTCAAATGGTCAATTTTTTGGGGTAAATCCTATATAATCCAATAGGATTTCCCTCCAAATTTGTCAATTATCTCACTCTATTGCTGGTATCTTTCTGAGTTTTCACGATAATTGACTGGTCTTTTCATATGCGTTACTCTATAGAATTGTCTACCAGATCATGAAAAAAAGTCCTTGGTATAGTTCGCGTATGCGTAGTTATAAATTACTTCATACAAATGCCCATATCTCATAAAATATTCAATATATTATTTTTTTAATTTCACTATAATGTTTCTACTGTTCTTGAAGTGAAACATGTACTTTACAGCCTCGAATTTCAAGAACAATTTGTCAAGAATTTCAGCAGATGTTCGACAAACAGTGTAAGAAGCGAAAGCGTTCGTTCACTGCCCCTTAATTTTTGGACAGCAGTGTATTAGGCGTACGTTGTATATACGAACACTATCGCATGCTTCACATGGGTATTTTTGACGTAACACAAAACTAAATCAAATGATTCAAATAATTATGTAAATGATTAAGTGGTAAAAATATGACAGAAGAACTACAGCATTGGCAAGACTACATAGGACCGAGACTTTAAAAATTGATTTTAAGAATAGTAAAATAATTTATCCATCAAGACTTTATTTCCCATATGTGTTCCGTGAATCAATAGAAATATATATGCGTAACAAGAACATATACAATGAATCAGCTTTCTTTGAATTACCTAAAATCTGGCACGAGGTTTTGTTCAAATTTAAAAAAGAAATAAGGAAATATTAATTTTCACGTTTAAAGTTGATTATTTTTAAGCATCTACTTTTATTACAGATATGACTCGTGATTTATGTTTTTCAAGTTTAAATTTGTTGCGAGAATAGTTTGTTTATCGGGTAGATCTTAATAACGGCGCCATTTGTGCGTTCGAAACATGTCCATCATTATAGTAAAAGGTTTTTAAAAGACTTATTGTGTTCTGTTTTGTCACTTAAGCACTTATATATGTATTTTAATAGTTATATTCCAATTTAGAAATTTAATCAAAAAAGCACACGTTATATTTTACAAGTAAAATATTGTCCTAATAATATTTTAGACTAAATATATTTATATGTTGAGATATATTTATTATTTATTAAAAATTCAACCGCAATTAAAATTGCGAGCGAATTATAAATCCATCATGCAAACGTAGTTGGATATATCACGAATTTGATAATTCTTTCTTTTCAAATCCGAAATCGTGTCCCATAATCTGAAAGTTTCAAATTCCTATCTGCTTATAAATAATGTATCATTCTGCTTCAGGACTACATGTAAAATTTTAATCAACTCAGAGCGATGACAAATGTTGAATGAACCTCGGTAAATAATGTGAAACTTCATAATGTACAAATTTTGATGTTATTAGTTAACATTTTGTTTATTTACATTGTCGTTCTGATCGAAATATACTTGTTCGATAACGATTTTTACAGACTTGAACTATGTCAAAAGCGGGATGATTCCGAATCTAATATCTTTTCGAGCTAGAAAATCAGGTTTAAATATTTTGAAAAATCTATTTAAAATAAACTTACAGTTCATCTGACATATTTTCTACATACGAAAGTTCTAGTACATATTATATATATACCGTATATACTCGTGTATAAACCGACCCCCAAATTCGAGACGAAAACACGTTTAATACCAGTAATTCAAAGTGGTTTTCTGCAACTTATTTAATCTCATTTAAAACTAAATTATTTAAGACGGAGAAAACCATTGTAAATTATTGGTATAAAATGTCTTTTCATCTCGAATTTGGTGGTCGGCTTATACACGAGTATATACGGTATATATATATATACCGGGTGTCCCAAAATTGACTGATAGATTTTAAAATTCAATAACTTGCAACTAGGTGACAGATATTTAAAAAATTCGTGCAGGAAGGTTATGTATGATGTCAAGAGTTTTTATACTGTGATTCTTGATTTTAGTTCAAATTTCAAACAATAGATGGCACTGACAGCGATTGGCGATCAGTCGAAACCGAAACTAACGCCACTCATCATTGATGCGAAGGAAGGAGATTAAGGCTATGGAGTGGGTCTTATTCGCCAGTACAATCTAGCTCTTATGCCCCGATTCTGAACTCATTCGATATGATTTCAATGGAATGCGTTGTTTCCATGGAAAGAATAAATTCTTCGATAGTGGAATAGAGCGTTCGGAACTGGGCATAAATTTAACAAGGAGTATTCGAGTTTGCAGGTGATTTTACATATATAAAGTTTTATTTTCCAGGATTAAATTACTTTTTATGTTCTGCCATAAAGAATATTTTATGCATCGTATTTTAAAACTAGGTGAAGAGATTTAGAATTTTTTGTTGTTAAAATTTTCATAACTTTTCTTACATTTTAAGAAATTTTAGATCTTTTAAGGAAGTTCGTCAGTAGGTTTTTATGAATGTTGAAAAATAATCGTGAAAATGGTTAATTATATAGTTGTTCAAAATAACTATCTAAAAAAATATTAGAAGTTCCCCTGTTTAACTCTTTTGAATAGGAGTATTGTACCGTTGCATTTAAATTAAAAAAATAAAATAAATGACAGTTAATTAAAATTTTGTTTGACAGTTTTATATTAAAATATTGTACATGCCGCTTCATCTTGATGTTTGATAAAATAAAACGAGTAAATACCTACATCCATTTTAAATTGTAAAAATGTGTTAAAAGAATTCTTGGAGTTTGAATTTTTACATTTTGACAACTCTTTCTACACACAATGCCAATATGCATATATTTTTCAATAATAAAGATATCAATTATATCTAATGTGATAAACTAAGTTCAAATTAAATTTTAAAGGACTCTAAAACTTAGTAGTACTTAAATTATTGAAGGCCATAAACAAATTTTTATTGAAATTTTTATCTCGACATAAATTAAGACAGTATTTCTACTAGCACTTTTTGCTGGAATGCAAGTGTAGTTCTAAAAGTTTTCAGTTTATATATATATTTAAAAAATACATGAATTGTAATAATCAGGGCTTGACAAATGCAGTCGCCACCGGAAACTAATATTTTTTACTCGAAGACCAAGATTTTTAATCTGTCAGTTTTTGCAGTGTTAATGAAAGAGCAAAGTGTAAAAGGCATTTTCCATCTCATGCACAGAAAACGACATTCTTTGCTGCTCTAGCCAGCTAGCATGTCATGTCATGTGATTAGAATGTAAGGAGAGGGTGGGTCGTACTTACGGGTTGTTTAAGGATGTTTTTTGCAAGAGGGTTCGGTTTACAGTTTTTCAGAGAAATGTGGTAGTAGTGGTCCGGAGGGAGGAGGATTGGGAGAGAATTTTTAATATTACAATAATCACTTTATTTACTGAAGAATATTTTATAATTATATGTGTTTAGTGTTTGAATTATCATCTATAGTAAATGGAAAAAAAAATCCACAGTCCTTCAGAAGGACTTTTTTTTTTTTGTGGGTAGGAGGTATTTATCCTTAGCGATTTGATTGTTGTATTGAATAAATCCTTAGATTGTTATATCAAAATAATCCTCTACCATAGCCGGTTGCTAATTCAGCTTACATCATACTCTTCTCCAGAACAGTACAGTGGTTTATTTTAGCAATGCATACGGTAGATGAGGGTGAAGATACGCACTTTTCATAAATTTCATTTTTTGATGAACACATTAGTCTAAACTTATGTGACGACCGATTAAAATGTTACATTACATTTTCTCACCAATTTACAAATGTAGTTCATATTTTCGCCGAAAGGTGCCACTGGAAAATAGGAAAAATAAAAGCCGGTATAAAAATGTTCCAAGGACTGTTACAAAAAATTAAACAACGATGTTTTCAAAATAACCACCATTTGCAGCAACAACGTGGCGCAGTCTGAGACAAAAATGTCCAGACACCCGTGCAAACATGTCAGACGGAATTGTCTCACATGCAGTATAGATATGTTGTTTCAGTTCCGCCGTTGTTTGTGGAGTTTGACGGTATACCAGGTCTTTCAGGTACCCCCCCCCCCCAAAGAAAAAAGTCACATGGCGTCAGATCCATAGAAGAAGGAGGCCATGCCATGCCATTTCCCGTATGCAAGTCGTAATGCAAGGCAATTACACGATCATTGAAATACTCGCTGAGTAAATAGAATATTGCAGGCGTTCGATGTGGACGAGCACCATTTTGCATGAACCATGAGGAGTTCGATTGGTCCTCCAAACTATTATGAATTGCCTCAATTTCATCCAGAATTTCAAGATATTATGCAGCATTCATAGTTTGCTCTCGGAAAAAAGGGTCAATTATTCCTTTGGAGGATATCGCGGCCCAGACCATTAGTTTTTGGGGATGCAGGGATGACGGCACCGCAACATGAGGATTTTCGGTTCCCCAAATGCGCGAGTTCTGCTTGTTGACAAAGCCATCGAGGTGAAAATATTCCTCGTCAGAGAACTATATATTTCCAATATCGATTTTATCCTCATCCAAAAGCTGCATCATAGTGTTCGCAAAATTCCAGCGTGCAAGAATGGCATCCTCACTCAGGGGTTGGCGAGTCTGGATCTTGTACGGGAACACGTGAAGCCTGTAGCGCATGATACGGTGCGTGGTCATTCTTCGGAGTCCAGCACGAGCTGCAGCATGGCGAATGGAAGTCAGGGGCCGCTGTACGATGACCTGCTGTACGGCTTCAGCATTCGATTCTGTAACTGCAACGCGACGCCGGCTGACATTTCCAATACGTTCATCATTGACGTTCCCCATTTGTTCAAATTTTTCGAACAAAGTCTTTATCGGATTGTCTGACGGACCGTCTCGAATATTAAATTTCCTTTCAAAACTGTGCCTCGTTTGAACACAACTGTGTTCCAGGCGGTGATACTTCAAAACAAGAAATATCCTATGTTCCAATGAATAAACCATTTTCAATAACGTATATGTTCGATCACGGACTTGAAATTACTCAGTTCTATTGTTCGTGATTTGTGAACTACTCAAATACCCTTTACTCAAATACTCTTTGAAACACTGCAACCATATTTATTTAATGGATAAATTCTCAATTAACTTTCTAAAAAGAACTTTAAATGTAGAAAAACAATCTAACTCAATCAATAAAAGAACAGTCATATCAACAACAACATTTATTATCCGAAAACTAAAAACAAAACAGTTGCCACACAGAATTAACAGAAACATGCTGCCAGTTTCTGAAATGTGACAACCATGGCAACCAAATTTAACAACCATGGAGTTAAAATACTTACTATTTCAAATAGTAGAAAACTCGTAATATATTAATGGAATATGCAACAGTAAACCCTTTCATAAGTACTCACCAGCAGATTGCGTAGAAAAATAACGAATGAAGATGTGACGGATTCACTTTCTGTGCAACTATCACAGACCTGTATTGCCATCATTTCACGAAAATTTTACTAAATTTGCAAGTTGGTTGGATAAAATTGATATAAATATTCATAAATGTAAAATCGCCTGCAAACTCGAATACTGCTTGTTATATTCATGCCCAGTTCCGAACACTGTATTCTGCTGTCAAAGAACTTGTTATTTCCATGGCAACAACATATTACATTGAAATCATATCGAATGAGTTCAGAATCGGGCCCCAAGAGCAAGATTGTAGCAAGATCTCTTCACCTAGTTATAAAATACGATGCATAAAATATTCTTTAAATTAGGTCATAAAAGTAATTTAATCCGGACAAATAAAACTTCATAAATGTAAAATCGCCTGCAAACTCGAATACTCCTTGTTAAATTCTTGCCCAGCTGAACTCTGTATTCCACTATCGAAGAATTTCTTGTTTCCATGGAAACAACGCATTCCATTGAAATCATATCGAATGAGTTCAGAATCGGGGCCTAAGAGCCAGATTGTACTGGCGAATGGGACCCACTCCATAGCCTTAATCTCCTTCCTTCGCATAAATGATGAGTGGCGTTAGTTTCAGCTTCGGCTGATCGCCAATCGCTATCAGCGCCATCTATTGTTTGAATTTGAACTAAAATCAAGAATCACATTATAAAAACTCTTGACATCATACATAATCCTCCTGCAAGAATTTTTTAAATATCTGTCACCGTTTGCATGTTATTGAATTTTAAAATCCATCAGTCATTTTTGGGACACCCGGTATATCATATAGTTATATTTTTATATTAAATTTAAATTTAAAGATAAAGTCACTAAGTACATTTTTATGTATAAAAAGTTTATATACCGGGTACGCCATAAATTCGTTAAAATTTTAAAAATTCATTAAAAGTATTCAATTAAAAATTTGCATTAATTTGCATTAAAAAATGATCCTAAAAAATTGTGGTTTCACGAATAGCATTAGAGGTTTTTTAATGACAAAAAAAGATGTGGTTCAAATAATTACCGATAGATGGCGCTAGCATGCATTATATGAAACAGATTTATGCAAACCAGGCTGTCACTGAAACACCTCGAAGACACATAGATTCTTGATTCAATCCAGAAGTATACTATCGTTACCGTTACCATATCAAGCGCTGTTGATTGAGATCTTTTACAGGAATGGGGAATCAGCAACCGGCGCATTGCAATAATTCCAAACGGGAAAAGAACTCAAGATGAAAAAAGAGCCCGTTTCTTGTGCTGATATGCTGAAGCTTGCCAGACACATTGAAGAAACTGGTCTTTTACTATAAACCGAATTTGCATATATCTGCTTCATATTATGCATGCTAGCGCCATCTATCGGTAATGTTTTTAGTCGAAACTTTTTTAATTAAACAAATTCGATCTCACTCTAATCCTATTCGTACAAATCGTAATTTTTTAGCATAATGTGTTCTTATTAATGAGTTTTTTAAGCTTTAACGAACTTATAGAACACCCGGTACTTATAATAATCTAGAACATGTACAAATAGAATAATGTACAATTTTCCATCCAGTGTTGCCAGTGGGCTACTTTTTTAAAATTCAGATTGCTTGATTGGCACCACTTTTTTTAAATAGTATAATTCGCCTTCATTTCGACATATTTAATCTGTCTTTAAATAAGGCGAATTTTATATTCTCAAAAAACTGGTGGCAATCAAGAAAACTGAATTTAAAAAAAAAAAGTAGCCCACTGGCAATACTGTTTCCATCTGTGTATTTATCTCCGGGAAATTTCATTTTATGGTATGATTTTTTTCCAAAGATTAAATATTACTTAGTAATGACCTAGAAAGAAGGAGATCCTGGTACCAGTTTTGAAAATAAACATAACGGACAAATATTATTAAAACCATCAAATCCCGACGTCAGTCGATTCATCCATTTTTAATTAAAATTTAGTACAGCTGAAGCGACTGATAAGTGTTCATTTATGTCACGAGTCCTATCGCAGATTCTGTAAACAATTATGTTATTTTACAAAGAAATATTTTAGGCTTAATTGACAATTTTTTCATTAACCAGGGGTCGCAGCGTCCTATATATTTTTTAATAATCCACACCACTATTATCAAAATGTAATATTCACAGTATCCTTCTATTGCAAATTTTAAAGAAATCTACCGTGATATTTATAGTTTGAAAATAATGGTATCAAATATATAAAAAATATATAGAACGCTGCGAACACTGCATTAATCAAATACCTGAAAATATCGAATGTATAAGGTTTAATAAGATTCGGTGCAGTGGTACGAGTTTCATTAACTCGAGCTACAGTGCCTAGAATACATAGTGTGGGAAACGGTTTTACTCTTTTTTAAGTCAAAATTTTCGAATTCAAACCGGAAATTCTGAAACAAGAATTTTTACTTTAAGAAGACCCGAAATATCTCCCATTAAGTAACCAAAAAAACATTATAGGAAATTTCTGGTATGAATGCGAAATTTCGGAATTTAAAAAAAAAGGCAAACTGGTAATGCATTAAAAAGTGCTGAAAAATTGTACCCAAAAATGTGCAACGATGCGGTACAATAATAAGGCGATCGCAGTGACATCTGCTTTAAAAATAGATTTACCTCTAGCAAAAGTAACTGTTTCACTATTGACAATATGAACATAATTTCTGGGTAATAAAATCTTCTTGTGGGTGTATATTTCAGATGTAACTGATTTTGAAGTTAGATTTTTATCATATTAAGGAATTGATCTTTTTCACTCTTCTAGCAGAGATCCTTTGGTATGTTAAATTCCTTCAATTTACATTCTATCAAGTCGAGATGGTCATCCACTAAGTGACGCCGCAGTGTAGTTAATTAACTCCTTACTGTAAATCGCACATAGTGGCCGATACTAGAGAAGGTGCGAAATTCCACATGGAAAATTTCCGTTCAGAATGAAATATTTCGCTTTCTTTTTTAACTCAAATTTTTATTTTTAAATTTTCAGTTGTCGTAATCGAGAAACGTAAAAATAAAATGGTAGTCAAATAAAATTCGCACCAAAAGTTTAATACAGAAAATAATTAATAGCTTAATCAAAGCTTTTATTTACGTACAATTTGCCGTGTCTTTTGTAGCAATAAAATTCGTACAACACTTTTCAAAGCATCCCCTGCTTGCAGTATGTTGATTTCGTTCAAGTTTTCTGATGCATTGTGGAGCCCCTAGAAAGTACATAAAGTGTCCTTAGGGCTCCCGGAAAACAGCCTGGAAACCTCTTCTCTAGAATATTTTTCTAGTTATATATCAAAGTATTATTAATAAATACGATATAAATAATTATTACAATTTCTCATTGACAGGAGTAACTTTTTAAAACACGAATTTCCTTTGTTTTGAATTCTAAATATTTAACCATATACGAAAATTTCCAAATCCGTGTCTTCTTATGAATAATGTATCATTCTGCTTCAGAATGACATGTGAACGTTTCAATTATCTCTGAGGTATAACAAATGTACAGCGTACCTGTGTAATTAATGCGTAACATCATAATGCAAAACTTTTGACGCTCTTTATGAATATTCTGTTTGGGTTGACCGACGTTGTGTTTGAATTAGGCTTATAATATTCAGCAGTGTAAAACACTAAATACGTTACAGTGACAGATTTGACAAACTATAATTATTCCAAAAGTGTAATGAATCCTAATCATTTCCTGAAACAAAATTCTTCTTAAATATTTTGAAAGTTTTATTGAAATAATTGCAATTTTCACATCGAAAATATTTTCTGTTGATTTTAATATATTAGTTTTATGATAGGGTATAATTTTTTATTAAATTAAAATTTAATAGATAAAGCCACTAATTATTAGAAGTAGACATTATTCTGGTTCTCTATGAAGTTATTATTGTTATTATTATTAACCCTTAACGAACGAATGCCGCCTTATTTCGTGACTACAGATTTTTAATGTCCAAATGTGTTGTTTCCAATTACACACCAGAACTTTCTGACAGAATATTTCGGTCTTATCAAATATCAAAATTTTAGCATTTAAATAATTATCAGAAAAAGTGGTGCCAGAACAATAATCATTGGAAACAACACATTAGGATAGTTAAAATAGGTTGTCGCGTATATGGCGGTATCCGTTCGTTAAAGGACAATATACACTGTCCTCCAAAAATTAAGGTACAACCAGTCTTTTGTGTCTAATTTGAAAACAGATGAAGAAAAAACATGAAATTTTGAAGAATTGTTTTTTAAACAGTTATTTATTGAATTTTACTTAATTTTAACATCAAGTATGATTTACAAATAAAAAATTGCATTTTTTGCAAAAGTCCACTGTTTGATAAAAAATAAATAGCAGTTTTTTGTGAAAGAAATTAAATAAACGGATTTTAATAAATCATGTGCCCGGCTTTACTTGTAATGCCTTTGTGGCATCGACTTTCACCTTCATTACCATTCTTTTAATAGTGAGCGTCGAAAAACTGGTCGTACCTTAACTTGTGGGGACTAGTGTATGATACGAAAAAAAAAGTACCATAATTTCCAGCGTTTAACCCAAGGTTAAAATAAGACTGTTTCAAACCAGAATTAATATTGAATAACTCAAATCAAATCAGTGTCAAATAAATTAAAATTACTTTTATCTTAAGTAAAATTTCTAGTAGGAACAGATTTATTTGAGCCATGGCTTATGTGCCGACAATTTGGTAATTACAAACGAATTTTTAATTAGTTATTTACAGAAACAACTTCATTTAAAGTGAATTGTGCATATTTTTCTATACTATAAAATTTTGAAATAGTTATTTGCATTTAAATGGTATATGATTCTGCTTATTTTGCAACTGCTCTGAATTATTTTTATCAGTTTAAAGGAATTTTTGCCAATTCTGGCGTATTTGTTTTTATTAAAAATTTAGCACTATTTCTGAGAATTAATATTTAGAGTTTTATTTCAGATGTTGTTGTGTGTGAAATATATTTTTTTTTCTTTCAGTTACTTCATTTGTTCTAATTATGGGCAAAATGAGTTATTTTGATATTCGAATGAATCATTCGGGTATGCTTGAAAGTATAGCTGCCAAACTTCGTATTCTTTTTAATCTATTAAATCCAGAAATGTTGTAAAGAAAAATTAGTTAAGAAAATTCCTTTTTAACAGAATTGATGCCGTTGAGTAAGTAAAAAGTAAACGATTGTTGGCAGCTAAGCTTTTGCGCATGCCCGAATGATTAATTTAGATATCAAAATAACTAATTAAGCCCATCACTAATTTCTTCCGTTTGGGCAGAAATTAATTTTTTTAAAATATTTTCAGGATTCTTACCAGTAATTTCGAAAAGTAATATATATCTTATTTAATGACAGAAATTTGCTATTAAATAAAGAGAATATATCGTCGCTACCATCTCAAACTATCGAAAGTGAAAAAATGTATTTTTCATTACTTTTAAAAATGTTCCGATTCTTAC
Source organism: Maratus michaelseni (assembly GCA_963931845.1). Taxonomy (NCBI): domain Eukaryota; kingdom Metazoa; phylum Arthropoda; class Arachnida; order Araneae; family Salticidae; genus Maratus; species Maratus michaelseni. Next base: position 222,139,690 of record OZ007595.1, read on the forward strand.
CATGAAATTTTAATGGTATTCGCCCCAGGGTCCATTTGGCCTCTTTTTTCATTCAGAAATTCCGAATTCATACCAGAAATTTTGCTGTTTTTAATTAGAGACATTTCGTGAAAAATTAAAGTTAAAAATTTTCTCTCAAAATTTCCGATATGCATTCGGCATCTAATAAATGAGAAAGCCAAATTTGTAACCTTGTTCTTGAAAAAAATTTTACTAGGCGAAGAATTCTAATAAAATTTAGTAGTGACAATCGGCCCATTTTTAAAAGTAATGAAAAAAATATTTTTTTAACATTCGATAGTTTGATATGGTAGCGACGATATGTTAATTTCAAATTAGTGATATTCACAAGTTAAAACAGGACGAATAATGTTTTTTGCACCTATGTAAGGTACATAGATTATAAAAGAAACACCTATTCATTTTTATACTTTTTTGTAACTTTCCACTATTATATTTAGTCTTTGTTTTCTGCATATATTCTAATTACTAAATTTGGTGTTGTCTCTTCAACTTTCATGGCATTTCCCTGTGCTCTTTCTCACTGGCAAATTTTCCAGTCAGGCACAAACAACAAATAAATCAACAGTGAATGTTTTCCTATTTATGTCCAAACATTAATAATAAATGACAAAAGAAGAAATTGTATGTTTAAAATGTAAAAACTCTAAAAATATAATTCTGGAAAGAAATGGCTTAACAAACTAAATATGTTATCCTGTTAATTTTGACATATGAATGGGAAAGAAATTATGCTTGTAATATTAACTTGTTATCATTACCAGCAAGAAAATCCCTCTTAAATATTTTCTAAGACACAGATAAACAAAAAAGAAACATAATGCCTCAAGCATAGATTATAAAACGCTTTCCAACATTAGAGAAATATTTTTACTGAACTTCATTTCTTTTTATGCGCTGAAAGGATATTTCTAAATAAACAACATAGAAAACGTATAATACTGTTGAAATTCCATTTTCATCAATTACCGCGTAGTAGATTGTAATGCATGAATATCGCTTCTGCAGCCCTGTAAACGATCTACATATTTTTTAGTACACTCCACATCATAATATACTAAAATTTATTTAACAGAAATCATAACGCATTTCTGGCATTAATAAATAGGCGGCAATGTAGTTATATACATTTGTGTGGCCCTGTATATTAATTTACTTGTATTATATTTAAACCACATAGTATGTTATAATTTAGTTGAAATGGAAATAGGATTGAAACCCCACTTTAACCCTCTAATTCCCATAGTAGAATACGTTCTACAATTTTCAGATAACAGGAGTTAATTTTTGGAAATTGGAGTTTTTTTCAAATTCTCGCTTAATTGGCTGTCATTTTGTAATAAAGTGATGAAGGGAAAATTGCTCACCATTAAAATCATAGTTATAACAAGCTGTAAAAAATTAGCCGTGTTTAATTTTCTTTTTAAATTCTTTATCAGACTTTAGATAGAGAAAATTTCAAAAAATGGGTTTTTTTAGAGGACAGCACAATATAGCATCGTTAAAATGTACAGTAAACAATTATTACTTATAGAGAATAAAGTGACAAAATTCTTTTGTGTTCCCCTATAAATAAAAGATAAATACTACGCATACAGTTTTTTTTTAGAAATATCTTATGTTCTATATCAAAAACTAATAAATCTTGTAACATCATTAAAATGTACACTAAACAACTATCGTCCATAGACCGCAATGCATCCAAATTCTTTAATCCTTTTAAGGAGAAAAAATTCTGTTCCTGTAATGTTGAAATCATACCAGAATTCAAGAACAATTTTATTTCAGAATAAACAAATGCAATTTTAAATTTTCTTTGCGTAAATTTTAAAAGCACAATTTTATACGAAAATTCTGGTGCGAATTTTGATTAAAATTAGATGGTTTAAATAATAATAACCGTCCTTCAAAAAGTTAATTGTACCTGTAAACGAACTAAAATGCTATATTTCAATAGACTCCATTTTCAATAGGAATATGCTCAATAGTAATTCTCAGTAACGAAATCAATTTCGTTGTAATCAAGGAACACTTCGGACAGTAAAAGCACGGCCTGTTGCCAAGCGGGTGAAGCGAAGTCGAAAACATTTTTCATCGGTGGCTAAAAGTATTAAAAACATGAACCATGTAAACTTTAAAAAAATAAAAAATTGAAACCGGAAATAATACAAAGTTATTTTTATATATTTTTTACAATCTTTGCATTCTCTATTTTTCTTGTAACGCTTCTTTTCTCGCTCTTTTGAGATAATCTCCGGTTTACCGAATTGGGCTGTTGCAGGCACGATTGGGTTGGGTGGCAACTTGTCAGATTCGCGACTTTTGATGAATTTCCCGTCATTTGGATATTCGTAGCAGCATCTATGAATCCTTTTGCATGTTACATTTTTTCTGAAAAATATACACAATATTCGAATTTATACAATCAACATATAAGTACATACATTACAAACAGTATATCTCTACATTAAAAAAAGTAGCCGCCGCTGTCAATAAAGTTTGTGTGCCTTGAGATCTTTCTGGACTAATATTCAGAAAACTATTGCACATAAAAATATGAAAATTGGTAGTTTTATACAGAAGTGTTTGATAAACACGCTGAAATTTTATTTAAATAAGTAGACAGTTTTTAAATTGAAGATTTATTTTAAGAGACATTTAATAGGAACGAAAACTATGCATAGGAATTTAACCGTAATTTAACCCTTTCAGGGGCAAGCACTTGTGCTCCTGTAACGTTGAATTCCCACCGGAATTTAGAAAATAATTTAGTTCACAATAAGAATAAGCAATTTTTTTAACTTTTTCTCGTCAAAGTTAAAAAAGTAAACTTTAATTAAAAGTTTCTGGTTTGAATCGGATTAAAATTAGGTGGTATATAATATATACCACCGCCCCTCAAAGGGTTAAAGAGATATAGTTTACAACCTTGTGATGTGCAGAGTGCAATTAACTTTTTAATTTGACTAATTTGTAGAGGCTTTATTTGAATTTTTTACTCAAATTTTCATTATTTTGATGGAAATTTATTTCATATATTTCGAAAAGTCCATTATTTGTATCGTTTATAATAATAATATTCCCTTTCAAATAAAAAAATGTATTTACACGTGACTATTAAAAATTTAAATAAAACTTTAAAATAATAATTGAACGATCGCGTATTAAAAGCAGTAAATAGAGAAAATTACGTAATAAAAAATATACTTGCGCGTCAATATTAAAAAGAGAGATAATTAATTTATTACGCGTTCGAGCCATTAAATGGGGAAACTTACGCCCCATTTAAAATGATCAAACAACACTATTTCCAAACATTTTCAACTTAAAAATATATTTAACACGATAGATTAATTTATTTCGCAAAATCTTTTACCTATTGATTCAAATTTTAAAACAGCGTAAATAGTAATATTTCCCTTTAATTAAAAACTATATTTTTGCGTTTAATAATCATAAGAAAACTTTAGTGAAAATTACGTCATTTGGAAACGATATCTTTAAACCGTCTTACGGAAAACTTTGACCACTTTCATTAAACAAAAACTACCGCCAAACTATTCGCCAAACCATAATGCCCAAAAAACAAATAGAGGAACGTTGCCGTTGGAATCTTAAAAAAAAAAAAAAAAACAAGAAATTAGAAAAATCCCCACTCACTAAAATTTCTACTATCGGTAAGTTTAAACAATAAAATTTATAATACATTAATGAAAAGAGAAAAAACAGTAGTCTGAAATACTTATTTATTTACAATATTTTTCTTAATTATCTTTTTCGGCAGATAATTAAGTGATTATGACGTTAGTTGAAACGGATCTGTTGTGCATAACTAACTATGCATAGCAACATTTCGAAACGCTTTTTCTCTTTAATATCATGACGTCGCCGTTTACGGTCGTAATTATTATTTAAATTAACGAAATAACTAATAAATTGCTAAAATATCTTTAAATATACCGATAAAAGCCGAACTAAAAATCACTCGATGACATAATTAACACGTGTATCTGATGTCAATTGAATGCGACGCAAAAGGCCATGCACTCTTGGCGTTAAATCCTATATTTTGGCGACAGTGTTTTTTTCTTTTATGTAAAGTAGTAGACGGGATAATGGAGAAGTACCCAATTTTCTATAGCATTGTTATAAAATTTCCCGATGCAGCGACATTGTTTACTTAACCATTTTACACAAGTTGATTTTCAAATGTTTAATTGATCTTATTTAATGAATCACGAAAACGATTGTTAGCTGTTTCGACAGCAGTTGATTCGGCCTTAACCCTTTCCGGCACAGACAAATTCTGTTCGTGAAATGCGAAATCACTGACTGATAGCGGAATTTACAAACGACTTTTTTAGAAAATAAAAAATCCTTCTTTTAAGTTTTCATTAAAGAAGAGAAATTTTATTAAAATATTCTTGGTGCCGAATGCAAGTTTGGAATTAAAATTAGGTGTTCCCGGAGTGGGATCACTGTGCGGGAAAGGGTTAAAATCCCTCAGTAAAAGGAAAATGAACTGAAACCCGATTACAGCAGATCGCCACTGATCGTGTAATTATAATTCAAACTACCGTAATCAACTTAAAACTATATTTAACACGAGAGATTAATTTATTTCGACAAAATCTTTTACTTATTGTTTCAAATTTTAAAACAGCGTAAATAATAATCAAATTACCGTGTTTTTATATTTTGCGGTGTCAGAAAGAGGATTACCGAGTTAAGCTCGTAGGGGGTAGAACCCCTAGTCATTAAAATATTTTTATTTAATAATGAAATTATGAATCAATAACGCTTACTGATGAATAGACAAAAAAATACGGTAGCAAAAATGTTTCGTTTCGAGTACCGTATTCGAGATATGAACGCTAATTCCGCAGTTTATTGCTAGGTTGCGCTAGTGTCATTGCACCTAGTCATCCTTATTATGACGACGTTTGCAGTCACTGTTAATCGTGAGGACAGGCTTTTGGTGGCCATACTGTTTCATACCAAATACAGACTACATTATATACATATGTGTTGTAAATATAGTATATTATTATAACAGATAAATAATAAACATATTTACCCCTTCGCGACGAGCGTCCTTTACAGAATTTTTAATCTTTTACGACCGGTTTTTCAAAACAGAAATTTGCACCTAATTGAATCGCAGAAATGCTAGGATTAAATAAGGCAAATCTTACAATAAAAATTAACTGGTGGGAATAATGAAGGATTCTGAGCATCTTATGCGTCACGTATACGTGTCGCTCATCCCCAACGAGCTAATAACATTTGTTTGGAATATTAGTTTTAAAATTTGTAAAGCAGCAAATATCATTTTTAAAGCTCATTCATATACCTTTTTAGATATCTTTGCAAAAAATTAAAAATCTTGCTTATTTTGAATAATATACAAATGTGTGTAAACTATATAGAAAACCGTACCATATCTTGATTAGGCGTTATATAATTATGAAAATGCGTTTTTCTGTTAAACAGAATACTAAAAGTAATTTTTTTCTGATTTACTCGTAGTAAATTTTAGAGTATCCGGAAAATCCTCAATAAGGACATTTTACATATTTGTCATACATACACAGAGGTGCAAAGCTCCCACTAATCTTCCGTAATATGTGGATTAATTTGACCCAGTTTAAAAAACGTTTCGAACCAGAAAATTTATTTGATGAATATTTATTTATATAATTTAAGGTTCTTTATTATATCTAAATGAATAACAATGAAATATCCCTTTTCTTAAAAATTTGAGGTAGCTTTACGCTCATACTGCTTCACTTTGCTTTATTAGCGAGCGATTCTCCTCTAGTAACAGTTAAATATACTTTCTCATCATCTTTTCACTTATTTCTACTCAAAATTATTCTATTTTAATGCATTCCGCTCAGCCTACTACTTGTTCTTCTCGTTTTGATCTTAAATCACAAGTTAAATCTGATTGGCTGCATTACGCAAGCTAATCTTGACTGGCTAGCTTACTAATATCGGATTGACTGTTGAAGTTGATAGTGAAATCCTCAGCTTCCCTCTCGTTTTACAGTGAATTTTTGCAATTTTTATACTCTTTTTTAGATGGCTCCTTTAACCCTTTGAGGGGCGGTGGTATATATTATATACCACCTAATTTTAATCCGATTCAAACCAGAAACTTTTAATTAAATTTTACTTTTTTAACTTTGACGAGAAAAAGTTGAAAAATTGCTTATTCTTATTTTGAACTAAATTCTTTCCTAAATTCCATTGGGAATTCAACGTTACATGAGCACAAGTGCTTGCCCCTGAAAGGGTTAAGATGTGATACACAATTACTCATATCATAGCTGCCGACTTTTATACTTTTTTCGTACTAGTATTTTGCTGCAGTAAAATCTGCCTTATATAATCCTAAATTTTGATATTTAGATAACACAATTTTTTCTGTTTTAAAATAGTGGTGCGAAAAAATCGTAAAAATTGGCAGCTACGCTCATATACAGGGAGTGGAGATGCTTGCAACTAGGAACCCCCTCGAAACGATGACCTGTTTACTGTTTACGTGTAGTTAGTTTAATTTAATTTCTTAAGAGATTTTCTGGTGCGAAACTTATTAAATCTGGGTCAAATTAACGCACGTATTATAAACGGTTAGTTGGAGCTTGGTACTTCTATATGTGTATAAATATATCATCCAAAACGTGCATTACCTATCTTAAAATATCAGTATGGATGTAGTCTGCATGGAAGATTATATTTTTAGTTTAGTGATATTAATAATGAGTCAATATCTAATGAATCCTCAGAAAATCAATTTTGGAATTAATTAATTTTAAAATGCTATGAAAAGCTCTAGCACCTATCCTACTACTATTCCTTTGCTGGGTCAGCATTTTTAATCCACCATTATCACTTATCCTGTAATGTTTATACAGTGGTAAACCATCAGTCAGCTTTTATTTACTACGAGCAGACATCCACCCATCGGGCCATGGCGGCTACATCGGGCCTTCATCCAGAGTATGGAGCACATTCAAAGTACTACATTGATATAACTTCACAAAAAAATAATTTTTATTTTTTTCCTATTTAAAACTTATTTTTCTTTAAGAAAATATTTATTCTTATCAGCAAACATATAAACATAAAGACTGCCAAATATATATATAACATCTTAAGAAGTTATGCAAGCACCGTATTCCTGTTTTATAATATTTTTCACACATTTATCTTAAAGTTCATCGCATTTATTTGATATATGATTGTACAATGTACAAAGAGTTGCATACTACACTGTAAAAAATGACCAATGTTTCTTATTTTATGAAAATATACTATAACCACGAACGAAAATATAATATAATCTTCTGAGTTATCTGAAATTCCGAATAGCGTGTTCTATTGTCTTTTGAATCCCCAGAAACCAACTGTCCCCAGAAACTATAACGTTTCTATATGACTTCTTACAATATACAGTAAAAAGAAAATATCATTGTGACCGATCTTAGAGACACTTAAAATTAAGATTTTAAATGAGCTAAAATCTTTTATTGCTGACAGAAATCGTTATATTAATACAGAGAAATTATATAAAGAAAAATATAATGAAATAAATATTGCCAAGTTAACTACAAATTAATACAATATTTTTATAATAAGCAAAATAAAAATGATTGAAAAGAAAAATCAAGTATTAGTTTTACCATTAAATTTATTCTTACGATAAATATTTGATAGTTTACTATTAAGCAAATATTAAAATAGAAACTATTTTCTGGTATTTCTTAGCAAAAGATGCCGTAATCTATCGGCGATATAATTAAGAAGTTGATGTTATAGTTAATATCAATCAGCTTTTTCTTTGCTATGAAACTGCATAATAGCTAAAATTAATCTGGAAAATTCGCTAATAACTGAAAGAAAAAATATTTTGAATATCATGGTTTACGAAGTGTAAAAGTAATGTAAAATAAAATATTACAATAAAGAAATTGCAAAATGTTCACGTTAAGATTTATGAAATTTTATGTACTTACTTTTCTTTGTCATTCATTGTTATTAATATTTGTTATTGTTATGGATCACAATCACAACGTACGTAAAGGTCGCTAATAAAAGAATAAAAATTCCAGAAAGAAGTTCCAAATAACCAGAATGTAGCCAAACGATGAATTCCTAAATACTCAATTTCTTCGGTATTCACAACGCCACCTAGCGTAAGGGTTCCAGCAATAATACTGCAAAAGTTCGTGCACTTCCATAATGTAGTGGGCCAGCGCATGAGATAAAACGGAGGGGCGGATCAGAATTTTATCTGATGATTTCCAAACAGCAAAATTGACTGAAACTGTCCAGCAGTGGTCATGTAGTGGTAGACCATTAGCCAGCACTTCTCCATCATTGACAGCGCCTATCTTGCTGCTGGCCAGGAATTTCCTCTTTGTTGGGAATGGATTATTTTGATTGGAATATTAGTTTTAAAATTTATATGACAGTCAATATTATTTTTAATATACCTTCTTAGATAACTTTGCAAAAAATTAAAAATCTGACTTATTTTGAATAAATTATTTTAAAGCCTTGATTTATAATGTGTTAGTTTTGTAATCTTTAAACATATGATAGATTTTCGTTAAATCGTATATGTCATAATTCTATAAATACCAGAGATAAATCTGATATTAATCGTTTTAGTTATACCAATGAGGCAAACTTTTATTTATTATTTGTGAATGTGAAAGCAGAATTTATATTTATATACTAGGGTTGTTTTTAATGTATGGTCCGTTTTGAAATTTAAAAAATACTAAGTACCTTTAGAAAATTTATTATATACAAGATTCTTCATACATTTTTCTACTTTCCTAGTATAGTTCCCATGTCTGTTGAAACATTTGTCGTAACTCTTCCTCGTAGAATGCCGCCGCCTGTAAGGAAAGCCACATCTTAATCGCCCTTCGCGCCGTTTCCATTTCTTTGCTATTGTTGCATCAGTGGTTGGTGAGAGGGGATTTCAGGTATCGGAAGAGGTAAAATCGACGCAAGGTCAGGACTGTATGGAGGGTACTCAAATTGCGCATCATGGACCTTCGTCTTCCCTTTATTGGCAATCTTACCTTTTACATACTTTAGTATCACTCATTGCATTGGGGTCATACCATAGACCGAGGGTCATACACGTCAGAAATCTCGCCATGAATGTCCGCTACTGTCAAATCAAGAACCACATTACTGACCGTATTTCACAATCTGCGGGATGATCAATCGACTTGAATATGTTTATCACTCACTGTGAAGCAACACACTGACACCATAGATTCATAACTGTCATCTACTTTCATACAAGTGATGGCGGGGTTTTGGTGCAAGCACGCAAGATTTAGATATATATTTGGTAACGGACCTTATTTTTAAAATAATCCTCATAGTTTTATTAAATTCGGAGTTTTACAGACATAAAATTATTCAACTGTTACAGATTTAAAGCGCGCGATGTATCAAAGTTTTGACTTTTAATATATATATTTATCCAGAGACTGCTTGCAGTATTCATTGAGTACAGGAATCATCTTTAATTTTGATAAATGTAGAAATACATATTCATGATGGAAATATTAGTTTGATAAAATAACCAGGCCTTAACCCTTCCAGGGCCAAGCACTTCTGCTCCTGTAACGTTGAATTCCTACCGGAATTTAGTAAAGAATTTAGTTCAAAATAAGAATAAGCAATTTTTCAACTTTTTCTCGTCAAAGTTAAAAAAGTAAAATTTAATTAAAAGTTTCTGGTTTTGAATCTGATTAAAATTAGGTGGTACCGTAATTTCCGGCGTATAAGCCGCAGCTCAAAGAGTCGTTTTCGACCCAGAAATTTTATTCAATAATTGTAGTTAAATATTTACAGCGATCTTTTAAGTTACATTTTATAAAATAATATTTCTGGGTCGAAAAACGACTCTTTGAGCTGCGGCTTATACGCCGGAAATTACGGTATATAATATATACCACCGCCCCTCAAAGGGTTAAAAATTCACTTTTAAAGTTTATTTCTATAATGTCTTAGACAGCGCATAATTAGTAAGCTTCACAGTCTGTAAAGTTCAGATAAATGTTTAATGAATCAGTCCAAAGACTTAATAAATAGTTCATAATGAGTTAACTTCGCAATCTTTGAAAATATGATGAATTGTTAATACGTTATGCATTTATTAGATCTGAAAATACCAGAGAAAAATCTAAACCATTTTCTTTTGGTTATATCACATGTACCTTCATTCATTTATTATTTGTCAGAGCAGATTTTTCTTTTAGATAATTATACTCAATTCCAAAGTTTTCTAATTTAAAATAATTATTCTATAAACACAAGTGCCAAGCTCTCATTAGTACAATAATCTTTCACTTATACGCGATGTTCAGTAATTACTTTTTTATACCACTATTTTAAAACAGTAAAATTTGATTTATAAATTCTGCGATTTAATAAGCCGAAAATTATCTTATAAAAAAACTAGTACGGAAAAAAGATTTCCGTGTATCGCGTATAAGTGAGAGATCACTGTATTCCGTAATATGTGGGATAATTTGACCCAGGTTTAACACGTTTCGCAACAGAAATTTTTTTAAGAAAAGAAGTTAAGTAAATTCCACGTAGAAACCTGAAATTAAATAAATAAAGATTCATCCAATAATTTTTCTGGTTTGAAGCGTTGTTAAACTGGGTCAGATTAAACCACATATTACGGAAGATTAGTGAGAACTTGGCACCTCTGTATAAGTTTCAGATTCATTTATCTTAAGTTTTAATATATTCTATGGAAAGCGCGTATAATTTCAAGTGTGCATTTGAATCGTTTTTATTTTTTTATAAATTTGGAAACCGATGCTTAGGGTGAAAATTTCAGTATGATATAATTACTTAAAATAAAAATTAACTTTTTAAAAGTATTTTCCTGACCAATTCTTAAACTTTTGAATAAGTGCCAGGACTGGCAACTATTTTTTAATTCAATGTTACGAGAATTTACAAAAAAATATCTTTGAGGTAGGTGTCGCCTGAAAATGTCTTGACGAAAGTGAATGATTGTGATTGTTTTTCAAAAAATGGTATGTGTAGAATAAAAGATTAGTCGCCGGGACATACGGTGTCCCCACCGCGTAATCAGAAGGTTAAAGTGAATGTCAGGCGTCCATAATCAAATTGAATGAAATCCATAAACATTATACAGAGATATGTGGAGTAAAGCTAATGGACGATCGTGCATTTTTTGTAGTATCTTAGAACATTACCTCCTTTTGTTGCTGATATTTTTACCTTAGAACAGGGAGGAGGAACCAGCGTACCAGAAGGCCAACTGATAACTTTATATTGGTGGATAAAATACAACCTCAACCTGAGAATTAATCACTAATATTTTTTTTATACTTAATGTTATTGTTACTTGTTATAATGATTTTTACATTCCGTGTATACACAAAAACATATTTTCGAAAGAAAAATTAGAATAAACGTATATACAGGGTGTAACTGAAATGCTTCAACAAACTTTGAGGGATGATAGTACTCATGAAGATGAACAAAAAATGCAATAGAACACGGGGTCGCAAATGACATTTAACCCTTTCAGGGACAGTGGTATGTCTAAAAAACCACTTACTTTTAATTCCAAAACGCCACAATGGCACCAGAATTTTGCTAAAATCTTTTCCATTTAATATTTATGTGAAATATAGCCTTTTTCTTATTTACAAACAATTTTTTTTTGTAAATTCCGGTGCCAGTCCATTTTCAGACGCATTTTCTCTATTTTTATCCTTTAAGCCTTTTAGGGGCAAACTACTTTTAGTACTAAAATGTTGAAATAAATGACTGGCACCGGAATTTATAAAAAAAAATTTGTTTGTAAATAAGAAAAAGGCTATATTTCACATACATATTAAATGGAAAAGATTTTAGCAAACTTCTGGTGCCATTATGGCGTTTTGGAATTAAAATTAAGCGCTTTCATAAACATACCACTGCTCCTGAAGGGGTTAAACGTCATTTGCGACCCCATGTTCCATTGCATTTTTTGTTCGTCGTCATGAGTACTATCATCCCTCAAAGTTTGTTGAAGCATTTCAGTTACAGCCTGTATATATGATAAACTAATAAAATATAAACTTACCATCATTCTTTGAGGAAGAAATATTTTTGGCCATCTAAATCCACCAAATACATCACTGTGCATCTATAAGACTTTTTTCAAACATTACCCGCTGTGCCACTCTATAAGAAGTAGTCCTTTTATTCAACAAATGTAACATTGAAAATCTATGAAGTCATTTAACCCTTTAACGGGCGGTGGTCACAAAAAAGGACACCTAATTTTAATTCCAAAACTGACAAACGACACCAAGAATATTTAATTAAAATTTTCCTTTTGTTAAGCACCAGAAAACAAGCAAGATTTTATTTTCTAATGAATTCGTTTGTGATTTCTGGTGTCAGTCCATTATTTCATCATTTTACAAACAGACTTACTTCGCGCCGGAAAGGGTTAACTCAATCTAAGAGTTTCAGATAATAGTTTTATACATGTACTTATTCATACCACTGAAAATTATAACGGCTTTTAAATAAATTAATCAGATTTCAGATTCAAGATTACGTGCCAAGTTGCCAATTTCCTTTTTTTTTTTTTTTTTTTTTTTTTTTTTTTGTCATTCCCAGAAAATTTAAATTTATCACTATCATCAATTCTAAATATTTCGCTAATCGTTAGATCTGAATTGGCATTCATGCATACACCTGGATCTGACATCTGGTTTCATTCTCGCAATCTAACAATTTGTAAACATTTCTCAGATGGAACATAATGAATCTCTTTGAATAATTTTGCAATCTCTTGCGTGATAATTTTCATCAGTATTCCTTACTAATGCGTTAGGGAAATAAATTAAAGGATTTAATAACAATTTAATGACTGCTTAGTTTATTTTTTTTAATTAAATAATACTCTTTCTTACAAATTCCTTCGCTGTTTAACTAGCACATCGTAAACTATTGTGGAAATTTTAAAATAAACTAATGAATAATAAAATCATTTGCAAGAATGTCTTAAACATACATTTTATTAGTTAATTACCATCCTTCTAATTTCATAAATGTAAAAATGAACGATTAAGATGCTATTATAAGTTTTAAATAATTATGTGGATGTAAAAATTTCATTTTATAAATTACATCTCAACACTTCATAGACGAAATATGATGAGTTAAGCGGGTATTTTTTGCGTAGTATGTTTAATTTTCATTCTAGAAATATAAGTTTTAAAATTTTATCATGATTTCGGTATCCAAATTATATTAAACTGGTTCCTTTTTTTAATGGTGTCACGGAAAGAATCTAATTGCCCTTAGATTATAAAAGTTATGGGTAGAACATTTCTTTTTAGATACACATGACAAAATCAAAATTATTTATTTATTCTTATTGCTATTAACTAATGTATAATAAAATCATTTGAAAGAATGACTTAAACATGCATTTTATTAGTTAATTACACTAGTTTACATGACTTTTGTTCATGAAATGAAAGATATACGTTTGCGTTACTTTGGGTATCTACATCTCGGAAAAAATATTTAAAAAAATCCAGCACGTTAGATTTTTGAAATATTTATTAAGAAGATTTTTACAAAAATTACATCCAAGTAAACAATAGGTACCAAGAATATTTTAATAAACTTTTGTTTCTACAATGAAAGCTTAAAATAATGAGCTCTTATTTACTAAAAAAAGTCGTTTGTAAATTCCGGTGTCAGTCAGTAATTTCTCATTTTACGAACAGAATTTGTCTGTGCCGGAAAGGGTTAAGCAATTGCGGGTAGATATAAAACAAAGACCTTCATATCTCAGAATTGTGACGTGCTACAAAAAATAAAAATGTATTTTTTTAACTACCATCCATAGCCTACATAAATAATATATGTTTCATTTCATGAACAATTTTTTTTTGTAAACTAGTGTTATTGACTTTTTTCAAACATTACTTGCTGTGCCACTCTATAAGAAGTCATGTTATTCAACAAATGTAACGATGAAAATCTATGAAGTCATTTAACTCAATCTAACTGTTTCAAATAATAATTTTATACATGTACATATTCAAACCACTGAAAAATATAACGACTTTTAAATAAATTAATCAGATTTCAGATTCAAGATAACGTGCCAAATTGCCAATTTCCTTTTTTTGTCACTCCCAGAAAATTTAAATTTATCACTATGATCAATTCTAAATATTTCACTAATCGTTACATCTGAACAGGCAGGCATGCATACACCTGGATCTGATATCTGGCTTCATTCTCGCAGTCTAATAATTTGTAAACATTTATCAGATGGAACGTAATGAATCTCTTTGAATAACTTTGGAATCTCTTGCGTGATAATTTTCATCAGTATTCCTTACTAATGCGTTAGGGAAATAAATTAAAGGATTTAATAACAATTTAATGACTGCTTATTTTATTTTTTTAATTAAATAATACTCTTTTCTTCTTCAAATTCCTTCGCTGTTTAACTAGCACATCGTAAACTATTGTGGAAATTTTAAATAAACTAATGTATAATAAAATCATTTGCAAGAATGTCTTAAACATACATTTTATCAGTTAATTACCATCCTTCTAATTTCATAAATGTAAAAATGAACGATTAAGATGCTATTATAAGTTTTAAATAATTATGTGGATGTAAAAATTTCATTTTAATGGTTACATCTCAACACTTCATAGACGAAATATCATGAGTTAAGCGGGTATTTTTTCCGTGATATGTTTAATTTGCATTCTAGAAATATAAATTTTTAAAATTTTATCATGATTTCGGCATCCAATTAATATTAAATTGGTTCCTTTTTTTAATGGTGTCACGGAAAGGATCTAATTTTCCTTAGATTATAAAAGTTATGGAAATAACATTTCTTTTTAGATACCGTAATTTCGCACGTATACGCCGCACATCAGACAATTCGATTTCCTACCAGAATTTATTTTAAATAAAATGTGACTTACTTCTGCTTAGCACTTATTTGACTTCTTATTTTCAATAAAATTTCTGGTTTGAAAAAGACTTAACTAAGGTGCGGCGCATACGCGCGAAATTACAGTACACATGACAAAATCAAAATTATTTATTTATTCTTATTGCTATTAACTAATGTATAATAAAATCATTTGAAAGAATGTCTTAACCCTTCTTTGCATTAGTTTTTCTTTTACAATTGTGTTTTTTTATACATATATTAAATATTAGACACCAGAAATTTTAAGATAGATTTTTAACTTTGTTCAGCAACATAGTTCACGGGTAATTTACTGGATTAATATGTTTATATAAATATAGTGGTGGCGAAGAAGTTGATTTATTATTAAAAGTTAAATAAAAAGTGATGGAAATTTACATCACTATGCAATTAAGGGTTAAACATGCATTTTATTAGCTAATTACCACCTTTCTAAATTCATAAATGTAAAAATGAATGATTAAGGTGATATTATAACTTTTAAATAATTATGTGGATGTAAAAATTTCATTTAAATGACTGCATCTCAACGCTTCATAGACGAAATATAATGAGTTAAGCGGGTATTTTTGCGTGATACGTTTAATTTGCATTCAAGAAATAAAAGTTTTAAAATTTCATCATTATTTCGGCATCCAATTATTATTAAACTGGTTCCTTTCTTTAATGGTGTCACGGAAAAGATCTGATTTTTCTTAGATTATAAAAGTTATGGATAGAACATTTATTTATTTTTTTAAACGCATAACAAAATCAAAATTATAATTTTCTTCTTCTTATTATTATTATTATCTAATGTATAGTAAAATCATTTACAAGAATGTTTTAAACATGTATTTTATAGGCTAATTACCATCTTTCTAATTTCATAAGAGTAAAAATGAATGATTAAGATGCTATTATAACTTTTAAATAATTACGTGGATGTAAAATTTTCACTTAAATGATTGCATCTCAACGCTTCATAGACGAAATATGATGAGTTTAACGATGAGGTATTTTTTGCGTGATTTGTTTAATTTGCATTCTAGAAATATAAGTTTTAAAATTTTATCACAATTTTGACATCCAATTAATATTAAACTGGTTCCTTTCTTTAATGGTGTCACGGAAAAGATCTGATTTTTCTTAGATTATAAAAGTTATGGATAGAACACTTATTTCTTTTTCTAAACGCATAACAAAATCAAAATTATAATTTTCTTATTATTATTATTATTATCTAATGTATAGTAAAATCATTTACAAGAATGTTTTAAAGTCATGTATTTTATAGTTTTCTTCTTCTTCTTATTATTATTATCTAATGTATAGTAAAATCATTTACAAGAATGTTTTAAACATGTATTTTATAGGCTAATTACCATCTTTCTAATTTCATAAATGTAAAAATGAATGATTAAGATGCTATTATAACTTTTAAATAATTACGTGGATGTAAAATTTTCACTTAAATGATTGCATCTCAACGCTTCATATTATTATTATTATCTAATGTATAGTAAAATCATTTACAAGAATGTTTTAAAGTCATGTATTTTATAATTTTCTTATTATTATTATTATTATTATCTAATGTATAGTAAAATCATTTACAAGAATGTTTTAAACATGTATTTTATAGGCTAATTACCATCTTTCTAATTTCATAAATGTAAAAATGAATGATTAAGATGCTATTATAACTTGGTGTCACGGAAAAGATATTATTTTTCTTAGATTATAAAAGTTATGGATAGAACATTTATTTCTTTTTTTAAACGCATAACAAAATCAAAATTATAATTTTCTTCTTCTTATTATTATTATCTAATGTATAGTAAAATCATTTACAAGAATGTTTTAAACATGTATTTTATAGGCTAATTACCATCTTTCTAATTTCATAAATATAAAATTAAATATTAAAATGGCATTATAACTTTAAAACAATTACGTGGATGTAAAATATAATTTATTTCTTCTTATTGGAATCAACAGAAATAGCAAAACATAATGTAAGAAAACGAAATACAATTTTTTATAGAGAGACATAGGTAAAAATATTCATAGCATTAAAACAATGTATTCAAGGAAATAACAAGTGGATAGAAAGTTGGAGTAGAAAACTTTTATTGGCATCTTATGTAGATAGGATAGAAAGTTGGAGTAGAAAACTTTTATTGGCATCTTATGTAGATAGGATAGAAAGTTGGAGTAGAAAACTTTTATTGGCATCTTATGTAGATAGGATAGAATGTTGGAGTAGAAAACTTTTATTGGCATCTTATGTAGATAGGATAGAAAGTTGGAGTAGAAAACTTTTATTGGCATCTTAAAGTAAATAGAACGTAAAGATGAAGCCAAAAAATTGCATAAACATCTTTTTTATATAAAGCTCCAAAAACTCCATTTTAATATTAATGTACAGAAGAAAATTTTTAAATACATATTATCTCATACAGGGTTTTATTTTTTTTTCATTTTAGTTCAAGTTCATTGTAGTTTCCATAATAAAATCATATTACATTGACACAAATATACACACAGTCTTACAATTTTAATAAATATTGATTTATTTAAATCAGGCAAACATTTTTATTTAATCTTACATGGGAAGGTCCCCAACTGCCAGATCGGGATTTTATCGAGAGTGGTGTCATTGGAAAGCTTTTACCATGGGGATCAAATAAATGTATACAACTACCCGTCCGAATGCAACTGGTGCAGAGTTATAGGTCGGTGTATTTCTGTCATTTGATGTTTTCTCCAGGTCGCTAGCTATGCAGAAAAGCCACTCTGTGTGGTAGAAAAGAGATTTGACGAATTACAGAGAAGACAGTTTATGCTAGGAAAGTAACTTCACGGATGGTAGTGCATTTCGGAATTGAAATGGCTGAAGCACGAGTGTTTCCAACACCAGGTACACACAATGAAAGGGGGTGTTTCTCAGTTGTCACAGGTGTTAATATCTTCTGTTTCTTAACCCCTTGATGGGTACCGGTATATTATATATACCACTTAATTTTAATCACAAAATGCCACAGCGGCACCAGAATTTTATAATCAAACTTTGAATTTATAAGGTACATGAGGAAAAGCTTTTACTTATTTTAAAATAAATTCGTTCCTGAATCCTGGTGTCAATCAATCATTTCAATATTTTAGCTACAAGAGTACTTTGCCCCTGAAGGGGTTAATAGAGGGAACATGGAATCTTCACCAACTTCACACTGACAACAACAGGTTACATAACTGTACTATCAGCTGTCTTTTTTACCACACAGTGTCTTTCCTGCATAGCTAGCGACCTGGAGAAATCAATAAATGAAAGAAATACATCGCCCTATAACTCTTCACCAGTTGCATTAGGAAGAGTAGTTGTATACATTTCCTTGATACCCATGGTAAGAGCTTACCAACGACACCACTCTCGACAAAATCCAGATCTGGCAGTTGGGGACCTTCCCTGGTTAATGTTAACAAAAAAGCGTAGAGGTTGACATCTATGCTATTACTTACTTTCTAAGCTTTTAACCTTTAACGAACGAATGGCGTCATATTCACCACAACCAATTTTTATTGTCCAAATGTGTTGCTTTCAATTATTATTGCTTTGGCATTACTTTTTCTGACAAACTGTTTTTGTATTATTTAGTTCTTGAAACTTTGAGATTTGATAAGCCGAAATTTTTTGAGAAAAAATACTGGTGTGGAGTCCACTTGGAAACAACGCATTCGGACAATAAAAAATTGTTGTCGCGAATATGACGGCATTTCTTCGTTAAGAATTATCCCCTTGAAAGGATGTGGGGTATTATATATATCCCACTTCAGATTGACACCATAATTGCGGAATATATTTTTTTCTTTTATAAGTATTCGGAAAAAAAAAAAAAAAGCTTTTACTTATTTAAAAATAAATTTTTTCGTAAATCCTGGTGTAGCGCAATAATTTCAACATTTTACCAACAGAATTATTTTGCCCTTGAAAGGTTTAAAGTAACATAAAAGTACCAAAAAGGGTTAATTTTTCCCTTTTCGACGATCTAAAAATAGAGATGTCTACGATGTTTAGAAGTTAATTTTTTTATAAAAGGAAAATTTATTGTTTAGGTTGTTGTAAACGTTACTCAGGAACATGCTTTTGTTTTATAATGTAGTTTTAATTAATTTTAGCATTCTGGAGAGTAATTCAGATTTGTGAAGCCATATTTTTTTTTAAATTCCAATTTTGTACTACTTGATATTTTACACTGCTTTTATTTAATAAAGTACACAATAGAAGCACTAAATATCGAACAGAAGAGAAATATTGTTTTACTTACACATTTCCAGTATCGGCAGCTAGATAGAAAGGAAAAACAAAATACGAAAATGTGAAATATTTGATATTTATTAAATGTGAAATATTACACACGCTTTAAATGAAAAGCGAAGCAATATTTCTTTTTTGACATCGAAACATATTTCAATTTATATTTTTTAGTACTATTTCTCTCTGCATTCGTGATGCTTCTTATTTGTCAAATGAAATTATTTTTTAAAGATTTCTCATTTCAAATGTACGAAAACAGATTTTTTTTAAACATTCTCTTACTTTAAAAGTAAACTATTGCCACAAAACATTTTCATTTATTTTCATATAACAATATGCGATGTTCTTTAAAATAATTGGAATTTTAAAAGGTAACTTATAAAAATACTTGTTGACCGAAGCTGATGTGTTAATAAAATCCAAATGAATTGAAAATTCTGAATCTAAATGAAAAATATATCTAATTTTATTTTTTTTAAAGAAAATATTTATAATACTATATTCATAAAACTTATAAGTATGCAATCACATTTAATATGTAAATGAGGTGAAAATTAGGATTTTTATGTGTTTTTTAATGCAATTATAATGAAAGAGTGTAGATTTTTTTTAATGAAAATATTCGCTTCAAAGAACTCATTTTTACAGCTGAAAAAGCTTTCGTTCTTTAAGATTTGCCCCTTATTTTGAAATTTGCAGAATGGGAAATCGCTGAAAAGCACATTCTTTTAACCCATTCTCTAATACTGGTGCGTTTTACCAACATTCAAAATAAAAGTGTATGAAAAAAAAACCCTTCCCAGCTACCACTATTTTAATATGTTAAAAGATACTTTATTTAATGACAAAAACTTTGGTAATAAAAGTACCGAATATTATCTTTCAGAATTTTTGGTGGCAAACGAATTTCAGTAAAAACACTGAAGACATCGCCCATATAGTTTTGGCGGTTAATGTGCTAGTAAAATTATAGAAAAGAAAGTCATTTGTAAGAATTAATATATATGCTTTTGATTAAATATAACGTTATCTTTCCCCTGAAAGCATTGCATATTTCGGGCCCATTTAAAACCTCTTAAACACTATTGAATAAAAAAAATTTTTTTGCTTTTAAATTTTTGCGGAGAATATCTCATCGTTAAGAATTATCACTTTTTTTTTTCTTTTCTCTCTTGTTTCATAGTAATACAATAACAAAAATTATAAAATTTAATTTAGAAAATGTATTAAACTTAAACATAAATTATTATCCCGAAATTAATTTGAACTTCTAAATTTCGAGAAACAATAATGAAATCCTGATTACAAAACTTTTGCATGCTGGTAATCATATGTATGCTTCTAGTTTCTGTATAAAATTTTCACATTTTAACATTTACTTGGTAGATTATTGAAAACTAACATGCTTTTAAAAATTGTAATGGAAATTTTAATATTTGAAGCTAAACCCGGGAAAATACTAGGTTTTCACGTCATTCCTGGTCGAATCTGCACCGATTTTATTACCTTCTAATCTTTTTTATAACTGATATAGGATGAAACACCCAGTTATTGACACCAAACCAGTAACTGACACTGCAGCAGAAATCTTACTCCAATAAGCATTTTCTTGTAAAAAAATGCAAAGTAATGTTATCAAGTGGTAACTTATTTGTCTTAACAGTTATAACTTATTTTTCAGCTATTGGTTTTTCAAAAGAAAGATGGTATCAGTTACTGGAGATATTGACAATATTTATGACAAAAATTAATTTTTAGTAATAAAAAGTATAATTTTTCAAAATTTTGTCAACAATAATTTTTTAATGTGTCTTTACTGTACTTTCAAAAACAAAAATAAGTATAAAATATATTTAAAACATTGTAATAGTGATTTCAGTAAGAAAAAATCCTTGAAGTGTCAATTACAAGGGGCTTCACCCCCTCTTTTTTTCAGCTCTCATATTGTCATATTCTTACAGCAAATGCAAACGTTTGAAATTCAGACGAAAAAGAGTGTGAAACGTATGGTTTAATTTCAAGATGTAAAAAAGTATGATTTATTTTATACCTTTTTACGTCTGAAATGCAATATTATATCAACGACTGAAATACCACCGTTTTTGGTCTCTTATTTTTCATTGAACTATGAATAAAGAAATTGATATATTCTCAAAATGGTGAAGCTTAAACTGTAACTGGTTACGCAGGGCCTGATTACCGCCGGTGTAATCTTCCACCAGTGTATTATTACTAGTGTGAAAATTTGAATAGATTTTTTTTTCCTTATTTAAACGCCTTATTCACGGCCATGCAAAATTTCTTTCATGACTAAGCCAAAAATATGTATTCGCTTTTACTGGTGAAAAGTTGTCCCGGCGCTAGTCAGTCATGCCTGCTGTTCAGACATGTTGTGATAACATAAACAATCATCCTGTCAATCAGTGAATTTTATCGCAGCTAGGGCAATCTCCAGCAGTAAATTTGAATAGAAATGTTCGCCTAATTTAAACGCTTATTTATGCAGGATTTCTGTTATAAATAAGGCAAAAATCTCTATTCGTTTTTATTGGTGGAAGTTTGCCCTGGCGGTAATCCGGCCCTGTAGATCCACTGTCAACAAACAACAGCCGCCATCTTGTGACTACATCCTCAGTTACTTCACTCGCATGTAGACACGAAGCTATCTGTCTTGTCCTATTTATTTGTAGCTGCATTTTATTTTTAAGCAATAAGCTGTCATTATCGTTGAACACCATACGCAACTATGACTCACCACATGAAATCCTACTTGATGAATGGAGAAAAAATAACCAAAATAGTTCCCATTTTTATTTGTCAAATCTGTTGCACTTTTTCAAAACTTTTTAAGCATTTATTCAGATTGACTTACTTTTTAATTTAAAAATAAAAGAAGGCAAAAATCACTTCGTTTTTGGCATTTTATTTTACTTGCCAGGGTGCCAGAGTAGTTAAGTTAAATCTTGCTCTTTTTTTTAATTAGACATTTAAGTTTAATCAGGGATGTAACGAATATTCGGCCACTATTCAGCCTAATTGCCGAATATTTGGTTGGCCAAATTAAAAAGTACCCGGCCGAATATCTGTGATCGAATGTTGCTGGATATTTAGCCTAATATCTTCATTTTTTCTTTCTTTTTCATGCAATGCTTTTCTCAAATCCCAATTGTGCTTTTTCTGACATATTCATGGAGCCATTTTCATTCCTAAATGCACAAAATTTTCAGCAGTTCTGATTAAGATAAAAAAAAACTTTACTATAAAGGCTAAGGATCTTGGGTGAAAGGGGCATGACGTAAAAGTTAAAGATTTAAACCAGTTTTATACATACAACTGTCAGGAAGTTGTCTTAATTGGGAACAATCAATTTTAACTCCTGATGCAACAAATATATAGAAACATGACAAATGTTATTCGATTCTAAAGCGCTTGGTTATAAACAGGGCTTGACAAATGCGGTCGCCAGGTCGCCACTGGCTACCAAGTTTTTTGATTTTGCGACCAAGTTATTTAATCTTTCGGGCTGATTTCCGTAAAACAATTGACATAAGAAATGAACACAAATAGCATTTTTTCTCTCCCCCACCCCTACTCGGGCGCGGCAAGCAGTGATATGCCTCTTCTCTCGTACTTTTAATGGAAGAACTAAATTTAAAAGACATTTTCCAACTCATGCACAGAAAACACCATTCTTTTCAACTATAGCTAGCTAGTATATGTCACGTGATTAGAATATGGGCCGAGAGAAGATATTTCAATAAAACAGTAAGACATAGTGTCAATCCAACCTCTGTGGCATCTAAAATTGGATACAATGCTAAAAATTCTCGAGGTTTCTTTTTCTTTTTTTTTGTAAATTTCAAATCTGATTTTTGTGTTTATATAAGTTGTCAATATAATATAAGTGATTATAAGTTTTATAAGTTTCATTAGAAAATATAGTTTATATTATCTTTCTAAATTATATACTATTTTAAACTACGTAACTAATAATTCTAAACTGTACTTGTTATTTTTGTTTCTCAATTAATTCATTAAAAAACCCCTTTTTTTAATCAATGACGGGGCAGAGGATGGGGGGGGGGGGGTAAATATTTTTTACTGGCGACTGGCGACTAGTATTTTTTTCTGGTTTCCAGATTTTATTAAATTTGTAACGCCGTGGTTATAAATATCTTTAAATTTCATGCTCATATGAAAATGGTTTTATGATTGTGTTCGCATTATTCGGCAATATTTTTCTAATATGTTTATTTATAAGAACAGCTTTAAATATATTTAGTAGAAAATATTGCAAAACATTCCAGATTATTCATAGTGTTGGTCTCCGTTTTTGTGTGTACTTTCAGTGTGTGTTCGGAAAGTGGTATAACTTTGTGTTGTGCATATGCTGTTTCAACTGTTAAAAGTTTTGTTAAATGTGTAATTTATACTTTTTACCAGTGCTACCAAAATTCAGATTTCTTGATTTCCACCAATTTTTTGAAGTAGTCTTATTTAATGACAGATGCAATAATGCGAGAATAAGACCAATTACACTATTTTTTAAAAAGTGATGGGAATCAAACAATCTGAATTTTAAAAAGTAGCCTACTGGTAACACTGCTTTTTACAAATTCGTTGACCAATAGCAGCACAAACACTTCACATAAAAATCGCCTAAATGTGGGAGAAGTCGCGCATACCCAGTGTATGAATGGTTTTTACTTTGTCACCAATAAATACAAATAATAATCGTCACCTTATTTAGTCGGAGACAATTGTTACAAATTCTGCGATAAAAGAATTGAAGATTACTTTTTGAAAAATAGTGATGAAAGTTGAAAAAAACCGTACGAACCCTCGGTATATCATACGCGGCGTGACTGGTTCCGGTTTAACTAAAGTAAGGGGTATTTCAGGAAGTGTAAGCAATCTGAGGGGCTAATTAATTTTCAATGTAAGAAAGGATAATTGTATGATTGAATAGTAGAATTTACTTTATATTTTAACAAAAAATGGTGTTTTTGCCCAAAAAATTCAAAAGATAGTTTACAATACAAATAATTTTAAAATAAAAACATCTATAGTAATATTTTTCTTTATATTGAAAAACAAATTACAAAAAAATGCCTAAATATAAGCAGTAGGATGTAGAAAACCCCCTTAACAAATTTTCAAAAAAGAAAGAGATATTTAGTTTTGCTTTATAAAATGCAAAGAATGCAAAGAAATTCTTTTAAAAACACTACATATCTTAGATTTATAATATAAAATTACTTTAAAAAAAAAACTCCAGTCCTGGCTCGTAAAGGGAAAGCGTCTTTCCGTATATATATAAATGTCAATTATCTAAAATATGGTAATATCACATCTTGTGCATTTAAAGGCATGCAATAGTTTTCAAATCTTCTAATAAATATAATCTAGTACATCTGCTTCATTTTATGTAAATTGACATCTGTTTTCTTTTCAATATGATTCCAGATATTATAATTAATTTCTAATGTATAAGTGAAAGTGACACATCGTAGTCTATTTAGATTAATATGCAGAATAAATATGGAAACAATTATGTTTAAATTTTTTTGCCAAAAAAGTATCGCTTTAAAAAAATTTTGTGGGACCAAAATAAACATAACAAAATTTCCCTACAGCGGTATTCTAAACTTTGTAAGACTGTTTATTACTCAGCAATTTGTGTTAAACTTTGGTGTAATTTAATACAATATTTAAGCTGTGCGTCATCAAAGGACCTGCATTTGATCCAGCGCATCTTAATTAACTATTTAAGCTAGAGATTAAGTTTAGAGCAGTGCGACACTCAAATTATTCTGCGTGCGTTTAATACATTCAGTTATAATTTAATAAAACGGTGATGACATTTATAATTGTGGTGAAAAAAATATATTACTTGAACAAATATAATGAAAGTTTATTACAACTGTCATTTATATTTAATGGAACAATGTATTATATTTACGATTTTCAGTCAAACGTGTCTAGTATGTTGTGTCCTTACGCTGTATGACATCAATGTAACGTTTGTTAGATTCAATGCACCTTAATTAAATGTTTAGGCTGAAAGCGGAACTTTATACGATTTTGACTATCAGGTTATTCTGCACATAATTTTGCATTCCGTCAACATCAAATGAAATGTTTATACACACTCTGCATAATTACACACTCTGCATAATTTTAGTGTAACAAATAAGCAGACCAAAAACTAATTCATTCTAAAGATATTTGTTTTACGCATAATGAACACTTAACCCTTCTTTGCATGAGTTTTTCTTTTACAATTGTGGTTTTTTATACCTATATTAAATATTAGACACCAGAAATTTTAAGATAGATTTTTAACTTTGTTCAGCAACATAATTTACGGGAAATTCACTGGATTAATATTTCTATATAAATATAGTGGTGGCGAAGAAGTTGATTTATTTGTTAAAAGTTAAATAAAAAGTGATGGAAATTTACATCACTATGCAATTAAGGGTAACATAAAAACCTATTTATTTAACATAACGACGATATATTACAATCGTAAATTACAATTTATAAAACTATTTGTTATTCATAAAGCAGTGTAAAAGTTGTGTTTTAATGCCCTACTAATGCTGTATACATACCTACCAACATCGCACTAAACTTCCGTACAATGTAGATTAATTTTACCGAGATTAAACAAGCTTCAAACCAGAATTTTGTTTTTAAGAAATGCGATCATATAGGTTCGACGTAAGACCATGAAACTAAATATATATTATTTTTCAGATATTTTCTGGTCAAAAACGTTTTTAACCTGGGTCAAGTTAACTTACATTGTACGGAAGTTTAGTTGAAAGTTGACAGGTAAGCTGTATTGTATAGTGTCAAAGAAATTTCTATTTGATCCAATGCAACTAAATTAAGTGTTTATGCTAAAGATTAAGCTCCAGCGCATCATAAACTCTTACCTTATTTTGAACTTAATTATTTCATCCAGTTATTATTAAATCAAATAATGATGAAATATGTGAAATGGCAATGACATCTGTGACTATAGAAAAAAATATTTTTTAATTGAACAAGTATAGTTGACTGCAATGACAATGTCCACGAACAATACAGGATACGTCAGAAAAATGTATACTTACATCATAGCTGCCAACTTTTACGCTTTTTTCCTACCACTAAAATTTTATAGTAAATTTTACCTTATTAACCCTTTCCGGCACAGACAAATTCTGTTCGTAAAATGAGAAATTACTGACTAACACCGGAATTTACAAACGACTTTTTTAGAAAATAAAAACTTCATTGAAGAAACAAAATTTTATTAAAATTTTCTTGGTGCCGTTTTAAGTTTAGAATTAAAATTAGGTGTACCCGGAGTGGGACCACTGTGCCGGAAGGGGTTAAATCCCCGAAATAATGTGATTCAATAACACAAAAATTTCTATTAATTTTTAGTGGGAACAAACAAGCGTAAAAGTTGGCAGCTATGCGTACACTGTTTAATGGGTCATAATATTTTAATTTTTCTTTATTTTTTTTCCATAGCGTAATTAATTGGAAATAACGAGTGGACCAATATTAACTTTTGAAAAAAGAAAATTTATTTTAAAATACTATTGTAAGTATGAAAATGTAGCAGAAGTACAAAAACAATAATATCGTAGGGAGTTTCACACAGACCCTCCGCTGTTACATACAATTTATCGGATGAAAGATGAGTTTGAAATGAATGGAGGTTTATAGACAACCAACGTTCCGGAACTGCAACTAAGCAAGAAAGCGCCCCACAACACCAACTGAAATGTTTTTTTAAGTTTGTGAATCAATAGCCCAGCATTATAAGCAGTGTATTGACCAGAACGGTAATCATTTTGAACATCTGCGGTAGGAGGAAAAGTTATACATTTTATGTAGACACTTTTGCAATTTAAATATTAATTATGTGTGAATAAAAACTGAAGTTATAGTTATTCAAAGTGTGTATACATTTTTCTGACGCATTCTGTAAAAACTCAGGAAGTTTTGTAAAACTTGTCTATTTAATACCTTACTTATACGCTGTGCTATCAAAGTAAAGCACGTTTGACCCAGTGCATCTGAATTAAATATTTAATCTAACGACGGAAATTTAGAGAAATCTGGCTCACAAACTATTCTGTACATTACTATCGCCTTAGATATAATCAAGACTCCCTTAATAGATAAGACTTGACAATCCGGAGAAAGTCTATGGGAGAAAATGTCCGCGGTAATTGCCACTTATTAATTGACTTTCTCCGGAAAGTATCGCCGCCTGGTGGACACTACCGCAGAGTTGTCAAGTCTCCGGATTTTTTAACACCAGTATATTTTTAGAGAAAATGTTGTTCTTTTAAATCCCAGAATTCTCCGATCAAACAAAACAAAATTGTCTCTACTAAAAAACTGGTATGCAAAAAGAGAATAGAAAAATCTAGCAGCTCTGCTACCGCATAGCTGCCAACTTTTACGCTTTTTTCTTACCACTAAAATTTAATAGAATTTTTTTCGTTATGTAATCACACGATCTTGTCAATTTAATAAGATAAAATTTAGTATAAAATTTTAGTGGTAGGAATTAAGCGTAAAAGTTGGCAGCTATGCTACCGATACTAGTTCATAAGCAAATGCATAGAACAAATGGAGCTGTGAAAAAATTTCATGTCGAAAATACTCCTATTACTGACGATTGATGGCGCTAGTAGCAGGAGAATATAGCGGTCAAAGGAAACTTGCTGATTGTGAGGCCTGATACTATGATAAGGAGGACTTGGATATAATTAAATGAAATGATCACGTGTTCTCGTTAGTGAAACACATAGTCAGACCAAAATTATTTTATTTTCTACCTTAAAATATTTTTAGTCAAAATGATTTAATGTTTCTCTTTCATTTATCTGAAAACGATATATGAAAGGGCTAGAATGATAGTGGAGTTAGTTTAAATTTAGTAATTTGAGAAAGGAAGGGTTTTGTGAAACTTGTTGTATTGCTGTTGCATTAAGTGCAACTTGTTTTGCCCTCTAGCGACTCCCTAAGTGAACTATGACTCCTTTGACTGACAAATTGAACAGAAATTAATATACGTTCAGTGAAAATATGATTATCTCGATTTTCAAAAATTTTGACTTACTCCACTGCCATTCAAACCCCCTCATATGTTAATTTTATGAAATGACATTAAAAAAAATTTAAACTATTGCATTATTCAGATTAAACTTTTTATAGTATGATACTTAGTTCATTTGTAGGTCGCCAGGTCAATATGTACAAGTGTCAAAAAATCTGCTTTAGATTATGGTACAAAAATGTGACGGGTATCAATTAATTAGTAAAACCTCTGCCTATTAGTAGCACCAACCGAAAAATCGGCAACCTCCAAATTCTACAGAATCAGAACGCCTACTTCCTACGGCAAGCTTTTTCACAAAGTAAACCTATCAACCTATTAGTAAAACCCCTACTATAATGCTATACTTAACACGTTCGCTGCCAAGCTAAAAATGCCGGAATTTTCATTTTATTTAGAAAGTTCAAATTCACACCAGAAAATACTAATAGCAATATTTACTTTGTTTTATTACAGACATTTCGTGATTACATAAAATAAAAATTCTTCTTTTGAATTTTCAGGTGCGAATAACTAATTTTAGATTGAAGAAACGTAGATAGCACTACGAGTATACTCGTAGTTGGCAGCGATCGTGTTAACATCACCCTAGCAGAGATGACAAGTCTCCGGCTTTTTGCACACCAGTAATTGTTTAGAGGAAAAAGTTGTTCTTTCAAATCACAAAATGCTACAATTAAATAAGACAACATTTTCTGTACTGAAATACTGGTATCCAAAAAGCCGGAGACTTGGCAAGTCTGCCTTAGAGGGTCGTCTGCATAAAAATTGTTCCAAACTTAAAACTTTTCATCAGTAATACTTATTTTTGACATATGATATTTTGATCCATCGGTGCATTTTATTTTAGGATATTAAACGGAACGTCATTAGGTCAAGTACCTTAGCTCATTGAGGACAGGTGGTTTTCGTTTTTTAAACACGAAGCCCTGCCTACGGCTACATTTGGATGTTACATTATATAAAACTATCCTGCGCCGTCAAGCGCCCACGGGGGTCGCCGACGCGCGTAAACGACCATCGCACTCAAGCCTCTGAAGGGCTTATAACGCACCAGGGCTTTGTCTCGCCCGGCGCTGCGATCGGCCTGAGGCCGCTCGCAACTGCGGTTCCCCAGGTCATTTTACCAAGGTTGGTGACATGGGTCGTCACGGCAGTAACCCTACGTCTCGGAGGAAACTTCCGCAGAGACGAAACCTTGATGAACCGCCATGGAACTCCCGACGACTTCGTTCGCGAAACCCCATTGGGGGAGACG
Organism: Maratus michaelseni; assembly: GCA_963931845.1. Lineage (NCBI taxonomy): Eukaryota > Metazoa > Arthropoda > Arachnida > Araneae > Salticidae > Maratus > Maratus michaelseni. The sequence goes on from OZ007595.1 coordinate 222,169,455, forward strand.
GTCGCTAGGTCATATGTCGAGCAACCACGACGGCTCTTGCTTTACCACAGCTCGAGGGGTGTGAGCAGCCTACAAAGGTAGTCACGTTCCCTCTTGCAGTGGATCCTGTAAGGGAAAGGTTTAGTACAACAAAATATAAACTATAAAACTCTAACTACAACTACAACAACTCTGACTAGAATGCTTAAAGCATTTCAAACTTCAACAACAAACTTTAACAACAACAACTACATATATATAAAACAACTGTGACTAGCCCATTTATCACAGACAACTGCCGGCTTATGAGACGAATCTCAAGCCTGCGTACTTATTGCATCATTACCTCTACCTCTACGTCCTGCACCGCGGGGACCACGGGCATTTCGCAGTGCGTTCAAATGTGGGCGTGGAAGAGCTCGGTGATTACGGCCTGCTCTTTGGCGACCAAGGTTTCGATCTAGAGTACGCATGAGGAGTCGGTGAATAATCAACCAGACCCCCTTTCTGGCGTAGCCACACAGGCAGAGATCGCTTGGCGTTCGCGTCCGAAAGTCGCGAGGAAAGTACTTTTCCCGCACAGACTTCCAGAGCTCACACCGAAATAGCACATGGCTGATGTCGCACACCTCAATTCCGCAAAAACATGTAGAGTCGTGGTGAAAGAAGCGAGCCTGATGATCGCCAAAGGTGCCGTGTCCCGTGAAGACCTGATTAATGAAGAAATCACCCTGCAGTCGGCGGATGCCGACGCGTGGGAAAGATTCATAGGTCTTGCGCCAGGTCCCAGATTGGTCCCATCTCTCTTGCCACTTGGATAAGGCACGTCCAAAGAGGTCTTTTTGGCTTGGCAGCGCGTGACTGGAATCACTACGTCCACGTCCTGTCGAGCAGTGGCTTCTTTTGCCAAAATGTCCGCCCTCTCGTTGTAGACGTGACCAACATGGGCCCGGACCCAATGCAGATGAATCTCAATTCCTGTGGTTTTAATCAGATCCCTAATCTCGGCAATGGCCTTGTGCTGAGGCACAAGTCTGTGAAGCGCTTGAAGCGCCGATCTCGAGTCTGAGAAGACGTCGAGTTCCCCGAGACCTCTCCTGTGGGCATGGGTGATTGCTTCTCTGATCGCTTGGACCTCCGCCGCAAACACTTCCGCACCATCGGAGAGATGGAACTGGCTCTCCGCAATTACTTGGTTCTCTGACATAGCAAGGAACACGCAGCCTACTGTTGCATTCTCTTGCTTGGATCCGTCCGTGTAGTACGAACACGTAGTCCGCGGAGCCAAATCCGTGGTCCAACGGACTCTCCAGAGATCCTCAAGTCTGGGAGTGGGCCTCCAGAGGTCGACCGACTCGGAGTCTAGTCCGGTACCGTCAACGCTCTTCTTCCATCGGACAAGGGCCGTGTAGTCCCTTTCCAGCCCTGCACGCAAGTCGAGGGGGAGGACCCCTGACAAGACGTGGAGAGCATCCGTGGAGGTTGTCGCGTAACATTTTGTTACGCAAAGGAGTAGGCTCCTTTGCATGCTGAGCAACCTGTTTGCAACCACTACCTTCTTTGAGTAAAACCAAATAGATGCCGCGAAAAGAATAATTCTTTCCGCGATGATAGAGTAGAGCATATTTCTGACTTTCGGTCTCAGACCCCATGTGGCTCCTGAGAGACGGTTCATCTTATTTAACACCTTAAACGCCTTCCCCTGGATGGCAGCCAGGTGCGGCATCCAACTTAGGTGATGATCGATTATGAGGCTCAAGTACAGAAACTGCCATTTAAAGCCGATTGTGTTTCCTTCCATGAGGATAGGAATAGAGGGGGCATGTTTTAATTTGCCCTTGGGCTTCATAACCGTGTAGCCGCATTTCTCAAAGCTGAATGTGAGGCTGCATTCCGTCGCCCAGGCGTGGATCCTTGAGAGGACCGGTCCCAGCAACGGCGCAAACCCCATGGCAGCCCCTCGTCGTGCGGCCACGAAAACGTCATCGGCGAAGACCACAACAACATAGGTCTCGTCCTTATCGTCTGGCAATCGTCTCAACAGGAACTCTATAACCACGAGCCAGAGGTATGGTCCGAGACACGAAACTTGGGGTACTCCTACGTTAAAGTAGTGGTTCCCGTCATCTGATTGGATGATAGATCTATCCCACAAATAGTCTTCTATCAATCCTAGGAGCCATGGTTCGACGCCCAATTCTTCCAGAAATCTGAGAATGTCTGTTCATCGAACACTATTGAATGCTGACTTGATGTCAAGCGTGAGAAGACAGGTGAATTCTCGACGACTCTTCGAGGTAGCTATGTAATCCATCACTCGATGGAGCGCGTCGACCGTACTGATATTCTTACGAAAGCCGTACTGCCTCGCGTCGATTAAGCGATTGGACTCCAAGTATAGTACCAGCCGAGTTGCGCACATTTTGTGTAAAACCTTCCCGAAGGCCGGTTAAAGACAAATAGGGCGGTAGGTCGCTGGGTCACTACGCTCCTTCCCTGGTTTGGGAAAAAAACACAGCAATGGCCCGCTTCCATGTCCGCGGAAAACAAGTCTCTCTCAGGCAGTGGTTGTACAAGAATAACAACCACAGAGGGTGGTGTTTCAAGACTGCTCGAACGATCGCGAGACTGAATCCGTCATGACCAGGCGCCTTGTCGGGCGGAAGCGATTCCACTGCAAATTCAAGTTCATGAATCGTAAACAGAGTCGGTTCGTCGGTCTTAATGCATGCGACCTGGGAAACGTCATCGGCTGATAGGAAGTGGTGTTTTGTAAGCGCGGCCTGGGATTCCTCCCAAGTCGAGACTACCTGTCCGGATGGAAGCACAAGTTTTTCTTGGGCTTCCCTTCGCCACTTACCTCGCACCACCTCAACTATCTGGCCTAGTTTGTCCGTGCTAAGTCCTTCGGAAATCAATCTTCGGAACGAAGCTGATTGATTGATTATTGACGGCCAATTATCTACACTTAGGATATAGGCCCGGGGGGGAGTGCCCTTCGTGGGGTCTTTCTAAGGGAAGTCGGCTCCAGCGTTCGCTGGTAGAGTCGACGAAGCGCACGCAACCGATTTCGCTGGCTGGCCAGCTGAGCTGACCACCAAAACGCCTCACGACGCACAGCCGGTCGGCGCTTTTTGCGTTCAAGACATAGCCGACTCAAAGTCGACATCAAGTATTCGACTCCCTCATCAGGGGTTGCAAACTCGTACCGAGTCAGATCCGCAGCCGGCAGATCGCGGGAGAATGCGCTCTAGTCCAAGTCCCTCTTATACCAGCGACGGCTGACATCTCTCGGGAGGCGATTGGCTGGTTTTCCGTGATAATCCCACATCATGATTCGGTGGTCGCTGAGCGTCGGGACCTCGGATATCACCCAGTCGGTAATGCGGTTTGCGCAAAACCGGACCAACAGGATGTCGATCCACCCCTCACCTTGAGGACCAAGGAAGGAGGACAAGCTATCCGGGTCGTTGACAAACTCCAGGTTTGCGTTCATTGCGAGTGCGATAACGTCTCGCCCTCGCGGATCTGTCGGCCGTTGCCCCCAGATCGTTGACTTAGCATTAAAATCGCCCACTAGAATGACATTGTCACTCGGGTAGGTTCCTAAAAGGGTCGTCGACGGTACGAACACAAGGTCAGTGTCTTGGGATGGAGCGCAGTAACAAGTTATTACTAGCACGTCCTTCCCTGACCATCTGCAGCGGATAGCCACCACGTCAGAACGCCGTAGGATGGAGACGAAGTGAATGCGCTTGTTTACCCAGAGGGCCGCCCGGAAATGGTTACCTGCCGAGTGGACTTGCACGTAGTCCTCGGGAGTCCCGCTAACAGAACCTTCGGTGACATGTGGTTCGTTCAACGAGACCACATCCAAACCCAGGGAGATCGTATCACGACTCAATTGATCCATGCAAGCAATTGCCTTGTGGCAGTTCAGGTGGGCAAAATGAATTTTACTCTCCATCTTGGATTCTTTTGATTCGCTCGAACTCCATCTGGTGGATGTGGCACTCTTTGGAACCTGCCGCGTGAGTGGTCGACAATTTCTCGTCTTCCGTTCTGCGCAAGTTCCTAAAGCTACAGTTTGGGCACTTCAGTGAAAGAGTGCAGCCTATCGTCTCATGTCCTTTGGCCCCACATCTCCCACAAAGGGACGCTCTGTGACAAACTGAACGTGTGTGGCCGTACCTCCAACATTGATAGCAAACCAACGGACGTCGGTTTGGTCGGAACACCGCCTGACCCCAGCCAACCTGCAGTGAACGCAGCCCCTTCAAGCGCTGAAACGAAACTTCGTCTACTGAGAGGACAGCGTTGCGGCCTCTCGCGCTGGCGAAACAACTCCGCAGTTCGAGAGTTGAATCTTTGAGGGATTCATTTTGTTCTTGAAGTGCAACAACTATCCGTTCCTCTGGCAGACTTGGATCGACACCGAAAATGATTATTTCAGGGGTGCGCCGTCTGGGACTCGTTACTACTAGATCCTTCGCAAGCTCAGAACAAAAATATTTTCTCACTTCGTGTTATATTATAAATGCATGCATATAATAATAGTATAGTCTCTAATCGAATTATTTATATACATAGTACTTTAATTGTAAAAATACGAATTTTGTGTATAGTTTTTGAGAAATAATGCAACATATAAAAAGTAAAAATACTACCCATGGACAACATGTGTCCGAAAAACGTGAATTCACGTCTCCCGTCCTCAAATGTGTACAAATTTTGAAATTTGGAACTTTTAATGTTAAATTCATCTTTAAACGTTTCAAATCGATTATGATGCGGGTTCTTTAAGTATAATTCAAATTCTAACAGCGGAAAAGACGTGATTTTGGATTCGGATATTCAAAGTCTCAAGAAATCGATTTATGTTTTTAAAAATCAGTTATATTTCATATATATATTTTTTTTTTCGAAAAATAATTTCGATGTGCATATATTTTTAAATTAATTAAAAAGATTATATAAATTGTAACTTTTGAGGTTTTTAACAGAAATCGAATTTTTAGAGGCTTCAAATATATGCAAATCCAAAAATACAGCTCCTTTCGACAAGCAATTTTTGAGGGCAAAATCCTAGAACAAGCAAGACACCCGATTTGGTGCCAACTGAAAAATCGGCAACCTCCAAATTCTACAGAATCAGAACGCCTGCTTCCTACGGCAAGCTTTTTCACAAAGTAGACATTGATTTTATTTCGTTTTACGACTATTTACAAAGTTTTAGCAAGTTTTTCTTCACGATTGTTACAAACTTTTAGCATTATTTTTCCTCCGTATTTTTCTATTTTTACAAACTTTTAGCAACTTTTTCTTCCGAATTTTTCTATTTCTACAAATTTTTTCCTCCTTGCTTAAACTTTTTAAATTGTCACAAAATGGAATAAAATACGATGTTTACTTAATTATATAAATACGTAGAACCTATAGTCGCCGTCTGGTACGTCCGTCTGTCCATCTGTCCGCATATAACAGCTCAAAAATGCCCAACCGAATGGTTTGAAATTTAATATATATATAATCGTTTCAGAATTTTGCCGAGTCATTTCAAATTTTATGAAAATCGAATTAAAACTTAAAAAGATATTAATAAAAGTTTTCTTCGCTCTATTAAATCCTACCATACGTAATTAATTCAATGATATCCTATGATAGGTAATGGTTCTAGGTTGCCATGGTGATTACGTCATATTTAAGATGGAGTGATATTATTTCCGTATTACTGAGTTTAAAAGCCTAATTTGTATAATAAAATTGTTTATTTATAGAAATCACATAATCTACCGACATATTTTTTGATAGATTTCCAGAGAAATTAATTTTAAATGGAAAAAGGGTCTAAATATGGATTTCAAGTTCTGACATTTTCAAAGCTAAGTTTAAGTTTCCCATTTCAATTTTCAGTAAATGTGAACAAAAAATAAAATGTTGCCAGCTTAAAATATACTTATTTTATTACAGAAATTAATCAAATCACAATAACAGACGATGTAATTAACTTTTTCAATGAAATAACAACAATGATTTGTTTTACATTATCTTGTATTATATATTTGCGCATAGTATAATTTTAATGTAACAAAAATGTAGTTAATTTTTTGAAAAAGTGTATTGAAACTTAATTTCAAAAAATAAAATTAATACTCGTATCTATAATATGAAAATATGTACATAAAATAAATTTTGTATTCATGCATTTTCGAATAAGAGTGCAACAGCTATTGCACCAAGATCTGAATATTTATAAAACTAGTTATAGTACGAACGTACCTCATTTGTCACGTTTGACGTACAGTTCCCAACTTGTTAAAAATTGCATTTTGCTTCCATAATTTTTACAACGCATATTTTTTTCTACTCGCTAAAACCATAAAGAACAAGAATTAATTATTAAATTATGTTTTTACAAATATTCTCTATTATTTAAAAACATTAACCCGATTATATTTTCGAACAATTTATATAAAAAAATAAAAAAAATAGAAAATGCTGTTTAAACAATAAATTAAATATGTTCTTGTAACATATAATAAGTGTGTATATATTTAATTCGTTTCAGAGAATGAAATGCACATTATAGTTAAAATCATAATTTGATAAACAGGCATTCAAATATATTATGCTGCTGTCCTATTTCGGTACACTTGTCAATTACGTTATAGGACATCAAATATAGGGTAAATGTACCAATAGTCGGCCACCCCCCAATAGTCGGCCACATTGAGATAAAATGCCTTACGCATAGCTTATTTTTGGTTCTAAATGAAATATTACAATTTGGTTATATGCAGCCATCTTTCATAAATCATAAACCATCACCAAAGAATTATGGGTATTTTTATTGAATTTGTAATCAGCCATTTTTTTTCAAGATAGAGGTCAAATCACCATTTTCCCTATTTTTTTGTTAACAGATGGCAATTCTTTTAAAAAGCAAGTATTAATTAATTTTTTATTTTTTTTCTAAAATTATAAGGCTACAATATTAGCAGGGTAAATAAACTAATGTTTTTGAGTATAAAAAGTAAATTAATTTGTTGCTTTTAATTAATTTTAATGTGGCCGACCATTGGGTATTAATTTTGCTTACATGTCCAAAAGTCGGCCACCAGGAGCTGAATAATGAATACATAACTTATTGTACTTTTTTGAGTTTATTGAAGAGAAAACTTCTTTAGGCGCGTTGGACATTTTTTGAGATGGGAAAAAACCATTGAACTCGCGACACTGTTACTGTAACCGACACCTTTGTATATAAGTATGTACAAGTATTGTGTATAGTTAGGTATGAGGTAGGGCGGGACAGGCGCGCCGCAAGCTTGCTTGTGCGCTATTGCACCGCGGTATAGTAAGCGCTATAGTAAGCGCAGAAAAATGTAAGCGGTATAGTAAGCACAGAAAAATGTAAGCGTTATAGTAAGCGCAGTAAAATGTAAGCGGTATAGTACATGGTATAGTACGCGGTATAATTAGCGGTATAGTAACGCAGAAAAATGTAAGCGCTATAGTAAGCACAGAAAAATGTAAGCTGTATAGTACGTGGTATAGTACGCGGTATATTTAGCGGTATAGTAACGCAGAAAAATGTAAGCGGTATAGTACGCGGCATAGTAAGCGGTATAATAACACAGAAAAATGTAAGCGGTATAGTAAGGTATAGGAAGCGCAGAAAAATGTAACCAGTATAGTAAGCGGTATAGTAGGCACAGAAAAATGTAAGCGGTATAGTAAGTGGTATAGTAAGCTGTATAGTAAGTGGTATAGAAGCGGTATAGTAAGCGCAGAAAAATGTAAGCGGTATAGTAACACAGAAAAAATGTAAACGGTATAGTAAACGCAGAAAAATGTAAGTGGTATAGTAAGCGGTATGGTAAATGCAGAAAAATGTAAGCTGTATAGTAAACGCAGAAAAATGTAAGTGGTATAGTAAGCGCAGAAAATGTAAGCGGTATAGTACGCGGTATAGTAAGCGGTATAGTAGCGCAGAAAAATGTAAGAGGCATAGTAAGCGGTATAGTAACGCAGAAAAATGTAAGCGGTATAGTACGCGGCATAGTAAGCGGTATAATAACGCAGAAAAATGTAAGCGGTATAGTAAGGTATAGGAAGCGCAGAAAAATTAAGCAGTATAGTAAGCGGTATAGTAAGTGCAGAAAAATGTAAGCGGTATAGTACGCGGTATAGTAACGCAGAAAAATGTAAGCGGTATAGTAAGCGTTATAGTAAGCGGTATAGTAAGCTGTATAGTAAGTGGTATAGAAGCGGTATAGTAAGCGCAGCAAAATTTAAGCGGTATAGTAACACAGAAAAAATGTAAGCGGTATAGTAAACGCAGAAAAATGTAAGTGGTATAGTAAGCGGTATAGTAAACGCAGAAAAATGTAAGCGGTTTAGTAAGCGGTATAGTAAGCGCAAAAAATGTAAGCGGTATAGTAAGTGCAAATATGTAAGCGGTATAGTAACGCAGAAAAATGTAAGCGGCATAGTAACGCAGAAAAATGTAAGCGGCATAGTAACGCAGAAAAATGTAAGCGGCATAGTAAGCGGTATAGTAATGCAGAAAAATGTAAGCGGTATAGTGACACAGAAAAAATGTAAGTGGTATAGTAAGCGGTATAGTAAACGCAGAAAAATGTAAGCGATATAGTAAGTGGTATAGTAACGCAGAAAAATGTAAGCGGTATAGTAAGCGGTATAATAACGCAGAAGAATGTAAGCGGTATAGTGCGACTGAAGTCTGGTTCCCGAAATTTTTGTATGTAAAATAATATGCATGATTTTTCATGTACAATAGCGTATTAAATGAAAATTGTTATATAATTTTTGTAGTAGTAGTTTATAATAATGAATAAAAAACACTTGATTTAAAAGTATTTCCTGCACAGTAAAACATTTCCTGACAATTCAAAAAATACACAGGTAATTGTTCAAGTTTTCACTTCTGCCGGCACTCCCGGAGTGCCACATTTTTTAAAAAAATGTTTGGTAGATATAACTTTATCTCTACATCTATAATAATATTATGTAAAAAAAAATCTTTTTTTACGTGCTTGTTTGTTTGTTTGTACGGGAAACTACTAGAACTACCGAAAGAATTTCAAAAGTAAAGGTGGCAGTCTCTGCTCCGACATAGACTATATTTTACGCCAGGGCCACTTTTCGCAAGTAGATGGATGAGCAAAAAACATTCCAAACTTGCCCTTTTTGTGATATTGAAGGAGGTAGTAACTTGAAATTTGGCATGGTTGTTGTTTTCTAAAAAATTTGAAATTTAAAAGTGTGAAATAAGTGGAAAAAGTTCTAAATTACAATTCATGTAGAATTGTTAGGAATATAAACTTGAAATTTAACATGTCTGTTACGTTCTAAAGTTTCAAAATCTGTGATAGTTTTGTTGCTGGAAACTTAAAATTTGGCATTGTGGTTAATTTTAAGACATAAACGACCGGCTAAGAAAGGCTTCTAAAAATTTGAAAATTTAGAATGCCAAAATGAGAGGAAAATGTTCTGAATTATGTTTTTTTTTATAAATTTTAGAATAGAAACTTGAAATTAGACATGGATAACTTTTTCCGTACGTAAGTGGTCTGACCGTAGCCGAACAGTTTCTAAAAAATTTGAAATTTAAAAGGAACTAAAAATTTTCTAAAATTGCAATTAGTTTGGCTTTGAAACTTCAAATTTTGCATGGGGGTTTCTTTTCGAAATTTAAAAAATTGAAATTATAGTAATTGTTATTTATCATTCTAAATTATGATTTATTTAGAATTAATAGGGATAGAAAACTGATATTCGATATCGGGGTTACTTTTAAGTCTCAAATGCTCGTACACAGTAGCTTTTTCTTAAACTAGATTAGATGCGGCAGTTGGTACCCCCATTATTTGCTTCTCAATTCTGTTGAAAAGTGTTAAAACAACTAGATTGGAATGCGGCAGTTGGGACCGCCCCTCCCTACGCTTTTCCACTGCGGATTCAAAATGAACTCGTATACTAATAAACTACATACTAAATATATTTCATGTTCAAAATGCATAAAAGTGTTAAAACAACTAGATCGGAACGCCGTGATGCGGCAGTTGAGACCGCCCCTTCGCTGATGCCCGAATGTATGCATATTTGCTGTTCAACTATGTTGAAAAGTGTTAAAAGCAACTCGATTAGATGCGACAGTTGGAACCCCCATTATTTTCTTTTCAATGAAAAGTGTTAAAACAACTAGATTGGAATGCGGCAGTTGGGACCGCCACTCCCTACGCTTTTCCACTGCGGATTCCAAATGAACTCGTATACTAATAAACTACATACTAAATATATTTCATGTTCAAAATGCATAAAAGTGTTAAAACAACTAGATCGGAATGCCGTGATGCGGCAGTTGGGACCGCCCCTTCGCTGATGCACGAATGTATGCATATTTGCTTTTCAACTATGTTGAAAATTGTGTTAAAAGCAACTCGATTAGATGCGACAGTTGGTACCCCCATTATTTGCTTTTCAATTCTGTTAAAAAGTGTTAAAACAACTAGATTGGAATGCGGTAGTTGGGACCGCCCCTCCCTACGCTTTTCCACTGCGGATTCAAAATGAACTCGTATACTAATAAACTACATACTAAATATATTTCATGTTCAAAATGCATAAAAGTGTTAAAACAACTAGATCGGAATGCCGTGATGCGGCAGTTGAGACCGCCCCTTCGCTGATGCACGAATGTATGCATATTTGCTTTTCAACTACGTTGAAAAGTGTTAAAAGCAACTCGATTAGATGCGACAGTTAGAACTCCCATTATTTGCTTTTCAATGAAAAGTGTTAAAACAACTAGATTGGAATGCGGCAGTTGGGACCGCCCCTCTCTACGCTTTTCCACTGCGGATTCAAAATGAACTCGTATACTAATAACTACATACTAAATATATTTCATGTTCAAAATGCATAAAAGTGTTAATACAACTAGATCAGAATGCCGTGATGCGACAGTTGGGACCGCCCCTTTCTTTATGTTTCTAGAACATGTGAGATAGCTCAATCATCTTCTTATAACCGAAAATGGTAGAATGCAAAATTTAGTCAAATTTGTTAGAGTCGTTTTTCAGGTAAATCAAAATTCTTAAGTGGCCGACTATTGGTGCAGTGATGGCCGAACATCAGACTTAAAGTGGCCGACTATTGGAGAACTTGCCCTTTTTGAACTTAACTTTGTCTAAAAAAAAACTATTACCGTGTTTTTTAAAAATAATTGCTGAAACATAATAAGAAACGTATGTTTTGACATATATCACTGTTAAAAATGTTGTGTCGTTTTTTAAAAATTCTACGTTAAGATTTATATACAAAAAAACAGTTAAGTGGCCGAGTATTGGTACATTTACCCTATTATTAGTATGATAGTATATAATATTGTACCTTCTAGACTCATTAAGCGCTAAACTATAAAATACACAATCAGTGCATAATCCTAATCGCATATTATAACAGTTTTTGATCAATATCATCTAATATAACAATGTGAAATGAGCATTAATTAGCAAACAGTATATCAAATACTGAAATTTCGTAAATATGTGATTTGTATTATGCTACATATATTAGAGGTTTATCTGTTCAAAAATAGTTGCAAATTGTTTATATATTTGTTTGAGATAAACATGAATTTAACTAATATGCTATAGTTAATTTGAAACATTTAAGAATTTCTATGCTAAATTCATGACTGCGATATTCAAAAATTTGACGGATTGTTCTAAGAAGGTTTCGAAAAAGGTCACATAAGCATAACGAAATCTGAAAATAAATCTTTGTTACTCATTTAACCCACGGAGTAAAGAGGAATTGGAGATAAAATGTTTACGTTCGGCGTGACGCCAAAAATCCAACGCTAAAGTCGGCCCAAACAACTGGCGGCTTGCTTTGAAAATCTCTCCCCGTCCAATAAATCCAGTCCTTGTTAAACATACAGCCTCTCTCCGTCCAATGAAATCTCTTGTTTGGGCCTAATGATTTGAGAGATAACCGGCTTCATATTAAGCCGTTTTTACGGTTTACTTCCTCTCTATTCTTTCGCTTAACTCTGTGTAGTGTGAAGGGTTGCAGAGCTCTTAAATCTGTAACCCTTCAGGGATGAGATTTCTTCAACTTTTTCCATACAAGTATAATCTTAGAGAAAATGTTTTATTTATGTTTAATCGGAACATTCTGCGATCTAACAGAACATTTTCTCTAACATTATACTGATATGCAAAAAGTCACAGAAATCTCATCCTTGACGTTTACGCAACTAAACCACATGACTCCCAGCCGCTTCTTAAGAAAGCCTCACGTTTTCAGCACCAGCTTGGCGAATTGGCGAAAGAGAGAAAGCGCAACCAGCTCTATCGCCAATTGTTGTCCATAATTTTTGTTTTGAATTGAACTTGAGTGCGAAATGTCATCGGATGAATTAGCCCCTGTGTATGTGTGTGTGTAAAAGAATATTACTTATCTGGAGAAAATTATGCTTGAATTATATGTATTCGGAAATTAAAAACATTTATCTACGGTAAAATGACATTTCCTCTACTATATTCTCCACTTGATAACATTTCTGGAAAAAACAAAACACTCTCTTTGACTTTCACATCAGCAAAAGAATAGGGTTGCTGTTTGCTATTACGTACAACGTCACAAACAAAAAGGGTTACATATTATGTACGTAGCGTTGGATTCAGCATCACGCCAATGGTTACACTGGCGCTAAGGAGCTAAAAACGTGAGGTTGAAACTTTCTGAAAAAGCCTCCCGGCCAAGCAAACTACTTCCCGATCGCCTGAGACAGAGTAGGGGATAATTTCAATCAACGTGTGGGGAACCTTTTATACCAGTGATCTTTAGGAGGTTTCACTTTCGAAGATAGCTGCCTTCTTATGTGCTACTGACAAGTAGGCAACACAAAAGATATGGGAGAAAAAATTTCGCAGCATATTTCAGCGTTTGGGCGTTTGCCGTATTTTGAATGCTATTATGTTTTTTTTACTTCAGTATTAAAAGGGTTATACATTTACCTCCGACTGGCTGTTTTGGTTCCGGTGATTAGAAAATATTATTTGATGTTTTTCTGAGATGTTAACCTTTCACTGCACAGTAATGCATATATGAATAAATTAAAAGTTAACTTTTAACAAATAAATTCAATTCTGTACAACCGCTATACATAAATTAAAATATTCGCCTCATGTCATCACGGAAGTCTGCTATTAAGATGCGTGAAGAATATCTTTTTCAATTTTCTAGTATTTAATCTTAAGTATGGGTATGAAAAAAGCATACTTCAAAAAGAAAAATTCGTTCAGCATAGGTTTAAGAAAAACAAAAGAAACAGAAATCTCCTTTGAATGGACGTACAGGTCAGAAGCGATTAAAAATAAGTAAAATATGATTGTGGCGAGAATATCAGTGTTCATACGCTTTACCACGATTCTTTAATATACTTTTTCAATATTTAAAAGCAGAAATCACAAACGCCTCGTTTAATTGCAGGATTTGTAATGATTTTTTGCATTTAAATACGGCGAAAAATTCTATTAAAAATTGTGGTACAGCGTACGAACCCTGAATATGGTATTCGTAGTACCGTAATTTCCATCCTATAATCCGCGGGACAAACAAACTTGTTTAGACACAGAAAGTGTACTTAATAATTAAATTCATACATGTACTGTGATCAAGAAAGATATATTTTCTGAAATAAAATTTTTGGATCCACACATGTTTGTTTGAGACGCGAATTATTCGCCGGAATTTGCGGTAATGTGTTTCACTGTGTATGTATACTTGTATAGTCGAGGTGAATTTACATAATCACGTGACTCGTAGATTACATGAAAATAGATGCTACGAAAAATGCGATTTCGTAGATTATTACTTTACCATTTGATGACGGGCCTGGTGACTAATTTTCTATTCAATTGTACTACAATTTACATTTTTCTTTGTGGTTGATTTTTTCTGAAAATATACTATTTTAAATGTATGGCAGAGATTATTTTTCAAACGGTGGTAGGAATTAAAAATATTAGTCCAAATATTCCAAAGAAAATTCTTAAAATAAAAACAATATTTAGGACGTATATATATATATATATATATATATATATATATCCCAAACCGTAATCAAAGCGTTAAATACCTTTTCCTCAATTTGGTTCTGACTAGTAAATAAGATTTTTTTCTTTTTAGAGTAAGAAATAATAACCAAAAATAATAAAAAAAAAATAGTATAATATTTGTCTTTAAACTCAGTTCTTTTGAACATGAGGCAATCGAGCGGGTTCAAAGACCGTTCACAATAGTTATACGACAATTCCTGTCACAGAAGTTAACGGTTAAACAACAATGCCAATGTGTATTTTTTTTAATCATCTAAAATTAAAAAGTTTTATGCTTTTACAGGGTTGATACAGTTTCAGACAAAATATCAGTATTTTCTTACAGAAAATCTCCAGCTATTTAATTGTGCGATTGCATAAGGCGAATTTTCTTTAAGTAAGTAAGGGTATTTCTCTAACCTAATGTCAAGAACATTTCCTGACCTTTAGGAACTCAGTTTTATGTTTGGAAATTAATAGTGTTTTAAACCTAAGCAAAACTGTAATTGTACAAAAGTTTCTCTGTTTTTTAAAAGAATCTCGGTTTTCAACTTTCTGTAAATTTACATAGTACTTTAGGTAAATAATAACCAACAGATTATCCGTTATTTCGAAGAAAATGTTTTAACAGTATGTAAATAATACAGCAAAACACAATTTTTTACCGGAAACTTTGTAATAACAAATTATGTCTCATCAGATAATGCAAAATAAATCATTTTTCCATAGCAATTTAGTTATGTTAAACACAATTCGCAGAATGCAGAAATTTTAGATAAAAGAAGATTCTATAATATTCAAAATGTTTCTTATTTATAAAGAAAATATAGGTACGAAATATTAATGCACGTTATTAAATTTTGTGTTAAGCAATTTACAACAATATCAACATTCAATGATTTAAAAAGATTAAATGATTTAAATGATTTAATTATCGTAAATACATGTCGTAAATTTAAAAATATTCAATAATTAACAAAATATTCTAGTAAATAAAATCTAGTGCTTCTATTATTTACGTCTGTCTTGCACTTAATTTATTTTAAAATTTTATAGCTTAGATTACAACATTTGTAACGTAAAGATGGTGCATAGTAAAACAGTTATACGGTTATAAAATACACAAACAAAGCGTAAATTGAAGGTTAATTAATGTTTCTCTCCAAAAGGGTTATTAGCTTTTATTAAAATAACCACTTTGGAGTTGAACAATAACAACATAACAATATATTACTACAACAATGGCGAAATACGATTTACAGAACTGTTTATTGTTGACTAATTTCAGTGAAACGTGCCTTTTCAGTGTCGTAATTATGTTCCATGGCATCAAAGGAACGTGTATTTGATCCAATGCATCTTAATTCATTGTTAACCCTTTCCGGCACAGTGGTCCCACTCCGGGCACACATTATTTTAATTCCAAACTTGCACATGACACCAAGAATATTTTAATAAAATTGTGTTTCTATAATGGAACAATGGAACAATGTAGGTAGCTTTTTGGAATACCTAGTTGCAGTCAACTGAACTTCCAGGATATAAAACTAACAAGCGCCACCGGCGCCCTCACGGCACCGAGCGAGCCCTTCTCCTCGTTGTGCCCAAGTTCTGATGAACTTTTAATGCAGACCATGGCTTTGTCTCGCCAGGTCGCTACGACCGATTCAGAGGATTCGCGTTCCAGCGAGGCCTCTTCATCTTTGCCCTGGTGTCGACGACAGAGGTCGTTGCGATTCGGCGAAGTTCCCACCATCAAAGGATACTTCCCCACGTGACACCTGATGAACCGTAGAGACTGTCGAACGGCTTCATCGCCGAGCACCCATAAGGGAGTCGGGTCATCCACCATATGTCCGGATTCCCTACGGCCCTTGCTTTCCCGCAGAGTCCGATCGTGAACATGTATGGAAGGACAAGCCACTGGTCTCTTCTTCCGCGGGCGGATATAACTTCCAGGATATAGGTGGTTTGACTTGCGAGGCAAAAATGAGCCGTGAGAAGTTTAAGGGTTAGTAATTAAATAAGTAAAAATAGAAAGGTGTAAGGATATAAAAATAGTGTAACGTATAAATTTAAGAGAGAAAAAGAATGAAAGAAAGAATTCCATTAGTTCCAAGAGTGACAGACGAAACCTACCGAGGGTCGAACCCATCTCAAGTATAATAAAAGATCCTTTTCAGAGACCATACAAAGAGTTTAATTTAAAGTTATGAGAAGTGTAAACATTAAAAATATAGGATAGATTTTTTTTTTTAATTTAAATCAAAAGACAAGAAAAATCGTGAATAAAAAGAGAGAGAGGAAAACTCAATCTTCATTATCCAGCAAAGTAACATATTTAGGGCGCTTACGATTAATGGGGTCGGAGACCTCATAGTCTGGTAATCCGGCAATAATTTCATTGGGTAAGTTATAAATACTTTTATAGAATTTTTTGGAGAGATAACTGATACGCTGTTTTAGGGATGTAGTGCAGAGATCTCTGCGGATAGTTGTATTTCTCAAGTAGCGGTGGCCATTCCTGATAATACGAAGACTTTTGTTGTGTGATTTGTAAAGGTATTTCATGTTGGTATTAATAGCGAAGCCCCAGTTCGGACAAGCATAGGTTAGGATAGAGCGGATGCATGTGTTTCTATAATGAAAGCTTAAGTTCTTATTTTCTAAAAAAGTCGTTTATAAATTCCGGTGTCAGTCAGTAATTTCTCATTTTACGAACATAATTTGTCTGTGCCGGAAAGGGTTAAAGCTGGGGATGAAATTCAGAACACAATGAACCTCAGATTATTCGGTACATAGTTATTACATTCAGTTAGCTTTAAATGGAATAGTGTTAAATTCTCCAATTATGAAAAAATATATTCTTGAGCTGAACAAAAATTTAAAAAATGTTTAAGTACAAAGGCACAACATGTAATGAATGCAACAAGTATTACTCGAGAATTGCTCTGATATTTATTTGTTTATTGCCACATTTAAGCTAGATGCAGTCATAGGAACGTGCTTATGACCCAGTGCATCTTAATTAAATTTTTAAGCGAAATACGGTACTAAAGGGGATATTCTGAACACAATTATTAAATTCCTTTAATATTAAAGGGATTTTGGTCAGGATTTTGCCTCAAATACTTCACTGTGCAACTCAAAAAAATTGAGACGAAGTTTTGCCATTTTGATCACACTGATGTACTGAAAGAACGCAAAGTGAGAAAAATTGATTTAAAAATTGCAACTCTGAATCACATAAATTGAAATAAATGCAGTAAAATAAACTTGAGCAATTAAATAATGCAAATAAAGTTTGTCAGATAAACTGGTGCCGAAACAATAACAATTGGAACCAACACATTTGGATAGTAAAAATTGGTTCTCGCGAATATCGCGGCATTTCTTAGTAAAGAGTTAAATTGATTTCTGTTGTTATATTAATTACTCGCAGGCTTCACTGGTCGGTTTTTCTAAACGAACCTTGAATCAAACTAAGTATCTCGGTGGATTTGCCCTTGTGTTTAAAAGCAATATGGACCTTTCCACATTGCTGAAATCGATATGAACGTCAGTGCACTGTTATGTTTCCTTATGCGTCAAACAAAATTTGGGCTGTTAAGGACCAACACTTTTAGTTGATTATTTACTACAGAATTTGGTAAAGAACAATATGCAATATGGTAAAATGATACCTAAAAAATTATATAATTAACAATACAAGTCTCATCAAAATCCGTCAAGTACAGCTTTTAAAAAGACTAATCTTTCATAATCTGGCACAACTTTCCCGTATAATTCTGTAACTAAGCAACGTGGAACGATATATACTGAAACCTTTCCTGGAAAATTATCTAACTAACAGTGCAAGTCCCATCGAATCCATTCAGCAGAACTCAATTATAAGCAGCCGGAACGAATTTTTTATTTACATTTTATACCTGGTGGCCAGAATCAAAACACTACTACCACTCTATATATGGATCTACTGAGTGTATAAGCTTCCAATTTTGTGCACATACTACTCAAGACATGGCGGAATGGATTACGCAAAAAAATTTGTTTCAAAAATCACCATTAGATGGCGCTGTACAACTGTACGAATGATAAAAATACACGAAACACATTGTAAAACATTTTATGTGAAAGTGCCAAACATTCATGTGACAAGAACGGTATAAATGCAATGAATGCTGTTCAATATGGCTCCTTTCTTGGAGATGTAAAAACTGCTGTCTGTGGACAATTTGTTCAATTGCAGATCGTAACTAATCGACTAAGATGATTCTCAAATACAACATGATACCTTATTTCAAATCTGCAAAGGTCACCAGACAAGATTTTTTAAATGTTCCTACAGCCAAAAATCACATGGATGAAGATACTAAGAACGAGATAGCCAGATTGCCGAAAATGTGCGACAGATTACCATGTCATTAATGAAACGTTACAGAAAAAACTACTGTACACAGAGTTTAATGTGTGAAGGCGATCAATCTTGCATAAAGGTAATTGAATCAAGATATTTCGGTTGTTGCAAATGGAGTATAACAAAAGTTTTGAGCATCCTTTTGTACCTCTTGTACCTTGTTCCGTTTCGAGTAGCCTCTTAGAAAGCAAAATTTCAAAAAATGAATGTAGCTGTGAATCCACACGTTCACAGTTTGTTTTATTATTTTTTTGTCTTTATTTCGTATTTTCTGTTATTTTTTTTCTCGTAATCCGTTTCTCCATACATTGAATGATATGTGCACAAAATTTCAAGCTTATAGACTGAATTGATCAATATATAGAAAAGTCTTATCAATATATAGAAAAGTCTTATTAATTCTGGCCACGCTGTATATAAATAGATAGATTACATTCAAATTATTAAAATACTTTAAAATTATGAATTTTCTCATTTTGTTCCGTGCAGACATTTAGGTTATTAAAAAACAGATTCTATGAAAAGGTTTAGATTAAATATGGTCATTGCAAATTCTGTGATTTAAATAATAAATAGAAAATTTCTAAAATGAAAAAGTGGTGCCTGACTCCTTCGAAATTCTAGTCTAGAGAATATATGCACACAGAGATATGCCAAGTCTCCGGCTTTTTTAATACCAGTATTTCAGTACAGAAAATGTTGTTTTCTTTAATCGGAACATTCTGCGATTTAAAAGAACAACATTTTCTGTAAGAATATACTGGTGTGCAAAAAGCCGGAGACTTGGCAACTCTGCGCACACCTCGCTATAAGAGAGTTACAAAGAGGGTTAACCCTCTATCTACCGACGGTACTTCTAAGTACCACTTGCTTTACAGTCATATAGAACAGAGTCTATTCATGGAATACTCACAACACCTTCAGAGATCAATGCTTTAAATTACCGTTAACCTCACTAGAAAGCGACAGCAGCAGCTATAATTATCGAAATCATTCTTTATAAATATTTATTTCAGCATTTTTGTCAGCCATATTGTGATCTCCTCCTTGCTTGCAATTACTTCAAATCAAAGTAAAAATACTGAAAGTATGTGAATGATATTTTTTTTCGTATTTGTAATGATCTTAGAATACGATTTAGCATAGTCTTATAGTTAAGTACTATTTATAATTTATTTAACAAGCCAAATTTAGGTTGGTACTTATAAGTACCGTCATTTCTGATTAGCCTGAAACAGCCCTTGTGAATTCACATATAGCATATATAGAAACACATGAATCTGCACCTCTTCTAGATGCTACATTGTTTCACACTAGGTTTGCTCGTCAAATCCAAGGCAGAATCTAAATGAAGAGTTTACAAAGACACGCATCTGCAAAATAGAGGATGTCATTGGCCAACATTTGTATCTAATCTAGGTCGCTGTGAACTTTGCGCACGTACCAAAGTACGATCAAAGCTTTATTCAAAATGCAGCACATGTAATGTTTTTCTGTGTGTAAAAAAATGGGTTTATTTTGTTTGTTTTAATGTAATCAAGGATCACATTTGTTAAAATATTCTTCTTGTTTTGATACATCACGTATAAAAATCATATATGAGAATAAAAACAATAAAATTTTTCTAAACGCTAAATTCATTCTCAAATTCTGAATATTTTTGTAAATGTTTAATACTGGCAGTACTTAAAACAGAGATGAGATTTCTCCGACTTTATGCACACCAGTATAATCTTAACGAATTTTTTTTTTTTTTTATTTAATCAGAACATCCTGCTATTTTCTCAAAGATTATACTGGTATGTAAAAAGTCGGAGAAATCTCAACCTTGTTAAAAGAACTATTTCATTTAATTAAGCGTATTCATTATTGCTTTTTTATTAAATCATGGAACAATTTACAAATTTATTTATGGTATATTTCTCTTGAAAACCACCTAGTCTAAGCGTACATCAGATATTATTTTTTCAAAAGTGGTATAATGGCGGGACATATATGTTCCGATCCGTAGATAAAGAGTTCAACAGTTTTGGACAGTTTTGCAGGTGCGTTCCCATAGACGCCAAAGTTTAAGTTTGTTTGTTACTACTAAAATTTAAAACAAAATTTCACCTTATTTAATCACGAAATAAAAAATTCTTTAAACTGTATTACTAGCAAAAAGAGTAATAGTTCCTGGCTATACGTTCCTGGATTGTTTTACAATGTAGATAATCTAGTGCTGAAAACCTTGCTTTCGTATAATGCTGTAAAATGTACGATTCATTAAAACTTTTAGTTCTTTTTTCAAAAATGTATATTTATATATAAAACGAAGTTGAGTTAAATGAGATTTATATTACTATTTCTTAACACCAACAATACTTTTTACTCAAGTTTAGAAAAATATCTCACATCAGAATTTTTACCTAGAACTATTTAACATTAGTATCTAACTTAATTTTCTGCAATTCATTGTTAATTTATATTACAAAAATAATTATTAAAAGCAAAACGTATACATCTTAAGCGTTCCAACTTAATACTAGGACAGATCCGCAAAATTGAAACAACTGCGCTACCTTGTGGATGGAGGGGGAAATGCCAATGCGCGCTTTTAGGATGACGTCATTAGGTATGACACAAAATCTACCATCTGCGCATCTTCTGAGCATATTTTGCGAATATGTACTCAAGTCAGGGAAGCTGCGTATCTTGTTTAGTAGATTTATTTCCAAATATTTTCGATACAGTTTGTTTTGATAGAGAAATGTATATTTTAAAAAGAAAACATTCAAAATACCATATTAGTTTCGGGAAAAAATGAATTAATGCTTTGTATCACTAATTCTTTTTCACCCGAAGTTAATATGATATTGTAAATGTTTTTTTTTTTTTAAATATACATAACTGTATCAAAACAAACTGTATCGAAAATATTTGGAAAGAAATCTACTAAACAAGATACACAGCTTCCCTGACTGAGTACAGATTCACAAAATATGTTCACAAAATGTAATTATACTTTCCAGCAATAAAAATTACCAGAGGAACCGTGCGAGGATTTCGCACTGCAATCTAATATTTTTTGGCGTTCTCTAATATTTTTTAGATGCAGGTTTAAACTTAAAAAAAAAAATCAAGGATAAAAGTATCTGCAAAAAGCATTAGTCAATCCAGAGTATCATCTCATTTATTCCTCGAAAGTTACAGTAAAAACTGATCGATGATAGCAAAAGGCACGCGTTCACAACAACAGTTTCGATCTGTTTAAAATAATAAAGCAATATGAAACGTAGTTTAGTGTTTACGGACTATTTCATGTTTCCTGTTAAAAAAGAAAATAATAATAAAAAAAATAAGTATTACGTACACAAGAATATATTGTAGTCAGCTAATACAATACACAAAAAATCGCATAGGTTGCGACCAAAGGCTTTGTGGATTTCTGAATTTTGTAGATTTTTAGATCATTTGCTTTGTTTAGATTTTAAGTACTTGCCGGATTTATTGACGACCAGGTTTGGCCAGTTTTGACTCAGTTTATCGAGAAAAAAATGCAATCACAAAAATATAACCAAAAGAAAATAAATAATTGTTTTTGGTAATTTTATGTCCGCAAATCTTGCAAATAGCATTTTTTTTTTCTCCAATAGCAGTTTTATGGTTTGAGTGAGTGTACAAATTAGAAACAATGATTTGATGTTCAAATAAAATGTTTTAATTTCTGTTATTATTTATTATTGAAAGAAATTGTATTTTAAATATAATGGGTGAAAAAGGTATGTGTTTTAAATGGATGTATTATTTAAATTTTCGAAATGAATTCAACACAAACGCTGGCGATGGGGACAACATTTAGCGATTTATCAACTGCGCTCGGCTAACTTAAGAGGCTACTTCACTCACACGAAAACACACTCTCGCTAATGTTAATCCTATGGGACAGTTATTTTATAATATCTCGTTTGCATTTCAATAATTTATTATTATTATTATTTTGCATTGGATAGCTGAGGTTGATCTCTATGCAGGCCATTTTTTTTTTACTTTTTCGATTATGTTTACAAGTTTTTTTTTTATTAAGATACTTTCACTTTCGGACCCGGTTTTGAAAGTGAAAGTATCGTCATTAAAATAAACTGCAACCAAAATCGAAAAAATAAAAAACGGCTGCATAGAGATCGATCTAAACTATCAAAGCAGAAGAAAAAAAATCGTATAAAATATTGAAATGCAAACGAGATATAAAATAATTGTCCCATAGGATTAACATTCGCAAGCGGGTGCTTTCGCGTGAGTGAAGTAGCCTCTTAAAAGAACTCTTTTTTTTTACACTATTTTATTTACCTTAACTTGATTTATATATATGTTACGGTCAATATGATTAATCCGGTCATTATTAATAACCGGTTATTAATAATGTAATTAACCAGTAATAATAACTGGTTATTAATAATAATAACCGGATTAATCATATTGACCGTAACATATATATATATATATATATATATATATATATATATATATATATATATATATATATATATATATATATATATATATATATATGTGTGTGTAAATGTGGAATTTTGTAATTGATTTAAAACTATGCTAGAATCGTAAAAATTATGTACACAGATATGTTTTCGGTGACAGTAAAACAGTTTGATATTTTTGTAACTTAATTATAAATTAATAAATTAATTTTATGGAATTTTTATATTATCCGGGTGCAGGTGATAAATCACCAAAAAATTTTTACGATTGTTACAACTGTATACGATGTTCAACATTGGAGATAATTATGTACCAAACCACGATCTCTAAAATATGCCAGCTGGTTGTGAGATTGCAACAATGAAATATTTAAACACTAAAAAGTAGAAAATAAATATTACATGTTACAAAATAAAATACAATATAAAGAAAACAGAAAAACTGATTAAAAGACAGAAGATTAAAAGAAAAAAAATTTAATATAAAAAAAAAATACGCTTTATTTTTTATTTGTGATAAATCACTTTATTAGATTCAAAACAAAGTTTATTGGTATTATTAAAAATTGGCTAAAAATATATATATTCATGTGAGGCATGTGGAATCAATATAACGGCTTTAAAAACGTATTTGCCATATTATTTGCTATAACTGGTTATTAGCCATTTAAAAAATAAATTACAACTTTTCTTTAAATAAGAAATTAGATTTTTGGGAATAAATTAAAAGAAGTTAAAAAAAATACATTTTCATTAAAGTTCCAATTATATGAACCACAGTATTTATATAGGTATGATGCCGTATCTTGGCGTATATCAAAAACAATAGGTATAGCAGAAGTGGAACATAAATAAGTTCTCACAAATTTGCAGAAATACATATAGATTTTTGAAATAATGGTTAACAGTTGATACATTATGTCTACTTTTTTTTCTAATTTTATCAGATAGTAAAACAGAATGTCAACGATTTAATACTAACATTATGAAATAAAACTGAATATACATTTAAAAGTACTTCCAACAAATTATATTTTATTTAAATAATGAAATATATTGTAAAACAATCTTAAAGAACAAATAAAAAATAAGACAACAGCGAAATGTTGCCTACTTTTTTTTCTAATTTTATCAGATAGTAAAACAGAATGTCAAAGATTTAATACTAACATTATGAAATAAAACTGAATATACTTTTAAAAGTACTTCCAACAAATTATATTTTATTTAAATAATGAAATATATCCTAAAAAAATCTTGAAGAACAAATAAAAAATAAGATAATAGTCGATATGTTTTGTGAATGAAATAATCGTTTGCTTTTTGGTTTGTCCATGCGGAGTTATTTCATAGATATTACAACAATTATTGAACCTCTAGTAATTCCCCCTCCTTCCGCTTCGTGGCGTACGACCTTCATTGATGTGACCCCGGCGGACACCACTGCCATATATCTTGGAACGCTTGACGTCTATAAGTTTTGATTAAAAATTATTACCATATAATAATTTATTTTAAGGTACAAAACGAAATACTTTCATTTGCTACTGATCAAATGACCGGATGTTGATATATTTAGTGTTAAAACAGGGTAATGTAAAAATTAGAGTCCGGATTATATACAATTGCATATGCACATACGCATTTGTATTTTTTGGCTACATAATTTCTATAAATAAACAGAACACGATCGTCGCAGCCCGCAGGTACAAACTTTCACCAGTATTTTAGTATGGCAAATATTGCTTTATAAAAACATAAAATGTTTTGTCTGAAATAAGGCGATAAATACTAATATAAGTTACTGATGGAAGTTTGTCCCTGCGATAACCAATATCTGCAAATACATATAAACCAGCGGTTCCCAATCTGGGGTACGCGCACCCCTAGGAGTGCGTGGTGGGGCTGCTGGGGGTACGTGAAAATAACATCGGTAATAGCGGAAATCACAAAAATAGTTTAACTGAAAACACATAAAGAAAGTTGATAGTTTTGGATTACAAAGTTAGTCTCAGAGTAACTCTGATATATTACACTCAAAATAAGGGTAAAGGCCCACTAGGCATAATAATTCAGTGATAATTCAATTCTCTAGCTCCACCCACTACTAATCATATTGCATGGGCATTTATATATTTTCCCCAATTCTTGCGAAAACTACCATTGATTATTATGCAATGTTTTTTTTCACACCCCTATTATCTTATTGTTCCGTTTTTAATAATAATTGCAAAACACCTAAATTACGCCACAGCTTCTGGTTTTCATGTTTTATTTTAAAACGTGTTGAAATGCAGGCCCTAATTCTCATTTTCGAATAGGCGGAGTTACAACAGTAACGTATACAGGGTTCGCACGCTTTTATGCCACGCCCCATTTTGTAAGGACTCTTCCACCAGTAATCGCATAAAACTATCTTCTACCTACTAAATCTTGGATACCATTAGGAAGAAAATGATCTTTCAATTATACTGGTGGCAGAGTCCTTACAAAATGGGGCGTGGCTTAAGAGCGTGCGAACCCTGCGTATATTACTTGGAAAGCTCCCTTCCTGGGGCTTCCGTGGCCGAGTGGTTAAGACACCATTCCGCCAATCGCTTGAGAGCGTAGGAGTCAGGTCGGCGGGTTCGACTCCCGCCAGCTCTATTGCACACACTTTGTGGAGCTCCGGGATATAACTCTCTGGTGTTGTAAATTTCCTTGTGGCTATCTCGTCCCTGTATATTGACGATGACTTATAAGCGGGCACTTGATGTCAAGCACACAAGTCAGATGTATATTCTCAATAAACAAACAAACAAACAAAAGCTCCCTTCCATTTAACCCGTTGGGGACGACCGACACGTATACGTGACGCATAAGATGCTCAGAATCTTTCATTTTCCCCACCAGTTAATTTTTATTGTAAGCTTTGCCTTATAGCATAATATTTCTGCAATTCAATTTTACGAAAAATTCTGTTTTGAAAAACCGGCGGCAAAAGATTAAAAATTCTGTAAAAGACGCTCGTCGTGAAGGGGTTAATGAATATTTAATTTGAAGTATTTACTTATTATTTGAATGATTTGGGTATATGTTTAAAATGAATATCTCGTTGAAATCCGGAACTCTTAAGAGTGCTGCGACTGAGATTGAAATTCAACCTGATGATTTTGGAGCTACAAATTCTTAGAAACAAACTGATTATTTAGAATTGAGAACCTGAGCGTAGCTGTAATAGGACTGTTCTGATAACTCATTAACCTAAAACTTTAAATAAAACCGAAAACATCAGTGCTCCCTTAATGAATAGAAAATTTAGTAATTGTAATAATGAATAATTCTTGAAATATGGATTATTATTCCCAGGAAATGGAGATTTTAAAAATATGTGGGGGAGGAAAGGGGGGTTGGTGGGAGTTTATGATAAATGGGAGGGGGGGGGGTACTCAGAAATGAAAATTCTAAGTAAGGGGCACGTGAAAGAAAAAAGGTTGGGAAGCGCTTATATAAACGAATAAAGGTTCAGAAAATTCGTTAAAAGTACATGTTTCTATTATTTTTCTTAGTGAATTTTTGTGTTTTGTAAATATTTTATTTCTACCCTTTATAACGGTATAAAACTTTTATTTCTGTTAAAAATGAAAAATGTTTCTTGCTTTCGAAACAAATATATATATATATATTAACTAGAACAGCTCATTTCGGATTAGATGCAGAATATCTGTAGAAAGTTTCGGTAATATTTCAAACACTAATGCATAGTTATTTTCTAAAAAAATGTACAACAAAATTCGGAAACAGCAATTTGAGAAAACACAGTTTAACCTTCCTACCCTGTTAAAATTTTACTCAACATTTATAAAAACATTTTACACCAGAATTTTAATTAAAAACCATGTAACATATTTATTTAACTTTGTTCTCTGCTGCGGTTATTTAACTTACTTTACAAAAAAACTTTCTGGTTTGAATCCAATGAAACAAATTATAGAAATGGGTCGATTACACCCATTCAGAGTAGGAAGGTTAAAGTAAATGAATATGAAAAACGCCTCCTCCATCGGATTATAACTTCTTTCTCTGTGTTGAATGGCATTCTATTATATTTTGAAAATTTTGCATGCGAGTTAGGTTGTTTAATATACTATAAAAGAGACTTCTAGCTCCTGCTCCTTTACCAATTGATTATAGGGTTTATAAACCTTACCCTCTCTTTAAATGGGCGTGGTCTTGGAACAATTAGGTGTAATCACAATCTGAATGCAATTTTAAAAATAAATTCGACTACAACTTAAAAATTAATTTTCCATATGTTAACAAAATTTTCACGTCATATTTGAGTTTCTTGGATCAAGGCAAGTGGCGTAGCCAGGCAGTGGCGTAATGCCAGGGGGCGCACGATCATTTTACTACCAGTATAATTATTACATTCCGCCTTATTTAATCTTTGAACGGTATGAATTAAATAAGGCCAAATATAGTATATAAAAATACTGGTAGTAAAATGATCCTGCCCCCCCCCTTTGACGCTACGCCTCTGTAGCCAGGGTGGTAGGGCCAGATGATTTTGATGCCACTAATTTCGTAAAGATATTTTCTCCTTGATAAATCACTGAAAATTCTGTGATTAGATAAGGCAAAGAATATTTCGTTAAAATAGTGTTATCCAGAGCCTCTGGACCACCTTCCCTAGCTACGTCACTTATCAAGGCGCTAAATGAAATGAGGATGAATTCTAAAAAATATGAAATTTTTTTATGCCAACAAAAATAACAAAAGTTGAATGAAACTATAAGTTATAGAAAGAAACGCAGAACTTTCGGCTCCAGGGATAAAGTCTCCCAGGAGCTCAAAATAAGACAGGATACGTTTTAAAGGGGGCAAATTAAGAAGGTATTTGTAATTTTTATTAAATTTGTTTTTTTAATTAAAATATTTTTAAATCATTTATAAGTTTAAAATGATTTATTTTTTCATTACATAACTTCAACAAATATTTTTTAGTACTTTTTATTCAAATCAACGTTTAACTATTAATTATGTACTATTTGTTTTTCTATGCAATATGGTGTTTATTCAGTGTTACCCATTACGCGGTGAAAGGAGTTAGCGTTTTTTACAATAACTAGGGCATCCAATCCGGGCTTCCCGGGATAGAGAATAAATGTGAAAACCATTTATTTTTTTTTACTGAAAACTCGAACAGATTTTTTACATTTAATATTTTTTTAGATTATCCCCTAACGACGCGAAAGAGTCTTATTATATGAAATAGGTCAATTGTATATTCAAATAAAATGTTGAAATTTATTAAAAGCGGTAATTTGGCATTGGCCTCGTGACAGAAGTTAAAAGCCGAAGATATCGCTAAAAATTTCGTTATCTATAGCAGTTTTTTTATTCTGATAATTTCAACTGTTTTAAGCGGTTATTTCAATTGCATGTCTGTTAAATTTGTGTTTTATTTATACTATTTTATTCATTGTTTAGTGAGGTTTTAATTTCGTTATTGAATATTAGCTGGAAACAAATGCTGAACTTTTTATATTGTTTAAAGTACAAATGGATTAATATTTCGTAATCGTCTGCAAGCGATAGTGATAAGATTTTTTAAAAAAATCACGCAGGAAATTTAATTTAAATGTTATAAAAAATGAGCAAATTGCGATACAGTTTTCAAACAAATTGCATTTGAAAGTAGATTTTTTTCCCACTATAATGATATAAAAATTGAAAATGTGCGATGTTTAGAAATTATAAAATTGCAGTAGCAAAAATCGCAAAACGAAATTTCATAGTCAACTGTTGCCATTCGCAAAATGACGTCAGCGTTACGCACGGACACGTTTGTCCATTATAATATAGATATTTTTCGCCTTAATTTATCTCAGTTTTTTTTATAATTATTATTAAATAAGTCGAATATGATTTTTCGCAAACAGCGATGTAAGAATACATTTTAGAACGAGTAGTGAGTACCACTAGTTTAGATACTAAACTGCACATGTATCTGTATGCTTCCTGTATGAGCTATTGAATTAAGTCGGACGTAGTGTTTTACACTAACATACACAAAAGTATTTCATATTTTACATTAGTTTTACAACGAACTTCATTTACCTCTAGAGGTTATCCCTTTCCGGCACAGTGGTCCCACTCCGGGCACATCTAATTTTAATTCCAAACTTGCATTCGGCACCAAGAATATTTTAATAAACTTTTGTTTCTATAATGAAAGCTTAAAATAAGGAGTTCATACTTTCGAAAAAAGTCGTTTGTAAATTCCGGTGTCAGTCAGCAATTTCTCATTTTACGAACATACTTTGTCTGTGTCGGAAAGGGTTAAATCAACCGTGAATATTGAAATAAAGCGTTTCAAATCAGAATAAACTAATAAAATTGCAGTTTTGAGTTGTGCACTCTTTTATTCCTGTGCTATACAATAATAGAATTTCAACTTTGAAAGTTTTGAAAAAATATTCTTCTCATAAAATTATATAAAACTAATAGTTGTGTCGGTTCATTTTCCCTCATTTCCATAGCGTTGTTTCCCCCACTGGCTCCCCTCCTCCATCGTGCGCAACAGCTTACAGAACTGTTTATTACTGAACAATTACTGTTAAAGTTGCTTGTTTGATGTTGTACGAATGTTGTATGTAATCAGTGGAACACCTGTTAACTCGAATACATCTTAATTAGTTATTTAAGCGGATTACACATTAAAACTATGTGACACTCAAATTATAATTAACTCTAGATCAGTGGTTCCCAACCTTTTTCAGCCGTGCCCCACCAAAACATCTCTAAAATGATGATGCCCCCCCCCCCCTTCCCCCTAAAAATATAATTCTTATAAAAATTTAAATGAATGAACTGATAGAGTAAAAAACATTTAACATTGATCCTGAAAAATACCAAACGTAATGGATGAATCAAATATTTTTTTATAATCATCTGATACTACTCGTAGCTTAAAGTATCGTTGGCACATAAAGAGTCACTTTTAATCTCTTCGCAACGATCGCCAAGTATGCGTGATATATAGAGTGCTCAGAATCCTTTATTAGACCAATTAATAATTTTGAACAAAACATTTTTGTCTTATTTAATCACAGACTTTCTGAGATAAAATTACACAACAATTTCTAATCAGAATAAAACGTGACAAAAGGTTCTGTAAAGAAAGGTCATCAAGTAATTGTTAAGTATACAATTGAATAGTTTCATGTGTAAAATTGATTTCCATGTGAAGTATTGCAGTGCGACTCATTCAATAAATAATTGAAAAAGTTGTTTGAAATTCTAAAATACTGAAAAATCAGAAAAATTATAAAGAATTCTTAAATATATAAAAGTAGCTAAATATGTTAAATAATTTTTTCTATAATTATTCTGGTAGAGTTGCATTTAAAATTTTTGAATGGAGACTTTTTAAAAAGTAAAAAAAAACCCTTGTTTTTTTCATTTTTTTTTTTTTAATTTGAATGTGTAACTTTTATTTTCAGTCTACAGCATTACTATTACAAAAATTATTCAGAGGGTGTAAGTTCACAAAAATCTGGAATTGCCCCCCTGAAATGTGAAATTGCCCCCCGTTGGGAACCACTGCTCTAGATAATATTACTCCCATTTATCGTTAGATGACATGGTGATGGATTTTACGATTATCGCGGAAAACATACTTAATCTGAATTAAAAATAACAATATGTGATTGCAACTTCCATCTTCATTTAAGGAAACAATGTATTATTCAGGAATTACTATCAGATGTGTCTATTTAATCCCGTACATACGCCCTGCAACATCAAAGTAAAGTGTATTTGATACTAAGCATCTTAATTAATGTTTATGCTAAAGAGAGAACTTTAGAGATTTCTGACTCTCAAATTATTCTACACATACTAATTTCATGTAGTTGTCATCAAACGAAACGATTGAAAATTTAGTGTGTGATTTTACTGTAACACATAAGCAGAACAAACGTTTTTTAACGTCTTAAATCTTTCTTCGAAACACATTTTTAATGACAATACCAGTTTTAGACGACATCCAACAATGTAGATTATACAATTCGATTATATTCGTCGCTACCATGTCAAACTATCGAATAATAAAAAATGCATTTTCCATTACTTTTAAAAATCGGTCGATTGTCAACACTAAATTTCATTCGAATTCTTCGAGTAGTAATAATACTTATACAATATCTGTGAAGAACAGGGTTGCTAGTCTGGCCTTTTTTTTAATTTAGAGATGCCGAATTCATACCATAAATTTCGAGAAACAGTTTTTTAATTTATGTAGTCACGAAAGTTCTGCCTATAAATAAAGTAAAAAATTCTAATTGAAATTTCTGCATAAAAAATTAGGCCAAACTGAAAACCCTGGGAAGAATACTGTTAAAATTTAGTGGTGACAATCGGTCCATTTTTAAAGGTAAAGAAAAATGCATTTTTTCACATTCGATAGTTTGACATGGTAGGGACGATGTCTGTAATTTTATGTATGTCGTCGGTGCCATGTCTAACTATCGAATGTGAAAAAATGCATTTTTCATTACTTTTAGAAATGTGTCGATTGTCACCACTAAATTTTAACAGTTGCCACCAGCGTTGCCAGTTTGGTCTAATTTTTTATTCAGAAATTCCGAATCCATACTAGAAATTTGAAACAGAAATTTTTGCTTTATTTAATGACAGGCATTTCGTGACTATTTAACGTAAAAAAAAATCTCAAATTTTCCGGTGTGAATAAAAATTTCTCAATAAAAAGAAGGTCAATCTAGCAGCCATGTTCTTCACAGAAATTTTATTTATATTTTTATTAGCCGAATAATTCTAATAAAATTTAGTGGTGATAAACGGCCAATTTTTAATTTTTTTAAGAAACAGTACTCGTATTTTGTACAGTTTATTTTATAGGAGCACATCAGGAGTTTTTACATTTGATTGTCTAATGCATGTCAATATGAGTGATATTGGCAACAATATTGTTTCAAATATCGTTGGTAATAACAGATTCACTATCGACAAACCTTTCTCGCTAAAATTCGCCAACTGTCATTAAATAAATAAATAAATAAGCCGTTCCAGTGTTAATAGAATATGTTAACCACGCATTTCTTGAATCTTATGCCAATCTTATAAATTACTTCGCACTTTTACAAAAAGGGATTTCCTAGGATTTACAGAAACGGTTTAGTAAAAGCCCGAAATGGAAACTTTTAAAAGCACATTTCGGGCTTTTACCAACTCGTATTAGAAAATGCTAGGATTTACTACACTTCGGGCTTTTACAAAAACGTATATGAAAATTACGCAATGTTAATCGTATAGTACATACTTTGTATTTGTGTGTATAGACACGTTTCTATGTATCTATATTTAAATATATAGATACATAGAGAGACGTGATAAGATATTTCTACATTAATAAAACAGACGTGTATACGAATGTCAATGCTCCCAAAAAATAAAAAAAAATTCGTGAATGAAAGCTGAGTGGGAACTCAAGATTTCAGCCTCAAATGGCGCTTTCTGTGATGAGATAAGGTCTGCTTCACAATATTAGATGCATAAATGCTGATCTATATCAAATAAGGGTTTTATCGATGAAAATGCTGCTGTCAAAGGCGCATATAAAAAAAGAACTTAAAAGCCCTAAATAAGATTTATTAATATTTACTTACCAAATACGTTATAGGCGCGGCGAGTGTACTTACTTAACACGTGAGTTATAATGCGGTAGAAAAAATTTCTTCAGATAAAACTATTTCAAATTAAGAGACAGGAATTTGTTCCCAAATATTCATAAGCATAGCTGCCAACTTTTAGGTTTTTTGTTATCACTTAAATTTAGTAGCCCGTAAGGCATGGTGACGTCACGGTGACGTCAGTGTGAAGTCACACTGTGACTTTGTGACAGTCGTCGTGACGTCACGTGACGTCGATGTGAAGTCACTGTGACGTAAATGCGAGGTCGTTATGGCCGTTTTCAAGGCTTTCTGTGACCTCACAATGTGACTATTTTGTGAAGTCACCGTGCGACTTCAATGTGAAAAATGTGACGAATCTGCATCGGATAGGGTGACCAGATTTTACCCGAATCCTACCGGATTGTTCGGATCGACATTTTTTTATGCTGCAAGTTTGTGACGTTTGTGACGACACTGCACCGTGTCGGGTGATCAGATTTTACCCGAATCCAATCCAGAAAGTTCGGATCGATCTTTTTGGATTTGTTTGGCTGCAGAATAGATTTGTATTAGTGGTCGGGTGATCTGATTTTCGTGAACCCGATCTGACCCGAGTCGGGTATAATGTTTTTACTGTAAGTCTTGTTCGGAACAGAATCTTGCATACGCGGATGAGTCATGCACGAATCCGGTTATATACTTCTTGAACATGGTTGAATGTCGACTTGAACATGAATGATGGTTGACTGAAATTATATTTCGATTCAACCCATATTATTACTCTAACCCAACAACAACAACAAAAACAAAAAAATCTGTAGGCCCACAACCAAACCGAACCTGATAAATGATTTCGCATAGATTCGGATAACAAGATTTTACCAAATCCGGATACGATCGACGATAAGGATTGGATCGGCAATAGTTTTTATTAATGCAATTCGTATTCAAATTAAAACTTTGCATCTGATTGGGATACGGGCTATAATGTAGCCGTTAAGCAAGAAAATTATAAATGTAAAAAACGCATACTAAATTAAAAATAATAGATGAATCTATTAAAAATTATAATAAAATTAAATATATCAATAATATGAAATTCTATTGTGCAAATAACAACTTTTTAAATTAACTTCTACTTCCATTTGTTTTATTTAACCACAAAAAATATTGACAATAATTAAAACTATGCTATTTTGCTGTTATGTTATTGAAGTCTTGTGAATGTGTATACTTTGCAATATTTCCCCTCTCTCAGTATCACGAAACTTTCTGACACATTTATGAACAAATTTTTAAACGTATGGCACTTGCATGCATCATTATTAAAGCGATTTGGAATGAATAGCGTTTTCCATTTTTAGATAAATGAAATACTTAAGATCAATTTCGGTCACGTTTTTCCCGTTTCTCACGCTGCGCGTCGGAAATTCGGTTCAAAACACCGACTTTGATAGTGTTTTCTGAAACATCTTCTTCCGTTACCAAAAAATGGAAAACGCCATTCGATTAAATATATTCTGAATAAGAACACCTGCCAATTTCTTGTATTTCCGAATAAAAATGAATTCAGAAATATGTCAGAAATTACCTATTTTGGATTTGAGAACAACTTTAATGAAATATAAATATGGATTTTAAAATAAGCATTGTGAAATATGTATGTTAGGAATCCATTTAAATAATAGATCTATCTATTGTGAGATATTATTAAATAATAAACATTGTACCAAGCAATAAAACATTTTTCGAAGCAAATGAAATTTAAAACTTAAGATCATAAACGCAAAAAATATTATATATATATTTTTTGCAAATATATATTTTTTGATAGAATACTAAATGCAGAACTTAAATATAAATTTTTACGGTAAAAAAAATTCGGTAACACAACTGGAAAAATTACCTAAACTGAATAATTATTTTATTATTTTATCAATATTGATTATTTTTATGCACGTAATGTTGACATATCATGACATCATGCTATAAATCATGCATGGGACCTCTATTTTAAATACTATATGTGTTTTAATTACGTTTACTCCAGTATTTGACTGGTATTATTTTATCTATAAATGATAACTATAAAAATTAAGAAAAATGTTTTGTTAATTAAAAAAAAAAAAAAAAAAAAACTTAGTCTATTTAAAATATATATATAATATTTATGAAACTGCTATCTTTTTTAAATAATAAGTTTTGCAATAGATTATTTTTTGGAAACACCGATCATTTTTTGTTGATAACGCACTGCACCGCAGCCACTCTATTTAGCATCGGATGTGAAGAAGTTGTACAATTTTCTAATAATTTACGATTCATCGATAGTAATATATGATGACGCCAATGACTTGATATCTATCTGGCTTGATGTTTGATTCCGGGGCAAGAACCACAGTAACATTTTCTGTGATTCTGATACCATAATACATAGTATACCGTACAATCGTATTTGAGATCTACTGTATGAGTTTTAGAATGCAGTTTAGTGAACATTACTGATATTTTGAATTGTTTTAACAATACAGATAATTTATATGATACAATTAAAAAATAATAAATCTAATATTAATATCAAATAGTTAACATTTAATTAATATTTAAATTCTTACTAGTATACATAACAACAAAAAAATTTCAAGCTTTGCTGTTGGTGTTATTTAGATTGAAAAAATAACATTCTTACATACCTTTTTTTTAGCAAACGTAATTCTTTATGGCATCATGGAAGAAGTCTGAAGAATACAAGTGTTTTTCAAGTAAATTAAGTACAAAAACATTACAATAGCATTGACGAATACATACAGTGTCTCACATAAGTGATGGGACACTTGTGCTTTATAAAAAGAAACTGCAATAAAATAAATAAACAAACATGTGCAAAAATTTTTTGGGTGTGTTTCATATTTAAAGTTAGTAACAATTATTACATAACATACATTTTGTCAAAATATTAAAATATTAATTTAGTAAAAATACAATTGTTCAGAACGGAGCAAAAAATGGCTCACATAAGTGATGGGACACTTACTTTTCCATCAAATATTTATCCAAAAATTTTAATTTTTAAAAGGTTTTAATATTTTGTTGGATTTCCTTTTACTTTTAAAACATGATTTAATCTTTTTGGGGTGGATTCGACTAATTTTTTTGTGATTTCTGGAGTGATTTTACCCCATTCTTCTTGAAGCACCGATTTTAGTTGTTGTTTTGAAGAAATGGTGTGTTTGCGAATTCTTGATTCCAATTCTTGCCAAATATTCTCTATGGGATTTAAGTCTGAAGATTGTGGTGGTGTTTTTATTATTTCAGGACTGTTATATAGCAGCCAGAGTCTAACGTTCAGAGCAGTGTGCTTGGGGTCATTGTCCTGGTAGAATTTAAAATCGTTATGAAGGTTCAATTTTCGTGCTGAAGATTACAAATTTTGCTTTAAAATATCAATATACTTGTACTGATCCATTATACTGTCAATAAAAACAAGATTACCAACTCCAGCGGACGACATACACCCCCATATCATAACTCCTCCTCCACCATGTTTTACTGTTGGTACCAAGTTCTGTTTGCGAAATTCTTCCCTGGGTTTTCTCCACACCAAGATTCTACCGTCAGAACCAAATATATTAAATTTACTCTCATCAGCAAATATAACTTTATTCCAGTAATCAGAATTCTTATTTATGTTGGATTTTGCGAAAGCTAGTCTGAGT
Source organism: Maratus michaelseni (assembly GCA_963931845.1). Classification (NCBI taxonomy): domain Eukaryota; kingdom Metazoa; phylum Arthropoda; class Arachnida; order Araneae; family Salticidae; genus Maratus; species Maratus michaelseni. The sequence goes on from OZ007595.1 coordinate 222,205,857, forward strand.
TTTCTATTCTTTTCACTTACGAAGAATTTTTTCCTGGCTACTCTACCGTGATATCCAGCAGATCGAATTACCCTTCTAATAGTCTCAGGATTAACAATTATTCCATATAATGCTTGTAAATCAGCAGCAACTTTTGAAGCACTAATTCTTGGATTTTTTTTAATATTTCGAACGATAATTCGCTTTATTCCATTGGATAGCTTTGATGGTCGGCCAGGTCTTCTTTTATCCTGAATCATATGATTCTTTTTATATCGTTTAATGATATTGAAAACTGTTGAACGACTCAAGTTAACTGTTTCAGCAGTTTTTCTAATAGATTTTCCACGTTCAATATGCAAATTAATAACTAATTTTCGAATTTCAGGCGAAGTTTCTTTTCGTTTAGCATTCATGGCTACACAGAGCTAAAAAACACAAAAATTCCAAAACAAACTGGAGAGAAATACTGCAGACGATTTTATAAATTATTGCCAATTGCTTTTAAGTAAAAATAAAACCCCAAAAAATATTTTTATTGCTTATTTCAGACGATTTTTGTTGCATATATAATGGTGTCCCATCACTTATGTGAGCTATTTTTTGCTCCGTTCTAAACATTTGTATTTTTATTAAATTAATATTTTAATATTTTGACAAAATGTATGTTATGTAATAATCTTTACTAAATTTAAGTATGAAACACACCCACAAAAAAATGTGTACATGTTTTTTTAATTTATTTGATTAGTTTCCTTTTGTAAAGCACAAGTGTCCCATCACTTATGTGAGACACTGTATCATAACCGCCAACGCAATTGTAAGCATTTTCGGACTTATATTTTAATCTGAATTCTTAAATCCGATAAAACGACAGTTTTTTCTAGAGAATATCTCTTGCATGTTCCGTTCCAACAATTAAATGTCATGTTTTACTGTTTAGTGGTCTGCAGTAGCACTAAAAAAAAAAAAAAAAAAAAAAAAACATGAAACGAAACGGGAACTATCCTTGCAATTCTTTGACTTAATAAATAAACCCTTCGAATGAAACCAACCGCTGCTTTTCGAAATAGCTTCACTGCAGACGATAAATCGGGCGAGTTCATTTTACAAATATTGAGCAGCTGGTCAATTTTCTTAGCAATCATAAAAGAAAAAAAAATCAACTTCCTGTTAAGAGATGTGCAATTCACTGAAATAATTCCCTTTCTTTTATTTTATTTTATGTCAGGTTTACTAAATGTAATTTTTAAATTAAATAATGCCGAGAGAATTGATTGTATTTTTTTAAATAAGGCTTGAATAGCTAAAAAAATTATATGGAAATTTCTGGAGATAAAATGAAATAGTTTTATACTTCTAAGGGGAGCAAATTACTTATTTTATACGTTTATGATATTCATAATCTACTTCATCCATAAAGGTACATAACAATTTAAATAAAGCACTTGCATACAAAAAATAAACTTTAATTTTCTCAGTATATCCCATTATCTGTATTTACATTTTGACCACATTGTAACTTCACATTTTAATGGCACTTCGCAATGAACAAGCACCTCCCTCCACTATGTTATTTTTCAGCCTTTATCAATAGTATAAGTAATTTATAATTGATACAATTGTTTGAAGTTGTTTTAACACAAATTATTAATTTTTCATAGAAAATAAAACTTTTTTTTAAATTAAAAAATAAATTATAAAATTAAAAACGTTTTCTAGTTTTCATATCTAATTACCTTTGTATGATAATCTACAATTGCATAGTTACAAAAAATTATATACATACATGCAAATCATTTTTTTTAGCTAGATAAAGGAATAAGTGACTATAAAGTGACCATGTATGCTATGCGGGAGAATTCTTTTACTTATTCAATAACAGATTTCGAGAATTAAATAAGTCAAAATTTACTTTTAAATTTTAGTGCTAGCGTAAAAGTTCGCAGCTATGCTCGTAAGGGTAACCGCAATTCTAAAGTATGTACTCATAATGTAATTTATATGTATTATTTTATCCGAAAAAGTACATTATTTATTACTTTTAACCTATTGATTACAGGTCAGGACTGGCTACCGTAATTTCCGGCGTGTAATCCGCGGATCAAACAATTACTTTTTGAACCAGAAATTTTATTTAATTATTAAAGTGAAATAGTTACAGCGATATAGTAAGTTACATTAAATAAAATAAAATTTCAGGGTAGAAACATAGTTGTTTGATCCGCGGATTATAGGCTGGAAATTAGGGTACTATTTTTATATTCAAGTGCACCATAATATATATATATATATATATATATATATATATATATATATATATATATATATATATATAATATTAAATATATATATATTTAATATTTCATATTTTAATATATATATATAATATATATATACAGGGTGTTCCGTTAAAGGGGTCCAATATTAATAGGGGTAATAGAGGAGATCACATGGAGCATAAATCAGTATATAAAGCCTGGTCGGATCTCAATAGTATTCAAGTTACAGCAAATAGAATGAAAATTCGGAAAATTGTAAAAGAACCCTCATTGCTAAACTATCGATAATGCTACATAAAAACGAAGCACATATTTAGAAAGAGCAGAAAAAAACCTACAAAATGACATCAATTGTATTAAAATATCAATATTTATTGACGAGTTACAAGCCCTGAAACAGTGAAAAAAGTACGAAATCCAATATACATCAAAATAGTTAATCGTTAATTCCAAAAAGACAACTCTAGCTACAACAAGGAAAATGTAGTAAAATTTGGTCCATTCCGAAAACTTTCGAAAAAGCTTACAATGAACCATATCGGTTTAATTGTGTGAGAGAAATTAATCAGTTTCTTAGTTACAACTCCGCTTTCTTTGACACTAGCAAAGGTTAAACTCCGCCCATCACGATTGGAAACACCGCCTTTTTAATTACTCTCAACTATACATTTTCGATCATGCTTCTTCTGAGATGCAACATTTTTAATTATTCAAGAGTTGAATGAACCAAAATAACTTTACAATAATAGTCTACATTTTAAAGTGGTCTTTTATTGATATAAAGCTTAAGTTAAATTCCTTAAAATTAAACTGGTGGTGAAAATTCGGAAATAATTAAAAATATTGCGATTTGTAACTATGCAAGAAGTTTCAGTACATGTTTTACATGGACAATTATTGTATGTATATGTGCATCATAATTTATGATAGGAAATAATAATAACAAATAGCATAATAATTTTATTAATTATAAATTTAAAAAAGACACTAAATTTTAAATTAATTCATACAAACTTTGTAATTTACAATTTGAGTACACCACAGTCTGTGACTTACAAAATACTGTGCCAAAAAGTGTTGAAAATAAAAGAAAAATGACAAATAAAGAATTACATTCCACGTACTTTATGACATATGTGAAGCATAGTCTTCTGGCCTGCGCTGCACAGTTCAATGTCGGAAGGCAGACGAACGGACATTATTATAATAGGTGTTCGAAGTTGCGCCCATTAACAGAATCGCACAGCCGACAGCGACGTCGTAAAGATTGGCGAACACACCGAAAAACTCCGACGGAGTTGGGAATGTCTCCTGCAGCGACAACGATTCGCGCTAGTAAATCCTCCGGTGTATCCACAGGCGTTTCATACACCAGCGATTTAAGGTGTCCCCAAACAAAAAAGTCTAACGGATTGAGGTCTGGAGAGCGTGCAGGCCAAGCAACAGGTCCACTGCGTCCAATCCATTTCCCAGGATATGTTGAATTGAGGTGATTGCGAACACCTATGAAAAAATGTGCCGGTGCGCCATCGTGCATAAACCACATATTGTGGCGCAATGTTGCTGGCACATTTTGCAGTAACTGCGGTAAGATATCCCATAGGAAAACCAAGTACGTACTGCCATTGAGTACATCTGGGAGTAAATATGGTCCTATGAGATAATCGCCGAGGACACCTGCCCATATGTTCACACTGAACTTTTGTTGTGCGTTCGACGGGAAAACAGTGTGCGGATTTGTATATGACCATGTGTGCATATTGTGCGTGTTTACCACGCCCTCTCTCGTAAATGTTGCTTCATCAGTAAATAAAATATTTTCCAGAAATTGTGGATTATTTTCTGTTACATTAAGCAACCAGCGTACGAATTCTGTCCGCTGAGCACAATCTGTTACTGATAACAGTTGTACCCGCTGCACATGAAAGGGGTGCATGTTTTCTGCACGCAGAACACGCCACACACTTTGGTGAGAAACACCGACTTCAGACGCAGCAGCTCGTGTACTCGTGGAGGGGTTATCTTTAAAAATATTCAGTACATCTTCTTCCATTGCAGGTGTTCGTACATGTCGAGGTTTCCCTGCATCAATGCTTGCTGTATTAAACGATCCAGTCTCCCGTAATCGTCTATCGATTTTTATGAAGAGTTTCGAACTTGGGCAACGTCTCCTTGGAAATTGCTCACGGTACATGCGCTGTGCTAGACATGCATTTCCATGAGCTTGCCCGTACATCAGATGCATGTCCGCATATTCTTCGTTAGAGTATTCCGGCATAATTATTACTATCAACTTACTACAATCCCACTTACAACAGCCTCCCTTTAACATAACGCCCACTGATGACTGCTGTTTTATTACACTTTTCTTCCTATACACATAGAAAATTTGCATAAAAAGTACTTCTTCTTCATCATCCTGAAAGTTCATGGAGGAAACGCAGCAGTCACGGAGTTTGCTTTAAGACAAGGCGAGAGCTGCACAATATGTCATTCACTTGACCAGACTGAATAATGAAAGGGTATTGATAGAGGTTGATCCGAAATGTATAATTGAAAGATATTAAAACGGGGTGTTTACAATCGTCATGGGTGGAGTTTCGCTCTTTCCGAGCGTGCAACAGTACAGAGTTGTAACTAGGGAACTGCTTGATTTCTCCCATACAATTAAACTGATATGGTTTATTGTCAGCTTCTTCGAAAGCTTTCGGAATGGACCAATTTTTATAACATTTTCCTTGATGTAGGTAGAGTTGCATTTTTGGAATTAACGATTAACTATTTTGCTAAATATTTGATTTTGTATTTTTTCACTGTTTCAGAGCTTGTAACTCGCCATTAATTCTCAATATTCTAAAACAACTTATGTCATTTCGTAGGATTTTTTCTGCTCTTTCTAAATATGTGCTTCGTTTTTATGTAGCGTTATCGATAGTTTAGCAATGAGGGTTTTTTTACAAATTTCCGATTTTTCATTCTATTTGCTGTAACTTGAAAATTATTGAGATCCGGCCAGGCAATATATACTGATTTATGCTCCGTGTGATCTCCTCTATTACCCCTATTAATATTGGACCCCTTTAACGGAACACCCTGTATATAATATCATAGTACAATTCTATGGCAGATAATGTTTTTCAAAAAGCGGTACGAATAGAATAAAGATATAGTCGCTGGGACGTACTGTACCCCAACCAAATAATCAAAAACTTTTTAAAAAATTCTTCCATATAGAATTTGATTTGTTTTAAAGTTCATAATAATGTTTTATATTTATGTTTTACTTACATCTCAATCTCCTATAACCTGCATGCTCTTAAATTATTATGTATCCCCATTGAATATAAACAGGGTTCGTACAATTTTACCACAATTTTTAATGTAATTTATCTATTTAATATTTAAATTGCAGAAATTATAGACGTTTCGTTTACTTGTAGGATTAGTAATACTTTCTGAATTTAAATAAGATGAAAAATTCTATTAAAAAATTATTGTAAAAACTTATGAACCCTGATAAAACAGTCTTGTTTCTGAAATTTAAATATATAAATTAAATGCCAGAAAATTTCCTTTTTAAATGTGTTTTCATTATCATTAAACATTCCCTTTATAATATTTTTAGAATTATTTATATAAAAATGTGTACAGTTACTGAATTAAATAATCTATTCCACTACATAAATGAGTGTTTTTTTAAAGACTGCAGAGAATCAAGTATAATCTGGATAGTTAAAATCTAATTGGTAAGCAGGCATTTAAATATAGTTTGTCGTTGTCCTGATTCGTAGCGCTTTCCAGTTAAATTATAAACTGTTAAATGTATTATAATAGTATAGTTTATACAGAAAACTTATACAAACACCAAGCTGTTAATAAAATACACAATCAGTGCATAATCCTTGTTATCAATTATAACAATATCGGATCAGTATAATGTAATATAACAATGTGAAATGAGCATATCTTAACAAGAGTGAATCAAATTCAGAAGCTTTATAACGGCATGATTTGAATAAAGTGGTTCATGTGTCCTAATTAATGGCTAATTTTGCATATTTGAAATAAAGATTATAATAATTTATGATCTGAAGTTAATTTTAAAATGTTAAGGGATCAGGTACCTTTAAAAGTGACAAAAATATTTTGTTAATAGCTTTTATTAAAATTTGATTCTTTGGGAACATTTTAAAAGAAACGCCATGCAAAAATCACTTTAGAAGGGAACTGTTTGAACTCTTTTTATATGATAAAGGAGTATTTTGATCTTTAAAGTCAATTTTCTCAAAGCAGCGATTTTTGTCATTGTACGCATGATTTCTGAATAAAGACTGTATAGGATTTTATGAAAATTTTAACAGAAAATATAAACAATATCAAAAATGGCATACTATTTTTTTCATCAAGTACACTGTTAAAAATACAGGTACAACCATTCACCAAAATATTCGTTCAAGCAAAGAACTTCGAACGATTGAACCATTATAATAGTTATAGTAAAATGCCATGGAAAAGAGAAACGCAAGTTGAACGACGATGTCGATTCAACGTTTGTTATTTTCATGTGGCAACAGTACAGAGCAGGCGTAGAGTTTTTAATGGCGTCGTAAACACACCAGAGATCCCGCCCGCGAACAACGTGCTGAAGTATCATCTATATTTCTTCTTCTTGCAATCCCGGAAATAATCAAGGTAAGTGTACAAGTGATTATTTTTTATTTTTCTGTTATACGCATTCTAATGCATTAATGTTTCTCTCAAATATAAAATTTGTATTTAAACTTGAAAAAATTATGGGTAGTAGTATCTTGCGTAAGCCTAAAAATGTTGTTTCCGCTTCAAATATTTAGCGATGTATCGGAAACAAATGGCTATTTCAAAGCTATTACTATAGATGTAATAACTTAAATATAATAACATAGTTCATTTCTAACAAACGAAATTAGTTTTCGATTTTAATTATTTGTTTTTGTTGACATGTTTACTTCATTAATGAGATGCCTACACAAGTCATATTCTTACTATCGCGAGATCTTGATATAAATCCGCATAACTGAATTTTTTATATTGCTTAAGCATGATTAAAACATTTTATTCAGATAAATAAATAAAAAAAAAGTTTTGTATGATTTTCTGAACTATTCATTTTTCAAAAGTAAATTAAAGTCGAAAAAAAAGTTGTTTAAATTATAAGATAACTTTACATTTATCAAAAGCCACATTTTGTAAGTAAGCAATAGAAACCTCCAACTCTATTTCAAGGAACAATTTTATGTTTTTAAAACTTAAGATTTCATAAAAACTAAAAATAGTGAAATATATACTTTGATTTTTGTTACTAAAGCTGTATATTATCACAAAATCCTGATATATGTGTGGTAATTTTATTTCTTGCACTAAAGCATGTTTTAGGCATTTTAAGTAGCTAAATTTATTTAAAAAATGGTTGTGAAGTTTTTAAACCATGAATTTTTCAAAAAGAAATGAAGTTGAGACTGAATGTTGAAAATAGCTTAAGCTTTAAAAAAAATCAGGGGATGCTTTACTTCTCTGTAACCATTCGCCAAGCCAGTCCCGATAACTTCTGCTGTGTGGTTTGGCGAATGTGAATGTGACAGTTTGTCTTTATTATTATTATTATTATTGTAAGATTTCTTTACATTCATATAATAGCTTTATTTCGAATGTAAAGTATTAGATACATTGAAGCATCAGAAACTTCCAATTCTATTGGAAGGAGCATTTTGATATTTTTGTTTATTTCATAAAAATTAAAAATTGTGGAATGTAGATTTTGGTTTTTGTAAAAATGCAGCAAAGTAAATCCGCATATATGTATGTATAAATGTATATTTTAAATCATTTAAGGCGAAGGTGGACTTAATTTTTTTTTTAACCGATTTACTTGAAAATTAAATAGGTGATTGCAAATGTAGTTACGTAAAAAGGTATTTTTGTTTATACCTGTCACACCTTAGAACAAGACTTAGTTGAAATTGTACACATAAATTAAAAATATAAATAATAATAAGTAAAACGTTTCTTAAAATCTGTTCTAAAGTACCATTAGCTATATATTTCATTTTTGCATGACTAAAACAGTCCTGCACCATAGGTCACACCTTTACTCTTTTCATTTTTGGCATTTAGTGCTAATTTTTTTAATTTCTGCAGGTTTCTGATAAGATTCTAAGGATCTTAGTTCCTAAATAGTCCTCCTAGGGCCCTAAATAGGCCCCAAATTTTTCCTGGATTGACCCCTGGAAAGTAATAGATATTTTATATTATGATTGTATTTAAAACTAGAATTTAAAGAAAGCATATTAATGAAATAAAAAAAGCTGAATTTTTATTGGTTATTTTTTTATAAACCAAAAACGTTGAAGGCGGCCCATTACTGGCACATCTACCCTATGACTTTTTACACCATAAATTTTTCAAAAAATAAATAGTCGAGAAAAAGTTTCTCTTTTTTTTCCTTTTATGTATAATTGTTAGATTTCTTTACGTTCATAAATAACTTTATGTAACTAAAGTAATAGATATATGAATATTCAATAGAACTCTAATTGAAATGCAAAAAACTTTTTAATATGTTGAATAATTGACACTTAAACACATTACTTTTTAACCTCCCCCCCCCCCCCACCCTCTGAGTGCTCTGGGACCAAAAAAAACAGCCAAAATTGTAAGATGTTGACTTCCTTGCCAAATTTTGTCTTCTTTTGAGTTCATTGTATCCAAAATAATGGCAAAAATGTCAATTTATTGCTTTTTTTGGTACTTTTCCGTTATACAGACACCATGCCAAAATGTATGCTAATTCATAATGTATGTATGTATGTATTAAATGTATGCTTGGTGACAATGGTGTCCATATAGCGGAAAAGTACCCCTTTTTTTGTTTCTTTATAGTTTATGGGGCATGAAATAGTAAAATTTTCGCTTTAATTCTTCATTTCTCTGAGTAACTCCAAAATGGTGGTAGATCAATTATGACATAGTGTAATAGTAGTAATTTATACATGTGCGTGTCATTAGTAAAAGCAAGAAAGTTAGTTAGGTAAAACATGATTCCATTTAACAATATTTCATTTTTTTTTAGGATGAAGCCTTCCTTCCTGTGACTGTATATATTCAAGACATTAATAATCATGCTCCAGAATTCGCCTTACCATTTGATGATGAGGTAACGTTATTTTTGTTTTTTATGAATAGTTTTTATCTTTATTAAAGCTTTTAAGGGAATTATTTATGACACGGCAATTTGTAGAAGCTTGCAACTATTACGTTTTGTGAATAAAAAAGAGCTTGATAAATATCCAGATACTGTTTCACATGCATTAAATAGTTTAAAATGGATCTATTAAAAACGCTTTTTTCACTCGGATGCATTTATTGCATATCGACTATTTCAACATATTTCAGTAACTTTTGAAAAGTTCCAAACTTTGTTTTTATTACTAAAATTCATAAAGATACAACTAAATGTAAATATATTGCTTGAAGATGCGTAAAAACATATATAAAACATTTAAAAGCACATTAAAGTCCTTTTAAAAATTCAAAACATTTTCAACCGAACTGTTTTGAATTTTTAACTTGAAGCTAATTTTTAACGAGCATAGCTCGGTCTTCCCTGCTCGTGTATTTATATATGTACATATATCCCTGGCGCCCGGCTAACCAAAAAGGTATCCATATATTTAAAGCAGTTTGGTAATTCTGTCAAATATTTTCCATTGAAATTCGACCCAATACGCATGCATCAAAAAATCTTCCGCCAATGAGGTGAGGGCTATTTCCTGTCTACAGACGTATTTGGGACTGTTTACGACGCGATCGATCGTTCAGGCAAGAAGCTTAGATTACATTATCAGATATTTTTTCATTTTATCTTTATTTATTTTCTTTTATTTAGTTGATGAACATAGAAACATAATCGTTATTGAGTTCCTTGGATGCTGTTTGTCTAGCATAGAAAATCATTTCTCTCGCTTTCGTTAGAGATATACATTCTGGTGTATTTTTTTCTTCTTTTTATGTCGTATGTATATTGCAAATTAAAATTTTTTAAACCTAAAAGTAATGGTCGAGATTTTATTAGGATTTTTTTTTTTTTGAAGGGGTTTATTTTTACTTTGAAAAGCTGAATGTTTTAATAGTTACATTGGGCAGTAAAATATTGAAAAGTTTTGATTATATAAAACAGTTTGAAAATGATTGCCACGTTTTTGTTGTTGTTTATTTATTTTTGCTTACATCATGTGCTAATTTCCAAAATAATTTACAGAGCCAGTGTGTAAGTGGCCATATGAATTAGTTAAAATACAGCAGAATGTAAATGATTTTCTGTACGATATAAACAGCATCCAAAAGATTCAATCATGAACACATGTTCATCAACTCAATAAACCAAACTGAAAAAATACCTGATAATAGTTATCCAAGCTAAAAAAAAACTATTTTTGACTTCAGGAGAAATAAAAAAGGTTATTTAGTTTTTTTTTTTTCGTTAATCTTTTTTGCCACTTCCCCATATACTATCAGTTTCATAAGAAATCCCTATGAAAACATATATTTTACACTTTACTGAATGTTTTCATTTCTTAATTGAAACATCAAACTCAGTTTAAAGTTATAGTAGAGTGTAAAATGTATATTTTCATTAAGATTTGTTATTGAATTAATTTTGCTTCATAAACAATTCTTGAATGTTTTGATTTATTATTGGTTTCATCATTGGACGATAACGATTTCATTTTATACCAGATTGCATCTCCGTTCTTGGGCGATACTTATGAAACTCATACTTTGTCTCAAAATGGTGATTTTATTGACTTTGTGCTTACAAATTAAAATGGTATCATGATAATATACATCTTTGCCCAAGAATGCGACAAAAAAAAATGTTAAATGTGTATTTTCATTAAGATTTGTTATTGAATTTTGCTTCATAAACAATTCTTGAATGTTTTGATTTATTATTGCTTTCATCATTGGGCAATGACGATTTCATTTTATACCAGATTGCATCTCAGTTCTTGGGCGATACTTATGAAACTCATAATTTGTCTCAAAATGGTGATTTTATTGACTTTGTGGTTACAAATTAAAATGGTATCATGATAATGTACATCTTTGCCCGAGAATGCGACAAAAAAAAATGTTAAATGTGTATTTTCATTTAGATTTGTTATTGAATTTTGCTTCATAAACAATTCTTGAATGTTTTGATTTATTATTGCTTTCATCATTGGGCGATGACGATTTCATTTTATACCAGATTGCATCTCCGTTCTTGGACGATACTTATGAAACTCATAATTTGTCTCAAATTGGTGATTTTATTGACTTTGTGTTTACAAATTAAAATGATATCATGATAATATACATCTTTGCCCAAAAATGCGACAAAAAAAAAACTATTTTTGATTTTAGGAGAACTTAAAGAGGTTATTTAGTTTTTTTTTTTTTTTTTTTTTTTTCGGTTTTCAAATAAATAAAACACCCACCTTGAGTTAAAGCTAGGTTGGGGACCTAGAAATACTACCTATTACATTTTCCCTCAAGTTGGAATTTTTGAAAAATTTTTGCAGATCTATGCCAATTATGACTCCCAGAACCCAACCCTCCTCCCCATAATTCTGCACAAATCTCTTCCAAACTGATACATAAAATCCAGGGGCATAAAATCTCGGTCAAGTTCGTTAATGGGCAAATTCGAATAAGGGGGGGGGGGGGCTTTTTGTGAAAACAGAAAAAACCCATAACGTCTTAATTATGATACATATCGAATCCGTTTAAAGTTATTACTTCTAGGAAAAGGGCCGATAATTTATGCATAACAGATTTTTGATATAATTAAAAATGGCCCCAAGGGGGGGGAGGTTTTGTAAGAAAAAACTCATAACTTCGTCAATTCACAAGATATCAAATCCGCTTAAATTTATTATAAATCATCTTAATATTATCTAAAACTTTTATATTGGCAAGTTTTTTATAGGACCAACCTTTATAGAAAAAAAAATCCCTGCCACCTCCGCTTGCAAACAAGTTAGATTTCGAAGTGGACGGTCCCAACTGCTTCATTATGGCAAAAGGTTATTCCTTTCGCAATTCTTAACAAACAGGCACCCCACGGTCTGTGTCTTCAAAATCTACCTGTGCCTGTAGGCCGAACCGTCAGGGATATTTTCTACTGTATAAAGTAAAATCAGAAAACGTGAAAATTCCTCATTGTTCCACTATAATTTGTTCCACTTATTTAAGTAAAATTATGTTTTCTGAAAAAATAACAATTTTATATCTTAATAATTTCTTCCTTTTATTATTAAAACAGGTGGAGAAATTAACCAGATGCTGGGATCTATTCCATTTAACCCGACTGTTGGATGACCATTTTACCTTACTTTTTGACGACCATTTTACTCGACTTTTGGATGACCATTTTACCCAACTGTTTGACGACCATTTTACCCGACTGTTTGAACACCATTTTATCAGACTTTTTGGTAGACAGAATGCTGCATTCTCCTGAAACTGTCTAGGGAAAACTGTACTGTAATTACTTTGGTTAATTAATCTGAATTTTTATATATTTTTTTAATAAATATATAATTTGTAATTTTCAATAAACGGAGCGGCTTACCGCAACCCAACTGAATTTTTTTGCTATTTTATTGTGTCTATGACCATTTTTCCTTTTAGCTATTGTAGAGCTGCCATTGACGACACAGAACTATAGGCTGAAATGTAATATAACTTGGTAAGATAAATGATATATCTATATGTATATTACATGGATTTCTAGGAAAATAAACCAGCAATAGCTGAAAAATTAAGTTTTTATTTAATGCTAATTTTTAAATAAATTAAGTAATAATAATTTTTCAGAATTGAGGTTTTGGGCAGTACATGTGAATTTTACTGTCCAAAAGTTTTAAAAATTCTATTAAAAGTATAAAACCTAAAATAGTGAAAATATAAATTTCCATATGTGTAACCATTGCACCTTTATTTATAGTAATATTTTTTACTAATTATTAAGTAGTGGAGTACCGAGTAATTGTGTGCAAGAAAGAATCACTGATGTGAAAATAAAGTGTGCTTAGGGTTAACACTTCTGTGTGTGTGTATCTATATATATGTTCATAAACATGCATCTTGATCATATAATCATATTTTTTGAAATTTCATTTATTGTGCCCCTTTTAAAGACAATTTTCTTAAATTAAAAAAAAAATTAAAACTGATTCTTGAACCCAACATTACTCATTTGATAAGTGAAATCTGTATCAAAGCTGGTTTTTTCATGTTGTAAAAAGTACCTTATTTTCTTTTAATTAAAAAATTAGGTACTTTTGTGTTATAGTAACCCCCGAAGATGAATCGCTGAGCGACCAAGATTATCACAGCGAATACATTTTTTTTTTCTGAAGCAGGTCAAATTTACAATAATAAAAGGAATGCATCTCCTGAAAATGTAGAACAATATAAGTGTTTTTGCACTGTAATCTACAATATAACAAAGTTAATTATTTTTTTTAATTGCATTTATTGTATTTTCTGTTTCTACACACTGCTTTTTTATCCAAAATCATAGTACTTTCTTACAGATTTAAAAATGTCTTTTATAAGTACCAAGTAAATAGTTTTTACGAATTATTGCATATATTATACATATATTCAAATAACTTTTTACAGATCAGTTATAAATTCATTTGTCGACAAATATGCTTAAAAACTGAAATTCTTAACTACTCGATATTGGCTGAGTACCAAGTATTCTGTACGGCTCTACTATTAAAATATTACTTTTTTTTTTAATCTTATGAAAAGAAAGTAACAATTCTACAACTATGATATCAAATTTTTAGCATCTATAGAAATAGAAAAAATTCACAACAATTTTAGAAAAATATTTCAAGTCTATTTACAGATTATAAAAGATGTATAAGTGCAATATGGAAAAAACTTTTCTCAAGACTTGTGCTTTTATTTATATATTTCTGTGCAAAACTTTACATTGTTTAAAGAAATTCCATGTAAGTAATGTTGAGTAAAACTATATTTTATTTCCTAGATTTTAAATTAAAAGATAATAAAAACAGGGTATGTATTTAAATCTAAGAAAATTATTTTACAAAATTATGTTTTATTATGAATGTTTGTGAATAAACAAATACTAAAGTAATTATAAGTAACTAATTAAAAAGTGTGGAGAAATGTTTTATAATTTACAAGTGCAGAATGGTAATAATATCATTGGTGAAAAAAAAATGCAATTATTTTGTGTATTTAAATTTGAACCAGCTGTTTACATTTTCTTTCTAAAATATATTTCAAAGACGATAATTAAAAATTAAAACTCTAATAATAATTTTCAGTTTAATGTTAATAAGAAAATTAGTAAGCTTCTCTAGAGCAATATAATCTCACAGAATCTGAATCTTAGTTCATTAACTGCATCATAAAATGATAAATTAAACACCAAAATCCTGGTTTAATCTGGTATAACCTTTCCCCATAAAATACGTTTAGAGAAAAACCTGTATCATGGTTCAACAATTTACCATAAAATGGATTAGAAAAAAATCCTGAATCATGGTTATACCTTTTACCATTAGATTAGATAAAACCCTATCATCGATCAACTTCTCACCATAAAATTGGATTAGATAAAACCTTGAATTATGGTTCAACCTTTCACCATTAAATTGGATTTGAAAAAATCCTGAATCGTGGTTCAACCTTCCACCATTAAATTGGATTTGAAAAAATCCTGAATTGTGGTTCAACCTTTCACCATTAAATTGGATTAGAAAAAACCTTGAATTATGGTTCAACCTTTCACCATTAAATTGGATTTGAAAAAATCCTGAATCATGGTTCAACCTTTCACCATAAAATTAGTTCAACATTTCACCAATATAGTGGTATTTTCAAAAGCACCATAAAAATGGTGAAACGTTTCACCAAGATTGTAGTTGCAGCTAAATTTCAGCTACTTTTCACCAGTTTTTATGAAACGTCGAACTTTATTTTTAACAGTGTAAGAAATTTAGAAATTAATAAGTCTACGTAAAGTTTTGATATTAGATTCCCTGTTTTCTAAACCTCGGATTTCATACAATTGTAAATTTATTTAAAGTTACGACAACAGTTGCAAAATCACATGTAAAGCAGTTGACACTAACCTTTATCTCAGGAAATACTGAAGTGATTTCAGTACATATTAACATTAACATATATATATATATTCGTATATATGCATATTTTTATATTATTATATCAATTTAAATCAGATAATCGATATAAGTTATAAAAGATACAGACATATTACTATTTCAGTAAAAATATCGCTATTTTTATATGTTACTATACGCAAAACTCTAAAAGCTGTATCACCATAATACAGTGCGTTAAGAATTTATAAGACCACTAACAGGTATTGGTGCACTTCTGAAGAAGAAGATACAATATGCAAATTTCTAGTATATATGTATTTAAAATTGATTGTAGAACGTTTTCTGTTATAATTGCTACATATAATTTAAGTTACATTTTATTAAATCTTCTAATTTTATTAAAACGTAACAAAGGTGACTATTAAAAAATTATATGATCACCTGAGGAAATTAGAATATTAAACGTCGCATCAGAATCATTATAAAACGTACGCGTTTGCATAGCGTGAAAGTATTCTCGAGAAGCAAAGGTGCAGGTTTAGATAGTGAAGCGATTTCAATACATATTAACATTTAAAAATAATACATATGCATATTTTTATATTATTATATCAGTTTAAATCAGGAAATCAATACAAATTGTAAAAGATACAGACATGTTACAATTGCAGAAAAATATCGCTATTTTTATATATTATTATACGCAAAACTCTAAAAGCTGTATCACCATAATAGTAGCACATATTGTACAAACAAGAATTACTATTCCATAACTGCCAACCTTCTTTTTTTTTAAGTCAAATAAATATTTTCCACCAGAAATTTTATTTAATGAAAGATATCATATCATAACTTTTACATAGAAAAAAAAAAAAAAAAAAAAAGGGCAATATGTTATTTTTAAAATTTTCCGGTACTAAGAATATATATGTATATATATATATATATTTTTTTTTAAGAAAGTTACTATTTATGCGATTTACTTTAAAGAAATTCCTTTTTACAACAGGAAAAATAATCCGAATTATGTACGAGATCATACATAAAAACATTCCATTCTTCCAGATAGAAAAATACATACTATGGCAACTTCAGACATTTAAAACACAACTATTATATTGAAAAAACAAACATTATTATTTTAAGTAATAATCTATTTTACTGATGTCAACAAAATACAGGAGGAAATCAAATACAGAAATATTAATGGAAAAGCATTTTGATTCTGAAAAAGTAATATTTCTTTAAACTTATTGGTTGACTTGTAACTGTAAACCGTAATCTCTAAGAAATAGAATCTCCATGGAATAAATTCCATAAAACGAATAAATGTGACTATTTTATTATGTTTCATCATAATTCAAAAATTTATATCGCTCCCGAATTCCCGAATTCTGAAAAATGAAGCTTAAGCAATATTACACAAATATATTGATTCAATATTCGTATTCTTTTGAGGATATTTTAACTTACTGGTATTCAGTACTTTACCAATGTTTCTACCTACACAGTTTCTGGAATGTTTTATGTTACAAAAGTTTATTTAATTTAAAGAAATATAAATTTTTCTATCATAAAAAAAATAGAAAGCTTTATGAAATATCAAGAATAAATGGAAAGTAAAGTAAGTTGCACAATTACAACAATGAATTATAGAATGCTTAAGGTATAGAGGATTGATTCCCAACGTGGTCATGAGCAACACAAGTGGGGAGGATGGGCAATTCGGTTTAGGGGGAAATTCGAGAGTTATTAACACTATATTTAGCCAACTTTTTTGTTTATTTTTGGAAAAATTTAACGTTGCAATATAAAAGTTAATGTAACATACTCAAAAGAAAAAAAAAGAAAGAAAGTATATATATATATATCCTATTTTGAGTACGTTCTCATTCAATATTCCAAAAGGCAACTATAATTAGAAAAAAAAAAAAAAAAAAAGGCTATACACTGTTTTTTATACTTAGATTTCTCGTATATATTTCCGGTTCCTCTACAACTTTTCTGTGTGTTTACAGAATGAATCTTATGTTTCTAATTAAATCACACATGACGAATATTTTACCATTGAAACTAATCTAAAACAAACCGTCTTAAAATATTTAAATTAGAAATACATTAAGTTTATAAACTAAGAACTTCTAACATTATAAAATATTAATAAATAAAAAAATGTAACGATTTTAGTTTTGTTTTTAAATTTTCGGTTTTGCTTCGTCCCTCATACAATATCTAAATATATAATTTACGACATATACATTTTTAAATTTAAAATCGGAATACTTCACAATCAGCTTGGGATAATATGGAATGGAAAGCTTATGAAAAAGCTTATGATGAAAAAGAAAAATGGCTACTTTAAAACTGATAAAGATGTTAATCTACATACGCTTCTTGCGCATTGTGTTATTCACAGAGAGATCATATTGTTCCGTAATATTTCACTGTTTTTAAAGATGTACTAAAATCAATTATAAAATATAGCAATGATATATTTTCAAGAAAATTTGTGAGGTTAAAAAAGCAGACCATATACATTTTTTGTTTGACAAAGATGGAAATTGGACAAGAAAAAACAAAATTCTTCTGGGTGTAAAGCCAAAGATACATTGTTTCATTGTATTTATAGAATTATCGAAAAAACATATTTTTGACAAATATTTACCTTTTCTTACGTTAAAAAAATTGTGAAGTAACTGATGCGGCACTTTCCGTAGTTAATGTTCTTTTACGTTATTTTCATGCGACTAAGAATCCACTTTTTGAATAATAAGTACTATATAGGTTAGAGGGGAGGGGAACGATCAGGATTTTTGACATGCTTGAGTGGAGCGTGGACAAAATACGGTTGGGAGCCGTCATAAGTAAGTTCATTATTTACCACGCGAAAGCTAGTTAAAAGTATTAAAAAATTCTGCTTTAAAGTATTTTAATATGACTTGAGTGAAATTTCCGGCCATTACAGTGTTAAACAAACTTCATTCAATGGAGCTATGAATGGAGCGTAGGGCCTACCGGTTACGAGTGAAGTAACAGAGGCTGTAGTCACAAGATGGTGGTTGTGGTTTAATTGCATCGGATCAGGCCCATATTAAAGCCGGGACAAACTTCCATTAGTAAAAACGTATAGAAAATTTTACCTTTTTTATTACAGATGTACAAAATGAATAAGTCGTTTCACCCTTTAGTTACGGATTTATTTTGAAAAAAAAAACATACAGAAAAGACTCACCAGAAATTTGGAATAGTGTTTTTTCTGTATTTGTTGACAGATAATCCCTGATTAAAAAGATGCGAGAAGTACTGTTTGAATTTTCGGGTGCAAATTCGACATTTCTGAATTAAAAATATAAAATTCGTGGACAATACGGATGACGAGTCTCAGTTGTAAAATGAACCCAAGAGGTTAAGTTAGTGAAAACTTCTATTAAAATTTATTGGTGGAAGTTCGCTCTGGTGGTAATCATATTCCATGACATTGACAGGAAGATTATGTTGTCACAATATGGTGGTACCGTCAGGGTTCGTACGGGATCCTGGAATTATCAGGGAAGTTACCAGGATTTTCTTATAGAAAAACTTGCCTTATAAAATCGCACGAAAGAAAAAATTGGTAATTTCCCTGATAGATACGAACCCTGACCGTAGCACCTGACTACCGCCCGGGTATATTTCCACCAGTAAAAACGAATAGATATTTTTGCCTTAATTATAACAGAAATTTTACCTGCATTTAAATTAAAAAAAAATCTATCCAAATTTACTGGTGAAAATTTTCCCCGGTGATAATCAGGCCCTGCGGAACCGGTTACAATGGGTGATTCATCATTTTGAGGATATGTGCATTTCTCTTTATTCATACCTCCATGCTTTAAACAAGAAAAAGTAAAATCTTTAAATGTGAACAATGACCCATTCGCTGCCAACCACGAGTATACTCGTGGTTTTTCAATCTAAAATTACAAATTCGTACCGGAAATGTCGAAAGAAGAAATTTCATTTTCTGTAATCACGAAATGTCTGTAATTAAATAAAGTAAATATTGCTATTACCGTAATTTCCCGCGTCTTAGTTAAGTCTTTTTCAAACCGGAAATTTTATTGAAATTAAAAAGCCAAATAAGTGCTAAGCAGAAGAAATTCACATTTTCTTGCAGTTTCTTGCAGTCCATCCAACCGGGAAAAACCAAGGTACTCCACTATTCTTGATGAATAGTCCTTCCGAGCTATAATTCTTATTTTCTCTTTAATTAAAAAAATAAATAAAAATATTATTATATGTTTATTTTATTAAATAAAATTAAGTTGACTTTTCTCCTAAACTTCTCCTAACATGTTTACTTTATCTTGTCTGGCATTATTTTTGTTTTTTTTTAACTGTGAACTATTTTTACTTTTATACTTTAACTAGTAAATTTTCATTAATTTATTGATATACTTAACACTATCCTATTTTTATGTAGTCAATTAGACTACGGCTAGACATTTCATATGGCTCTCTCAGGATTTGATATACACCTACTCAAAGCCAGGGTGTGCAGTTGCTTCGCAACTTGGAAGCCCATTGAACCTGTCACAAGTTCAAGTTCAAGTTCAAGTTCAAAGTCACATTTTATATAAAATGAATTCTGGTAGGAAAGTCTGAGGTGGTGTACGTGCGAAATTACGGTAGTATTTTCAGTATGAATTCGAACTTTCTAAATAAAATAAAATTCCAGTCATTTTAACCGGCAGTGAACGTGTTAAATATCACTGAAAAATTTAGTCGTCATTAAAAAAAAAAAAAAAAAAAAAAAAAAAAAAAAAAAAAAAAACTTTTTTTTCGCGTAAACTTTAATTATTAGATAAGAAATCGAAAAGCATAATTAGGTCCACAAACTGTTGCGAAAAGACAAATTTAGGGTATTTAAAACTTTGGTTTTTTTTTATCTTTAGATATCTTAACCCATTTCAGGGCTCCTACGGGAGACTATTTTTTAATTGTATCTCGCACCACTTTCTCAAAACAAAATTTTTTCACATACACGTTCACAACCTGTGCAACAGGGTTACCAGTTTGGCATTTTTTTTTAATTCAAAAATTTGAATTCATACTAGAAAGTGATAGTAATAAGCTCTATTTTATACATATCTCGATTGACTTGATTGCCTAACAGGGACTGCTCAGACAAGGAAACCAAGTCTGTAGAGCATAGTATCCCTCCCGGTCCCTTTATTAAGGTCTTTAAAAAAAGTTACAGTGTTCAGCCGCAACTGATGTCGCCGGAAAAAGCGAGAATGAGCGACAAAACATAACATGAATTAAAAATTCTGTCTTTAAAATTTCCGGTAAGAAATTTGAATTTCTGAATTCTAAAAAGGGCCAAATCAGCAACCCTGCCGAACAGTTGCCAAACCAGTGTTGCCAGTCGGCTACTTTTTTTAAATTCCATTTTCTTGATTACCACCAGTTTTTAGAGAAAAAAAAATTCGCTTTATGTAATTACAGATTAAATAAGGAGAATTGTACAATTTCCAAAAAGTGGTGCCAATCAAGTAATACGAATTTTTAAAAAGTAGCCCACTGGCAACACTGTGCTGTTGTGCAACAGTTGATGTCGGTTAAGGGGCTTCCGAGTTGCGAACCCTGATGTGCAAGAGAAATACCCTACAAAATTTATTTATTTTAAATAGTGGTGCAAATAGAATATAAAAATTGTTGCCAGTTGCTATATGCATTTGCATCCGAAGCGGGCATTTCAGAAATTCCGGATTTATTCCAGAAATTCTGAATAGTAATTTTTGCTTTATTCAATTACTCACGTTTCGTATTTACCAAAAGTAAAAAATTTTCTTTCGAAATTTATGGTATATTTTCTTAATTAAAAAAAAAATCCTCAAATAGACGCATATACGTAAATAAGTGCTAATGGTGCAAATTGGCTAACTGAAAGATTTTTCGAATCAGAAAATAATAATGTATAATAATATTTATTGGCTGAGGTGTAACTATACACAAAGCGTACTTCACCACTTCTCTCAGAAAGAAATTTTCGCCTTGTGTAATCGCAAAATTCTGTGTTAAAATAAGACGCAAAATACTTTTCAAAAAAAGTGATGGAAATTTGTCTAGGCGGCTATCCGGCTCTGATTGTCCACGGTAATACACTAATATCCACCACGGTATAAATTACAAATTGAAAAAGTTTTGCCACATTTTTTGTTTATCATTATATAAAAATTTAAATTACTATATAAAAGTAAAAAAAAAAAAATCATATGAAACCTATTTGGCGTAGAACATAGTTACATAGCTGAAAACATTCAGGTTTTTTAACAAGTCAAATAAACATATTTCAATCAGAAATTTTATTTATTGAATGAAAAGTTATAACTATTACATAAAAGTGAGATAAAATTTAATTAAATTTATGGTAAAAAGTAGAAGGTGACCATAATTAAACTGAGAGTACACAACATGTTCTGTAGAGTGATCTAATTGTGAGAATTGAGCCAAATTTTATAGGATGATTAAACAAGACGGGGGAAGAAGGATTACGCAAAAACAATAGTTCCAAAAGTTATCGTTAGGGGGATATGTGGCGATGTTTTATTTCGCGGTATCCTTTCTCCCCCGCCTTGTTATATTCATCAAAATTTGGCGCCATATTTGTAATTAGATTGCGCTTCCATGGATACCCCTTAGCTCTGGAATATATTTTAGAAAAATGCGTTAAAAATGAAAAACATATCTTTTTTAATTCTTTGCATTCTAGCAATAAAAAGGTTAGAAATAGGTTATTTTGTTAAAAAACAAAAAGGTAAACGAAATAACTACTATAATTAATATTTTCACATATATAAAAAACATTACTGGATTGTAGTCATATGTTACTCAAAACTGTTTAATTATAGCAAAATAAATCAAATGATATAATTACTTTGCATTGATCGGTTGTAAAAATAGTAAATTAAATTACATTACATATTTGCAAAATTAAAATGAACTCGCAGAGTAAAATAATGATTGTTCTCCTCTCCGAAATCATTTGGGCATTCCAATTATGGTACGATTGAGTTATTCAAACAGCATTCGGAAGACACAGGCAATGGGTTTAGGTAGCCATAATTAAAGAGTATTACTCAGCGTATTGTAAATTTATAGGATTTTTGTATTTAATAAGCTAAATTAAGTTATTTTAGAATATCAAAATGTAACCAATTTGTTAATTCTTTTTTGTACTCATTGTTGATCCGTTTTGCAAATTTAATTCATTGTCATTTATTGAATATACCGTAATTTCCGGCGTATAATCCGCAGCTCAAAGAGTCGTTTTTCGACCCAGAAATATTATTTTTTAAATGTAACTTACTTGAACTTGAACTTGTGATAGGTTCAATGGGCTTCCAAGTTGCGAAGCAACTGCACACCCTGGCTTTGAGTAGGTGTATATCAAATCCTGAGAGAGCCATGGGAAATGTCTAGCCGGGATAGTGTTAAGTATATCTATAAAATAATGAAAATTTACTAGTTAAAGTATAAAAGTAAAAATAGTTCATAGTTCAAAAAAACAAAAATAATGCCAGACGAGGTAATGTAAAGATGTTAGGAGAAGTTTAGGAGAAAAGTCAATTTAATTTTATTTAATAAAATAAACATATAATAATATATATTTTTTTAATTAAAGAAAAAAAAAGAATTAAAGCTCGGAAGGACTATTCATCAAGAATAGTGGAGTACCTTGGTTTTTTCCGGTTGGATGGACTGCAAGCATCGTAGTCAGGTAGCTCATAGATGAGTTCATTTGGGATGTGATTAAGGTCATTGTAGAATTTTTTCGAAAGATGTTTAATGCGATGTTTGAGTGGAGTCGTTTTCAGATCCTTGAGGATTGTGGAGTTTTTGAGATATCTAGACCCGTTCCTGATATAACGGAGCTGTTTGCAATGGGTACTAGAGAGGCTGTTCATACTGGTTTTGCAAATGAAGCCCCAGATTGGACATGCATATGTGATAACAGAGAGAATGCAAGCATTATATATTAAGTACTAGGGGGCCTACCCCCTGCGAGCTACGCTCGCCAACCCCCGCTCAGACTTCGAAGCATCTAAAAATATGACAGCGTGCTTTGTTTTAAAAATATTGGTAAATCTGTAATTGGGTTGCCATGCTTTTAACGTTTTAATGGGGCATTTTTTGATTACCATGGCATCATACACAGCTGTTGCGACAACTGACGACTGTTTTAGGGATTGATAAGTAAAATCAATTACAACTTGAAAACCAGCTTGTATAAAATGGTTAGGTTTAAACTGTGGCTACTTCTCGGACTTTTATAACAACGATCTGTATTCTATTCTTCCTTTGCGTTTAAGGATGAGAAAAATTCCATCTGCTTGTGAATAAGATTAAGAACCACAGTATTGAAAAGTACTATGTTATAAATATTTTCAGTAACAGGTTTTAATTTTCTCTCTATTTTAGTGCACCATCATGCATATTTTCATGTTATTTTAAATATGTAAATTATTTATTTTAATTAATATGTATATACGAATTTTCTAATAATTATTTATCATACAAAATTAATTAAATATTTTGTGCATGCATGCCTACATTTATTCGGCATCAATTGATGACATATTTTAACAAATTTGTTACCCGCGATAATTTTACACCTTGGTATGTCACTTGAATATTTTCCATAAGAAAATCGGGTACTTTTCCAGTATAGGATCCTTTGCTTTTAGGTTTGGTGTAATTCGAGCTTCGAAAAGGGATAGATTCGTTAATATACATAGATTTGTTGCCAAAAGTTATGAAAACAAACCCAATGAGCTTTTGGTGCTTTTCTATTATAAGGGTCTTGACGCTTTTTTAAAAAGCTTGGCGCAATTCGGGCATCAGAAAGTGAGATTTGGTGCCAAATGACATAAACAGCCATGGAAACAAATTCGACGATTTTTTTGTTTATATGCGTATTTTAATTATACGTATATTATTATTGTTTTTTCTATACAAATTACTTCTGATTATATATAAAATAGGATAAAGGACATTTTACGCTAAACAAATTGTATAAATATTTTTTTGCTCCTTTCTTTTGCGTTTACATAAATGACGTCATTTGGACGAATTTATTCAAAATATTTTCAGTTTATAAATTAAATTAAATGCTGACAGACGATTGAATCCTGACGATAGAAATGTGATTTTTTTTTTTTTAATTTTCCTGAAAAACATAATTTAATCACAATCTTGTCTTCATTATCGATTGAAATAAAAGATAAATTCAATTTCAATTTGAAAAGGACGAATAAAAAGAAATCAATAATCCCTATCGGGATCCTTTTCAATTTTTTTCCCTTTTTTGTCACAAAAAAACTGAATAATTAGTTGCCATCATTACAGAAATGTCATTAAAATTAGAAAAAAATTAATATCTCGAAAACTAATTCCAATTTCAAAATTCTATTACCAGTTTTGACATCCGCGGATTTTTATGGACAATTGTTATTAATTTCACCATCAAGCGTTTAATATTTTATTAAAAATAGCCCTGAAACATAATCAGTCGTTTAATCAGTCGTTTCATGAAATCGTTTCATAAATTCGTTTCATAAAATCGTTTCATAAAATCGTTTCACAAATTTGTTTCATTAGGATTTTATATATATAGGGTAGATAAAATCGTTTCATAAAATCGTTTCACAAATTTGTTTCATTAGGATTTTATATATATAGGGTAGATATTAAGAGTTTGTTGTGTATGGAGAGTGAGTCACTACGAAGAAGGGGGGGCGAGGGTTTTGGAAATCCCGGCGACTTTACCGCGGATATTAAGAATATGCTTTTTAAAGGTTTTTTTAAAGGCATTTGTCAATGGTAACTCCCAGGTACTTGGCATCGTCAGACCAGGGAATGGTAGTATTATTGATGGCTAATCTATTAGGAGTGGAAAAGTTTCTAGAGAAGTAAACAGCAGTAGTTTTAGATTCGTTTATTTTAATGCGCCATTGATCACACCAATCCATGACGATGTTGAGGTGATGTTGTAGATTTTTGTAAAGATTGTATGGGTGATGTGCAGTGCCATAGAGAACAGTGTCGTCCGCATAGAGTGCGAGTGATGTGAAGAGTGTGCGTGGAATGTCATTAAAGTATATTATGAACAAAATAGGGCCAATGACTGAACACTGAATAATATCAGAGAGTATAATGTGTAGTAGAGAAAGTGAGTTGTTTACGCGGACGTAGAAGTTACGATCACCAAGGTAAGAGTGTATTAAATGGATAAGTTCAGACGGGAACTTAAGCCGAACATTTCATAAACTTAATTCTAGTGCAATGATTACAATGGTCCACCTCCTGCGAAAAAATAAATTACAAGGTCGTTCCAAATGGAAGTGACCAAGTTTGCACTGACCCAGCCGTGTACCAAGCATACGGAATCATGTGCACTAAACTGGAAATGGATTAGTGACTGGAGTTTAATTATGTTGTTACATTGAAAACGTAATGACTCCTCCTTCCATCCTATTAAATCAATAAATTAGCAATTTTTAAGACTTTATATATCGGAAACAGGGAGACGAGGGCAAATGATATATGCGTCTAAAACCACGTTTCACTATGTTCTTATGACTGCTGCTTATTTAGATTTTTTTTTTTCATTATTACACTGAATGCGTGGTTTCCTGTTCAGGATGATTCAGCTCCAATGAAGTAAATTTGAAGCGGTGATAGAGCGGATTGCAAGAAACATCCAATTATTCAGTCATCAATACAGGGTGTCCCACTCCAATACGAACTTGAATTTTTAGTTCATAACTTTAACAGTAATGAAGATCTGTTATCGATATTTCCTCTTTGTAAAATGTGATAAAATCAAGAGAAGTGCATTATAAATACGTCAGTGTTTCATATGTAGTAGGAGCTACATTTCGAATTACGGATTGTTGTTTGGGCGTAGATCGTGGCTATTTCCAGCAAGTATCGAGATGTTTTCATATTTTATAGAAATCAAATCAAGTCTGTTGAAAATATCGGAAAAATATTTAAAATTTTTAAAGATATGTACGAAAATCTGGGTTCGACAGGAAGTGATGCATCGTATATTTATGACTGAATAAGTGGATTGCGGCCCAACTTCCTATGTGAAAAATCCTTGTTGAAGTGTGTGTGCTGTGTCACCTCTTAACCTTCTAGTACCATTGTGGTCTCTATTGACCCCATTTATTTTTGTTTTGAAACTTTTCATGTTTGAAACCAGAAAATAAAAGTTACTTAAACAAATAAATAAAATCAAACAAACACCTCCGAACAAATTTATTTAATTTTTAATTTAATTAATTTCTGGTGCAAATAATCCAAAACTAAGAACTCTTATCAAATGTTAATTTTTGGTAATAGGGGGGGGGGTAAAATTTTGTCGCACTGCTATACTAAATCACACTTTTATATGATTTGCAACACTTGTAACAAGAGATTAATGTCTGCGCAAACTCCCACCACTTTCTTCCAAAAGAAATCTTCGCGTTCCTTAGTTACACAATTCTGTGATTAAACAAGACAGAGATGACTATAAAAAATTGGTGTAGGTTTGTTTAGGCAGAAATTAGCGTCTTTCTATAATGGACATTGTTATAAATGTCTACGCACAAATTTTATCAAAATGTGGCTCTGGTGGAATTGGCTGAAATTTTTATATAATACTTATAGTTCATGCGATGCTGATGAGATGACTCAATGGGTACAATCCTGAAAAATCACTAGTTTCCATGTTATGACCATCGGAAAGTGACTTATTAATGTTACGTATCTGTCACCTTTCTGATAATTGAATGTCAAATAAACATAATTTGAACCAAAAAAAAAAAAAAAAAAAAACATTTAACGAAATATTTCTTGTTTCGAAAAAGTTTTACATTACGTTTTAATTTTTAGGTGCGTTCGTAATTATATAAATACGTAGCACCTATAGTCGTCGTTTGGTCCGTCCGTCTGTCCGTCCTTCTGTCTGTCCTTCTGTCTGTCTGTCCGTCTGTCTGTCTGTCCGCATATAACAACGCAAAAACTACCCAACCAAATGGTTTGCAATTAAAAATATATTATCTTTGCAGAATTTTGTCGAGACATTTCAAATTTTATTAAAATCGAATCAAAACTTTAGGAGATATTAATAAAAATATTTATTAAGAAATTTGATTTTTTTTTTAAATCGGTGCTTTTTTGTTATAGGAGCTTCTGAAGTTTAATCGTCAAGCGACCGAGATACTTATTTTATGACAGAAATTAATCTGCAGACGATATAATTCATTTCACAGAATTAAAAATCATCAAGATCTGAATATTTATATAACTAGCTGATACATATATATCTGAATATTTATATAACTAGTTAAGATATTTGTATGAACAGTGTCATAAAATATATACTTAACTAGCTGTTTAACCCGTTCTACGCACGGGATATCATGAATTTAATTCTAAAACGTGTGTACGAACGCACCTCGTTTGTAACGTTTGACGTACAATTTCCAACTTGTAAGAATTTTAAATTTGCGATTAAATGAGACTAATATTACTATTCGGAAAGAGTGGTACTCAAAAATGGAAAATTTTGGCAGCTATAGGATTGGTTTTCCTGGATTTGAGTTTTAACCTTAAACGGTTCGTTGTTGAAAGAACCCTTTCGTAAATGATCCTTGAATACGTTTTAGAAAAGTATCCTTTTAAGTGTGAACATTTTATTTTAACTATAAATTAAAAATAATATGTTTGTAATAAACCTGTTTTTAATTTCATATTGGATTGAAAATCCTTTACTTCAATTTTTAAACTTTTTTTTTTTTTTTTTTTTTTTTTTTTTGCAAAATTCCCATCGTTCGTTTGTTCAAATTGCAAAGTTTCGGAATTCCCATGATGTCGATGAAAAATGAACTACATAGAAAGTTTTCACAATTTTTTCGTCGCTGGCGAGGTTAGGAACTGTATGTTGCAGTACGTCAGCGGTCAAGGATTTCTTCATATTGAACCGCCAACAGTGACGGCATTTTCTTGATGGGTTTAAAATTTTATTTGCCGTGATAATGTATATTCGTTAAGCGTATTTTCATATCTAATTTTCTTATTGACAATAGTGGTGTTATATATACAGAATCTTTAAAATGTAGCAAATTTGTTAATTCTTTTTGGTACTCATTGTTGATTGCCTGTTTTGCAAATTTAGTGCATTGTTTTTTATTGAAAATATATGCAGAATCTTTAAAATGTAACAAATTTGTTAATTCTTTTTTGTACTCATTGTTGATTGGCTGTTTTGCAAATTTAGTGCCTTGTCTTTTATTGAAAATATATACAGAATCTTTAAAATGTAACAAATTTGTTAATTCTTTTTGGTACTCATTGTTGATTGCCAGTTTTGCAAATTTAGTGCATTACCTTTTATTGAAAATATATACAAAATCTTTAAAATGTGACAAATTTGTTAATTCTTTTGTACTCATTGTTGATTGGCTGTTTTGCAAATTTAGTGCCTTGTCTTTTATTGAAAATATATACAGAATCTTTAAAATGTAACAAATTTGTTAATTCTTTTTGGTACTCATTGTTGATTGCCAGTTTTGCAAATTTAGTGCATTGTCTTTTATTGAAAATATACGCAATGTACGGTAATTATTTTTTAGTACTTCTGAAATTATGCTTTATTTAATCGCAGAATTTATTTGCCGAATTTGTACTATTTAAAATAAAGCACTATAAATTAATTATAGAAAATCTCGTATAAGTAGTTGGTCACTGTAAAAATAAAAAGATGAAAATTGTATATAAGTAAACGTTACTGGAATAAAAATGAAAGATATTTCATTTTTTATAGAAATTTGATTTCGCAGTCGTTACTTTATGTATATATCTATTATAAACCTTTTATTATGTAAAGAAATCAAACTTTTTTAAAACTTATAATTAAAGAAATTTGTGGAATTCAAGAAGAATTTGCAGATGCATTATTTTAATATGAAATAAATTTTATACGAATCATTTCAAGCGTAAGCAATTGAATAATATATTTTATTAATCAACGTGTGATTGACTCATTTTAATTTCTTGTGAAATCAAATAGACTAAATTTGGTAACATTTGATTAATAATGTAATGCAATATTAATCAAAATTTAATGAATAGCATTGAATTGTCTCCGTTAGATAATTGAAAAATATTACAATTATTTTAAAGAACTCATACCACAAATAGTTTTAGGAAAATGTACATAAGAAATTTATCATGATATAACTGTAAGCATTCGCATAAAGATCCGGAAATCTTAAAACGTAGCAGAATCGGCTATTGCCAGAATCTGCTAGTTAGAGGACAAGTTGAGCAAACAAGATGGCCTGCTGGCCTTCCTCTTAGGAATGGGCATTTCGATTCATTTTGGTTGCTTGATGAGTCAGCTCTCGACTCACTTGAAGAAATAGGGTTGGTTGGATAGCAATTCAAAATAATTTTTCTCTCACCTAATAAAAACCAAATCATATACATAATAAGCGTTCCAACTTAATACTAGAATAGGGGCGCAAAATTGAAACAACTGCATTACCTTGTGGACGGGGTTCATAATGCCAATTCACGCACTTTTAGGATGACGTCATTAGGTTTGACAAAATCTACCATCTGCGCATTCTCCTGAGAATATATCGTGAATCTTTACTCACTCATAGAAGATTTATCTTGATTAGCAGATTTATTGCCAATATTTTTGATACACTTTGTTTCGATAAAATATGTACATTAAAAACATACACAATATCATTTTAGTTTCAGTAATAATATATAAGTATTATGTAAGCACTATTGCTTTTTCTCCCGAAACTATAAATATATATTGAATGTTTGTTAAATATAAATATGTTTATGAAAACAAACTGTATCAAAAATATTTTGCAATCAATCTGGTAAACAAGATATATCTACCGTGAGAGAGTAAAGAATCACAATATATACTCAGGAGAATGCGCAGATGATAGATGTAGACGTATATATTTTTCTATCTCGCCAATGCTTCTATATTGAAAAAAAAATCTTGCCATCTAAACGTATTAAAATGTATTGTTACCGGAAAAACACCCGTGTACCTAATTTTTATAATATTAGCACCTCAGAAATTGAGTGAAAAGTCGATTACAAAATTCATTCGAACTAAAATTGCATTATAAAAGTTTGTAGCAAAAAATCAAACCTTGTCAGAACTACCTCTCTAAGTATTATTTCATTCAGTCGTACTTAACTTATTTATTCATTTTATTTTAATTTATCTGATTCCAATTAAACAACAACATTTCACAACTAAAACTTTATTCCACGCATCAAACCAAACGACATTTCATTCTCATGACAACAAACAGTGCCATTGCCATTCACTAAACAAATTACAATCTACTTTCAACAACTATAGCGTAAAATAATTTAATTGCAGACGATATAAAAATATTTCAGCGTTACTTTCAACAAACGGGGTGAAAATTATTTTATAAAGTGCCCAAGTAGCACAGAGATATTGGCCAATATCAAAATGTATTATCGGCCAATATTAAAATTTGATATTCGCCAACGTTAAATGACCCCCCCCCCCCCTAAAATAATATTTGTGAATATTAGTTTTTAACATCTGTGCATGTTGGCCAATATTTTCCCAACATCTCTGAATATCATTTTTTGACATTAAGTGATGTCTTTTTCTGTCATTGCTGAATATCATCATTTGATATTGAGCGATATATTTTTCTAACATTCCTGAACAACATATTTTGATATTAAATGACTTATTTTTTCGTTACTGAATAATCTCTTTTTCGCACCCCAGATGTGGTAGACAGAACACCGTCATTATAAAACGAGAGATCTCTGGTAAAGGAAAGTCTAGTCTCGTTATGTAAAAAGACAGATACTATAACCCAAGTACTATAAAGCATGTTAAATCAGTGTTGCCAGTGGGCTACTTTTATTCAATTTTCTTGCTTGCCACCAGTTTTTTGAGAAAGTAAAATTCGCCTAATTTAATGACAGATTAAATAAAAGGAAAAGCAGGCAATTTATACTATTTCAAAAAAGTGATGCCAATCAAGCAATCTGAATTTTTAAAAAGTAGCCTACTGGCAACACTGTGTTAAATAGGAACATACGGGAAAACATGTTATAAAAGCTGTTCACAAAAACTGGTGGGAGTAGATTTTTCTGTTACTGGAGTAAAAAAGGTCTGACAAATGACAAAACTATCATTTAATTATCTCGCATTTTTCCATCACAATCGACATATTTTTTTACGTTCTTTTATCAAAGATTTATTTAACCCCTTAATCGTCGTGCCCGAGACATTCACGGGCAGCGTAGGTTACGCCTGTTTTATTCAGATTGTTTGATTCCCACCAATTTTTTTAAATAGTATTATTGGCTTTATTCTTGCATTATTTTATCTGTATTAAATAAGACGAACATTTCTACTTAAAAAAATTGGTGGTAATCAAGCAATCTGAATTTTTAAAAAGTAGCCTACACTTAAATGGCGCGACGATTAAGGGGTTAAATGTCACTTTTTATTACTGAGTTTGTTGGAAATTTTGTAAAAAGTTGTTTTAAAATAGGTAAGAAATTTAAAACTTAAGAATTTATAGGAAATAAGAAATTTTAAAGCTTGCTGTGTTAAAAATCATTTGATTTTACAGTATTATATTATTTTATATTATTATTATATTATTATTATATTATTATATATATTATTATATACTATTATATTATATTATTTTATTTTATTATCATTCCCTTTCACAAAACTAGGAAGAAAGTTTTAACAACCCCATTATTTTGAATTTTGCTTTGTAAGAAATTAAATATATATATTTTTTTATTAATTTTAAGTCAGAAATATGTGTATATTTTTTCAAAAATTGATGCAACTACACAAAAGTTAACACATACATAAATTAGCCCAAAAGCTTATTATTATATAATAATAATAATTACTTAGATGAACTGTACAAAATGTATATTATTAATAGTGTCTAATTAAAAATTCAGTGACCTACTTTTGAAACTAAACTTGTATTGTTTCAATAATGAAAAATGAAATTCTTATAAAAAAGTCGGAAATCCGAAATCATTTTAAAACGATAAACAAGAATCCATTTAAAAATTATATAAATTGATTTTTTTTCTTGTAAAAACATTTTTAAAATGAGTATAAAATACATAGTATAAAGATAGTATAAAAACATGTTTAGTTTTTTATAAAACACAAATTTTCACATGCTTTATATATATATAACTATAGATTCCTGCAGAAAATTTTTATATAGGCTTTTTCTTTCTGTGCAAATTTTACGCCCAACGCCTCCATTATAGAACACACACATTAACATGTTTAGTTTTTTATAAAACACAAATTTTCACATGCTTTATATATATATATATATATATATATATATAACTATAGATTCCTGCAGAAAATTTTTATATAGGCTTTTTCTTTCTGTGCAAATTTTACGCCCAACGCCTCCATTATAGAACACACACATTGACAACAACTCCACGTTGACGAAAACTACACTACACAAATGGGCGGTCCTTTAGAACTTTCCGTTCACTTCGGTCAAGATTACGAACTTCGTCAGATATGCTGAATGTCGACAGATATCTTGAAATATCCGAAAAATGATATTGTTTCTTTCGAATGTCAATAGATATCCCTGAATGTTGGAATAGTAATATCATTTTTACAACATTGGCAAATGTAACCAGATATTAAAAATAAGGCATTAAAAAGTCAAGTTTATTAAAAATGGTAAAATTATTAAATTTTATTGTTTAGAATACTATATTTCTGTATTATGATGTCATAAGTAATGCAAAAAGCTCTTTTGAATGCTTTCTTTTTAAAACTAACTTTAAGTTATGTCTGTGAATATCGGCAGATGTTGTAAATTTGACATACGACATTCAGCTACTTTCAAAATATTGGCCAATATTGCCGTTGATATTGGCCGATATTTCTGTGCTACCGGGGTGCCGCAACCTAGGTGGCTTGAAGAAGCCTACGTATTTTGATAGATGGATCCTTCATTGACGTGACTTCGGCCATATATCTTTGAACGCTTAATATGTATACGTTTTGATAAAAGCTAGCAAGCATCTACATTTTTATTATTATTATTATTATTATTATTATCTTATCAGCAACAAATTTTCTTATATTTAGGCCGTGGGGCCACTGGCATTATCATTCAACTTCGTTACAACATTTGAGGGGCAACTCAATTCCTGCAGGATTAGTATAATGATCTTTAATACTTTAGAAACCATCAAAGTTCTGGATTCGAAAGTTCCACATTAATTAATAATTATAATAAAAAAGTGGAACCATATTTTTTATAGATTTTATAAAGCTATCTCCGATTGGCGCATTTTTACACTCAAGAGCAAATAAAAACAGGGCTTTCAAACGCTTTGCCGGTGGCAGAATGTAAACAAACTATAAGAAAAAAAAAAGATATATAGATCCTCTTTATACCAGCTGTATGCTTGGATAATGTAATGGTCATATTGTCCAGAAAATATCAAGTGAGTATCCACCCTAAAAATGCAAAATAAATTATTTTCAATTTCTTTCCATCGAGCTAAAACCTTGGAATTGTTTTAGCGCCATCTGCCGTTAGGAAATGTAAACAATAACAACGATAAAGCTAGTTTAAAATAAAATTTAAAAAAATTTCTGTTTGCAAAAGCAAAATATTTAAAGAGGTTTGAAATATTAGGCTAATTATAGATATAAATGTCTATAATGAACATCCTTATTTCGATGATAAAACTTTTGTGTCCTGATCCTTACCTATTTATATATATTTTTAAAAAACTGTTTTTGAGATTATCTGCTACTAAACATTAAAATAGAATACAAATCTTCAGTATATATTTAAAAAAATAAAACTAAATGTATGTCTGTACTATAAACCTGATAAAATAATTGCTTGACAATAGTCTTTTAAAATTATATTTAAGCTAGAATTCAATTTCTAATAAATATTTTGCAATTGAAAGAAACATACATTCATTTCATATAACATCTATTTAATTATGCTTTTGTTGTACACTTCGTATAAGATTTTTATTTTTAACTAATACCTGTTTAGGAAATTGACAGAAGATATTTAATTTGCAGATGAAGTATAATTTACTGTAATCTATTTAAGTTAAAAAATTTATGATGAAAAGCTTTTTAACAACTTATAAAATATCGGTCAATAACAAAAAAGTGTGTTGAAAGATTTTAAATATGTATGTCAAGTAAAATAAAATTTATATTTTTCGTAAGTGTGCCAAATGATATATATATATATATATATTTAATTTTGACCTATGTATTTTTTTAAGAATATTTCTACTTTTAAAATGATTTTTCCTAAACTAAAACACACACAAATATATATGAATAAATAATTACAATACTAGTTAAGAAGTAACTGCATGTATATATCGTCGCTACCATGTCAAACTATCGAATGTGTAAAAATGCATTTTCCATTACTTTTAAAAATGGCCGACTGTCACCACTAAATTTCATTAGAATTCTTCGCCTACTATGAATACTAATGAAATTTCTGTGAAAAACAGGGTTACCAGTTTAGTTTTCTTACTTATTCATAGATGCCGAATTCATACCGGAAATTTTGAGAGAAAAATTTTTACTTTAAATAATCGCGAAACGTCTATCATTATATAAAGCAAAAATTTCTGTTTGAAATTTCTGGTAGATTGTAGAATTTCTGAATGAAAAAAAAAGGAGGCCAAAATGACAACACTGGTGAAGAATACTATTAAACTTTAGTGGTGACAATCGGCCAATTTTTAAAAGTAACGAAGAATGCTATTTTTTCACATTCGATAGTTTGACATGGTAGCGACGATATCACTTAAGTATACAATGATTTTTTTAAACGTTTAACTGACAAATATCTGGAAACGAAAAAATTGGAATATATTTGCAGGATTGTTTTTATGCCTGCATTATTTCACGGCATTCTTTGTGACCTTTTTTTTTATTGTGGTCACTAGATTTTTGAGAATTAGAAGTCAATGGTTCCTTATTTCAGATTTAGTTAATCTGCACCTTATTTAAAACTATAATAAAGTTAGGAGTCATTAGAATCAGGCTTACTTGGGTAATGACTTTATGGCAATTTGGTTGAATAAAATTATTCAAAAAATATTGAAGATTTGTAAAAAAAAAAAAAAAAATGAAAATAATATGTTTTTATATAAGAATATATTTTTCTACACTATTATGAAGTATAATACGTAATAGACCAGATGTCCGGTTAGCAAAATTGGAAATCTAGCTGTTTTCATTAATATTAGTAATTAAAAAAGTCACAATAAATAAAAGTGAGTTGGAAATCTAGAGTTAAATGTTAATAAAATTATCCTTGGTATACTTTTAAAGTTGCAAATATGCTATAGCATATGATCACAAAATAATTTTAACAAAATAATTCATTTTGGAGAATAGTAAGTTTGTTTTTAAACAGAAAAGTGAAAATTTCTCTAGTTTTTTCCGCTATCCACGGCGAATTCATAAACGTACGCTTCCGATTGGCTAAAATGTGAGAGAAGAGGGAGATTGAGACAATTGGTTGTTAGATGTCATGAGAAAATAGTGCGATATATTTTTTCCGATTTCTAATTAATGTGCAACTTTTGCATTCAGAACTTTGACAATTTCAATGTAAGAACTTTTTATAACATAAAAGTTTAAAATTAAGTTGCCCCCCGGAAGTTGCAACGGAAGTCTGTTTCTAAGCTTCTTTTCCGGGATCGGCCCACGGCCTGATTTGTCATAAATAAATTTTATACATATGTTCTTTAGAAAAACAGTGATTCGCAAATAAAGCTCAATAGGAAGTACTCTTATGACATTCCATAAATAGAAATAAAATGTGTTCTAAAAAAAAGAAAAAATCCTCTGATCGTCATTACGGATTTTTTTGACACGCTTGTAAGATGAATTTTTTACCCACATTCAATAAAATTTCAAATATTTTCATTGCAGCAAAAAAAATCTAATAATATATTTTATTTTCTAATAAATGTGATATATATTTCATACAGATTGTTTTCTTGTGATCACTTTGTTGTGATTGTCATGACCTAAAAGTAGGTTTAAACACCAATTGGTGGCTGTCCTTTATTTATTTATTTTTGCTTTATTTGTAGGTTCATTGCGTTTATGGAAAAATGAAAAAAGCTCTTGTATCTGCTAAATAAAATATCTGTATTTATGAATGAATATAATTTAGTGAATACATAAAAATGTAGGTTAAAAAACTGTAACTGATTAAAATTAAATTTTTAAAAAAGGGTTGCTCCTTGCCAACCCTGGGGCGGGGTTACAAGGGAACGAAATAATGAAATAAATCTTCGTATCTGCTGTTTATATTTTGTAATTCACTCGCTTTCTAAATTTCATCTCTAAAACCTTGATAAATACGAAAATACGATTTTATGCCCCCTCCTCTCTCCTCTTTTCCTGGCGATCGATAGGGCTGAACTAAAATATATATATATATCATCCGAATCTTACGTTTATATTTCTGCCCCCCCCCCCCCATCCCTCACACCCGCGGAGGAGGTAGCTAAATTTAGAAAAAAATCTTGGCATTCTATGTTTACATTATGTGATAAATCATCTTTCAAAATTTAATCTGTAACACGTGATAGAATTTCATCTTACGACCCCCCTCCATGCAGGGAGGGTAACGGGACCGAGCTTGTAAAAATTCGTCCGTATTTTATGTTTATATTTTTCCACACTCCCCTAAACACGCCCAGCAAGGGGCCTAATTTCCAAGAGGAAAAAAAATGCTTCCTAATATGACTATATACAACCAGTTATGAATTTCATATCTGGTACAACCTGAATTTTGTGGATGTTTGAATCGCAGATTAAATTTTCAATACAGATCATGCGGAGAAAGATTTGCTTGCAGTGATAATTTAACCCCTACGTAGACACTTGGAAACTATTGTGCGGGCTGTTGGTGTCTGTTGTGGTCTGGTAACTATGGCAACAAGCTTGAACCAATTTGGCTCGTCTGGGGTGCCTTTAATTTCGCTTTGGAGAATACTTTTCAAACGTTAAATGTGCCTTTCTTTTTAATTTTGTTCCCTTCTGTCACTTTCAGATTTTTTTTTTTTTTTTTTTTTTTTTTTTTTTTTTTTTTTTTTTTTAATTCAATATGAATATTGTTTAGGTTTTTGACAGACCTTTAAACGAAAGACCTAAAGCTCTTTAACAAGTACTAATTAAACATGAATAATATGTATGTTACTCATTAAAAAAATATTTTGTAGTTTTCATAAATATTTAAAATACATTGGAGAAAGTAATTAAATGGTATAATATATAAGTAATAATTATATATATTTAAAAAAGAACATTGTTTTAAATAAAATGAAATATATATGTACAAATCATTTCTGAAGAAAAATATGCAGAATATTTATTTTATTCTTGTTAATTGTCCGCTAATGCGCCTTTTTAAGTATTATACTAACAGGATGGGGTAATTATGTTTGATAATGTCATTTTTATTAACTGTGGATCCTGCAGTGCTATTTTGGCTCTGTAAGGAGAAGTATAGTCTCTTGTTGCCTCATGCCTTTGGATAATAAAAAAGGAAGTTCTTATCCCTGAAAAAGAATTTTTTACTGGATTATGAAGCATAAGAACTAATTCAGTGGAAGGATAACAAACTACCCAGGTAAGAAGCTTAATTCAATAAAAATGTGCATTATATGTGGCTTGATAGCATCTCACTCTTCTCTGGATGGGGAAATGAGGGGAATTTATTTATGATAATGTGAGACGTCAGAGTCGGATAGACTTTGATAGTTTAAATTTGTTACCTTTGAATTTGTTGATAGTTTAAATTTGTTACCGTTAGCTCTTAGTATATAACACAGCTATTTGGAGGTAGACGTATACCTGACTGGTCAAAATCTGAGAAAAACGTTTTATATTTCCATAGTAACTAAAATGTGTAAAAGTTGCCAGCTATGTTATTAGACAAGAAAATGTAATGTATGTGTTGAAATTTCCTTTTTTTTTTTTTTTTTTTTTTTTTTTCCAATCAAACAATCATATTTTAAAGAGAACTTTCACTTAATGAATAAAACAAAACAAGTACTACATTTCATTAAATAAACATTACATACAATTTATAATTATAATTTTTTAATTCAAAACATACTTATAAAAAAGCATAGAAGTTATCAGCTATGAAAATGCTTTACGTTCTAATCTAAGGACAAGAGAGCGTAATACTACGAAAGTGGGTCCTTCTAATGGTGAATATAGAAGTTTTTTCTAACCCTCTGACTGTAAAACAAAAGGGCTAAATTGTAATGTTGTTTTCTCTGTATTTTAATTTAAATGCTTAAAAAGGTGACTATTCCAAAATTATATAAAACACGTAATTGTATATATGAAAGTAAACCTTGAAAAAAAAATCAATCGTTACTCAATGTATTAAAACTACATTATATTTGCAGAATTATGTTAATTTAAAAAATGCTGTATTCCAGTAAAACCTGAAGTTTAAGTTAGGGAACGTATTAACACGGGCATGTCAGTGAGAGGCGAGAAAAATATTATAATATATTTTTATTGTTTAATATAACTATTTATTAGCATAACAATTTAGATTCACTTCAGTTGCTAAACAGATATTTCTTCGTTTACATACAAGGGAATTTTTACATTTTTGCTATTTTTTTATCTATTTATTTAACACAGGACCAATGAAGCACAATCTTTTAGTCAGGGGAATAAAGATTTTTAAAACATTTGAATGAAAAATTGGTTCTTCAATTTACTCATTTGTTACAAAAAAAATATCCAACATAGTTTGGCTAATTTTTAACATTTTATCTATTTGTCAAAGAGCGAATGAAAGTATGATATGGATTTTGATTAGAGGTGTAAAGTGTTTGTAAAATACTAAAAATAAATTCGGCAACTGAAATTGCCCATACTTAAAAAACTGATACACAAATATAAACAACGTTTGTTATACAGTGGAACTCCAGTTATACGTTTTGCTCGGGACCGGAAAACAAAACGTATTACTCAGTAAAACGTACAACTCAATTAATTTAATTAATTAATTTTTTTAGATATATCCTAAAAACTTTGTTCCGCTGAGGAGTTCCAGTTACCTTTTATAACGAAAACAGAAGTTTCCTAAATATTACTGCACCCATGACATAAAGTTTCAGAAATGGAACAGAGTAGAAAAAAAAAGCATAAGAAAAGTATACATGAAGTTATTTTATCATAAAAGTTTTATTAAAAATATTTTTAATACACATAGTGTACTTAAAAGAAATTTTTGGAATGGCCTTGGCATGTAAATCATTTATCAAAAGACTTTTCAGTAGTTTACTGAATCTTGTAGAATTAATCACTGGTATTCGATTGTTCCCTAAAATAAAATTAAAAAAAACTTCTGCTTGCAACAGCAAAATATTTAAAGAGGTTTGAAATATTAAGCTAATTATAGATATAAATGTCTATCATGAACATCCTTATTTCGATGATAAAACTTTTGTGTCCTGATCCTTACCTATTTATATATATTTTTAAAAAACTGTTTTTGAGATTATCTGCTACTAAACATTAAAATAGAATATAAATCTTCAGTATATATTTAAAAAAATAAAACTAAATGTATGTCTGTACTATAAACCTGATAAAATAATTGCTTGACAATAGTCTTTTAAAATTATATTTAAGCTAGAATTCAATTTCTAATAAATATTTTGCAATTGAAAGAAACATACATTCATTTCATATAACATCTATTTAATTATGCTTTTGTTGTACACTTCGTATAAGATTTTTATTTTTAACTAATACCTGTTTAGGAAATTGACAGAAGATATTTAATTTGCAGATGAAGTATAATTTACTGTAATCTATTTAAGTTAAAAAATTTATGATGAAAAGCTTTTTAACAACTTATAAAATATCGGTCAATAACAAAAAAGTGTGTTGAAAGATTTTAAATATGTATGTCAAGTAAAATAAAATTTATATTTTTCGTGAGTGTGCCAAATGATATATATATATATATATATATTTAATTTTGACCTATGTATTTTTTTTTTTAAGAATATTTCTACTTTTAAAATGATTTTTCCTAAACTAAAACACACACAAATATATATGAATAAATAATTACAATACAAGTTAAGAAGTAGCTGCATGTATATATCGTCGCTACCATGTCAAACTATCGAATGTGTAAAAATGCATTTTCCATTACTTTTAAAAATGGGCCGACTGTCACCACTAAATTTCATTAGAATTCTTCGCCTACTATGAATACTAATGAAATTTCTGTGAAAAACAGGGTTACCAGTTTAGTTTTCTTACTCATTCATAGATGCCAAATTCATACCGGAAATTTTGAGAGAAAAATTTTTACTTTAAATAATCGCGAAACGTCTATCATTATATAAAGCAAAAATTTCTGTTTGAAATTTCTGGTAGATTGTAGAATTTCTGAATGAAAAAAAAGGAGGCCAAAATGACAACACTGGTGAAGAATACTATTAAACTTTAGTGGTGACAATCGGCCAATTTTTAAAAGTAACGAAGAATGCTATTTTTTCACATTCGATAGTTTGACATGGTAGCGACGATATCACTTAAGTATACAATGATTTTTTTAAACGTTTAACTGACAAATATCTGGAAACGAAAAAATTGGAATATATTTGCAGGATTGTTTTTATGCCTGCATTATTTCACGGCATTCTTTGTGACCTTTTTTTTATTGTGGTCACTAGATTTTTGAGAATTAGAAGTCAATGGTCCCTTATTTCAGATTTAGTTAATCTGCACCTTATTTAAAACTATAATAAAGTTAGGAGTCATTAGAATCAGGCTTACTTGGGTAATGACTTTATGGCAATTTGGTTGAATAAAATTATTCAAAAAATATTGAAGATTTGTAAAAAAAAAAAAAAAAAAAATGAAAATAATATGTTTTTATATAAGAATATATTTTTCTACACTATTATGAAGTATAATACGTAATAGACCAGATGTCCGGTTAGCAAAATTGGAAATCTAGCTGTTTTCATTAATATTAGTAATTAAAAAAGTCACAATAAATAAAAGTGAGTTGGAAATCTAGAGTTAAATGTTAATAAAATTATCCTTGGTATACTTTTAAAGTTGCAAATATGCTATAGCATATGATCACAAAATAATTTTAACAAAATAATTCATTTTGGAGAATAGTAAGTTTGTTTTTAAACAGAAAAGTGAAAATTTCTCTAGTTTTTTCCGCTATCCACGGCGAATTCATAAACGTACGCTTCCGATTGGCTAAAATGTGAGAGAAGGGGGAGATTGAGACAATTGGTTGTTAGATGTCATGAGAAAATAGTGCGATATATTTTTTCCGATTTCTAATTAATGTGCAACTTTTGCATTCAGAACTTTGACAATTTCAATGTAAGAACTTTTTATAACATAAAAGTTTAAAATTAAGTTGCCCCCCGGAAGTTGCAACGGAAGTCTGTTTCTAAGCTTCTTTTCCGGGATCGGCCCACGGCCTGATTTGTCATAAATAAATTTTATACATATGTTCTTTAGAAAAACAGTGATTCGCAAATAAAGCTCAATAGGAAGTACTCTTATGACATTCCATAAATAGAAATAAAATGTGTTCTAAAAAAAAGAAAAAATCCTCTGATCGTCATTACGGATTTTTTTGACACGCTTGTAAGATGAATTTTTTACCCACATTCAATAAAATTTCAAATATTTTCAGTGCAGCAAAAAAAATCTAATAATATATTTTATTTTCTAATAAATGTGATATATATTTCATACAGATTGTTTTCTTGTGATCACTTTGTTGTGATTGTCATGACCTAAAAGTAGGTTTAAACATCAATTGGTGGCTGTCCTTTATTTATTTATTTTTGCTTTATTTGTAGGTTCATTGCGTTTATGGAAAAATGAAAAAAGCTCTTTGATCTGCTAAATAAAATATCTGTATTTATGAATGAATATAATTTAGTGAATACATAAAAATGTAGGTTAAAAAACTGTAACTGATTAAAATTAAATTTTTAAAAAAGGGTTGCTCCTTGCCAACCCTGGGGCGGGGTTACAAGGGAACGAAATAATGAAATAAATCTTCGTATCTGCTGTTTATATTTTGTAATTCACTCGCTTTCTAAATTTCATCTCTAAAACCTTGATAAATACGAAAATACGATTTTATGCCCCCTCCTCTCTCCTCTTTTCCTGGCGATCGATAGGGCTGAATTAAAATATATATATATATCATCCGAATCTTACGTTTATATTTCTGCCCCCCCCCCCCCCCCATCCCTCACACCCGCGGAGGAGGTAGCTAAATTTAGAAAAAAATCTTGGCATTCTATGTTTACATTATGTGATAAATCATCTTTCAAAATTTAATCTGTAACACGTGATAGAATTTCATCTTACGACCCCCCTCCATGCAGGGAGGGTAACGGGACCGAGCTTGTAAAAATTCGTCCGTATTTTATGTTTATATTTTTCCACACTCCCCTAAACACGCCCAGCAAGGGGCCTAATTTCCAAGAGGCAAAAAAATGCTTCCTAATATGACTATATACAACCAGTTATGAATTTCATATCTGGTACAACCTGAATTTTGTGGATGTTTGAATCGCAGATTAAATTTTCAATACAGATCATGCGGAGAAAGATTTGCTTGCAGTGATAATTTAACCCCTACGTAGACTTGGAAACTATTGTGCGGGCTGTTGGTGTCTGTTGTGGTCTGGTAACTATGGCAACAAGCTTGAACCAATTTGGCTCGTCTGGGGTGCCTTTAATTTCGCTTTGGAGAATACTTTTCAAACGTTAAATGTGCCTTTCTTTTTAATTTTGTTCCCTTCTGTCACTTTCAGATTTTTTTTTTTTTTTTTTTTTTTTGTTTTTTGGTTTTTTTTGTTTTATTCAATATGAATTTTGTTTAGGTTTTTGACAGACCTTTAAACGAAAGACCTAAAGCTCTTTAACAAGTACTAATTAAACATGAATAATATGTATGTTACTCATTAAAAAAATATTTTGTAGTTTTCATAAATATTTAAAATACATTGGAGAAAGTAATTAAATGGTATAATATATAAGTAATAATTATATATATTTAAAAAAGAACATTGTTTTAAATAAAATGAAATATATATGTACAAATCATTTCTGAAGAAAAATATGCAGAATATTTATTTTGTTCTTGTTAATTGTCCGCTAATTCGCCTTTTTAAGTATTATACTAACAGGATGGGGTAATTATGTTTGATAATGTCATTTTTATTAACTGTGGATCCTGCAGTGCTATTTTGGCTCTGTAAGGAGAAGTATAGTCTCTTGTTGCCTCATGCCTTTGGATAATAAAAAAGGAAGTTCTTATCCCTGAAAAAGAATTTTTTACTGGATTATGAAGCATAAGAACTAATTCAGTGGAAGGATAACAAACTACCCAGGTAAGAAGCTTAATTCAATAAAAATGTGCATTATATGTGGCTTGATAGCATCTCACTCTTCTCTGGATGGGGAAATGAGGGGAATTTATTTATGATAATGTGAGACGTCAGAGTCGGATAGACTTTGATAGTTTAAATTTGTTACCTTTGAATTTGTTGATAGTTTAAATTTGTTACCTTTAGCTCTTAGTATATAACACAGCTATTTGGAGGTAGACGTATACCTGACTGGTCAAAATCTGAGAAAAACGTTTTATATTTCCATAGTAACTAAAATGTGTAAAAGTTGCCAGCTATGTTATTAGACAAGAAAATGTAATGTATGTGTTGAAATTTCCTTTTTTTTTTTTTTTTTTTTTTTTTTTCAATCAAACAATCATATTTTAAAGAGAACTTTCACTTAATGAATAAAACAAAACAAGTACTACATTTCATTAAATAAACGTTACATACAATTTATAATTATAATTTTTTAATTCAAAACATACTTATAAAAAAGCATAGAAGTTATCAGCTATGAAAATGCTTTACGTTCTAATCTAAGGACAAGAGAGCGTAATACTACGAAAGTGGGTCCTTCTAATGGTGAATATAGAAGTTTTTTCTAACCCTCTGACTGTAAAACAAAAGGGCTAAATTGTAATGTTGTTTTCTCTGTAT
This sequence comes from Maratus michaelseni, assembly GCA_963931845.1. Taxonomy (NCBI): domain Eukaryota; kingdom Metazoa; phylum Arthropoda; class Arachnida; order Araneae; family Salticidae; genus Maratus; species Maratus michaelseni. The sequence continues at coordinate 222,250,558 of OZ007595.1, forward strand.
TTTAATTTAAATGCTTAAAAAGGTGACTATTCCAAAACTATATAAAACACGTAATTGTATATATGAAAGTAAACCTTGAAAAAAAAATCAATCGTTACTCAATGTATTAAAACTACATTATATTTGCAGAATTATGTTAATTTAAAAAATGCTGTATTCCAGTAAAACCTGAAGTTTAAGTTAGGGAACGTATTAACACGGGCATGTCAGTGAGAGGCGAGAAAAATATTATAATATATTTTTATTGTTTAATATAACTATTTATTATCATAACAATTTAGATTCACTTCAGTTGCTAAACAGATATTTCTTCGTTTACATACAAGGGAATTTTTACATTTTTGCTATTTTTTTATCTATTTATTTAACACAGGACCAATGAAGCACAATCTTTTAGTCAGGGGAATAAAGATTTTTAAAACATTTGAATGAAAAATTGGTTCTTCAATTTACTCATTTGTTACAAAAAAAATATCCAACATAGTTTGGCTAATTTTTAACATTTTATCTATTTGTCAAAGAGCGAATGAAAGTATGATATGGATTTTGATTAGAGGTGTAAAGTGTTTGTAAAATACTAAAAATAAATTCGGCAACTGAAATTGCCCATACTTAAAAAACTGATACACAAATATAAACAACGTTTGTTATACAGTGGAACTCCAGTTATACGTTTTGCTCGGGACCGGAAAACAAAACGTATTACTCAGTAAAACGTACAACTCGATTAATTTAATTAATTAATTTTTTTAGATATATCCTAAAAACTTTGTTCCGCTGAGGAGTTCCAGTTACCTTTTATAACGAAAACAGAAGTTTCCTAAATATTACTGCACCCATGACATAAAGTTTCAGAAATGGAACAGAGTAGAAAAAAAAAGCATAAGAAAAGTATACATGAAGTTATTTTATCATAAAAGTTTTATTAAGAATATTTTTAATACACATAGTGTACTTAAAAGAAATTTTTGGAATGGCCTTGGCATGTAAATCATTTATCAAAAGACTTTTCAGTAGTTTACTGAATCTTGTAGAATTAATCACTAGTATTCGATTGTTCCCTAAAATAAAATTTAAAAAAACTTCTGTTTGCAAAAGCAAAATATTTAAAGAGGCTTGAAATATTAAGCTAATTATAGATATAAATGTCTATCATGAACATCCTTATTTCGATGATAAAACTTTTGTGTCCTGATCCTTACCTATTTATATATATTTTTAAAAAACTGTTTTTGAGATTATCTGCTACTAAACATTAAAATAGAATACAAATCTTCAGTATATATTTAAAAAAATAAAACTAAATGTATGTCTGTACTATAAACCTGATAAAATAATTGCTTGACAATAGTCTTTTAAAATTATATTTAAGCTAGAATTCAATTTCTAATAAATATTTTGCAATTGAAAGAAACATACATTCATTTCATATAACATCTATTTAATTATGCTTTTGTTGTACACTTCGTATAAGATTTTTATTTTTAACTAATATCTGTTTAGGAAATTGACAGAAGATATTTAATTTGCAGATGAAGTATAATTTACTGTAATCTATTTAAGTTAAAAAATTTATGATGAAAAGCTTTTTAACAACTTATAAAATATCGGTCAATAACAAAAAAGTGTGTTGAAAGATTTTAAATATGTATGTCAAGTAAAATAAAATTTATATTTTTCGTGAGTGTGCCAAATGATATATATATATACATATATATATATATATATATATATTTAATTTTGACCTATGTATTTTTTTTAAGAATATTTCTACTTTTAAAATGATTTTTCCTAAACTAAAACACACACAAATATATATGAATAAATAATTACAATACAAGTTAAGAAGTAACTGCATGTATATATCGTCGCTACCATGTCAAACTATCGAATGTGTAAAAATGCATTTTCCATTACTTTTAAAAATGGGCCAACTGTCACCACTAAATTTTATTAGAATTCTTCGCCTACTATGAATACTAATGAAATTTCTGTGAAAAACAGGGTTACCAGTTTAGTTTTCTTACTTATTCATAGATGCCGAATTCATACCGGAAATTTTGAGAGAAAAATTTTTACTTTAAATAATCGCGAAACGTCTATCATTATATAAAGCAAAAATTTCTGTTTGAAATTTCTGGTAGATTATAGAATTTCTGAATGAAAAAAAAAGGAGGCCAAAATGACAACACTGGTGAAGAATACTATTAAAGTTTAGTGGTGACAATCGGCCAATTTTTAAAAGTAACGAAGAATGCTATTTTTTCACATTCGATAGTTTGACATGGTAGCGACGATATCACTTAAGTATACAATGATTTTTTTAAACGTTTAACTGACAAATATCTGGAAACGAAAAAATTGGAATATATTTGCAGGATTGTTTTTATGCCTGCATTATTTCACGGCATTCTTTGTGACCTTTTTTTTATTGTGGTCACTAGATTTTTGAGAATTAGAAGTCAATGGTCCCTTATTTCAGATTTAGTTAATCTGCACCTTATTTAAAACTATAATAAAGTTAGGAGTCATTAGAATCAGGCTTACTTGGGTAATGACTTTATGGCAATTTGGTTGAATAAAATTATTCAAAAAATATTGAAGATTTGTAAAAAAAAAAAAAAAATGAAAATAATATGTTTTTATATAAGAATATATTTTTCTACACTATTATGAAGTATAATACGTAATAGACCAGATGTCCGGTTAGCAAAATTGGAAATCTAGCTGTTTTCATTAATATTAGTAATTAAAAAAGTCACAATAAATAAAAGTGAGTTGGAAATCTAGAGTTAAATGTTAATAAAATTATCCTTGGTATACTTTTAAAGCTGCAAATATGCTATAGCATATGATCACAAAATAATTTTAACAAAATAATTCATTTTGGAGAATAGTAAGTTTGTTTTTAAACAGAAAAGTGAAAATTTCTCTAGTTTTTTCCGCTATCCACGGCGAATTCATAAACGTACGCTTCCGATTGGCTAAAATGTGAGAGAAGGGGGAGATTGAGACAATTGGTTGTTAGATGTCATGAGAAAATAGTGCGATATATTTTTTCCGATTTCTAATTAATGTGCAACTTTTGCATTCAGAACTTTGACAATTTCAATGTAAGAACTTTTTATAACATAAAAGTTTAAAATTAAGTTGCCCCCCGGAAGTTGCAACGGAAGTCTGTTTCTAAGCTTCTTTTCCGGGATCGGCCCACGGCCTGATTTGTCATAAATAAATTTTATACATATGTTCTTTAGAAAAACAGTGATTCGCAAATAAAGCTCAATAGGAAGTACTCTTATGACATTCCATAAATAGAACTAAAATGTGTTCTAAAAAAAAAAAAGAAAGAAAGAAAAAGAAAAAATCCTCTGATCGTCATTACGGATTTTTTTGACACGCTTGTAAGATGAATTTTTTACCCACATTCAATAAAATTTCAAATATTTTCAGTGCAGCAAAAAAAATCTAATAATATATTTTATTTTCTAATAAATGTGATATATATTTCATACAGATTGTTTTCTTGTGATCACTTAGTTGTGATTGTCATGACCTAAAAGTAGGTTTAAACATCAATTGGTGGCTGTCCTTTGTTTATTTATTTTTGCTTTATTTGTAGGTTCATTGCGTTTATGGAAAAATGAAAAAAGCTCTTTGATCTGCTAAATAAAATATCTGTATTTATGAATGAATATAATTTAGTGAATACATAAAAATGTAGGTTAAAAAACTGTAACTGATTAAAATTAAATTTTTAAAAAAGGGTTGCTCCTTGCCAACCCTGGGGCGGGGTTACAAGGGAACGAAATAATGAAATAAATCTTCGTATCTGCTGTTTATATTTTGTAATTCACTCGCTTTCTAAATTTCATCTCTAAAACCTTGATAAATACGAAAATACGATTTTATGCCCCCTCCTCTCTCCTCTTTTCCTGGCGATCGATAGGGCTGAATTAAAATATATATATATATCATCCGAATCTTACGTTTATATTTCTGCCCCCCCCCCCCCCCCCCCCATCCCTCACACCCACGGAGGAGGTAGCTAAATTTAGAAAAAAATCTTGGCATTCTATGTTTACATTATGTGATAAATCATCTTTCAAAATTTAATCTGTAACACGTGATAGAATTTCATCTTACGACCCCCCTCCATGCAGGGAGGGTAACGGGACCGAGCTTGTAAAAATTCGTCCGTATTTTATGTTTATATTTTTCCACACTCCCCTAAACACGCCCAGCAAGGGGCCTAATTTCCAAGAGGAAAAAAAAATGCTTCCTAATATGACTATATACAACCAGTTATGAATTTCATATCTGGTACAACCTGAATTTTGTGGATGTTTGAATCGCAGATTAAATTTTCAATACAGATCATGCGGAGAAAGATTTGCTTGCAGTGATAATTTAACCCCTACGTAGACTTGGAAACTATTGTGCGGGCTGTTGGTGTCTGTTGTGGTCTGGTAACTATGGCAACAAGCTTGAACCAATTTGGCTCGTCTGGGGTGCCTTTAATTTCGCTTTGGAGAATACTTTTCAAACGTTAAATGTGCCTTTCTTTTTAATTTTGTTCCCTTCTGTCACTTTCAGATTTTTTTTTTTTTTTTTTTTTTTTTTTTTTTTTTTTTTTTTGTTTTATTCAATATGAATTTTGTTTAGGTTTTTGACAGACCTTTAAACGAAAGACCTAAAGCTCTTTAACAAGTACTAATTAAACATGAATAATATGTATGTTACTCATTAAAAAAATATTTTGTAGTTTTCATAAATATTTAAAATACATTGGAGAAAGTAATTAAATGGTATAATATATAAGTAATAATTATATATATTTAAAAAAGAACATTGTTTTAAATAAAATGAAATATATATGTACAAATCATTTCTGAAGAAAAATATGCAGAATATTTATTTTATTCTTGTTAATTGTCCGCTAATGCGCCTTTTTAAGTATTATACTAACAGGATGGGGTAATTATGTTTGATAATGTCATTTTTATTAACTGTGGATCCTGCAGTGCTATTTTGGCTCTGTAAGGAGAAGTATAGTCTCTTGTTGCCTCATGCCTTTGGATAATAAAAAAGGAAGTTCTTATCCCTGAAAAAGAATTTTTTACTGGATTATGAAGCATAAGAACTAATTCAGTGGAAGGATAACAAACTACCCAGGTAAGAAGCTTAATTCAATAAAAATGTGCATTATATGTGGCTTGATAGCATCTCACTCTTCTCTGGATGGGGAAATGAGGGGAATTTATTTATGATAATGTGAGACGTCAGAGTCGGATAGACTTTGATAGTTTAAATTTGTTACCTTTAGCTCTTAGTATATAACACAGCTATTTGGAGGTAGACGTATACCTGACTGGTCAAAATCTGAGAAAAACGTTTTATGTTTCCATAGTAACTAAAATGTGTAAAAGTTGTCAGCTATGTTATTAGACAAGAAAATGTAATGTATGTGTTGAAATTTCCTTTTTTTTTTTTTTTTTTTTTTTTTCAATCAAACAATCATATTTTAAAGAGAACTTTCACTTAATGAATAAAACAAAACAAGTACTACATTTCATTAAATAAACGTTACATACAATTTCTAATTATAATTTTTTAATTCAAAACATACTTATAAAAAAGCATAGAAGTTATCAGCTATGAAAATGCTTTACGTTCTAATCTAAGGACAAGAGAGCGTAATACTACGAAAGTGGGTCCTTCTAATGGTGAATATAGAAGTTTTTTCTAACCCTCTGACTGTAAAACAAAAGGGCTAAATTGTAATGTTGTTTTCTCTGTATTTTAATTTAAATGCTTAAAAAGGTGACTATTCCAAAATTATATAAAACACGTAATTGTATATATGAAAGTAAACCTTGAAAAAAAAATCAATCGTTACTCAATGTATTAAAACTACATTATATTTGCAGAATTATGTTAATTTAAAAAATACTGTATTCCAGTAAAACTTGAAGTTTAAGTTAGGGAACGTATTAACACGGGCATGTCAGTGAGAGGCGAGAAAAATATTATAATATATTTTTATTGTTTAATATAACTATTTATTATCATAACAATTTAGATTCACTTCAGTTGCTAAACAGATATTTCTTCGTTTACATACAAGGGAATTTTTACATTTTTGCTATTTTTTTATCTATTTATTTAACACAGGACCAATGAAGCACAATCTTTTAGTCAGGGGAATAAAGATTTTTAAAACATTTGAATGAAAAATTGGTTCTTCAATTTACTCATTTGTTACAAAAAAAAATATCCAACATAGTTTGGCTAATTTTTAACATTTTATCTATTTGTCAAAGAGCGAATGAAAATATGATATGGATTTTGATTAGAGGTGTAAAGTGTTTGTAAAATACTAAAAATAAATTCGGCAACTGAAATTGCTCATACTTAAAAAACTGATACACAAATATAAACAATGTTTATTATACAGTGGAACTCCAGTTATACGTTTTGCTCGGGACCGGAAAACAAAACGTATTACTCAGTAAAACGTACAACTCAATTAATTTAATTAATTAATTTTTTTAGATATATCCTAAAAACTTTGTTCCGCTGAGGAGTTCTAGTTACCTTTTATAACGAAAACAGAAGTTTCCTAAATATTACTGCACCCATGACATAAAGTTTCAGAAATGGAACAGAGTAGAAAAAAAAGCATAAGAAAAGTATACATGAAGTTATTTTATCATAAAAGTTTTATTAAAAATATTTTTAATACACATAGTGTACTTAAAAGAAATTTTTGGAATGGCCTTGGCATGTAAATCATTTATCAAAAGACTTTTCAGTAGTTTACTGAATCTTGTAGAATTAATCACTAGTATTCGATTGTTTCTTTTCGGCAGTGCCTGCATTGATTAGCAAACATTGCATTTCTGTTAATAATGCAGCCGCCTTACCGTTACTGTTTTTAGTACTGACGAACCGCTTTACTATGCCAGAAGCCCTTAGAGCGGCTCGAAGTTAGAGTGAGATCTTTCAAATCATACTCATCCGACGTGTCGTCAGTGTTTTCGGTTACAAAATGCATAAATGAGACAAAATTTTGGCCAAGGACGAAAAAACGTAACGTAACGTAACGTAACGTAAACGTAACGTAAGTTTCAGAAATGGAACAGAGTAGAAAAAAAAGCATAAGAAAAGTATACATGAAGTTATTTTATCATAAAAGTTTTATAAAAAATATTTTTATTACACATAGTGTACTTAAAAGAAATTTTTGGAATGGCCTTGGCATGTAAATCATTTATCAAAAGACTTTTCAGTAGTTTACTGAATCTTGTAGAATTAATCACTAGTATTCGATTGTTTCTTTTCGGCAGTGCCTGCATTGATTAGCAAACATTGCATTTCTGTTAATAATGCAGCCGCCTTACCGTTACTGTTTTTAGTACTGACGAACCGCTTTACTATGCCAGAAGCCCTTAGAGCAGCTCGAAGTTAGAGTGAGATCTTTCAAATCATACTCATCCGACGTGTCGTCAGTGTTTTCGGTTACAAAATGCATAAATGAGACAAAATTTTGGCCAGGGACGAAAAAACGTAACGTATAACTGAGGGAAATGTACAACTCAAAACGTATATCTCAGCTAATTTTTAATGACAATCGGCCGGGACCTCTGAGTTGAAACCTATAACTGAGGGAAACGTACAACTCAGGTAACGTATATCTGTATTACATTTTTATATATTTATTTTATATATATTTATATGTTTATCAGTGTGCGTACAGATCTAAGACAATTTATAAATAGAATTTTTCGCCTTATTTAACACATTACCGGCAGAATGTGCTCTGTAGTGACATCTCATTTTGGCTTAGAAGCAATAAGCCCTCAGATCGCGCGGCCATTTTTTGGCGATATTTGGCGGGGTTTTATTTGGCGATGTATTTGCCGATCTGACTACCGGGCGGACTTTTGCCTTCTGGCAACCCTAAAATAATCTACGAGGCGACTTTTTTCCCCCTTATTTCTTTGAGCGTACAAGAGAGAGGTTGTGATCCGCGTTTCTTGACTGTAGTATCTCACGTGGTATCTTTGATCAGGTTGTATAATTTCAACTTTTTATTTTTATTATTAATATTTGATTATTTTTTTGGATTGATAATGGATTCTGTTGGTAGTTTACCAGTTGTTGGAGATGTTGTGCTGAAATATCAGTAAATTTTGAAAGCAAAAGGCGGTTTCAAGGTTTCGCGAGATAGGCCTATTTTTGGAGTGCAATTGCAATTTGCGCTATTTTAAGTTTTATTTTTTATTTAATTTTGGATTATATACAGATTAAACTATATACAGATTAAACATAAAAAAGGTAAATTCAAGAAATTTTCGTAGAAACGTGAAGTAATTTTTGCAATTTATGCACGGAGATTTGATTTTTAAATGAATGTATCCATGTTTGATTTTTCAAATTAATTTTGCAGGTGTTTTTCTGGTGTTTTTGGATGTTTGTTTAAAGATGTATTTTTGCAAATTATGTACGAAGATTTGATTTTTCAATTTCTGGTGTTTTTTTTTTGTTTTTTTAATGGAGGTTTGTTATTAAGATGTATTTTAGAAATGTATGTACGGATTTTTGATTTTTCTATTTGTCGATGTTTGTTTTTTCAAATTTTGTATCGAGGTTCGTTTTTTAAACGATAGGATATACGTTTTAATGACTTTATTTTTAGAGATATGTTGGTTTAATAATGAATCTTCGCGTTTTTTTAAGTATCACTATATTGAGGTTTCTGCCGTTTGCTCAGTATTCAGTGAAAATTTCTTGAATTTCCCTTTTTTATGTTTAATCTGTATATATTCCAAAATTAAATAAAAAATAAAACCTAAAATAGCCCAAAATGACCACTTGGCGACAAATTCTTGTTGGCGAAAAACGGGTTTTCGCCAACAAAACAAAATGGCGGACCTGAGGGTGTGTAAGCAATCTGTTCCCTCATTTTTAAAACAATAGAAGCTCCACCCTCTTCTGAAAGTCTCAGGAAATAAATGTATTTTCTGTAGGGTAGAAGGGACGCCCTTAATCAATAAAGTTTTTGAAAGGAAATGAGATTTCTAGATTTCAGTCGATATTGTGTTAACTGAAAAAATCAATTACAAATTCGGCGATTTAAATATTAAATAGAAAAAGACCAATCTGATTTAGTGGCTTGAAACTAAACTCCTGAGAAATTGCAAGGAGTGTATGCACATTGGTTTATGTAGAATTATATTTTTGTAATATCGATAAATATATTACATTTCTCTAATATCTTTCAATAAATTACATTTCTCTAATATCTAAAAATACGTTACATTTCTGTAGTGTCCATAACTAATTATTTTCCAGTTGCATCATTTTTTGTTAAGTCATTTTTAATACCAGTTAGAAGGAAAAACAACAATATTCAGTCCCCTCTCCACAGTAGTCAGCCACAACGAGGCAAAATGCTTTACAGTTTATTTTTTGTTTGAAAATGAAATATTGTACTTTCCGTATGTTATGTTCATCAACCAATCAGCAAAGAGTTACTCTATCTCTCTCTTTTTTGTTTTACTTTCCGAACACATAGAGTAAGGAAAATATTGTAATCATTATGTGTGTGTGTGGACACAATAGCTTCCAAGCGACAGGGCCTGATTATCGGCGTAGCAAACTTCCAACTGTAATAGAAATTAATATTAAATATAAATTTAAATTAAATTCGGAGCACCCGGTCAAAAGTTATACATCGACTTACATTAAAAAAGAGAACTTAGAAATGAACTGGAATACCCTTCGTTGAAAGTCGACAGAATGACCGTCGTTGGAATAACGAAAAATCAACTACAGCGATCTCTCATTTATACGCGATGTACTGTAATTATTTTTAGTACTTCTGAATTTTTGACTTATTTAATCGCAGAATTTATTTGCCGAATTTGTACTATATTAAAATAATTGTATATTAAATAAATTATAGAAAATACCAAATAAATAATATGTAACTGTAAAAATAAAAATATAACAAATGTATATAAGTATACGTCATTGGAATAAAAATGAAAGATATTTTATTTTTTATGAAAATTTGATTTCTCAGGATGTATATATATATTATAAACCTTTCATTATGTAAAGAAATCAAACTTTTTTAAAACTTATAATTAAGGAATTTTGTGGAATTCAAGAAGAATTTCCATAAGCATCATTTTAATATAAAATACATTTTATACGAATTATTTTAAGCGTTAAAGCAGTTGAATTATATATTTTATTAATCAGTGTGTGATTGACTCATTTCAATTTCAAGTGAAATCAAACAGACTAAATTTCGTAATACCGTAATTTCCGGCGTATAATCCGCAGCTCAAAGAGTCGTTTTTCGACCCAGAAATATTATTTTATAAAATGTAACTTAAAAGATCGCTGTAAATATTTAACTACAATTATTGAATAAAATTTCTGGGTCGAAAAACGACTCTTTGAGCTGCGGATTATACGCCGAAAATTACGGTATTTGATCAATACTGTAATGCAATAAATTTAATAAATAACATTGAATTGCTCCATTTGATATCTGATTAACATTACGTGTATTTTAACCATCTCACACCACAAATATTTTAAGAAAAATGAAAATTTTAATTTATTATAACATCCACGTTTAATCCAATGGAAACATAACAAACTTTAAAATAAATATACCAGGATCGGCTATTGCCAGAATATACTGGCCATAAGAAAGAATGAGTAAGGTGGCGGCCTCTCTATAAAATTGCCAGGCTTGATTACGTTACATGTTGCCAGTTCAATACATTTTTTAAAAATTCTGATCACACAATGTAAATTTTTAAAAGATGTACGGGACTGATAGAGTATCGATATGAATTCAGAATGTCTAAATTTCTAAAAAAAAAAGGGCCAACAAATGTTTTTAATAACACTGGCGCAGTTTTGTCAACTAAAAGGATTTTTACACTTAGCTTCTTCGACTGCTACCACTTTTTTTTTTTTTTTTTAATGTCGTAAATTCCGCTTGGAAGAATCATGTCTGTGTGATTCGTGTAGCAGTAGAAGCACAAAGATTTCAAATCCTATAAACGGTTAATTCTTAAAATCAGTGATCACTTTAAGTGGCTATTACTCTATAAATGTTCATCTTATTTAATGACAGATTAAGTAATGCAAATAAATTTATTTTAAAAAAAGTAGTAGCATTAAAATCTAGGGAAACTGCTTAAGTGATACTAAAAGAAAAACAACAAAAGGCTTATAAAAACCTTTTTAACTATCCAACATACGTTTCAACGCTCCTTACGGCGTCATTTTCAAGAAAAAATAATGATAAATAAAATATTCTTGCAAAATTTGAAAAACACGAACCACGAGATCCAAATATGTAAAAATGAGAAAAGCAGGTGCTTGAAGTAGCCAACTGTAATCATGAAAATTATATTTCGCTATTGTTGTTTGAAACGGAAAAGGACCTCGTGCCAAATATTAGGCAATTGAAATGAGGCGGAATCATTGCAAATGTTTACGTTACGCATGTAGATTTCTATTGCTTCATTGATAATGGATGGGAAGTAGACTCTTGATGGGTAAATTATTTTACTATTTTTAAAATCAATTTCTATTGCTTCGGTTCTATGTAGTCGTGCCAGCGCTGTAGTACTCCTGTTATATTTGATATCTGCTATATGTTCTTTTAATCTTGTTTGAAACTTTCTGGTGGTCATTCCTATATAATATTGTAACGTACCATCCGCTCTGGACCAGAGCGGATTCGCAATAGCGGAATTCGTTTTATAGCGGAATTTATAGCGGACAATAGCGGAATTCGTTTTATATAACAGCAATTAAATGCTACGGGTGAAGCTAAAAATGTAATAATCTGTGAAATAAAGTTATTGTTATTTATAATCTCTATCATAGTAATATCTGTCATTAAAAAAAAGTAAAAAGCCGCTAATTACTGTTGATTAAGTGGATAAAATACTTTTAAAATATGTTTACCATTTGGCAACGTTTAATATTTAAGTTAATTATCTACATGCCATTTAATCTCTAATCTATGGATATTAAATTGTGATTTTATCATTTGGCAACATTTCTTCACTAATTCAATTCATTGTCTTTGTTTTCTTCAGTATCAAAATAAATAAAAGCCTTCCCTTAGCGGAAGTAAATTCAATACGACCCCCTCTACATAATCATTCAATCAAGGCCGATAAAAATACATTTTTATCAATTTGAATTTTTCTATCAGAATATATCATCATTTTTTTTGGTCAGGGGAAAATACAGTAAAGAAAATGAAAATTCCCAGTATATTCTTATAGAAAAATTCAAATTGATTTTGATAACTGACATGTGAGAATTTGGTCCATTAGCGATGACGTCACATTTCTTGTCCGTCGGCCTTGAGTGTTTCTCGGTGGCAGTGGTAACACCCGACCTTTTATAATTCAACATTCTATCTAATCTTTCGACTGCTTCGTGTGTAGGGGCGGAGCTTGGAAAGGGGTCGCTTCCTTCACAACAACAACATTCTTATGCCTGAACAATTCGGCTTCACAGCTAAACACTCCACCCAACACCAACTTCTTCGATTTGGGAAATTCTTAACTGAAAGTTTCATTGAGAAGAAGCCTACTACTGCTATATTTCTTGACGTCGCCAAGGCCTTCGACAAAGTCTGGCTCGCGGGCCTCATTTACAAATTAATTTGGCAATTTCCGTTCCGATTTAAATGCTGTTCGGCAAAGTTCCCATCCGGACTTATCCATTTAATATACTCTTACCATGTCGATCGAAACTTTTACGTCCGTGTCAACAACTCACTTTCTCTACTACACATAATACTCTGCAGTATAATTCAGTGTTCATTCATTGGCTCTATTTTATTCATAATATACTTCAATGGCATTTCGCGCACACCTTTTACATCACTCGCACTCTACGCGGACGACACTGTTCTCTATAGTACTGCACATCACCCATACAATCTTTACGAAAATCTCCACCACCTCAACATTTATTTGCATAGAATGGTTGTGATCAATGGCGCTTTAAAATAAACGAATCTAAAACGACTGCTATGAACTTCTTTAGAACTTTCTCCACTCCTAATAGATTAACCATCAATAATACTACCATTCCGTGGTCTGACGGTGCCAAGTACCTGGAGGTTACTTTTGACAAACGCATTACCTTTAAAAAGCATATTCTTAATATGCACGATAAAGTCGCCGGGATTTCCGAAACCTTCTCCCCACCCCCCTGCTTCTCACCCCTTTCGCACTCACTTTCCATACACAACTCTTAATCTATAATGCTTACATTCTCTCTGTTATCACATATGCTTGTCCAATCTGAGGTTCATTTGCAAAACTAGTATGAACAACCTCTCGAGTAACCATTACAAACATTTCCGTTATATCAGGAACGGGTTTAGATACCTCAAAAACTCCATAATCCTCACGGATCTCAAAACGACTTCACTCAAACGTCGCATTAAACACCTTGCAAAAAATTCTACAATGACATTATTCACATTCCAAATGAACTCATCTATACGCTACCTGACTACGATGCTTGCAGTCCATCCAACCGGAAAAAACCAAGGTGAATGTCCTTTTCTTTACATATGAAGAAAAAGGGTAATTAAAAAGTTAAAGAATATTGTTATGCTATAGTCAGTTGACAAGTCTAATTGCTATAAATAAATGGTATACTGTAAAAAAAAAAAAAAAAAAAAAAAAATAATATATATATATATATATATATATATATATATATATATATAGCGGATTTTGTTTCACATTTTATTATTTCTCATTGTATTCTGGTAATAATTCATTATACCTGGGTGATTCTACTGATCTTAGCATATATGCCAGTAGAATTATGAAATAATGAATTATTTTTAAAAACACATGTGGGTACATCCAAGGCTGACGATTATATCTACATGTGTTTTTTCCATATTTCTTCTCTTGCTGTCAAGTTTTTCATTGTATAAGGTTCATATTTCATTTCTTAATCCATTTTTATTCAAGTGATAGCAACTCCAAATTATACATATATTTTTTTATCTTTCACTCTCTCTTTTAAATTTTCTTAATGTTTTAAGTATTTTTGGCCAATTACCATTGAAGCATAAGCTATGATAATATTATGATTGCACTAGTTAAATATTAGCTATGTGGTATTCCGTCTTCACATTATCATTAATTATCTCTTTCGAGATTTAAGAAGAACTTGATATGTTTTTTGAAATTCGTAGATATTATAATTATATATATATATATATATATATATATATATAGTAAAAAATAAACGTAAAAGAAAATTTAAAAGAAAAATTGACTATTCTCCTAAATTTTCTCTTAACATCTTTACTTTACCTCGTCTGGCATTATTATTGTACTTTTTTTTTTTTAACTGTGAACTATTTTTACTATTATACCGCAATGAAAGGGTTAAAGTGTTAAATGGATAGTGTGCTAATATATAATTAAAAAAAAAATATATATACTGACTTCAGGGATATATTTCTTAGTTTATTGCAATTACATTTACTTATTGTACAATGGATTGCATGTTTTAATGAGTGAGGTTTGGCACAATAATTTTTTATTTCTAAAGGCAATTCTTTATTGTTATCCACATTCACTTTAAATTCTGTTGTTAATAACATCGTGCAGTAGATGGTCTTACCGTAAACCTTCTGAAGTGTCCTTGAAAAAAAAAAAAAAAAAAAAAAACGATGTCCGATTCGATAATATCATTGTTGGCAAATTTTACGCTTTTAATATAGGCATGGCTTGTATAGTTTAAAATCGCAGATTCCATAACAAATTGTCTGTCAACAAAGTGTTAAAAAATGTTACAAAAAAAGGGTTCACAGCTGCCAACTTTTATGCTTGTTTCCTACCGCTATCTTCGAACATAAAAAAAATTGTCTTATTTTATCATAATTTTCGAGATTATAGAAAACAAACTTTTCGTTTAAAAACCATTGGTGCAAAAAAAAAAAAAAAAATGTAAAACCTGGCTTGTTATTAAAAAAAATGAAGTAGCACTTTCTGTCTTAAAACCATATTTAAATTTGGCGGCGATGGGTCAATTTTTAAGAAAGTTACAGCTTAGAAAGAAAAACAAAAATGGACGAGCAAACAAACATACCATTTTTAGGCACTGGCAAAATTTATAATGAGTCCTCTTCAACATCAACAACAATAAATAAATAAATAAACAAATAAATACCGTATATACTCGTGTATAAATCGCCCACATTCGAGAAAATTAGAATGTGCTTCCGTTCACGTCCTATGGTTAAATAATACGCACATTTCGATACGGGCGCACTAGTACTCAAGTGAAATCCCATTTTATTTCACCCAAGTTTTGGAGACGACTAAGACACGAGTATATACTCCGATTAAAATTGGAGCAGCCGGTCAAAAGTTATGCATGGGCTTGTATTAATTATTTGTTTAAAGTCGACAGAATGACCGTCTTTGGAATAACAACTAAAATGATCTCTCATTTATTCGCGATGTACAGTAATTAATTTTCATTACCTGTATTATTAAATTTTTGACTTATTTAATAACAAAATTTAATAGCCGAATTTGTACCATTTTAAAATAATGGTATTTTAAATTAATGATTAATCATCGCGTATACGTGATATGACACTGTAAAAATAAAAAGTTGACAAATGTATATAAGCACACATTATTGGAATAAAAACACCTGACAATTTCTATTTTATGGAAATTTAATTTCGTAGGAAATATATATCTCTTATAAACCTTGTATTTTGTAAATTTATCAATTTTTTCAGAACTTATAAAAAAGGAATTTTGTGGAATTCAGGAAGAATTTGAATATGCATAATTTTAACACGAATTACATTTTATATAAAATATCTTAAACGTTAAAGCAGTTGGATTATATATTTTAATTACTCAATGTGTGATAGACTGATTTTAATTTATAATAAGTTGGTAATATTTAATTTACACTGTAATTCAATAAATTTAACAGGAATAATTGAATTGCATTCATTTAATATTTAAATACAATTAGAATTATTTTATTATATCCACACCACATATATTTTAAAGCAACTTTTTATAATATATTTATGTGATTTGTTATTGATATAATTAAGAATTATACGAATAGGTTTTAAACATAGCAGATTCGGTCAAATCCGGTGTCTGTTGGTTTAAAGAAAAAATAAAATAGGTCACTTTTTTACAGAGCTAGGTAGAATTATGTACTCAGTTATCTACTTCTTTTTTTTTTTATTTATTACATTCAGAATGCTTGATTGCCACCACTTTTTAAAGTTATTGACCTTTTTTAATGACAGAATATATAATGTGAAAATATGACGAATTGTACTATTTTAAAAGAGTAGTGGCAATCACGCAATCTGAATAATAATAAAAAAAAATAACGGACTGGCGACACCAGGTTGGATTTTTTTTTTTTTTTTTTTTTAATTCAGAAATCTTCAACAGTAATTTTTGCTTTATTTAATGACAGACATTTATTACGACAGAAAATTATTCGTAAACTAAAATTCTTTATTTACAATATTCCATATGAATTCAGAATGTCTGAATTTTTTTTTTTTTAAAGGCTAAACTGCCAACCCTGTTTTGTTACAACAAATGTTTTCACTAATGCTGGGGCAGTTTTGTGAACAGAATTTTCACATTTAGACTGATTGACTGCAACCACTTTTTCTTTCATTTTTTTAATACTAGCGGGCTCCACCCCTTCGAACTAGGCTCACCAACCCTCGTTCTGACACCGCAAACTCTAAAAACACGCAGATTTGATCAACTGTAAAACGATCACGGAATATTAAATTATATAATTAAACGATCAGTGGTCATCTTCTGTAATCAAGTTTCCATTCAATTTTCCTTTGCCTGAGGAATTTTAAGGCGGAATCAACTTTTGTCGAAAGAGCTAACAACTCTTTTTATGATTGATTAAATAAGATCAATTAAACATTTGAAAATAAACTTGTGTAAAATGGCTAAGTAAACAATGTCGCTGCATCGTGGAATTTTATAATGATGCTATAAGCAAATTTGGATACGTCTCCATTACCCCGTCAATCACTTTCCATAACAGAAAAAACTGTCGCCAAAATATAGGATTTAACGCTAAAATGCATCACCGTGGCGCCACATTTAGTTGACATCAGATACATTACACGTGTTTGTTATGTCATTGAGTGACTTTTAATTCAGCGTTTATCTGCATTTTTAATAATATTTTACCAATTTATTAGTTATTTCGTTTATTTAAATAAAAATTGAGACCGTAAACGGCGCCGGCATGATATTAAAAGAGAAAAAGCATTGAAAAAATGTTGCTATGCATCGTTACGCACAACAGATCCGTTTCAACTCGCGTGATAAACACTTATCCACCAGCCGAGGGGCATAATTAAGAAAAATATTGTAAATAAATAAATATTTACAATTACTTTTTTTCTTTTTTCAATAATGTATTTTAAATTTTTTTGTTTAAAGTTACTGATAGTTGAAGCTTTAGTGAGTGGAGCAGTTTCCAATTTCTTGTTTTTTTTTTTTTTTTTTTTTTTTTTTTAGATTCCGAAAGAAACATTTTTCCTTTAGTTTTTGGGGCGTTAGAGTTTGGCGAAAGTTTTTTTAATGTAAAGTTGTAAAGGGTTTAACCCATTGACTAGTAATATAAATGGACAGCGGATTCCTTTCTTTTCTTCCGACAGACTTGAAGAAAATATCTTTCACCTTTCATCGCCAAAAAAGGGAGAAAAGGGTGCCGCTTTCTGGCGGTAATTCCTTTCTTGGCAACTTATTGTTTCCGTTCTCGTAATAAAAGAAACCTGTTTGGCATAATATTCCCCCACCACACCTGCTGGTGGGGAAGGACATATTTTCTTCAAGAAAGGGTTGCTCGTCCGCTGTCTATTCATATTTCTAGTCAATGGTTTAACCCCTTCGCGACGAGCGTCTTTTACAGAATTTTTAATCTTTTACCACCGGTTTTTTAAAACAGAAATTTTCGTCTAACTGAATCGCAGCAATGCTAAGATTTAATAAGGCAAAGCTTACAATAAAAAATAACTGGTGGGAATAATCGGGGATTCTGAGCATCTTATGCGTCACGTATGCGTGTCGCTCGTCCCCGAGGGGTTAATGGAGAAGTATGGAAAATTGTTCTCAATAAGACGTTTTAAATGTATCGTTTCAAAATGACGTAATTTTCGCCTAAGTTTTCTTCCTATTATTAAACGTAAAAATATAGTTTTTAATTGAATGGAAATACAGTGACCTCTCACTTATACGCGGTGTTCAGTAATTACTTTTTCATACCACTATTTTAAAACAGTAAAATTCGTTTTACAAATTCTGCGATTTAATAAGCAAAAATTACGTTAAAAAAAAACTGGTACTGAAAAATAATTTTCTTGTATCGCGTATAAGTGAGAGGTCCCTGTATTATTATTTACGATGTTATAAAATTTGGAACAATAAGTAAAACATTTTAACCAAATAAATGTAAATATATTTTTCTTCGTGTAAATATATTTTCTAATTGAAACCGTTTGGAAATAATGTTTTTGAGAATTTTAATTATTGCTTAAGTTTCCGCATTTAATGATTTCAACAAGTTATAATTTAATTATTATTTCCAAGTTTCATTTTTCTTTTTAATATTTATGCGCAAGTATATTTTTTAAGGCGAAATTTCCTCCATTTACTGCTTTTAAAATGTAATCGTTTAATTATTATTTTAAAGATTTATTTCTGTTTTTAACAATCACGCGTAAATACTTTTTTTTTATTGAATGGGAATATTATAATGGGCGCTATTTTACAAATTGGCAGTAGTTTTCATAATGGACTTTTCTAAATATGAAACAAATCTCATTTAAAATGAAGGAATTCTGAATAAAATATTGGAAAAACGCTTAAAAAATTAATCAAATTAAAAAAAATAACTGTACTCTGTACACCGCAAGTTTATCAAGTTTATCCTTTCAAAATATTATTAAATTCCTACACATAGTTTTTGTTCCTATAAAACTTTTGTAAGAAAAATATTTTGACCGACTTTAATATTAACCCTTTCCGGCACAGACAAATTCCGTTCGTAAAATGCGAAATTAATGACTGACACCGGAATTTACAAACGACTTTTTTAGAAAATAAGAACTCCTTATTTTAAGCTTTCATTGTAGAAGCAAAATTTTATTAAAATATTGTTGGTGCCAAAAGCAAGTTTGGAATTAAAATTAGGTGTGCCCGGAGTGGGACCACTGCGCCGGAAAGGAATAAACATCTCTTAAAATAATTCTTCGAATTAAAATCTGTCTGCTTCAGCATGTTTATCAAACATTTCTCTATAAAACTACCAAATTTCATATTTTTATATGTAATAGTTTTCTGAATATTATTCCAGAAAGACCTCAAGGCGCAAAATCTACATTGGCAGCAGCGGCTGTGGCGGTTGTGGTTTCTTTTTTTGATGTAGGGAGATAGTAAATTCCGCCTAAAAGAATCATGTCTGGTTGATCCGTGCAGCAAGAAAAGCACTAAGATTTTAAGTGTATTTTATTCTAGGATTTCAAATCCTATAAACGGTTGATTCTTTCACTTTAAGCAGTGATTACTCTATTAATATTCAACTTATTTAATGACAGATTAAACAATGCGAATATATTTATTTAAAAAACGCAGTAAAAATGAAGATAATTAAAATATCTATATATATTCAAAGCGCCTGAGATGATTCCTCATTTTAATTATGAGTAATATTGTCATTTAATTATGAGTAATATTGAATTCTCAACTCTTATTTAGAATTTATTTACGAATTTCACTCACACAAAAAATCGGAGATAATAAAATCTAAACTTTCTAGAATCCCCTGCTGCCATCTGTTGATGTTTTATTGAGGTAAAAATTATTTTCTTCAATTTCAATGAAGTTAAAAACTTCTTTTGCAGAAATCTATGATTTTCTTCAATTTCAATGAAGTTAAAAATTTCTTTTGCAGAAATCTATAATCAATTAGAATAGTAAAATGTTGAACGAAATTTAAACAATCATTGATGATAAACTATCTTCCTACCACGTACTGTTTTTTTTTTTTTTTTTTTTTTTTTTTTTAGTGAATTTAAGCCGTGTTTTACAATATTATAGGTGCAATAAGTTTTAAACTATATGTTTCCAAGATCCTTTTTTCATAGTATTTTAATGATTTATATGTCCATTAGTAGCATCAACTAAATGCATTTTTAGTTGTGTTTTCAACGGATTTTTCGATTACTTTTTTACATTAACAAAATTGTCAATTTCATATGTTCAAATGATTTATTGTATTACTTATTCCGGCTAGAATTATTAGAAAAATAAAAAGGGGCGAGCGAGCGCGTAGCGGTCTCAATGTGAATTGCTTAGCAATTCACGGGGGGTTGGCGAGCGTTAGCGAGTAGGGGGCCGAGCCCCCTAGTATATATATATATATATATATATATATATATATATACAGGGTGTTTTAGTTAAACGTTTCAGAACTTCTCAGAGGGGTAGGGTACATCCTGACAACTCGAAATCATATAGCAATGTGGGGTCGGAAATGCTTTCCTGAAGCGGTGTTGTACACAGAAGCACCATAAAGAAAAGAGACCGTAAGTGAGAAATCGTTTTAATAATACATGAAAAGAAGCAAAAGGTACATGGATTAAAGTAAGTGTTCGAAGTTGCTTCCACGGGCTACAATGCACGCATCACATCTCCGACGCATGGACATCCGAACATTCTGGAATACTCCAGGCGAATTTCGAATTTCTCCGGCAGCTACTGCGATTCTTGCAACCAGCTCCTCAGCATTGTCAACAGGGGTGTCATAAACTAGCGATTTCATATGACCCCAGAAATAAAAATCAAGACATGATAGGTCGGGTGACCGAGCAGGCCAATGCACGGGACCACCACGTCCGATCCACTGTTGACCAAATGTAACATCCAGGTAGTTACGAACAGCTCCGCTATAATGGGCAGGGGCTCTATCGTGTTGGAACCACATTGTCTTTTGCGTCGATGCAGAAATCTGTTCATCTCTCAAAAGTTGTGGCAATACTTGCTGCAGAAAGAGCAAGTAGTTATCTCCAGTTAGACGACACGGTAACAGGTAAGGTCCGATGAGGTGATCTCCCATAATACCGGCCCATACATTGACCGAAAATCGAATCTGTGCTGCACGACGTCGTATTGCATGCGGGTTCTCGACCACCCAGATATGGTCGTTATGCGAGTTGAAAATTTCTTTCCTTGTGAAGGATGCCTCATCGGACAACAACACTTCAGCAGGAAGAGTGGGGATTTGTAGCACATTTTCCAAGGTACCACTGTGCGAAAGCAATACGAGGTGCATAATCCTCAGGTTGCTGTGCCTGGACACGCTGCACGTGAAACGGATGCATGACTTGTTCTCGGAGAATCCTCCAAACGCTGCAAGGGGAAACCCCGACTACGTTTGCTAGACTTCGTGTACTCGTTCTTGGATTCCTCTGTACATGCTGCAGCACATTCTGTTCGACGGCTGGAGTCCGTGCTGTTCTTACCCTGACCCTGTCAGCTCTTTCAAATGAACCTGTCTCAGCTAACCTCTGGTGTAGTCTTGCAAATAAATTATGACTGGGAATACGCTTCGTCGGATATCGTTCCGCGTACAAACACTGTGCGGCTGGTCCACTACAATTTGCAGCCCCGTACACTAAATGCATATCGGCTAATTCTGTGTTCGTGTAATCATCCATCCTACTAACTTGGCGTTCTTGTGCGAAATGCAGATGCCTTGCACGAAAGCTCGGAACTTTCGCACAACGCCATCTACCGCGTCATGAAAGCATTTCTGACTGCCCATTGGTATATGATTTTGGTTCGTCAGGATGTACCCTACCCCTCTTAGAAGTTCTGAACCGTTTAACTGAAACACCCTATATATATATATATATAGGGCTATATATATATATATATATAAGGCTAGACATTTCATATGGTTCTCTCAGGATTTGATATACACGTACTCAAATCCAGGGTGTTCTGTTGCTTCGCAACTGGGCCAGCCCATTAAACCTATCACAAGTTCAAGTTGTAAACACCTCTTTTAATTGCAGCATTTGTAAAACTTTTGAGTGTTTAAATAAGGAAAAATTTTTTATTAAAGATTTGTGGTACATGCGTATGATCCCTGTATTTATTTTTATTAGAGCTTTATTACTATTGCAAAACACTTCAGTAAGAACAATAAAACTTTTAAAGGGGGATGAAGAAAACAAAACGCTGCTTCAAACGATAAAAAAACGCATAAATAGTTCATAGTTAAAAAAAGTACAAAAATAATGCTAGACGAGTTAAAGTAAAGATGTCAGGAGAAAGTTTAAGAGAATAGTCAATTTATATATATATATATATATAGACGAGTTAAAGTAAAGATGTCAGGAGAAAGTTTAAGAGAATAGTCAATTTATATATATATATATATATATATATATATATATATATATATATATATATATATATAAATTGACTATTCTCTTAAACTTTCTCCTGACATCTTTACTTTAACTCGTCTAGCATTATTTTTGTACTTTTTTTAACTATGAACTATTTTTACTATTATACTTAATCTTTAACTATAAATTTTCATATTTTAATAGCTATACTTAACACAGTCCTATTTTTATGTAGTCAGTTGGATTAAGGCTAGACATTTCATATGGTTCTCTCAGGATTTGATATACACGTACTCAAATCCAGGGTGTTCTGTTGCTTCGCAACTGGGCCAGCCCATTAAACCTATCACAAGTTCAAGTTGTAAACACCTCTTTTAATTGCAGCATTTGTAAAACTTTTGAGTGTTTAAATAAGGAAAAATTTTTTATTAAAGATTTGTGGTACATGCGTATGATCCCTGTATTTATTTTTATTAGAGCTTTATTACTATTGCAAAACACTTCAGTAAGAACAATAAAACTTTTAAAGGGGGATGAAGAAAACAAAACGCTGCTTCAAACGATAAAAAAACGCATAAATACTATTAACTCTTTTCCCTGCAATGCTGGTTTGTTTTCACAATCTGCCGCAGGAGAAGAAAGTGACACTAATGCGTGCTAACAAATTTAATATGCACTGCGCATTCTCAATGTATAATCGCTCCGGGAACAATTAAAAATAAAAATAATCTCCAGTCCTCGCCCGTAATGAAAGGGTTAAATGGATAGTGTGCAAATATATAATTAATATATATATATATATATATATATATATATATATATATATACTGACTTCAAGGATATATTTTTTTAGTTTATTGGAATGTCATTTATTTATTGTACAATGAATTGCATGTTTTAATAAGTGAGGTTTGGCACAAGAATGTTTTTTTTTTTTTTTCTAAAGGCAATTCTTTATTATCCACATTAACTTTAAATTCTTTTGTCAATAACATCGCGCAGCAGACGGTCTTATCGTAAACCTTCTGAGGTGTCTTTGTAAGAATAAAAAACGAGGTCCGATTCGATTCTATCATTGCTGCCAAATTTTACGCTTTTATACTACCACTATCTTTGAACAGAAAAAATTGTCTTAGTTAATCCTAACTTTCGGGATTGACGATTACGAGGACAGCATTTCCGTCTTAACATTTTGCTTACCACTCACGAGTATACTCCTGTTTTAAAACTTACACCGGTGACTAAAGGCGTGTCCTGAATACCTAGTTCCGCCTACGTATTTTTTCTTGCTTACATGTTTGGTAATTTTTTTTCAGAACAAATATATATTTATATCATATATGTGGGGATATTTTGTTAGACTTTATTAAATAGATTAATTTTGTATAAACTAATTACTAACGCATAAATTCGATAAATTTATCTAGGATTCGAACTTACCAAAGACCTCTCAGAAACAGGCGGGGCTTGTATAGTTTCAAATCCCAGTCTACATGTTAAATTGCCGGTCAACAAAGTGTTAAAAAATGTTACAGAATAAGGGTTCACAGTTGCTAACTTTTACACTTGTTTCCTACCGCTATCTTCGAACACAAAAAAATTGACTTATTTAATTCTAATTTTCGAGATTATAGAACACAAACGTTTCGTTTAAAAAAACATTAGTACAAAAAAAAAAAAAAAAAAAAAGTGTAAAACCTTGCTTATTATTTAAAAATATAAAATAGCACTGTCTGTATTAAAAACATATTGAAATTTCGCGGTGATTGGCCAATTTTTAAGAAAGTTACAGCTTAGAAAGCAAAACAAAAATAGACGAGCAAACAAACATACCATTTTTAGGCGCTGGCGAAATTTATAACGAGTTCTGTTCAACATCAACAACAATAAATAAATAAATAAATAAGTACCGTATATACTCGTGTATAAGTCGACCCCATTTGAGAAAATTACAATGTCCTTCCATTTTAAAACTAATTTGTTTCCATATTTTTCTTCACCTTATTTAATCGCAGAATTAAAAATACGTCCTACGGATAAATAATACTCACGTTTCTATACGGGCGTACTGATATTCAAATGAAATCTCATCTTATTTCTCCTAAGTTTTGGGGACGACTAAGACACAAGTATATACTGCGATTAAAATCGGAGCACCCGGTCAAAAATTATGCATCGAGATACATTAAAAAAGAGAACATAGAAATGAACTGGATATCCCTTGCATAGTTGCCAACCTCCCGATATTTTTATGTAAAAATATTTGCTTTATTTAATCGTACAATTTCTTCAATTTAATAAAGCGAAAATTTTTGTAAGATTTTGCTGGTATACAAACAATCGGGAGGTTGGCAACTATGCCTTTGTTTAAAGTCGACAGAATGACCGTCTTTGGAATAACCAAAATAAAACTAAAGTGATCTCTCATTTATACGCGATGTACAGTAATTAATTTTCAGTACCAGTATTATTAAATTTTGCCTTATTTAATAGCAGAATTTATTAGCTGAATTTGTACCATTTTAAAATAATGGTATTCTAAATTAATTACTGAACATCGCGTATAAGTGATATGTCACTGTAAAAATAAAAAGATGACAAATTTATATAAGTGTACGTTATTGGAAAAAAAATAAAAGATATTTTACAGAAATTTTATTTCGGAGGAAATATATATCTGTTATAAACCTGTTATTTTGTAAAGTAATCAAACTTTTCAGAACTTTTAATAAAGGAATTTTGTGGAATTCAAGTAGAATTTGAATATGCATAATTTTAATACGAATTATATTTTATATGAACTAATCTTAAACGTTTAAGCAGTTGGATTATATATTTTAATTACTCAATGTGTCATAGACGCATTTTAATTTCTACTAAATTTGGTAGTATTGAATTAATACTGTAATTCAATAAATTTAACAGAAATAATTGAATTGCTTTCGCTTAATATTTGAACACGATTACAATTGCTTTAACATTTTCACACCACAATTACCTTAGAATTTTTATTTATAAGATATTTCTTGTAATTTTCTGCTTAATTTTTTCTCATAAAGTTGATTAAGTTGAAACGTAGCAGATTCGGCCATTGCCAGTTTCTGTTGGTTAGGAGGAAAAACAATGTGATGTGACCTTCCAACACACCCACGTTCAATTATGTTGTCAGTTCTCTCTCTATTTTTTTTTTTTTTTAATGCAGATTACTTGATTGTCACTACTTTTTAAAAGTTATTGACCTTTTTTTAGTGACGGAATAAATAATGTGGAAATATAGCGAATTGTACTATTTAAAAAGATTGGTGGAAATCACGCAATCTGAATAATAAAAACGACGAATAAAAAAATATCTAATGGACTGGTGCTACCAGGTTGGACTTTTTTTCAAATATTCAGAAATTTCCAATAGTAATATTTGCTTTATTTAATGATAGATATTTATTACGATAGATAATTATTACGTAAACTAAAATTCTTCATTTAGAATATTTGATATGGATTCAGAATGTCTGAATTTTAAAACAGGCTAAACTGACAACCCTGTTTTGTTACAACAAATGTTTTTAATAATGCTGGCGCAGTGTTGTGAAATAAAAAGAAGATTTTCACATTTAGATTGTTCGACTGCTACCACTTTTTCTTTCGTTTTTTTTTAATACAAGCGGGTTCCGCCCCCTTCGAGCTATGCTCGCCAATTCCTGTTCTGATACCGCAAACTCTAAAAACATGCCAATTTGATCAACTGTAAAATTATTAGGGAATATTGTATTATAATTAAACGATTAGTGGCGATCTTCTGTAATTGGATTTCCATTCATTTTTCTTTGACTGAGAGATTTTAAGACCGAATCAAATGCTGTCGAAACAGCTAACAACTGTTTTCGTGATTGATTAAATAAGATCAATTAAACATTTGAAATTAAACTTGCGTAAAATGGCTAAGTAAACAATGTCGTTGCATCGGGGAATTTTATAATGATGCTATAAGAAAATTGGGTACGTCTCCATTATACCGCCAACCACTTTCCATAAAAGGAAAAAACTGTCGCCAAAATATAGGATATAACGCTAAAAGTGCGTGACCGTGGCGTCACATTCAATTGACATTAGATGCGTTACACGTATTTATTGTGCCACTAAATGATTTTTAATTCGACGTTTATCTGTATTTTTAATAATATTTTACCAATTTATTAGTTTTGTCGTTTATTTAAATAATAATTACGACTGTAAACGACGCCGCCATGATGATGAAAGGGAAAAAGCGTTGAAAAAATGTTGCTATGCATCGTTGCGCACAAACAGATCCGTTTCAATTGACGCACAGTGGGGCTTTTGATGATCTAGGTGGACAAAATTCATTTTTCCGATTATCTCGGGATTTAACAAGACCGCGTGTACTGGTAGCTGAATGTCTCTTTTGTCGAGATCCGTACGAGTTTTGTCGAAAAAACCCGATGTGTCGATTAACTACGACCGTAAAGAAGGCAGTTGATTTGAGAGACTTTCAACAGTTGCATTATTTTTCTGTAAGTTCGAAAGCAAGTCGTGACTTTTCTGTTTTATTTGAAAGCAGGAGTTTACTGGACATATGTCATAAGTTTGTCACACGATTTAACCTATTGTTGTTTGAAAATAAGCTCCATCTTGTTTTCAAACTTCATCTTGACTTTTAATACAGTATTAAGCATTATTAAACAATAAGCATTTTTTTTAAATCAAAGTTCCATTCTTAAAGTATTGAAAACTTAAGACAGCTCCTGCGAAAGTTTGCGAATCATTAAGTTATATTAACTTGAAGTGTGCGTCTGAGTGTTTAATTCAAATCTTGCAAGTCAATTTTCACCACTTTTAACTATTCGATTGAGCTGAAACTTTGAATACATGTGTAGTTTCGATGACAATACAATATTATAATTTAAATAATAATAATAATATAAGTAATAATAATATAATAATAATAATAATAATAATAATATAAATAATTAAATAAGTCAAATATTTATCACTGTTTGGTTATTTTATTACTGATACATTCGAAAACCCAGCAAAACCTAATTAAATTTCAACGCAATAATTTTGTCCACCTAGATCCTCAAAACGCCCCACTGAATGACGCGATGAAAACTTATCCACCAGTCGAGGTGGATTATTAGGAAAAATAATGTAAATAAATAATTTTTTTTTTCTGCTTTCATTAATGTATTTAAAATTTTATTGTTTAAAGTTACTGATAGTTGAAACTTTAGTGAGTGGGGCTTTTCCTAATTTCTTGTTTTTTTTTCTCTGGACTCCAATGGCAACATCCTTTTTTTTTCGGCGTTAGAGTTTGGCGAATAGTTTGGCGATAGTATTTTAATGGAAAGTTGTAAATGGTACAATGGAGAAGTATCGAAAATTGTTTTCAGTAAGACATTTTAAATGTATCGTTTAAATATGACGCAATTTTCAACAATGTTTTCTCCCTTTTATTAAGCGTAAAAATATAGTTTTTAATTGAAGAGAAATATCATTATTTACGCTATTTTAACATTTGGAATAATAGGTAAAATATTTTATCGAAAAAATGAATTCCTAGTAGTGTAAATATAATTTAAAATTGAAACTGTTTGGAAATAATGTCGTTTGAGCATTTTAAATACAGCGTAAGTTTCCGCATTTAATGCTTTGGACGGGTAAATACATTTTTTTAATTGAATGGGAATATTATAATGTGCGCTCTTTTACAAATTGGCAACAAGTTAACCCTTTGAAGAGCGGTGATACATTTCTGCATCACTTACTTTTAATGCTTAAATGCTACACTGTCATCAGAATTTTGGAATGAAAATTTTCTTTTTGTTAAGTACGTGAATAAATACTTTTTCTTATTTCCAAATAATTTCATTTATAAATTCTGGTGTCAGTAGATCATTTCAGTATTTTACGAATATAATTACTTTGCCCCTGAAAGGGTTAAATAATGAACTTTTCTAAATATTAAATAAATTTTAATTAAAATGATGGAATTTTGAATAAAATATTGAAATAAACCCTCAAAAATTAGTCAAATTAAAAAACATAATTGCACTGTGCACACCTCAAGTTGATCAAGTTTAACTTTTCAAAATATTATAAAATTCCTACGTATAGTTTTTGTTTCTATAAAACTTAAGTAAGAAAACTATTTTGACCGACTTTAATATAAAATATCTTTTAAAATGATTCTTCGATTTAACAGTTGCCTGCATCAGTGCGTTTATCGAATATCTATCTATAAAACAACCAATTTTCATATGTAATAGTATTCTGAAGCAGATTTGTTATATGTAATAGTTCCAGAAAGTCTTTAACCCTTTCAGGGGCAAGCAATTTTGTTTCTGTAACGTCGAATTCACACCGGTATTTTCGAAAAAAAATAGCTCAACATAAGGAAAAGCAATTTTACAACTTTTCCCTTCAAAGCTAAAAAAGTAAAATTTAATTAAAAGTTTCTGGTTCGAATCGGATTAAAATTAGGTGGGATATAATATATCCCACCGCCCCTCACAGTGTTAAAACACGAAAACTTCGTAACAGCAGCGGCTGCAGCGGCGGTGGTTACTTATTTTTAAATATAGAGAGGTAGTAAATTCCGCTTAGGAGAATCCTGTCTGGTGTGTGGTTAATCCGTGCAGCAAGTAAAGCAAAAGGATTTTGAGAGTATGTTATTCTAGGATTTCAAATCCTATAAACGGTTGATTCTTATGATTAATTATCATTTTAAGCGGTGATTACTCTATTAATATTCAACTGATTTAATGACAGATTAAGTAATGCGAATATATTTATTTCAAAAACGTAGTAAAAATCAAGATAATTAGAGAAAAAGAAAAACTTGCAACAGTTTACTGGCGTTTCATTCTTTAAATGACTACTTACATTCTAGGCTGGTGGATCAGGCTTGCCACAGGCAATTATTATTATTATTATTATTATTTTGAAATTTTACCTCTTTTTGAAAAAAAAGTCTTATTCTTCTACAAGAAGTGCAAGGACAAACATCTTTCTTCAGAAAATAGTACTGAAATTAGAATATGAAAATAGTCGCAAGTTCAGGGATGGAGCTTTCTGGTGTGGTTATTTTTTATTTCTATCTTGTCTTGCACATTTTATTAAAACCAACCCGCCAACGTTCCACAAGTGGAACATAAATTATGTGAGGCTGTATCATTTTAAGTATTTGTTTAATCTGTTTGAAATTTTAAATATATCTTTTTTAAAGATATAGCGGATTATAAAGCATTGTTCAATATTTTTTTGTGGTTCCCATCATGTAGTTTGTTGAAATGCAACAAAAAAACGTAAATTTTGTAGGTTGTGCTTTTTTCCCTATCTATACCTTTAGGATTCAAATGCGAGTGCTTTGACGATGGTTATTACATTGCTAACTGTGTTTTATGTATAAAGTAACTACCATCATAGGTCCATTTTCCAAATGAACCTTGAATCAAACGAAATGGTGAATTCGACCATGTATTTTAAAGTAATATGGACCTTCACCTGGAAAGTCCTTCCGTATTGCTAAATACAATACGTATTCCATTGCGTTTATTATCGTATCTTATGCGTTATACAAAATTCGTGCTATTAAGAAGCTTTTTTTTTATTTGATCATTTACAGTTCAGTTTTATAGAGAAATGTGGCCATTATGACCAACAGAAATTAAAATGTTCTCTAGTTACCAAACTACTAAAAAAGAGAACATTACAATCATTGCAGAGATTGACCATTGAACTTAAATAATGTTCGGGTTATTCATTTTTGTTTGTTAGATCTGGAACTCCGGCCCCTTAGCTTGGTGCTATGTGTAGTTCTGGTAGCTTAAATACAATATCACTCTAGGTTGCATTATATTCCGTAATATGGTCATCTGCTGGCAGGTCTACTATAGTTTTCTATCCTTGCATTCCAGCAGATTAAATACAGTGAAAAATGTAATAAATTATTTGGATACAACGAACAGTGTTTAACTTACGTATTTAAAAGAAATGTGAATCATAAAAAAATGAGTTTTTAAAGCTGAATTGTTTGAATAAAATTAAAATAACATAATTTTCGTTGCCTTTTTATTTTATATAACAGTTGCAATCATGTAAACATTAACATGGAAAAAACCTCGATAACTTATTCTGGTATAACAATAAACATCTAGTTTGCATCCAGTAAAATCTTCCTAATCTTCCGTACTCGGGTCCACAGCCGAGTTTGAAGTCAAACATTAGTAACTTTTGCAACGATATTGTTACAAATGTACCAAAGTTAGCTACAAAACAATGTTAATTATGCGCCAAACTACGTCCCATTACATAATGTCGAATTGCTGTTGATTAAATTATAAATCTTTCACCCATAAAACGCCTTGAGAATGATAAATAAACTTAGTTATGCAAAATGTTTAGTAATCATCTTTTTGGTTAATATTTGAACCGATTTTTTTTTTTTTTTTTTTTTTTTTTTTGCATTTCTCTAATGAGCATACGGGGAAATAAATAGGCTTACTATTTCTTCTATTTTCAAGATTACATTATTCTTCAGTCTGTTGTCTGAATAAACCCCATAATACTCATAATCGTTAAGTTGTCACTCAGTTTAGCGTCTAGGGCTGTGCGCCTGCCGAAATTATTTTAGAATTATTTAAATTTTACCTAATCTGAATTCCAGGTACTTTTTTTTCTCATCTAACATAACCTAAAATGATAAATCAGCAAATAGTGCTTTTTGGCCACCATTGGCATTTAAAATTTTTTGTCGTACACTGCAAGTGTTTCTTCTTTTTTAGTTATAGTAAAATAATAGATGAAAAATATATAACAGTAAATCTTCTTTTGTCCGTTTGTTTCATAATGAAAAACCATAAATTTAGTATAATCTCTGAGTACAAATTCCATGCAATCTTCTGCAATCGGATTCACGGTCCAGTGTTCCCTACAACAATACACTAAATACACCAATTGCCGGGTGACCCGATTATAAAAGATTAGTCCAATCTCGTTTAAAAAACTTCAAAAAGAAGATAAGTTATGCAAAGGAAACAAAAATGAAATGAATGGTGTTTTTTTACTGTGTTTGTGTGTGGCAGAGATTTACAGTAAGATTTAAATATTTGACTTATTTTTTTTATAATACTAGGGGGCTCTGCTCCCTGCTCGCTACGCTCACCAACACACGTTCTGATTTCCCAGCCTCTTAAAACCTGATAATGTATCCTGTTTTAAAAATATGATGATGATGATATCACGAACGGCGACTTTCTTCTGTAATCATGCTTTTTCATTTAACTGGTTATAATGCTTTTTCATTTAATTCATCTTTCTTATTTTTAATATTCATGTGTAAACACAATTTTTATGACGTAATTTTCTTTATTTCCTGCTTTCAACACGTGATAATTTAATTATTATTTTAAACTTTCATTATTGTTTTTAATAGTCTCGCGCAAATACATTTTTTATTTGAGATAAAGCATAATCCTTTGCGCTTATTTAGAAATTGGCAACAATATAATAAAATGACTTTTTCAATAAAAAATCTTTTACTCGATTTATAAGGATTTTTTGAGTTTTTATTGTCCGACCGTGATAATTTTTTGAATTGCTGAAAGCTTGTTATATTTCGCGTTTGGGAGATATGATTTTCTAATCCGTGGGATGGCTAAAAAAAAAAGTAATCGCTCCTCAAAAAAGTCCCTAGTAAAAAAGCGATGAGAATAACGCGGAATATCTACGCAGATTTTCATTGGTCCATTTCCAAACCATTACTTTTTTTTAATATATAGAAGGATATACATTTGTATAAAATATTACTCCAAAAATGCTGTCGTACATTTGTAGAAATACTATTATTTTGGACATCTCTCGAACCAATGTCACGCTTATGCCCTTTTGGCTTAAAATGAAATATTTTGGCGACAAAAATAAAATCAAAATCGCAAATAGGCAAATAACATTTAACTCACAATTACAGTCATTTTTATAATCCGATCTGCTATTTTCTTCTGTAAGTTACATGATAGAGGAGTTAGAAAAAACTAAAATTTAAATTAGAAAAAAAAAGAACAAATCAAAAACAAAATTGTTACCCAGATTTTATCTAATGAAATTTTCAGTTGCATTTTTCTTTACTTGAGGCAAACGATAAAACGCCAAATGTGGTTTCAATTGCAATATTTCACATTGAATAATTTTTTAAGCATTGCGAACATTCCCTTTCACATTTAAATTAAATATTTTTGTTTTATAGAATTATCATAGAATTATAGAATTTTGAAAATTACAGGACCCTGTACGAACCCTGTAAAATGAGTGTAAAACGCTCTAAAATGTACTAAATTACGATTTATTTTCAACTGCAGAGGCTAGAAACTTGAAATTTGACATGGCTGTTGTTTTTAAGTCGTAAATACTCGCAAAAGAACTATTTCTAAAAAAAAAATAATAATAATAATATAAAAGAAGGCAGGGGTAAATCTGAAATTGCGATTTCTTTGAT
The DNA here is from genome assembly GCA_963931845.1 of Maratus michaelseni. Taxonomy (NCBI): domain Eukaryota; kingdom Metazoa; phylum Arthropoda; class Arachnida; order Araneae; family Salticidae; genus Maratus; species Maratus michaelseni. Next base: position 222,283,599 of record OZ007595.1, read on the forward strand.
ACTGCTAGGGATAAAAACTTGAAAATTTGCATGGTGTTTACTTTTCAAATATAATTGCTCTCTTAAAACAGTTTCTAAAAAACGCGAAATTTATAAAGGTGAAATGATCGTAAATCTTTTTAAAAACGTTCTAAATTACCATTTATTTGGGAATTGTTAGTGTAAAAAACTTGAAATGTGTAATAAAACTAATTTTTTTCCCCGCCAAACAATCGAATGACCTCACGCAATTTAAATTGAACACAACGGGTTAACGCAACTATTATCCAGTTATTTAATAAAACGCTGTAGTTTAACAGTTGTGTATTTAAAAAAAATTGAACGCCATTCTATTCCAGTAATGTGTAAAGATTGATATAATAACCAATCATTACTCGCGTAGATGAATATTTTACACATTCCTTTTATTTTCACTCAGTCGGATAGCTCCATCTAATAATCGTTAATATTTTTCTAAACTACTTATTAAAATTTTTGCAATCACCATGTTAAGAGTGGAACCAAAACATTCCATAAAATATTTTCTTGAATATAAAATTAAGGAATTGTTTATTAAAGATAAATATTTGTCAACATATAACCACTTGTAAATTTGTATGCTTATCTTCGTCTTCAGGAGATAACTGGGATTGTCTATCATTAGTTAAATAAATGTTCTACTAAATTACGAAAAAAAAAGGAAGAAAAAGGAAGCAATAAGCAAGAGACACGAGGCATGAATAACCAACAAATGCTCAACGTCTGCCTTCTAACGATTCTGAAAAAGCTGATGTGCTTCCTTGACAGTTTCGGGGATCTCAGCGACATGTAATGTGGGTTATTGCCGCGATCTTCCTCAACGAGCGACTTGCATATTCACAGTACATACTCTGTTCAGATTGGGCACGTCTATTTCTCAGTATATCCCATTTATGCCTAGCGTAGATGCTTTAGTAAAATGGGAAAAAGTGCATCTCACACCACTTTTTTTTTTATTAGAAATTTGGTGTCATATTTTACCGAGGGCTCCCCAATAAGATAAGATGCCAAATTTCTATTTAAAAAAAGTGGTGTGAAATGCACTTTTTCCCATTTTACTAAAGCGTCCCAAAATTGGGACGCTAGGCATAAATGGGATATTGTTCTGGTATGAAATTTTGAATATTCTGAAACGCTTATGAAGGCGATCGCTATCTCATAATAGAAGCATTGAATTATTATTTAACCCTTTAACGGATAAAGCATTTCAATTGCTAAAATGTTGAAATAAATGATTGACACCGGAAATTATGAACAAATTTATTTTTATATATTAAAAAAAGCGATATTTCACATATAGAATAAATGGAAAACATTTCTATTAAAATTCTGCTGTCATTGTTGAATTTGGTAATTAAAGTTATGTGGTTTCACAGGGAAGCCAATGAACGTTAAAGGGTTAACCCGTTTGGGATCTAGCATCCTATTAAGAGAATATGGCTTTTTATTGAGTACTATTTTTTCTTAAAAATTATTTTTGTTATTATCTCCATGTGGTAATGATAGTGTCTTAACCTTGATAATTTTATAAATGTGAAAGTGCGAAAATGTTTGGCTGAAGTCAGTCTTAAATGCCTTTGTATTCATTATCCATTATATTCATTTTTTTTCAATGTGCAAAATTTCCACTTAAATTTATTATTTGTTTGTAATACATAAAATAAAAATTAGAAAAAAAATCCTACTTTCAATCAAATGTAACAGTGGAATATTCTATTGCAATTGTAATACTGTGGCATTTAAATTAAAAAAAGCCCTACCGAATTGTACCGGGAGGAAAAGGTAGATTTCTTATATCTTCGTTTTAAAATTTTAGCTAATGTTACTCCAAAACAACGAGCTAAAAGGCAAAGAAACCGATTACAGAAGATTCGTTAATGCTGAATTTGAATAAGAAATTTGCCATATTTATCAACTATAGCCAAATAGGCTTCATTTATGGAGACTTATTTTTGATCGCCAAATTTGGCGGTATTTCGCCCAGTGTCGCCAAACTTGGCAAGAATTTGCCGTAACGGATATGAATATATAGTTTTATGCGTATGATTGGGAAAATAATTACAATAATGAAAGATAATAATTTGAGAGAAATCACGTTCACTAAAACCCATAAATTAATCGTTGGTTTTTTGTGATCTGCTGTCTTGTTTCAAAATACTAACCAACCTAGAATTTAAAACTGCTATATCTGAGACCTTTTTTAAGACAGGAGTAAAACAAAAAATGCTCCGGAGTCTAACACATAAATTTGATATTTTTTTTATTTATTTGTATATTTTGTTTAGTTTTAAATCTTTTAGAGGCCGCCATTTTGGAACATGATGGCGGACCAAGCTGGCCATCTAACTCGGTCGATATATTGGTCAGCTTAATACACACATATAATTACATCCAAATGGTTTTATAAATACGAGTGTTATCATATGATATAGGTCAGATATATATAAATCAACATTTGAAAGGAAGGTGGTTTCGGGGGTCTGAGGGTCATGATTGGTGAAAATATACCGAAATTTTCCCGAATTGCTTTCCTCAAAACGAATGCAATAGGTCGCTTTCTACCTTTTGTAATGAAAGCTACCTAACAATGTGAAAATTGATTAAACGTTGCAATAAAAATAGTTACACCTACCTGATGCTAAAACCCAGGAGTGATTGTGTTTCCGGAATTTTTTATAATCACTATTTCATCCTAATAGTAATATTCGATGAGAATTCTGAGATTAAATAAGGGCAAAATTGGTATTTGGAAATAGCTATTATAAAAATACAGAAACATAATTATTCTGAAAACCAGTATCAGTTATCTCGGTTATATTGTGCCAATATTTGCATTCATCTCTGATAGTGTTGCTAATTTAGAGGAAATCGGAATTCAAAATATCTACTAAAAATATTTACCTTATGTTGGAAATATTATAGGTGAAATTGCAAAATATTTTCTATCGATAATGCGCAAATATGTGCAAAATTTAAACTGACAAAAATATTTTGCAATTTTACTGTTAACCCCTTGAAGGGCACCGGTATATTATACATACCACTTAATTTTAATGCCAAAATGCCACAGTGACACCAGAATTTTAGTCAAATTTGGAATTTATAAGGTACATGAGGAAAAGCTTTTACTTATTTTAAAATTAATTCGTTCGTGAATCCTGGTGTCAGTCAATCATTTCAATATTTTAGCTACAAGAGTACTTTGCCCCTGAAGGGGTTAACGGTTAACCAATTCGCTGCCAACCACGAGTATTCTCGTGGTTTTTCAATCTAAAATTACGAATTCGTACCGAAATTTTGAAAGAAGAGTTTTTATTTTATGTAATCAAGAAATATCTCTAATTAAATAAAGTAAATATTGCTATTAGTATTTCCTGGTATGAATTCGAACTTTCTAAATAAAATAAAATTCCGGTAATTTTAACCCGGCAGTGAGTGTATTAATTTTTCCAACATTAAGTAAATATTTTTGCAATATTAACGTTTTTGTTGTTAAAATTTTAATGTTATAAACTGTTCTTTTTTTTTTGTTGTTTGTTTTTGTTTAATTTATTTAAGAGAGGAGGCCTATCTAAAAGACTCAAGAAAGCAATATCTTTTTTTTCGTAAGCCAAAAATTCTACATTTATTTTCGTTTTCAAGGCCATCTTGCACAATGCTCAACTAAATAAAACATCGCGATAGCTGTAAAAGAGATACCTTTTTCAAAAATTTAAATATGTTTTTCTCAAACTTGTGTACTTTGAAGTGGCATTGAGGGAAATTTTTAATAACTGATTTCAACTTTCAACCTAGAGCGAAGCTACATGACATATGTGAAACAAGCTTATCTGGCTTATCATGGCTTAGCTGGTGAACATTAAATTTACTTTCATAAATTTATCGTCTCCAGAAAATTGTCTTCTAAGAAGAACTTTCATATATTTTCAAAATTTCTACTTTACAAAATAATAAAACAGTGTTTCTGTGACTACCAATGATTTTTTCTGATTTTTAGATTAATTATAATTTTTTAAACCCTTTTTAGGTGCGTACGTAATTATATAAATACGTAACACCTATAGTCGTCGTCTGGTCCGTCCGTCTGTTCGCATATACCAGTGCAAAAACTACCCAACCGAATTGTCTGAAATTTAATATATGTATACTAATTTTAATAGTAATATTCAGGATTGGAGAATTTTGAGTCATTTCAAATGTTATGAAAATCATCGAATCCAAACTTAAAAAAATATTAATAAAAGCTTTCTTCATTCTATTAAATCCTATCACACGTAATTAATTCAATGATATCCTATGATAGGTAATTATTCTAGGTTGCCATCGTTATTACATCATATTTAAGATGGAGTCATATTATTTCCGTATTACTGAATTTAAAAACAAAATTTGCATACTATTAGGCTGTAACAAAAGTATTTTCATTTTTTGATTGCTTTTATACCAAAGCCTGTAACTGGCACTTTACCACCCCTATTCTTGAACATAAAATGTTATTTAAGAGAATACATGTCCCTCTATTTTCTATAATCATACAAGCTTCTTTCTTTCATTTTTAGGTTACGTAAAGAGTGATACAAATGTTGAGATTTTCTGCATCTCAAAGCATGATTTTAAACTAACCCTTAAAAGCCCTTAAAACCTTCATCAGCCCTTAAAACCGACGAAGCTGTCCTCAAAACTTGTGCAGTTGGAGGCCAGGACAATGGTAGTGTCCGTACAGTTCAAAACAAATCCAAACGTTTTAAGGAAGGGGACCTCAGCCTTGAAATCCAAACCAAAAATGACAGGTGATTTTTGACTAGTTGAAGAGAAAAAGGGGAGAATCCATTCTTTTACAATAAATTTTGATGCTAACAATTAACAAAACTACACATTTAACAATTATTAATGTTTAAATATGCAATTTTGTTAATTCGTTTTACTGGAATAATAACGATGATTTTTTTACATTGTCTTTTATTGGATATTTGCGCTTAGTGTAATTTAATATAATTAGTTGTTTGTAAAAGTGTACTAAAACTTAATTTCATAAAAAAAAATAAAAAAAAATCTATAATATGAAAATCTGCACATAAAATAAATTTTGCATGCATGCATTTTTTGCATGAGTGCAATAGCTATTGTACCAAAATCTGAATCTATCATCTATAATGATCCTCTACAATAATGAAGATTTTTAGTTTGATTGCGTCAAAGTAAAGTCATTTTTCTGGTTAACGGTTTAATGTTTTTTAGGCACAAAAACAAAAGCTATTTTATGGTGATCTCCATTTTTGAGGGATATTACATTTTTTTTAATTTCACCTCATGGTCAACAAAAACAAGGCTTGGTGGGTCTGTTATTATTCATTAATTCATGAACTATAATAAAGATGGAACTTGTAACGCGCTTATCAGGTAGCTGATAAATGCAGTTTAAAAAAAAAAAGATAGTTCACATTTTCTTGAGAAGATGGCACTATGCTGCCTCAGATTGTAGGAATGGTTAAATTAAATTAAAATTTTAAAATAAAAATTAACATTTCAATGGCTAAACAAAATAAAAATGCAGTTGGATGCCGTTTGACTCCAACACCATCTATTGATAAAAATGTTAACTATTTTTAATTTTAATTTCTACAAAATTTATTAATAACCTCATAAACTTAACACTTTAAATTTTCAATGCTCACACTCTATCCGTTTTATACCAGTTTATTCAAATAATAATTTTCTTTTTAGATTTTTCTTGCAATTTTTTTAGAAACCTAACCTGAAAGTTATTTCTATTGCAAATTTTCTAAAAACATACCATGAAAATTATTTTCGAAAATATTGGCATTGATAATATAGTTTATATATAAATAACTAGGGGGCTCTGCCCCCTGCTCGCTACGCTCACCAACCCCCTTTCTGATTTCACAGCCTCTTAAAACCTGGTAATGTATCCTGTTTTAAAAAGATGATGATGATGGTATCACGGACGGCGACTTTCTTCTGAAATCAGGCTATAATGCTTTTTCATTTAACTTGTTATAATGCTTTTTCATTTAATTCATCTTTTTTATTTTTAATATTCATGTGTAAACACAATTTTTATGACGTAATTTTCTTTATTTCCTGCTTTCAACACGTGATCATTTAATTATTATTTTAAACTTTCATTATTGTTTTTAATAGTCTCGCCCAAATACATTTTTTATTTGAGATAAAACATAATCCTTTGCGCTTATTTAGAAATTGGCAACAATATAAAAAAAATGACTTTTTCAATAAAAGATTTTTTACTCGATTTTTAAGGAGTTTTTGAGTTTTTATTGTCCGACCGAGATAATTTTTTTTATTTTCTGAAAGCCTGTTATGTTTCGCGTCTGGTGGTATGATTTTCGAATCCGTAGGATGGCTAGAAAAAAAGTAATAGCTCTTCAAAAAAGTCCCTAGTAAAAAAGCGATGAGAATAACCCGGAATATCTACGCAGAATTTGATTGGTCCATTTCGTTTTTGGCTCAGTTCCAGATTACTTTTTTTTAATATAGAAGGATATAGTTTACTTATAATAAGGCTAGTTAATAATTACTTATTCTCCATTTCAAACATTTTAGAAGTACCACTATGATCAAAAATACTATTGATAATTCTTTTAAAACTTAATATTTCCCCTCGCTCTTAAAAAATCTTAAATTCGATTTCATACTTTAAAACTCCCCTCTTAATATCTGACAGAAGTGTACAAATAAATTTACTGGAACAGACAGTTTATGAATGAACTTGTCGGCAATATTTAAGTTATTAACGCTTCTAAAACAAAGAAATGTTTTTAAAATTATGTCAACTTTTATAACGTTTTGTAGAGGAGGAATGATGTTTCGCTGAAATATCGCACATTGCGTTAATTACAGGGGTTATTTTAAAATTAACTTAGCAAATTAAATCTTTTTTTTTTCCATTTATGTCATAGTATGAGGAAAATATTTATAATTAGATGTTTGTTCAATCTCTAAGAATACAATTTCTAAGAATATTTCCAGAGATTTTAAAGTTAAGATAGTTACCACCTTTTTTATATAAAGAAATTTTGTAAACTTTTCTTTAACGGCTCATTTTTTACAAGACATTCTACTCACAATAAAAACCCCTTTTAAACCCTTTTCTGACTGTTTCAGAACCACTGTTACCAAGCAACAGTGCCTACCAGTCAAAAGATACACTGAGAATCTTTTTCTTGAAACGAACTTTCTGATGTTTGGATTTCCGCCATTTGAATACATTTATTGTCTTCTTTTCGGTATTGCCATAAAAATATTCTATTTTTCTGCTTTTACAATTGTGTTTTTTTATACATATATTAAATATTAGACACCAAACATTTTAAGATAGATTTTTAAATTTATTCAGCAACATAGTTCACGGCAAATTTACTCGATTGATATTTCTATATAAATATAGTGGTGGCGAAGAAGTTGATTTATTTATTAAAAGTTAAATAAAAAGTGATGGAAATTTACATCACTATGCAATTAAGGGTTAAAAAAAATAATAATGCGTAGTTTTAGTACAAACTAATGATTTGTCGGATGTTTTCATTGTCGGGCGTAAAGTTGATAGCAACTCGGAAGCCCCTTAACCGACATCAACTGTGCGGAATGTTCGATAGTCATCAATAAACCAATTTAGTTTTTTCAGCCAAAAATTGTACGTATCCTTTCAATTCCAAGACCGTCTTCCCAGGCGGTCAATTAGATAAAACTGCACAATAGTCCTAAAAAAGAGGTCCCTTTTCCAAAACATTTAAATGCGTTTTTCTGAAAATGGTGTACTTTCAGCTGGCATATAAGAAACTTTAGTAATTAATTTCATCTTTCAATCTGGAGCGAAGATACACGGTATACATACTTATCTGGCGAAACATTAAATTTGCCTTTATAATTTTATCTTCATCGCAAAAGTGTCTTCTACGTAAATCTTTTGCATTATTTCCAAACTGTTAGTTAACCCTTCTTTGCATGAGTTTTTCTTTTACAATTGTGTTTTTTTTATACATATATTAAATATTGGACACCAAAAATTTTAAGATAGATTTTTAATTTTATTCAACAACATAATTTACTGCAAATTTCTCCATTGATATTTCTATATAAATATAGTGGTGGCGAAGAAGTTGATTTATTTACTAAAAGTTAAATAAAAAGTGATGGAAATTTACATCACTATGCAATTAAGGGTTAAAAAAAATAATAATGCGTAGTTTTAGTACAAACTAATGATTTGTCGGATGTTTTCATTCAGTTAAATGTTTTTAAACCCTTTTCTGACTGTTTCAGAACCACTGTTACCAAGCAACAGTGCCTACCAGTCAAAAGATACATTGAGAATCTTTTTCTTGAAACGAACTTTCTGATGTTTGGATTTCCGCCATTTGGATACATTTATTGTCTTCTTTTTGGTATTGCCATGAAAATATTCTATTTTTCTGTTACACGCGCCAAAGACAACGCCCATTCTCAATTAAATGCGCATCTAATTTCATCATCTGAGCGCATTTTTCTTTCATTGCGTCAAAGTAACATCATTTTTTTTCTGACTGTCGTTTTAACGATTTTTACCATTTAATATACAAAGTTCCATTATCGTGATCGCTGTAGTTTTGGGATATGACATTTTTGTTTATTTTAACCCTTAAGCCTTATGGTTCACACGGAAAACGCTGGAAGTGTCTGTTATCACTCAATATAATTTCAATTCCTACCATTAGTTATACCCTCTATATATTTACCGTAATTTCCGGCGTATAATCCGCAGCTCAAAGAGTCGTTTTTCGACCCAAAAATATTATTTTATAAAATGTAACTTAAAAGATCGCTGTAAATATTTAACTACAATTATTGAATAAAATTTCTGGGTTGAAAAGCGACACTTTGAACTGCGGATTATACGCCGGAAATTACGGTATATATATCTTGAACAAATTTTCAATCGTTAATAAAATACATTTTATTCATCCACTCAAGTTCAAATACATTTTCTTAAACTTGTAGTGGATGACACTTAATGTTAATACACCTTTTTCAAATATTAATTAATTAATTAAATTAAATTCATTAATTTTAGCTTTATATTTATAGGAAAATCGGTGCTTTCTTGTTATAGGAGCTTCCCAGGTTTAATCGTCAAGCGACCGAGATACTTATTTTATTACAGAAATTAATCTGCAAACGATATAATTCATTTCCCGGAATTAAAAATCATCAAGATCTGAATATTTATATAACTAGCTATAGTACGAACGACCTTATTTGTCACGTTTGACATACAATTTCCAACTTATGTTTTTAATTAAATTTTATTCATTAATTAAATTAAATTAATTAATTTCAGTTTTATATTTTAAAAATTTCCATCGTTAATAAAATACTTTTTATTCATCCACTCAAGTTCAAATACCTTTTTTAAAACTTGTAGTGGATGATACTTGATGTTAATACAGTATTTTCAAATATTAATTCATTAATTTAATTTCTATTTTGCCACTTAATATTGTGATTCTGTCATATGTATATACATATTTATAGTAATTGCAATTATTTAATAAAAAGTAACTAAATAAAATTTTCCTTTATTGACCTAAGTAGGAATTGACTTTATTTTTTTTATTATATTACTTGTTCATGAACTATAATAAAGAAGCTGTATGTGATGTGTTTATTAGGTAGCTCATAAATTTTGCATGTAGTTATTAAAAAAATAGTTCAAACTTTCATGAGTAGATGGAGCTGTGCTGTCTCAAATTTTAAGAATGCTTAAATTGAATTCGAAGTTTTAAAATAAAAATCCGCATTTCAATAGCTAACAAAATAAAAATTTAAACTGAGATCAATTTGATGCTTTTTCACTGGTTTGTTTTAGCATTCTTAGAGTTTGAGACAGTGCAACGTCATCTATTGATTCAACTTTGAGCTATTTTTAATTTTATTTTATACGAAAGTAAGCAACAACCTCTTAAATCTCAAATATATCACCTATTTTATATTTAAAACATGACTTCCACTCTATCTGTTTTATACACCTTTATTAAATTAATTTCCTTTTTCAATTCCTACTATTAGTTCACACTCTCCCTATATATATTTATATATCTTGTTCAATTTTTCAATCGTTAATAAAATACTTTTTATTCATCCACTTAAGTTTAAATACATTTTTTTAAACTTGTAGTGGATGACATTTGATGTCAATACAGTTTTTTAAAATATTAATTCATTAATTAAATTTAAATAATTAATTTTAGTTTTATATGGGAGTAAAAATATCAACACGCAGCCGACTTATTTCAGACAATAGTTCCATTTAATAGCACCCACTCACAAGTCTTGATAGCGCAGTCGGTTAAGCTCTGAGCGCGTAACTACAAGGTCCCAGAATCGAGCCTCGCCTAGAACGGAAGGAAATTCTCCCGTACTTGAAAATAAATTTCTCTGATATAATATATATAGCAGGATATAAATTTAGGATTAAATACCGTCAGTGGTATATGACAAGTGTGTAGATCGCTGATTTTTTTTTTTTTTTTTTTTTTTTACTTGAGTAGGAATTAATATTTAATATTTTTTATGCATATTTATATTATTTTTATTTAATATATTTACATAGTTAAATTTCTCTTGCAAATCTTCTAAAAACCTACCCTGAAACTCATTTCTATTGCAGATGTTGTAAAATAGTAACATGGATTTATTTTTCGGAATTACTGGTATTCATAAAACGGAGCAGTGAGAGAACTGCATTTATTACAGTGTTCCTACTTTTTACCACAATTTTTTAATGGAATTTTTTTGCTTTATTTAAATGCAGAAATGTATTACAAAACCTACAATTAAACAAGGCGTACGCAATTTCTGCTATTTAAAAATTAAATAGAAAATCGATTAAAAAATTGTGGTAAAAGCGTACGAACCCTGAATTAAAAATAATATAGTAAATTAAAAATAATCTTCATTATTAATTATTTCATTCTACATTAAAACGCTTTTACAATACCACAATTATAAACATTTCTATAGGTAATTCTTTTAAAACTTGATAATTATCCTTTCACTAAAAAAAACTGAACATCGATTTATACTTTAAAATTCCCCTCTTAATATCTGACAACAGTGTACAAATAAATATACTGCAACAGACAGTTTATGAATGAAACTGTCGACAGTAATTAAGTTATTAAGGTTTCTAAACGAAGAATTCTTTTTAAAAATATGTCACGATTAATAATGTTTTCTAGAGGAGTAATGACATTTCGTTGAAATATCACGCATTCTGTTAATTGAAGGAGGTTATTTTAACGTTAATTTAGTAAAATAAATCTTTTCTTCATCATGGTATAAGGAAAATATTTACAGTTAGATTTTTTTTTCAATCTAAAAAGATCTAAGAATGATTCCAGAGATTTTAATATTGAAATATTTGTGGCAAAGTTATGAGATCTAGCATTTTTACATACAGAAATGTGATAAATTGTTTCTCAATTTAAGAAAGAATGCCGGTGTAAAATCTTTAAAAATGCAAATTGTTTTTTTTAGCCTAAAAATTCTACATTTCTTTCTATTTTCAACACCGTTTTGCTCAGCGCTGAATTGAATGAAGCTGCGGCATATTTCTAGACATGATACCTTTTTCCAAACTATTAACCCTTCTTTGCATGAGTTTTTCTTTTGCAATTGTGTTTTTTTATACATATATTAAATATTAGAAACCAGAAATTTTAAAATAGATTTTTAACTTTGTACAGCAACTTAGTTCAAGGGAAATTTACTGGATTAATATTTCTATATAAATATAGTGGTGGCGAAGAAGTTGATTTATTTATTAAAAGTTAAATAAAAAGTGATGGAAATTTACATCACTATGCATTTAACGCTTCTTTGCATTGTGATGGAAATTTCCATCACTGTTTATTTAACTTTTAATAAATAAATCAATTTCTTCGCCACCACTATATTTATATAGAAATATTAATGTAGTAAATTTCCTGTGAACTATGTTGCTGAACAAAGTTAAAAAACTATCTTAAAATTTCTGGTGTCTAATATTTACTATATGTATAAAAAAACAATTGTAAAAGAAAAACTCATGCAAAGAAGGGTTAAGGGTTAACACTAGAACTACCATGAGCCGTGATTTTGACGGCTATCAAATGAATATATTCCGATTCGAACCAGAAATATCTTTTCAAAATAAATTAAATAGAAAACTTGCATAAATGTACTAAATGAATCAGTTACATAGTTTTAAATAAAAATTCTGGTGTGAAATAGTTTTATAAAACTTGAGTAAAATTTCCGTAGTTATAGTGTTAAATGCATGTTTCTGAAAGTGGTATTTTCTAAATTGACATGAAGAGAATTCAGTAATCCAGCTATCGACTTTTAATCTAGAGCAGCGGTTCCCAACCTGGGATACGTGGTGGAATAGTTGGGGGTACGTAAAATTTACACTGGTAATGGCGGCTAATGATAAAATTAAAAATTAATGGAAACAGAAAAACAAACCTCTAATCTTTTGTAAACTTTTCGTTTATAAAAAGAGACTTGTGTGGAAGTAAAATAGGCTATTAGTATAAAATGAAGGAAATTACCTAAACTTAGCAATTGGTTGATCATTTGTTACCATTATCTCCGCTCAATTCTAATAGCATCTTGCGATTTTGCATGTGTCCCTCCTTTTCTTTTATTACTCTTTTGTTTTTAATACATCTACAAATATCTAGCAAAAACATATAATCCATAAAAACAGGAATTGAATTGTGTCAGGCCTTCCAATTTCTACAATTTCATTTAAAATACATTTAAAAGCAGGTCATCATTTTAGTGTTCAACTGGTCAGCATTAGTATAAATGTTTTAACGTGTATTAATGGGGGTAGCTTCACCGCTTCTTTGTGAGTTTCTAATTTGAAATCATTAACCAATATTTAGTTTCCAGTGACTTTATGTTGATATTGTGTTGTGGTTCAAAATGGATATGGGGTTGAAAATTGAAATTCTGAACAGAACTGTATTTAACATTGTGAACTAGCATAAGAACTTTACTAATGAACGAAAACAAAAATATTTGTTGCAGGTTTGTGTGAGAAGGGGTAAGTATAAATGAAACATTTAAGCAAGGGGTACGTGAGAGAAAAAAGTTTGGGAACCGCTGATCTAGAGCAAAGCTACATGAGACAACTACGTACTGCTGAACCTTTACAATGGAGCAATGAATAAAGAGGGGGAGACAGGTAGTGTAATGTAGTGTAGTGTCTATGGATTGCAAGTGAAGTAACTGAGGTTGTAGCCAGAATATGGTGGCTGTTGTTTGTTTATATCAAATCAGGTCCTGATTAACGTCGGAGCTAACTTCCAGCACTAAAGGCAAATAGAATTTTTCCTTATTTATGGCAAATATTCTGCATTAATAAGACGTTTAAAAAAAGCGAAAATTTCTATTCAAATTTACTGGTGGAAGATTGTTCTTGTTGTAATTAAATTCGGTGACATTGACTGTAGGATTATTTGTGTTACTACAATTTGGCATCTATTTCCAAGTTTTAATGCATCATTTTTGCACTCAAAAGTGACGTCATGAATGAATTTTCATTTATAAAACACAATTTTCCAATTATCTTCAAAAATATTTCTATTAATAACGAACATATTTATTTAGTCTTAGGAAAAATTACTTTTAAATACTGCCATAAAAAATAAATTTTTAAACGCTTTCTCATGTTTGATAAAATGTAAAATACCTATTTGCACACGATTCATGAAGTGAGTGTCAATGATTAGTGACAATGATTAGTCCGTAAAAAATTTTCTCTGGTATATGTGTCGTCATATTTTAAATCATAAATTGATTTTTATAACAATAAAAAAAAGTAATTATGCAAGGTAGCGTAACTTTATGCTACAGTTGTGAGCATTTATTTACTTTTTTAAACTGTCTTTTGCCTGTTGCATAGTCCACGAGAAATTCAGAGTAAGGCCAATGCCACTGAATAAGCAAGACATCACCCTTCTACTTTGTAATGTCGCTTTCATCATGGAAAAGCTCCAGATACGTATATTTTAATTTTAAAATATCGAAATCTATATTTAATAATATCTGCGCCATGGGATTTGAACTTTTGTTTCACTGTTAATCTTGATTTTAGTTTGAATTTCAAACAGTAGATGGCGCTGACAGACATTGGCGCTCAGTCAAAGACGAAACTGACGTCACTCAGCATTGATGCACCGCCCCCTGAATACTAGGCCTGCGCGCTGACAAAAATGGCGGCTGTCGCAGGCGGATTTTTTTTTTCAGCGTTTGTACAGTCCCTCGAACTTCAACACCAATAATATCTAAAAGTCATCTTTCACTTATTTGATCTCAGAAAAAAAGGCGAAGAAACTTTTAGAAATTATTGGTGTTGAAGATCGAGGGACCGTTCAAACGCTGAAAAAAAAAATCCGCCTGCGACAGCCGCCATTTTTATCAGCGCGCAGGCCTTATATTCAGGGGGCGGTGATTGATGTACCACTTCCTCAATACTGCTCGGTGACAAAAATGGCGACTATCGCAGGCGGATTTTTTTCCCTCGTTTGTACGGTCCCTCGAGGAAAAAAAATCCGCCTGCGATTTCTTTAACCTTTTAACGGATAAAGCACTTCAAATGTTAAGATGTTGAAATAAATGATTGACACCGGAAATTATGAACAGATTTATTTTTATATAATAAAAAAGCGATATTTCACATATATAATAAATGAAAAACATTTCTATTAAAATTCTGCTGTCATTGTTGAGTTTCGCAATTAAAGTTTTGTGGTTTCGTGGGAAAACAAATGAGTGTTAAAGGGTTAACCCTTACCGGCACAGTGGTCCGACTCCGGGAACACCTAATTTTAATTCCAAACTTGCATTCGGCACCAAGACTATTTTAATAAAATTTTTCTTCTACAACATAAGCTTAAAATAAGGCGTTTTTATTTTCTAAAAAATTCGTTTGTAAATTCAGTCAGTAATTGCGCATTTTACGAACACAAATTGTCTGTGCCGGAAAGGGTTAACATGGGCAATAGTGATAACGAAGATTATGCAGGCTGGCCGGAAAATAAATGACAAAACTTCAAAAGAATACAAGAACAAAGAAAGAAGGAAACAAGAATTTTTCGTCACAGAATGAGTGTCTGGAAATGGCGCGTTTAAGAGCTGGTGATGACAAAAATTGCGAAATTTGCAATGAAAGACAGTGTATAACCGCCAATAGATGTATTCATTTCCGGACACATATTCTTTGACAAAAAATGTTTATTTTGGTCCCCTCTACCACCCTATAACATTTTTCTAGATAGTGTCCGACCACCCGGTATTTTGAAAATAGTGGACTCTGTAATCCTTGCTTAAAAGAACATTAACACCTTCGCAACGAACGCCCACTATGCATCTTTTAATTTTAAGGTAAAATGTTTACCGACTAGTAATATTCGACTTATTTAATTTCTGGAAAATCGCTAAAATAGTATTCAAATTTGAAGATTTTGTGGACCGTGCGGTTAACAACTTTTTTAGAGTATCAAGCAGTAAAATTTTAAATGCCACAAATATATTCTTAAAACAATTCTATAAATTCAAGGAAATAATACATCTTCACCATTGATGTATCTAGGGTGGGGGTCCAGAGGCTCTGGATACCACTATTTTTCTGAAATATTCTTCACATTATCCAATCGCAGAATTTTCAGCAATTAAAGAAGACGAAAAAAACTGTACGAAATTAGTGATATCCAGAACATTTGTACCACCACCCTGGCTATACCAATCATGTTCACTTTTATATCTGGATGACTTTTGTTGTTATTTGCCAACTCACCTCAATGTAAAACAAAAATGTTACATGGTCTGCAATTTTATTTTCACAAACATTTTTGGAGATAGTCTGTTTAGAAGAAATTTATACATCTTGGTACTTATTAATTTTATAAAGTTAGTAATAACTAGTTTAGATATTTAAAATATTTTTGAGACTAAAGATGCTCAAGACAATCATTTTTAAATAAATAATTGCGTTTCACGAGTAAAAGTTACTTCATTACAATAATGGCACAGCTGCCAACCACTACGATTTTTCGGCACCAGTAACTCTGGAGAGAAACTTCTATCTTATCAAATCGCACAAATCTGCGATAAGAGAAGAGGAATATTTCTGTACGGAATTGCTGGTGCGGGAAATTCGTAGGAACTGGAAGCTGCGCACATCGCACATCGAATAATTAATCGAAAATGTTGTGTAAATTTCTGCAATTCCTTTGTTAATGTCGGTTAAGGGGCTTCCGAGTTGCGATCAACTTTACGCGCATTCTATTTGTGAGTAAAGTGTCTTGTAAATATTGAGCAGCTGGGAAAAGGTAAATGTAGTATTACCTACATAAGAAAGAACAATTAAAAATAGAATAAAAAAGTAAAGCAAAAGAGATTAAGGATATAGTCTAATAAATAGAATAAAGGAAATACATCTAATTTGTGTTTTTAAAGTTTACTTTTAATATTTCTGGTAATTTCTACTTTCCCCCTTTTGTATGAAACAATTTTAAAAAATTGAATAAAAAATTTGTTTTCGCATTTTATTTTTGAAATTTGCATTTATAAAATTTATAAAAATCTACAACGTATCTACAACAAAAGACAAAAATGATTTGGAAACAAATGGATTAATAGCTAGTCTGGAAATAAATCCTATAAAAATTTCCCTGTAGGACATACGCCACACGTTGGGAACAATTAGTCTGCTATAAATGAGATAAAGAATTTGTTAACTGCATATGCTTTTCATTACCGGAGAGTGATTTTTTTTTACTTAATTAATGCAATAATTTTTCTTTAAATGTTACGTGAACGAAGTCACGGGTAGCAGCTAGTGTTATATATATGCATAAATTTAATTAGATAATGCTAAGCAATAAATTTTAAATAAAAAAAAATTATAATATTTTCTTTTAGAGAAATTGATTTCATTATGATAAATTATAAATTCATATAAAGTTCTATCTTTTATAATCAAATGTAGAATTTTATATGATAATTGAATATAAAAGAATTCTCATCACAGATTATTGATTTTATTCAATAAAAAACTTGCGGCGATGAATGGGAATGCATAAAAACCGCATTTTTAATTTATAAAAAGTTCAACAAATATTATGATTTAAGATAATAACCATTCTTTTTTGGAAATCACAACAGTTTTGTGTTCGAAGAAAACAAACTAATTTTTTAGGATAAAGAATGTTTGCGCTTGTTTATGCTATTGTATTTATGTTTATTTACTGCTGTTTCTTTGGGAATGTTTCCGTTTTACAGAAAACTGAATCATTAGTTTCGCTGTTTACAATACGATTCTTTTATACTTTCTGTATTTATAAAACAGAGCATAATTCTGGATTTTACTGGCTTTAGAAACGGGACGAAATTCTAAAAAAAAGAAATATTAAAATAACAACAGAAAAGTTGTACGAAAAATATCTGATGTTCAAATAAAAAATTACTTTACGTTTTTTGTAACAGAACAATAAAATTTTTAACAACATAAATTAGATAAATCTATCCTATGTATATTAGACAGCAATTCCATTTTATATTATTGCTAGATATTTAATGGTTTGTATTCGAATACGTTTAAAAACATTGAAAAGTTGTAATAGGCTTAATTTATATATTTCGTGATCTTTTTTTTTTTTGTAAATTTAATAAGCAATAATGGTTGTTCGTGTTAGCTGAAATAAATTATGGTTATGGTATGCGCCACTGGACTTGCTACACTTTCAAAAGCAATGATTTGTTTAATATGTTAATTTTCTTTAAATGGAATATAATTGTGTCGTCTAGTTGCAAAACCGGCAAACTCCTCAAAATTTGAAAATGTGTTTTTTCAGCTTTTTAAGTTCTGAATAAAAGTTTCTACCATCTGGAAATAATAAACAAGCTTAACCCAGTACAATCCCTGTGTTATATGCGTTTAAAAATCACGATGTGCTGCAAAACCGGCCAAATCCATCAACCGGTGAGGTTCAAAAGCGGCCATCTCCATATCAGCTAGATGGCGCTTCTGCTTCTCCTCACAATAACCTCTCACTAGTACTAGTTTAGATTAACGTTGTAGTGTTTTCTCTCGCCTGTGACTGATCCTCCTTGGTGCATACAAAGTTTCTAATAAAAAAATTTCTAATAAATTCTTCTAAACAATTTCGTGTTTTCTCGTGTCGTTGACTATGGAAAAGTTTGTGGAAGAAGTATCTCTTAATCAATCAAGGAAGAGGAAAAGTGACCCTACGACCTGGAAAAGGATTAAAGCCAAAGTTCAAAGGTAATGTACACCTTGTGATAACCAGGGGTGGATTAAACCCTTGAAGGGCAGGGGGATATAATATATCCAACTTAATTTCAACTCTCGAAGGCCACCATGACACCGGAATTTTGGAATCAAATTTTGCTTTTATAATGTACGTGAAGAAAAGCTTTTACTTATTTCGAGATAAATTTGTTGTTAAATTCCGGTGTGATTCACTGATTTCAATATTTTAGAAACATAAGTACTTTGCCCCTGAAAGGGTTAACATGTTTTTATGCTCTAGGCCAAAATACGTTTCTGCGCCCTCTCCCTTCGCTTTCATAAAACTGTAAGCGAATTTTCTCTGATAAATTTAAGAATTTTTTAATCTATTTAATGTTTTAATAAAATATTCTTCCATTTAATTTTTAATTTTTTTATATATATTTTAGTACTTTGAGGATTGTAGATGGAGAATAAACGGCCTTTTGTTACAGTTAAAATCTGAGAGAATACATTTGTGATTACATTTTCATAATTTCTAGCATTATTTTTTTCAGGTGCTGCCCTACTGGTAATCCAAGCAATCCAAGCTGTGGTCACTCTTCAAAAGCCTACTGATGCTCCTCAATGACTCCTCAAACATTTTTGTGTATTTGCTACCCCTAAAAACCCAATGTCACATTAAATTTAGCAAAAAATAATTTCTGGTTTGTTGCAAAACCGGCCAACTCCAAAGTAAGTTGCAAAGGTGGCCAAATCCAAAACAAAGACTTAAATAACTCCCTCATTTCATGTGCCCCTGCTACCTTATTTCGTGTTTTCAAATATACTGTCCTAATGACAATAAAACTAAAGAGTTTCGGTTCCAATCTTATTTTGGCTAAGTGTGGTAAAAAATCAGCTTTTCCTCAAAATTATATTTTTTGGAGATGGCCTGTTTTGCAACTAGACGACATAATTATAATAACAAAAAATATCATGTTTTATTTTATTTCAGTGTTTCATTCTTCTTTAAAAAAATTGCAATAAAACAAAAAATAAAAATAAAAATAAAAGTTGTATTATAAAACAATGCGGAAAAAATAACGAAAAATCATGAATAATAAATTTTATGCGTAATTTTTTTTTCTGAATTTAGAGAGTAAAATTTTAAAATGGTTGCTATTATTACGCAACACAAAAAATAATTCTATTCAAAGTAAGTAAACTTGCCTTACTTCCAAAATCAACGCATTTAAAATATCTTTAACCAAATAAATTATTAGAAAAAAATTACTCGGATATTAAAAGATATTTATTGTGAATTCATTAAAAACATGAATTTTAGTATTTTAATTCGCAATAAGATTTAGTTTTAACTAATTTTTTTTCACAAAATGTTCTTAACATTTACAGGGCTGCCAACTACTACACCTTTTTACATCAAATATTCATGTTTAGAACCAGAAAAATATTAATAAATTGCATACTGAATTTAATTAATGATATGCAATGCTTTATAATTTATTGCGTTTGTTAACTAAAATTTCTGATTCTGGAAGAATTATTTGACTCGAAATAAGCGTAGTAGTTGCCAGCCCTGCATTTAAAATCAACGACTCATTCAGAAAGTCCTAATGTAACGATTCTTTTACTGATTTTTGAAACGCGTAAATATGGAGCTTGTAGAATGTTGAATGTAATATAATATTATATGACACCACTCATTCGACTCGACATCGACAGAACTTATAGATTTTAGTTCAAAGTTTCGCCATCAGGGGCGCTTTCCAAACTTGGGTTCTATGGACCCGATGACGACGAGGTTTGGCTCATTCGACTGGATTTGGATAACGTTACAGATTTCGGTTATGTTCGTATAGGATAGATTGCGCCCCCTGGTGGTGGAATGTGGAACTAATGGATTTACCAATGCATTTAAGAGCAAGGCACATGCGCAGAACACCTGCTACACGGTGCCGTAGGCAGCGGAGATACGTGCTTGAGGTTTGTATGGAGCAGATTGCGCCCTTTGGCGGTGGAAGGTAGAACTTGGGTTTAGGTGGAAGGTAGAACTTGGGTAATGGGGTTTGCAACGCGTGCGCAGCACGGACCCGAGCAGTAGGTTCATTCTGTTAGAGAATTATACTATTCGAAGAGGAAATTAAGGGCTTTTCCGGTGTGTGCGCAGAACGCCCGATATACGGTGCCAAAGGCATTGGGGACCCGAGCCGAAAGGTTCGTTTGGTTCGATGTTTTATACAATTCGATTTTTCCTAGATTCGAGTCCCCGATGTATATTAGGGGACCGATAGCGGGCGAAACCAGCTAGTATAATATTATATGACAACCCCTGAATACTAGACCTACGAGCTGACACGAAAATAGCACTTGTCAAAAATGTTCTTCAATTACAGTAAACGAAGGGAAGAATTATTAAATTCTCATATACAACATGTTTTTCCGCTTTAATATCCGAGTATATACGGTATACACTTTTAAAATATTTATGTAAGTCTTTTTAGGAAAACATTTAAGCTGAAATACAACATCTAACCTTTAATCTATATCAGGGTTCCTTCGCTTTTACCGCAAGTTTTTAATCGAATTTTTCGGCTTATTTAAAATCCTGCAATTGAATAAGACGGCTACAATTTCTCCTATTTAAATATTAAATATAAATTTTCTAATCAGACAAAGTGGTGCCAGACTATTTGGAAATTCTAAGGGGTGTACGCACCTTGATAAGACGCAACATTCTATTAAAAATTGTGGTAAAAGAGTACGAACTATGTATATGTCCCTAAACTTTCAGAAAAATTGTACAAACGAATTCTGTAAATGAAATGCATATTTAGTGTACTTAATCTTTTAAGAAGACGTTTGTAGCACATCGGGGATATTCAGAATTAAAATTCGTTTGATGTAAACGTAATGAAATGTCATATTACCTGTTAAAGTTACGATAGAAGACAAATTATGGAATTTGATTAAATATTCTGTTCTAGGCTTCATACGCTTTAACCACAATTTTTTAATAGAATATTCTGCTTTATTTAAATGGAGAAAAGTATTACAAATCCTGAAATTGAACAAGACCGCTACAATTTCTACTATTTAAATATTAAATAGAAATTTTCTAATCACAAAAAGTGGTGCCAAACTATTTAGAAATTCCAAGGGGTGTACGCACATTCATAAGGTGGACATTCTGTTAAAAATTGTAGTAAAAGCGTACGAACCATGTGTTAAATGTCATTTTCCTGCGTTTAGTTATGAAGGCTTTTAATTAAACTTAAGCGGGAGACAACAAATGCAAATTCCTATGAGAAATATATGATATTCATGTACCCCATACAGTTGAACTGCTGATGCTACAGTATCATATATACTTTCTTTTGGTATTAAAAATAGCTATATTTTTATTTTATTTTTAGTACTTTTCATTTAAAAAATCAATTACAAAAGTCAATAACCATAAAATTTGTTAAAATTTGTTTGGAAAATCGTGTAAGGTTATTGTTTCTGAATGTGATGCGATTTATCATACGTTTGTTACAATTATGGTATATTTCGTATTTTTAATAAATGTAAAATGCGTAATATAAGCAGAAAAGGATTAATTAATATCATTTTAAGTCAAAACTAATTTATCTTTGAAGCAATCGAATTTGTATCTGTAAAATGATAGAAAATATACTATTGTCACATTTAGGCCATTTTTGTCACATTTGCAGTAATTCAGAGTTTGTATGGGGTCCTCGAATTTTCAGGGTAATTACCAGTATTTTCTTATAGAAAATCTCACCTTCTGTAATCGCGCGATTACAAAAGGCGAGTTTTTCTATAAGAAAATACTGCTAAAAATTCAAAGACCCGGTACGAACCCTGTAGTTAATGCCTAAATGAGATGTTGTTGCTATAAAAAATATTTCGCAAATAATGTCGTGAAAATACAATCTTCAATATTGTTAATATAATGAGCGAGGGTCTGAGACCGTCTTGAAGTGAGACATCTTGTGTTCTTTATAGAGTACTTTGATTTTTATCCTGATATCCTATGAAAACGTGTCTGGCTTGATGTTAATTTTGACCCTCTTTAAATTTGTAAACATCGTTCGTGTTGCACTCTCCTTGTATATTTATATATTCAAGACGGGGTTTCTCTTCTAAGCGTTGTTTAATAACTACTTCCTAAACCGATAGTTTTAGAAGTACAGTTCCAATTGCAAAAACGTCACCCTTTATAATGTAAATAAATTATGTTGATAGAATGTTAAAATTATTGACTGTCATCAGAAGTTCAGAACAAATTGATTTAAAAGTAATTTAAAATGGATCAACGTAAGCTTTTTAATGGACTTTCTAGTTGCGGTGCTACTTTCCATGCAAGATATTTGTAAGCGACTTACTAAGACATTAGGGAGCCGAGAACATTACGAGTCGCGAGTACGATCGATTCAAGTCCGCGAATATTACGACATTCGCCGTTTTATCGCCACTAGAACTCCTATAATATAGGCTGACGCATCCTCGCAGTTTTGGCAACCGAATTGAAGCCCAGTCGAAAAACTAAGCTAATCAGAACCGGTTCAACCAATCAGAACCCAGTCTTAGGCAATCCCAAGTCCGGCTGCGGTAGATTGATGCTGAACTGGGCACCAATAATCCGAAACAAAATGGATATGCGTCAGCTCCTATTATAGGAGTCTTAATCGCCACCGATTAGGTCTAATATTGAGAGGGCTGTGATAGCTGGTTCGTTGTGGATTATTTTTGCCTTTAGACCTTTATGACGAATTCATCTCATATGGACTGCGTATGTTTTTTTTAATTTTTTTTTCAGCACCAAAATATTTTAGTTGTAACTTTGCCTTGTTAAATCGTATATTTGTCCCGGAAATATTTTTGGAAAATAATGCGAAAAATCCGATACAGAAATACTGGTATAACAAATAAAATGCCGTTAAATGATACCCGTTCTGAAAGGATATAGGAACGAAAACATTCCTCAAATTTATTGAAATATGAATACTGTTAACAGTAAGTAGAAAACAAAATCATAAATAATAATTTAAACATAGGTTAAAAGTTTTCAAAAATTTTTCAAACATTTAAAAAATATCCCCATTTAAACTTAAACCCTTATCTTCTAATAATACAGAGAATACATCTATGTTTTTTTTTAAATTGATATACGCATTTAGAAAATCAAATATAAACATAACTATAATTATTAACATCATAATCTTTTTAGAAAGCAAAAAAAGCTGCTCAGTAAACTTTAAACTAAAGAAAATAAAGAACACAGGATCAAAATAAAATAAAAATGAACATTTCCTTTTTGTACAATTGCAAAAAACCGTGCCCAAAAAATAATGGCTAACAACCAATGAACGCTAATACTCCAAATTTTGTGGAAATTATATCAGGTTTATAAGTACCTACCCTAACCAGAGTTAACAGACAGCTACTTGTTTTGTATTTAGATTTCTTAATTGCCTCGTTTTTTTAAATAGCATAATTGCAACATTTTCGCTTTATTTAACATATTATTCAAAAATAAATATTTGTACTTCAGAAAAAGGGTGGTAATCAATCAATCCTAATTTTAAAAAGTGACAAATTGGCAACACTGAACGTAACCCTACGTCACTTCATGCTTGGCCCACCACTGAATATTAGGCCTAAGCGCTGATATAAAAATTGATGCAGTCGTAGGCGGAAATTTTTCAGCGTGTGTAAGGTCTCTTGAAATTCAGTACCAATAATTTCTAAAAGTTTTCTTCGTCTTAATCGTCTGAGATTCAAGAATCAACTGGATGGGGGAGGCGTACCAAATAGCTTAAGCACCCACAAGCCCCGTCCAGAACAGTTTGTCTCTTAATTTTGAACCTATTCCAGATAAGAGACCTTCACCTGGATTGGCACCACCAGAGGTAACGCTTATTCTAAAGTTGGAGGACATTGGAGCCACGAACAGATTTTACGTGCACCTGCTCCCATTAACGTACACTGTCCCACAGCAGCCGCAGCCGAGAGATGTTGTCACCATCCTAAACACTGACAACGGTCGATACTGCTTCACTTTCGGGGATTATACGGGAACCGAGCTTATTCGTCCGTTCCACTGTGGTACCGTCTGAGAGTCAATAAATCAAAGAAAACTTTTAGAAAATACTGGGGTGTAAAATTAGGGGACCGTACAAAGGTTTTTAAAAATCGGCCCACGAACGCCGCCATTTTTGTGTCAGCGCTCAGGCCTAGTATTCATTGGGCGGTGGCTTGGCGTTTAGTTTTTCAGAGATCTTTCGATAGTATATTATGCGAAACACGAATACTATATACTTAATTTTCATATATTTATTCTGGCATGATTAGCACGATTAAAATAATACTTGTTGAATTTTCTGCTGTGAGTACTGTATTTTGTCGTTATAATAAAATGTGAAAAATATTCATATAGCTATTAAAAAAATTAAACTAGTTTTAGTGTCGACTTATACTCGTGTATGTACTGTATACACTTTTATAACATATATGTAAGCAAAAATATAAAATGAAAAATAATATCCAACCTCCAATCTGTATGTACTTCGTTCACTTTTAGAAACATGATACAAACGAATTCTATCAAATGAAATGCATTTAAAATTTAATAAATATTTAAAAAAATGTTTGTAGTACTTCCATATTAAGCCTTAAAATTCGTTTGATCGAGAGGAATGTCATACTATTTCGTAAAATTCTGTTAGAAGGCAAAAGATGAGATCGGAATAAATATTCTGTTTTTGGAGATTTTCTGAAAGGCGTTTAATTATTAAGATGTTTTAGTTATATTAAACGTTATAAATAAACTTAAGCGGATAACAAAAATAGCAAAACCCTATGAGAAATATCTGATATCTTCAGGAAAGTTTTGAGGGCTGTTGTCTCTTTCTTTAAAGACTGTCGAAAATATGCTTTCTCGATGGATTCAGAACTGACTACTTACATACATCACATAGAAATACAGATTGAGCACAAAATCTTTTCCTACTCATAAACATTTAGCGCGCTAAAACTATTATACTTATGTTAATTTTTGCAAACTGTACATACAGTAATCGAGATTGTAATATAACGAATGACATTAGTAACTTGCAAAGTGAATATACGTATACAGGGTGATCACAAAATAACTGACAAAATTTTAAAGGGTGGTAAAGGGAACCTAAATAAGCATTTTTCGTCACAGAATTTGTGTCCGGAAATGGCGTGTTTAAGCGCTGGTGACGAAGAAGACAGGGTTCGTACGGGTCCTGGAATTATAAGACTACGGAATTCTTCAGTACCAGTATTTTCTTATAGATAATCTCTTCTGAAATAAGGGGGAATTTCGCACGTTTGAACTTGATGTATTTTTTTAGAAAAATATACTGGTATGTCACCTTGAAAATAACGGTACCCGTACGAACCCTGGAAGAATGTGAAAAGTGCAATGAATTACAGCATATAACCGCTATTAGATGGCGTTTCTACGTGTTATTCCTAGACTATTAATGCATTCAAAATGTACGACTGTAAATAATTGTCATTATAATGTTAATCTCAAAATGCTATATAAATAACTATAACTAAAGTTAATGTAAAATATCAATTATTGTAATAATTTTAACGTTCGCCTAACCTTGTGGCAAAATTGGGTAACGTTTATACTTTGTAAAATTGTAGTTTAACTTGTAATTATTGTAGCTAGCGCCGGATAGTAATATTTTTCCCTCCCTTGGCTTAGGGGTTCGTCCTGGCCATTAGCCAAAAGCTGGTCCCTAGGGTGGGCGCTGTCTGTCTGTTATTCCCAGACACAAACACCTATTTCCGTTCTCTCTACCACCCTTTAAAATTTTACCAGATTGTTTCCAAACACACTGCATATGAAATATGTTTTCTTAAATAATGATAAAAACAAAATTTAATGGCATTTATTTACTCCATTTTTGTACGAAAATATTTATTAGGAATGTTGACGCATTCTTCAATTAATTTTTAAAAATCCTTATCCATTATGTGTGTTTGTTTTCTTAACTTCCTTTTCAAACATTTTCGTGCAATTATTCCTAGTGGTAAGATTATAGACAATAAGTAAATATAAAATACATAACTTATATTTGAAAAAGTACCATATTGAATACATGATACAAGATTTTCTTCTTCTTAATATTTAATATAATTGTTATTATAAGTAAAAATTAACTGAACTGTTAAAAGATTATACTGTTTTCTAATTTTATCTTTAATTATCTTTAAACTGAAAAATAAATAAAGTTGGTTTTGTATTCTTTAACATTTTTAATCAAATATAAAAAAAAATTTTATTCACAAAGAATACATGGACTGTAAAGGGGAAAATCAAAAGAGAATTATTCTAAAAGTAGAAATTTCGTTAAAGATTTTACAAGATTACTTAAAGTACGTGAAAGCCTTTTAAAATTTACAGACATTCCATTACCTTCACAGAATCTAATTGAACACCTTTCTAAAACTATTGTTAAGAATTTTTCTGGAATCAAATTCTTGCTACAGTAAAGAATATGAAAATTAAAAACTTAAATATGCCATATATTAAGCGTTGCATTTTTTATGTGCGTAAAAATGTTTATTATTCTAAAAACATTACATATGTGTAAAAATGTAAATTTAAATACATCCAAGTATAATGTATAAATTTGCACATGTGTAAAAATGCTGATAATATAATTATTGTAAGAAATGAAAAAAGAACTACACTACAAAATTTTACAATGTATGACATTATGTATATTATATATTTTTTAACATATGTGAGAGAAAAGTAACTTGATTAAATATTTTTTTATTTCAAAAAAAGAGAGAGAGACCGAAAAAAAAATTATTATGTGAGAATAAAAATTGAATGAAATATTATTTTTGAAATTAATAAACATTATTTTAATAATTTGTGATGTTGGTTGTGATTTGTGAAATATAATAGAAAAAATACTTTTACAAAAATTTCGAATACATGTAGCAATAACGGAAAAAGCAAACGTGCAAGCATTATTATATTTTATACTCCCAACAGCGGTGTCAAGCTCTCACTAATGTTCCGTAATATGTGGGTTAATTTAACACAGATTTAATACCTTTCACATCAGAAATTTTGTTAAGAAATGAATTCAAATATATTCCACGTAGAAATCTGAAATTATATAAATAAAAATTCATCAAATAAATTTTCTGGTTCGGAACGTTGTTGAACTGGGTCGAATTAATACACATATTACGGAAAATTATTCGGAGCATGGCACCTCTGTCCCAATAAATGAATTTAACTTAAACGGAAATATAAACACACTAAGTGGTAAATATGCACTGAGAGCTAACGACAGATAAATAAAGTAGTTCACTTAATATAATATCCATGACAGCACCATTTCGTATCATATAAAATGTATCCATCACCAGGCCAACACATGGCTAGAAAACAGAAGAGTAATATAATTAACCTTGAGTGTTAGTCATAAAAAGTTAGAACAATTCTTGCAACAATTCCATTTATAAAGAACGTATTATTCAATAATAATAAAAATAAACAAATAAAAATATTTTTTATGTTTATATGTAATTTTTTATAATTTTATTTAAACCTACACCACACAGTAATGTACCATATACTATGTCATATAAAATTTCCCCATATACTATGTCTAAGAAGGAATAATTTGCAATTATTTCGCACTGAATTACAAAAGAATGGATCCTTTTCTTCATTTACTTTTGAGTTAAATTAGTAGTTGGCAGCAATAGGCAGTTATGTGTTAGAGAAACAACTTTATTTAGGTTTTGCTCGTGTTTATATGTTTGATAGACTTGCATTGTGCATTTCACTTGTATTTTTTATCACTGAGTCCAAGGAATTATTTTCCTAGTTGTTCAAGTCAATCAGCTCACGTTGTCAAACGAGACAAGAGAGTGGCTGTTTGTGCCGAAATTTGTAGGTCCTTTTAAAATGTTAGAAGTGTTGAATAATACGAGGGCGAGTCAAATGAAAGTGAGCCAATCCACCTCGCGCAATAATGGTTCGGTCCATTATCTAGGACGCATGTACCTAACAGACAAGCTTCTCTAATTTGCGAAAGTGACACAGAAGTGTCAGGATAAAAGTTTTTTAATGCGCTCATACACTGGGATAAAGACGGTTGCGTGACATAATGGACGCTCCAAAAGATGAACAGCGTGGTGTGGTCAGGTTTTGGACAGCTGAAGGTGTTTCTCAAAACGAAATTAGTCGCCGTATGGCTGCAGTGTACGGCGAACATTGCATTTCATTGGCCACTACGAAGCGTTAGAGCAAACGGTTCAAAGAAGGACCTGAAAGTTAAAAAGACGATCCAAGATCTGGCAAAAGCCACTGCGCAATTACCCCCAACACAATTGCACAGGTTGATGAGGTGATTAGACAAGAACGCAGGGTAAGCCTCGATTGGCCTTGTGACTTTTACATTTCCGGGCAGATTCAGATTCAACCAAGCAGGGTGACCTACCATACGGCTTAAGCTCTACAAGCCCTGCTTGGCAAGTTTATTAAAAAAAAAAAGTACAAATGAGGCCAATAGGCCATTAGGCTTTTACATAGTATTGATTTGAGCAATGAATAAGAATTATATATATATAATACAATTTGACATATATATTCTCATTTGAGTAAGGTATTTACAATAACTCCAAGAGTTTAAATTTTTATATTTGTGGACTTGAGTAACATGGGTTTATACAATTTGCGATATTAAAGTCTAGTTGTGATGCTGATAGAGAGAGTCTATACAATTTGCGATATTAAAGTCTGGTTGTGATGCTGATGGAGATGGAGAGAGTCTATTTACAGGCGTGTATAATGATGAGTCTCTTTTACTGTTGTTGACGGTGGATGACGGTGTGGTGGGACTGTTGGGTGAAGGGGTTGTGGATGATTATTACTTGTTGTTCTCTGGTGTTTATTTGAAGTATGAAAAATAGTTCAAGGTAACCGGATTCGTACAGGAGGAAGACGTGAAGAAGGCAGTATCATACATTTTGAAGCAGCAACCCCAGGAGTTTTATGAGAAGGGAATCACGAGACTCGTTAGGCAGTGGAACAAAAGTCAAAATGCTGATGGAGACTACTTTTAAATAAAGTACTCCGTTTGTCATATATTTGCATTGGTTCACTTTCATTTGACTCGTCCTCGTAATTTGATTATAGAGGTTGAGTGTGAGAAGACAACAGGAACTTGGATCAAGTCAGAATGTATACATTTAGGATTAATAAATAATGAGTCTTCTCGAATGTCAAGTGGTGAATCTCAACTTCTCCGATCACGTAAGTCTTCTAGTGGTTCTTCTTCGTCTCGCTGTCTGTCTAATGACCATTTTTTACCTCCAAAAATCTCTTTTGCAAGGAATGAGCGTCATTCGTCATCTTCAAATAATTCAATTCCGAATGGAAATAGTTATTATAGTGGACAGTTTGATGATAGAACATTTTAAAAGAATTATTGTAGGGTGAACGGATTAACAACAATTATTCAGTATAGTTTAAACTCGAGCAACTATATTTTTGTTATGACACACGCTTGGAAAATAAACGGAACATTTCTAATTATTCTGAAAGTTGTTTTCCAGCGCCCAAAAAGAGACGCGTCTTAAATAGGAGAATACCATTGCCATTATCAATTACGTCAGACTCACCCCAAAAGAGGACGTATACATTGTACATCAACCCGTCCTACAGAGGCAACGGCAGTTTCAATGTTACATCACAGTCCCAGAGATGAATCCAAACGTCGGCGATCCTTCGATGAACCCAGTCTTGATTGGACGCATCTTCATAGAGAAAGACTTTAAGCCAAGTAACCAACGGTAGCCTCCCATTCAGCGCGGATGATGAGAAATCCTGTATCCAGGCCTTCTGGAAAAAGAAGCGTAATTTAGCATGAAACCTAGCATGTAAAGAAGCTAGTATGAAACCAGCCACTTGCGAGACGCGTCTCTAAAAGCTCGAACAGTGCGTAGTCACAGGTCGGTTTCTTTTCTTGCGGTATGTCAGAATATTTCATGTTTTATGACTTTCTCAGGATGTCTAAAGTTCAGAGGTCAAAGCAGGAGCAGTTGACAGGGGGGGGGGAAGCCGTTGTCACTACCCCTTTCTATCGTTGAACATTCCCTTTCTTTTGTACCTTGCCAAATATTGATTCAAAAAGAATGGGAAGGGAAATGATTTATGACTATCTCAGGACGGCTTGAAAGTTTGCACACTAAACTCAGCCTATCTATGTGAACACGTTCCTTTATTATAGTGCAGCAGATTCCTTCAGTAATGTGAAGGCAGAACGAGCAGTTGGAGTGTAATCCTTTCGGACATTATTTCGAGCTGTTAAGTGGTTTCACTAAATATGTTTGTTAACCCCTTCAGGGGCAAAGTACTCTTGGAGCTGAAATATTGAAATGATTGATTGGCACCAAGATTCACAAACGAATTTATTTTAAAATAAGTAAAAGCTTTCCTTGATGTACCTTATAAATTCAAAATTTGATAATAAAATTCTGGTGTCGTTGTGGCATTTCAGGATTAAAATTAAGTGGTATATATAATATACCGGTGCCCTTCAAGGGGTTAAGTGTAATGTTATTTGTCTACCTTTTAGGCACTTCTTTTTGGAAAATATGACATTTTCATGAAACACATGTGTTAGTTAATACATGGAATAAAACTATGCATTCAAGTAAAATTTTAATGGATTTTATTAAATGTTTCAACTATAGGCACTATTTAGTCAATTTTAGTAAATATTATCGTTTATACAAAACCTTCTAGAACTAAATCTAACCAATATATTTCACTTTTTTTCAACAATATATTAGTAAATAACTTACCTGTGTCATGAAGAAAATATTTGCAATGCCTCTTAAATTTACTAACATATACCAAATTTTGTATACACAACATTATTTTTTTAATTACGTATGTTTCAATAAAAATAGATCTTAAATTAATAAATACACCCATACAAGCTATATTTTGCTTTCTAACATACCAGTAGATGAGCGGAACCTTGCGAAAATTTTTTATTTCAATATCTTAAAAATCTTTTATGAAATGAGATTCTTCGAGATTTTTTTTAGGTCAGTTCTAATTTCAGAAAGTTAAGTTGCGGTTTATAAATTGGGCTTCTAATTATACGAAATTACACTGAACCAAAATAAAGCATTTTTGGAATCCTAAATGTTTGAACTTTAATTTAAAGTAATAATTTTTTTTTCTAAATAATTCACTAAAACAGCGATTTGTGTGTAAGGCCTTAAAAAGAATAAAAATTATTTGGAAATCTCCATAAATGATTTTTTTCCACTAACAGTACCACAACTGTTGACTGATTTGGAAGTCATTTTTTACGTCAAAAAACCAAACCACACATGCACATTGAACAGTACGGTTGGTTCAGTGTGCAACTCATGCCAAAGCCGTTGTATTTCGATTAAAATCGTCACTTGTAGCCGAATCCACATTCGTTATGCAGCTTATAGCGCACCATCTATTGATACACTTTCGAACTTTTCTTTCTTATGCCATACCGTTTCTCCCTTCTTCCAGTAAATTCAGTTCAAATTTGAAGTCATTCTGACCAGTGGTTCCTTTTTTACAGCATTTTGAAAGTGGGAATTTAATTATAATCACCCTGTATTATAATATACTGATTTTAAACCACAACGCTGAAGCAATGTTGTGTTCTGTATTTGAAACAATTTCACAAAATTGATAAAAAGTAAATGTAAAATTTAACCCTTAATTGCATAGTGATGTAAATTTCCATCACTTTTTATTTAACTTTTAATAAATAAATCAACTTCTTCGCCACCACTATATTTATATGGAAATATTAATCCAGTAAATTTCCCGTGAACTACGTTGCTGAACAAAGTTAAAAATCTATCTTAAAATTTCTAGTGTCTAATATTTAATATATGTGTAAAAAAACACAATTGTAGAAAAACTCATGCGAAGAAGGGTTAATAGCCTTAACCCATCAATTTCATCTATAATTACATTTTGAGTTTTCAATCATCTTTTCATTATATTTGAATAAACTATTCTTTAAACACGTAGATCTTTCATTTTTTTTCGAAACGTAAAATGAATATATATATGGCTTTGCCCTACTTTTCTTCCCTAAGGCATAAAACTGTTTAATACCCTTGAAATGATTAGAATACCATGAAAATGCCTCAAGGTGAATAAATTTCTGTATCGGATTTCACGAGTTTTTCTTCCTTTTTATCTAAATGCAATGTTTTTAAATATTAACAATGAATAATATCCAATGCTGTTATTAATGTATTTAAAGTTAATTGTAGAATGATTTCAAGAAATGTAATTTTATCTTATTTATTTATTTGTTTGTTTTTAACATTGTATGTATAATTCTAAAGGTCATTCGCCTATTTTTAAAATAGCTAATTTTAATTTTGTAACAGCTTGTTAATTTTAAAATCGATCATTTTATTACTTTTTCGCCTTAAGGCATTAGGATCTAGATTATAAAGCAAAAAAATGTCCGTATGTAATGCTGACATCATATCACTATGGCAACGACCTGACCAATACATTTTGCTTTTGCTGCTGCTTTTAGCTTTCACAATTTCAATTTTTACACTTTCGAACAGGGAACAAAAAATACTTTCAAATGCAATTTGTTTGAAAACTGCATCTCAATTTACTGATTCTAAAGTAATTTGCAAGTTGAATATTTTTAAATATATGTGCAAACTAGTTACTGAAGATTACTCCTCTTGTACTTAAAACAAAATAAATAATTCCGCATTTGTTTTTTTTCTGAGTAATATTCCATAACTATCTTGCGAAACGAAATTAAAGATGTACAGTCGTGGAAAAAAAAACGGAACACCCCCCACTAACTCTGCAACAAATTATAGTAGAAGGACGTGACTGGTACCAAACGATTGGAAATAAAGTCTACTTTTAAGTGATGTATCTAAAATTTGCTTAAGGGGCCATCTACATATTAAAACCAGCCTAAACTTTAATTTTTTCAATAGCAACACCCACTTTTGACATGATATTTTAAATCTTCGGTTCAAACTATGCCTAGATACAAAATCTTAAGTCATTTGGATGATAAGTTTTTCAGTTATAAACATTCAAATTTTAGAGCTTCTAATGTTAAATAACATTTTCATATTTTTATTATTATCTCCTGAAATTATAATCCTAATGTGCTAACGTTTTGTTTGGTTATAAAACTCAAAAACCCAAACATAACTACGTCAAATTTGTAATTTTTAAAATTTTATAATATGAATTATGAATTATGAAATTAATATTCGAAAAAATTATGAATTGCAACCTACAATTTTTTTGATGGATTTATATTTATTATGTCCTGCTTTATGTGTATTCAAAATTTCAATTTTTTTTTCCAAGTAGTTTTCAAATTATGCTTAAAAAACGACAAAATGCTGCTTTAATGGGCCGTCTATGATGTGCATTAAAGCATAGTTTGAATAGGGATGGGAGCGCTCCGACTCGAAATCCCGATTGACACCACTAAATTTAATAGTATTTGTTACCTTATTCAAGGACAAAATTTCTGAAATTCTTTACGTTGGAGAATACTATTAAAATTTAGTGGTAAGAATCGATATTCGGGTCGGAGAGCTCTCATTCCTCTTTGAGAAAATATTATACTCATAGGCTGGGATCATAGTGACTTGATAAACTTAGAGATTAAGTCTGTCTTACACCATAAACAATGCGTAAACCGTATTTCAATGCTTCGTGATCTTACGTTAAACAACTCTGACAACGACCTGCGATTGTAGTAAGATATAAGATAGCGAGGCACCAGAACCCCACCCTTTATTAGTATATATATATATATATATATATATATATACAGGGTGTTCCGTTAAAGGGGTCCAATATTAATAGGGGTAATAGAGGAGATCACATGGAGCATAAATCAGTATATAAAGCCTGGTCGGATCTCAATAGTTTTCAAGTTACAGCAAATAGAATGAAAATTCGGAAAATTGTAAAAGAACCCTCATTGCTAAACTATCGATAATGCTACATAAAAACGAAGCACATATTTAGAAAGAGCAGAAAAAAACCTACAAAATGACATCAATTGTATTAAAATAGCAATATTTATTGATGAGTTACAAGCCCTGAAACAGTGAAAAAAGTACGAAATCCAATATACATCAAAATAGTTAATCGTTAATTCCAAAAAGACAACTCTAGCTACAACAAGGAAAATGTAGTAAAATTTGGTCCATTCCGAAAACTTTCGAAAAAGCTTACAATGAACCATATCGGTTTAATTGTGTGAGAGAAATTAATCAGTTTCTTAGTTACAACTCCGCTTTCTTTGACACTAGCAAAGGTTAAACTCCGCCCATCACGATTGGAAACACCGCCTTTTTAATTACTCTCAACTATACATTTTCGATCATGCTTCTTCTGAGATGCAACATTTTTAATTATTCAAGAGTTGAATGAACCAAAATAACTTTACAATAATAGTCTATATTTTAAAGTGGTCTTTTATTGATATAAAGCTTAAGTTAAATTCCTTAAAATTAAACTGGTGGTGAAAATTCGGAAATAATTAAAAATATTGCGATTTGTAACTATGCAAGAAGTTTCAGTACATGTTTTACATGGACAATTATTGTATGTATATGTGCATCATAATTTATGATAGGAAATAATAATAACAAATAGCATAATAATTTTATTAATTATAAATTTAAAAAAGACACTAAATTTTAAATTAATTCATACAAACTTTGTAATTTACAATTTGAGTACACCACAGTCTGTGACTTACAAATTACTGTGCCAAAAAGTGTTGAAAATAAAAGAAAAATGACAAATAAAGAATTACATTCCACGTACTTTATGACACATGTGAAGCATAGTCTTCTGGCCTGCGCTGCACAGTTCAATGTCGGAAGGCAGACGAACGGATATTAT
The DNA here is from genome assembly GCA_963931845.1 of Maratus michaelseni. Lineage (NCBI taxonomy): Eukaryota > Metazoa > Arthropoda > Arachnida > Araneae > Salticidae > Maratus > Maratus michaelseni. The sequence continues at coordinate 222,318,950 of OZ007595.1, forward strand.
TATAATAGGTGTTCGAAGTTGCGCCCATTAACAGAATCGCACAGCCGACAGCGACGTCGTAAAGATTGGCGAACACGAAATCCAATATACATCAAAATAGTTAATCGTTAATTCCAAAAAGACAACTCTAGCTACAACAAGGAAAATGTAGTAAAATTTGGTCCATTCCGAAAACTTTCGAAAAAGCTTACAATGAACCATATCGGTTTAATTGTGTGAGAGAAATTAATCAGTTTCTTAGTTACAACTCCGCTTTCTTTGACACTAGCAAAGGTTAAACTCCTCCCATCACGATTGGAAACACCGCCGAAAAACTCCGACGGAGTTGGGAATGTCTCCTGCAGCGACAACGACACGCGCTAGTAAATCCTCCGGTGTATCCACAGGCGTTTCATACACCAGCGATTTAAGGTGTCCCCAAACAAAAAAGTCTAACGGATTGAGGTCTGGAGAGCGTGCAGGCCAAGCAACAGGTCCACTGCGTCCAATCCATTTCCCAGGATATGTTGAATTGAGGTGATTGCGAACACCTATGAAAAAATGTGCCGGTGCGCCATCGTGCATAAACCACATATTGTGGCGCAATGTTGCTGGCACATTTTGCGGTAACTGCGGTAAGATATCCCGTAGGAAAACCAAGTACGTACTGCCATTGAGTACATCTGGGAGTAAATATGGTCCTATGAGATAATCGCCGAGGACACCTGCCCATATGTTCACACTGAACTTTTGTTGTGCGTTCGACAGGAAAACAGTGTGCGGATTTGTATATGACCATGTGTGCATATTGTGCGTGTTTACCACGCCCTCTCTCGTAAATGTTGCTTCATCAGTAAATAAAATATTTTCCAGAAATTGTGGATTATTTTCTGTTACATTAAGCAACCAGCGTACGAATTCTGTCCGCTGAGCACAATCTGTTACTGATAACAGTTGTACCCGCTGCACATGAAAGGGGTGCATGTTTTCTGCACGCAGAACACGCCACACACTTTGGTGAGAAACACCGACTTCAGACGCAGCAGCTCGTGTACTCGTGGAGGGGTTATCTTTAAAAATATTCAGTACATCTTCTTCCATTGCAGGTGTTCGTACATGTCGAGGTTTCCCTGCATCAATGCTTGCTGTATTAAACGATCCAGTTTCCCGTAATCGTCTATCGATTTTTATAAAGAGTTTCGAACTTGGGCAACGTCTCCTTGGAAATTGTTCACGGGACATGCGCTGTGCTAGACATGCATTTCCATGAGCTTGCCCGTACATCAGATGCATGTCCGCATATTCTTCGTTAGAGTATTCCGGCATCATTATTATACATCAACTTACTACAATCCCACTTACAACAGCCTCCCTTTAACATAACGCCCACTGATGACTGCTGTTTTATTACACTTTTTTTCCTATACGCATACAAAATTTGCATAAAAAGTACTTCTTCTTCATCATCCTGAAAGTTCATGGAGGAAACGCAGCAGTCACGGAGTTTGCTTTAAGACAAGGCGAGAGCTGCACAATATGTCATTCACTTGACCAGACTGAATAATGAAAGGGTATTGATAGAGGTTGATCAGAAATGTATAATTGAAAGATATTAAAACGGGGTGTTTACAATCGTCATGGGTGGAGTTTCGCTCTTTCCGAGCGTGCAACAGTACAGAGTTGTAACTAGGGAACTGCTTGATTTCTCCCATACAATTAAACTGATATGGTTTATTGTCAGCTTCTTCGAAAGCTTTCGGAATGGACCAAATTTTATAACATTTTCCTTGATGTAGGTAGAGTTGCATTTTTGGAATTAACGATTAACTATTTTGCTAAATATTTGATTTTGTATTTTTTCACTGTTTCAGAGCTTGTAACTCGCCATTAATTCTCAATATTCTAAAACAACTTATGTCATTTCGTAGGATTTTTTCTGCTCTTTCTAAATATGTGCTTCGTTTTTATGTAGCATTATCGATAGTTTAGCAATGAGGGTTTTTTTACAAATTTCCGATTTTTCATTCTATTTGCTGTAACTTGAAAATTATTGAGATCCGGCCAGGCATTATATACTGATTTATGCTCCGTGTGATCTCCTCTATTACCCCTATTAATATTGGACCCTTTTAACCGAACACCCTGTATATATATTTCTTTTACTTTTTCAATGTCTGCTTTAAAATTTCTCATTAAAATTACGTAAAACGTATTTGCATGAGATTTATGTTTTCATTTATGGAAAATAGTTTCGCTTTTATTTTTAAATTAATAAAGCTCATTTTTGAAAAATATGATGAGTTCTACCTTATAAAAAACTTAATCATTTTTGTTACCTTTAAATGGATTTATAGCTTCTTTTCCAGTCTAATAAAGCTATAGTGTTTTTTCTGCAGTATATATGTTTGAAGTGAAGTTTATTATAAATGCATATGTATAGAGTATTTGCTGAAACAAAATGGCCCCACAATTAACTGAAGCAAAGAAAGGCCAAATGATTGGCATGTGGCAAGCTGGAAGAAGTTTTCGTTATATAGCTGGGCATTTTTAAGTGTCTCTTCAAACTGTTTCAACATGGATTAATAGGTAAGGTTTATATTGGTAGTTTATTGCGCAGAAAAAATTACAATATTTCTTCTATAACTTTCGTATTTAAATCTATTCGATTAAACAGGCTAATTGAAAAAAATTACAAGTTATTTTTATGGTTTTCTGATAGGCAAGATTATTTCCCAATCGCTAGCAGTGTGCAAAAAAATCTAATAATAATAATAATAATAAAAAATAATAAATGTCATATGGCAAGTTTTCTTGCCAGGAGGCATTAATGAGTTAATTGTAAAATTTCAAATGAACTACCAGAATAGGTTTAATCATAGAATTATTACCCCTATTCCGAAGGAGAATAACGGATGTAAAGTTATTCAGATGTCTTTATAACATATATTTAGTTTTAGGTCTTCAAATAAATCGGAATGTAAATTCTGCGAACATATCTCAAAACAAGACCCCCCCCCCCCCTCTCGCTACTAAAAAAAAAGCAATGTCTGGATTTATTTTCAGACTAAAAAACAATTTATCTGCGTTTTTTTTTTGTTTTTTTTTACTTTGTTTCATTACGCTGCTTTATACTATTTTTTTTTAATTCTAAATTTTGTATCTGTCAATATTATTCACGTTTCTGCCAATAAACTAAAGAAAAGGCGAGTTAAATAGATGCAAAATCTGAGAAAAAGCATTATAAAAGCACCTGTAAAATTCCAATAACATTTACATATTCTAAGACTATTTTAATTACAAATAATCTTATGGTTTTTTAATCCCTTCGTGACGAGAGTCTATTACAGAATTTTTAATAATTTACCACCGGTTTTTCAAAAGAGAAATTTTCGTCTAATTGAATTGTGGAAATGCTAAGATATAATAAGGCAAAGCTTGCAATAAAAAATAACTGGTGGGAAAAATCGAGGATTCTGATCATCTTATGCGTCACGCATACGTATCGCTCGTCGCTAAGGGGTTAAAATCGGATAATTCAACACTTGTAAACATTATCTTACAGCATATAACAATAACCGAAACTTATTAAGTGAGTAAAATGGTCATATCGGTAAAACATAATACATTAAAAGGTGACATTCTGCAGCATTTCAACAATCGAGTACCGAACTTCAATTTGGATACAGCCCCTTAAATATGCTCATTATAAAGTAATTAATTTCTCAGAAACTAATAGTAGGAATTTAATGAAATTTGGTATCTAAGCATAGTTTGAACTGCAGATTTCAAATATGTTGTCAAATTTGGGTCTTGCTATTGAAAAAAACAAAGTTTGTGTGTGTTTTTATATGTATATGGCCCCCTAAGAAAATTTTATATACATCACTTAAAAGTAGACTTTATTTCCAATCGTTTGGTACCAGTCACTTCCTTCTACTATAATTTGTTGCAGAGTTAGTGGGGGGTGTTTCGTTTTTTTTTCCACGACTGTACCAATAAATAAGCAAGTAAATAAATAAATAAAAAATGAATTTACTGAATATGTAATTTTAAAATAACGCGCTAAAACACACAAATAATTAGAATCACGTATTATGTTATCAGGCTTCGCACTGATCCGTTTTTTGATTACCAGTATTTTTGAAAAAAATTTTCAAGTTAGGTTTCTGCAGCATTTGTCATAGAAATAAACGTCGGTGTGGGTTTCTGCAAACTTTTCAATAGAAACATGAAAGAAAATTATGATATTCAAACGAATTGTTATTCCAAAAACTTACCGAGTGGGGAGACCTTTGTTATAAATAGGGAAACGTTTCGCAATTGACGGCTGACATGCGGTTAATACGAATTAACGAAAAATCTTTTTTGGGGGCAGTTGATGGGCATTTTTACAGAATATATACAAAATGCAGAAAATCTATTAGAGTTTACAATTAAAAACTATGTACTTTCATCTACGTTCTGTACATCGACCAGTATGTAGGGCACCTTTAAACAGGGAATCCGAGTTGGATTGCCTAGTGTTTATAACAGTTTAATAATTCTGATTTAGTGAAAGTGCTTCAAGGTAGTGAAAATTTCTGAACTTGTACTTCATGGACTTTATCACTTTTTAGAAACCATTTATTTCAAAATATCATTAAAAAAAATGTTACTAATTCTCTAACTTTTATACTTTAAAAACTTTTAATAAAATAACTATCAAAATCACTTTTATAAACATTTACGAAAATTTTTAAATAATCCAGTCACTAAAATTTCTTATTTTCTTGCGAATAAAGCACTTTTATAATGAAAAACTTTTCTATATTTCAGTACCATGTTATTTGTGTAAAATTTAGTTAAAATTGCTTGTAGGGCAATGTGACGCGACACAACAAAACAGTGTTGCTAATTGAGCGGATTTTTTAGTTCAAATACCTATCAACACAGAAACGTAAAGACTCCCTCGTAATTACAGATCAATTATGCTATTCGGAAATTCTGGTTGTTATTTGAATAAACAATCCGCTTAATTGGCAAAACGAATACAAACCTTTTATTTGATTGACATACATAAAGTGAATTTAAGTATACTGAAAACATTTTAAGCTTAAAAAGACAACGAAAACACAGCATTCTTAAAATAATATTAATCAGCTCCTTTTTGCATCCCATAGATCGTCTCATGTACGCCACTGGGTTTGCTTACGTATGACATTCCATCTTGCGCTGCGAAGTTGCAGCCTTGCCAAAGTATAAGTGAAAAATGCCCGATTGGATGTCGCCCAAATGGTAAAGCACTTGTTGCGCTATACCAGGGTGACTGGATTCGATCTCCGGTCTGGACACATTTTTCACTCTGTTAGTTATGCGTTGTTTAGCAAAGTGAAAATTATTTCACATACTTTGTCAGTGTTATTAAATTTTCGCGCAGTTTCAGTCCTGCTGTAAATTTAATTGAAAATTTATATTGAGAAATTAAATACCGTACATTCTGCCGTATAACGTTTTTAACTATCCGGCGTCTTTTGATACAAGAAAATTGATTGAAATTTACAAGTGCGTGCGCATTATACGCCGGTTATGAAAATGAAAGAATAAAAAAAAACATAAAGGGGAAAAAAAAAAAGATTCTCATAAGAACTAAGATACCTAATTTAACGAACATGCTATTTATTTAAGAAAAAAAAAGTTTCTCTATCAGAATATAATACAAAGTTACATAGAAAGTAATACTTATACTTAAATTCCCTGTCCAAGTTAATTACATTTTATTTGGGTTCATCTTTAATTACTGAGTATTTAAACTCATTTTAGGCGCATTTTCTAAGTAAAATTATATTTGAATTTAGTATTTTTGATTTTTTTTTTTTTTCATATTTTTCTTTACACTATTTTATTATTTTGGTACAATTGTGGCACAATTTTTTAAATATATAAATATACATTGAATATTCTATTTAATTACTTTACTATTTGAATTCTAGTATTGTTATTATTATGTAACATTGCATTTTTAAACAGTGTGTACAACCTGCACAGAAGGAGTGACGTTATTTTTCTCCTTTCTCTATTTTGGGTATTCCTATTATAAAAAAATTCATTTTATTTTATTTATTAAAATCGTCCCCTAATTTTCAAAATTATTTTATCTCAGTCATTTTCGGTAGCTACGGCTACTGGCTTTTGCTATGATCAAATAAAAAAAAAAACAAGAACGAAAAATCATGCGTCAAGCATAGATTATGTAACACTTTCCAACGCTTCAAAAATAATTATACAAATCATACCGTTTAATAAGCTGAAAGATGACATCTAAGTAAACAATTTGAAAAACGCATAACATATTTAAAAACATAATTTCAGGATTTTACAACGTATACAATATTCGGAAAAATATCCGAATACTTTTATTCAGCCCTGTATATGATCTATAGATTTGTATATATACTACATAGGATGATAAATTTTAGTTCAGTTAAGAAACGCGTAGCACAGTTTAAAATTCTCCTTCTGGAGTTTCTGTCAATAAACGGAAATGTGTTCGCGAACTTTTGTGCTTCCCTGTATATGATCTACAGAATTTATACACACCACGTAATAAACAAAACGTGAGTTAATTTTAAAATCGCGTTCAGTAACTTAAAACGCACTTCCAGGAATTATTGTTAACAGACAGTAGAGAATTCTTTTGTGTGTCCCTGTAAAATAATGAAACATTATTTAAATAAACCGCAGACGATTTTTCTCCATAGACGTAATGTAACGGAATTCTTTTGACAGTCCCTGTAAATTAACTATAAGTGCTATGCACACACTATTCCATATTAAGCTTCTTTTAATACACCTTAGTGATATATATCAATTACAATGTGTTTGCAATTGTGTAACATCATTAAAATAAACCGCAAATGATTTTACACCATAGACCGTAATGTAGCGGAATTCTTTTGAGTGTCCCTGTAAAAAAACTATAAGTGCTACACACTTCAGTTGAAATAGGGAACGTGCTATGGATAACGACAATAACATATAAAAATTGCAGGGCAATCCGAGCATATTTACGGGAGTTAGAGCACGGGCAGACGGCCAGACAAACCGGAGTCATAAACACTTTTCAACTAGGTTGGAAAGCGTTAAAAAGACACATTTACATTGGTCTTTATTTTATTCTTTGCTATTGTCTCATCATGGTTTCTTTGCCAAAAAGGAGGAGCGCGTTATACAGCGAATACACCTCAAAGTAGAAAAAAATAAATCTAAAAATATAAGTGCGTATTATAGATAAGATCGCGTTATACGCCGGTATATACGGTGTGCTAAATTTTTATTGAGTACTGTTCTAAACTAAAAATAACTATAACTAAAAATTGAGTAATTGTCCGTTATCGATGTTTTATTGTACATATATTTTCCTACTATGCATCTATTTATGAATAGATGCATAGTAGGAAAATATATGTACAATAAAACATCCATAACGGACAATTCCAAATAGCGGAGGCCTATTTTTAGCGAACATCATTTTCAATTTTCAATCTATGAATACAGTGATCTCTCACTTATACGCGATACACGGAAATCAGTTTTCCGCAGCAGTTTTTTTTAAGGTAATTTTCGACTGCTTAAATCGCAGAATTTATAAATCGAATTTTACTGTTTTAAAATAGTGGTAAAAAAAAGTAATTACCGTAATTTCCGCCGTATAATCCGCAGCTCAAAGAGTCGTTTTTCGACCCAGAAATTTTATTCAATAATTGTAGTTAAATATTTATAGCGATCTTTTAAGTTACATTTTATAAAATAATATTTCTGGGTCGAAAAACGACTCTTTGAGCTGCAGATTATACGCCGGAAATTACGGTACTGAACATCGCGTATAAGTGAGAGATCACTGTATTTGCATATTTTTATCTCTGAAAAGCGGACACCTCCGAAAAGAGGACATTTCTCGGGGGTCCGAAATTTTCGCAACTTTTGTTAATTAGATGCACATTTTTCCAAGAATGCACTTCCATTGAACATTTTCTCACGATGTACAGGGTGCAGTATAGCACTCACATAATTATGGCGTACGGTTAATTTCTATTTAATACATAAATAGTGTCTAATTCTAAAAAAAACTGCCCAATTATCGAAACCAAACTTGTGAAGAAAGAAATTCTTCTAAAAAGAAAATTTATATTACTATATATAAATATGTTTTGTATTTCATATTAATGTGACTATTAAAATACCTGAATCAAAACCACGCGCTTTCCCTTAATTAAAATAAATTAGCAAACTTTATGACTTTATATGTCGATAACGGGGAGACGAAGGCAAATTAATTATGTGTTAAAAAACACGTTTCATAATTATCTTTCGATTGCTGCTTACTTAGATTTTTTTTCGTTATTACAATATGGCGTGGTTTCCAGGTGAGTAAGATTTTCAACTCTGTTTTCTTAGGTCTTGGACTACCTGCTGAAAGTCTAGGAGGCGACCGCGTGAAATATATGTTATCAAATACAAGAAATGAGTATATATTTTAAGTAAGGGTAGAAATAAAGGAAGCTAACGGTCCAGGTCTGCCAGAGGTGGAGTGTTGTGTAAGCCAAATATTAATACAACTTCAGGTGTACTTTTAACGTTATCCTAAGTTATGTCACATAAGAGGTGCAGAATATGGAAAATGGTGTCTTCATCTAGTACTTTAATATTATCCTGGTCTGCTTTGTCCTAACCGTGGCCAAATATGTTGCAGAATAGAGTTTATTGTAATTATGTTTAAGATTTACCTGTGTTATTGACTACAAAGATCATTTGTATTTTTAAATTATGCTTAAATAGTATTATAAGAGGAATTCGTGGTCCGACAATATTCAGCTTGGATAAACATTTGGCAGACCTATTTATAAAGCGTGAGATCATATCATTGTGTAACGATTTTATCGAAGACAACTACGTCATTCGAGAAGTTTTGTTTCAATTTCTTAACACCAGAGATCACCTGGGATGCTTCTAAAAATCTGACACTGAACACAATCTTGCATTCCATATCAAGGTTGCCGTGACAACCATGCGTTTTCGTTTTCGGTTCTACACATACATTGCGACACGTGTAGTTAATTAATCTCAAAATTCGTTTAGGATTCATCATAAATAATTGAACAGATAGCATAAGATAGATGCACAAAGAACTAGAATGTGCACCCAAGAAAGGGGATATACACTTCTTGGGATTCAAATTCACGCCTATACAATCTTAAACAATTATCGCAGAGGCAGCGCTGTAAGATTCTTTCGACATCGAAATGTAAAACTAAAGAATTCAGAATCATGCTCTTAGATAATTTCAAAGACACAAAAACGCATTGTTGTCCTAGCAACAAGCATTGTTCTTCGATATGGAAATACAAGACCGTGTTCAATGTCAGATTTCTAGAAGCTCCCCATAAACCGGTTCCGAAAGAAAAAATGTTTTCAGAAAAGAAAAACTGCAAAAATTATTAAAATGCAAACGAGAAAATTGAAATGAACGCCACTATTGGTTTAATATTAGCTAGCGAGGTTATTCCTGTTATTAGCGTAGGCTTTTAACATCTTTATTCAAATTTTAAACATTGGCTCATAGCAAAATTAAACAAATACCAGTGGACCTGTGCGAAGATTTCGCAGTGCTGTCTAATGTTTTTTTAGCAATATCTAATATTTTTTAGATGCAGGTTTAAACTTCTAAAAAAATAAGGACTAAAAATGTCTGCAAACAACATTAGTCAAACCAGAATATAAATCGCATTATAACTGCATTAGAGGGTGACATCATGTTTCGAAAAAAAAAACATTGGATAAAAAAAAAAAAAAATTGAGCATTTCAATTAAAATTTTGCTTTTTAATCAGAAATATAAAATAAACCCGTGCAGCAGCTATGTCCCACTTTATCTTTATTGAACTTTTTTTGTAATAATAATTGTTGAGGTATTTTATTTTTGTGGCAACACTAATTTTAGGAAAACCTTTCATTCCATTTATGAAAACAATGCCGATTTAATTTTTAATTAATTGCAATTTTCAATAAAAATACATGTTTTAATTAAATGTGAGTGTACTATGTCAGACGTCGCATCGAAATCCTTTCGTATGGTATCTCATTTAACGTTCTGCGTTTTTTATTTGCATAGAAAAAGGGATGTTGACAACAGCAATAATATATAGGATAAAAAAAAAGTTTTCCGTACATAGCCTTAAACAAAACAAAATAATGACAGCTTTAAACAGCCCTCTGCGTTTTCGGAATGTAAGTTTACCTCGAAAAAGGATGTAGGTTTACTATTAGTGTTATCTTTTTTTGTGAACATGTTAATTTTGTTGTTTATATCACTTCAAATTTTAGACACGCTGGCTTCTCTGTATTAACCCATTTCGTAGTCTACGATGCTTTAGAATAATATTTTCATCTTACATAATGAGGAACAGGACCGTTTCGTTTGGAATTTGGCAGGGGCCAAATTTTACGATTTTTTTCTTATTATTTTGGTACAGAAAAATCTTAATACAGTAATCCCTCAATATATCGTGCCACTTGGGAGATAAGAAAAAAGCGCGATATGCCGAGGGGAGTGATATAACGAGTGGCGGCGGGGGGGGGGGGGAAGAAGAGTGTTTATAAATGAAAAATAAAGAGCCTTAAATTAAGCTACGAGGTTTTCAATTTAATACTTGTTCAAACAAGCTACAAGTTCAACACAAAATAGAAGGTAAGACGTTAAAAATATGCAAAACCGTACATATACAGTATACATTTTTACTTACATTTTATAGTAGTTTCTGAAAATTAAGATCCATTGTTTTTTTTTCTTTGAATATCTGCTTGCCACTGGAAACTAAAGAACGAAAATGAACTAATTGCATTTCAGTTATATGCTTAGATTTTGACGTTTCAAAATGATTTTTCGAGAAACTAAATTTATCGGAGGACAACTAAAAAAGTGCGAAATAGCCGAATGCGCGATATCTCGAGTCATGATATAACGAGGAGTTACTGTATTTAGAATTTTTCTTATTTCAAATACAAACATAGAAAAAAGCTTGAAAACTGGCAACTATGGAATATTGGAAAATTAACATCTGTCAATGCATTGCAATGGCACTTTTAAACTATTAGCCGGAAAAAAGTTTCTCTTTCCTGTCTGAAACAATTTAAGAAAAAGCCCTAAAGAGTAAACTTACAAATCGATTCATTCAGTACAACATTCTTACGACAAAAATTTATTCTTTGAATCTTCAATCATACTTTTTCAGAGTGCATTCGTAAAATATTCCTTTAAAAACATAGCAGCCTTCATTTTTATTTCTTCGGAAGTGTCAAATGTATAAGATTTTATGACTTTTCTTCCTCTAGGCTTAAAGCTACTTAGTGTAGTTGAAATAATTCGCATATTGTGAAAAAGCCTTGAGGTGCTGAAATTTATTTTTTTTTCATCGAAGTTTTCGTATTTTCTCTAGCAACTGATATTTTTAAATATTATCTACAAAAAAGACACAGTGTATTTAAAGAGGAAGTTTATCTTTAAAGTATTAAATATTGAATTTTATGTTTTATAATCAAAGAATGTCAATTTAATTCCAAACGTCTAGATTCCAAATTTATGATTCTATACTTTAAAAAAATATATATCTATCGAAAAACAGATGCATGATCATATTTTTTTAACGTAAAAGTTTATACATATAAAAGTTAACACATATATGTCGGAGTAAAAATTATCGTACTGTGCGCAGGTTAAATTTACAACTCATGAATTTAGAGATATGATATTTTTATATCTAATAAATTTAATAATTGTCTGTAAAGTAAACAAAAATTTTAGACAAAGAGAAAATATAAATGCTATTCCCGAAAATGGGTTACAGAATCTAGTAAAAAGCATTTATCTTAGGAATAACGTCTACCGCATTAAATCTTAGTAAATTAATACGTTATATATATATATATATATATATATATATATTAACTTCCTATATTTTTCATATTAAATTTACTTATTTTCACCTTAAAACACTTTTCTATACTTGATTTCAAAATTCCATCACTCTGTGTCTAGTATGTTCGCTTCCCTGTATTGAAATCATTCAATTTCTAACATTTTTTTAGCTTTTATAAGACTAGTTTTTTTTTCAGGACGCATTCTATGATGTCTATGCGTCCTTTTTCTTTCTATTTACACTTTTTCCCCCAATACTCTTTCAGATCACAGATTGGCTTGAAATTGAGTGCAATCCGGTTTTTAGCCTTTACACAGTATTCGTGCACGTATTTGTTTTTATCGACTTCACCTGCACCAAAGCCATTAAATAATAAGCCGAGTCAGATAGTGTTAAATTTGTTAGCGACACACTAGCGCCAAACCTCTGCTGCGGAAGGAGGACAAAACAGAAGTGGGTCGCAGAGAAACGATACGATTTATTTATATCGATATTTTATACGATTTTTATCGATGTTTTGTTTTTGCACTTCCTTTAAAAGCTTGCTAATTATTGGGATCTTTTACATTAAAGCTAAAACTATAATGAAAAAAATGTGGAAATTTACTGCATTAATATTTCTATATAAATATAGTGGTGGTGAAGAAGTTGATTTATTTATTAAAAGTTAAATAAAAAGTGATCACTATGCAATTAACCCTTTCCGGCACAGACAAATTATGTTCGTAAAATGTGAAATTACTGACTGACACCGGAATTTACAAACGACTTTCTTAGAAAATATGAACTTCTTATTTTAAGCTTTAATTTTAGAAGCAAAATTTTATTAAAATATTCTTGGTGCCGAATGCAGCACTCCCAACCGCTAGATGGCGCTATTTTCAACTTGCGAAAAGTTTCCCATTTATCTGACTGGGCTTATTATTTAATGGCTTTGACTCGCACAGAAGAGAGAGTTTTTGCCCTTTTCCGTTGTATCATGAGATATTTTAACGATCAATCTAAATTAACGTTATTATGAAAATTTTATATTACTTGCCTTGAGATTATGAAGTAGACTGTAATGATATGAAAGCTTATGAATCATTGTTACTTCAGAGATTATCGACATATTCAAATAGATGTAAAACCTCTAAGTTTTTGTTTTCGGGATTAATTGAACTATAATCCTACTACACCAATAACCTGCCTTCTAAATGGTGAGACGTGCCTAGTGAATTTCAATTCCTTGTCTTGTTATAAGCCTAGATTCGACGGCATATTTCTCTTACCACTCGATTTTGCTAGTGAGATGACTTCTATGGCTGCGATCATGATTCACTGCGATTTCTCCGTCTATTTTCTTTAATGTGTCTTCAAATCATCACACAAACACACACACACACACATAGGAATTTATCTCGTGCTCTATTTAGTATAGAAGGAAAACCGTTATTGCCACCTTCGAGATCATCATTTATCGTATTGATGATCCATGACAATAGTATTGACGATAATTCCGATTACGGAAGACTAAATGCAAACAATTACTTAAACCAATCAAAATAATTTTTTCCAAAGTCAAGACCTAGTTAGCTTGTTTTCTCGTACTCGAATAAGGCTTATTACATGATAATGAATCCACATTACTTAAACAATTTTATTAGGACTTAAAAAATTTGAGTTACATAAATAAATTTATATGTATTACACTGTAATAAAAATTAATATAATTATATTTTAGAAAGTAGTGATAAAAATAATCCATTAAATGCGTTTTCTGTTGTCGCATCTTGCATGAAAATTAATTAATATCACAGGGTTCGTACGATTTTACCAAAATTTTTTAATAGAAAATTCTATTTAATATTCAAATCACCTAGGTACCTTGTTTAATTGTAAACTTTGCAATACTTCTCCGCATTTAACCCCTTAACTCTCGCGGCCGTGATATTCACGGGCTGAGCATTCTACTTTTTTTTTATTCAGATTGCTTGACTCCCACCTGTTTTTTAAAATAGTGAAATCGGCTTTATTCTCGCAACATTTTATCAGCCATTAAATAAGGTGCATATTTCTACTTCATAAAAGTGGTGGCAGTCAAGCAATTTGAATTTAAAAAGAGTAGCCTACACAAAAATATAGCGACGCTTAAGGGGTTAAATAAGGTAAAAAATTCTAATAAAAATTGAGGTAAAAGGATACAAACCTTGCATTAGTCATCTGAAAAACAATGAATTGTAGACATAGACTGATAAATTGTTAAAATGGGAAATGGAAAATGAAAGATGCTTTAAATAGCTTTAGAATTAAATTTTAAGTTGCTATCCCTTTATCATCGAAATTTTTCCAATTGTTTTCTTTGTTCGAAAACTTTTTGAGCCCATATTGAACTAGATTGATTTAATAAGCTGCAATTTAAATTCTTCATATTAATCGATTTTGGACAAGCTCAGCCTATTTAAATTTGTATATTTTGTTACTATATCTTGACTGCGAATTATAATCAACGACCCGAAAATGAACCGATGTCATTGATTCTCTTAATTTTGATAGAATTCCAGTAACATACATTACTGTTTTTCTATGGCAACTAGATAAAGCATTTTTTTTTATTTTTGAAATTAATTTCTAATCTTAAATTTCGTATGAGTCATGGAATGGTTAAAAAAACATATTTTGATTACAACTCAAAATTTTATCTCATCGACATTATAATAAAACAGCTTAATTCCTAATTTTTGAGTTAGCCATAAAAAAAAATTAAAAAAAAAAACAAACAAACTTGGATTCATTTTTATTTTAAATTCTGATTATTACTAAAATAAAAACAATACTCATACCGTTAAAAATTAAAAGAAGAGAATTTGTAAAAAAATTAAAAATAAACTATTGGGTTTAGTTAAAAGTTTTAAAGCGTTTTTCAGACAAGTAAATATGCAATTATGAGCTGAAAATAAACCCTTTATTCATAAAAAAATTCTCCATCATTAAATAACACCTTCCGCCATCGGTTTGGGCAATTGACGGATGCCAGCAGTGTAGAACGATTCGTCTTTGGACGCGATGAAGTCGTCAACTCAACGATGAAGTCGTCAACGATGAAGTCGTTTCGCACTCCGTCCAATGTCCGGAAGTGTACAGAAGACAAGTTAGTCTGCATCGACAGAAACAAATGATAGTCCAAAGGGGCTATGTCGGGACTATACGTCGGGTGTTCCAAAACGTTTTAGCCAAGAGTTACTAACGTGTCCTTGACTGGTTTTCCAACATGAGATCTTCCGTTGTAATGGAGCAATTTCACGGGGCGCAAACCTTTGCCAGTAAAGGGACGTTTTCGACTGATTTCCTGGTTCAATTGAAGCAACTGTTGCTTGTAGCGTTCAGCAGTTAGACTTACACCAGGCTCCAACAGTTCGTAATAGAGCACACCCTTCATATCCCACCAGATGCAGAGGAGAATCTTTTAGCAGTGAATGGCTCGTTTCGGCGTTGATGATGTTGCTCCGTAGGGATTCAACCAATATTTTTTGCATTTCGGATTATCATAACATATCCTTTTTTCATCTCCCGTCACGATTTTCTGCAAAAATTTTTTTCTGTTGCCTGTTTAGCAGATTCATGCCCTTCAAGACACGCTCATCCTTGTTCCTCTGTCTCAATGCATGTGCAACCCATCTTCCTGCCTTCTGAATATTTCCTATTGCGTATAAACGATTACAAATCGTTTTTTTGTGACACTACTAATTATTCGGCAAGTTCTTTTTGCGTCTGAGATGCATCTTCAACAAGCAGTGCGTGCAATTCCTCACGAATGCAAATCCTTCAGTGGAGCGCTGCTACTTTCTCGATCGCTCACATCAAAATAATCATCTTTAAAACGTCAAAACTAAAATTCGCATGTGCTTTTCGATACAATTTCCTCTCCAAGAACAGAACAGATTGATTGATATGCTTTTGCAGCACTTTTTCTGTAGTGAAATTCGTAAAGAATGCAGTGACGAATAAATGAATTATCGTATGACATCTTTCACCTCCGAAATTTCAACTTTGCTTTCACTTTTCTCCCCGCTTCTGCATCGATTTGAAAACATTAAGCTGATTCTTATCACATGACACAAACGCGGTCTACCGATTGGTGCGCTATTTTGCAGTAAACGTCAATCAAAATTCGCTTTACAACTTCTTACTACATCCAATAATTGCTTGAGAGCCGGCGTTGCCTAAAGTACATTTTTTATAAATTTAACTTATATTTGTAATAAGTATCACTAAAGCTATTAGTTTACCGCTAAATGCAGGGTTGCCACTGGCGACTATGTTTTAATTCAATCTCGTACCACTTTCTCAAAACAATTTTTTTTTTACATACACTCTGATAACACGTGCAAGAGAAATATACTACAAAATTTATTTATATAAAATAGTGGTGCGAATAGAATGTAAAAATAGTTGCTAGCGGCATACCAGTAAATCTAATAATGGCCATAGGTGCCAACCTCTCATTAATATTCCGTAATATGCGGGTTGATTTGACCGAGTTTAACAGCGCTTCAAACCAGAAAAATTATTGGATGAATCTTTATTTATTCAATTTCAGGTTTCTACGTGTAATTTATTTAATTTCATTTCTTAAAAAAATTTCTGGTGCGAAACGTGTTAAACCTGGGTCAAATTAACCCGCATATTACGGAATATTAATGAGAGGTTGGCACCCATGATAATGGCACCCGATGTAAGATTCATTCACAATTATGGCGGCACTCAACGTAATGACACTTTTCTACTGCGAACTTTCGGTATCGGACTCCGATTCTGTTAACAGAGCCCGAATATTTCTAGACAGAATCGTCTAAAGAAGAATTACAAACATACTTCCAAACGTATGAAAGAAAGCATTTTATTTTGACGTTGGTATATTTTTCCGGTAATATATTGTTCCTTAAAAATTTACTTCCTTCTAACTTCTTGCACATCTGTTTGCACATCCGATAAATATTTTACTTGTTTTATATTGCCACTTTAAATAAAGTGACATTAAAACAGGTGACATTAAAAAGCATTTTTATATAAAGACTTTAAAAAATTAATTTTTCTTGAACGAAAATAAAAACGTAATTTCTTAAAATAATATACTCAGCTATTCTAATATATTACAACACATTCTTTTCGTGTTTAAGATAATGCTGTTGAAAGACTAAACATATTTTTGTAGTCTACATTTTTATCCTTATGTTAAAGATATTTTTTTATCATCATCCTCATCACGGATATACCATTTTTCGTTTTATTGTTTCCCTGATAGCCTTATATGCAGCATGGAAAACAGGTTTATTTTATCGCCATAAATAGATTAGTTAAAATAGGTACCTAAAAGTAAACAAAATTGACTAATATTTTGGCATTTTATAGGCTTACGACCACCAGTGCTCGTACTTTTAAGTTCAAAATTTTATTTTAAAAAAATTCGTTGC
Source organism: Maratus michaelseni (assembly GCA_963931845.1). Lineage (NCBI taxonomy): Eukaryota > Metazoa > Arthropoda > Arachnida > Araneae > Salticidae > Maratus > Maratus michaelseni. Next base: position 222,336,332 of record OZ007595.1, read on the forward strand.
TATGTGACTTCACTTTTACCAATGCGTCCATGATAAATTACTGCGTCACACGATATGTAAATAAAACGATACAAGTACACATAAATTCGAAACATCTGTCATAAAATATAGTTCGTTAAGTTTCAAGGACGAAACTTTTTCTTCGAACTATTCCGACACAATATTTCCGAAATATACAAGCACATTCGTTAAGACGTTTCTCATGAAATCCCTAATATACACTGAAATGCAAAAATATATGCACCCTTTAGAATTTGACATTTCTGAAAAATATGTTGACTTTTGTGTAAAGAGAAAGACATTACATGAATGTAAGTGGTAACTGAAACAATACAAAAGGTAAAAAATGCATATTTCATTAATATCATAGGACAAATACAGAAAATGTGGTTCCTTGCCAATGAAAAAGTAAACATACCCTCCATAAAAAGGGACATTAATGTTTGTTTTCGTGATTACAAAAGGAAACTAGGTCCGTGACGTCGGATAATGTCATAAATCCGGGATGGCGTGCTTTAAATAAGATTTATCAACGTAGGTACAGCGCCTAGAATACATAGTATGGAAAATCGCTACAAAATAGTACTAAACAATTGAATCCGATAAATGTAGAACGATGCTGAAAAGATAATGGGTCGATCGCAGCGATATCTTCTAGCAGTGGCGTAGACATTGTGGAGGTCCATCTGGTTTGGATACCACTAATTTTAAAAAATATTTTCTAATCGCAGAAGTTTCTGAGATATTCAAGACGAAGAAAACTTTATAATATTACTGGTTTCCAGAGCATTTGGACCCCCCCGCATTCAAGAATCATTTACGAAACTTTTTTTTCAACAACAAAACTTTTAAGGTCAAAGATTTGTTTCAGGATAACCAATCTCATAGCAACCAAAGTATTTTAAAGTGTCATTATTTTAGATTAGTAAAAAATTTTAGTCTTATGTAATCACAAATTTTTAAATCTTTAAAAATAATAGGTAATTAAAAACCACACGGAAGCCGGAAACATTTCGTTAAATATTTTGTCTTGCAGAATTAACTTTATTTAACATAAAGATACTAGAAAATTGATAGATATGTTATATGAACATTCCAACAATGGAAATTTGGCAAAAAAAAATGCTTCCTGTATAAAAATAGAAGTAAAGGATTTTTATCAAGGATTTTCAAAAGAAGTTATCTTCCGATGCCTATAGCATCGAGACTAATCATTTTTCTGAATTGTGCCCATTGACAAATATGATCAGCATCGCACGAACTTAACACTAGAACTACCATGAGCCTTCATTTTGAAAAGACCATCAAATGAATACAGACCTGCCAAGTTTCCGGCTTTTTGGATACCAGTATTTTATTACAGAAAATCTTGTTTTATTTAATTATAGCATTCTGTGATTTGAAAGAACAATATTTTTCTCTAAAAAATTACTGGTGTGCAAAAAGCCGGAGACTTGGCAACTGTGTGAATATATTCCGATTCGAACTAGAAATTTTTTTTCGGAATAAATAAAATTGAAAGCTCGCAGGAATATGCTAAATGAATAAGTTACATAGTTTTAAATAAAAATTCTGGTGCGAAATAGTTTTATAAAACTTGCGTAAAATTTACGGTGGTTCTAGTGTTAATGTATAAAAATACATGAACACATGCGTTTACAGGATTTCCAAATGGTGCGCTTTTTGAATACCTGTATTTTCTTAGAAAAATTTTATTTTTAGATTTTTTTGCAAATTTTGCAGAAACAATCTTCAGAAGTAAAATTTTGCGGAAATGTTGTGGTAACTTATTATGAAATTTTCTGTTAAAAATTATTGGTGTTCAGTTGGTGGCCATTTGGGAGCCCTGCATATAAAATTTGTGCGTGTACATTTATAACAATGCCCATTATAGAAAGAGCCCGATTTCTGCTTAAACAAACTTACACCACTTTTTAAAACTCTATCTCTGTTTCATTTAATCGCAGAATTCTGTAATTAAGTAACGGAAATATTTCTTTTCGAAGAAAGTGGTGGGAGTTTGCTTCGACATTATTCTGGATCTGGTTATAAGAGTGTTAAATTTATAGAGTTTTGAATTTATAGCTTAAAGATAATATAAACTTATAAAATAAACTTTTTACAAACTTATTCATAGATCATTTACGAAAGTGTCTTTTCAACAGCAAAACTTTTTAGCTCAAAGCTAAAATCAAGGATAATAAATCTCATAGCAGCCAAACTTTTTTATTTTTCAGCACCACTCTTTCCGAATAGTAATCCTAGTCTTTTTTAATCAAAACATTTAATGTGTATAAAAATAACAGGTAACTGAAAACCACATGGAAACAGGAAACATTTCATTAAACATATTTTCTGGTTCAATTTATGTTTATTTGACATGCAAATAGCAGAAAGGTGGCAGATATGTACTATTAATATCTTCAGATGTCTAGTATAGCTTCGAAACTAGTCCTTTTTCAGACTTTTGGCCACTAAGACGTTTGATCATCATCGAATGAACTATGGCATATAACCATTTCAGCCAATTCCAACATGGTGACATTTTTATATAATTTGTGCATGGATCTTAATAACAATGCCCATTATTGAAAGAGCCTGATTTCTGTCTCAACAAACGTACACCACTTTTTACAGTCATCTCTGTCTTATGTAATCGCAGAAATCTGTAATTAAACGTGAATATCTCTTTTCAAAGAAAGAGTGTGGATTTTGCCTCGACAGTAATCAGGCTCTAGTTAGAAGAGTTGCAAATCTTATTATAGTGTGATTTACCAGAAGTGCGACAAAATTTAAGAGGTGATAGAGTACACTTCAACAAACATTTTTTATATAGGAAGTTGGGTCGCAATCCACTTATTTATTCATAAGTATGCGGTGTCTCACTCCATGTCGAACCCGGATTTTCGTTCGTTTTTTAAATAAAATAGAAAATATTTTAACAATATTTTCAGCAGACTCTTTGATTTCAATGAAATATGAAAATGTCTCGAAAATTGCTGGTTATAGCCACGATCAACGACAAATCAGCACTAATTCGTAAATAGAGATGAAGCTCACACCAGGGTTGTCAATTTGACCTACTTATGTATTTAGAAATTCTGATTCGAATTTTTTGTTTATTTAACCATTAACAAATGTAGCCACCATTTTCGCGACAACCAATTTTTAGTTTCCAAATGTGCTGTTTTTAACAGCACATCAGTATTTTTACACGAAAAATGTCACTTTAATTAATCTTAAAAGGTGCGTGAATAAATAACACAAAAAATTGTTAGTAAAGGTGTTTCACAACAGTAACAATTCGTTCATTAACAGTTAATAACAGGAATTTCGTGATTACTTAAACTAAAAATTATACGTTCGGGATATATATTATGAATTCGGAATTTCTGAATAAAAAAGGAGGCCAAATTTGAAACTCTGGCTCAAATGACATATGGATCAGAGACTTAATTGCAGTGCACTTCACATGATTTCGTAACCTTCCATACAAAGAAAATAACGGTAAAAGATCTTCATTACTGTAAAAGTTATGATAAATATTCCGGGTTCGACTTGGAGTGAGACATCCCGTATTTAGGATGAATAAGTATATTGTCACGCAAATTTCCCATACGAAAAATGTTTCTTGCAGTCTTCTATATCACTTCTTAAAAATCGTCGGACTGGTGCTGAATCATCCTGAAGGACATGTTTATGTATAAATGGAATCAGATCACTTAATACTTAATCTATGTCTTGTCTTAATTACATTTTAGTAACAAAAATCTCCAAATTAGAGATGAAACAGTGAGAATTTATATGATAATGAGATATTAAATAGAAGAGGTTTCAATAGTGTCTGTCTTTTCTCACATTGTTTATCAAGGCAGAAAAAAAGAAGAATATAAATAGTAAGAGGCAATTACAAAGTAAGTAATTTATTTTTAATAACGTAGGCCCTTATTTAATGTCAGACCCATTAATAAAGAAAATTCCTTACATGATGTTACAATCAGAGGCATTACAAAAAAAAAGTTAACACCACTTTTAACAATAAGGAAGTTAGATATAAAAAACAGGAAATGGTTGCATGACATAATCAATTAGATTTGCAATCATATCAGGAAAATATAAACAAAATTGTAACTTCTATCTTTAAACAGTACCTCGCAAGTGACGACTGTTGTGTGAAAACTTTTTTATTATCGACATCATGACAATTCTGAAATGACTTACTCTTAAATGTCAACAAAAAAAAAATTGGAATAAACAGTGGTCGAGGTTAAAAAAGCTTAAATACGGATCTGAGCAAAGTAATACGCAATGAAAAGTATCATAGTACCAGCTGATTAGAAAGTTCAAGATAGTTTTAACTTTTCCTAATTTTGTTTAAAATCACAAAGCATGCACCAGCTCTTTGATGTTGAAATTTGACAACTGTTAAATATTAAAACAATATAACGAACATATTCATCATCTTGACTATTAACCACATGTTACATCAGACGGCGGAAAACCATAGGTTTCTATAATTAAACAGAACTGTTGCCAAATACATCGCCACCGCCGTAATACATTCCATTTAAGCCCAATATACCAATATACAGGGTTATTCTAAATGATGGACCCATTTTCAAAAAAATGTATCTATTAAAGTACAAATCCAAAATGAACAATCTTTATACCAATGAAAAGAGGAAGTTTCAAAGTTTGTTTTAAGACGAAATGGCTGCTGCACTGCAATTTGCGACTCACTTCTTGCGAATTCAAGAACGCGGAATAACTTGTGCTCCATAGTAGCCATCTCACTCACAACTGACAGTGAAACGAAATCGTGGCCTATTGCCGCGTGACCTCCACCGGCCGCCTCTGGAACCATCACCGCTTTGAAAGCCGTGCACTCAGTAACAGCAAATACGCTTTCTCGTGTGTGGGACGAGTTTGGCTATTGCGTAGATGTTTGCCGTGCAGCAAACGGAGGACACATTTAACATTTATAATGTCTTAAACAAAACTTCGAAACTTCATATTTTGATTGGCATAAAGATTGTTCATTTTGGATTTGTACTTTAATATATACAATTTTTTGAAAAATGCGAGTTTCACTTGGAGTGAGACACACTGTATTTATGATTGAAAAAGTGGACTATTATCCAATTTTCCTTCACAAAAATGTTTGCTGTACCTCCTCATAAAATTTTCTAACTGGTGCTGAAGCAGCCTGATTAACATTTTTATGTAGATATGGAATCAGATTATTCAATCCTTAATTTATCTGTTGTCATAATTGCAGTTTAGTGAGAAAAATTTCGAAATTAGAGATAAATCGTTGATAATTTATACGATTTTGTGATAATACATGGAAGGCGTTTTATAATTGCATTTTTTTACTTACGTGTTTCTCAATACACATAAACAAAAGAAGAATTTAAAAAATAAGAAGCAAATATAAAGCAAGTCATTTCCTCTTAATAACATAGACCCTTATTTAATGCCATCCCATTATTTTAAAAAATTACTTATATCTTTTAACGATCAAATGAGAATACATTACAATAAAGAAGTGACACCACTATTGACAGTAAGAAAATTATATATAAAACAATTACGCGTAAGAAATCGTCACTGGAGGATTAAATTCCATTTAATACGTCTCAAGAAATTGCTACCTTGGTAGCAGGATTAACCCTTAATTGCATAGTGATGTATTGTGATGTATGTGAATTGCATAGGGCATTAAAACACAACTTTTACACTGCTTTATGAATAACAAATAGTTTTATAAATTGTAATTTACGATTGTAATACATCGTCGTTATGTTAAATAAATAGGTTTTTATGTTAACCCTTAATTGCATAGTGATGTAAATTTCCATCACTTTTTATTTAACTTTTAATAAATAAATCAACTTCTTCGCCACCACTGTATTTATATAGAAATATTAATCCATTAAATTTCCCGTGAACTATGTTACTGAACAAAGTTAAAAATCTATCTTAAAATTTCTGGTGTCTAATATTTAATATATGTTATAAAAAAACACAACTGTAAAAGAAAAACTCATGCAAAGAAGGGTTAACACGCTTTTGCCACAATCTTTTAATAGAATGTTTTGCCTATATACACTATGACGCAAAAGTTTAGACAATGAAGAAATTCTTACATACTTTGAAAAATATTTATTCAATTTTCAAATCACTGCTTGAAATTAATGTGCTGTACATATAAACAATATTTATAACAAAGAAAAGTGGAATTGTGCATATTGCAATAAATTAAATGGTAACAAAAATAAACTGCTATCTCAAAAGTTTAGACACAAATTAAATAAAATCGAAATAAACAATTTTTAAAACCTGGTTGCGCATCCATGCTTATATATTACGTCATATACACGAGATTGCATGGAAGAAACTAAATCTTGCATAGTTTGTGGATCGATATCGTACCATGCATCCTCAATAGATGTCTTAAGTTCCTGTACAGAAGAGTATTGTCTAGCGTTGCTATAAACTTTGCGACACATGATGCTCCAAAGGTTTTCTATAGGGTTAAGATCTGGGCTACATGCTGGCCAGTCGAGAACTCTTATATTATGGGAATTAAACCAAGATTTTGAATGTTTTGCAGTGTGAATTGAAGCATTGTCTTGCTGAAATTCCCACTGAGGACCCCCTAGAAGCTCAGCAAATGGCAGTAGGTTTTCTTCTAATGTCTGTGTATAATGCTGTGAAGTTTGACGACCACTGGTGAAGGTCAGAGATACTTGTCCATTATAGCAAAAGGCTGCCCAAACCATCACCGAGCCCCCTCCTTGTCTGCGACTAAAAAAACGTCGAGGTTCTTTCCGCAAGTCATGCCAATACGATAAACAACCATCTGGACCATCCAGATTCCACTTTTTTCATCGCTAAATATGACTGACTGCCATTTCTCTCCATATGACATATGCTTTCGAGCCCACATAATTCTTTGTAACTTATGATGTGGCTTCAGAGCTGGTTTCTTCTGCATTTTGCTATAAACGATTGTTCCTTTTTCCAAAATTCGTCTACGAATCGTATCCTTTGATACAGAGAGTCCCGATGAGCTTTGAACTCCACGTACGCTCATTTGTTGAGTACTCGCTAGTCTTTGTATCAGGCGATCCTCTCGTACATTTGTCACACGTGGCCTCCCAGACCGACATTTTGCTTTATATTCGGAACCACTCGATAAAACTCGATAAATAGATTTTTTTGACCTATTAATAATAGCAGAAATTTCAGAAACGCTCTTCCCTTCACCTTTCAACTGCCAAATCCTTGAAACCTCATTCACTTGAATTTCTTTAGCTCTCGGCATGTCGACTATGAAGCGCAATCGTTTGCAGAACTTAAGTACTCCAAATTTGTGACATCATCGAGTCTAAATTTGCATATGCCAGCGAATATTCAAAGAAATTTAGAATAGTGTCTAAACTTTTGCGACAAGCACATTTGAATTTTTATGAAAAAAATTAGTATTATAGCAAATAAAACGACTGTCTTTTGTACATAGCATTTTAAATCAGTTTTTGAATATATTTACAGGTTTTTGTAATTCTGACGTCATAATTCCACATTTTAAAGCTGAATGACGTCATTGTCTAAACTTTTGCGTCAGAGTGTATAAATGCAGAAAAGTATTACAAATTCTGTAATTAACACATTAACGCCCGAGATTGGTTTTTCGGAACATTATGTTTCTTACACCAGGTTTTAAGGTAACACCAGTTTGTGTTTAGGATACATATTAGCTTTATTTGATGCACGAAACACCATAATAAAGTCACTCTTAGGCTGCTATAATATAAAAGTGGTATGAATCGCAATATTTGTATTTTATTGAGAAAAATAATTCGGCGTTCTATAAATAGGACGCTGGACGCTAACGGGTTAAACGAGGCGTGTACAATCTCTGCTACTCTCATACAAAAATTCTATTAAAATTTTGTGGTAAAAGCGTGCGAACCCTGTTTAACTCCTGATGTACAGAAACATAGAGTTCTTAACGACTTGGAGTAGATTGTCATCCAGTTTTCCTTTATAAACAAATGTTTGTTGTAGGTGTTGAATCATCGTGAAGAACATTTTACTTATAAATGGAATCAAATCACTTAGTTCTTAATTTATTCATATGAATGTAATATAAATAAAGATCTTCCGATGGCCATAGTACTGAAACTAGCCATTTTTCAGAATTATACCAGTTGAGATATTTAATCAGTATCGCATATCGCATGAACAACAGCATATAAAATGTCAGCCACTTCCACCGGGGCCAAATTTTTATATAATTTATGCAAGGACCTTTATAACAACGCCCATTATAAGAGCAGCTCGATGTTTGCCTAACCAAATTTACACCTCTTTTTAAAGTCATTTCTGTCTTATTTAATTGTAGAAGTATGTAATTAAGTATTGCAAAGATTTATTTTTATAGAAAGTGGTAGGAATTTGCCCAGGCTGTAATCAGGCGTTGTTATAAGAGTTGCCAATCATATCAAACTGTGATTTAGCAGCAGTGCGACAAAATTTATTAGGTGATAGAGCACACTTTAACAAATATTTTTTTATATTAGAAGTTGCGACGTAATCCACTTATTGAATAATGATTACAGGGTGTATCACTCCATGTCGAACCGGATTGTCGGTCATAACTTTAACAAAATGGAAAATATTTTAACCAATACTTTCAAGAGGCTTACATTGATTTCTATGAAATTTCTTGAGAATTGCCGGAAATAGACAAGATCTGTGCCCAAGCAACACTGATCCGTAATTCAGATTCTAGCTCACACCAGGGTTTCCAGTTTGGTCTCCTTCTTTATTCAGAAATTCTGAATTCATATCAGAAATTGTGATAAGAATATTTTTGCTTTATTTAACACTTAGCAAACGAAGACACCAGATTCGTCGCAACCAATTTTTATTTTTCAAATGTTTTGTTTCCAACTAGACACTAGTATTTTTGCACAGAAAACTTCACTTTATTTAATCTAGAATTTTAGCAAATAAATAAGAAAAAAATGACAGAAAAGAAAGTTCCAAAGCAATAGTAACTGGAAATAATACATTTGTACTATAAAAATTGGTTGCTGCGAATATGGCGACATTCGTTCATTAAGGATTAGTAACATCGCCCCCTGAATTCTAGTCCGACGCGCTGCCACATAAATGGCAGCTTTCTTAGGCGGATTTTTTTCAGAGTTTACACGGTCCCTTGAATTTGAATACCAAAAATTTCTAAACGTTTTCTCCACCTTATTTTTTTTATGTTAAATAAGTCAAAGAAAACTTTGTAAAAATACTGGTGTCAAAATTCAGGGCACCGTACAAACAATTAAAAAAAATCCACCTACAACAGCCGCCATATTTGTGTCAGCGCACATGACTAGTATTCAGGGCATGGTGGTTAATGACATAAATTTCGTGATTACTTAAACTAAAAATTCTTCGTTTGGAATTTCCTGCATAAATTCGGAATTTTTTAATAAAAAAGAGGCCAAACTGGTAACCCTGGTTCAAACAACACATCAAACACAGACATAATTCTTGTGCACTTCTCGTGATTTCATCACATTTCACATTAAGAAAATATCGGTAAAATATCCTCATTACTGTAAAAATTATGAGCATTAATCCGAGTTCGACTTGGAGTGAGATAATTTGTATTTATAATTAAACAAGTTTATTGTCACCCAGCTTTCCTTTACAAAAATGCTTGTTGCACAAAGCTCTATCACCATTTTAACACTAGATCTACCGTAAATTTTACTCAATTTTTTTAAAACTATTTCACACCAGAAATTTTATTTAAAACTACTTAACTAATTCATTTAAGGTATTTCTGTGAGCGTTATATTTAATTTATTTTAAAAAGAAATTTCTGGTTCGAATAGGAATATATTCATTTGGTAACCGTCAAAATGACGTCTCATGCTAGTTCTAGTGTTAAATTTGTCTTACTGGTGCCGTATCATCCTGAAAAACATTTTTCTGTATAGTTGAAATCTGTTAACTTACCCCTTAAATTATTTCAGGTACTAATTACATTTCAGATAAAAAAATTTCCAAATTAGATGTAAATCATTGAGAATTTATATGACATTTACATAATAAATGGAAGGTGCTTTATAATTGTATGTATTTTCTAACGCTGTTTATACAGCTAGAAAAAAGAAGAAGAATATAAGAAATAAGAGGCAATTATAAAGAAAGTTATTTTTTCTTAATAACGTAGGCACGTATTTAATGCCGGCCTATTATTAAAAAATATTGCTTTTTGAATTTTACAATCTAAAATGAGAATGCATTAAAAAAAAGAATTAACACCGGTATTGATAATAAGAAAATTAATTATAGAAAACTACGCTTAAAAGTTCCGTGCTTCGCCTATACCTAAAATGTCAAACCTATCAAGAAAATGCTGGTTTTACTGGCAGTTTGTTATAAAGTAACTGTAACTTGTGATGTACTACAACAAGTTGTTCTTAAGCTGTACATCTCAAGAGACGTATGTTTTTTTAAAACCTTTCATGGCGGGCAAATTAACATCGACAGCGTAACAAGTACGACGCGACATACATGACGCGACTCTACATTATCAATGAACAAACAAATGCAATTAAGCAAAATAAAAACTTTCTACTTTAAAACTAGAAGTAAAGGATTGTTTGATCCGATGCACAGTTATAAACAAATGTATTTCAAGCAGATTTTTGCTTTTATAGTTGAAAGAAAATATTCATTCTGTGAAGGAAACTTTCTAAAACGTATTCCATTATACTTTACGAAAATTATGTTCAATAACGAAATTTTTAAGGTCAAAGTTCAGAACCAAGACTGCTAAACTTTTCTATTTCTGAGTACCACTCTTTCCGTCTAGTAATCTTCTTCCTTAAAAATAACAGGCAATTAAAAACCGCATGGAAACAGAAAACATTTCGCTAAATAATTTTTGCTCAAATTATGTTTATAACGAGATTATGTTAATACCGGAAGATTGGTAGATATGTAAAATAAATAAGGATCTTCTGGTGACCATAATATCAAAACTAGCAAATTTTCAGGATTGGGCTCACTGAGACATTTAATTAACATCGTATCAGAGTTGCCAAGTCTCCGGCTTTTTGCACACCAGTAATATTTTAGAGAAAATGCTGTTCTCTTAAATCGCAAAATGCTCCGATAAAATAAAACAACATTTTCTGTACTTATTTACTGGTATCCAAAAAGCCGGAGACTTGGCAGGTCTGTCGTATGAACACCCGCATATCGAAATTGCAGCCAATTGCACCGGGACCACATTTGCGTATAATTTGGGAATGATCCTTTATAACAATTTCTATTATAAAAATAGGCAGCCTAGACCAACTTTCACAACTTTTCTAAAGTCATTTCCGCCTTATTTATTTAATTGCAGAATTCTGTAATTGAGTAAAGCGAAGATTTCCTTTCGAAGAAAGTGATGAATGATTGCCTAGGCAGTAGAGTTGGGCAAATTTGTAATTGCAATTATCTGCCGTGTCATTACAATTTAACTGTATGTAATTAATTATAGTTACACGCATACAAGTACAGAAATTTCGTGAAATAATGGGATGGGGCGGTTTCGGCTGCATTGCAGCAATAATTTTTTACGGCATGTACTTGTAAATATAATTAACTACATACAATTAAACTGAAATTACATTACATATAACTGAAATTACACATATGTCCAACTCTTCAAGGCAGTAATCAGGCTTTGGTTACAGGAGTGGCAAATCATATTACAGTATGATTTAGCAGAAGGGCGGCAAACTTTAAGATATGATAAAACACACTTCGACAAACATTTTTTGTATAGGACGTTCTGTCGCAATCCAGTTATTAAGACATAAAGACAAAGTGTTTCACTTTATGTCGAACCTGGATTTTCGTTCATAACTTTAATAAAATTGAAAATATAGTACCAATATGTTTAACAGGTTTTCTTTGGTTTCTATTAAATATGTTAATTTGTCGGTGATTGCTGGATGTATCCAGGACCTACGCCCAAACGTCACTGATCCGTAATTCGGAATTTAGCTCACACCACACATAAATACTGACCTAATTACGGTACACTGCTTGTGATTTCATCACTTTTTACACAAAGAAAATATCCGTAAAATGTCTTCATTAATGTTAAAGTCATGAACAAAAATCCAGGCTTGACTTGCTGTGTATTTGTAATCGAATAAATAGATTGTCTCCCAGTTTTCCTTTACAATAAATGTTTGTTACAGTCTGATTTATCAACGCTTAAAATTTGTCGCACTGCTACCACACTTGCCAACTTTCAATAAACTGCCAATTAATTTGATTCAGGTTAAACACTTTTCTAACCAGAAAACATATATGAGAAAATAATATATGCTTAGTGTCATGTTCCGGCAATCACCGAATATTATTATAAACTTTCTCTCATTGCAATAGACTGTAATTTATCGCATTATATGCTTTCTTTTACATATTTTTGATACTTTAAATTATTTAAACTTTTTTTAATATGGCTCTCTTAAGATGTGATATACAACTACTATTAAACTGGGAGTGGAGTTATTTTTACTTGGGTATCCCATTGAAGCATTATTCTGTTTCGCTGTTTCGCAAAATCACCGATAAATTATCATATTTAATAAAAATTAAAGTAAACCTGTTAAACATATATGTAATATATTTTCAATTTTATTAAAATTATGAATGAAAATATATCTGAGAAAATAATATATGTTTAGTTTCATGTATTTTCGTGGAATCTCTTTAAATGCATTTCCTTAAGAAAATTCTCGATTGAAACGTGTTTAACCTCGATTAAACTAACCGTATGAATATTTTTATGTTTAAGGAATGCTATAACTTAAAAAAAAATACGAATTTTGCGATTTTTTTAGCTCAATCATAGGGTAATAATAATGGAGTTTTTTGCAAATGAAAGAGAATATCTCGAAATTTTAAAAACAATTTGTTATTTGGAAATTGCCTGAAAATTAGCTCTCTGGTGGCCTCTGATAGTGGGGTGTGTAAAACTTGGAGGGTTCGGCGGTACCAGATGAATCTCGGAATATGCTTATCTGTAACAAAACACCAATAAAAAAACCCTTAAAATTTAGGATATTTTCTAGTCGTTCTCGGATGGGTTTATATATTTTTCGATCCTGAAGAAAATGACGGCCGTTCACATTTTAAGTTGTTGATTTTAGACAAATATTTTCGGATTTAAATAGCGCAAAAAATATTTACAATTCGAATATTGAAAAACACGTCCGTGAAGGACTACAAAATAGTATATACTAGAAAAGCATGAAAATTTCAATGAAATCGGTCGATCCAATTTCGAGTTCTACCTTTTGCCGATTTGTAAAACAGAGTATTAAAAAAACAGATTTAAAGTTTTACAACGTTTTTAAACAAACATAGATAAGAGTAACAATTTTCAATTTACATATAATGAACACTCCAGGACTTCTTTTTTCTCAGTTCTTTTGTTGCTACCTGCGCGCCACACACAATACAGTAAAAATGAGCCTGTTCACTGCAACACCACATGGTGGAAAACTTTTGAACCAATACGAAAAATGCTTTACCACAGTTTTTGAGGGTTTAAGAAGTGAAAATATGCAAAAAGAATTTCGATTTAAAAAAATGTTATAACATGTCTTAAATTAGGGATGCACAACCTGTGGCCCGCGGGCCACCAACAATACTACTATTTTTACACAGAAAAATTTACCTTAGGTTAATGACGGAAACTTTGCTATTAAATATATCAAAGCTTACCTGTCGAAGATAGTGGTGGCAAACGATTTTCATAAAAATAGGTTGTGCAGCACTACCTTAAATGAAATCAACCATCTTAATATATCTCTAGACCTAATTTTAATATAGTAACAAAAAATTCCAAATTAGGGTAAAACATTATTAATTTATCGATAATGAGATAATAACTGTAAGAAGTTTTATAACTGTATGTATTTTCATACACTGTTTATCAAGGCACAAAAAAAAAAAGAAGAAGAAAGTAAAAAAGAAGAGGCAATTGAAAAGCAAATTATTTATTTTTAATAATGTAGGCACTTATTTAATGCCTTCATATTATTAAAAAAAATATTTATATGATATTACAATCACATGAGAATGCATTACAATAAAAGAATGACACAACTATTGATAATAATAAACTTAGTTATAAAAATATTACGAGTAACAATTGTGATTTAAAACAGTAATTTTAATTTAAAAACATGTCCAGAAAATGCTGTCTTTATTGGCAGTTCAGTAAAAATAAAATTCTATCTTCTTATGTACTGCACCCAAGGATGAGATTTCTCCGCTTTTTTGCATACCAGTATAATCTTAGAGAAAACGCTGTTGTCTTTAATCGCAGAATGTTAAGATTAAGTAAAATAACATCTTCTGTAAGATTATACTGGTATCGAAAAAAGTGGAGAAATCTCATGCCTGACTGCACCATCGAGTTCATATCCAGTACCTTGCAAGTGACGACTATTTTGTGAAAACGTTTTATGGCGGTCATTTTATCATCCACAGCATGGCAATTCTAACGCGACATAATCTGCAACATCAACAATCTAACAATGGGAATTATGAAAAATACTAGCTTCTCGTTTAAAAATAGAAATAAAGGATTTTTCGATCCGTTGATATATTTAAAAAAGTTGCATTATAAACAGTCTTTTCTGAATTTATAGTTAAAAGAAAATATTCACTCTTAAAAGGAAAGATTTTCTAAAACGTATTCAAACATCATTTACGAAAGTGTTTTCAACAACGAAACTTTTAAGGTCAGAGCTCAGATACAGGAAAAGCTCAGAGCCAGGATAAACAATTTCATACCAGTCAAACTTTTTTATTTTTGAGCACTATTCTTTTCGAATAGTAAACTTAGTTTTATTTAATCACAAATTTTAATGGCTGTAAAAATAAGGGGTAATTAAAAACCAAATGTAAACAGGAAACATTTCGTTAAATATATTTTCTGCTTCAAATTATGTCTATTTGACATGCAAATATCAGAAAAGTGGCTGATATGTTATCTAATATTAATGAGTTATCTTCCGTTGGCCACAACATCTAAACTAGTCCTTTTTTAGGACCGTGCCCATTGAGACACTTCATCAGCATCACATGAACTGTACATAAAAATTTCAGCCAATTCCAACAGGGGCACATTTTGATATAATTTGTGCATGGACCTTAATAACAATGCCCATTATAGAAAGAACCTGATTTCTGTCTAAACAAACTTACACCATTTTTTTCAAGTCATCTCTATCTTATTTAATAGCATAATTCTTTAATTAAGTAACGCGCTGATCCCTCTTCGATGAAAGTACCTGGAGCTTGTCTTGACATTGATCAGTCTCTAGTTAGAAGAGTAGAAAATCATATTACTGCGTGATTTAACAGTAGTGCGACAGAATGTAAGAGATGATTCAGGAAACATTTTTTATATAGGAAGTTGTGTCGCAATCCACTTACTCATTCATAGATATAAGGTGTCGCACTCCATGTCAAACCCGGATTTTTACTCGTAATAAAATTGAAAATACTCTACCAATATTTTCAGCAGACTTGTTTTAATTTCTATGAAATGTGAAAATGTCTCGAGACTTGCAGGATATAGCCACAAACTGCACCTCAAACAACACTGATCGGTAATTCGAAATGCTACATATGAATCGGTAATGTAGCTATAGAGCTGTTCTCGTGATTTTATCACATTTCACAGAGAGAAAAAAAGGTAAAAGATCTTCATTACTGTTAAAGTTATAAACAAAAATTCGAGTTCGACTTGCAGTGGGACACCCTGTATTTATGACAGAATAAGTGGATTGTCACCCAGTTTTCCTTAACAAAACATGTTTGTTCCAATCCCATCTATCACCTCTTACAATTTATCGGATTGGAGCTAAATTATCCTGAATAACATTTTCACGTGTAAAAGGAATTATATAACTTAATTCTTAATTTCTCGCTTGTCCTAATTACATTTTAACCCTTTGAGGGGCGGTGGTATATATTATATACCACCTAATTTTAATCCGATTCAAACCAGAAACTTTTAATTAAATTTTACTTTTTTAACTTTGACGAGAAAAAGTTTAAAAATTGCTTATTCTTATTTTGAATTAAATTCTTTCCTAAATTCCGGTGGGAATTCAACGTTACAGGAGCACAAGTGCTTGCCCCTGAAAGGGTTAACAACAAAAAATTCCAAATTTGAAATAAATCATTGAGAATTGTTATAATATTAAAATAATAAATTGAAGTTGTTTTATTATTGTATGTCTTTTCTTGAGCTGTTAATGAAGCCACAAAAAAGAAGGAGAAAAGAAGAAGGAATTAAAAAGCAAGTTATTTCTTTTTATAAAGCAGGCTCTCTTTTAATGTCACCCCATTACCGTAATTTCCGGCGTATAATCCGCAGCTCAAAGAGTCGTTTTTTGACCCAGAAATTTTATTCAATAATTGTAGTTAAATATTTACAGCGATCTTTTAAGTTACATTTTATAAAATAATATTTCTGGGTCGAAAAACGACTCTTTGAGCTGCGGATTATACGCCGAAAATTACGGTACTTAAAATATATATACATATGATTTTACAATCACATGAGAATGCATTACAGTAAAAAAAGTGACACCACTATTGTCAATAAGAAAATTAGATATGAAAATTACGCTTAAGCTGTATACGTCACCACAATAAAGGAAATTAATTTAAAATCCATCAAGAAAATCCCGCCACTGTTGGCTGCTTAATAAGAATAAATCTTTAACTCTGGAGAAGTCGCGCATATCCAGATTATGAATGGTTTTTACATTGTCACCAATAAATACAATTAATAATCGTCACTTTATTTAGTCTGAGACAATTGTTACAAATTATATAATAATGTAAATTATAGATTACTTTTCGAAAAATAGTGGTGGCAATTGTAAAAACCGTATGTACCCTGGGGTATGTCATACCCCATGCGACTGCTCCCGGGTTAACCGCTGACGTTCTGCTACGCGGAGTTCTTAACCAGTACATCGCCAGCTACACGGAGTTCTTAACCAGTACATCGCCAGCTACGAAGAGTTTGTGAAAACTTTCTATGTAGTTCATTTTTCATCGACATCATGGGAATTCCGAAACTTCGCAATATCAACAAACCAACGATGGGAATTTTGTAAAAAACAAAATTAGTTTAGTATAGAAGTAAAGGATTTTCGATCCTAAGTGAAATTAAAAACCGATTTATTACAAAAAGAATTTTTTGAAATTTATGGTTAAAATAAAATGTTCACACTTTAAAGGAAACTTTTCTAAAACGTATTCAAGGATCATTTACGAAAGTGTTTTTGCAACAACGAAACGTTTGAGGTTAAAGCTTAAATCCAGGAAAACCAATCCTATAGCTGCCAAACTTTTCTGTTTTTGAGTACCACTCTTTCCGAATAGTAATCTTAGTCGTATTTAATCACAAATTTTACAATTCTTAAAATTAAAACGAAATTTAAAACCACATGGAAACAGGAAATATTTCGTTAAATACTTTTTGGTTCAAATTATGTTTATTACAGCGATGAGAATTCTCCGTCTTTTTGCATACCAGTATAATCTTAGAGAAAATTGTTATTCTCTTAAATCGCAGAATGTTCTGATTAAATAAAAAAACTTTGTCTGTATGGTTATACTGGTATGCAAAAAGACGGAGAATTCTCATCCCTGTTATTAGACATTCATGTACCAGAAAGTTGACAGACATGTAATATTAATACCGTATATACTCGTGTATAAGCCGACCCCAAAATTCCTGATGAAAACATGTTTAATACCAGTATTTTACAATAATGTTCTTCGTCTTACATAATTCACAATTAAATGAGATAAAGCAGGGCGTAGAAAATTATTCTGAATTACTGGTGTTAAACTTTTTTGCATCTCGGTTTTGGGGGTCGGCTTATACACGAGTATATACGGTAAGTTATCTTCCCATGGCCATAGCATGGAAACTAGTGATTTTTCAGGATTGTACCGATTGAGTCATCTTATCAGCATCGCATTAACTATACGTAGTATATAAAAAATTCAGCCAATTCCACCAGAGCCACATTTTGATAAAATTTGTGCGTGGACATTTATAACAATGTCCATTATAGAAAGGAGCTAATTTCTGTCTAAACAAACATACACCAATTTTTTATAGTCATCTCTGTCTTATTTAATCGCAGAATTCTGTAACTAAGTAACGCGAAGATTTCCTTTGGAAGAAAGTGGTGGGAGGTTGCGCATCTCTTGTTACAAGAGTTGCAAATCATATAAAAGTGTGATTTAGTACAGCAGTGCGACAAAATTTAACCCTCCTATTACCAAAAATTAATATTTGATAAGAGATCTTAGATTTGGATGATTTGCACCAGAAATTATTTAAACTAATCATCTAATTTTTTTCGGAGATGTCTGTTTGAATTTTTTTATTTGTTTAAGTTACTATAATTTTCTGGTTCGAACATGAAAAGTTTCAAAACAAAAATAAATGGGATCATTAGAGACCTCAATGGTACTAGAAGGTTAAGAGGGCAATAACACACACACTTCAACAAGCATTTTTTACATAGGAAGTTGAGTCGCAATCCACTTATTCAGTCATAAATATACGATGTCTCACTCCATGTCGAACCCAGATTTTCGTTCATATTTTAAAAATTGAAAATATTTTTCCGAAATTTTTAGCAGACTTGCTTTGATTCCTATAAAATATGAAAATATCTCGACACATGCTGGAAATAGATTACTGTTAAATTTACTGTTAAAGTTATGAAAAGCATTACTGTTAAAGTTATGAACTAAAAATTCGAGTTCGTCTTGGAGTGGGACACCCTGTATTTATGACTGAATAATTGGGTGTTTGTTGCAATCTGCTCTATCATCGCTTAAAATGTACTTCATTGGAGATGAATCATCCTGAACAGGAAACCAGGCCATTAATGTAATAATGAAAAAAAAATCGAAATAAGCAGCAATCGAAAGAGCATAATAAAACGTGGTTTTTGACGCATAAATTATTTGCCCTCGTCTCCTCGTTATCGTGATATAAAGTCTTAAAATTTGCTAATTTATTGATTTAATAGGAATGAAGGAGGAGTCATTTCGTTTTCAATGTAACAACATCATTAAACATTACCACTTATCCATTTCCAGTTTAGTGCGATGATCCAGTTTAGTGCACATGATTCGGTATGCTTGGTACAAGTCTGGGTCAGTGCAAACTGGGTCATTTCCGTTTGGAACGACCTTGAAATTATGTTTTTCGCAGTAGGTAGACTAAATTTAATGCACTAAATTAATGCACTAAAACTAAATTCATGAAATGCTCTTAGCGGCATTATTTTCTACGCTTCAATCATTTTTTGGTTCAGTACGATATTTGTCAACAGCAGTTTTTTTGCAGGCTTTTTTCCTTTTTATATTACTATATCTAATTACATTTTGTATTTTATATTAATTTGATTATTAAAATTTCTGAATCAGAACCACGCCTTTTCTCCCTAAATTAAACAAATAAATTAGCAAATTTTAACAATTTATCTCTCTATAACGAGGAAACGAAGGTAAATAATTTATGTGTTAAAAGACATATTTCACTATGCTCTTTTGGTTGCTGCTTACTTTGATTTTTTTCATTATTACACTATGGCGTTGTTACCTGGTGAGGAACATTTTTACGTGTAAATGGAATTAGATTACTCAATTATTAATGTCTTTCTGGTTTTAATTGCATTTTATTAATAAAAATTTCCAAATTAGAAATAAATCCTTGAGATTTTACGTTACGATATGAAGATAATAAATCGAAGATTTTTTTTTTATTGTATGTCTTTTCTTGCGCTGTTTATCAAGGCAAAATTTAAGAACAAGAATTTAAAAAAAAATAAAAATTAATTGAAAACCAAGTTGTTTCTTTTTATAAAGTAGGCTCTTATTAAATGCCATCCCGTTACTTATATAAAAAAATATTTATTTATATTCTTTTACAGCTACTTGATAATGCATTGCACAAAAGCAATGACACCACTACAGTGTGATTTAACAGCAGTGTGACAAAATTTAAGAGGCGATAGAGCATGCTTTAACAAACATTGTTTAATGGAAGTTGGGTCGCAATCCACTTATTCAGTCATAAATATACTGTGTCTCACTCCATGTCTAACTCAGATTTTTTTTCGTAGCTTTTGCAAAATTGAAAATATCTTACAAATATTTTCAGCAGACTTTCTTTGATATCTATGAAATGTGAAACTATCTCGGGACTTGCTGGAAAAATCTACGATATACGTCCAAACAAGTCTGATCCGTTATTCGAAATGCAGCTCATACTACAGATGGATCAGAGACGTAAATATAGGGCACGTCTCATGATTTTACCACATTTCACACAGATAAAATATCGGTAACAGGTCTTCATTACTGTTAAAGTTATGAACAAAAATTCGAGGTCGACTTGCAGTGAGACTACCTGCATTTATGACTGAATAAGTGGATTGTTACCCGGTTTTCCTTAACAAAAAATGTTTGTTGCAATCCGCTTTATCACCGCTTAAAATTTATCACACTACAGCTGAATAATCCTGAAGAATATTTGTACATACAAATAGAATTAGATCTCTTTACCCTCCAGCCGCGAGCAACGCTCCCATCGCGTTTAACTTATGTCTACATTTTTTATATTACTTAAGCATCGGGGGACTCTATTTCTTCGTTGAATCTATCTTCTTTTATTTAGAAATAGAGAGATTCGTTTACAAATTATAATACCTATATCATTTCATATATTAAGTCATTCGGAAAGTTCTGCGGTTTTTGAAATAGTTTGAATCCATAAATGCCACATTCCCACCGGAATTTTGAAATAAAACTTTGTTTTTATAATGTACCTGAAGAAACTGCTTTTACTTATTTAGAAATAAATCTGTTTGTAAATTCTGATGACATTCAGTCCTTATAACTGTTATAAGTGACGAATAAAAATAGGCAGCGGTTTTATATAAGAAAATGGAAACATCGCCCGCGGCTAGAAGGTTAATTCTTAATTTCTCTCTAGTCTTAATTACGTTTTAGTAACAATTAGAAATAAATCATTGAGGATTCTTACGATATTTAGATAATAAATGGAAGGTGTTTTATTACTGTATGTCTTTTCTTGCTTTGTTTATCAAGACATAAGAAATAGAAAAAAAAAATAAGAAGAAATTAAAAAGCAAGTTATTTATTCTTATAAAGTAGGCTCTTATTTAATTCCACCCTATTACTTAAAAAAATACTTATATGATTTTACAATTACATGAAAATGCTTTACAATAAAGAAGTGACACCACAAATAACAACGAGGAAATTAATAATAAAAAAGTACGCTTATAACTGAGCATATATTTTGCTGACGGAACGTAAAACATATCATGCTAATGCTACCTTTGTTGGCAGTTCGATATAAGGAAAACCTGGATTCTGATGTACTGCAGCATGGAGTGTAGACCAGCAACTTGCGAACGGCGAATGTTCCGTGAAAACATTTTATGGCGGTCAGTTTATAATTGACAGCATCGCAACTCTAAAGCGACTTACTCCAACACTTCAACAAACAAGCAATTGGAATTATTCAAAATACAATGCTTCTAGTTTAAAAATAGATGCAAATGATATTTCGATTCGATGTGTACTGCAATAATAAAAGATAATTAAGTTATTTATTCTTATAAAGTAGGCTTATATTTAATTCCACCCTATTACTTAAAAAAAATACTTATATGATTTTACAATAAATGAAAATGCTGTACAATAAAGAAGTGACACCACAAATAACAACGAGGAAATTAGTGATAAGAAAAACGCTGTTGGAGCAGACATTGTGCTGACGGAACGTAAAACGTATCATGTTAATGCTGCCTTTGTTGGCAGTTCGATAAGTATGTTTTCTGGCGCAAATTATATTTATTTGGCCACATAGCAAGATAATTCTTTTTAATAACGTAGTTATTTATTTGATGTCTGCCTATTATCTTAAGTATATATACTTATATGATATTATAATAACATGAGAATGCATTACAATAAAAAAAATTACACCACTATTGCAATAAGACAGTTAGTTATAAAATAATTACATTTAACGATTCAGCATGTAAACAATTGTTAGGATTTCATACATATCAAGAAAATGCTGCTTTTGTCGGTAGTTAAATATAAAGAAATTGTAACTTTTGATGTACTGCAACACAGAATTCATATACCGTACCTCGCAAGCGCCGAATGTTTTATGGAAACTTTTCATGGAAATCAAATTATCCTTTAGAGCGTAACAACTCTGAAGCGACATATTCTACAAAAGAAACAAACAAATAGCTAATATAAAACATAAGAGACAATTACAAAGCAAGTTATTTATTTTAAATAATGTAGGCACTTATTTAATGCCGTCCGATTATTAAAAAGAATTACTTTTATGATATTACTATCATATGAGAATGCATTACAATAAAGGAGTTACACCAATATTGACAATAAGACATTTAGTTATAAAAGAATTACATTTAACGATTCAGTGTGAAAACAATCGTTAGGATTTCAAACATGTCAAGAAAATGCTGCTGTTGTCGGCAGTTCAATATAAAGAAACTGTAACGTTTGATGTACTGCGACACAGAATCCATATACCGTACCTCGCAAGCGCCGAACGCTTTGTGGAAACTTTTCATGAAAGTCAAATTATCCTTGACTTCCATATTGTTTGGTATTATTTTAAATTAACATTATTTTAAATTTTGTTCTATATTTGTAGATTTTTGTATGTTATATGTAGCTTGTTTGTTTTACTGGATAAAGTTTCTATTAAATCTATTTTCCTAATTAACTGAGCTTCTTATGTGCATGCTACATATTTAAGTAGTGGAAGATTTGCAATGGCGAGAAGAGAGAAGTGTCGTAGTATAAAAACCCTCTTCATCTGTATAAGTACTTTTGAAAATTAATATCTGTCAGTGCATTTTATTTCTGATTAAACCACAACGCTGAAACAATGTTCTTTTTTCTGTAAATAAATTTTAGAATAGCAATGAAGAGCAAAAGTAACATTCGATACATACATCTAGGCTCCCAAAAGGTCTGGATACTAGAATTTTATAAGGAAATTTTCTTTTAGGATTTGCTTAGAAGTTTTGTAGACACCTACCCTAAAGGTTAGTTCCATTTACAAATATTGCATTGAGTTATTTGGAAAGTTCCTTCCGTTAGGAAAAACCAACTGTCACCGCAAAATTCTGCCTGTCAATTAATAGACGTTAGATATCGGAATTAATGTCTAATAATTATACCATAGAATTTTCCGGTACAAACGAACTTTTCGAACAACCCAATAGAAACTTACAAACATTTTTTTCCTTAATTAATGCTGATGTTCAAAAAGTGGAACATTTGGGCTCACTGACACACAGCATCGTTTCGCGATTATAATTTACTTTTTGAGTCTTCAATAATGTTTTCGCTAATCTAGAAGACAAATTATGATGTTATCATTTATTAATTGTGAATGCTCTATGTGTGTTGATATACAAGATTACGTTCAACATTTTGGACTTCAATGATATTAAGTTTTCTCCAAAAGTAAGATTTATTTGATATCTAAACATTCATGAAATATTTCCCTAAATAGCGTGATTTGTAACTGATATATAATTAATAAGTATTATGGATAAACGGATCGACAGCTTAGCTCTATGATAGTACATTTGTTATATTAAAGATCTGATAATAACACTTTGTCGTCTGGTCACGAGTTAACTCGTGTTTGTTTCACCAAGCATCATTGACTAAGGGCGTGACTTTTATCTTACAGAAAATGCATTTATATTATGTTGTCCATATTTTTTAAAGATTATAAGGCGTTTTATATTGAATACGTTCATGGAATGATATTTACTGATACGTAAACTTTAAAAACATATCTAGAAAACCATTTAATAGATTTACAGATGAGGGCGGAGCTTCTACTGTTTTAACCCTTTCCGGCGCGGAGTAAGTCTGTTTGTAAAATGATGAAATTATGGACTGACACCAGAATTTAAAAACGAATTCATTAGAAAATAAAAACTTGCTTATTTGGACATTCTTCTTTTTCAATACTTTAAAGTACTTTAAACTTTTTTAATGGCTTCCTCATGATTTGATATACATTAACTCATCTCCAGGGGGTTGTTTCTCGAAAAAATGGAACCCCATTGAATGATAAACTGTTAACCTGTTCACCCTTACTTTATAAAAGGAAAATTTTAATTAAATATTCTTGGTGCCGTTTGTCAGTTTTGGAATTAAAATTAGGTGTCCTTTTTGTGGACACCGCCCGCTAAAGGATTAAAATAAATATTTCATACAAAATCGCCGGTCAACAAATTGTTAAAATTATTTGCATATAAAATGAACTATCATATATCATGCATAAATGCAATAAATTTGTTCAATAGGACTTACTGAAGTTTTTTCGTTTTACAAAATTATCATTAAATTACGTTATTTTATTCAAAAAGGTTTTTATAAAGATAGTATTTAAATACAAATACAGATTTTTGTATGTGTACACATATTTGTACTTCAAAGTTATATATCAAAATTACAGAAAAGGAAAGATATTATAATACTATGAAATGTAATGTGTCAATTATGGTTTCCAAAATTTTCTTTAGATTATCTTTATTTAATTCAACTTTTTTTATCAAGTTAATTTTTAAGGTGCCTGACAACGTACGGAGCAATTTTTTTCCAAAACAGCTATTTAATTATTTTTTGAACTTATTTTTATTAACATTATGACTAGAAACTGAGATAAAATGTAAAGAAATATTTTATTCACTGATAAAATTTTGGTAAATGTGGCATTTTGTGGTAAAATTTAGTGAAATTTGGCCCAATACGCAAAACGAGCTACATAAAATTATATTGTATGTACCTTAATTTCCTTTTTAAACTTCATACTTATGACATTGGTGAAGGCAATGAACTAAAATCTAAGAGATATATTAAATGTTTCAAAACTTATAGCTTATCGCACATTTTTACATGCTGATTTTCTTAAAATCCATCAATGTCTTTCCACGAAAACATCCCTAAAACAAAAAAAAAATTATTCTAAAATTAACCCCTTAATCGTCGCGCTCTTTAAGTGTAAGCTACTTTTTAATAATTCAGATTGCTTGATTACCACCAGTTTTTTTAAGTAGAAATATTCGGTTTATTTAATAGGCAGATAAAATAATGCGAGAATAAAGCCAATTATACTATTTTAAAAAACTGGTGGGAATGAAACAATCTGAATAAAACAGGCGTAGCCTATACTGCCCGTGAATGTCTCGGGCACGACGATTAAGGGGTTAAATCTGTAGTTCATTGCCTTCACAATAGTATAAACAACATGAAATTTAAATTTCGTAATGATATTCTTTTAACTTTTTGAAAAATCATATTTTGCGTATGGAATTTTCACCAAAAATTACTTTAAAAAAATGCATTTAAACTTCATTGCTTTTATGAGCCATTCTCTTTCTTGTAAGTACTGAGACTGTATATTTCTAGAAGGCCATAGTTTTGCTTTCCCCCTCCCAGTTAATACCTTTAAATAGTACTTCCGGTCCTTTAAACAGTACTTCCGGTTTGAGTGACAGTTGTTGAGTAGTTTAAAAACCGCTACAACTCCCGTTCTATTTGTCATACAGTAAAACTAAATACAGTTTTGGAAAGGTAAAAAGTTGGTCTTTAATAAAATGTAATAAAACCATTTTGACAGTTTTGGTCGAAAACCACTTTTAAAACGTAGTCAGATACCTTAAATACACATATTTGCATTTGTATCTGTATATTTCTACTTCAAAGTTGAACATTGAAATTACAGAAAAGAGAAAGTTTTTATTTTCTTGTGAAATTCGTTTTGTAAGACTTTTAACTAATTATGCATGAAATGTATGAAGGCAAAGCATCAAAATTATTGGATGCCAATACGGCGTTTGGTTCACCTGAATGCAAAATAATTTGACTAAATTAAATAAAAAGACGCATTCGTAAATACATTTAAACATTTGATTTATATTTAATGTTTTTAAGTTTTGTCTTCTCACTACCATCAATAATAAAACAGTTCCAAAATACTATTTACATAGGTGACTGAAAAAGGGCGTATGTTACAAATTTGAAATATCGGAAAATGAGGAAAAAAGCATGAATGTCATTGATTAGCGATGTCCGAAAAAAGTTCATCATAGGCCCTTCTTCTGATTTTCATACCTCCACTTTTGTCTTCATGTTGAGTATTAACGACTAATAAAACACGTCTTTGCCATGTAAGGATAGTACTAATATATTTTTTAGTTTTTTTTTAAATTTTTTGTTTAATGAAAGCAAACTTGTATATTATTAAATTACAATCTTCAACACTGGGTAATCATCAATAATTCCAGATAGGCCAATTTTACCAACAAAAAACCCAACTTTCCATAATTTGCAACATAGGTCCGTCTTTCAGACACCCGTACATTTGTTGTATCATTTAGTATCATTTTAAACAACTCGGGCTTTCATCGATATTAATTTTCTCTTAGAAATAAAATTTGTTTGATATCTAAATATTTGTCATATATCTCTCAGAAGTTCCGAGCTTTCAGATAACTTAATCTACATTTCACTTCTAAAGTTATCATGATCTAATAGGTTCATATATCAAACTTATTTGAATACAATAGACTTATTTCAATATGCATTCTATAACTGCATATTAACTATTCAGAACATACTGCACAAATAGTCAAAATGATATTAATTTATGAAAGAGATGCAGCGCATTAGACTTATTGAAAATTGTGATCATCTCACTAAGCCGTCCAAATAATCTAAGACGGCTAAGATATGTCCTCTTTTAGAGCTTAAAAGATTATGTTATCATCTATTAGTTGTAATACTCTGTTTGTGGTGTCATTTAAGATTATGTTCATCAATTCGTACTTCCATCGATTAATTTTATCCTCAAAATAAGATTTATTTGATATCTAAATATTTGACATAAATCTCCTAGAAGTTCCGTGCTTTCAAATTGATACACAATTTTGGATAAATTAGTCTTCATTTCATTTATATGATATTAAAATTTTAATATTATCGCTCAGTTTTCGAAGTTACTTGGATATAAGAGGAGCTAACGCATGTTTGAAAGTAATTAGAATTTCCCATATTACTTTCTGTATTTTTTTCATTTTTCAAATATAGTGTTAAAAAGTATTTCCAAAATTATTTTGTTAACTCTAAATATACCACGAACACTTGACTGGTAGCAAATGAAAATATTGCGATTCGAACGAGAAATTTCTTCATGAAATCTATACTAATAAAAGAAAGTTTTTGTCTCCGTGTTTGTTTGTTTGTTGGCGATGGCTATCGAAATCTACAGATCGCCAAGACAAATTTGGATCTAGGTAGTCCAAGGCAGGTCCTGATGCACATGAGTCTTCAATTTTTAATATTTTGATAATTAGCCGATGTATAAATAATAAAATCATACCTTTCTTTGCCAGACAGAAAAAGCATTCGCGCATGCTCAGAACCCAATTAACACATCGGAAGGAAAAAGGAGACACAAACACGCGTTTTTTTGTGTTATTTCGTAGTTTAAAACCATTCGTTACAGTTAAAATTTGACAACATATGCAGAAAGATCATATTCTTACACTCAAATGCTGCAATAAATTTGAAAAAATATAGTTGTTAACCTTTTGATTTTTTTTCCAAAAAGTATTTCCCAAGGACGTTTTTCTCCCTTATGTCAACGCCGCTACAGGGCGCAAATCTAAAGTTATCGACAAACCAACAATAAGATATAAGAGCAAAAACCTTCTTCTAATCAATGGTTAAATAGGTTTTTAAAAATTTTAAGCCTTTCAAAAACACCGGAGAAAGCAGGTTACTTCGTGCCTCACGGAGAATACATTTTTTCTACACTAAGAGTAACTAAACGTCCATATTTCGAAACAATCTCTTTAGAGCATCTGAGTAGACAAGATTTACACCACCTACAAAATTTTCGAAACATTCGGATGTGATTTCGTGATTCGGATCTGAGAAATGTTTGAAAACAGAATTAAAAAAAACACACGAAAAAGCGGGGTGTTTCGGCGTGAGTCGCTCTGCTGGAAATTTGATCTTGAATTGTGATAACGGGGATAGATCGATATTTCTGGTTTGAACTTTCGATTTTACAATTTTAGCGGCAGAGCTACTCTCAAAGATTACGTGCCTCACGGAGAATACATTTTTTCTACACTAAGAGTAACTAAACGTCCATATTTCGAAACAATCTCTTTAGAGCATCTGAGTAGACAAGATTTACACCACCTACAAAATTTTCGAAACATTCGGATGTGATTTCGTGATTCGGATCTGAGAAATGTTTGAAAAAAGAATTAAAAAAAAAACACGAAAAAGCGGGGTGTCTCGGCGTGAGTCGCTCTGCTATAAATTTGATCTTGAATTGTGATAACGGGGATAGATCGATACTTCTGGTTTGAACCTTCGATTTTACAATTTTAGCGGTAGAGCTACTGTCAAAGATTGTATAAGAGCCTTTTAACCTTCCAGGTTAAATAGTTATGTTTTGTGTGTAGAGCCTAGTTATTTGGATTGCTAGTTTATTAAGTTGTATTTTTCAAATTCGTCTTCTCTTCCAGCCCCCTCCCTGCCAAATTATAACTTTCTTAATTTTGGTCTGATTTGAACGGGACCTTTTTTTTGACATTCTTCTCAAGCCATTCGGTTACCAACTAAACATTGATATCATTTCTGTAACTCTTAGTAACAGCTATTTATGAACAATAATAAAAATGTTCGACTTTTTCACAGTTCAAACATTCTATCCTTGGTTTAGAGCCACATTACCCAGGGTTCCCGTTAATTAAGTTGTATCCCTCAAGTTTGTCTCCATCTCCCCTTCCCCCCTCGCCATAGCTTTCTTCACAACTTTCTTAATTATGGTCCGTTCAAAAGTTAAAATTGGTATTAGATAATAGAGATATAATTGAAAAACATTTTATAATTGCATTTAAACATAAATTGACTTCCTTCGGGTTGAAATATGTCAGGTTTTGAGTCGAAAATTATTTTGTCGAGTTAGATTCGCTGAAATTTATTTTGACGTGTTCTGAACGTGTTCCGAAAGTGACTTTGAATGGAATTTTCGGGTTAAACCCAACCCGTAGAGGATTCTAAACTCTAGGGAGGGGGGGAAGGAGACATACTTGAGAGATACAACTTAAATAACGAGATCAGTGAGTAACGTTCTTCTTAAGAAAGGATGGAATGTTTAAAATAAAAAAAAGCCAAAATTGTTATTATTGTTCATAAATAGTGATCACCAAGAGTTGTATAATTAATATGTTCAGTTCGTAACCAAATGACTTTGAAATAATGTCAAAAAAGGTTCCGTTAAAATCGGACCAAAATTAAGAAATGTGTGATTTGGGGAAGAAGTGGAAGGGGATGGAAAAAGACAAACGTGAGAGATACAACTTAACTAATGAGAACCCTGATTAACGTGGCTCTAAACCAAGGATGGAATGTTCAAACTGTTTAAAATACGAAAAATTAATTATTGTTCATAAATAGGGGTCACCAAGAGATGCAGAAATAATATTAATGTTCAGTACGTAACCGTATATTAATGTTTAGTTCGTAAGTACACTTGGGATTAATGTAAAAAAAAGTATCGTTCAAATCGGACCATAATTAAGAAAATTATGATTTGAGGGGGAGGGGGAGGAGAAGAAATGATGAATTTGAAAAATACAACTTAATAAACTAATAACCCAAATAACTGTGCTCTAATTTAAAAATATAGCAATTTAACCTGCAAAAAATGCCCTTATACGAAATTTGATTGCAGCTCTGCCTCTAAAATAGCAAAATCGAAAGAATAAATAAATATTAATATGAAAATAGCTCCAGAAATGTCTATCTATCCCCGTTAGCCCTCACAGGGATAGATCGAGCATTTTACTTTTTCTTTGAAATTATCATTGTGGATCAATAGATAGATCCGCAATGACGATTTGAAAGAAAATAGTAAAATGAACGATACGAATACTACCCGTATCGAGGTTATCGGCTGCAATGACGATTTGAAAGAAAATAAAAATGATAGCTTTCACCCGAATCGATGCTGATTCGGTGATGTCCTGAATTGATGTTGTCTTAATCGACCACAATATCGATGTGACGCGGAGTAAAAATGAACGATACTTATTGAGAGTATCTCTAGAGTACATTTATTCTTTATTCAATATCTAGAGTTCTGTGGGTCCGATCCTTACACAGCTTGGACGATTTGTCTTGGTTTGCTTTCCACCACCATCAGTACCATTTCAGTTCTCGTTCTCTTCGCTAGGGGCGATGTAATTGTCTGTTTTTTCTGCTGCATAGTATACATTTCTTCTTTATTCCATATCTCATATTCTATGTGTCCGATCCTCACACAACTTAGACCATTCGACTTTAATAATACCGACTTTAATTTAAGACCTTTTGACTTTAATAATTAGTTTGTTTAGCCCCAATACCACCACCATTTAAGTTCTTGTTCTCTCCTTCGGGGGCGCTGCAATTTCCTGTATCATGTGCAGCATAGTGTACATTTCTTCTTTATTCTATATCTAAGAATCTATGGGTCCGATTTTCACACAACTTGGCGAATTCATTTTGGTTTGTCCTCCCCACACCATTTTAGTTCTGGTTCTGTCCGCCAGGTGGTGCTTCAATTTCTTGTATTGACTTTTATCTTGTCTTCAGCTTCCAATTTTGTCGGGCGTTTGGTGAATAATGCTTCCCTTAAGCTTTGGCTTTTTGGCTTTCCTCGACTCTTCTTGAAACATTAAGCAGTTTGTGTCCAACTCCAATATTTCAAGAGCTGATGTGAAACAGTTAATGTAGAATTAGTCATATTATAGTGCAAGTAGTCAAACAGCAAAACCAATTTTAATTTTTTATGGCGATTCTTCATAAAATCGGATGTGAAGTCGTTTAAGAATAGCGATTTATTGACTAGAAACATCGAAAAAAAATTAATATAATCGACGTGGTCATAGTATCGTTTAAATCAATAGAAAATATCGACATCGCCCATCGCTACTGATTACAGTCGAGGCTAATTACCACCAGTAAATTTAACACTAGAACGACGTGAGGGGCCATTTCGGCCCCTACCACAAGAAAAAGTGTCGATTCGAACCGGATATTTCTTCTTACAATAAATTAAATATACACCGCACAAAAATAAGTTAAATAAATAAGTTAAAAGTCCTAAATAAAAATTCTGGTGTGAAATATTTTTATGAAACTTGTGTAAAATTTTCCGTCGTTCTAGTGTTAAATAAAATTGTTTTATTATTTAAACGTTTTCTTTATTAAATGTAGAATTTCACTCAAAAATAAGGCTAAAGATTATATTCATTTTTTGTAATGGAAGTTTACTTTGTCGGTAACCAGGCCCTGTCAATAATCCCCCTACTAGAGAGGAATATGCTACCTATACATGTCTGGTCAAATCTGGTCATGCAGCTAATATTAAATTTTTTTTTAATTAATATTAGTGAAGTTATAATAAGCGTATAATAGTAGTCCAGGACTGCCAACTTCAACGCCTTTTTAAATCAAATGTTCATGTTTCGAACCAGAAAAATATTTAATAATTAGTATACTGAATTTATTTAATGACGTGCAGTGCTTTATACTTTATTGCGTTTGTTAACCGAAATTTCCGGTACTGAAATAATTATATCATTCAAAATAATCGTAGAAGTTGGCAGCCATGGTAGTCCATTTTAGTATATGAACTAGTGGTGGATCCCACTACACAATCTACCCCCTCTACCTAATCTCTTTCCTACCATTTCTTCCCTATATTTTTCATAAATTAATTGCGAACATTTTTTTTGAAAAATTACTAGAAATTATTAGTGGGAAAGAATTGAATAGGAGAACTGTCCCTAATATAGACATACTACAAAAAAGCGCAAATTCGGATCTCGAGTTCACTTCTCTTCCAGATTGTGGGTCTTACAGAAGTTTTACTGAGTACCACAGTTCTAAATGGTTTATTTCCTGTTATTAAATCATCCACTAAAAGAAAATCTTAACCACTAATCAAGAAAAAATTAAGAATTTTTCTTTCGTATAAAGTGAGTTTATTGAACAATTTTTCTGGCTCCATCAGTGTACAAACACACACAAAAAAAAATACACCTGTTTTTATTCGAAGATAGTTTCGATAAATTGATAAAGCTGTCTTAAAACTCAGAATAATCTGTTCTTTCAAAATATTAATGCATAATTTGAAACAGATGTCACAGTAAAGATTGCACCAACATTGTTTTTGTAACAGGTAACACCCACTTTTGACACCATGTCAAAATCCGCGGATCAAATGTTCCGCGGATCAATTGATCCGCGGAACATAAGCCGGAAAAAAGGTATAGTTTACACTGCCCTGTCTATAATCACGATACTAGAGTGGAATATGCTACTTATACAAGTCTGGTCATGCAGCTAATATTAAATTGTTAACATTTTTTAAAATTAATATTAGTGAAGTTATAATAAGCATATAATAGTAGTCCATTTTAGTATATAGAGCAGTGGCGGATACTACTACACAATCTATCCCCTCTACCTAATCTCTTTCCTATCAGTTTTTTCCCATATTTTTCATAAAGTTAATTAATCATAAAAGCTTTCTTGGAAAGATATTTTGAAAAATTACTAGAAATTATTAGTGGGAAAGAATTGAATAAGGTAACTGCCCCTAATATAGACATGCTACTAAAAAAGCGCAAATACGGATTTCGAGTTCACTTCTCTTCCAGATTGTGGGTCTTACAAAAGTTTTAGTGAGCACCACTGTTCTAAATGGTTTATTTCATGTTATTAAATCAGTTACTAAAAGAAAATCTTAAGCACTAACCAAGAAAAAATTAAGAAATTTTCCCTCATATAAAGTGAGTTTATTGAACAATTTTTCTGGCTCCACCAGTGTACACACACACAAAAAAAAAAGATACACCTGTTTTTATTCGAAGATAGTTTAGATAAATTGATAAAGGTGTCTTAAAACTCAGAATAATCTCTTCTTTCAAAATATTAATTCATTACTTGAAATAGGTGTCACAGTAAAGATTGCGCCAACATTGTTTTTGTAACTGGTAAACACCGACTTTTGACACCATATTATGTTCCGTGGATCAAGGCAAGCATGAAAAAGGTATAGTTTACATACTGTTTATTACATATTCACTGAGTTGTAATATATATGTAAATATATGTTAGTGTATGTCTACAAAATGTTAAAAATCTACTTAGGTTCTCACAGGAAAACGTCCAGCATGTCACCAGTAAAATTATTAAGATGTATAAAATACACAATTATTTAAAATTGTTATTTAATGGTATATTTTACATACATTTTCTGGATACTATTTTTTAAATGCAACTGTACAGTAGCACAATAATTTTTTTTTAGATTTTCGAAACATAAAATTTCGCTTTATCTCAGGAAATATTGATCAAACTGAATTGTAAATTTATGTAATTGTAAACCTGTGCTTTTGATGGCGTCCATTCTATTTATGTAAAAATTGATGTAGGAGGTATTTAACAGTTTCTTATGAATTTATTAGTAATTTTCATAATTTAAAGTAGGGTTTTGAGTAAATATAATGTCTAGAATATGTTTGGGCCATTCAATGTACCTAATTTAAAGCCCTCGAAGGGCGGTGGGACATATATATAACACTTAATTTTAATTCTCAAATGTTACATTGGACATCAAGTGTTTGGAAGAGAAGTTTGATTTTACATCTTTGGTAAAGAAAGCTGTTAATTATTTTCAAATAAAACTGTATAAATCCTGGTGTCGACCAATCATTTAACATTTTAGCAACAGAAATACCTTGTTCTTGAAAGGGTTTTTTAACACAAAGGATCAGGGTCCATTGGCCGTGGTTTTGGCCCATGAAATAGACTAAAATTCGATTTCGTTATACTGACTTAAATATTTCACTTTTTAATATTAGAAGGTTTATCTTGTACGTTTCCAACAATAGTTTTTGTATTTTGTTTGGACTTATATGACTTACACAAGTTCGTAATATTCGTAGTTTTTGATGAAAAGTACACAATTTCTCCTAATTTTACCTCAATTATTTATATGAGCGCGATTGTGCAACACTTTCTTCTTTACATATATTATAAAATACAGCAAGATGTACAATATATGTAAAAATAAAAGTGTTGCAAAGTTGCGCTCATAGTAAAATATTAAAAAATATATTAAAAATTGAGGTAAAATTGTTGTAAGATTTCGATCATATATATAATGGAGGTAAAATTAGGAGGAATTGCGTATTTTGCATCAAAACCACGAACAATACGAACTTTGAGCTTGTGTAAGTTATATAAAAACGAATAAAATGCGAAAATATTGTTGAAATCGTACAGGATAAACCTTCTAATATTAAACAGTGAAATAATTAAGTCAGTATAGCAAAATCGAATTTTAGTCTTATTTCATGGGCCAAAACACGGCTTTTGGACCCTTATCCTTTTTAATCGATAATTTTTCAGGAAAATATAAATTAAAGTTTGTCGTGTGACTTTTACATTCGCATCCTCAAACTAGAATCTCTTCTAATAACATGAAGATTTAACAAAAATACGTTAACTATATACTTTTCTGGTTTGATTTGATGCAAGGAACTGAAAAAAAGTTTATAAAGTGGATGTTGCTATGTGAAATATCGAAGATGATATAATTTTTGTTAAGTAGATGACTTATATTTCTAAAAATGCAATGGTAGGTAGAAAGAAGATAGATAAAAAGATATAAGATACCGATTCTAATGACAAATTTCGTGTTATTTTATCGTAAACGGTTTGCAAACACCGGTAGGTGTATATTTTTGTTTTACACTGACTGTACCTCAATGTGTGTTCCAGGCATTTTAACTTTAAGTTCATAATTTTATTTTTTTAACTTTTTAGATAAACCCATAACGTTTTTTTTTATTAGACTCAGTGGCGTAGCCAGGGTGGGGGTCCAGATGCTCTTCATACCACTAATTTTGTACAGTTTTCTTTGCCTTAAGTAATCGGAAAACTATCTGCGAAAATAAAGACGAAGAAAACTTTGCAATTTGACTGGTATCCAGAGCGTTTGGACCCCCCTCCCTGGCTGCGCCACTGATTAGACTGTATAAAGATTTAAGAAAAAGTATATAAACTGTATTTTTTTCCGGGATGTGTCTTCATTCAAGGAACGCATATATGATGTCAAAAGTGTTTGTTATGAATTTCCATAGGAAAATTTCATATGATTTCAGAGTTATTGCAATCCTAAATATGAAGCCGAGCTTATTTAAAAAATTGCATCTATGTACACTAGACAAAATTCAGATTGAAACGGTACCTTTTCCATCTCTCTGCGACAATTTGATGATGAAAAAGAATGATGAATAAGGTCGCTCTTTTTTTGTTGTTGTTTTTTGTTTCCGTGATTTTTTATTCACCATTCTTTTATAATTTTTAAAAAGTATGAAATTCTACTAAATGCATTGCGAAAAATCCAAATCAATAAGGGTTTTTTTTCCTTTTCATTCTTTCTGTATAAATGCCTCACCTTTGAAAAAATAATTTTTAATATTTAGAATGTATAAGGTATACATCACAATTTTTTTTTTAAATAATATTTTTCAGATCAGAACTATTACAAATTTTGAAAATAAATATTTTGTTTTGCTGTACTAAAAAGAAAAATTCTTCATTTCTATACTGGAATATATTTGACAAAGCAATTTATATTTTCTAGGTATTTACAAAATAGAAATGCTTGAAGCGTCTGGCTATTAATATAATGGCACGGTTATTACTGAAAGGAAAACTCTGTTCTTGCGTGGAATAAACACTCATAAAATGCAGCAAAATATTTTGGATAGATAATAATGATGATCCGTTTTCAAATTGTAGGTTCTGTATAGTATACTATTTGGATTATATATTTCCAGAAATATTTTTGCCGAAGTATTATAATATTCGGAGAAAACTTTGGTAGCATTTTCTCTGCAAAAAAGAAACATATTTGTTGGCATGGATAATAAGCATTGCATCAAAACAAATTGAGCGAAGTAAACGCCTATTGAAAAAATTTCTTATTTGAAATATTATAATGATAATCTTATAAGAAATGTTTTGAAACCCTGTCTTTTGTTCAATGACATTTATTTAACCCCTTAATCGTCGTGCCCGAGACATTCACGGGCAGCGTAGGTTACGCCTGTTTTATTCAGATTGTTTGATTCCCACCAGTTTCTTAAAATAGTGTTATTGGCTTTATTCTTGCATTATTTTATCTGTCTATTAAATAAGATGAACATTTCTACTTAAAAAACTGGTGGTAATCAAACAATATGAATTTTTAAAAGGTAGCCTACACATAAAGGGCGCGACGATTAAGGGGTTAATATTGAATTGCACTGGAAAGCGCTGATGAATTTTTGAGGTAGACAATAAAATAAGAATTAAAAAACTTATATGCAGATAGTTTTAAGACCCAGTGTGGTTAACATAAATAATTTTGTAATTTTAAATTGGTAGATGCATTTTAAATATTTTTTTCTTATTTTTATTAAAGGGTCATACATTCACTACACGGTAATTTCGTCGTGTTTTACTCCTCGCATGGGAATGAGTATTTAGAAATGGAATAGATGGAGTTGATGGAATAAATATTTTTGAGGTAAACATTAAAATAAGAACTAAAAAACTGTCTTATTTGCATATATTTTTAAGAGACAGTGTGGTTAACATAAATACTCTTGTAATTTTAAATTTATAGATGCATTTTAAATATTTGTTCTTATTTTTATTAAATGCACACAATAATAGCACAATTGAGGGGCCCTCTGCAATAACACGGCCAGTGAAATGGAGTTTTCAGCTACAAAGCTTTTAAATTTATTTTCAACATTTTAATTTAGAATACTTCTTTACATATATTCTCATTAAGGAGAGTTTCCTAGCATATTTCCTTTGCTTATGATCATAAAATTTATATTTCCTTATATGCTGAATAATACATTACATACATCTGAAAATTGGGAATCAAGATAACTCCTCTTGCCTTGTTATTGCAGAGAACCCCTCAATCGTACTTCAATGGAAAAGAAAAGTAAAGGATTGGGCAGATAACTTCATCAGCCAATCAGGGGAGAGTAGCCAGCTAATCAAATTTAACTAACAGTAAAGTAGGCGGGGCTTCGCTCACAGCTTGTCTCCTGACAAGCTGTGAGCGAAGCCCCACCTACTCTAGAGGGATTTTACTAGAGAGGATTTTAGAAAAACTATTAAAAAAGCATTGAAATTTTGAAAAATAAGTAGAAAAATAAGTAAAAAGTGAAGAGAAAATATGTTTAACTTCTTACATTGAAGAATCACTAGCAAAAGGCAAGGAAAAAGCAATAAAAAGCGTAAAACTACACCTTTAAAAAAAGTTTACATTGCCACACATATAAATAAAGTTTAAAATACAGTTAGTATAAGAAATAGGATAAGAAATACATTTAAATATGTATATATATATATATATATATATATATATATATATATATATATATATATATATATATATATATATATATATATATATATATTATTTATTTATTTATTTATTTTTATTTATTTAATTTATAAATTTGTTATATTAAAGATAAAAACAATAAGTATTAGAACGAGGAAAACTACTCTTGTAATATAGTAGTATACCGAGATCTTTTACGTTTAGAAGGGCTGTAAACTACCTGACATTTTGTCGGTTAATTAGTGATATGATAGAGAAAATTTGCGGTTGAGATAATGTTGAAATGATTGAAATTGACCAGAATTTATAAACAAATTTATTTCGAAATAATTGAAATCAGCTTTTTCACATAAACTATAAAAGCAAATTGTTTTATCAAAATTCCGGTGAGAAGGTGGCATTTATGGATTTAAAATATATTTAAAAAACGCAGAACTTTCCGGATGACCTAATATTTTTGATGATGCAAAAAATAACAACATTTTAAATCTGTCATTCAATGCTAATTTAGTTCATTCATAGCTTTTTATTCAGGGCAATTTCTTCAATTAAATAAGATAAGGGTGATCTGACTTATCATTTACTTTGCATATATTATTCACAATTCCCTTTTAGTTATCCTAACGTCTTACATAAAAGATTCAACTATGGTCTTTTGATACCGCAACAATGAAACAAAATGTAAAATATGTGATGGAACAAAGTCATTTAATCTAGAACTACCCACATACTTACAGCAATTAATTTTAAAGAGGAAACCATTAAGCACTTAAAATTCCAGTTTCTTTTTCTTGAATTTTACTCCCAATTTTGTTTTGTTTCGTTAATGATGTAAGAAATCTTTGTCAGATAAGAACTTTAAAATACATTTCCTTTGAATTATATGCATGTCCATTCATGTAAAACATTGTGGGTTTTGTGTTCTTCGTTCGTTTCAGAGGATTTCACGTCATGTTTCGCTATCAGGTATTATTTATGACTGATATGAATGACAGTATGACAGGTATGAATTAATAATCTTTAAATAAATGTAATAATTTCATAGATAAGCTATTTTTGTTTAAAGAAACATACATATATACAAGGAGTCTACAAATGAAATATACAAATATTATATTCCGTTATATATAATATAATATTCCGTTAAAGAAGATGTTGTTAAAACAATTTCGTATTTTACTTATTAGGAGATGGACAAAAATTTAAAGTTTGTAATCGTAACGTTAGATGGCGCTGAGTGCCTCATACGATCAGAAATATCATTAAACATGGAAAGTAGCAAAAATGACTACGACACATTAAAAAAACCAAAAAAACAGCGTGAATTTGTGCAGTTTTTGGTTTGCAGAGTGTAAATCTTTAACAACTGTTCAACATAAATTACGTTGAAGACTTTGGATCACCATTTTCTAGGACGTTGGATTGGACGTGGAGTCCCAACCCTATGGCCACTCTGTTCACCTGACACTACACCTTTAATTTTTTTGCTTTGGAAGTTCATTAAGAATATCGCTTGTAAGACAAAGGTAAAATCTGTGCGTGAGCTCAAACGCATTAACGAAGCCTTCCTATTGGTTACACAGGATATTTTGAACCGTACGTGGATTGATTTGGACTATCGTCTTGATATCCTGCGGGCAACTAAAGGAGCACATGTCGAGATCAACTAATGTCTTAAAAAAATGATATGCATTTTTTCTTTCAACATTAAAAGTAAGTTCTTATTTCTTGCAATTTTGCTTTAATACAGGGTTAGTAATGTGTTACCACAATTTTTTAACAGAATATTTTGCTTTATTTAAATGCAGAAAATTATTACAAATCTTAAAATTAACCCTTTAACGGATAAAGCACTTCAATTGCTAAGATGTTGAAATAAATGACTGACACCAGAAATTATGAACAAATTTATTTTTATATCAGAAAAAAATGATATTTCACGTATATAATAAATGAAAAACATTTCTATTAAAATTCTGCTGTCACTGTTGAGTTTCGTAATTAAAGTTTTGTGGTTTCGTGGGGAAACCAATGAACGTTAAAGGGTTAAACGCGGCGTCTACAATTTCTGCTATTTAAATATTAACCCCTTGAAAGGCGCCGGTATATTATATATACCACTTAATTTGAATCCCAAAATGCCACAATGACACCAGAATTTTATTATCGAATTTTGAATTTATAAGGTACATGAAGGAAAGATTTTACTTATTTTAAAATAAATTCGTTTGTGAATCTTGGTGTCAATCAATCATTTCAATATTTTAGCTCCAAGAGTGCTTTGCCCCTGAAGGGGTTAAATAGAAACAAATTAATAAAAAATTGTGGTAACAAGCGTACGAACCCTGTAATATAGTATTGAAGTTGTATATTTCATTTGTGGACACCCTGTATTTATTTTCTTTTAAAGTAAATTATGCTCTGCCATATCATTAGTCTTTGATTTACTATTCGTCTTTATAATTTAAGCCTGCCATACTCAACCTGTGGCGCGCGGACCGCATGCGGCCTGCCGACCTTTTATGTGCGGCCTGAGACACATAACCATTAATCCATATTTATAAAATTGAGAAGCGCATAAAAAATATTGTTCACTAAATTTTCATAGGAAAGCAAAATCTGTCCTTTTCTTTATAATTTATTTCAAATTATGTTAAAAAATCTTAATTGCCGTTTGTTTAGTCAGAAGTTAATTTTGCATGTAGGACTATTTGTTCTAAAGTGGAGTATACAATTCTTAATC
Organism: Maratus michaelseni; assembly: GCA_963931845.1. NCBI lineage: Eukaryota > Metazoa > Arthropoda > Arachnida > Araneae > Salticidae > Maratus > Maratus michaelseni. The sequence continues at coordinate 222,376,819 of OZ007595.1, forward strand.
TTCAAAACTAATCAAACATTATTCCAAATTAATTAAAATTGCACTATATATTTCTACAATAAAAAAGCTAAATAAAAAGTTCTTGCATTTAGCAAAAAAAGAAAAAAAAAAAAAGATTTATTAGAGAAAATCACCTTATTGTTTCACTTTAGAACTTGGAAGTTCTGTATTTTTATGTTATTAAGTTTTATACTTATTATATACCTAATGCTGTTTTTAAGATTGAACGTTTGATTCAAAAATTGTTACCAAAACGTTTTACACCACTATTTTCAAACAAAAAAAACTTCGCGGCATATTTCTGCAATATTTTCAATAGACATCTACCACGAAGTTTATCGTTTGGAAATAGGGGTGTTCCAAATTTTTTGGTAATATTTCTTTCGCGTTAAACGTCCAAAACAAGTGATAATATTAAATTTGTTATATTGTTGTTTTATTCTACTGTGTTATCTTACTATTTCAGGGTTCGTACGGACTCCTGGGATTTTCAGGGTAATTACAAATATTTTCTTATCGAAAAGCTCGCTTTATGTAATCGTGCGATTTCATAGGGCGAGTTTCTCTGTACGAAAATACTGGTTATTTACCTGAAAATTCCAGGAGTCCGTACGAACCCTGTATTTTAATTACCATTTTTTAACACTTTCTAACCTAGTTGAAAGTGTTTATGACTTCGGTTTGTCTGAACGTATGGCCGTCTGCCGTCTGTTCATGCTTTAACTCCCGTAAATATGCTCGGATTGTTCTGCAATTTTTTATATGTTATTGTCGTTATCTATAGCATGCTCCCTATTTCAACTGAAGTGTGTAGCACTTATAGTTTTTTTATAGGGACGCTCAAAAGAATTCAGTTACATTGCGATCTATGGGGAAAAATCATTTTCGGTTTATTTTAATGATGCACAATTTCAAACACATTGTAATTGATATATATCACTAAGGTGCATTACAAGAAGCTTAATATGAAATAGGGTGTGCATAGCACTTATAGTTACTTTACAGGGACAGTCAAAAGAATTCCGTTACATTACGTCTATGGAGAAACGTCGTTTGCGGTTTAATTAAATAATGTTTCACTATTTTAAACGCATTGATATGTATATATATCACTAAGGTGCATTACAAGAGGCTTACTACAGAATATTGTGTGTATAACAGTCTTCGTTCATTTACAGGGACACACAAAAGAATTCTCTACTGTCTGTAAACAATAATTCTTGGAAGTGCGTTTTAAGTTGCAGAACGCGATTTTAAATTTAACTCACCTTTTGTCTATTACTTGATGTGTATAAATTCTGTAGATCATATACAGGGCAGCGCAAAAGTTCGCGAACACATTTCCGTTTACTGACAGAAACTCCAGAAGGAGAATTTTAAACTGTGCTACGCGTTTCCTAACTAAACTAAAATTTAGCATCCTATGTAGTATATATACAAATCTATAGATCATATACAGGGCTGAATAAAAGCATTCGGATATTTTTCCGAATATTGTATATGTTGGAAATTCCTGAAATTAGGTTTTTAAATATGTTACGCGTTTTCTAAATTGTTTACGTAGATGTTATCTTTCAGCTTATTAAACGATAATGATTTGTAAAATTATTTTGGAAGCGTTGGAAAGTGTTAAAAAATGTATGCTTGACGCATGATTTTTCGTTCTTGTTTAACCTTTTTTAAGTGTGTTGCGGCCCGCGAGAAAAAAAGGTTGAGTGTGGCTGATTTAAGCGAACATAATGCCTTAGTTAAAACAATCAAAAGTGTATCTGTCTTTCACTTTATACCACAAGAATAAACAAATTATAAAATATGTGGCAGGGCAAAATCATTTAATCCAGAACTACCCATTTATTTAGAATTAATTTCAATGAGGAAATCATTAAGCACTTAAAATGTCAATCTGTGTTTAGGAAATTTTAATTCGGCTGTTGTCACCTTTTGTTAATGATGTTGGAAATAAGATTCATTATCTTCTAAATACAAAGTTGTCTTTGATTGAAATAGAAGCTCATCCATGTAAACACTGCGATTTAATTTTTTCTTCTTTCTCTCCAACACACTAAAAAAAGAGTTGGAAATTATACGTCAAACGTGACAAATGAAGTGCGTTCGTTCTATAACTAGTTTTATAAATATTCTGATCTTGGTGCAATAGTGCTGATGCACTCTTGTGCAAAAATGCATCGATACAAAAATTTTTTTTATGGGCAGATTTTCATATGATAGATATTTATTTTATTTTATGAAATTAAGATTCAATACACTTTTACAAACAATTAATTACAATTCTATTACATTAAAATTATCCCATTAAAGCCTACTGGTACCATATAGTACCGGAATACCTGCCATCCATTTTGTTGCTTGTATACCAGTATATTTTAAGAGAAATATTCTCTTTATCTGATGACAGAAACTCCGTAATAAAAGGAGACTAAAGTTGCTAATTTAAAAAATTGGTATGGAATGCAATTTTTGCATTTGAAAGAGAAAAATAATTCCAGCTTTTAAAGGTTAAACTATACGTAAACAGGGTTCGTACGCTGTTACCACAATTTTTTAATAGAATTTTTCGCCTTCTTTAAATGCAGAAAAATATTACAAATCCTACAATTGAACAAAGTGTCTCGAATTTCTGCTAATTAATTTTAATTAGAAATTTTCTAAAGCGTACGTACCCTGGTAAATATCCAATACAAGACAATGTAAAAAAATCATCGTTATTATTTCACTGAAAAAATGAATTATATCGTCTGTCATTATATGATTAATTTCCGTAATAAAATAAGAACATTTTATGTTGGCAACATTTTATCATTTGTTGACATTTACTAAAAATACCAATGGGAAACTTAAGCCTAGCTTTAAAATTGCAGAACTTGAAATCCAAACTTAGACTCTTTTTTCATTTAATATTTCTCCGGAAACATCTATCCATAAAACTGTCGGTAGAATATATAATTGCTATAATTAAACAATTTTAGTATACTAATTCCGTATTAATGAGTAATACGGAAATAACACGACTGCATCTTAAATCTGATGTAATCACCATGGCAACCTAGAATCATTACCTGTCATGGAATATCATTGAATTAATTGCGTACGATAGGATTTAATAGAATGAAGAAATCTTTTTAAGTTTTGATTCGATTTTCATAAATTTTGAAATGACTCGACAAAATTCTGCAACGATTATATATATTACATTTCAAACATTGGGGAGTTTTTGCGCTGTTATATGCGGACAAATGGATGGCCCAGACGACGACTATTGGTGATACGCATTTATGTAATTAGGAACGCCCTTAAAAAAAATTCTTAACCTTTTGATTACGGGTCAAGACTGGCGACTATTTTTATATCCATTCGTACTACAATTTACAAAAAAAAATGTAGTAGATGTCTTTTAAAATTATCCTAGTATAAGTGTCTGGCAGAGATTATTTTCAAAAAATTTTAATCAAAAAGTTAATCTACGAAATTATACAATAGCCTCCTGCCAGTTTCCACGTTTCCGAAAATCTTTCGTTATCTTAAGAAACCTCATAAACTAATATATTCTCGTGATTGAAAGAAGCATTTAAAAGAACAAAGTTTCTTTAGCTGCCACTGATTTTCGGAAAGGTTTCCGAGTAGTTTTTATAGTAATCTTTTTTCTCAAACCGGAATATACATTTTTAAGAAGTTACCAACTCTCAATTAACTATCTTCAGATGCGTAATTGAATTTAAAAATAACAGTAACAAAATAGTAGTAATGTTAATGTTAATATTAATGCGTCTAATTTATCGTTGTTGTCTGTAAAACTTGTTTGTTTAGCATGAAAATGTTTACTTGAGAACTGAGAGCATCCGAAAGACGTATATTCCGGTTTGAGAAAACTGATTTATGCACTATAAAAACTACTCGAAAACGTTTCCGACTATCAGTGACAGCAAAAGAAACTTTGTATAAATCTGGAAATTTTATAGATTTTCGATAGGAAAATTTGATAGGAAAATTTATGAGTTTTCGATAGGAAAATTTGAGGTTTCTAACGATAAAGAAAGCTTTTTGTAATTTTGGAAAACTCGGAAGAGGTTATAGCATATTTTCGTTCAAGATTATATTTTCCTTGATTAAGATTTTTTTATTATTATTATTTTTTTTACAGTGTACAGACAGATAGATGTATAGAAAATTTTGTACTTTCGTATTATAGCGGCTCCCAAGGATGAATTTCCAAGCGACCAAGATTTATCGCCAAATTATAAAGCATGTATGGCATTATAATAATATATGATATATGTTTCGTGATGTATATGGCCAATTTATAGTTATACATGTCGCATATATAATGTATATGTATATGACACATTTATAAGACGTATATGATGTATATATGGCTTAAGACGTAAATAATATGTATATTGACATATATGAGTATTTGGAGTATATATATATCAGTACAAAAACCCTTAACGGGTTAAAAGTTGTGACGCAGCACTTTCTTTTGGCTCTAAGAATTTTAAATATGGGTCTTAAAAGCAATGATATCAAATTTAAGTGACGCCAACATCATAAGTAAAATTTATGTAAATGATTATTTTGCGTCATATTATCCATTTGCATACATTTCCCTTTGTTTGGATACTATGACGCAAAATAATCATTTACATAAATTTTACTTATGATGTTGGATAGCGTGGCACAGAACATAAATCAATTTATTGAAATATATACATTTCAATACATAATATAGGCTCAGTGAAAGTAATATATTTAAAAGTGTATTAAAAAATTAAAAGTATTGTTTGTATGTGTAAATATACTTTAGAAGACAAACCAAAAATAATTTAAATTGAATTTTAAAACAGTCCTATTAAATTCACGTTAAGGTGTCACTCAAATTTTGATATCATTTCTTTTAAAACCCATATTTTGAATTCATGAGAGATGTGAATGAAAAAGCATCAGCGAATAAATTTTATATATTTTTTTCATATTAAAATAATAATTACACCTGTGAATATCAATAAAACTAAAAAGAAAATTATGATTTAAAAAAAAATTATTAACATAGCGTCACTTAAATTTGATATCATTGCTTTTAAGACCCATATTTAAAATTCTTAGAGCCAAAAGAAAGTGCTGCGTCACAACTTTTAACCCGTTAAGGGTTTTTGTACTGATATCATTACTTTTTTGCGGTTATTGATGAAAATGTCAATTAGTCGAAATCAAGCATAGGGAATAAATTAATCATTAGAATAAAATTTTAAAGAAATGCTAAAAAAGACCCCTAGGACCCCAATAAAAATATGAGGGTGGTGGCCCGAGGAGAGCAGTCCAAGACTCAACTTTAAAGTTATATATAGAGATAGTAACACAATTAGAAGGATGAAAATGCATGGCAAAACCCGTTTGTTCCATCTTCCTCCGCCAGAGGGGCAATCTTTTCTATACAAACATAACTGAAATTTTTCAGGCTGTCGATTCCGAGTCAAATGAGCCATACCTCGTCGTGATCGAGTCCATAGAACCCGAGATAGGAAAGCGCCCCCTGGTGGTGAAACTTGGAATTAAAATCGATATATCCTGTCGATGCCGAGTCGAATAAATTAAGCTGCATTGTGATGGTACCCATAGAGCTCGAGTTAGCTACAAAATCTGTTAGTTCCATCTTCCACCGCCAGGGGGCGCACTCTGTTCTATACAAACATAGCTGAAATCTTTGAAACTGTCGATTTCGAGTCGAATGAGCCATACCTCGTCATGATTGGGTCCATAGAACCCGAGATAGGAAAGCGCCCCTGGTGGTGAAGCTTGGAATTAAAATCGATATATCCTGTCGATACCGAGTCGAATAAATTAAGCTGCATTGTGATGGGACCTATAGAGCTCGAGTTAGCTACAAAATCTGTTAGTTCCATCTTCCACCGCCAGGGGGCGCACTCGGTTCTATACAAACATAGCTGAAATCTTTGAGGCTGTCGATTTTGCGTCGAATGAGCCATACCTCGTCGTGATCGGGTCCAGAGAACCCGAGATATGAAAGCGCCCCCTGGTGGTGAATTTTGGAACTAAAATCGATATATCCTATCGATGTCGAGTCGAATGAATTAAACTACATTGTGATCGGACCCATAGAATTCGAGTTAGCTACAAAATCCGTTAGTTCCATCTTCCACCACTAGAGGGCACACTCTGTTCTATACAAACATAGCTGAAATCTTTGAAGCTGTCGATTTCTAGTCGAATGAGCCATACCTCGTCGTGATCGGGTACATAGAATCCGAGATAGGATAGCGCCCCCTGGTGATGAAACTTGGAATTAAAATCGATATATATCCTGTCGATGCCGAGTCGAATAAATTAAACTGCATTGTGATGGGACCTATAGCTACAAAATCCGTTAGTTCCATCTTCCACCACTAGAGGGAGCACTCTGTTCTATACAAGCATAGCTGAAATCTTTGAAGCTGTCGATTTCGAGTAGAATGAGCTATACCTCGTCGTGATCGGGTCCATAGAACCCGAGATAGAAAAGCGCCCCCTGGTAGTGAAACTTGGAATTAAAATCGATATATCCTGTCGATGCCGAGTCGAATAAATTAAGCTGCATTGTGATCGGACCCATAGAATTCGAGTTAGCTACAAAATCTGTTAGTTCCATCTTCCACCACTAGAGGGCGCACTCTGTTCCATACAAACATAGCTGAAATCTTTGAGGCTGTTGATTTCGAGTCGAATGAGCCATACCTCGTCGTGATCGGGTCCATAGAACCTGAGATAGGAAAGCGCCCCCCTGGTGGTGAATTTGAAATTAAAATCGATATATCCTGTCGATGCCGAGTCGAATAAATTAAGCTGCATTGTGATCGGACCCATAGAACTCGAGTTAGCTACAAAATTAGTTAGTTCCATCTTCCACCACTGGAGGGCGCACTCTGTTCTGTACAAACATAGCTGAAATCTTTGAGGCTGTCGATTTTGAGTCGAATGAGCCATACCTCGTCGTTATTGGGCCCATAGAACACAAGATAGGAGCTAAAATCGATATATTCTGTCAATGTCGAGTCGAATGAATAACTGCATTAGATACCAATTAGTCTCGGAAAAAATTGCAAATTTCGTCATTTGGCAGCGTAAAAATCATGAAATTCACCGATCGGCATAAAAACATGAATTTTGTCGATAGGGGAGAAAAGATCATAAATTTTGTCAAACAGGCGGGTAAAAATCATGAATTTCATTAATGAGCACATGAAAAATGCAAATTTCATCAAACGCTCGCATAAAAATAAAAAAATTCGTTCATCGGGCATGAAAAAACATTCATTTCGTCAAGTTTTCTCGTAAAATTCACAAATTTCGTCAAAAAGGTGCATAAGAATCAAGAATTTCGTTGATCGGATGATAAAAAAAAGAATTTCGTCAATCCGGCAAGTAAAAAGTGTGAATTTTGTCGATCAGGTGCGTAAAAATTGTTGAGTCGAATGAATTAAACTGCATTAGATACCAATTAGTCTCTGAAAAAATTGCAAATTTCATTTGGCAGCGTAAAAATCATGACTTTCATTGATCAATGTGTAAAAATCATGAATTTCGTCTATCGGCACAGAAAAAACATGAATTTTTTCGATAAGGGGAGAAAAGATTATAAATTTCGTCGAACAGGCGGGTAAAAATCATGAATTTCATTTATCAACGCATAAAAATCGCAAATTTCATCAAACGGTCGCATAAAAATCAAAAAATTCGTTGATCGGGCATCAAAATCATTAATTTCATCAAGGTTGCACATAAAATCACAAATTTCATCAAATGAGTGTACAAAAATGAAGGATTTCGTCGATCGGGTGATAAAAAAAAATTTCGTTAATCCGGCAAAGTATGAATTTTGTCGATCAGGTGCGTAAAAATCATGAATTTTGTAGAATGGGTGCGTAAAAATCACGTTTTCATCAAGTGGACGCGTAAAAATCACTAATTTCAGTAAACGGGTAACATAATTTAACATAAAAATTATTAATTTCATCGATCACACACAGAAAAAACAAATTTCTTCAATCGGGCACATAAAAATCATAAATTTCATCCATCGGATGCAGAAATATCATTAATTTCATAGATCAGGTGTGGAAAAATCATTAATTTCAGCGATTGGGTGAAAGAAAATCAAGAATTTTGTAAACAAACCAATAGCAAGAAAAATTAATTTATCGCTTCGCCAAATTTGACCCCACCAACTGTCTCGCTTGTTCTATGATTTAACCCTGTAAGGTTTTCACATTTACTTGTTGACATCATCACTTATTTCACAAGTATAATTTTGCGCTAGTTATACACTGGAAAATTTTCTGGAAAATTCTGCAGTCTTTTCTTTTCTTAGTATAAATAGTTATTATAAACAGTTTAATAAGAAACATAGTGCCAACAATACGAATACAGTAGACTCTCTCAAATCCGCACAGCTTGGTTATGCGGGTTGCACAGAGGTTATGCGGATTTTAGAATTTTCTGGATTTCTGGTCACTGTTTTGTTTACATTTTTTAAACAGTAATTTGAATGTAATAATGCACTCAAAATTATCATGAATGCTTACAATAAAGTAAAATATTAAAATAACTATGGGAAATAATGTAAAGGTTACATTAATAATTAATAATACATGATTAAATATGCATAATAATGATGAGATAAACTTTCTTGAATTATTCAATGAAATTCGCCACATAAAGGTACACTAGTAATTTACATCAAAACCATAAAATTACAAAATTTTATTTTGTGTTTGACCAGATTTAATAAACAAAAAAGCTTGATTAATACATAAATGTATTTGATAAAAAGATCAATCACCACTAATATCAGTGTTATCTTGAAAAATTTCAGAGATAAATTTATACTTCCTTTATGAAAAAGTAAGAGTTAAATGATATTAACCAGAATTAGATAATAAAATCAGTACAGAATGATATAAAAATAAAAAAGCTTGAATTTCCTTCCTATATCTTAACTGTAAGTTTCACTGTTTACATCTGAAACAATGTGCAGATTTTAGAAAATTGTGGATTTTAGGGTTGCGATTTGAGAGAGTCTACTGTATTCACTAATTTATCTTTCTGTATAATACTTTGATCATATATATCTGTGTGTGTGTGTGTGTTTGTTTGTGCATGCATGTGTCAGAGAGAGAAAAAGTATGAGCCTCCCCGCCCCCGTTATTATTCACTTCTAGCCACAGCTATGTCGACCTCCTTAATTTACAACAAACATCGCTTTTTGAAGTTTTAAGGTTAAGTAAGAAAATTGTTTTTTGGTATTCTGTATAAAATGTAAGTTGTTAAAAACTTTATTTTTGATACACTGGATTAACACTTTGAAATTGTAGTTTTTATTGTTTACACCCACCCCTTTTAAATTATATGAAATGTATTACACGAGACCATCAGTGAGTAGGATAATTTTTTGTAAAGAAATGAAAAACCAGAAGTCTGTTTTAAATCTATCCATACTTGCAAACAAAATAGGAAAGCTAATTCTATTCAAGGGCAAATTTTATAAATGTTTTTAAGTACTCCATGATCTTAATTTTTTTAGGTATGTTTAGTTTTTAATTATTGTAATACAAAAAGAATCACATTTTTAATTATAGTATATATATATATATATATATATATATATATTATATATTTTTTTTTTTGCAAAAAATATGTTAAATTAAAAAATATTTAGACTAAATTTAGTCGCTCCCTTTTCAATTTATTCAAACAAATTTGAGAGGAAAATAAATGCCATTAAAGTTGTACCAGTCATAGAAATATGTTTAATAATAGTCATTATGTTTCTCCCCCCCCCCTTTTTTATGGTATGAAAAATTCATATGAGGTTAGATTTATAGATTATAATCTAATATGTGACAGCAGAATGAGCCAGCGAGTCAAGATTTTCTTCATTTAAATATAAATATCAATCTTGATGAAGTTAAATAAAAGTAACTATTATTATTTATTATAATTTTAAAATAATATTCATAGGTATTTATTTTAACTTCATGCTTTCACATTAAACTAATTTTAAAATACATTTAAGACATTCTGCGATATTACATTCTTTTTTTTTTCATTTATCAATAATCAAATACAAATTTCGAAAGCGAAAATGGCCACCTTAGTATTTTTATTTTAAGACTCATCTGGCTGCTAATTTCACTTAATGTATAATACAAATAAAATTCTTTTAAAAATAAATAAATAAACGAGACAAAAAAGTTTTAAAATCAGACATTATTAACTATTTTTGCTTCTTTTTCATATTACAATGGTTAAAACTAGATAGACATAGTAATGTTTTTCCTATTTTGTTTACAAAATGTTTTATGCAGATTACATATAGATTAGACTATTTCTTTTAAATGTATGCTACTTACTGATGATCTTATGCAATTCATGTTGAACTGGAGTTATTTTTTCTGTTGATTTCATGAATGAAATCTTTTAAAAGTTAGTCTGTGTCAATTCAACGTACTGGGAATGCACGGCACGCGTATGAATATATGAAAACATAAACAAGCCCAAAGAACAGTTGGTTGGTTGTCAGACAGACTTCCGTTTAGGAACGGGAAATATATTATCCAACCAACGAGAAATATATTATCCTTAAAAAATTAAAACCTTGTTATAAATAACAGTAAAATTGAATGCATATAATTAAAAAATATTTCCCCTATTTAAAAAATGAATCTAAGTAGTTTTACAACGAAATACAGATATATAAAATGCGAAATGTATTTTGAACAAAAAAGAAAAATATATAAGCGACATTTTAATTTAATACAATATATATTACGAATTAAAAATATATTTTCGTATAAAAAAATGAGTGAAAATAATTCATCAGCTACATGCTAAAATTTATTCCAAGCTTAACTGTATACTGAGAACCAATTTTTAACCTTATGTTTGAGGAGTCAAAAGAGGTGATTCGGCTCCATCTATTCCTATGAGAAAACGCGTAAGAAAATAGTCCGATTTTAAAAGTGGATTATATTGAAAACAAGAGTTTTCCTACGTTAGCGCAATATCTTATTCGCTTCATCTAAAACTGATTAATATAATATATTAATTTAAAAAAAATCGTTCGATCCATTTTCGAGATAACAACTATGTGCCCATTACAGCCATTACATTTCCCATTTTCGCTTAAAAATTGGTTTCCAGATCTCAAAATCTACTGCATGTAGAAATCTATAAATTTCAGGATAGAGTTAGGCCATAGATATAAGACTAATGTGAAAAAATCGAAACGGTATGCCTCATATTTACTGAGATATTACATGTCGGCGTTTCGATTTTCCTTTGATGTCCTGCTAGCTGTATATATGAGAGTGACGGAATCTTCGGTTTTGGGCTTACGGTTTTCGGTTTTTCGCTGCGTCACTCGAGAAACTACCGTCTCTCATGATGGGCACATATGATGCATATATGAGTGTTTGGTGTATATATACCGGGTGAACCAAAAGTTCTTTAAAACTTTTAAAATTCATACAAAAGGAAGAAATTATGATAAAGAAGTGCAGCTTGCAAGAAAGGGCTCACAAGGTAGTCGGACTTTTTTAGCAGCAAAAAAGAATTAGTTAAAAATGTCACTGGTAGGGGGCGCTGATGACCCGAAACACAATGGACAGGGCAACAGTACGCTCCATCCATTTATTCTTGCAATAACAATTGTTCAACATGACCTCCAGAACATTGTACGACGCAACTAAGGCGACTCACAACGCCCGTTACAGCTGAATGCAACATGTCGGAATGAATTGCAGAAACCTAACGACAGATTGAATCTTTGAGTTCGGGTAATGCTGTGTCGTAAAATGTTCTGGAGGTCAAGTTGAACAATTGTTATTGCAAAATAAATGGATGGAGCGTACTGTTGTCCTGTTCATTGTGTTTCGGGTCGTCAGCGCCCTCTACCAGTGACATTTTTAACTATTTTTTTGCTTCTAAATAACATCCGACTACCTTGTGAACCCTTTCTTGCAAACCGCACTTCTTTATCATAATTTCTTCCTTTTTTATGAATTTTTATGTTTTAAAAAACTTTTGGTTCACCCAGTATATAGATATATGCGTATATAAGCTTTGCGATGATTATGGCGAAATTATAGCTTCAGCTTTGGTATAATCGTAATTGTGGGGGCCGCTATAACAGGAAAGTACCGAATATTATTACTAGTCCATTTACTGATCTTCAAATGGATGATTTTTTAGATAAGCTATCTTTGTTTAATGAAACTGACATATATATATGCTCTGATATAGCTTATGTGTTCAATTATTTATTCATCTTCCTTATATATCTTAGCAAATACATTCAACTGTCTATGGTTCTTTCTTATCATGCCAAAACACATAAATGTAAAATATGTACTGAAACAAAAGTATTTAATCTGGAAATTACCCATCTTATTAAAGCAATTAATTTGAATGAGGAAAATCATTTAAATTGTTAATTTCTTTTTTAGGAATTCCTTTCTAATTCATGTCACGTTTTGTTAATGATGTTGGAAATAAAATTCTTTACCGTCTAAGAATCTTAAAATACACAAAAGTATGTACAAGACCATCAATGTAAACAATGTAGTTCTTGAATTTTTATTCTGGAGGATATTCAGTCTATGTGGAAAGGTTGTTTCAAATTACTTAAGACTGTATAAATAACAATAACGCATTTTAATGTTTTAACTTTTGAAGATATGGCGCTATAATTAAGGTGCACCTGTTTTAAAAGCTTAACAAGATAAACTGCTTGGAATATTTTTAAAAACTTTAGTATTTATGCTACCGTAATTTCCGGCGTATAATCCGCAGCTCAAAGAGTCGTTTTTCGACCCAGAAATATTATTTTTTAAAATGTAACTTAAAAGATCGTTGTAAATATTTAACTACAATTATTGAATAAAATTTCTGGGTCGAAAAGCGACTCTTTGAGCTGCGGATTATACGCCGGAAATTACGGTATTTAGAATATGCGGAAACGCGTTATGCGATCAAAATTAGTTCAAAATTTTACCAAAAGATGGCACTTATATGTTAGGGATGTTTTATTAGCAAATGTTCACACTAATGACTCAATTTTAAATCACTAACATTTGACAGGACGATATACTTTCATAGCAGCGCTTCAGTTACTACCATTTCGCTAAAAAACACTTTATTAACATAGCGCGGCTTTTTTTTGGCTACAATTTTAGTGCTCGTGAGGTGTTTTACGACTAAAACCATGAGCTTGTATCACATGAAAGTTAGGATTTAAAATTTTTAAAAGTTAACTTGTATAAAACTTTGAATTTTTCTTTTTTTTTACTTGAATGATATACAATGCAATTTTTTGGAATTTTTTTAATTACATTTTTTATTGCGGAGCTTGTTTCCGCGTGTTTTAAACACTGTATATACCAAATCTTTAAAAAAAATTCTGATAGTTTAGCTTGTACAGTCTTTCAAACACGTTCACTTTTAGTATGGTAATACTGCACCTCTATATAGGTAATGTAAATTGCGAAAATGTTCAAAGTATGGTAGGAAATAAGATTACGTTAGTGAAACAGTTATTTTATTATTTTTTTAAGTTTTGTATGACCTCTTTAGACTCTTTAGAATTAGTCACTTAGGAAGATTTTCTTTTTGTTACAACAAGATAATTGCAAAGAAAACTGCATTAGAAATCTGCATAGCTTTTTTTTTTTACAACAGAATGAGTTATGCTTAACACATTGTATACGGGAAACATAAAAACGCGTTTTGTAAATTTTGGTAGTACAAATTAATACATTGAACCGGAAATGCTATAAAGAAAAAAAAACATAAGTTGTAATCGATGCTTACAAATACTCTTTTTTGTTGCTAAAACTTTCGGTAAAGTCTGGCATGAGAACCTTATTCTCAAATTAATTAAGCTCGGTATTCGTACTTTGACGTCCACAACAATAATATACTATCTGCACTCTACCATATACTTGCAGGTATTTTCCAAGGCTCCGTCCTGGGCCCTACTATTTTTTACATATTTTTTAACAATATCCCTTGCACTTTGCGTACTTTACTTGTCCTGTATGGGGACGACACGGCAATTTTCGCTTCTGCTTCACAAGTTGGTGTACTCGATGGCGCGTTAGACTTAATGAACAAAAAACTGCTGCTATATATTTCTGTAAAAATGTCACATATCCTAACCATATTAACATCAATAAAATTATTATTCCCTGGACTAACAATATTAAATATCTGAGGTTTACCCTTGATAGAAGACTTACCTGGAATAAACATTTTACAAATATTAAACGCAAAGTAGCTGGTATCTCTATGTCAATTTCACCTCTCTTCCAAAGTAATACTCTTTCTATTCAAAATAAAGTTATTCTATACAATGCATGCATTCGTTCTATCCTCACTTATGCTTGTTCAATCTGGGACTTTGTTAGTAAAATTAATATTAATTATCCATCTAAGCCCATAATAAAAATCTTAGGATTATCCGGAATGGCCACCGTTACCTAAGAAACACTATTATCCGCAGAGATCTCTGCACCACCTCTTAAAAAAACGCATGTGTCAACTTTCCAAAACTTTTTATAAAACTATTTACAACATCCCTAACTAACTTATAGTACAATTGCCAGACTATGAAGTCTCCGACTCCAAAAACCGTAAACACTCTAAATATACCTTATTAATTGATGATGAAAATTGAGTTTTCCTCTGTCTTCAATTAAACGTAACTTTCTTGTCTTATTTAAAAAAAAACAGTTACAATGTGTTGTGACTTTTGTACGAATAAGCGTTGTGTTCGTATTCGAAAATGGATTGCGTGCAATGTGGTTATTGAAAGTTGATTAATGGTGGTCGTACAGTCTATCTCAAAAGTTCAGGCACGTACTAAAATTCGATAATAAAATTGGAAAGATAAATATATTAAATAATTTCACAATAAATATGTAATTGAAATGAAACATAATAGCGATATATTATAATCGTTTCACCAGTCTTATTTATTTACAAAATACGCATTTTTTTTTTTACTTTTCTTAAACAAACCACTGTCTGAAACGTTTAGGCTCTTTATGCAAACATTAAAAAAATCTGAGTTTCAACTAATGGATGAGTTTCAACTAATCAACAGGGTTTCCGTGAGCAGTATAACAGCAAAAATTCAGTTTCCGTTGATTATTTATGATGCCAAAAGTAAAAGAATTCACAAAATAGGAACTTTTAAAGATATTTAAGTTGAAATCGAGAAATTATCCCGTCATTGATTTTTGGAATACTGAACCCTCCAAAGCGAGGTATATATACAAAGTACTTGCTAGAAATATCAGTTTAAATTGAAAATCCAATATGTCAGTGGCACGTGTAACAAGTGTTCAGACTAATCAAAGATTAGATGATTGGTGTCAATGCAAAATATGCTCATAAGGCAAATTAAATATACACCCCGAATGTCTCAAAATATGCATAGACAAATAAAGTATTGCAAGAACATTGTTTTTAAAACTATATCTTGTAAACCGCGCCTAAAATCACCCGATAAACAGGCTAGAATGGACTGGGCTCTAAAGTACATGTCGTATGGGGACACGTTACCAGTAGCGCAGCCAGGTTGGGCGTCCTGGTGCACTGGATACCTCTCTTGCCAATGAATTTTTCTTTGCTTCAATTAAACAATTAAAATTCTGTAATCGAATAAGTCCCGCCCTGAGCTTTGAGGCCTAGTCCTTACCGTACGCTAACAGCAGGTCTTCAGAGTGGGCAGTTTACCTCAGGAAACAGCCAAGTACTTCCTTAAATAGACGACAAGTCGGTAAGACTCAGATGGTTTGGGGAGCGATTTACTTTATTGGCCAAACCTGCCTGGCATTTCTCCATGGGAAACAAAACCCAACAGAGTATCAGCAACATTTATAATTTCTGCGATTTTAGAAGGCGAAAATTATTTAAAAGAAAAACTGGTACCGAAAAATTATTTCCGTGTACCGCGTACAAGTGAGAGGTCACTGTATTTTACTATGAGCGCACCTTTGCAACACTTTTTTTTACATATGTTGTATATTTTGATGTGTTTTATAATATATGTAAAGAAGAAAGTGTTGTAAGATTTCGATCATATAAATAATGGAGGTAAAATTAGGAGAAATTGCATATTTTGCATCAAAACTGCGAATAATACGAACTTTCAGCTTGTGTAAGTCAAATAGATCCGGACAAAATACAAGAACTATTGTTGAAATCATATAAGATAAACTTTCTAATATTAAAAAGTGAAATAATTAAATCAGTATAACAAAATTAAATTTTTGTCTTGTTTCATGGGCCAAAAACACGGCTTATTACGGGCCCGGATCCTTTCTATATTGATTAACAGGAAAATAACATTTATTAGTTTAATAAACTAGAATACAGTTCCCAGCGCTTTCTGTAGTTTAATGTAAACAGATACGGCTTGGTTGTGCCACATGACCTTGCTCTGCATTTGTTCATTTTTTCTTTATATTGTTTCTAGTTATTATACTTCTTTGTGTTCCTTATTCTTTGTAAATGACGGCTCTATATTGTACAGCAAATAAATCTAAAAATGGGAAAAATAGTCTCGAATCGTAGATACACGTTATGCATCGGAGCGGTTTATACGCCGGGATATAATAGGTATTTACAATCGTATTTGGTTTTACATTATAGCCACTGGTAACAGCAGCAATTTCTTGATATGTTTTATGAAGAATCTGTGGATACATACTTATTATAGAAAAAAATAGAAATTAAGAAAACATTTTCCTTAATAAAAATATTGGTGTGAAATATTAATTATAATTATTCCTGGTTAAAATTTCGTTTCTAAATTTGTTTTCTGCTTTAAAGTGCAATGTTTTATATATTTTAATGCCTTTTCTTAATATAGAATAGAACTTTTGATAAAATTTTATTGGCCGTTAAATGACACGTAAAAAGTCAATTAATGTTATGAATTGTAAGACTAGATAAAGTATCTTTCTAACAATGATTAACCTATTAACCACCGAAACAATAACTTAGGCGCAATGTGCATACACTTCCTAGAATTTATAATAGAATGGCAGCACTATTTCAGTTCAGAAATTTCTTAGAAAAGTTTCGTACTTCACTTAGCACTTTTTTTTTAACCTTTGTTTCAACCTAACACTAGCGAGGAACATGTGAATAGAGATTATTCATATTTCAATTATTTTAAATATTTTAAATGCCTAGGAAGGACTGCTCAGACTGGGAAACGAAGTCTGTAGAGCATAGATTCCCTCCCATGAATTGATGTTTTTTCTTTTACAAAATCAGGAACGCGAACATTAAATAAGGCAAAAAATGTTCACTTGGAGAATTTTAATTTAACAGAAGATAAAAGTGCCAGTAGTAGTATGGCAATTATTTAATGCAAATAATAGTTGAAAACAATAACGTTTACTTATTTTATTTAAGTGACTGCTAAACTTAAGTTGCTCATTGACATTTATATTTTGCAGCATAGAAAATGCAATAGAGTACATACATAATATTAAAAAATAAATATGTACAGGAGGAAAACAACACAAAACAT
The DNA here is from genome assembly GCA_963931845.1 of Maratus michaelseni. Classification (NCBI taxonomy): domain Eukaryota; kingdom Metazoa; phylum Arthropoda; class Arachnida; order Araneae; family Salticidae; genus Maratus; species Maratus michaelseni. The sequence continues at coordinate 222,394,433 of OZ007595.1, forward strand.
ATGAAATAAATTCTCATGGCCAGGGGTGCAAAAATTTAGGCGCCAATGTGCCGACTCCCACCACTAAATTTTTAGTATTCTTCTCCTAATAAGAATACTGATAAAATTTAGACGAAGTATAGTAATTAAAGTTGACGAAAATACTAATAAAATTTAGTGGTGGGAATCAGTCCATTGGCGCCTAAATTTTTGCACCCCTGCTCATGGCAAACTTGCATATCATCCTGTATATAAAAATGTAAATTAGTTTTTCTAAACTTGGTCAAAACATTGAATTATTTTAGTGCATATGTATGTTTTACTGTTCATGGAAATAAAGAATTGAAAGAAGAAGATTTATTTAAGTGAAACTGCGAAGTCGCATTACACAGTGATGGGGAAAAATATTTGATCACGGCATAATTTTGTTGTCATTTCATAATTAATAATTGAGAGTTCCTGCAAGTCAGAGAATTTCCCTGATTTGCTGTTAGAATGCACTTACCTTATAAATTGTAATTACCATATTAGGCCTGGCAATTTCATATTTGCACCAATCTCAAATTGTGAGATCTTTATGTTTAATTTGATTGCATTGCAATTTCTATTTACCGTAATTTCGCGCGTATACGCCGCACCTCAAACAATTCGATTTCCTACCAGAATTTATTTTAAATGAAATGTGATTTACTTCTGCTTAGCACTTATTTGACTTCTTATTTTCAATAAAATTTCCGGTTTGAAAAAGACTTAACAAAGCCGCGGCGCATACGCGCGAAATTACGGTAGCACTTTTGAATCATCTTGGTTTCATTTTACTTGTAATAACTAGACGTTTACATGTTTAGCTTGATCACAATTATGAAGAAAGAGGTTATTACGAAAACAGATGCCAACACCATGGAACTATAAATAAACAGGAACTGATATATTTTCAATATGGTGAAGCTTGAATTGCAACCGGTTCTGATTGCGCTGTTTACCGTCGGGGCATATTTCAAATAGTAAATTTCAATAGACATTTTCTTCCTATTGAAACCCCTTTATTCATGCAAAATTTCTGCCATAATTATCCCAAAAATATCTCTGGTGGAAATCTGTTACTGGTGGAAATTTGCTCCGGTGGTAGTCAGGCCTTGCGGTTTCGTCATATTGTGACGACATAAACAATGTCAGTTGATTGTTTTAGTGATGGGGCACAATTGCACCAGTAAATTTGAATAGAAAATTTTGCCTTATTTAAAAGCCTTATCCATGCACAATTTCTGTCATAAATACGGCATAAATTTCTATTCATTTTTACTTATGGAAATTTGCTCAAGTTTTATTCAGTCCCTGATCCGATAGGAACAAATAATAGCCGCCAACTTGTGAGAACACCACCAGTTTGTTCTGTCGAGACCAGTAGACAATACACTATATATATCCTCCTCTTTATTCATAGCTCCATTGTAAACAGTAGATGATATAACACAAGCTGGCTAAAGTTCAGAATCTTTCTTACAAAACGATTCTCAATTCTTACAGATCTTTCTAACAGAAAGATTTTCAATTCTTACAGATCTTTCTAAAAGAAAGATTCTCAATTCTTACAGATCTTTCTAACAGAAAGATTCCCGATGATTAGAAAGCATGTGTTGAAATATTAATAATACGTTGACGGACACTTGCGGCTATAGCCGTCAAAGCGAAGTTCAAAATGTGGCATGACGGCTAAAGCCACCCAAAACGAAACGGTCGTTTTTAGACACTACGGCTATAGCAGCCCAAATGTGCATTTACTGGCGTACAAGTAGAAGCCCAGTGTCATGTTTTGGAGACTATTTTTTAGGTTGAAGTTCGTTTTCCACCTGTTATACGAGTTGCAGCTTCAGTATGCACGTGCAGGGTAGCTAGTGGTCAGAGAAAAATACAGTAAAAAATGATATTAACCAGTATATTCTTATAAAAAAAATTCAAATTGAACAGTTCGGAAAAGTTGATGCTGGTTCAGGGGCTTCCTAGTTGCAGCAACTTTACGTCCAGTCGATTGTGAGTTGATTGTCTTTAAATAATGAGCCGTTGGGAAAAGATAAGATTGCTTTAATAGCAAATAAAAGGAAAAGAAGAGAAATTTAAGGAATGGAAGAATAAATTTGGAATAATAAGAAAAGCAAAAGAGATTAAGGATAGAGTCGATAATAGGAAGTAAAATGGTATAGCTGTAGTAAAATACTACTGATAAAAAGTTTAAGGATTAAATATAGGGTTCGGGACATGTTCGCAACAAACAGCACATAAATGCCAGGTGGAAAGGCGGACAAAGCAAAAAAAAGACACTTTACAATGACCATACAATATATATTTTTTTTTCTTATAGGTATAGCTGGGAATGAGATTAAATAAGAAATTAAGGCTGTACAAATTTTTATAATTTTTTTTAATATAACAAAAAGAAGTGAGTAAGAGGATAAGTATTTAGCAGAGAGTGGTGAGCACTAATGATCACCGTCAGTCAAACATGAGTATTTAGGTCGCTTGCGATGTTGCGGCTCGGATGCGTCGTAATCCGACAGCTCTACGATTATTTCGTTGGGGAGATCGTAAAGTTTGTCAAAAAAGTTAGTGGAAAGGTGGTTAATACGATTTATAAGGGTGGTAGTGTTGAGGTCTCTGCGGACTGTACTGTTACGTAGGTAACGCGAGGCACCCCTAACAGTGCGCAGGTGTCTGTTATGTAGCCGACTGAGGTTTTTCATGGAAGTTTTGCATATGAAGGCCCAGACCGGACATGCGTAGGTGATTATTCAAATTGAACAGTCCGGAACAGTTGATGCCGGTTCAGGGGCTTCCTAGTTGCAGCAACTTTACGCCCAGTCGATTGTGAGTTGATTGTCTTTAACCCTTTAACGGATAAAGTACTTCAATTGCTAAGATGTTGAAATAAATGATTGACACCAGAAATTATGAACAAATTTATTTTTATATCAGAAAAAAGTGATATTTTACGTATATAATAAATGAAAAACATCTCTATTAAAATTCTGCTGTCACTGTTGAGTTTCGTAATTAAAGTTTTGTGGTTTCGTGGGGAAACCAATGAACGTTAAAGGGTTAAATAGTGAGCCGTTAGGAAAAGATAAGATTGCATTAAATATCAATTAAAAGGAAAAGTAGAGAAATTTAACGAATGGAAGAACAATTTTGGAATAATCAGAAAAGCAAAAGAGATTAAGGATAGAGTCGATAAAAGAATATACTGGTGTTCATCACTTTTTTTGACTGTATTTTTCCCTGACCACTAGCTACTCTGACGTGGTTGTGAAGGGAGTAGTGCAACCTAATTAAAGGTGCTGAATTAATCAAAATTAAGTTTATTTAAGCAGAAAGAGTAAAACTATACTTCTAATATTCTAAAAATTACAAAAACATATAGTGTCAATTTTCGAACTTCACTTGTTCCTACTGTCCGTCAACGTGTTAAGAACAAACACTACAGTTGAAGTTGTGATTTTCTCTGATAGCACAAAAGTCTACGTTATTGTTACACTATATGTTGAATTAGAAAACTTGAATTAAATAAATTTAGAGATGTCATCTCTCTTTCCTTTATACGAACGCTGGAACCATCCCAACTCGCAACAGAAGATCTCCCACGAGAATGAGCTGCATGAGAATCATACACTTATTCTCTGTACCGACTTTCTGACTCGGTGGTTAACTAAGGGACACTACTTCCATCTGTTGCCAATCCCTGAGTGGGATAAAACTTACTCTTTGGTGCGGTGAAAGAAATAGGGGGAATACAGATGGAGCTGAAATTCTCGTAGCTAGAGTACTTGCTTTGCCGGTAGTTGTGTTTACAGCGTTACTTTTGTTGTTATCATGAAAATGGCGATTGTAGGCGGGGTGGTGAAAGAATGTAGAGAAACTTCTCCTCTACAACTTGGTAGTTGGCAAATATGTGAAGCTCATTATCAAAACGAACAAAAAACGAAAACGTTTACTGGGAATTAAAAAAGGAAGTTTTAGTGTCAGGAAAGGATGGAAATTCACAAAATTCAAAGTATCATAACTCAGCAAGTTCTGGTCGCACAAAAATTTAATGTTCATTGCTTTACCTATTAGGGCACGGAGAAAGTTTTTCAAAGTATAACTTATGATACCCAGGGACTGTACAAAAAATTTAATTTCTTAACTGAATTTAAACTTAATAACTATTTTTACCTAAATAGCTTTTAATATGATGAAAAACAACTTTTGAAACATACTTTTGTCGGAAGGAACTACAATTTTACAACTAATGGTCTCGGAGTTAGCTATCGAGCATCGATAAGAGGGCACACCATGTATATATACAGGGTGATGTATACATAGAAAAAGTATACATACACTGTTTATCGGGTTAAAACTTTCAGATTTTTATTTCTTTTCAACGTGTAATTAATTAGGGATAATGAGTGGACTAAGATTAACTTTTGAAAATACAATTTTTTTTAATGCTATTGGAAGTATGAAAATGTAGCAGATGTACAAAGACAATATCGCAGAAAGTTTCAGACAGATCCACGTTCGCGACTTACAGTTAATCGGATAAAAGATAACTTTAAAACGAATGGATGTTCACAGACAACGTTCCGGAGTTGCAACTGAGCAAGTATGCGCCATAACACCAAATGAAATGTTTATAGAAATATGTGAATCAATAGTCCACCGTTATTAGATGTGTATTGAACAGAACGGTAATAATTTTGAACATCTGTAGTAGGAAGAAAAGTTATACATTTTATGTAGATTTTTTGAAATTTAAATATTAATTATATGTGAATAAAAACTGAAGTTATAATATTCAATCTTGTATACATTTTACTTAATCACCGTGTATACAAAAATCTTCAGTAACGGATACTCCCGAATAACGGATACCTGTATCTAGTGAATAAATTTTCAGCCCCATCAGCGATATTCAGTGGCGTAGCGTAAGGGGGGGGTGCTCGATCACTTTAGTACCAGTATAATTACATAATACATTTGGCCTTATTTAATCTCTGAACGTTATGATTTAAAATAAGACCAAATGTAGTATATAAAAATACTGGTAGTAAAGCAATCAAGCCCTTCCCCCTTTCGCTACGCCACTTCGCGATATTATTTGTGTGTTTTTGCCAATGAATAATGAACATGCCGAAAAAGCGGGCAAATTTTGCTTTCCCGGGATGTCCACTATTCAGACGTTTTACTGCATAAATATATACTATATATATATATGTGTGTGTGTGTGTGTGTGTGTGTGTATTTTCTAATAGATAAATTACAGTTCTCAGAATCCTGGAGTTTTCGAAGTTTGCCTGAAGGTGACACTTTCAACAGGGGATATTTAATAGAGAGATAAATATTTTAACTTATCTTGTTTATACTTAGAAAATAATTTAAACGAGTAAAATATTCTGTTTTAATAAATTAGAACTTCTGAAGCATTTTTGAAACTAAATAAATCCAGCATTGTGATCATAAATCGTTACTTATTTCAAGTTTGATTAAACAGTTTAATCTAAAACTTTCCAATATAAGACTTTACCTGAAGCAACAAAACTTAACAAAGTTTCGATATTCCTATTTTCGTAAAATCCTTTTTAGCAAAGACAAATAAAGAGTTTCAAAGTTTGCTTCATAGCTCAAAGAATTTCCGTATAATTTAGAAATCCTATGCGAAATTCTTCATTTGATTTCAAACTTTTAAGGAATAATTAGAGATTAAACATTTAATTTTGCTAAACGAACGCAATAAAAGGAACATTTAGATTTCGTCCAAATGACAAAAAAACGAAGTAAAGAATGTACTGTAAATTTTATATTAAAAACTAAGGCAAAAGAAAAATGAAAGTATTTTATAGATTTTTTTCTCTTTTAACAAAATATTTGAACGACATGGAAACTATGGGATAACTTATACTCTATGGGCTTATACTCTATACTCTAACTTATACTCTAACTTATACTTATACTCTATGGGATAACTTATACCAAGGGTCCCAAATGCTATGTTTTTTAATAGCAGTGATTTCGAAGATAAATGTTCGTGACTGGTTTCTGTACCATTATACATTGTGTCCGAGAAAGGTCTTTATAATTCTAAACATTAATAACAAAAACACTAACAGGTGAAATGAAATGCAGTTTGCTGCAAAATAAAGTAGAAATATAAGAGTGTTTTTACGGTACCTTCAATGTAGATGTACGTGAGCTCTGTTAGTAGCACGAAGAATGTCGAGCCCGTACTCGATTTCCCTCCAAGTGTTTTTAACATTTGTGGTGTAACAGTGAGGATTGGTGACTGTTGATTTCATGATTTGCCATTTCATATCTCAGGCAGTTGATACCAAAAAAACTCTTGGATTTCTTCATCCTTTTGGAGAAAACTGAACTCCATTTCACCTGTTAGCATTTTTGTTATTGCTGTTTAGAATGAATGATAAAGACCTTTCTCAGACTCGCTGTATAACCCAAAGCCATTAAATAATAAGCCCAGTCACATAGTGTTAAATTTGTTAGCGGAATAACTAGCGCCACTTCATCTGCTGCGGAAGGAAGGCGAAACAGAGGTGCGCCGCAGATAAACGATACGATTTATTTATATCGATATTTTATCGTTTGTATGGATGTTTTGTTTTTGCACTTCCTTTAAAAGCTTGCTAATTATTGGGATCTTTTACATTAAAGCTAAAACTATAAGGAAAAAAAGGGGAAATTCACTGGATTAATATTTCTATATAAATATAGTGGTGGCGAAGAAGTTGATTTATTTATTAAAAGTTAAATAAAAAGTGATGGAAATTTACATCACTATGCAATTAACCCTTTCCGGCACAGACAAATTCTGTACGTAAAATGTGAAATTACTGACTGACACCGGAATTTACAAACGACGTTTTTAGATAATATGAAATCCTTATTTTAAGCTTTATTTTTAGAAGCAAAATTTTATTAAAATATTCTTGGTGCCGAATGCAAGCATCCCATCCGCTAGATGACGCTATTTTCAACTTGCGAAAAGTTTCCCATTTATCTGACTGGGCTTATTATTTAATGGCTTTGGTATAACCGTTAGGTTAGGTCTCTACCAAATTTGCAAGCGAAGACTAAAATGAAAATTACTGTTTGGAAAAGTGGTTGCAACAACCGTTTCAGGTACGAATTTAACACGTTCACTGCCGGGTTAAAATTGCCGGAATTTTATTTTATTTAGAAATTTGGAATTCATACCAGAAAATACTAATAGCATAATTTAAATTATTTAATTACAGACATTTCGTGATTATATGAAATAAAAATTCTTCTTTCGAAATTTCCGGCACGAATTCGTAATTTTAGATTGAAAAATCCCGAGTATACTCGTGGTTGGCAGCGAATGGGTTAACTACATGAACGACAGTTTAATGTAATTCCCTTTAAGAATCAGAAGCGCAATAGAGTAAACAAATTTATGATAGATGGATCCAAGCAATCATAAGAAGGAAAAAACAGATAAATGAAAGAAAACCTTTCTCAATTAACTAAACTTCAAGTACTTTACTAAACTCACAATGTTTCTAAAACAACTCTTTTCTTTTTGAAGTACAATACTTCAAAAATGTATATACTGTGATAGTCACTTAGTATTATTTAACTGAATAGACTCCGTGTGCTTAAATGTTACTTTATTCTATGTAAATGAAAACACAATTTCTTACCAACGCCCTCAGCATTTCAGTAATTCCGTTTTCCACGTGACAAGAAAAGTTCAGTTCATCAAGATCGGAAGGAAGTTTCCTGCCGACACATTGATGATTTCAGCTATAATATCTTAACACTTACCGGCACAGTGGTCCCACTCCGGGCACACCTAATTTTAATTCCAAACTTGCATTTGACACCAGGAATATTTAATAAAATTTTGTTTCTACAATGAAAGCTTAAAATAAGGAGTTCTTATTTTCTAAAAAAGTCGTTTGTAAATTCCGGTGTCAGTCAGTAATTTCTCATTTTACGAATAGACTTTGCCTGTGCCGGAAAGGGTTAAAAGGCGATCTCCGCTGGAAATCCGACGTTTCTTGCTAACATATCACTATTATATAGTCACTAAGTCACAGTAACGTAATTAACAGATCTTTACAAATAACCATGACAACCAATTCCGAAGATCCATTCACACTTTACAAAACTAATAGAAAGACAGAATAGATTTCGCATTCTCGCCCAAATATTACAGGTTCAGGACAACACAATCGTGGAAAACATTATCGCTTTTCCAATGCAACAATTTAGCGATAAAAATATATGGGGAGTTTTTTTTTTTTTTTTTTTTTTTTTTTACCGGGTTTACTTTTGTCACCCACACTGCCTGCCCTAAACATTGCATAATTTTTAATTCAGTCAGCACTTGTTAATTCGTATTCGTAAGTACCCAGAAAAAAGTTCGAATTTTCCAATTCTAAAATGAAAATAATTCTCCATGTTATCAAATTATTATAATACTCCATGCTAAAAACAAAATTGAAAATCTAACTGCTAGTAGGAATGTTATATAATTTAAGATAGAAAATAAGTCATTTGCACTTTTTTTAATTGGAAGTTATATTTTTAACGTATATTACGAAAGAGTTTAAAAAACTAAAGATTTATACTTTTACATGTACAAAGCAAGACTCCCTTATCATAGATCAGACTTGACAATCCGGAGAAAGTCTATGGGAGAAAATGTCCGCGGTAATTCCCAACTTATTAATTGACTTTCTCCGGAAAGCATCGCCGCCTGGTGGATACTACCGCACAGTTGCCATGTTTCGGGCTTTTTGAACACCAGTATATTCTTAGAGAAAATGTTGTTCTTTTAAATCCCAGAATTCTCCGATCAAACAAAACAAAATTGTCTCTACTAAAAAACTGGTATCCAAAAATATAATAGAAAAATCTAGCTGGTCTGCTACCGCATAGCTTCCAACTTTTATGCTTTTTTCTTACCACTAAAATTTAATAGAATTTTTTTCGTCATGTAATCACACGATCTTGTCAATTTAATAAGATAAAATTTACTATAAAATTTTAGTGGTAGGAAAACTACTAGTTCATAAGCAAATGCATAGAACAAATGGAGCTGTGAAAAAATTTCGTGTTATTTCGTGTCGTAAATACTATTACTGACGATTGATGGCGCTAGTAGCAGGACAAGTATAGCGGTCAAAGGCAACTTGCTGATTGAGAGGTCTGATACTATGATAAAGAGGTCTTGGTACAAAGTATGAGTGTTAATGGTGCTATGCATATATCAGCAAAACATATTTTTAAAGTGGTATTAAAACTAAAAACATTCTTTATGGATCATAAAGAAATTTTATATTTTAGCGTCGGATCAGTGTTTTCTAACAAAACAGCACGTATTAACGCAACATGAAAATAATGAGGTTTTTTTTATAATAATGGTAGAATATTTCTGCATTCCTTAAAAGATTATATATCACGAAAAAATGCATAGTTTCTAAAGATTTAGGGAACTGGTAAAGAAAATATTCAAAAGATTTGTGTATTAATATAATCTATCTAATTACTTCTAAAATATTAAATCTGCTACTACCTGCTACGAAATCTTGCAAAATGACGATAAAACTTCTTTTTTGATAACATGTTGCAAATTTTTACGCATGAGAAACTCAAACCTTATGAAAATACGTTCATTAACTTAATATATTTATATATATTCTTTACATTTAAGTAAAATTTAACTGCTAGTAGGATTCTTTATACAACCTAATATGGAAAATTAAGCATCTAGAACAGTGGTTCCCAAACTTTTTTTAGCCGCGCCCCACCAAAACATCTCTAAAATGATGATGCCCCCCCTCCCCTTATAACATATAATTCTTATAAAATTTTAAAAGAATTTACTCCTGATAGAGTAAAAAGCATTTAACATTGATCATCATACGTGCCGAAGGTAATGGATGAATCAAATATTTTTTATAATCGTCTGATACTCCTCGTAGTTTACTGGCACACGATCGCCACGTATGCGTGATGCATAGAATGCTCAGAATCCTTGATTAGAAAAATCAATAATTTTGAATAAAACATTTTTGTCTTACTTAATCACAGAATTTCTGCGATTAAATTACGCAACAATTTCTAATCAGAATAAAACGTGATAAAAGATTCTGTAAAGGAAGGTCGTCAAGTAATTGTTAAATATACACTTGAATAGTTTCATGTGTAAAATTGATTTTCATGTGACATATTGCAGTGCGACTCATTCAATAAATAATCGAAAAAGTTGTTTAAAATTCTAAATAACTTAGAAATCAGAAAAATTATAAAGAATTTTTAAATAAACAAAAGTATCTAAATATCTTAAAAAGTTTTGTCTATAATTATTCTGGTAGAATTGTATTTAACTTTTGAATGTTTTGATACTTTTTACAAACTGAATAAAAAACTTATTTTTTTAAATTTTCTTTTTGAAATTTCAATGTCTAATTTTCAATCTACAACATTACTATTAGAAAAACAATTCAGAAGGTATGGGTTTACAGAAATTCCGAATTGTCCCCTTGAAAAGTTACATTGCCCCCCTGAAAAGTCAAATTGCCCCCCTGTGGGGCGTACGCGCGCCGTTGGGAACCACTGATCTAGAAGGAAAATAAGATACACTTGCAAATATTAAGGAAAAAATGAATTCAATTGTTTTTTATAAGTTTTGCAGATGCTTGCATATGATTGAAAATCACAATCCAATATATCAAGCATTTTTACATTATGGTATTATTGTTTCAAGCACCCTGGCCGACCGTAAAGGTAGGCCATATCTAGAAGACGCGAGTGTCTTCACCACAGAAGCGGAAGACTGCCGATGTCTCAATGTAATTCCACTGAATTTCGAAACTATGCAAAAGTGGGAAATCTCCTGCAGCGCAGTCTTACGGGGATATCGACCTCTCAAGCTTTAACCATGCCTGCTACTGCTTCACTTGGGTATTCATATGGGAACCAGGGTTGCCAATTTGACTTCCTTTTCATTCAGAAATTCTGAATAATAATTTTTGCTTTATTTAATCCGAGACATTTCGTAATAACATAAAATAAATATTCTTCTTTCAGAATTTCCGATATAAAACGAGAATTCTGATTCCTTTTAATGACACCAAATTGGCAACACTTATGTGAAACGGTACTTTGCAGGATGGTCTGCCGTAAACATAACGTTAAATAAAAACAACGTAAAGAGGCTACTAATTAATCGTTGTATTCACAGTGATGGTGAGAAATACCACCATCTAGATCTAAACTAGCACACACTATAAAAAAAAAAAGTATTTGGTTTTTTTTCTGCATATTAACAGAGTATTTGGTATCATTTTAATCAGTGAACAGTGAACAATACAAATTAATGATCCATTTTAGGATCAGCGCATACAGATAGATAATTATGGAACAAAGTGAACCACGGCGGTCAAGGAAATATTTGGTTTTCCGTTCCCACGAATGATTTAACTACACCTAATAAAAATGTCATGGAGAAAATTGTCAGAACAATAATATGACACATTTATTTATGAGAGCTTAAATAGGCACGAAGACCTCCCAAGTAAAAGCATCTTTACCTCCCAGACACAGCACGGCGTCAAGAGGAATCGCTATTGTACCGACGGACCTATGAAACACTCAAGGGGAGTACCAAATTTCTCCCGCCTGCCAATGGTCATCTCTCTAAAATCAGAGGTATGGCCGAAACATGCAAATTTTCAAGAAGTTAAAACGTATAAGGCCTTAATTTTATGTGAAAAGGGAAAAATGGTTCCATCCCTTTTTTTTTGCTCCACGAAAAGAATGTGATTTTTCTTGAGAGTAGGGATTCAAAAAAAGATGGAAAAGTAGAAGGTTGACTGCTCTCTAACTAAAAAACAGATTTTGAGTGTGTGTGCCAATAGATGGAAATGTACGCGCTAAGAAAAAGCGAAAACGCGTCAGCCATTACCTCCTGCTGTCAACGTTATCTAGTAATATAAGGTAACAAACAATCTTCCTTCACCATTGTTCCATTTTATTTAATTAAGCTATATTCTTTTAATAATACGAATTTACGTGTGTATGAAGATCCTACCCCGATCTAAACATAAAAAGGCTAATCAAATAAATACTTCTAGGGTATGGAACTCTGCCTTTCAAAATCGAATTTGTTAATTCAGTAAGATAAACTGTAATTCTCAGAAAATAAATGTTGAGAATACAGTTCTCAACTAGGATTGAATTTTTTTTTAAACATTTATGTTTGTTTTTAATTATATGTTTATAATTACCTTGTAAATAAACTCAATTTTATATTCAATTAATTTTAGTCAGTTTTCATTTTGTTTACTTAATTTATTGAATTAATATTAAGTCTTTTATTTTAGGAAATGTTTTCTTTAATATTACAATCTAGGTTTTAAAATAAGCCATTATTTATTTAACGTTACATAACTCTCTGCAGGTAACCTTTGATGATTGTAATTGGCTCAAACAGGATCCGAACTTCAAAAATAATTCACAACGCAACTTTTTCTTTTCTATAATTAATTGATAATTTGTCTAATAAAATTTTCTAAGTATAAATTATCATATCAGATCCTTAGAGTCATAGGTGCAAAATAAATACTATACGTCTCGGATAATTTAAAATACTCATATTAATCAATAAACAGCAATATAGTGGTAAATCCTATGCAGTCAGACTTAAATTCAAATAATTTAATTGATCACTCTGTAGCATTCCATCATAGGGTTTACCGAATAAGAAGTGGTACCGTTACCTCTTTCTAAATTATTTTAATATATTAATTTAATTTTAGAAATAGAACTTTAGGTTATTGTATAATTTTTTTTTCAAATATAAAAATATATATGCAATATTAAGACTGAAAAAAAAAAAAAAAAAAATTTCTTAATTTTAAAATTCTTTAAAAAAATATTTTTTTGCCTCTTTTCAACAACTAATAAAAAAAAAATTTAAGCATTCACTGGGGAATCTTCATACACACTCTGTAACATGCATATACTTGGCAACTCTTTTTGGGTACCTCACTAAATATATAATGATATATTAAATAATAATAAGTGTTATTGGATTGATTTGTATTAACAAAGAATTGAAAATATGACTTGTGTTACATATACTGCAACAGCAGCAAATATAAAATAAATACATAATAATGCTCAAATATTGAAATGATATATATTATATATAATTAATTTCTCGAACAGTGCATAACAATTCACCATTGGGTATCTTTTATTTTATGTTAAACAATTTTTTTTTTTGCTCTCTCTCTATTTTATGATTTTTGTACTTTAATTGGATGAATAAGCGTAAAAGTCAAAGAATTAGTAGAATAGATACTGGTGTCAAAACTAGACAACAATTACGCGAATTAAATAATCAAACTGTAGACTCTAATATTATTTGTAATAATAGTAATAATAATAATAAGAAAAAAAAGAAAGAGAAGAAAATTATAAATTCTGAAAAAGCTACTCCTAAAATTACTACAATGGACACCCCAAATGCAGATAGCCTAATTAATCTGATTCCATACTATGATGGAAAAAAGGAAGCAAATATTAACCATTTTTTCTTACAATTTGACAATCTCATCAATAAAACTGAATTGAATAATGATTCTAAATTAACTATATTAAAGGCGAAAATTGTAGGACCTGCTAAAGATAAATTGATGAGGGATCAAAATTTGTTCGTGGAACAGAACTTAGAAACCTTTAAAACAAAGTTAAAACAATTATTCGAACCCAAAACCACATTTCTAGAAGCGCAAAAGAAATTTTGCAATCTCAAACAAAAACCGGAACAAAACATGAACGAATTTATATTAGAATTTAATGCGGCAGCAGACCTTTATCTAAAAAAAAGTGGGCAAGATATAGGAGCTAACAACAGCTCTACATTCATGGAAATGATCAAATTATCTCAGTTTTTGGAATCAATTCGTAGTGATTTAAGTCTGGAAGTAAGAAAAAACTCTCCGCCGGACTTTAAAACAGCGTGCAACATAGCTTTAAAATTAGAGGAGGCTTATTCACATGTCAATTTAAAGGACATCAACAACATTTCCAAAACTAAAGATTCTGATTTGTTAAATGAACTGCTTAAACTCAATGTAGAAAGTGCAGAGAATATAAAATTATTAACCGCGGAATTAAATAACATAAAATTAAAGGTAAATGCCACTAACAATGATACAACTAGGTTTTGCAAGTACTGTAAATCCACATCCCATACGAACCCACATTGTTGGTTTTACAAGGGCAACGAACAAAACAGCAGTAATTACGTGGACGAAAATAAAAAAATTCCTGAGAATATTCAAATCGAAAAACCAAATTTTTATCAAGGGGGAAACCAACAAGCTCAGGGAAACTTTCAGCAAACCCCAAATTACACGCACCAAAACTTCAACCCTATGCAATATTCTGCTCCTCAGTACATGTACTATGCACCACCCCCACCCCACCAACAATTTATGCCGATATCATATCCCAGTTTCGGAAATTATGGAGGCAATTTCAACGAACAGAGATCATATGACCAGCGAAGAAATTATAGAGGGCATAGAGGGGGCTACAAGCAAAATAATTATAAAAAACATGATTATACAAAAAAAAATAATTCACAGCAGAAATTTGAAAACAATAAACAAGATAAAGATCATGATCGAATTCTAGTAACAATAAGGGAAACTAAAGTCGGGACTTACATTCTCAAATACAAGGCACCCGCGTAAGTCTCACTGCGGGTAAAAAAAAAATAACAAAATTATTGCTAGTGTCAAAAGTAATGACAATTCTCAACTTCCGATTATTACTTTTGAAATTAATGGTGTTAAGATTAATGCTTTGACAGACAGTGGGGCGGCAGTAACTTTGGCATCACCTATATTGTTCGAACAATTAAAGAATGCACACGTAAAATATAAAAATCTCTGTAACCAGGTAAAAATTCAAACATTAACAAATTCGACAATCTCTTTTAAGCAATGCATTAAATTAACTTTCAAATTGGAAAACGTTTTTGTATCGGGGGCATTCTATGTTACAACTCAAGATTTTGGTCGGAACTACAATATGCTATTGGGATTCGATTTCCTCAAAACAAATAATATTATCCTAGATTTTGAAGATAAAACCATGAAATTAAAAAACAAAAACATTGCACTTCAATTTCTAGAAAATGAACCTCAAAGTCTGATAAGTAACTTAACTGCTAACTCTAATGAGAATCAAAATAAAGAAACAATACGCAAAAAGAAAAAAAAAACGTATCTCGCACAAAAATTTTGTTACAGGAAAACTAACACAGACAACGGAGTTACTACCAGGCGAAAAAAAAATTGTTGCATTACTATTAGATCCAGATAAATTCGCAACTACAAATACAATACTCTTGGAACCGATTAAACATAATATGAAAATTTATTATAAAACATCAATTCACGAAATTGCCAAGGATAATAAAATTCATATAATAATCACTAACAAATCACAACAAAAATTAATCTTAACAGAGGGAATGAACATTGGCAAAATTTCTAAACATTTTGAAATAAAATCAGTTGACACTGAGGGTCAAGAAGTAACGAAGCAGGTAGTGCACATTAATAATCTGAATTTAGAGCAAGTTCGTGAACGGAGAAAAGCAGAACTTAGATCAGACGACTTTAATTTACAACATTTAGACTCGGACACAGCAGAAAAATTAAAAAAAATACTTCTAAATAATGCACATGCCTTTTCTAAGAATTACGATACACTCGGACAATCTTCATTAGTCGTCCCAAGATTTAATTTAATACATAATTATCCTCTGCAGACTAAACCATACAAAACTGCACACAATGTTAAGGAGTATGCTAAAAAAGAAATTGAAAAACTTTTGAGAGCAAATATCATTCGTAAATCCAACTCTGATTACGCTTTCCCTGTTATTTTCGTTAAAAAAAAATCTTTGCAGAAAAACGAACAGGCTAATGAAGTTAAATATCGTATGGCGGTCGATTATAGACTTTTAAATGAAATACTTCAAAATTATGCGTACCCCATACCCGAAATTAAAGAGATTCTGCGGAGAATGAGTGGTAAAAAATATTATACAGTACTGGATCTACACAGTGCGTTTTTCCAAATAAATTTACGTGAAGAAGACACTGAAAAATTAGCTTTCATAACGGAGCACGGTAAATTCTCCTTTTTAAGATTGCCTTTCGGAACGCGACTCAGTACTGCGGTGTTTGCAGAATTAATTGATAAGGTGTTGGGCCACTTTAATGAAGATCAAGTCGCTTATTTTATTGACGATGTGATCCTAGCAGCCGACTCACTCGAAGAAATGTTAGATCTGTTAGACAAAGTCCTTAAAGCTTTTATTGAAAATAATTTAACTATTGAGCCTACTAAAATACAAGTCTGTATGTCAGAAATCGAATTTCTCGGTTTCACCCTAAACAGCGAAGGATACTCTCCTTCAAAAAGAAACATAGATAAAATTCAAAATTTAGTTAAACCTAAAAATAAGAAGGGAGTTTAATCTCTACTTGGTCTTTCGAATTATTTTAGATCGCTTATTAAAGATTATTCTAAAATAGTTGACCCATTAATTAATCTTACTAAAGACAAAGTGAAATTTAAATGGTCTGACATAGAAGAAAATGCTTTCAAAGAAATCCAAGCAGCTATAGTTAAAAATCCCACATTAAAACCCCCGGATTTCTCAAAAGATTTAATTTTAATCACAGACGCTTCTAAAACAGCTATTTCTGGAATTTTAGCACAAGAATACGACGGAGAACAGCTGCCAATTGAACATTTTGGGCGAAAATTAAGGGATCCCGAAAAGAACTACCCCAGTTTCAAACTCGAACTACTGGCGGTTCATGAAGCGGTGATGTATTTCAAGCATATTCTCGCAGGGAGAAAATTTAATATTTATACAGACTCCAAAGCGCTAACGTATTTTTTAAATTTGGAAAAGCAACCAGACATTGTAGCAAGGTGGTTGGACAATTTGTCCCCTTTTAACTACTCTTTTCAGCATATCGAGGGATCTAAAAATCATGCTGATTATGTTTCGAGGAACATTAATAATATAATTTCAAGAGAAAAATTGCAAAATTCATTGTTTACGGTAAACAAAGCTCTATCAGATGAAAACATTAAACTACAACAATTAGAAGACGAAAAATTGAATAAAATAATAAACAAAATTAAAACTGACAAACAAAACAAAACCACAAAAAAATTCACTCTCAATCAAAAAGAAATATTAATATTAAAGCCAGGCTCTGATACAAATGAACTGTTAATTGCTCCGGATAAACTTGAAGCTGAAATAATACAGGAAGCTCATAAACCACATTTCGGATTTTTTAAAACTTATCAAATAATAAAAGCTAGATTCTACTGGTACGGGATGTACAGGGATGTAAAGAATTATTGTACTAAATGTATACCATGTAACACGACTAAACAACATCAAACTATTAAAGTTCCCACACAAAAAATAATCAAAGATAAAGAAATCGGATCAGTTTTGCATATAGATTAAATTGTTTTGCTTCCAATGACGCTACGCAAAAATAAATTTGTATTTATGATTATTGATTCCACATCAAGATTCTTGGAGGCTGTACCGGTTCGCAATTGTGAATCACAAACACTTCTAAATGTATTGAATCGTAATTTTAGTAATTTCGGATTGGCGCGATCCATAAAATTGGATAACGGCCGGTATTTTCACTCCGATTTATTCAAAGAATACATGGATTCTCTTAACATAGACCTAGATTTTACGTCCGTGAATAATCCACGCAGTAATGGGCTCTGTGAGATATCTAATAAAATATTAAAAAATTCAATTGTTGCCATGTGTAAAAACTCTCTGGAATGGGATACCAGAATTGATTTTTTTAAAATTAATTATAACAGTACACCGCATAGAGCTACGGGATTTTCTCCGGCACTTCTATTTTTCGGTAGAGAAGTAAGAACCCTTTTTTCCATACACTTGCCTGACCAAGACATAATTGTCAAAACCTACGTTAAAAATAGAGTCCAACATATTGAGGAAATAAAGAAATTAGCCTTACAAAACCAAAAAAAATGATGGCGGAGTACATCGACAGTACCCCAGTCCAAAAAGTAAAATTTCTACAAACGGGACAAGAATGCTACTTAAAAGTCGTGGGTAAAC
This sequence comes from Maratus michaelseni, assembly GCA_963931845.1. Classification (NCBI taxonomy): domain Eukaryota; kingdom Metazoa; phylum Arthropoda; class Arachnida; order Araneae; family Salticidae; genus Maratus; species Maratus michaelseni. The sequence goes on from OZ007595.1 coordinate 222,412,656, forward strand.
CAGGCGTACTTCAGCCAAAATTCTTGGGACCATTCGAGGTGGTAAGGAAGCTTAGGAATAACAATTACCTATTAAAGGAAATTGCATTCCCAGATAAAGCGACTATTAAATGCCACATAAATAAATTATTCTCACCAACGAAAGTGGAATCACAGACTATACACATAAATTCCTAGATAGGGAAGCGAGAAATTTTTTTCTCTTTTATTGCTGTCGAGGCAATATGTATATATTTATTTTAAATTTTTATTGTTTATAGATGTCTTATTTTTCTTTAGTTTAGTACACATTTTATAATTTTCCATTATTGTTTATTTACAGTACATTGAGGACAGGTTACTACTAAAAAAAAAAAAAAAAAAAAAAAAAAAAGATCATTTAGGGAGGATACTGCAAGTTTTTTTTTCTTTGCTACACAGTGTACTACTGAGAAATTTGGCTCGTCAGAGGGAGTTATGAACAAACATGCACGTTAAATAAAAAATAATAATAATTACGGTAAAAATAAAAAACAGAGGCAGCCTTGCCAGGGTATCACCCTTTCAAACCCATTTTATACTAATATATATAACAAAACAAAAAAATTTTTAATATATAACCTTACCCCCTCTACTAAAAGTGAAAATAAAAGTCTTTATATGTAGCACAAAACATATAACTAATCGATTTAAAATTACAAGTCAACATCTATTCACTCGGCGACACAAATATAAATAATAATAATACAACATTTTATATTGACCAATATTTATAATAATTCATCCTTTGCTTAAAGCCACGGATTGACGAATCCACTTGAATTATTATAACAAAAAAAATCGGTCAGATTTTACAAAATTATTTTAGTTTAATATTTGATATAATCTATAACTTGGTTAGAACAACGCGTTTCAATTTTAATTTTAGAATAATTGTACGATTGCATATTATAAAACAAACAAGTAAAAAAAAAAAAAACAAACAAAAAAAATTATTAGTTGTCCATAAGGATTAACATTTCAGATAATTTAATTAAAAAAAAAATAAAAATAAAAAAATACCATTGAACGTTTCAATTATTACAAAAAATAAATTGGATGTTTAATTTATACCTTAAATATTTAGGTAAATTATTTCATACTTAAAAAATAATAATAATAAAAAGGTGTTGGATACATGTCAATGATCATTTCAGCAATTTATTGGATGTTAAAGTCTCGTTTTTGCAGGCGAAATCGAGACTACCTGCGCAGAGAATGTAATAATGCATTTAGCTGAGATATTTCTAATTAACTAAATTTCCAAACTTTACAAAAAAAAAAGAATTTGTTTAATCTTTTTTTTTTCTCTAACTATTATATGTAATATTTTATAAAAAAAAAAAAAAAAAAATAAGAAAAAAGAAAAGCGAACGCTCGCTTTCCATTCCTTAAATATGTATATTTACACGTTAATATATTTTAAAATAATAATAATAAGAAGAATAAATAATTAAATAAACATTTTACAATTGCATGCACATTTTCGTTTGTGCAAAGCAACGCTCGCTTGTTCTCGCTAACTTAAATTGTAACTAGAAAATCAATATTATATTAAAAAAATATATATATATTATAATACATTACGTTTTTATACACAATATAAATAAATAAGTAAATATATAAATTGACGAGAAGATAGTGCGATGCAAACGGATTTGACCACGTTACACGTGTACCGATTTTTTTATAGAAAATATTTTCTGTAATTAAACAGATATACAGATTTAATTACATACCCCATTTTTTTTAAATCCAAGCCGGCTATACACGACTTTTTTTTATTTTAATCACACATTTAATCTTATTTTAACAATAAAAAACAGATAGCTGGATTTTTACGAGTAATCCTTTTCACAGACACACGTGCAAACAAATCGTTTCACTGATTTTTTTTTTCCACTGTCAGTAATCCAGGAGTTTAGTAAACATTACCCACAGGTCAGGAAAGATACCTAATACACGGCTTATCATTTCGCAAATCGTCCCCCGTGTACAACTGAATCCGAAGGTAGGGAGATGGGTCATTGTCCACAGGTAGGGTCATCTAGCTGTCATTCTCTATCCTTCCGCTTAGCGGTGATGGATTAGAGGGAGAAAAGATTACTGTTTTTTTTCTTTTTCTTCTTCTGCCTTTTTTTCCCCAACCCCGTTCATTCCAAGGCAGACAGTTTAAAAGGGTATTGTGTTTGACTTTATCGATGGATATCTAAATTTTTGGTATCGAAAGAAAAAAAAAATTTCATTTTTTCGATCTGTTTCCTTTATGAAAATATATTATTATTGAGAATATCTTTCATTCAGAAAAGTAGCCTTTTCACATATTCCAAAACAATTGTTTTAGTAAGAATGATAAGATTTTTTTTTTAACATAACATTTTCTTTATATATATAAAAAAAATAAAGAAGTTTTCCTTTCTGCTCAAGAGAAAATAATTCATGTGAGAATTATATTATAATGTTTATAATAAAGATTGTAGTACAACAGACATGTGATTATATAGATGTGTTTTCTCTCAATGTTTTTCATATATTATATAATTTTTTTTTAATTGTATGGTATTCATTATCAATGCATACAGCTTACTGATTATATTGAGTATTTGTTTTAAATGATTCTGTATATTGTGTTTCCATTCATGGGTACCTAATTAGTCTGTAATAATTAAAATAAAAGATTTGCCAATTTATATGTATGTAATAACTAAAAATATAAGAGTGGAAAAGAAAATTAATTTTTTTTTCTTTCTTCTCTCGGGCATTTTATTTTATTATTTGGCTTATTCAAATTTTCCTGCTTTATTTGGATTTGGACCTATTAAAACTCAAAATTTTAATAAATGTTTTTGGAACAATGGAAATTGAAACCAACTACACATGATAACTTGCTGAAGAAGTCATGTCTTTCATCAGATTTTTCAACAGTGAACTTTTGATTACGCTTTATTTCACCAATGTGTAAAACTTTTTTCTGGTGTTGCAAACCTACTTACACTCCAAACCTAGTGCCACTCCAGCTTATCCCAAGTTCCTAGACTTTTCCATGTGAACATTTTCAGTTTTGATCTTCAATATAATACGACGATGGACTTTCATCGAGTACTTTGTGGCTACATATATATATAAAAAAAAGATACTGTTGACCTTTTTTTTTCTAATGTCGGGGGAAGAGATGATGGTGAGAAATACCACCATCTAGATCTAAACTAGCACACACTATAAAAAAAAAAGTATTTGGTTTTTTTTCTGCATATTAACAGAGTATTTGGTATCATTTTAATCAGTGAACAGTGAACAATACAAATTAATGATCCATTTTAGGATCAGCGCATACAGATAGATAATTATGGAACAAAGTGAACCACGGCAGTCAAGGAAATATTTGGTTTTCCGTTCCCACGAATGATTTAACTACACCTAATAAAAATGTCATGGAGAAAATTGTCAGAACAATAATATGACACATTTATTTATGAGAGCTTAAATAGGCACGAAGACCTCCCAAGTAAAAGCATCTTTACCTCCCAGACACAGCACGGCGTCAAGAGGAATCGCTATTGTACCGACGGACCTATGAAACACTCAAGGGGAGTACCAAATTTCTCCCGCCTGCCAATGGTCATCTCTTTAAAATCAGAGGTATGGCCGAAACATGCAAATTTTCAAGAAGTTAAAACGTATAAGGCCTTAATTTTATGTGAAAAGGGAAAAATGGTTCCATCCCTTTTTTTTTGCTCCACGAAAAGAATGTGATTTTTCTTGAGAGTAGGGATTCAAAAAAAGATGGAAAAGTAGAAGGTTGACTGCTCTCTAACTAAAAAACAGATTTTGAGTGTGTGTGCCAATAGATGGAAATGTACGCGCTAAGAAAAAGCGAAAACGCGTCAGCCATTACCTCCTGCTGTCAACGTTATCTAGTAATATAAGGTAACAAACAATCTTCCTTCACCATTGTTCCATTTTATTTAATTAAGCTATATTCTTTTAATAATACGAATTTACGTGTGTATGAAGATCCTACCCCGATCTAAACATAAAAAGGCTAATCAAATAAATACTTCTAGGGTATGGAACTCTGCCTTTCAAAATCGAATTTGTTAATTCAGTAAGATAAACTGTAATTCTCAGAAAATAAATGTTGAGAATACAGTTCTCAACTAGGATTGAATTTTTTTTTAAACATTTATGTTTGTTTTTAATTATATGTTTATAATTACCTTGTAAATAAACTCAATTTTATATTCAATTAATTTTAGTCAGTTTTCATTTTGTTTACTTAATTTATTGAATTAATATTAAGTCTTTTATTTTAGGAAATGTTTTCTTTAATATTACAATCTAGGTTTTAAAATAAGCCATTATTTATTTAACGTTACATAACTCTCTGCAGGTAACCTTTGATGATTGTAATTGGCTCAAACAGGATCCGAACTTCAAAAATAATTCACAACGCAACTTTTTCTTTTCTATAATTAATTGATAATTTGTCTAATAAAATTTTCTAAGTATAAATTATCATATCAGATCCTTAGAGTCATAGGTGCAAAATAAATACTATACGTCTCGGATAATTTAAAATACTCATATTAATCAATAAACAGCAATATAGTGGTAAATCCTATGCAGTCAGACTTAAATTCAAATAATTTAATTGATCACTCTGTAGCATTCCATCACACAGATATTCAGAAAGATGGTTCATGTTGATTATGCGTTGCATTTTAGATATATTTAATCTTATAGTTTGTTGATTACGATAACATTTTCAAAAATTCTATATTTTATTTTACTAAAATTCAGAAGATCCAGAAGACACTCGGCGAGGAGTGGATGGGGGGACAGGGCAACGTCCGAAATAGAAGGCATCACAGAAGCGGAAGACTGCCGGGGTCTCAATGTAATTCCTCACAATTTCGATACTAAGCAAAAGTGGGAAATTTTCCTGCATCGCAGTCTTACGGGAATATCAATCTCCCAAGTTTTAACCATGTCTGGTGCTGCTTCACTTGGGTATTCGTATGGGAACCAGGGTTGACAATTTGACCTCCTTCTTATTCTGAAATTCGGGATAATAATTTTTGCTTTATTTAATCATAAACATTTCGTAAAAACATAACGAAAAAATTCTTCTTTCAGAGTTTCCGATATAAAATGGGAATTCTGAATTTAAGAAAAGGACGCCAAGTTGGCAACACTTGTAGGGAAACTGTGCTTAGCAGGATGATCTGCTATAAGTCCTTGGTTAAATTCTGCAACGTAAAGAGGCTACTAATTAATCGCTGTATTCTCAGATATTCAAAAAGAAGGCTCATGTTGATTATGCGGTGCATTTTAAATATATTTAAACTTTTTTTTTTTTTTTTTTTGATAACATTTTCAAAAAATTTACGTTTTTTTTCTTTAGTAAAATTTTGTGTAATATTCAATAAAAATTTAAAAGTTTCATTATTTTATTGGACGTTTTCCAACTATGTGAGAATATGTTTCCGACACCAGTTCGTCCGTCAGAATTGCACTCTAACTTTACTAAGTATACTTAAATTGCTTCGAAATTAATATTTGTTATTGAGACAGTGTTTAATATTTGTTATTGTTACAATGGCGTAGCCAAGGTGGGCGCCCAGATGCTCTGGATACCACTGATTTTATAAAGTTTCCTTTGCTTATCTAATCAGAGAATTTTCTACGATAATCAAAACGCAAAAAACTTTACGATATTACTGGCAACCAGAGAATTTGGATCCCCTCCCTGGCTACGCCACTGGTTATTGAGATTCATTACAGCAAATCTGAAAATAATCAGGAATTAGGCAGATGTGGGCAAGGAAAGCTTACATTGCTTTCGTAGACCGCACTCTATTGCCCGTACATTTTTCTTAGGCTTTTCATATATCATCATTCTTTCATAATTCCGACCACAACAATAGATTGACGTAAAAATATTTGTTTTTCTTAGTGATATTCTTCAATTAGTTAATTAATCAAAGAACTCGTTTAATTTAATGATATTTGTGGGGGATTTCATATGTGTCAAAATGTTAGGTTTTATGCAACCACTAAAAATTTAATAGTCATTTTTCCTTATTTAATCGTCAAAAACAGTAGACATTGGCTATTAAAATAAGCAAAATTCCCCATTGAATTTTAGTGGTAAAACAAAACCATACAAGTTGGTGGCTATGGTATTCATTTTCCTATATTTTACATATTATTTTTTGTGATGGTAGTTGTTAGGGTAGTCTAACATAAAGAATTACAAACCATATTAAAATAATTTTACCCACATTAACTCGTGATGAAAATTTAGGACTAATATATTAAGATGAATATCTTAATATACTAGATCTCAAATGTAGATCAATCAAATTTCAGGCCTAGGTCTTAATGATCATTTTATGAGAGGCTTATTGGAGTTACATGCAACGGGCAGTCAAAACGTTCACGGAATTTCGTTGCAACTCTTTAATACCACAATATAATTAATTTATTTGTTTACACACAACGTCCTCTCCTCGAACAAAGAAATCACGTCATGTCAAATACAAAACAAAAGTGATTCTCGTTGCGTTTTTCGACAACGAATGCGTGGTGCACTATGAATTTGTACCAGCTGGAGAAACTGTTAACGGCCCTTTTTACGAGCAAGTTGTGAAAATACTGAGGGAGGCAATCCGAAAAAAAGTCCCGCCAAATGGCAAAGAGGATGGTCACCGCATCACAACAATGCTCCCTCCCACACGTTGATTGTTGTGCATACATGGCTCGCAGAAAATAATATTCCGGTCCTCCACCAGCTCCTACCCCCCTACTCACAGGAGTTAACACCATCGGATTTATGGATCTTCCCAAGATCAAAATGGTCCTCACAGAAAACTGCTTTGACAGCATATAAGACATCAAAATCACCGAACTTGGGAAAATACCAAAATTGTACTTTCATCGTTGTTTCCAGCAATGGCAGGAGTGGCGGTGCATGTGTGTGTGTTCTGAGATGGTCTACTGTGAATGGGTATTAAATAAATTTGTATCTATATTATTGATGTAATAAAGAGTTACAACGAAATTCCGGAAATCTTTTGATTGCCCCTTGTACAAGTATCTCTTTGTAAACCAAATTATGCTCTTTTTGTGTATTCATTTGAAGTTTTATAATTTTTCTATTTTCCTCCATTACGAATATTATTTCTGTGGCTAATCCGACCAGTACGCGAAGAGACTTAGGTTCTGAACAACTTAAATAAAAGATTATTATATGTCGAATTAAATGCAATAATGTTCAATAAATTTAATTTCTTCACAAAGAAATGCTTAGTTTTGTATATATTTTTTAAATAGTTACAGTACCTTATCTATTCTAAATATTTTTGCCTTTTATCTGTTTAAATGTATTTGATATGTCATTTAAAAGATTCAATGTTGTATGTTTACTTTATTCCATTTTAGAAACCACGAAAATAAAATAAAACTGAAAATATGTGCTATAAAGAAAGAATTTAAGACAGAATTACTCGCTTACATTTAGCAATTAATTTTAATGAGAAAACCACCAAGCACTTAAGATCTCTGCTTTTTCAAAATTTTCTTCTAGATCATTTTATCATTTTCTACGCAAGACATAAAGTAATTTATTTCTTGAAATGTTAGAAACAGAATGGTTCTTTTGAAATTGGTACCTCTGATATAAAGCATAATACTGCTTCTTTTTCAGATATTAGAATAGGTTTTTGCACAGAGGTTTTTCATATGTTATGTAATCGATGAAAGAGGTTTTAAATATGTTGCAAAAGATCATACATTAGATAGTAATAAAATACATTAGATAGTAATAAAATACATTAGATAGTAATAAACATTAGATAGTAATAAAAAAAAACTTGAAGAATGCTCAAACATGGTAGGGTAGAATTTCAGTTAATGTTAGCTAGAGATTAAGTCTAAATATACCAACAATCGGACAATCGATCGGTAACAAATGAAAATATTTCGAATTGAACCAGAAAGTTCTTCATAGAATAAATCAATAAGCATCATATAGATATAAATTAACACTATAACTACCATGAGCCGTCATTTTGACGGTTATCAAATGAGTATATTCCGATTCGAACCAGAAATTTCTTTTTAAAATAAATTACATATAAAACTCACTGGAATACGTTAAATGGAAAGGTTAGGTAGTTTTAAATAAAATTTCTGGTGTGAAATAGTTTAAGAAAACTTGAGTAAAATTCCCGGGTAGTTCTAGTGTTAAATAGTTTTAAATAAAAATTCTGGTGGGATTTTATAAAACTTCAGTTAAATTAAATAGCGATAAAAAAATTCATATGAGTACACCCAAGTCTGTTTTTATACAACTATAACAAAAATCTGCGGTTAAGAGAACCGAAAAGTACTATTAAAAATAGTGATATTATATATCCATTGACGTTTAAGCCTATGATAATGCAAAAACAGGATTAGGCGTATTTAGGACTCGCGAATATTTTAGTTTGAAACCACTGAATTAATATGAATTATACACCGCAATGGGCAAATATATTCTTTAACATGGTCACTGCCGGGTTAAAATTACCGGAATTTTATTTTATTTAGAAAGTTCGAATTTATACCAGAAAATACTAGTAGCAATATATACTTAACAGACATTTCGTGATTACCTAAAATAAAAATTGTTCTTTCGAAATTTCCGGTGCGAATTAGTAATTTTAGACTGAAAAACTTCAAGTATACTCTTAGTTGGCAACGAATAGGTTAAATGAGAAAAATATTCTTTTAATTATATTTAAGTTTAAATAATGGCCAGGAAAAGTGGTGGCAATTGGCCTTCGGTCACGTGGGTTCATCATCCCAGGCGCAGGCAAACACCCGCTACTTTCTTAGAAAAAATGGTGCGATATTTAATCGTGGAATTCGCGAATTATTTAAGGCGAAAGCTTATTTTCTAAAAAAGTGGTGGGAGCTTATCTAGGTGGTGATCAGACATTACGTATCAGGTCTGCAATACTGATAGAATGACTGGGAGGTTTCTGCTCTACATAACAGATGTACACTTCATACTGTAAAACAATAATAACAATATGTTCTTAATTTTTCTATAATTTTTTTTTTACCGTTTACATTTTCTTGATATGCCATTTAAAGGATATGACACCCTGCAAACTTAAACAAAAGAGAGTTTTCAAGTTAGAATTAAAATAATGTTTCTATTGTATTTTTTAACCCATTTATGTCTAGCGTTGATGCTTTAGCAAAATGGGAAAAAGTGCATTTCACACCACTTTTCTTTTAATAGATATTTAGTGTCGTATTTTAACGAGGACACCACGATAAAATAATACACCGAATTTCTATTAAAAAAAAGCACCTTTTCCCATTTTACTAAAGCGTCCCAAAATTGGGACGCTAGGTATAAATGGGTTAAATTGTATAAAAGGTTAATTCTGACATCCACCATTCATATGTTATCAACTGACAGTTCAAACCAAACCAAATTAGCATATTTTAATATTTTGAAATTTATACTATATTTTCAATTATAGATATATTTATTAATTTTTTTTGTTTAGCGTTATTGAAGCAACACCTTGCAAAATTGGATATGAATTTTTAAATAAAGTATATAATTAATTATACAGTATGCCCACTAACGTCCCTTGCCACCATCTTAACTTCGGAACGGCTGCTGCTATATTCATAAAAGTAGTGTCTAGGTATAGTAAAGTAGCCATGCGCTGCATAATTAAACCGCCTACAGCGCCACCAGGTGGAATGCTGTGGAGTTAGCATTCCTATCTTGAAAACGGAAAGAGATAGAGAAAAAAAGTGATTTAGAAAGTTGTAGAGTATCATCGATTTAGTACGAAATGACACCTTGTGGACATTAATGCGAAGAATAGAGCGGTTAAAACGCGCATTTTTTTTGTGATTTCCTATCATGTGACGTGACAAAACGATCGTAGAAAGAAAGAAACAACCAGTTATGAAACAGCAGGTCTGTGCGATCCCTCCATAAACATTGCAGGACATTAAACGACGCTATTACGGACGCTTGTGTCAACGTGTCACCATCTATGCTCCAACGTGTGCAACGTGAAATTCAAACAAACATCCAAATGTGCATTGCAGTTGACGGTGAGAAGTTTGAAAATCTAAAATAAAGGTATATTATTATAACTAGTTGCTTTTTTTCTTCCTAAGATCGTTTTGTCACGTCACAGTGTAGGAAATAACGAAAAGACGAATTCGTGTTTTAACCGTTCTATTATTCGCATTAATGTCCATAATGTGTCTTTTCGTACTAAATCAATGATGCTCTACAACTTTGTAAATCCCCTTTTTTCTCTATCTCTTTCCGTTTTCGAGATAGGAATACTAACTCCGCAACATTCCACCAGGTGGCGCCGTAGGCGGTTTCATTGAGTAGCGCATGGCTATTTTACTATACCTAGACACCACTTTCATGAATATAGCAGCAGCCGTTCCGAAGTTAAGAGGGTGGCAGCGGACTTTAGTGGGCCTACTGTACAACGTAATTATTATAGAACGTGTCGAAAAATTCAAGCATTTTAAAATTTTCAGATTTTATTATCATTTTAAATAACGATAGCCAACGATACTCACTATGTTTTACAATAAGTATTTTCAAACCACTATTTATGGAAAGTAATATTAGCTTTATTTATTGACAGAAATTCTTCGATTAAGTAAGATTAAGATCACTATTCCCGAAAAGTGTTGCAGGCCGCTTATTGTATGACACTTTTATAGTACTCAGAAGTTAATTCATTTATATTTCTGTTTAACATACATTCGTAGATATCGACAAAAAATGTCAAAGCTACATCCAATGCTTTCGAAAAACATTTTTCGGCTCTTTTAATTGTAGAATAGTTTTTGATTAAACAAACCAATGATTTGTTTTATAAGACACCGCGAAGAAAAACTAGCAGCATCCACATACATGGATTGAATAATTAATGTGTAATGGATATGCGTAATATGTAGTAGGCAATGTGTAATATGTAATGGAATAATTAATAATTGATAATTTGTCAGCTATTAATATTTTATTAATAAATTATGGAATAATTATTATATAATAATAAACATAATTATTAATACATTTATATTAAAAAATTATGAATTGTGACATATATTAATTTGTATGTAAACAGAATGAGTGTAAACAGAATGTATGTTAATTCAACCTTTGGTTACGGGGTTGGGACATACGTTGTCACAGCGACTATTTCTTTATTCTATTCGCACCACATTTTGAATATAATCTCTGCCATACCATAAGAATTTTTTTTAACTGTAGTACGAATGAACATAAAATTAGTCGCCAGTCCTAGCACGTAATCAAAAGGTTAATTCCAATCATTACATACATGCCAACTTTCAACTAAATTTTCGTGCAATGTGAGATAATTTCAGTGTTGCCATACAGTCGAAAGTGAATTTCCCCAAAATTTATGAAAATTTTTCCAAATCAGTAACTTTTCCGAAAAAGTCCCCAACAGAGTTTTTACTCTAAAATGTAAATTTTCAATTTTCAATTTATCACTATAAAAAAATATTTAACTAATTTATCCCCTTCGGGACCGGCGGATTTTACACAAATTTTATTCGATTAGCACCACTTTTTTTTAAAAAAGCTACCTTTACTTAAACTATCACAAAAATGCTCTAATTAGAGAAAGCAAATGTTACTTTTATTTTTTACTGGTGCCTAAAACATATTCTGTATGCTCATTTTGACGTTGCATATATGCACCCATGGTCCCGAATGGGTTAGCTCAAACTTTTCCCCCCAAATGAAGCCTTTTTTGAAAGAATTCCCCATTTACAAAAAATAAGTAAAATCTTTCATCTACGCAACTTACTGAGTTTCTGAATCTTTAGCTATTCATGCTTGAAAACGGAAAGCGGAAAGTCGTCCAGTCGTTTCATGTTTATTTAATTTTACCAAATATCCTAATCTAAATTCTTATCTACTTCTGTTACAATTTGTATTAAAATGTATTAAAATGCCTCCAAACTTACGCTAAAGAACAAAAACCCGATAATTTGTTTTTCCTTTTTTGTTTATTACTTTACACCGTCTGAGATATGGGATTTTATTATTTCAAACATCTAATAAATTCTAAATTCTTAACTTGCGAAGTTTGATCTTACTGCACAAATACAAATCAACGTCACAATTGCATATACCTCATCAAAGTACGATTTTCGGAACTCTCTTGCCATAATAATGCTGATGCTAAATGCAAATCCCTTTTCAATATTTTCTATGAAACTTGTTTCAAAACATTTGAAATACTTAGAAAATATCGAATGCTGCGTTCTGTTTGACTTGTACAAACAGGACATAAATATCCATATTTGAGGTCATTTCCAAGAAGTAATATATTTTATCATTTTCCGTTTTAAATATTTCGTTTATATGCTGGTTTTAGAATTTCAGACGCTTTTCAATATTTATGTATTTACAATGCAAATATTTAGAAAAAATGATTAAATGCAGAAATAAATTCAACAATATTTTATTCATTTTTGAAAATGCATTTCTATATAACGCCTCAAACAAAAATTTCGAAAATACATACAACTGTAATTTTCTATCTGCCTAGGGAACTGCAAGAAGTGTAAGTCGACGATTTTGACGAGAGTGGTATCGTTGGAAAGACCTCGTCGTCAGATATCCGACAATTTGTTTATTTATTTATTACAATGTATTTATATTAAAATTTGTTACGTCGTTAAATTTGTATTTTTTGCTGTTAAATGGCTTCCTGATAATTTAATTGCGTTACGTATGTTTGGAAATTAAGTTTTCAGATCGAGTGGCTGCAGGTAAATTGTCGTATTGGGCGGAAACAACATGAAATCTACATTCCATACCAATTTCTCTTTCATTATCTCATGTCTCGTTGTATCAGGAGGGTCTCTTCGTTGCCTATGGACACTTTTCATCCCATAGGACTGGAAGAGGAGTTCCTGATATTACAGAGATTCTACAAATTATTTTTTATGTTCAATGACTTTTGACTTGCTTTTCTTTCGTTGTTTATCATAAATACCATTAAAAATAAACAAATTGTGTGACATAAACTATCGGACATATCGAAAACATCTCATTTCCGACGGGTAGTTCCATTCAGTTTTTTACTCCCCACGACGAGATCTTTCCTTCGTCAAAATCGGCGACGAACTATTATTGTAGTTCCCTAGTAAGTAGAAAAACATGTGTGGATATTGCTCCAAAACAATACATACGTGTATTGTAGGGAGCGTATATTTCTACCACTATTTTTGACATATTTAATAACGGGAAAAGTGCTACAATTTCTGCTACTCACCAAGACTTCTGCTAATGCTGCCATTTAAATATGCGATTTAATACTGTGATTTAAATTTTTAATCTATAGTAGTGGTGCCAAACTACGCGCAAATTCTAAAACGTTTACAACTTTGAATTTTGTGTTTTCTATCATTTACCGGAATTTCAAATTAATCTCCATATTTGGGCAAAGTAATTTTTTCAGAAAATTTGTAATTTTGTGTTGTTTAGGATTTATCGGAATGTGAAATAACACTCCATAGTAGGGTAAAATCATTTTTTATTGTTTTCTGGTTTAAATTCTTAGTTTATTATCTTTATTTCGTTGTATTTTTAATATTAATGTAGTATAAAACAAATTTTATGAGAAAATATATACGTATGACTAAATGTAGCAAAAAAAAAAAAAAAAAAAAAATTCTGGATCAATTAATGTGTTGATTTTGTGAAAATGCATTTCTATATAAAACCTCAAGTATAAATTTCGAAACTACATGCTACTTTAACTTTCTATCTGAGTCGAAAATCAGTTGCGTATATTACCACAAAACAATATATGTGTGTGTATTGCAGGGTGAGTGTACCATGAAATTATGTATTTTCATTAAACAAATATGAGAACTACATATTATAATTCAATTCAATTATTTAAATGCTTCTTAAATTTAATTAACGATAATGTTAAATAATTAAAAGTATTTCAGAAATATTAAGAACTTAATTTTTGCTCCATTGGTCAGACTCCATATACTGGGTGTTTCACGAAGGATCCCTAACTTTTAAAATAAATAACTCGGAAACAGTTATATATAGAAGCATTAAACCAGTGGTATGGTTATTAATCTGATACAGAAACTTCAAAATTTTATTAACAAATTGCTCAGATAGATGACATAACCATAAGTAGTCTGTATCACATCAAATGTGATTCAAAATGTGCACCATTCGCACAATACACATATCACAAACGAAGAATGAAATTGTCAGTGACTCTGTTGTATGTCACCGGAAATCAACACACAAACTTGACGATTATCCTCCTCCAGCTCGTCAAGTGTTAAAGGATTGTTGCGGTAAACAATGTCCTTCAGTGTCATTTCCGGAATTTCTTTCACTATATGCTAATAGCGGTCACGTTTCCACGCCGAAATCTTTGACGATTCATCATTCTTGGTGCCTGAGCTCTCTTTATAGGGATCCGTAATGCTGACTGCAGCGCCATCTATGGGTGCTATTTTTAACTAAAATATTTAAATAACCGAAATTGTAGACGCCTCGTTTAGTTGCGCATTTTTTAATACTTTTCTGCATTTAAATAAAGGCTAAAAATTCTATTAAAAATTTGTGGTAACAGCGTACGAACTCTGTTTTATTATACTGTACTTAAAAGGGAAAAAAATCTTGAAGGACAACTGATTGAAATAAATACCTGTTTAAAAGAAATAAATTAAACTGCGAGTGATTTCTTTTTAAAAGTTTGTCTTTAAACAATATAAAATGAATATACAATTTTAACTCCAGCTTCTTAGCAAGAAAAAAATATTAGCAACGTTCTCCTTGAAATCGAACTCACATCCATCCATACATTGAGCAAAACTGAAAGACGGTGCATTTACTAGCCATGCTAAGGTTCAATTGAAGAACATCAGGCAATCAATGACACTTACTTCATCTCATACGCGATGACACTTACGTACCTTTACTGGAGAAATGTTTTTGCCCCTGAAGGGTGGAGGAGGCAAATTTCCAAAATGTTTTTTTTTTTTTTTTTTTTTTTTTTTTTTTTTTTTTTTTTTTTTACAGAATATCGTATTGTCACCAGAAATCTGTCACATCACAAAACATTAAGTACATTATAGTACAATGGATTGCAAGATTTGATTCCAACGGACGTGCAAAGCAAGTCAAATAAAAGATTGTAATAATGATTCCGATTTAAGTCCGTATTTAATGTATTCTACGAAGTTTTCATCAAGATGTTTAAAATACCCAGAAAATATAGAATACTGTGTTTTGTTTTCGGAATTCGAACACGCGAAATGGACATAAAAGACACACATTTTCAAAGTAAATCTGTTATTTTCTCTGCAACACTACGAAAACGAATTTATTAAAATTTATACAGGAACAAATTCATGATAATATGAAGAGTTTTCCGTTATTAAACTAGTTTTCACCGCAAGAGAGACCAAATTTATTATTAAAACATCTTATAAATATTAACGCTGTAACACTCGCCCAAACCTATTTTGCATATGTTTTTTTTCTTTTTTTTTTCAAATATTTCCATATATTACTAATTGCCTTATTTAATACAAGACAGGTGTTAAAAATTCTGGCGGCAAATATGCCTAAAATTACTATTCGAAAATAGTGATGGCCAGGGTTTTACAAATTTGATAAAATCTGGTAGAGAGCAAAATGATAGTAGCCAGTAAAAAAAAAAAAAAAAAAAAAAAAAAAAAAAAAAATATTTACCCCTCCGGTCTCCTCTTCCGTTAATGATTTTCAATGTAAAAACTGCATGCTCCCAGGATATCTCATACCAAGCGCAAATGTTCCCAAACAGTGCCGTCGCCAAAGGGCGGGGGGTTGGCTTGGGGGTATTTCCATATATTACTAATTGCCTTATTTAATACAAGACAGATTTTAAAAATTCTGGCGGCAAATTTGCCTAAAATTACTATTCTAAAATAGCGATGGCCAGGGTTTTATAAATTTGATAAAATCTGGTAGAGAGCAAAAAGTGATAGTCGCCAGTAAAAAAAAAAATATTTACCCCTTCGGTCTCCTCTTCCGTTGCTGATTTTTAATGTAAAAACTGCATGCTCCCAGGATATCTCATACATACAGGGCCTGATTACCAACGGGGCACACTTCCACCAGTAAAAAAGAATAGAATTTTTTTTCTTTATTCAATACAGTAATTTCACATGAATAGGGTGTTTTAATAAGACGAAAATTTCTATTAAATTTTACTGGTGGAGGTGTGCCCCGTCGGTAATCAGGCTCTGCATACATTAACGCTCAAAGATTAAATATGGCCAAATGTAGTATGTAATTATACTGGCAGTAAAGTGATTGACCCCCCCCCCCGGCCTCTTGTGCTACGCCACTGTTCCTTAATAAAGACTTTTGTTGTTAATTCTATTGCATAAATGCCAATATCCAGACTGAAATCTGTACATTCCTCATCAAAGATCGATTTTAGAAACTCTTTTATCATAATGAAGCTAAATGCAAATCCCTTTCGAATATATTCTATAAAATGTCTTTCAACATGTTTGAAATACACAGAGATTATTAAATGTTGCATTTGTTTGACGTATACGGAAGTCAGATAAATCTCCATATTCGATGTCATTTCAAAATAGAGGAAAAATTATTTTATTACTTTGGGGTTTAATATTCTTCGTATGTTATGGTTTTCATGTCAGAGGTTTTTCAACATTGTATATATATGTATATTTAAACACATAAACCATATAATCCAGCATATACCGCACTCCTACGAATTGAGAGTGTATTTCTCTATTTTGATGTACAGTGTGACAAAAAATAAATGCCTCAATTTGAAGTTTCAATAATTCATTAACTATTATAAATATGAAGATGAAATAAGTGAAATTTGAGGGGGTTAGAATGACGGTAGAGTGAGTCAATGTTTAGTAATTTCAGAAATGAAACGATTTTGTGAAACTTGTCGTATTGCCATTGCATTAAGTGGTCCAACTTGTTTTGCCCTCTAGCGACTTCCCTAGTGAACTGTGAATTAATTGACTGTCACACTAAATAGAAATTAATACATGTTATCAGAAAATATGGTTATCGAGATTTTTAAAAATGTTGACGTACTCCACTGTCATTCTAACCTCCTCATTTATATCTGCTGCCTCTTAAATTTTATGCACCGTAAATTTAAAAACAGCTCAAAAGTCCATCAATAAATAGCGCTGCAGTGTCTGATACATTAAAAATGCTCAAATGAATTTCGAAATTCACGCCATTTTTCGGGTTTCAATCGCTAAATAGAGTGAAGAATAACACTTGAGAGATTTTTAAAGCAATTTTACATAGTAGTTTGAACCTTCTTGTACTTTAAGACAGTGCGGTGCCCTCTATTGACTAAAATTTGAACTGATTTTAAAATTACAGCATATAAAATTTAAGAGGTACCAGATATAAAATGCCACTTTTTTTCTTCTTCATTTTCTTCTTCTTTTTTCTACCACTATTTTTTACAATAAACTTTTTTTTGTTTAATGTCGGAACTTTTTTCGAATAAATGAAATAAAGTATTTCTTTTTAATAATAGTGGTACGAAAATAATAAATTTTGCAACCATGCATTTAGATGTTTATAAAATTCTACAGATAATATACAGGGCAGAACAAAACATCTATATTTCCGTTTATTGTTGAAGGGGAATTTTTAACTGTGCTATGCATTTCCTAATTGAACTAAATTTTATAATTATATGTAGTATACATAATACATAGATCAACTATAGATCATACACAGGACTGAACAAAAGAAGTCGGATATTTTTTCGATTATATTTCGTAATTCCTGAAATTCGGTTTTTAAATGTATTATGAGTTTTTCATATTGTTTATTTATCCATCTTTCACCTTATTAAATTGAAAAGATTTCTAAAAGCAGTGGGAGCTCGTGACTGGCTTTTCCCGAGGCATTAAGTGCATGCCTAAAACATTTATTATTTCCATACCATTATTTTTTACAAGAAACCTTTTCTTTGTTTAATGTCAGAACTTTTTTCGAATAAATGAAATAAAGTATTTCTTTTTAACAATAGTGGTACGAAAATAATACATTTTGCAACAATGCATTTAGGTGTGTATAAAATTTTACAGATAATATACATGGCGGAACAAAACATATATATTTCCGTTTATTGCTGAAGTGGAATTTTTAACTGTGCTATGCATTTCCTAACTAAACTAAACTTTATAATTCTATGTAGTATACATAATACATACATCAACTATAGATCATACACAGGACTGAACAAAAGAAGTCGGATATTTTTTCGAATATATTTGGTAATTCCTGAAATTCAGTTTTTAAATGTGTAAGAGTTATCCAAATTGTTTATTTAGACATCTTTCACCTTATTAAATTGTAAAGATTTCTAAAAGCAGTGGGAGCTCATGACGGTCTTCTTTCGGGGCACTAAGTGCATGCCTAAAACATTTATTATTTTCATACCATTATTTTTTACAAGAAATTTTTTCTTTGTTTAATGTCAGAACTTTTTTTTCCGAATAACCCATATAAAGTATTTCTTTTTAATAATAGTGGTACGAAAGGAATAAATTTTGCATCAATGCATTTAGGTGTGTAAAAAATTATACAGATAATATACAAGGCAGAACAAAACATCTATATTTCCGTTTATTTCTGAAGGGGGATTTTTAACTGTGCTATGCATTTTCTAACTGAACTTTTTTTTTAAGACCTTAATAAAGGGACCGGGAGGGATACTATGCTCTACAGACTTGGTTTCCTTGCCTGAGCAGTCCTTCTTAGGCAATCAAATCAATTATATGTAGTATACATAATACATAGATCAACTATAGATAATACACAGGACTGCACAAAAGAAGTTGGATATTTTTTCGAATATTGTTGGTAATTCCTGAAATTCGGTTTTTAAATGTGTTATGAGTTTTCCAAATTGTCTATTTAGGCATCTTTCATCTTATTAAATTGTAAAGATTTCTAAAAGCAGTGGGAGCTCGTGACTGTCTTTTTTCGGGGCACTAAGTGCATACCTATAATATTTATTATTTTCATACCATTATTTTTTACAAAAAAATTTTTCTTTGTTTATTAGGTCAGATCTTTTTTCTAATAATGGTGGTACGAAAATAATAAATTTTGCAGCCATGTATTTAGTGCCCCAAATAAAGTCAGTCACGAGAGCTGCCGCTGTCTAAAAGTATTTTGGAAGTGTTGGAAAGTGTTACATAATCTATGCTTGACGCACAATTTTTCGATATTGTTAAAATATAAATTTTGTAGTATATTTCTCTTGCACATGTTGTCAAAATGCATGTGGAAAGTCTTAAATTTGAGAAAGTGTTGTAAGATAGAATTTAAAAATAGTCTGCCAAGTCTGTAGAGCATAGTATCCCTCCCGGTCCCTTTATTAAGGTCTTAAAAAATGTCGCTTGTGGCAGCCCTTCGTTCGGAAATCCTACTCTCGTTCTTCCAATTAAGTAGATATCCCAACAGGTGGCGCTGCTATATTACTTTTTTCATAATTTTTACGATAGCTATACCTCAAGAACTAATGCACGGAATTTAATCAAACTTCAGATTCGGTTAGACGTTGACATAAGTTCTTGTTGATTAGGTGTTTTTATAAATCTCCCAACAGATGTCGCTGCTATGCTGCATTTTGCAGGATTTACACGATTTTAGCAATAGTCATATCCAGGGCTTTACAAATTTGAAAAAATCTGGTAGCCAGGTATAAATTCTAGTCGCCAGTAAAAAAATTTAACACCCCCCCCCTCCCCGTTATTGATTTTTAAAAAGTACAAACGTTTGCTTAGGAATTAAGTCAGAAAAAATAATAACAAACATAGTTTAGAATTATTAGTTACATAGTTTATAATAGTGCATAATAACTAAGTTTTCTAAGGAAACTTATCAAAGTTATATATTTGTGAAAAAAATAATAATAAAGGAAATATTGTAAATTCTGAATTAACCGACATGTTCGGGAAATGCTGATTGCCGTATGCTTCAAATGTTCAAATAGTTGAGTGCTACAAAATCTATATCGGATGAGAGGGCATCTATAAAATAGTGAAGCCGGAAAACGATTTTATGCCTATTTAGCATATCAAAATAAAAAAGTCAAATAATTCTGATTTAATTATTTCAAAATTTGCATTTAATGACATTTGCAATAGTTTTGCCAAATTAAAAATAAGCTAATTTTTTCTGTTGTTGTTTGTTTGTTTGTGTGTGTGTGTGTGTGTGTGTGTGTGTGTGTGAATATAATTTCAAATTTATTTCTTAATATTTTGTAACTTTGCAGCATCTATAATGAGATATCTTACAAGAAATTTAATTAAACGTTGTGATGTTCGCAAACTCGAGGGCTATTAACGCGTAATATTACGAGTTATTACGTAAACGTTTGTTTGCGTAGCTAAAAAGGAAAGAAAAAAATATATTTTCCCGCGCTGGATTAAATCGAAATCAGCAGCCGGCTGAGGTTTATTTTCATCCAACGATCTACAATTAAAAAAAAAAAAAAAAAAAAAAAAAAAAAAACTTTTTGAAGTGCAATCAATGATTTTTTATTTCCATTTACTGCAGATAATAATAAAAACAATGTAATTATAAAATACTATTGAGAAACAACTCTGAACCAGACACTTGTCGCCAAGACAGAGTGACGACGGCAATGTCCAGCACGTGTGGTGCAAACAGACGCGAGGCGCCAAGCATTTTAAGCCGGGAAAAAATATTAAAAATAATAATACATATTTTTATTAAAATGAATTATTCTTGAAATTTTAATTAAGTTTTATAGATTTACTTCGAATGAATTACTTATAATCACTTATATGTTATTATTCTTTTAAAATGAATGTAATAGATTAAAAGTTTTAATTCTGAACACAAAAATCTGATTTGAAACATACAAAGAAGTAAGCATTTTTTATCATTGCATCCAATTTTTAGAAGCCACATAAGACTATTTGTTATTGAACCCCCCCCCCCCCCCTCTCCTCACATTCTAATCACATGACTAGCCGACTAGAGCGGAAAAGAAGGGCGTTTTATGTGCATGAAATGGAAAATGCCTTTTTAACTTCGCTTTAGAGAAAATGTCGTTTGTGCTCATTTTTTGTTCAATTTTTGTAAAAAATAAATAAATAAATGAAACAAAAAAAGTCAGATTAAAAAAGTTAGTCGCCAGATAAAAAAAGTTGGTCGCCAGTGGCGACCTGGCGACCGCATTTGTCAAGCTCTGGTCATATCTCAAGAACTAATGCATGGAATTTAATAAAATTTTAGATTCAGTTAGACCTTGATATAAATTGGTGCTGATTCTTTTTAGTGTATGCGAAACGTGTGTGAGATAGAAGAACGTTTTGGGATTGGCACATCCGACTAGTTTTTATTATGTACTAGACTATATTTTTGTATTTGAAAAAAAAACGCGAAAAAAAATGACAGTTATATATTTTCCATGTAATTTTAATTAAACAAAGCAGAAAATGTAAGATTAAAAATACATTTACATGAACCATTTTAAGTATAAGTATCAGAATTGTATTATTTTTATCTCATTCAATTATTTAAATGCTTCTTATATCAAATAAACGTTGAAACTAAATCTTTTAAAATCTTTTATTAATATTAAGATTTTAATTTTTGCTGCATTGATCAGAGTCGTTGAATACAAATATTTAATCTCAAAATTCCATATTCCTCATCAAAACACGATTCTAGAAACTCTCTTATAACAATGATTCTGAAAGCAAATTAATTTTCAATATATTCTCTTTAGAGAATCTTTACTTCTTCAAGATATTTGAAACACACAGAAAATACTGAATGCTGAGTTTTGTTTGACTTATAGGAAACTCAGATCAATCTCCATGCTTGATGACATTTCCAAGGTAATAAAAGATTTTACCATTTTCCGCTTTAGATATTCTGCTTATAAGTCTGTTTTCGCATTTCATAGGATCGTTTTCGCACTCCATGAAAATATTTTGAAAAAGTGATTAAGGCTGCATGCAGTAAATTCCACAACAGTTATTATTTTTTGTTTATGAAAATGTATTTCCCTATAACACCCCAAACATAAATGTGGGACTTATGCGCTTTGATTTTACATATAAAATGATCTACATATAAAATGTGCTGAGTACCAAAATACAGCAACTAGAATACATAGTGTGGAAAACGGTTTTACAGTTTTTTTAATTCAAAATGTTCGAATTCAAACCGGAAATTCCGAAACAAGAAGTTTTAGTATAAGAAGTCACAAAATATCTGCCATTAAGTAACCAAAAGAATATTATAGGGAATTTCTGGTATGAATGCGAAATTTCGAAATTTAAAAAAAACAAACTGGTAATGCTTCAAAAGGTGCTAAAAAATGGTAGCCGATAAACGTGCAATGATACGGTTCAATAATAGGGCGATTGCAGCGATATCTGCTTTAAAAATAGCTTTACCTCTAGCAAAAGTAACCGTTTCACTGTTGACAACATAAACATAATTTATTAAAATGTAAATATAACTGTTAATAAAATCTTGTTGTAAGTGTATATATTTCAGATGTACCTGATTTTGAAGTTAATTTTTTATCATATCAGGCAATTAATCTTTTCCACTCGTCTAGCAGAGATTCATCCTTTGGTATAATAAATAGGGATAGTTTCTAGTTTGCTGTCTTGTATCGAGTAGTACAACCATGCACAAAAGAATGCGTATCACGTTTTTTGACCACGATCAATATCATTCATATTTTCAAAGCTTATGAAAATCAGTATTCAAGTTAAAGGAAATAGGGTATAATTTAATTATTTAAAATATTTACCACCAGCTGAAACGTTTTCTCAATTCGATTCTTATACAAGGTTTGCGTTGAAAAGAGCTAGCAGACAGTGGCGTGGCCAGAGAGGGAGGGGAGGTCCAAATGCTCTGGAGACCAGTAATATTATAAAGTTTTCTTCGACTTCAAAATCGCAGAAAATTCTTCGATTAGATAAGGCAAAAATATTTTTATAAAATTAGTGGTATCTAAACCATGTGGATCTCCACCGTGTCTACTCCACTGCTAGAAGATGCCGCAGCGATTGAGCCGTTATCTTTTCAGCATCATTCTACATTTATCGGATTCAATTTTTTAGTCCTATTTTGTAGCCGTTTTCCACATTATGTATTCTAGGAGCTGTAACCTAACTACAAAGGAATATATTGCATGTACTGAACGACAGAAGAAAATTTTAAATTTTTTGTTTTGTTTAACATATGAATCTCTACACTTAATGAAATTTCCCTGGCGAAAAAATGATTTTATTAATTTATCGTTTAAGTAATTCTTTTATGGTGGTTCTCATTTTATCCGAATTTCCATGCTACTTGCATCATTAGCGTTTATTTCAGGAATTTCTTTTTATTCAGAAATTCTGAATAGTAATATTTGTTTTGTTTAGTTACGGACGTTTCGGGATTATATAAAATACGAGATTTCTTTCCTATTTTCCGGTATAGAGTCGGAAATTCTGAATAAAAAGAAAATTCCTGAAATGGAGGCATACATGTGCTAATGATGCAAATGAGTTAATGAAGTTTACAAGGCAATATTAGAGCGTCTAGAATACATAGAGTGGAAAATGGCTACAAAATAGTACTAAAAAATTGAATCCGATAAATGTAGAACGATGCTGAAAAGGTAACGGGTCGATCGCAGCGACCTTCTAGCAGTGGCGTAGACAGGGTGGAGGTCCAGATAGCTTGGATACCACTAATTTTATAAAAATATTTTTGCCTTAACTAATCAGAGATTTTTCTGCGATATTGAACTCGAAGAAAACTTTATAATACTACTGGTTTCCAGAGCATTTGGAACCCCCTCTCTGGCTACGCCACTGTCTGCTAGCTCTTTTCAACGCAAACATTGTATAAAAATCGAACTGAGAAAACGTTTCAGCTGGTGGTAAATATTTTAAATAATTAAATTATACCCTATTTCCTTTGACTTGGATAGTGATTTTCATACGCTTTGAAAATAGGAATTATATTGATCATGGCCAAAAAACGTGATTCGCATTCTTTTGTGCCTGTTTGTACTGCTCGATACAAGACAGCAAACTAGAAACTATCCCCATTTAGTATACCAAAGGATGAATCTCTTTTAGAAGAGTGGAAAAGATTAATTCCCTGATATGATAAAAAACTATCTTCAAAATCAGTTACATCTGATATACACACTTACAAGAAGATTTTGTTAACAGAAATTATGTTCATGTTGGCAGTAGTGAAACGGTTACTTTTGCTAGAGGTAAGTTTATTTTTAAAGGAGATGTCTCTGCGATCGCCGTCTTATTGTACCGCATCGTTGCACGTTTATCGGCTGTAATTTTTTAGCCTTTTTTTAAGGCATTACAAGTTTGGCTTTTTTTTTAATTCCAAAATTTCGCATTCATACCAGAAATTCCCTATAATGTTCTTTTGGTTACGTAATGGCAGCTATTTCGTAATTTCTCAAAGTGATAAATCTTGTTTCAGAACTTTCGGTTTGAATTCGAACATTTTGAATTAAAAAACGGTAAATTCGTTTTCCACACTACCTATTCTAGGCGCTGTACCGAGACCGTCAGGGATTACGGGTTAAAATAAATAAAAACAGAGAAGATTTAGGAATTTTCATTTTTAACTAATTAATACCATGTTAGGGAGTATATTTTATTATTCTGAAATATATGTTTTCTAATCAATCAAGTTTTAATCTTTTCTGCATGATGAAGTTAATATGAATCATGCGCGAGAACTTATATCTGCATACACTCCACCCAAGCATGATTTTTAAAACTACAATATCATATTTTCTCTGCATATAAATTCAGGTTCAATATACTGTATGATGTTTGCAGAATACATAAAATATCGTACACCGAGTTTTGTTTGACTTATGCGGACGTTCAAATAAATATCCTTGAATCAGCCAGTTTCGCGAAAGGAAAGTATAGATTTTATTGTCAAAATATTCTGCTTGCGATCGGTTTTGCTATTTCATCTTTTCTATATTGATGCAGTTCCGAATGCAAATATTTACAAAAACATGTGATTGAAAGCTCAAGAAACCCAAGAAATATTCTTCTGATTAATATTTTGTGTTTACGAAAAGGCAGTTTCATATTGCCTATTTAATACATATCTGTAGGTTTTACATATTTTTTTAACTTGCAATCCAAAAATAATTTATATATATATATATATATATATATATATATATATATATATATATATATATATATATTTTTTATTTTTTTTTTAAATTCAATAGCTTGCAAACGGTGTCAGATATTAAAGAAATTCTTGCAGGAGAAGTAATGTATGATGTCAGGAGTTTTTCTTACTGCGATTCCCGATTTTTGTTCCAAATAGCAGCGACGGATGGCGCTGGGTGCAATAGACTTCTAATCAAGGCAGAAGCAGATATCACCCAGCATTGGTGCGAAGGAAGAATGTTAAATATATGTAGTGTTGTCCCATTAAATTAATACAGTATTGTTCTTATAAGGACTCGATTCTGAACTCAGTCAGTATGATTTCGATGAAACGTGTTGTTGCCATGGAAATAACGAATTCTTCAATATAACGACAGCGTTCAGAACTGAGGAAATAGAATGACAGTGGAGTAAGTCAATATTTAGTAATTCGAGAAATGAAGGGTTTTGTGAAACTTGTCGTATTGCCGTTGTATTAAGTGGCCCTCTAGTGACTCTCTAAGTGAACTATGACTGATTTAAATGTCACACGTTTGTGTTATTTTGGTTATTGGGAGACGTGGAAATTGTCAGTGACAGTACAGAAGAAAAAGAGAAAAATGCCATCGCCAAAAATGTGATTGGTTCAAAAATTGCTAACGGTTGTTCATCCATAGTAACAATCAGTATGTGATGTAACAGACCCAAATTTCATGTGTTTCTCAAAACTGGAGAATGGTGAGGTGAAAAGATAATTTTTTCAACTATTGCAAAGATATGTTTAGATAGCACTTTAAATAAAGTTAAGTAACTAGAGACAATTCTTTTGCAGATTTTGTTTGTCATCAGTATTTTTTTCTTTTGTATTAACAATTTGTTAATTTAATTAATAAAATATCATTAATTTGCTTTTCTAAAATTACTAAATTAAAGAATTAAAGCTGGTAAGCTGTTTAATTTCTTTATAAACTGAATTCAATTTATTCAACACAAGAGATTATTTTATGCCACTGAAATACTTACATCGTTTTGCGGACGAAACACGGCCTTCCTTGGAATCCAGCAGAAACATGATTTCACTCTCTAGTATTCTATTTACCATTTCCTCCCCGTCATATTTTCATTTCAGATAAAATATCGATTAAAAATGAAGTATTTGATAGTCCGTCTATATTGCCAACTACATACATAAAAATATTTAATAAATTAAGAATATGTAAGTAAGAACATGTGACTTTTCTCCGCATTTAGGGTCGACCTATTGGCAAGTATATATGGTAAACTATTATTTTATATCCAATTTTATGTTTAATAAATAAATAAATAAATAAATAAATAATAAAAAAACGTTTTACGGTTAGTGAAAGTTATGTTACACACTTCAAGGGTGTCTCGAGTCCAGGTTATTCAGTGCCAATTCAATTTAGCCTTTTTCTTTTTTTAAATTACAAATATCTCTCAGAAATTTTGCACAGTAATTTCTCTTTATACACTGACGGAAAAAAAATCCCAACACCAAGAAAAAAAAACAATGCATTTGTCTAGCTAACATGTTTAATTAATTAGATTTTCAAGATCACAGGTGAATTTAAGCTCAAGAAAATGCATTTCAAATGTGAAATGCTGTTACATTAATAGCCGGTGTAACCTCCAGAATTTTCAATGCAAGCCTGCAAACGTGCATGCATTGTGTCATATAGGTGCCGAATGTCACTTTGTGGTATGGAGTTCCATGCTTGTTGTACTTGTTGTGTGAATACTGGGAAGGTCTGTGCTGGCTGTGGATGATGCTGAAGTTGTCGTCCAATGATATCCCATACTTGCTCAATTGGAGATAGATCTTGTGATATCGCAGGCCAGGGTAACATGTCGACACTCGCACGTTGCGTTACAACAGGGGTATGAGGGCGAGCGTTATCCTGTTGGAAAACTCCCCCTTGAAGGCTGTTGATGATTAGCAGCACTACAGGTTGAATTACCAGACTGGTGTTCAAATTTGCAGTCGGTATGTTTGGAATAACCACGAGAGTGCTCCTGCTGTCATAGGAAATTACTCCCCAGACTATGACTCCAGGTGTAGGTCCAGTGCGTCTAGGCTGCAGACAGTTTGGTTGCAGGCGTTCCCCTGGCCTCCTTCTGACCAACACACGGCTATCACTGGCACCAAAGCAGAATCTACTTTCATCAGAAAGCACAACACATCTCTACTTCGTCCTCCAAT
This sequence comes from Maratus michaelseni, assembly GCA_963931845.1. Classification (NCBI taxonomy): domain Eukaryota; kingdom Metazoa; phylum Arthropoda; class Arachnida; order Araneae; family Salticidae; genus Maratus; species Maratus michaelseni. Next base: position 222,440,229 of record OZ007595.1, read on the forward strand.
GAGATCTGTCTTGACACCACTGGCGTCGCAAATGGCAATAGCTTGGAGTCAGTGAAATGCACGCTGCAGAGCACCTGGCTCGGAGCTGTACTTGAATTAACCGATTTCTAACAACTCGTTGAGTAACTGTGGTACCAACTGCAGCTCGAATTTTTGCCGCAGACGCAGTACGATGCGCCACAGCCGTACGTCGAATACGGCGGCCTTTCCTCTCAGTAGTGCCACGTGACCATCCGGAACCCGGTCTTCTTGAGGCAGTACCATTCCTTGACCATTGCTCTAAACAATCATGCACAGTGGCCAAGTCTTTCTGCAATATCGCGGAAAGAAAATCCAGCTTTTCGTTGCCCTATTATACGACCTCGTTCAACCTCGGTGAGCTGTTGAAAATGGCTTTTTCGTCTTCTTAAAGGCATACTTAGCTAACATCAAGTCATTACGTCAAATTTCGAAGATAAATAACGCTCACGAACTTTACAGCCTGCATTTAACCCTTCTTTGCATGAGTTTTTCTTTTACAATTGTTTTTTTATACATATATTAAATATCAGACACCAGAAATTTTAAGATAGATTTTTAAGTTTATTCAGCAACGTAGTTCACGGGAAATTTGCTAGATTGATATTTCTATATAAATATAGTGCTGGCGAAGAAGTTAATTTATTTATTAAAAGTTAAATAAACAGTGATGGAAATTTCCATCACAATGCAAAGAAGGGTTAAACCAAACCTGATTTGCAAGTTCTGAGTGACGCTACTAGCGCCACACTTATGTGCGCAGCGCGAAATTTGAATCGATGTCATCTTTCAGATGTATAAACACGCCTACCAAATTTCGTTTATCTAACACAAGTCTTTTTGGTGTTGGGATTTTTTTTCCGTCAGTGTATAATCATGGTATATTTGTCATTAAAATATACTAAAGATTATTAAACAAAAATTCTGGTATTCTTTGAATAAAAAAATAACTGATGGCTCGGCCTACAGGCACAGGTAGATTTTGAAGACGCAGACCGAGGGGCGACTGTTTGTTGGGAATTACGGAAGAAATTACATTTTTGCCATGATGCCACAGTTGGATCCGCCCACCTCGAAATCTAACTTGTTTGCAGGCAGCCGGCAGGGATTTATTTTCTTTGTTATAAGGGTTGGTCGTATAAAAAACTTGTCAATACAAAAGTTTTAGATAATATTAAGTGGATTTATAATAAATCTAAGCGGATTTGATATATTGTGAATTGAGAAAGTTATGAATTTTTTTCTATTAAAACCCCCCTTTCCCTCCACCTTGGGGCCATTTTTAATGATATCAAAAATCTGTCATACATAAATTTTCGGCCCTTTTCCTAGACGTAATAATAACTTTAAACGGATTCGATACGTAGCATAGTTAAGAAGTTATGGGTTTTTTTTCTGTTTTCACAAAAAGCCCTCCCCCATCCCCCTCTTTAGTTCGATTTTGCCCATTAACGAACTTGACCGAGATTTTATGCCCCTTGATTTTATGTATCAGTTTGGAAGAGATTTGTGCAGAATTATTGAAGTTATTGTGTCCATAAAAAAGTGACATAGATAGATAGTATTATTTCTTACGAAATCTACCTAAAAGGGGGAGCTAATTTAGCAGCAATTGTTCTACCTCACTGAAGCTGACGAAATTTATCGTAAAATTATACTTCCTATTGCTTAGTGTAGTTATTCTAACCCAAATATGCAAAACATAGCTACGAATGTTTTCTTTCATAGTTGTCACAGATACATTTATAAGAGAATTTTTTTAATACAAAATTCTTATTTAACTTATGATTAGCACATCATTTGAAATATCTGAACTTCACATTTCATCAGTTTCTGCGAGATAGAACAATCGCTGCTAAATTAGCTACCCTTTTTTAAATTCAAAATACCTACCAGAATTTTTGTGTAATAACATTTATTGTATTTTGATGACAAATATTCCGTGACTACATAAAGAGAAATTACTGTAAAAAATTTCTGGGAGATATTTTGAATTTTAAAAGGGGGTGGCTAAATTGATAACACTGAATATCTTGGACTCCAGAGTCCCCTAACACCGCCCCCTGAATACTAGGCCTCCGCGCTGAAAAAAATGGCGGCTGTCGCAGGCGGAATCGTTTGTACAGTTCCTCGAACTTCAACACCAATAATATCTAAAAGTTATCTTTGACTTGTTTGATCTCCGAAAAACAAGGCGAAGAAAGCTTTTAGAAATTATTGGTGTGGAATTTCGAGGAACCGTTCAAACGCTGAAAAAAAAAAAAAAAAAACCTGCGACAGCCGTCATTGTTGTCAGCGCTCAGGCCTAGTATTCAGGGGGCGGTGCCCCTGAAATGGGTTACATAACTTTCAGTAACCGTAAAAAGTTTCTTTTTTTTTCTTTTTTTTATGTAAAACATAAGATTGGCTGTCAAATAATAGTTTACCGTATCGAGGCTAACGGAAAACACAGGCTACCGCGGTGCATTTCATTTATCTTTTTTTACAGACCGCTAGAGTGACGTGATGCTCTTTTCGAACACCTGCATTGGTGCATTCGAGCATCACGTGATTCCGGCGGTCTGTAAAAAAAGATACGCGAAAAGTACCGCGGTAGCCTTTCTTTTTCGTTAGCCTCGTTACCGTATATACTTACGTATAAGCCTCCTATAATGTGGAGAAAAATCACATGTTCTTACTTTTTAATACCAGTATTTCCATATTGAAATCTTCGCCTCATTTAACACATTCACTGCCGGGTTAAAATTATCAGAATTTTATTTTATTTAGAAAGTTCGAATTCATAGCAGAAAATACTTTATTTAATTACAGACGTTTCGTGATTACATAAAATAAAAACTCTTCTTTCGAAATTTCCGGTACAAATTCGTTATTTGAGATTGGAAAACCACGAGTATACTCGTGGTTGGCAGCGAATGGGTCTGCAGAAAATCATTAAGTATTCTACCATTAACTAATTCACAGAAAATTAATAAAAAATACTAGTCTATGAACGGAAGAACGTGTTTATTAATCTCGAATTTATTGGTCGGCTTGCAAGGAGTATAATGCGGTATATCTTATTAAAAGTATTTGTAGTCACAAATTCTTTTAATAAGATTCACTTTTATTTTTAATTTCCTTTTTATTATTATTTTTAAAAACCTCGGTGATGTAGAAATTTTTGTTAAAATTAATTCAATCGTAAAACAATTCACCGAAAGATAACATATTACATTTTCGTGATCAATGAAACTGATTTAAATTTAAAAGAAAATGTAAAAAAAAAAAAAAAAAAGAATCTAATCCAAATTGTTCTAAACTCATGTATTTGCTTATTCTAATTAATTCCTTTGTAACTTAAAATAAATTTTAATGCTCTAACAAATTGAATTTATCAGAACGTAGGATGAAAAATATTTGCATATATATTATTTAATTTGCCGTTACCTCTGTTAGTTTTCCTTTTTAATTTAAATTTTGAGGATAAAGCGAAGTGTGAAAAGATAAAATAAATAAATAAATAAAATGATTTTCTTTTGTACATTTAATAGGAGAAGTATACTGAGTCTATTTTTGTAGTTTAATAGGATTTTTAATAATTTATTTGCAGGGCTTTTATTTCTGAAAATTTTTGAAGGACGCTTAGTTTGATTCATTAAAATCATCCCTTTGGAGGATTGTCTTTGAGTGATTTTTGGCCAGAGTATTTTAAAAATACAAAATATTTTATTAAAAATTGTAATGAAACATCAAAATTATTAAAATCTATCAAAATTTATTGTTTGTTTTTCTTTTCAGATCCCCTGATTATTTAGGGAGACACATCTCCTCTGCTCACCTAGAACAAATACCTCCTTATATGTAATTTTGAGACCAAGTCATTGTTTTAAGATATAATTAAACAAATACAGGATTACTACGCTTTTACCAAAAATTTTTAATATAAGTTTTCGCTTTACCTAAATGCAGAAATAATTTTGCTAAACCCTGCAGTTAAACTATGTGTTTTCAATTTCTGCTATTTAAATATTAAATAGAAATTTTCTAGTCAGAAAAAGTGCTACCGGACTACTTAGAAATTCAAAGACCTTGATAAGCCGAAACATTCTATTAAAAAATTGTGGTACAAGCGTATGAACCCTTCAATAAATTTAATCTGATGCAAAAATTATTTGCATAGTTAAAGCTTTTGTTTATTTATTAAACTTTGATGTACTTTGACCAAAAATAGACAGCGTTCAGAAAAAAACCCTAAGCGATTTAACAACAGCACAGCAGAAATTCCCTTTTGAAATGTTCTGCTTATTTTGAAAAACAAGTTGCTTAGAAAGAAGGGCCTAATTACCAACGGGGCCACACTTTCGCCCGTTAAAAATTAGAAATGTTATTTTTATTCATGGCAGTAATTACAAATGAATAGAGCGTTGAGAAAAAAGTTCTATTAAAGAGCCCTTGAATACAGAAGAAAGTAAGATGTTTCTAATAGATGGATGTTAAAAAAATCTAACAAGAAATACAGTGAAACCTCTCTAAGGAGACCACCCATTAGACCATAAAAAATCGGTCTTTCAGAGAGGTGGTCTCTGAATAGAGGTGATGGGTAAAGCAAATTTTCGTGAAATACATATTACAAAAAAATATGATATTGAATTATTTTATTATATTTCATGTCTATACAGCTTTAAAGAAGGAATTAATTGTAGTTTGCTTTGATTTTAACAATTTCTCAATAACAATTTTTGTATCGAAACAGTCTTTGATCTCTTTAAACAAATTATTAATCTTAGTATCATCTCTGGCAGCTATGGAACTTTCTATCAATCTATTGATTTCAACAAGTGTTTCTTGACATGAAGTAGAAGCCCCCCCCCCACACACACATACACACACTTAACCGTTTAAAAAATACTCCTGCACTTTACAAGTGTCTGTTACTTAATTCCAGGAAAGGCAACAATAGCCCTTCTCCCACCAACACCAACTTATCTTTCCGTAACCATAGTCACATTAAATATGCACAAGACCCGGCGTTTTCCTCCTTACCCAGGGAAGGGGGGGGGGAGAAATGACCTTGATTCATGATGTCTAAGGAAGCAAACTTACTGAGCATGTTTTCCGGATATGAGTGGAATTCCGAGATTTCTCCATACAAAGGAAAGTAATTCTACTCTTGGACTGAAAAGTGGTCTTTCAGGGAGGGAAACTGGAAATAGTGGTCCTTTAATGGAGGAAAATTAACATTGAGCTTATAGCCAAAAATTTTAGACCATAAATAAACGGTCTTTATGAGAGGTGGTCTCCTTATAGAGGTGGTCTTTCAGGGAGGTTTCACTGTATAACATAAAAGTTTATGTAACGGGCTTTTAATTAACTTGTCAATAAAAATGGTTAAATATTTCGGATATGGCCAAATGTAGCTTTTGCGAAAAAGTAATTTCATCGTTGTCACCATTGTTGCCAGCATGACTCTTGTTTGACTTCTTTCTGTAATATTTTCCGCCTGCAAGAAGGGTGGTATTTTGTATTTTCGGAAATAACATGGTATAATCAATTCTTGCACAAGGTCTGTACTTACACGTTTTTCATCAACCAATTTCTCACACATTCGTAATATTTTTACAAACGAAGACATATTTTTTGATTGACAATCATGTATTATTTCTGACCTCAACATGCCTTTCTTTTTTGGCACTTAGGGCACACATGGATGAATGAGGCATCGTACAAAAGGTTTTAGAGCAGGCATTTGACATATTATACTCACATTTCGTTAAAACACATTCTTTTATTAAAAACTGCAGTTAATTAAAAAATAACGAAAAAACGTATCTGCAAATAATTCAAAAGATTGCTATGCGACAGTCAAGCACGGGTTCATTGCTTATTTAATTCGCTGTGATACAATCTTCGGCAATATCTATTCAAAAATATTTGTTTATTTTATTTTATTCATATACCGTAATTTCCGGCGTATAATCCGCAGCTCAAAGAGTCGTTTTCGACCCAGAAATTTTATTCAATAATTGTAGTTAAATATTTACAGCGATCTTTTAAGTTACATTTTATAAAATAATATTTCTGGGTCGAAAAACGACTCTTTGAGCTGCGGATTATACGTCGGAAATTCCGGCAACTTTTAAGCTGTTTCGTTACAACTAAAGTTTAATAGAAATATTTGCTTTATTTAATCTCAAATATTTGGTAATTAAATAAGGCAGAATGTATTATTGTATTTTAGTGGAAATGAAAGAGCATAAAAGTATGCAGCAGTGCAAATCCTTTATTTCTATCACTATAGCATATCTGACAACATCGCGCTAAACTTCCGTACAATGTAGGTTAATTTAACTGACGTTAAACACGTTTCAAACCAGAATTTCTTTTAAGAAATGCAAACAAATATGTACCAGGTAAGAACCTGAAACTTAATATATGCTATGTTTATTTTCAGATTTCAGTTATATTTTCTAGTTAGAAACATCTTTAACCAGGATCAAATTAACTCAAATTGTATGGAAGTTTAGTTGGACGTTGTTAGCAGGTATGCTGTAGACAGAGGTGCCAAGCTCTCGCTAATCTTCCGTAATAGGGGGGGGGGGGTAATTTGACCCGGGTTTAATATGTTTCGCATCAGAAAATGTTTTTAAGAAATGGAATTAAATATATTTCATGTAGAAATCCTAAATTAAATAAATAAAGTTTCATCAAATAAATTTTCTTGTTTGAAACGTTGCTAAACTAGGTCAAATGAATCCACATATTATGGAAGATTAGTGGGAGCTTGGCATCTCTGGCTATAGATATTGTAACAATTTGACAATAAAAAGTGTATTTTTAGAGCTTGTGAAGATCCAGATATCCTTCAGTCTACCGTGCCAATATCATAGAAGGAAACCTTCAGGTTTTCTTTTCCAGTCAGATAAACATATTTGAACTCAAAATTTTATTTAATATATAAATAACATTAATATATCAAATGACTACCACATAGGAAAAGACACATTGAATTAAATACATTTTCTGGTTTCATATGTGTTTATAAAATTAAAAAAAAAACGGAATGTTAGCGTATATGCAATAAATGAATCTTTTAGTAAAAATATTTTCCAAAATTATACAGTCATTGAAATTTCTATACCCTCTGTTTAAAGATATTTTAGTATTACATCAAGAACATATAATTATAATCCAATGTATATTATACTATTCAAATATAGGCACTGTAAGCAATACACAACATTTTCTAAACATTAGAAAGAAGTTAAAACTGTTCTATGCGGTGCAACAAATATCAGTATTTAAAAAAACATTCTCATGTTTGCTTATCATTTCCACCTGAACTCAATTCCCACAATAACGTAATTCATGTGTTATTTATGATGCTTTCAAAAGTAAGCTAAAATGCAATCTCCAAATTGCGCTTGACACAAGAATAGTCATTATAACTTAAAAGAATATATAAATACTTTAAAAGGTCACAAAACATACATTGCACAATTTTAAGCTATAATGTAACTGAAAACAAACAGGGTTTCGTGTTTGTTTTGTATGATGCTTCAGTGCACGAAATTTCCCTCTGTATACTCAAATTAAGGACTAAATGCATTGATCTGATTCCGATAATTTAAACAGTGTTCCCTTTACTTTTTAATGCGGAACAAAACTTTCCCTTTACATGCGAAACAAAAGATTTGTCATAGAATTTCTTTTGGATTTTTAGATTAGTTTCCGAGCAAAACTAATTTATTTTATTTATTTATTTATTTTATTTTATTTTATTTTCTGTATTGTGAATTTATTTTTAGGGTATAGACCACAGGTGCAAAAATCTAGGCGCCAATGGGCCGATTCCCACTACTAAATTTTTAGTATTCTTCGCCTACCGTAATTTCCGGCGTATAATCCGCAGCTCAAAGAGTCGTTTTTCGACCCAGAAATATTATTTTATAAAATGTAACTTAAAAGATCTCTGTAAATATTTAACTACAATTATTGAATAAAATTTCTGGGTCGAAAAACGACTCTTTGAGCTGCGGATTATACGCCGGAAATTACGGTAATAAGTATACTAATAAAATTTAGGTACAGTAATACAATTTGACGAAGAATACTAATAAAATTTAGTGGTGGGAATCAGCCCATTGGCGACTAGATTTTTGCATCCCTGGTATAGACTAATATTCAGTGCTCAATAGCAGTCATATTTTATCAAAATTTCAGCCAATTCCACATGAGCCACATTTCCTTATAATATGTGCGTGATCATTTGAAAGATTTTTCAAAACCTCTTTAAAAAAATATTTCAAAACAGGTTTTATATTAAATTAATTAAAAAAATAAAGTACAAGCAAAGCCTTTTCTTTTTCATGTAGGTTTTTCATTCAACTTTTTCACTTAACTTTTTGCATTAAATTCTTTATCAATATTTTTGTAGACGTCACAAACAAAGGCGTGCTTTCTTATTATATTCAATTCAGCTAATTAATCTAATCTTTTCAAGATCTCTTTTAATGAAAAGTTAATTTAAATTGTTTATCGAGAACTCACGTAGATGCCCTTTCATATCATAATTAATAAGCAGCTAATAAAAACTCATTAAATAGACTTGAGTATGTCCTATAGAGATTAGATCACTTAGCGATTCAATGATATTAAGAAATATTTTACGAAATTTCTGTTATTATTTTTAAAAATAAGCATCTTACAATTTTAAGTGTATAGATTGTAAAGAAAGTCGTAAATATATCTTACAGATTCTTTAACTCTCATAAATAAATTATGTGTATTTTAAGTTCTTCAAAGACTTTTTTTATTGAAGAAACATTTATGAAGAGGTTTTATATTAAATTAATTTATATAATAAAGTATCAGTTAAAGTTTTTTTTCCTCTTTCAAACAGTTTTTTCATAATTTTTTTTTTGCATTAATTTATTAATTAATAATTTTTCTGGAATATCGCAAACAAAAGAAATCACTTTTAGTAAATTCTTCAATACTGATAATAGTTTCATATCCTTTCAAAATTCTTTTTTATTGAAAAGTTAATTTTAAAGGTTTATCAAGAATTCACGTGCCTGTTTTTTTTATATTGCAGTTGATAAGAAACTATCTTTTTAAAACTCTTTAAATATACGAGAATGGGTTTTCGGAAGATTGGATATGGTTGCCAGAGAAAAACTGCAATTGAATTTTGAATATCAGTATACGAGTGAGTATTCGTATAGTCTATTCATCTAACTTAATTACAAAAATTCTGCGATTAAAATATGTGAAATTTTACTGCACGAAATTAGTGGTATTCAAAATTTTATTGTGGTATTTTCCTGTCAACCATAAGAATATATCACTTAACGTTGGAATGAAATTAACCAATTAGTTTACTAAAATCAAATTAACTTTGTTTCATAAAATTTCACAATTTTAATTGACTAAAAACCGATATATGCATTGCTGCCAATTTTTACGCTTTTTTCTTACCACTAAAATTTAATAGTGAATTTTGTCTTATTTAACCGCCAAAATCAGCGATTGAAATGGCAAATATTATTATTATACTTTACTGATAACAAAAAGTGTAAAAATTGGCAACTATGTATATGTGTATTTCGCGTTCACAAACAACTTTCTTTTCTTTATTGTAATAGTATGTCTTGAAGAAATACATTAATGAGTATTTATACTTAACTTGCAGTATTGATTAGTAAAATGATTTGTAAAATCGAACTGTTTTTTTTAATGAATTATAAGCGATTGTTGTGTCAGAATGGCAGTTTTATCCCTTTGCCGCACTGTCGCGCTAGGAAATTCGGTTAAAAACATCAACTTTGACAGCAGTTTCTGAAATATATTCTACACTTACCAATAAATGGAAAAATGGTTCGATTATATTTTTTTAATAAGAGTACCTGGCATATTACACGTTTTTGAGCAAAATTGAATAAAATAATATGGTAGAAAGTAGTCATGGAGATTTAATTTTAAAATTTCACAAGAACTGACATACCCGGTCTTTCATTTCACGGTCATTAGCAGCAGCCATATGAATACTCATAACCGGACATACGATACGTTTTCGAGAAAAAAAAAAAAAAAAAAAAAAAAAAAAAAACGTGTTAGAAGGTAGTCAGTTTTGATTTGAGAATAGCCTTAATGAAAGTTAATTTAAAATTTTTCACAAGAACTGACATATCCGTTCTTTCATTTCACGGTTATTAGCAGTAGCCGCATGAATACTCATAACTTGACATATAATACGCTTTCGAGCAAAAATGAATAAAATAATGTGTTAGAAAATAGTCCGTTTGGATTTGAGAATAGCCTTAATGGAAAGTTAATTAAAAAAGTTCACAAGAACTGACATACCCGGTCTTTCACTTCATAGTTATTAGCAGCAGCCGTGAATACTCATAAAATATACTTTATATGATATACATACAGGGTGGTTATAATATAAGTATCTCTATTTGGAGCTGTCTGTAGCTCGAAGGAATGATCCGAATGAAACCAAAATTGGTATGCTTACTATTCGAGAAGGGGGAAGCAGAATGGAATAATAATAAAAAATAATCTCATTAATCACCGACAGATGGCGCTACTGAGTGTGAAATGTAATGTGTAATACAAGAACAAAAAATTAAAGCGCAGGCCAAATGGCACACCCAATTTATTGGAAAATGTCACAGGGAACGTGGTTACTCTTTTGCATGGCGGTGCCGCGATCCTGTTTAGGTTCCACATGGTCATTGTGCTGAAGGACACAATCCAGGCTGTGCACAACGTGCTCAACTGCGGAATATAATGCATCAGGAGTGAAGTTTCGTACATGTTATGATATGCAGTAAAGTCATTGAGGTTTGTGACACCTCCACGGTACACAATATTACACATTACATTTCATACTCAAAAGCGCTATCTGTCGGCGATTATTGCAATTAATTTTTTTATTGTTCCATTCTTCTTCCTCCTTCTCGAATAGTAAGTGTACCGATTTTGGTTTCATTCCTGTTATTCCTTCAAGCTACAGACAGCTCCAAATAGGGATACTTATATTATAACCACCCGGTATATTAACACTAGAACTATCATGAGCCGTCATTTTGACGGTTACCAAATATATTCCGATTAGAACCAGAAATTTCTTTTTAAAATAAATTAAATATAAAACTCACAGAAACACGTTAAATGAAAGAATTAAGTAGTTTTTAGTAAAATTTCTGCTGTGAAATATTTAAAAAACTTGAGTAAAATTTCCGGTAGTTCTAGTGTTAACCGTTTGAGTTTTGAAAATTCGGCCTATAATCCGCGGAACAAACAATTGTGTTTCAACCCAGAAATTTTATCTTATAAAATGTAAGTCACTAAATCGCTGTAAATACTTCAACTGTTGAATAAAAATTAAATCATTTCAATTATTGAATAAAATTTCTGTGTTGAAACAAAATTTGTTTCATCCGCAGATACATTGCGGCGCTATCGCGCTTCATAGCACTCAAACGGTTAAGTCACCTAGTTATATGATGAAATTAAGGAATATGTTACGATATTTGATTATCAATATGTTTGAAGCATATAACAAAATCGGGACTACACTATGTAGAAAACATTTTGAACATCTTTTAAAATCACTCTCAGAAACAAATAATGTAATTTCAAAAGGGTTTTCAAAGACTTTTATGTATATATTGCAGTTCCATATTGCCTATTTAATACATATCTGTAGGTTTTACATATTTTAACTTGCAATCCAAAAATAATTATACATATATATATATAATTTTTTATCTGAATATTAAATTATTTTAAAAGTATGAAGCATCAGCAAAATCTTTTTCTTTTGAATTAGTGGTTTCATTAAACTTTTTCACTAAATTTCATTGCATGAACCTCTTTATGAATAATATTTAGCAGCCATTGGAATTAATAGCGAGCACTTTTAATATATTCAATTCTGATAATTAGTTTCTAATCCTATCAAAATATCTTTAATGAAAACCTAATTAAAAAAGTTTATCAAGAATTCACATACCTGTTCTTTCATATCTTAGTTGATAAGGATCTATCTTATTAAAACTCATTAAATATACATGAATATGTTTTAGAACGATTAGATGATTAAATGATACAACGAAATTGAAGAATTAGTCAACTAAAATACATCAATTTTGTTTTCTAAAATTGCAGTCATTAAATAAGGAGAAAAATAGTACAAATTTGCGTATGTACATTTTTACAGTTATATCTTAAAGTAATATTTTGACTTTTTTAAAATAAAATATTTTCATATTTTTCTAACGATTTCCAGTATTTTATAAATCATGCTCGTACTCACAATGCAATATTTAATCACTTTTACTTTCTTCTATCTTTACAAAAAGAAAGTATTGAATTCATGAAAATTTTCGACTTCCGGTTTTCGACGGATTTATACGTTTTAGAAGGTCCTGAACACGATTTGACTGTATTTAGAAAACGTCTGTCTGTGATTCTGTCTGTCTGTCTGTCAGTGACAAAACTTTTGTGGGCGCTCTATTTCAAAAACTAATGCACGAAATTTAATAAAACTTTATATTCAATTAGTCCCTAATATAAATTGGTGCTGATTAGTGTTTGGTGAAAATCGCACGGTAGGTGGAGCTGCTATACTGCATTTTTTGCGATTTCCGCAATAGCTGTATCTCAAGAAATAATACACTTACTTTCATCAAACTTCAGATTCAGTTGGACCTTGACATAAATAGACATTGATTAGGTTTTGGTATAGATATCCCAACAGGTGGCGCTGCTATACCACTTTTTGCATGATTCTTACGATAGCTATATCTCAAGAACTAATGCACGGAATTTCACCAAACTTCAGATTCTGTTAGATAATGACAAAAATAGATGCTGCTTATGTTTTGGTATAAACAGCCCAACAGGTGGTGCTGCTATGCTACTTTTCGATTATTATCACGATAATTTTATCTCAAGATCTAATGCACGGATTTTCATCAAACCGCAGATTCAGTTAGACGTTGACATCAGTTGTTGATTAGGTTTTGGTCTAAATATCTCAACAGGTGGCGCTGCTATGCTACATTTTGTAGGAGTTGCAAGATTTTAGCAATAGTCACGTCCCAAGCACTAATGCACGGAATTTAATAAAACTTTAGATTCAGTTAGACCTTGATATAAATTTGTGCTGATTCTTTTTCGTGTATGCGAAACCTGTGTGAGATAGAAGAAAGTTATGGGATCTGCACACCCGACTAGTTTTAATCTCACATGCAAAAAGTGTGATCGGGTACTTTGAATATATTCGGAGTCTAAACTGACGGTTAACATTTAAAAATATATTTTACAAAATTAACATTACAGTTTTTTTAATAAAAATATCTGGGATACCAGTTAGTAGAGAAAACAAGAAACATCTTTCACGAGTCCATTAACCTCAGTCTTATAAATAAATAGTGTAATTTTCATATCTTTCCATTAATTTTCAGTCTTTTCTTACAAAAATATCTCTGAATAAGTTCTATATTAAATTACTTTATAAAATAAAGTATCAGCAAAATACCTTTTTTTTCCAGAAAGATTTTTCATTGACTTTTTTTTTGCATTGACCTATTTATTAATATTTTTTGAAGACACTGGTAACAAAAGCAAGCACTTTTAATATATTCAATACTGATAATTAGTTTATAATCCTTTCAAAATCTCGTTTAATTAAAAGCTAATTTTAAAAGTTTATCAAAAATTTACGAGCCTTTTCTTTCGTATCATAGTCGATAAACAGCAATCTAATGAAAACTTATTAAATATACGTGAATATTTTTTAGAGAGATTACATCACTTAATGATGCAATGAAATTCTTTTACCAAATTTCTTTTACCAAAAGTAATTTATTCTTGTTTTCTAACATTGAAAAATTTTGATTGAATTAAAAATAGTAAACACATGCGCATGTGAAAGCCCGAAAACCCGAGCCCGGGCCCGGGCCCGACACGGGCTCGGGATTGATTTTTATATCACTCTTCGGGCCCGGGCGGGCTCGGGTTCATTCTTTCTGAAACTAACAATTTTATTTATTCTCATATAGAAAAAATAAAAATAACTTTTTTCCCCTAAAAAATTACGCATTCCATTTAAAGTCATTTTAATGCTATTTTGATCAGAATGAATAAAAGGGGAAGCAGAAATCTTATTTTTCTTTTCTAGTTTTAGAATGCTACTTTAAAAGAAAATTTGCAATATTTACAAATTTATGTGGGACATTGACGCGTCGACTGGATGATATGGCGCCAATGGAAAAAAAGGCGCGAATAATTTTGATTTTCATTTGTAATAGTAGGATATTTTTTCAATTGGAACGTTTATGTATTTATTTATTTTTATATATTTAAAGTGAAGTGAATACTTTCTTTTGTTTATAGTTAATCAGCACTAGCTTAAGATTTTGAAATTTGTAGTCTTTTCTTGTGTGCGAGTTATAATGGCTCTTCATATGAAAATAACGTTAGTGATTCTATTTTTCATCATGAACTCTGCTCATGTTAAAGCTCTGCTCTGAACTATTTTCAAAGTCACTCACATTCGTAAGTCATAATAATTGTCATATATTGTTATTCCGATAAAAAAGCAATCGAAAAGTGTTTCCTCTTTGTCTATAAAAGCATAGGAACTTTCAGATAACGGTGCCAAATTTTTAATTTAAGCTCATTTTCAGTAACACGAAATATTGTTTTAATTAAGGAATCAATTATAATTTACGAAATACACCTATTAAAGGAAATAGAAATACAGCATAGGAATAGTAATTTCTGCAAATTTCATTAATTTATTCATAAAACGCACTCCATTAATGTGTCCATCAGGTTTGCTTATTGGGTGAGAAAATTATGAGAATCTTTTAAGGAAGTATATTTTTATTTCATACCAAACTTCTCGTTTGAAACGATTGAATGTAAATTCCAATAAAATTGAATTATGTGCTGTAGATTAACAGTTATTTTCATGTAAGAAGTTTTTTAAATATGAGATATTACTGTTAAAACTTTTTTTTTAATATTATGGGATTTTTTTCGATATCGGGATCGGGCGGGGTCGGGCTCTGATGACACAAAATGTTTCGAGCTCGGGCGGGCTCGGATTTAAAATCGTCGGGCTCGGGCGGACCCGGGCTCCGAAAAGAGAGCCCGAACGTATCTCTAAATGCATTAAGAATAACATTTCTCAGAAAAGTTTCGCATACTTTTGGATAAATTTCTCGACTGTCATTTTTAACATTTTCAATTTAATCGTGTGATATATGATGATGAAACAATAAATTAAATCTCACCTTTTCATTTTTAAGTGAAAATAAATTAATCTTAAACTGTTATTTTCTTAGCCGTGAAGTCGTTCTAAAGTGTAAGCTGTCCATCACACTGTAAAAAAGAACAAATGTTTCCTAATCTAGGAAAATGTAACATAACATAGGAAATATATAATAATCTCTTCCAAGTTACCCACAATTTCGAAAAGCCTTCTTTATCTTGAGAAAGCTCCAAAACAAATACATATTTTTGGGATTCATACAGTATACTTATAAAAGCAAATATTCCTTTGGTGCCTCTGATTTTTGGAAACGTCTCCGAATAGTTTTAATAGTGTATTAATCAATTTTTTCAACATGGAATGTAGGTTTTTCAGGGGCTATCAATTCTTAGGTAAACATTTTCATTTTCACCAAACATGTTTTACAGACAAACATGATAAATTAACAGCATTAATATTAACATTAAAATTAATATTATTTTGTTACTCCTGCATGTATAAATTCAATTACGCAGCTGCAAATGTTTAATTGAGAATGAATAGCATCTTAGAAATCGATATTCCGGTTTCAGAAAACTGATTAATGCACTTAAAAAAAACTGCTCGGAAACGTTTCCGAAAACCAGTGGCAGCAAAAGAAACTTTCTGTTTTTTATATGAATGCTTTTTTACATCCCAAACGTTTCTGAGGTTTCTAAAGATGAATAATCTTTTTTCTTTTTTTTTTCGGAATTGTGGATAAATAGGAAGAGGTTATTCTATATTTTCGTTCGTAGTTACATTATATTCTCTTAGATTAATAAATATTTGTAATTTGTGTTACAGTGCAGACTTAAAGAAATGCACTATGCATCCAATTTTAGTTTCTAAGAAAACTGTGCAACAATGTAATGGATTATGAAGCATTTCTGTAAGATATTAACTCACTAAATACGGATACAACACTGAAAAACTTGCATTGACACTTGATTTTGAAATGCACTTGGGTAAAATTAAGATTTAAAATATATATATATATATGTGTTGGACGGAAAAGTGTGTGGGGGGGAATTCCAACATTTACGAGGGGGAATGTATAGTGGATGGAGTATCAGTACATAAAGAACTTTACCTTTCAGCGGCGTTGTGGATCACTGATAATAAAAATAAAGGGGGTTCGAATAGATTTACTGATTGAACTTTCTGTGAATTTAATAATATTGATAATATTGGCGTTGATATAGAAAAAAAAGTCTCTTGCTATTGGATGCCCTTTATGACCTATGCAAATTTTAGTTGCAGCAAAATAATAATAATCATATGTATGAAAGCAATAACTGTATTATCAGACAAAATTCATGTGTAATATTATATTGTAAAAATTGCATACATAATTCTGTAACTGTGGTCTCGCTGGTGATAGAGGCGTGTCAGCCCCTCAGGATTGCACACAAACTCTAAGGCTTAGGCCGGGTTTCCTGAGGTGGTCATCCCTGGTCAACTCTTTGAACCAACGGTAATGTCTTTTGGGATGGGTTAATTTCCCAGCTGCATGTTTTCCCATCCGGGGCAGTTCTTAGAGATAGGTGCGCCAGACATGCGAGATTCCCTAGAAATACGATATTCCCTTACGGTTTCCCTAGCTAGCGTATCCGTGAATTTGAACCTCTAACATTGTTTGGTTGATTTTCATATGGTATATACAAGTATAATATATATAAAAAGGAAAATAATGTGACATAGATAAATATAATACAGTATATCTAAACAATACATAAAATAAGTTTAAAGTTCATGTTATTTATTTATTTATTAAAAATGTGTAAACAATCGTACCCACAATATGTTATTGGAAAGAAATATTAGAAATAAATATGAATTTTAACCTTTAATTTTTTTTAAAAAACCAGAAATTTATATCTAAAAGCTTCAAATGCGCGAATTTAAAATTACAGTTCATTCCGTCAAGTAGTTTTGGAGTTATACTTAAAAAAACTAGCCACATTGTAGTATTTTGCAACTATTAGGTTGATGCAAAAGTTCTGTCATATTTTAATACCTAATTTTAATACATCTAGTATCGGTAAAATTTTAATACTTGATAATTGTATTATACCTGTTTGCTTTGAACTTGTAAACTTAAATGAATGGTCTCTGTAAATGTCTTTTTTTATAAGATAGGTTCGGCACTCGGTAGGTTTCGTCTATATTTTTCTTGGATCTAATGGAATTTTATACTACTTTATTGTTTGTTAATTTTTACGAGTTTTTTTATGAGCCCTTTTTAACCCCATAATTTTTAGTTTTAAAGTTTTTCATGTTTCAAACCAGAAAAAAAATTATAAATTTAATTTAATAAACAACCTTATATCGACACCTCATAGGGAGAAGCTTCATTTAACAAGATTATATTTTTTGCTCAAATCATGCAAAAATAAGAACGCTTATCAAAATCTAAAACCTGTTATTAGGCCGGCTCCCTACCGCCTTGCAAGTCGCTTACCTACACACTGGAAGTAAAGTTGCCACGCAACTAGGTATTCCAACCAGCTAGCTATCTGCATCAAAGCCATTAAATAATAAGCCCAGTCAGATAAATGGGAAACTGTTCGCAAGTTGAAAATAGCATCATCTAGCGGTTGGGAGTGCTGCATTCGGCACCAAGAATATTTTAATAAAATTTTGCTTCTCAAATTAAAGCTTAAAATAAGGAGTTCATATTTTCTAAGAAAGTCGTTTGTAAATTCCGGTGTCAGTCAGTAATTTCACATTTTACGAACATAATTTGTCTGTGCCGGAAAGGGTTAATTGCATAGTGATGTAAATTTCCATCACTTTTTATTTAACTTTTAATAAATAAATCAACTTCTTCGCCACCACTATATTTATATAGAAATATTAATCCAGTAAATTTCCACATTTTTTTTTCATTATAGTTTTAGCTTTAATGTAAAAGATCCCAATAACTGGCAAGCTCTTAAAGGAAGTGCAAAAACAAAACATCGATAAAAATCGTATAAAATATCGATATAAATAAATCACATCGTTTCTCTGCGACCCACTTCGGTTTTGTCCTCCTTCCGCAGCAGAGGTTTGGCGCTAGTGTGTCGCTAACAAATTTAACACTATCTGACTGGGCTTATTATTTAATGGCTTTGTACACACTGGAAGTAAAGTTGCCACGCAACTAGGTATTCCAACCAGCCAGCTATTTGCATTATTCTAACTCTTATGTAAAATGATCAGGTATTAAAAATTTTCCAGTATTAAAAGTATTAAACTTAGGTATTAAAATAGGACAGAACTTTTGCATCAAACTAAAATCTAACAAAGGAATTTAACATTAAGAATTTCCAAATATTACATCTGTATAATTCCTAAACTGCTTCACCGAATGATTTTCCGTTTGGAATCCTAAGGATCAATTTATCAAAGAATCTAAATATGTAGTTAAAATTGGGATTTAATGCTGAAAATTTCAAAGTTTACTACAATTTCAATATGGTGATTCCCCCTAAGCTTATTGGTTTTATATACATCAAAAAGAAGATATAATGTCTAAACAACGGCTATTTTCGTTTTCTACTGCGACAGTTTTGTGATTAAATATTATTGTGTTGTCATTCTTTGTTTGTTTTCTTGTTGAGACTGGACATATCGTAAAGCTGAATTGAATAGAAATGTAAAATGAGGAATTACACTATATAATTTTAAATATATCTTGATTGCAGTTAGCGTTTTTGGAAAATTAATTTACATATATTATTTCTGATCGATTTTATTTACTAAGAAGTGTGATGTAACACACGCAGTATATGCAATATGTAGAGCAAAGAAGACATAATATCCAAAATTTAATGTAACAATTTAAAAATTGATTAATTTTCCGAAAGTTTTAAAGCAGAGGCGTAGCGTCAAGGGGGAGGGGGGGCGGATCACTTTACTACCAGTATTTTTATATACTATATTTGGCCTTGTTTAATTCATACAGTTCAAATATTAAATAAGGCCAAATGTAGTATATAAATATACTGGTAGAGAAATGATCGTGACCCCCCCCTGACGCTACACTACTGTTTTTAAAGACATTTAATAATTTAATGTCTCTTCTTAGCGATGTTGTACAAAGAATGTAAACCAACAAAGTTTCCATTAAATGGTTATATACAAGGTTACTTTCCGTTCTCAATTCAATCAGTTTATTAAAGTGTAACACTAAATTAATTATTTATCTTTAACATCACCGAATTTGATTACAAAATACACTGCTCAAAACAATTAAAGGATATTTGAAGTTTTATATAAAATAAAGATATAAACGAAATTTTTTTTGCCGAAAATAGAAGAAGAGAATCACAAATGCAAATTTTTCTGGTTTTCAAACTGTGGAGTATGCAAATTTTGAGTTCGACGTCAAAAACGTCGCTACAGCGGCAGCGAATGAAATTTGACTTTCAACTGGATAAAAGAGAATGAAGACAAGGATGATCGGCATTCAGTGATTGCTTTGTTTCGATGAGTACGATGTCTCAGCGAAGTCATTTGACAGATTCAGAAGCTTGGAGAATTGTTGGTAGGTTAGAAGGGGGCCAAACTCAAGCCGAAGTAGCGCAAGCCATTGGAGTGTCACAAAGTGTCATTTCCTGGATCTGGAACCGGTTTTTGGAGAGTGGATGTGCAGGCCGAAGACCAGGGCAAGGTCGTAGACGGGCAACAACGCCCAATGAAGATCGGTATTTAGCGTTAACAGCTCGGAGACACCGAAACATGAACGCTACTCTTCTCCAACAACACCTTCGCTCGGCTACAGGCACCACGATTTCAACTCAGACTGTCCGAAACCGGCTCCATGCTGTAGGTCTGTATGCTCGCCGACCGATGGTATGTGTTAGATTAACATCAAGGCATCGTCGCGACCGCAGGGAGTGGGCAACCGAGCATGTCAACTGGAGGAGAAATGAATGGAGCAATATTCTGTTTTCTGACGAGTCCCGTTTTTCTGTGCATCCGGATAATAGGCGTATTTTCATCTGGAGGGACCGTGGCAGTAGGAATAATCCTGCGTTCGTGCACGAAAGTGTCAGATTTGGCGGTGGAGGAGTGTTGGTGTATGGTGGCATCTCCATTGACGGGCTCACTGACCTCTACATCATTCGAGATGGAGCTCTGACTGGTCGCCGATATAGGGATGAGATCCTCAGACCTATTGTAGTCCCTTACGCTGCAGCAATCGGAGATAACTTCATTTTAATGGACGATAACTGCAGGCCACATCGCGCAAACCTGGTGGAGGATTTCCTTTTCGAGGAAGGAATCGTTCGAATGGAATGGCCAGCGTGTTCTCCAGACATGAATCCAATCGAGCACGTTTGGGACGCTCTAGGAAGACGAGTTTCTGGCCGCCAACAACCCCCACAAACTCTCCAAGAACTGGAAAGAGCTCTTCTGGAAGAGTGGGGCAGAATACCCCAACTCGTCATTAATAGCCTCATTGAGTCCATGCCTCAAAGGTGTTCAACGTTGCTGGCCGCCCGTGGAAACCATACCCCTTCTGAAAATGATTTTCTTTGAAGATAACACCTTTTCTTATTCTTTTTTTCTCATATGCACAAACTGTGTTTTTTTCCTTTTGTACACAAATGCGCAATAAAATGCATTTTTTTCTGCCAAACATGTGTAATTTATTCTCATATAACCTACTATGTCTGTCGACCATATATCAATCAGCTAAAAAGTTTCCCAGATACAAAATCCACCTAAAACTGCAATATCCTTTAATTGTTTTGAGAAGTGTATTTATAGTTTTATGAGATAAGGGTATTAAGGCGTATATGTAGCTACATTTAAAAACAAAGGAGCCAATTCAGCTTTTTTATGGTCATATTCAAGTTAAGCACACTGAACTCATTATGAATATGAATTATTTTTTATATATCGGAAGCAGATTAACGTCACCGATTTTTGTTGCTCAATAAAATTTGTAATTTCTTATTATTTATGATTTCTTGGTTTACATTCTTTATACAGGAGAGACATTAAATTATTAAATGTCTTTAAAACTTTCAGAAAATTGATCAATTTTTATTATATTGTTATTACTATGAGTTTAAATTTTTCAATAAATATATTAAAGTGTAACTTTAAATTAAGGATTCATCTTTAAAACATCACCACATTTGATTACAAAATATTTATAGTTTCGGTTTGTTTGTCTTTTTAACACTTTCCAACACAGTTGAAAAGTGTTTACGAATTCGGTTTGTCTGTTTGTTTGCCGCCTGTCTGTCTGTACGTTCTCTAACTTGCGTAAATATACTCGGATTGCCATTTAATTGATATATGTTATTAAGGTTTACTATGGCAGGTTCGGTATTGAAAATTAACTATGTAGCATATATAGTTCATTTACAGGGACACTCAAAAGTATTCCGTTACATTACGGTCTCATAGGTGCCAACCTCTCATTAATATTCCGTAATATGCGGGTTAATTTGACTCAGTTTAACAACTCCCCAAACCAGAAAAATTATTGGATGAATCTTTATTTATTAAATTTCAGGTTTCTACGTGGAATTTATTTAATTTCATTTCTTAAAAAAAATTCTGGTGCAAAACGTGTTAAACCTGGGTCAAATTAACCCGCATATTACGGAATATTAATGAGATGTTGGCACGTATGCGGTCTATGTGGAAAAATTGCGTGTGGTATATTTTAATAATGTTAGACTATCTCAAACGGAATGCAATTGATATATATCACTGAAGTGTACTACAAGAGGCTTATTATAGAATAGGGTAAGCATAGCATTCATCGTTCAATTACAGGGACACAAAAAAAAATTCGGTTACTGTCTATGAACAATAATTGGTGGACATGGGTTTTGAGCTGTGGTACGTGCTTTAATATTTAACCAATTTTTTAATTACTTGGTGTGTATAAATGCCTGATTATATACAGGTCATCACAAAAGATATCGAATACATTTCGGTTTATTGATGAAATTTCTGAATAGGAATTTCTAACTGGGCTATGTGTTTCCTCACTTAACTAAATTTTAGCATACTATGCAGTTTATATACAAATCTATGCATCATATACAGGTATGCTTAAAAAAATTTGGTTATTTTTCCGAATATTGATGGTAATTGCTAAAATTGGGTTTACAAATTTGTTCTGCGTTTTCTAAATTGTTTACTTAGACATTAACTTTCTCTTATTAATAGGTAAAATTTTGCTAAAGTATTATCGAAGTATTGGAAAGTGTTTCATAATCTATGCTTGACGTATGATTTTTCGTTCTTGTTTATCAATTCATTCGCATTCCATGATTTATAAAAATGAACGAATAACCTTAGAATTGAAATACATTATTGAGATAAACAACTACTACTCAAAATGATATATGTAAGATTTATCATTCTTTCACAGCACTGTATAAAACAGCATGATATATTTACTCATTCATTAAATAAAACAATAATATGCAAGTAATACATTGCTATTACCATCTTACAATTTCTTTGCATACTTGTACATAAACTTCTAAACTGTCATGCTTAAAACCATCAATATTTATCGTCTGATGAAATGATAAATTAAATCTCACGTAACACACTGAGACTAACTGGAATTGAAACTGTGATTTTCGGAACCCTGATAAGATTCTAAATTTTCAGCAATCCATCAGACTAATGGAAGTGCTGTATGATTCAAATTTCAAGCATTAAGAACTTGTTATTTCTATTAATTCATAACTGTCAACTTTTCCACTTTTTCGTACTACGATTTTTAACCAAAAAATCTGTCTTGTTTAAATGAAAAAATGTTAGAAAAAAGCAGCAAGAGAAAAAATAAACGAATTTGTTTTGTTGAAAAATAAAGGTGGGACAAAAAAGTAAAAGATGGCATATATGCTTATTTATTCTTTTATATATATATTCTTTATATTTTATAATTAAACGTCACATAGAATAAAAATTCAATTATTAAATGTTCTATAAACCATTCTAAAAAAATCGAGCAATTTTAAAATAGTACTCAATACGAATTTTGATAAAATTTGATACTAAATTAACAGGGTTCATACGCTTTGATCACAATTTTTTAATAGAATTTTTAGCCTTTTTTAAATGCAGAAAAGTATTACAAATACTGTAATTAAACGAGGCGTCTGAAATTTATTTTATTTAAATATTAAATATAAAACATCTATTATAATATTGTGGTAAAAGCGTACGAGCCCTGAATTAATTATATTATCTTTAACACTTGTTGTCATAGTTGAACAAAATATTAGTTCTGTTCTAGTAATTAGTATTTTCGAAAAAAAATGATAGTAATAGTAAAAATGGCACTTGTAATAATACTACGAAATTAGAACTACTTCAGCCCCTTTTTTTAGAGACTGAATAGCAATACGACATGTAAAACCACAATCCTTTGAATACGTGCCTACGTGCTGACACAAAAATCGTGGATGTCATAGGCGGATTTCTTTCGGCGTACGTACGGTTCCTTGAATTTTAATACAAATATTTTCTAAAATTATCTTTCACTATATTTAATCGAAAGACACCTTTAAAAAAATAGTAATCAGATTCAAAGAATCATACAAACGCTAAACAAATCCGCCTACAACAGCCGCTATTTTTTTGTCAGCCTATAGTTATATAGACGACCGTGGTAAAACTTGAACATGCCTAAATAGTGATCCTTCCTCCAGTGTTAATTTTAACATTTTTTTAAATAGAAATATTCGCTTTTTTAGAACAGATTAAATAAATTAAAATAATTAAAATGATACTATTTTTTAAAAGTGGTGGATATCAAGCAAACTAAATTTTTAAAAAGTACTCTGCTGGTAACATTGCCTTCATCCTCTTTGATGCGAAATAATCTGGTTTGCCTGGTATAGAAAATGCCGATAAAGAATAGAAAACGAAATATTTGTTAATTAAGCATAAAAATATACAATGATCACAAATCAAACAGCAAACAGCACGAATATACGTATTACGAAATTTTCATGCTATGCTTACTCATTCATTAATAAAACCATAATGTCTAAATAATGAATCATGGTTCCCATTTCTTAGAAAAGTTTCGCATACTTTCAAATAAATATCTCGACTGTCATGCTTAACATCTTCAATTTCATCGTGTGATACATGAGATAAAACGATAAATTTAACCTTACTTCGTTATTTATAAGTGACACTAAATGAACATGAACTATGGTTTTTGAAATTGTGATGAAGTTCCAAGTTTGAAGCAATACATTAGAGTAATGGATGTGCTCTATGTATCCAATTTCTATAACTAAGGATTTATAATTTCATATTATTTATTCTTTGTTCCTTCACAATATTTATATTCAGTAATTAAACATCAAGTAAAATATATATTAATTCACTAAATGTTCTCAAAATATCTTTCAGAAAATGTGAAAATTTTAATATAGTTATTAATGAGAATTAGATTTCTTCAATTAAGCGGGTATTCGCCAATTACGCGGGAATACCCGCGAAAACCCATAGTGTAGTTATGGTTTTTACTTCGCCATTAATAAATCCAAATATCAGTGTTACCTTATTTAATCGGTGACAATTGCTAAAAATTCTGCGATAAAATAAGATGAAGATTATTTTTAGAAAAAATAGTCGTACCAAATTAAAAACCATACGCATCCTGGGTATCAAAGCTAATGTGCTTAGAGAGTGTGCAGTACATGTTACATATAAAAATGCACACTAGCGCCACATTCCTCTCCTACGGACGGTTGTAAAAACAGACGAGCGTTGCAGGTAGAGTTCCAAAGAACCGGTTTATTCCCAGGTCTATTTCTAATAGACCCGGTTTATTCCCAAAAGACCTGATTTATTCCCAAAAAGCCGGGATTATTTCCAGAAAACACGGTTTATTCTAGTCTTTGCAACTCTAGTTGCAGGGAAACCAATGGAACTATGAATAAAGTGGAGGGTACATATATTGTAGTTACTAGCAGTTGCGAGTAAACTGACTGCGGATGGAACCACCGGGGCAAACTTCTTCCAGAAAATTTTAATATCAATTTTTGCCTTATTCAGGGAATAATCAAGGAAGTACTTTTTATGCGTTTTTTCTGGAGGAAGATTCCCCGGAGGTATTAGAATCTCTTTCAGCGACACTGACAGGTACAGTGGTGCATAGAGTTGCAAAGAACGGGATTATTCCCAGGTTTATTTCCAATAGACCCGGTTTATTCCCAGGTTTATTCCCAAAAGACCTGGTTTATTCCCCAAAACCCCGGCTTATTCCCAAAAAACCCGGTTTATTCCCAGGTTTAAACCGGGTTTATTCTAGTCTTTGCAACTCTAGTGGTGTAGCCAGAGAGGGGGTTCAAATGCTCTGGATACCAGTGATATTGTAAAGTTTTCTTCACCTTCATTATCGCAGAAAGTTCTCTGATTACATAAGGCAAAGAAAGCCTTAGAAAATTAGTGGTATCCAGAGCATCTGGACCCCCACCCTGGCTACGCCACTGGACAGGTACATTGTTTATGCTGTCACAATATGGTAGAACCACAGGGCTTGACTACCGCCGTGTCAAATCTCCACCAGTATAAATAAATACAAATTTCTGCCTTATTTATGACAGAAATTCTGCACGAATAAGACGTTTAAATAAGGCGAAAATTTCTATTCAAATTTATTAGTAGACGATTCCCCGTTAGTAATCAAATTGACTGACATTGACGAATGATTATTTATGTTGTTACAATATGACGGAACCGCAGTGCCTGCCTACCTCTGAGACAAACATCCAATAGTAAAAACGAATAGATTTTTTGCATTAATTATGATAGCAATTTTACATAAATAAGGCGTATAAATAAGGAGAAAATTTCTATTTAATTTTACTGGTGGAGTTCACCTTGTCGGTAATCAGCCTTTGTGGAATTAGTTACAGCCAAAGCTTAACGTTTTAAGGATATGCCATTTCCTCTTTATCCATAGTTTCATGAGGAAATCAGGAAATAGTATTTCAAATACTTTTTATCGTTTGATGCAGCATTTTATTTTCTTGGGTCCCTCTTTATAAGTCATCTTATTACTGAAATCATTGAAATTTATTCTAAAATTCTAAAAATAAAAGATAAATTAAAAAATTTAAATAAACTTATTGAAATAATAATCTTGTAAATCAGGGGTGTCAATCTATAGTCTGCCAGATACCACTAAAATTTTACAATAAACTTTGGCTTATCTAATAATCGAATTTCTGCGACTCAAGAAGTCGACTATTTCTTTAAAAAAATTAGTAGTATCTGATGTGTCACAATTTGACACCCCTGTTGTAGGTCCTAGGAATGGGCTAACAAGAATTAATATTTTATTGGTACGACTCAATATTTACGTTGGCAGCTGGACACAAAATGGGAAGTTTTGTACAATGTAGGGTGCTATTTTCAACTCGCTGAATTTCTTCCATCCATCTGATCAGGCTTAATATAGAAGTGCTTTGCTGGGGAATGTCATACCCTGCGAGAGTATTCCCGGGTTAATTTAATAAACTGCAACACTAAATTAATTATTTCATCTTTAACACTTTCAAATATTGTTTCTATTATATCTGGCCTTGCTTTATCTTTCTCGATGCCAATTCGCTTGCTAACATTACTAAAATTGCTATGACTCCCTTACAATTGAAATACATTACTACTTTAGGATAAACAACGGCATTTTTTGTTGCTAAAAATAAGACTCTCACCATTCGGCTACAGTTGGTCCCAAATATTTCAACAATAAAAAGGATTTCAAGGCAATAAAACGGTATATAAACGAGAGATGAAAAGAAAAAGGCTTCATTGACAAGTTTTATTAACGTGATAGATCAATAGATGATTATTGATGCGTGGCTAAGATTATTAAATAAATTTTAATTATAAAATTCATCCATATTTTAATACACTTTATCCCCTACTCAACACAGTAGTTACATACTGACATACATACGTAATTATACTTATACACATTCAATTTACATATACTTACACCATGCTTTTCCTACATGTAAAAGTAATGCCGATCACTGTGATGCTAACTAGTAAAGCTGCTTATCAGGAGCCTCAACGTCAGCTCTAAAAATCATTATTATCTCACTTTTCATATTATTTGGCCTCTTACAATCCGCAATTTAATTTTTTTTTATCTTACATACATATTTATAGGCAGATAAAGTACTTCGGACGTTTCAGAAATTATTAGAAGCGTTAAATTAAACACGGTTTATGCAATGATATTCTGAAATTCGTATGAACTTCTTATTCATGTAACTTTTTAAATTAAAAAAATAAACTTGTATTAACATAAATTCTTCCTTTATGTCAATAGAATATAAAAATAATTTATTTTGATTATAAAATATTGCTGCAAAATAGTGCTAGTTACTTGAATTTTATTATTTTGATATTCTTTGAAATAGGGTTGCTAAGCAACTAATAAATTAAAGAGTAAAGTAAAAAGAAATGCATTTTAAAATTTGTAAAAAAGATGAAAACAAAATGTTTTATATTTCCCGAACACATGCAAAAAATGTTTCAATAATTTAAACGATTACCGTAATTTCCGGCGTATAAGCCGCAGCTCAAAGAGTCGTTTTTCAACCCAGAAATTTTATTCAATAATTGTAGTTAAATATTTACAGCGATCTTTTAAGTTACATTTTATAAAATAATATTTCTGGGTCGAAAAACGACTCTTTGAGCTGCGGCTTATACGCCGGAAATTACGGTAATTTCTAAATTCTAATGAATGTATCAGCAAACTTTCAAAGCTATTGGATATATTTAAAACCACCATATCGAAAATTTAGCATTTGTAATTTGACGTTAAAATCCATTATTCAAATATGCGATTTTCATTTCAGTTAAAAATGAAATTTGAATATCGTCTACATTCCCACAGGAAAGTATTATGACCTAAAAAGATATGTTCTATAATTTTCGGACGAATGAACCAAATGTAACCAAAAACTATGCAGCTTATTTCGAGTACCGCACCAACATACCCACCAAAAATCAACCTAATCGCATCATTTTTGCGACAGTTATCGCGGAACAGGCAGACAAACAAACAGACAGAAACCAGAAACTTTTCGCGTCTTCACAGTGAGCCTCAACCGACGTTTCGACAATGAGGAATCTTTCAAAATCTTGATTCAAATAAATCTTGAATAACATACAAAGTGTGGCTATTAATTTCCAGGACTGTAGCAACAATTATTAGAATTGAAATTTCGTTGGTTGGTTAACGTAGGTGTTTCAGTGGTCACGTATCTGAGCATAATATCTGCGCAGTGCGCCATTCTCGTTTTATTTTCTCGTGTTGAAACACACAAGCAAACTTTCGTTGTCAAATCATTGTGAAAATAATGGAGCAGAGAAAAAGCATTTTTTTTAATTGGGAAAAGGTGCTGGGAAGCACATAAAATGTTGCAGCCAGTGTACGGTTATGACGCATTATCACGTTATGGCATTTTTGTATGATTTCGACGTTTTTGGGATGGTTGGGAAAGAGTTTTAGATGATCACCGGTATCCACACGAACGCCTGAAACGATTAAGAAAGCCCGCGACCTCGAAAGATATGTAATGTACATTCATATTTCAGATGTTTTTCAACCATTCCTGGAAATCAATAGTACCTTGTGCAATTAAATTCACAAAAGTTCTATAGTCGGAGTGACTGGAAATTGTTTATAACAATGTTTTCTCAACAAACAAAATTATTTGCTCTTCGGCACTAACGCAACTGCGCCAGAATCACTTCAGTGTGAATGTAATATTAACGGAAAAAATTTGCCGTCCGTATGTCTCGTAAAAATACTTTTATTCATAAAATGTTGAAATGATTGATTGACACCAGAATTTAGAAACAAATTTATTCGGAAATAGGTAAAATATTTTCTTCATGTACTTGATAAAAGAGAATCTTTCATTCCAAAATTCTGGTGTCAATGTAGCATTTAAGGATTAAAATTAAGTTACTTTACATACGACAACACTGTGGTGTCGCCGGATGGCAGAGTGTTACAGCGCAATGCAATATACACAGAAAGTTTTAATAAACTGTTGCAGAATAAACTTTCTTTTTCAAAATTTAGAATCCATTTTATTTTATTTTATTTTAATAAAATCCTGCATTATATTCTAAACGTACACTTTGCACAGTTGCTTATTTTAATTATGTTTAAAGGGAGAAATACAATCACTTAACTCGTAGAAGGGTGGAGGGACTTAATTTTATTTCTACTATGGCACCAGAAATTTGAAAAAAAATTTTGCATCTATAATCTACGGGAAAAAAAAGCTTTCTTTCATTTTGAACAAAAAATTGCTCGTAAAACCTTGTGTCATTCAATCATTTCAATATTTTAACAACAGAAAATACTTTGCTCCAGAAAGGGTTTTAATGATCCAATAAAGAATAGCTTAGAAAAAAATCCTTTTATTAAAATTTCAGCCATAAAAAAGGTAATATTGTGTTATCTTAAGCTATTTCATATATTTTTAATTATATTTCTTTTTGTTACATTTGTATAAAAAGTATATAATGTACAGGATCATTATATCCATCATGTCATAAGCATATGATATTTGAAAACTAAAGAAATTTAATTCGCTTTGTACAATAATTAACTTTAAAAAGTATTATTCAACAAAGGTTAAGTTAATTGGTACTGAATTAGTGTTCAAAGGAAAGAAAAGAGCATTGTTGGATTGAAATAATGATAAGGTATTTCTTCTTTTTGATTTTAAGCATAAAGGTAGTAATTAAAACAATTTTTTTTCTTTGACGCATATAAATGATTGTTCTGAAACTCGTTCTTGTTTCCTTTTTCTGTTAAAATATATTTTTTAAGTTTGTATTCGATGAATAGAAAAGAAAAATCCATATATATATATATATAACACATCGGCTGATAAGTTCCCGGTCTGACACACAGATGGCGTTGCAATCACCGAACCGATGCTTTTTTTAAATAAATACTAACCTTTAAAAGGTAGCAGAAAAAATGTCATGACGATTCGTCGTATGGATAAAACATTACAGTGGTTTTAGTTGAACGACTTTGTTGATAAACAAAAAAAAATAGATAAACAAAATTTCAAGAATTGTTATTTGATGGGAAGAAACACCGTTCAAACAAAAGCTTGGCTTGATAAGCGTTATCCGAACACTGCACCAAATCAACCATTATTGACTGGTTTGCTGAATTTAAACGTGGTCGTACGGACACCAGTGATGCACCACGCAAAAGAGGTGGTTACTCCGGAAAACATAAAAAAAATCCACAAAATCGTTTTGCGGAACCGTAAAGTGAGGTTCCAGGAGAGAGTGCAGACTTTGAAGATATCCAAGGAACGTGTAGGTTTTATTTTGAATGAACATTGGTCTATGAAAAAGCTGTTGTCAAAGTGGGTGCCGCGCATGCTCACTTTTGACCAAAAACAACAACGAATCGATGATTCTGAGCACTGTTTGGAGCTTTTTCGTTATAAAATTATGTTATTTATTATAAAATTATTATTATTTATTTATTTATTTATTTATTATTATTAAATTATTATTATTATTTATTTATTTAATTATTATTATTAAATTATTATTATTATTATTATTATTATTATTATTAAATTATTATTATTATTACTATTATTATTATTATTAAATTATTATTATTACTATTATTATTATTATTAAATTATTATTATTTATTATTAAAGTTATGTTATTTATTAAAGTTATAAAGTTATGTTAAAAAGTTGTGTTTTCTTTATTAGACCGGGAACTTATTAGCCCATGTGTTATAATATCAGGGTTCGTACGCTGTTACCACAAATTTTTAATAGAATTTTTTGCCATATTTAAATGCAGAAAAGTATTACAAATCCTGTGATTAAACGAGGCGTCTACAATTTCTGCTATTTAAATATTAAACAGAAAAATTATATTAAAAAATTGTGGTAAAAGCGTACGAACCCTGAATAGATGTTGATAATTCGTAGTTAAAGTGAGTCAAATAGTGTATTGTCTTCTCTTGAACAATGCATTAAAAAAAAGTAGATTTTATAATCTCATTCATTAAGGTTGTGCTAATAGAAATATTCATTTAAGCGGACTCTTTAGATTCTTTTAATTAAAACTCAAACTTCTACATAAAGAAAAAGTTATATAATTTGAATAATTATCATGTCTATCTTTTCGTAAGCAAATGATATTTGAAAACTAAAATATTTTAATTAGCTTTGTGTAATAATTATCTTTAAAAATATTTTTTTTAAAGTTTATCTTATTAATTCAGTATTGAGTTAAATCTCAAAGGAATGAAGGAGCTTTTTTATTGAAATAACGAAAAGATATTTTTAAGATTACAGGCGTAAACTTTCTACATAAAAGTCTTTCTTTCCCTTAAACAAATAAATGTTTGTTCTGTGAATCGTTACTGTTTCATTTCTTTTGTAACAACTTTTTTCTTAATGTTTGCATTTGATGAAAAAAAAATTGTGATAGCTAAAGTAAATCTAAAAGAATTTGATGAAATACTTTTTTCACTAAAAATTTAAGAATGCAAAGTTCGTATTTCGGAATTATTTCACTAATGAAAAAATAAAATACGCCATTACTATCAAATGGCATTTTAAGATTTACATTTTTTAGTTTTTTATTATTAATAAACTTTATTGCTATTAATTATTAGTATATTTCATTTTTTCAGATCATAATAAAATTAAAAATATATTTTCGTCATTATTTTTTATGTGAAACCTAATTCTGTAATATTATAACGAGCTATACTACCTATAATATGTATTTTATATTTCCATATAGCGTAAGTCTATAGGTAACATAACAATGCAAAGTTCGTCTTTCCAACTACTTTCAATAATGAAAAGGATAATGATTTCATTACTAACAATGCGCAGTTTAAGATTTAGATTTTATAGTTCTCCATTTGAATAATTTAGGGTTAAGTAAAAATTTACAAAAAATAATTGATAAATTTTAAATTTTCTAAGAAAAGCTATCGGTTTTTATTAATAGAATTTCATTTCACAACTTATACTGGTCTAGTGGTAAAAAGGAATATAGTTGAAAATCTAAATTCGCAACACTGCTTACTAAATTAAAACACAATACAATATGGAGAGAAAACTGTTTTACATTTTTTGAAACAAGTGGGAAATTGTATTTCAAACGTGACAAATGAGGTGCGTTCGTACTAAAACTAGTTTCAGTGAAATGAATTATATCGTCTGTTATTATGTCATGATTAATAATTTCCGTAATAAAAAAAGTACATTTTAGGTTGGCAACATTTTATCTTTTGTTGACATTTATTGAATATTCTAATGGAAAACTTAAGCCTAGCTTTAAAAATTTCAGAATTTAAAATCCATATTTAGACTCTTTTCCATTAAATATCTATCTATCCGGAAACATCTACCCAAAAAACTTTCGGTAGGTTATAGGATTGCTATAATTAAACAATTTTAGTATACAAATTCGGTTTTTAAATCCAGCAATACGGAAATAATATGACTCCATCTTAAATAGGACGCAATCACCATGACAGCCTAGAATCCTTAACTATCATGGGATATCATTGAATTAATTACTTATGATAGGACTTAATAGAATGAAGAATGTGACTATAATTTGGTCATAGAGGTTATAAAATGTCATACACGTCATATATGACTATAACGTCATGCATGTCAGATAACTTGGCGATATATCTCGGTCGGTTGACGATTAATCCTCGGAAGCTACTATAACAAGTAAGTACCATTTTTTAAAAATAACAAATTACTTAAATACTTCTATTAATATCTTTTTAAGTTTTGATTTGATTTTCTTAAAATTTGAAATGACTCGACAAAATTCTGCAACGATTATACATATTAAATTTTAAACTATTCGGTTGGGTAGTTTTTCGCTGTAATATGCGAACAGATGGTCGGACGGACGGACCAGACGGTGACTACAGGTACTACGTATTTAAATAATTACGAACGCACCTAAAAACAACTCAAACCAGTGCAACATAAATTTTGTAATACATTTAAACTGTGTTTTACATTTTGATTTTGAGATAAAATAATATACAGGGTCTGTTCTGAAATTAGTAGGACTCATTTAAAAAAAATATATATATATATTCATGAGAATAGTACAAAAGATTAGAAATTTTCAAAGTATCACTCTTCCGCATTTACACCCTGCTGCCAACGAGTTTTCCAGTTTTCGTACGCCTCGAGGAACGCCTGGACCAGAATGCTGTTTAACTCCCTCGTCACGGCCTGTTGAACCGCCTCTACCGAGCCGTGATGCTTTCCCTTGAGAGTCGATTTTATTCTCGGGAATAGAAGAAAGTCTGGCGGCGCCAAGTCGGGGCTGCAGGGGGTGATGAGGCAGCGTTGCCACATTGTGCTGGTCAAGATACTCCAATATGCGAAACGTTGTGTGTCTCGGTGCGTTGTCACGATCTCAAAAACTTGGGTTTGAGGAATGCTCAATTCATCAGCAATCATTCTGATACTCATCCTACGATCATTGTTCAGTAAATTTTTCACTTGCGACACATTTTCTTTGGTCTTGCTGGTCGAAGGGCGTCCGGAGCGGTCGTCGTCTTCCACTCTTTCCCTACTTTCTCGGAACAGCTTGTGCCACTCAAAAACACCCTATCTACCCATGGCAGCATTACCGTAGGCCTCCTTAATTATGTCGTGAGTCTCTTTGCCCATTTTACCAAGCTTTACACATAATTTGATCGCGTATCGCTGCTCCAGAAAACGATCCATGATTCTCCGTGACGAGGTGTTTCGACAAGGTTCACAGTACAAGCGACCTGCTCCCTTCAACGTCCAAGAGCCGACTGCCGATTTTTCCCAACATCCCCAATATCCCCCTCCACCGATCGTAGGCGCGCAGACCGCCTCTCGTCCACCCGTTCCCTCAGGTAAAAACCAGTCCTACTAATTTCAGAACAGACCCTGTATATTATTTGTACATATAGTTTGTAAATAAAAATACATATATGTGTGTAGGGTCTTAATTTATCTTACTTATGACGTATCAGCAAAATAAATCTCTGGTTTTTAGGTGTGTTCGTTATTATATAAATATGTACTTATAGTCGTTGCAGAAATGTGTCAAGTCATTTCAAATTTTACGAAAATCGAATCAAAACTTAAAAAGTTATAAATGACTGTTTTCTTTACTCTGTTTTTCATATGCTAAGCGGTCATTTTTATTCAAAATTATTTTTTCGAATAAAATTGCATAAAATTTACATTTTTCGATAGGTCGTTCAAAGAAATTGTTTGCTTGAGAGGTGAGAGTATAGATTCTGAGATAACTTCAATGGAAATTAGGTTAACCGAATATCTTAATCCATTAGAGTAAATAAACAAAGCAGATTCGTTCATTATTAGTCATAAAAATGTTAAATCATGGAGGTAATTATTCGCAAAGCAGGATCTCCATTGTGAAAAAAAATCGCATTTGTAAACGTGGCATACGTAATAAGAAAAAAAAAGGCATGCTGACTTCGCTGCTGGCTGACGACATAATTCATTTCACTGAAATAACGAGGATGATTTTTTTTTTACATTGTAAAACTAGTTATAGTACGAACGCACCTCATATGTCATGTTTAACGTACCATTTCCAACTTGTTTTTATTTATTGTCAATATCTTGAAAGCATGAGATATCAAATCAAAATTACGGATCACAAGCACGATTAGTATAGACTTTCAAAATCAAAAATGTCCAGCCTTATATTTCCCATCACTCATGAAAGCGGTTAAGAAAGCAATTGGCTGTGTTAGGCCTTATTGAAACATTCTACAGTTAATGTGTAAATTGCTATTTCTAAATGTTTATCTATGTATATTTTAAGACTAAGTATAGAATATTGTAAAATTATGTATCTTCAATGATTAAATATCAGTATGTATTATTTCAGCACTTCTTTCAGTGACTCCAGTTGCTAAAATGTTGAAATAATTGAGTTACACTAGAATTTACGAAACATTTATTTTAAAATAAGTAAAAGCTTTTCATCACGTACACTATAAAAGCACAACTTCTGGGGTCTAATATTTAATATATGTATAAAAAAACACAATTGTAAAAGAAAAAATCATGCATTTAAGGGTTAATAAGACAAAATTTGATATTGAACTTTAGTGGTAAATAGAAAGGTAAAACTTGACTGCTATCCAAAAACTAATTAGCGGAATAAACCGAAATTTGGTATTCGCATCTTTGAAACTTCTAGGAATTTCTGTTAAAAAATTTATAGGTCTTTATACATCTTTTTTTCGAAAATTAATTTAAAAAAAATTAATTTAGGAAATGTAGCCTATATATATATATATATATATATATTTTAAATCCATTTCTAAAAACTTCGAATATGTGAATCTAAAATTACCGCGCATTTCACCATATAGTTTATCCATATATAGTTTCACCATATAGCATTGTAATCTGTTTCGCAACGATTACAAATTAATAGGGATTCCAAATTTTAAACGTTCATAATCCCTAAAGTGCTTGATCGACAGACTTCCCGTTTGATATCCTAAGGTAAAATATACTCTAAATATAACTCTAATATTCATCGAATAAACTCGATCGAATCGTTATCAATCGATCAAACTCGAAATATGATGTAAAAATTAGATGTTTCTACTGAAAATCTTAGAGTTTGGTATGCATTCAGTATGTAGACGACCTTCAAGAAAAATTCCCCTCTAAGCTTTTTTTTCCCTAAAGTGAAAGGATACATAATTTTCATTCAAATGTGGTTTTTTTTTTCGGTACAATTTGGAATGTTTTTTTTTGACCTACTGTATTATGTGCAGTTTATTGTTTTAAGTGTCGTTCAAGGAGGGAAATTGTTTCTTTCCTCCATTCAAGATAAATTTGAAAACAAAAACTTTGAATTGTAATTCAATTCAATAAGGATATTGTGTCAATAAATTATTTGTTTAAAGCTAATTTTATATATGTTTTTAAAGAAAGTTTATTGTATTATATACCGGGTGTCCCAAAAATGACTGATGGATTTTAACCCACTGAGCGTCTGAGAGCTTTCCTGCATTTTCACATAAACGCTCATAAAACTAATATTAATTGAGATTTTCATTCACGGTTTGTTTCTAAAATACACTTCATATCTCTTTATCATACATATACAGGGTGTTTTTTTTTAAACTGACGCTATTCAGAGCCCCCTGTAGCTCGTTCTAATAACTGGATTGACACAAAATTTTGTGAATGGACTATGAAAACCATGGGAAAAAAAGATTCCAACAAAAAAAAAATTAGTTCCAATCACCACCGATAGGGGGAAATGTGGCGCTGTGGTAATTTATGCAACTGAGAATTAGTATAAAATACGGGCAATAAATGAAAATGCAAATTTTTACCTACGCAAGCGACAGTAGCGCCAATAGTTTAAGTTATAAATGCATGCGAAAAACACCGAGAAACAATTTCAGCTCACGTTGAAAATGAATCTCACGTTACCGCAGCGCGCGTTACTTGTGAAGTTCTATTATTGTAACCAGTGCAATGCACCAGCAGTTCTTCGCTCACTTAGAACACGCCATAAACTGCACAAAGGACCTTTATCCGATAATGTATTGAAAGCAATGATTCTGAAATTCGAAGAAACAGACTCGCTAGCAGTTCGGTCAGGCAGAGGACGTAAACCGGTGGCAGAAAAGGTAATAATGGCTGTTTCAACTGCGATCAACGAAAGGGAAAGTGCAAATGATGAATAAAACATGGCATTTTATCCAAATTATTAATTTTGTCTGTTTCTGATGCTTTTTTTTTTCAATGTACAGCGCCACATTTCCCCCTATCGGCGGTGATTGGAACTAATTTTTTTTGTTGGAATCTTTTTTCCCATGGTTTTCTTAGTCCATTCACAAAATTTTGTGTCAATCCAGTTATTAGAACGAGCTACAGGCGGCTCTGAATAGCGTCAGTTTAAAAAAAAAACACCCTGTATCTTAAAATACAATTCTGTTAAAAATATTTTTGTCTGCAGCCGATTTAAGTTGTTTCTGGGAAACGGAAAAATACGGAGAAAATGCTTATTCAATAACTTGCAAACTGTAACAGATACTAAAAAAAATCTTGCAGGAGGGTTATGTATGATGTCAGGATTTTTTTACTGCCATTCTTGATTTTAGTTCGAATTCCAAAAAATAGAGGGTGCTGACAGCGATTGGCGCTTAGTCGAGGCCGAAACTGACGTCACTCAGCATTGATGCACTGTCCCCTGAATATTATGCCTGAGCTATATATGTTGCGCGCTCACAAAAATGGTGTCTACCGCAGGCGGATTTTTTTTCGGCGTTTGAACGGTCCCTCGAACTTCAACACCAATAATTTCTGACAGTTTTCTTCGCATG
Organism: Maratus michaelseni; assembly: GCA_963931845.1. NCBI lineage: Eukaryota > Metazoa > Arthropoda > Arachnida > Araneae > Salticidae > Maratus > Maratus michaelseni. Next base: position 222,477,983 of record OZ007595.1, read on the forward strand.
GTTTTTCTGAGATCAAATAAGTCAAAGAAAACTTTTAGATGTTATTGGTGTTAAAGTTCGAGGGACCGTACAAACGCTGAAAAAAATATCGGCCTGCGACAGCCGCCATTTTGGCCTCGACTGAGTGCCAATCGCTGTCAGTGCCATCTATTGTTTGAAATTAGAATTAAAATCCTAACATCATACATAACCCCCCTGCAAGAATGTTTTTAATGTCTGTCAGCGCTTGCAAGTTATTGAATTTTAAAATCCCTCAGTCATCTTTGGGACACCCGGTATGTATACATGTATTAAAAGTGATTATTATATCCATAGCTCCAAATATGCTAATTTTTTTTCCAGTTAAATAAACATTGTTGCTATCGGAAATTTATATCAATGAGATAGTTAAGAATTTTTCTAAATTAGATTTGAAACGAAAAAGTAATGATGTTATGTTATATTTATGATATTTAAAATGTAAAAGTTTTTCGTTCGCTTTATAGAATAATAAGATTTTTAAAATATACTTTAACAATGGTTACCCTGTTTAATTAGGACTGAATGAGTTTTGGAAGAAAGAATGAAAGAGCATTGTTTAATTAAAGAATTTATTTTTTTCTATTTTTAAGATTACATAAGTAAAAGTTCGACTTAAAAATCTCTTTTTTTTTCCTCTTGAACAAATAAGTTATTGTTCTCTAAATCATAATTGATTCCTTCCTTTCTTTAAAAGACTTTTTTTCTAATGTTATAATAAAAAAAACTTGCATTTTATATAAAAACTTATAGTAGATAATATACATCAAAGGAATTCTTATTTCCTTAAACATTGCATTAAAGATACTAAGTAATTAAGTAACCTTTGTATAGCAATTCCAATCATTTAGATTGTGCTAACAGAACAAATGCTGGTTTTCTTTATTCTTTTATACAAAATTTTCATTTTTGTAAAAATAAATATATATATAGTGTTAATGATTACTATATTTATCACCTTACAAGAATAATATTTGTAATCTAAAAGATTTTAGTTCGCTCATAATGAAGATAGGGAAGATTTTAATTCGTTTTGCATAATAGCACTACAAAATATACGTCAAAATAATGTTTTAAAAAATTATACTGATTCTATACATTTTTGGGATGCTTATTTTAAAAATGACCCGAGTTTTTTCCTATGACGTATAGTTTTTTAAAACCTGCGTCAACATGTCGTCGCTACCATGCCAAACTATCGAATGTGAAAAAATGCATTTTCCATTACTTTTAGAAATGGGCCGATTGCCACTAAATTTTAATAGTATTCTTCACCGGGGTTGCCAGTTTGGCTTCGTTTTCCATTCAGAAATTTTGAATCTATACCAGAAATTTGAAATAGGAATTTTTACTTTACTTAATGATAGACATTTCGTATTTTTCCATGAAACTTTCTGGTATGAATTCGGCATTTTCAAATAAAAGAGAAGGTCAAATGGCAACCCTGTTCTTCACAGAAATTTTATTAGTATTTTTACTAGCCGAAGAAATCTAATAAAATTTAGTGGTGACAAACGACCAATTTTTAAAAATAATAAAAAAGGCATTTTTCGCATTAGATAGTTTGACATGGTAGCGACGACGTGTTACATTGATGTATATAACTTGTTGAATCTAATCATGGCAAATAAATACAGTAGAACAAATTTATTGAAAAATTTATACAACGCAATACATATACAAATATAATGCATTAAATTAGAATTGAATTTGTTAATTTTTCTTACTCATGTGTTTTGTGTTGCCTTTTATTACTTTTACAAGTAAAATTATATACAGTGGACTCCCTCTATCTGAACACTCTCTAATGTGAACACCCCGGTATTATGAACACCCCGGCAAAACTCCATAGACTTATCAAAAGATGAACTCTCTGTATTCTGAACACCCTCTAATCTGAACACCCCACTATTATGAACGTTGCTTTTGATCCCCATTCTAACCTGCCTCTCCGTAAACTGAACGTGTGGTTGCAATCGGAATGCGGGGAATTTCTACATCATGGAAATTTGGAAAAATTACTGCAGAAGAATAAAAGGGTTCAATGAAATCGATTTAAAAATAAACAGGCAAAATCATTTCTAGATTTTAAGATCTACCCGATGCTGAAATTTGTTTGAATAATTCAGATAAAATCTTCAGTTAACAAAACAAAACATTTATTATAAAAAAAAAAAAAAAAAAAAAAAAATCAAAAGAATATTTTTGTATTTACCGTATGTGTTCTCAATTAACTAGAACATTCTTATATGTTTTTGTTGTTGTTGTTTTGACCCTATTGGGCCCGGTGAGCAGCTTTGTATAACATTCTTATATTTTTAATAAACAAAAAAGTACAGATATGAAATTGTTGCTACTTCAGAAAAAGTAAATCATGATAATCAAATTAAATGAAATGACAAAACAATCAATTTTTAGGCAAAAAGATACAAGAAAAAATAATGTAAAAACATGTCACGTGATTCCTTTTCTCCTGACCTAAGATAAAAATAGAAAAATTGCGCAACAGAAATATCCCCCCCCCCCCCTCAATGACAGATAAGAGACAACAGGCGTTAGAGGGAGTGGTCAAAAAAAGGATTATGGTTTCTGTTCTGCACATCTGGTTGGCAGCATTATCGCTTCGGTTTCTTTCTTTCTTTTTGCAAATTAAAATCAAAAGTAAGTGAACGGAAAATTGCATCAGAATTTGGAATTTCAGTAGGTCAAGTCAACGCCATCATCAAGAAAGAGAAATAAATTATAGTCTCTTTTGAAGCAAATAAACCTTTCTCAAAGTGTAGAATTTTCGAAAAGAAAACGGGGAAACGAGAACATAAACAATCAAGTCTGGAAGTTTTTTTTTTGCCAAAGGAGAACGAAGAATCTTCCTGTCACTGGACCCCTGCTAAAGCAGATTGCTCTGGATTTTGCAGAAAAGGAAAAAAATCACGGAATACAAGGCATCAGAAGGATGGCTGACTCGCTTCAAAAGTCGGCATAAAAACGAATTCAAAATAATCAATGGTGAAGCTTCAGACGTAAATATCGACACTGTGGAGGAATGGAGAAGAAAATTTCTATGCCACTGACATTTTCAATGCCGACAAAACCGGCCTGTTTTTCAGAGATCTTCCAAATAAAATCCTAACAGAAAGAAGCGAGGAATGCGTGGGCGAAATGAGGTCAAAAGTAAGACTTACTGTCCTGCTCTGTGCCAGTTTTACGGTGAGAAGCTCAAACCACTTGTGCTCGGAAAAAGTGAAAAGCATCATTGCCTGTGCACATCAAATCGAAAAGGCTGGTTGACATTCACAATTTTCTCACAATGGTTGGAGGGCATGAACCAGATGATGAAGAGAGAAGGAAGAAAAATTATTCTTTTTGTGGATAAGGCCAGATCACATACAAATGTGCAGCTGAGCAACTGCATATGAGCCTGAAGTTCCTGCCACAGAACTATACCTCTATAATCCAACCACTGGATCAAGGAGTAATCAAGACCTTTAAAGCTCACTACCGAATCTATTTTCTGAAGAAAATGTTCGTGGTGATGGAGGAGGCAAATTCGGCAAACGAAGTAACGAAGAAGGTCAACGTCATGGATGCTGTCCATTGGATATGAAGTAACCCCCAACACCATCCAAACATGCTTCTACAAAGCTGGATTCCTGTGTGAGAATGAGCAATCAAGGACAGAGGACCAAGAAGCAACAGCTATGAGTGACTTGGGGTCAATTCTTCAGGTGCTTCATACTGAAATTGAACCGGGAGCTTATCTCGAAGCCGACGGAAGCCTTCCTGTTTGCGACAACATCGTTGAAGAGGAACAGGGTAATGAAGACGAAGCAGAACAAGAAGAGACCGATGAAACAAGAAGTACGATTACCTTCATGCAATATGGCTAAGACATTCAAGACCTGTTGAACTATGCAGCTGAACATCACCCGGAAGCCTTTCCACTTCTTAAACAACTAGATAACATGTACACTGCACGAGCATACACAATGCAAAAACAGACTAAAATTACTCACTTTTTTAAGTAATGTACCGATTATGTTTTCAAGTAATGTATTGTATGTATGCAATTGTATGTTTTGTAATTTTTTTTAAATAGTATAAGTTTTTTTATTAACTTTTCTAATAGTTTTTAAATTCAGCACCTCCATCTCTGTAACTGGCATGGTTAACCAGACTAAGTATTCTATACAGTCTATAAACTTAATATATAGTAGCAGTAGTGATGCATTTCCCAATCTCCCTCTATAATGAACACCCCATAATCTGAACATTTTTGGTCGGTGCCATGAGTGTTCAGTATAGAGAGAGTCCACTGTATATTAAATCATATTTAAATATCCACCAATAATTGGCAATCATGTATTGTCAGAGACATATTTGATCCCATCAAATAAAAAAGCATCTTTAAGACTTTTTTTAACAGAGTATAAGTGATTAAAAAACTGCGGCGTTGCATTAATACAATACAAGCGCAGAGGTTTCCAGTTTTAAAACGGCAGGTCCAACGTTCCCACAAAATCCGTAAATTATAATTTTTTTTTTCTTTTTTTTTTTTTTTTTGGTAGGCACATACACCTGTGTTTAATAGTCTAATGGAGTCACTCCAGTTTTTGTTTTAATGCAAAAATAATAATGCAGTCTCAGTTTTCTTCTTCTCGTCTTGTTATTATTAGCTATTTAATATAATTTAAACTAAGAAACATCGTATGCATCTTACGTGTCATATTTTAAAAGAAAAAAATAATAAATTAAAATTGTTTCAGCATAATTATTTGTATTTTCTCCGCCGCTAGCCATTGATTATTTCACTGTGACTGCTTGACATTTTTGTTTTGATACAATAGTATACAGGTTGATTATAAAAAAAAATATCCTGATATATGAGCCCCTAGCTATCATACTGTTCACAGAAACTGAATGGAATTTTGATTTAAAGTATTTTGAAGTATGCGATCAAGAATCATATGACAAACAACAGTTAAACTCTTACAGATACAGTTACAGTGACAAAATTTCAAAAACTTCAAATGGCAAGATCTACTTTTTTTTCATTGGAATGTAATCTTCGTATTGAAAAACCATAAAAAGCGTTGGAACGGTACTTGTAGCACGAAAATCGCCTGCACTAGACAGACTAAGAAGAAAAGTAAAAACAACCAATAAGGACAGAGAAGCAACAGAATGAAAAACATTTTATTGTTCAGAGCTATCCACCATCTGCTATATTCAAAGTGTCATCGTTTGTGAAGGATCTCTCTCGTGGAAAATTTGTGAAACACAATAAAAATGTTCTGCTTTCTATTGTTTCTCTGTACTTATCGCATAGTAGCCAACCTCCTGATTTTTTATACCAATATTTGTTTTATTTAACCCCTTCGCGACGAACGTCCTTTACAGAATTTTTAATCTTTTGCCACCGGTTTTTCAAAACAGAATTTTTCGCTTAATTGAATCTCAGAAATGCAGTCATTAAATAAGGCAAAGTTTACAATAAAAAGTAACTGGTGGGAATAATCGAGGAATATGAGCACCTTATGTGTCACGTATACGTGTCGCTCGTCCCCAAGGGGTTAATAGTACAGTTTCTGCAATTTAATAAAGCGAAATTTTTTGTAAGTTTTTACTGGTATTCAAAAATCGGGAAGGTGGCAACTATCTAGTTGGTTGTTTTCACTTTTCTTCTTAGTCTGTCTAGCGTCGGTGATTTTCGTGCTACATGTACCGTTGCAACGCTTTTTATGGTTTTTCACAACGGAGATCACATTCCAATAACAAAAAAAAATTAGGTGTTGCCATTTGAAATTTTTAAATTTTTTTCACTGTAACCGTAAATGTTCGAGTTTAACTATCGTTTTTCATATGACTCTTGAGCGCATACCTCAAAATACATTAAACCAAATTTCATTCGGTTTCTGTCAACGGTATGATAGCTACGAGTTCGTATATCGGGATAGCTTTTTTTTATAACCACCCTGTATAATACATGATTATTGTTTTTCTAAATGACTTTGATTTTTATGAAGGACTTCTTAGTCCTTTCAGGGGCAGTACTTCTATTCGTAAAACGCTGAATCGATTGAATGGCACGAACATTTAAAACAAATTTATTTGAAAAAATCCAAAAGATTTTTCTTCACGTACTTAACAAAAAGAAAATTTTCATTCCATAATTATGGTGCCAATATGGCTTTTAGATATTGAAATTAAGTGGTCCAAATATTTACTATCGCACTTCAAGTGATTTTAAATAAAGACTTTTATACTTGAATCTACTCTATTACATTTAAAAATAATAAATGAAAATTGTTTCAACATTTTTAGCTCTATATTCTCCGCTACTAACCACAAAATTATTTCACTGTGACTACTTTACATATACGTTTTGACACAATAATGTATAATACATATTTTTTTTTGTAAATGACTTTGGATTTTATAAAGGAATTAGTTGCCCTTTCTGTGACAGTACTTCGATTCGTAAAACTCTGAGTTGATTGAATGACACCAAAATTTAAAAACAAATTTATTTGAAAATATGTAAAAACTTTTCTTCACGTACTTAATAAAAGTAAAATTTTTATTCCAAAATTCTAGTGCCAATGTGGCATTTAGGGATTAAAGGTAAATGGCCAAAAAATTAACCACAGCACTTCAAAGGGTTTTAAATAAAGACTTATACTTGAATGTACTTTATTACATTTTTTGTATCTTACATTTACTTTGGGCTGTTGAAAAGGAATTACAGCCGTCATTCATTCAAAAAGTCTTCCATTAAAGTTTTAAAATAATCTTTCTCGACTGCATCGAGAGTGATAATTTAATGACTTTCAATTCATTTATATATTTTTGAATATATTTTTTTCTTACTGCCCATTAACACTTGAACCATGACAATAAAGTAAAAGGTTATTCAAATGCAATTTATTTTTAAATGCACAGTGAACAAAGAAGTCTGCATTTCTTCCTTTCATATTGTTATTGTACACTACATAATATCATTTAAATTGTGTAACCACATTTGTTTCTTTAAAGTCATGCTATTTAAAAGGAAATGTAATAAATAAAAAATTTCTTCAGCATAAATTGGCGTATTTACTCGTGTCCCTTCATTTTGATAAGGAAAATCGAAATAAAATAATATCATGTGTATAATAATATTTAAACGCGGAAAATCCAGAATTTTATAGATACATAGGTCTACAATCGTCTACACCTCAATATGGATACCCGATGCATGCAAGATAATAATTCAAAATTTCAAATTGACTAAAATTTCCACTAAGCTTGTTGGAAGTGAAGATGATATGATTTATAAAGATATAGACCAGTGTTACCAGTTAGTTAATTTTTAAAATTCAGATTTCTCAATTGCCGCCACCTTTTTAAAGCTTGTATAATTCAGGTTGTTTTCGCATTATTTAATCTGTCATTAAATAAGGGGAATATCTCTGGTTCAAAAAAGTGGTGGCAATGAGGCAATCCGAATTTTAAAAAATGCAGCGAACTGGAAACACTGAAATAGACTATGCTAGTAATGAATTCAACAATAATAGCAGTAACGCTACTATTGCCAATCTTACGTTTTTTTAAATCAGTAAAACATATTATAAAACAGAAAATTTAGTTGAATTATTACGTTTTGGTTCTATGTGGTGGGGAAAAAGCGTGAGGCAGATTTCCAGGGCTTCCGAGTTACCATCAACTTTATGCTTAACCGAAAAATGAGATGTCTCGCCACTGGAGGAGCCATTGAAATAAATGATAGCTGTAGTTATAAGTAATTTAAAATTTACGCAATTTAATTCATTAAATAAAATTAATAGTTCAAATATGTTGTTTTGAAACGCAGAAATGCCACAAGGTTATATTCCTCGAAAAGAATGATCATCTTTCCCAAAAAATTACAAATTCCACACAAAACGTTTTTCCCTTCTAATATTTATCTCTTTCCTACCTAAAGCTGTTTATCAAAAAACTTGGTTTAAATTATAGCTGCATTCAAGGCTGGCTTTAAAGTGGGGACCAGATCATGAGGCCGCCTTGGGTGATGAAAGCTACGAAACGCAAAATATGCAAAACATTTGGTTAAAATATAAAGTATATCATTCAAAAAGGGCTATGAAAATTTCTTGCCCAGGGCGTTGTGGCTACTAAAGATCTCTTAATAGTATCGTTTTCCCTCTTAATAGTATGCAAAAAAATCTGCTTTGTTTTCCGATACTGCAAATTTCTTCGATGTATCTTCAGTTTATTTGTGATAATAAAATTCTCTCTTGTGCTGAGGATTATCTGTAAATGAATCCTTAAAATTTAGAACACTCATCAGATGCATGTGCACAACAAGAGAGAAAATATTGGAATGTCTTAGGGGCTCAAAGCTTTCCCTGGACGAGGTCTCACCGGTCCAGGACCACACTCCAGGACCAGTCCCCCCCCCGGTTTCACCGGTCTCACCAGGATCGATGATCCAGCGGGTCAGTCCGAGCCTGATTTAGCTTTATAAAGATCATACAAGCCAAATCCATGAAGGTGTGTCTGACATTTTTACATATAAATTAGATTTGTATTTAAATTATTTAAAGCCCAAATTTTGAAATTAAATATTTTTATATTTACAAAACTGTTATCTATCATGATATAGCAGCATCGATTTTCTAAATAAAAATTTTCATACTTAAAAAAATACACTATTTTCTGCTTCGATACATGAAATTTCTCTTTTTTAGAGACTAAGCTAATATTTCAGAAACACGGTGCTGGTACATCAGGATAGATACATTTGGCAAAAAAATTATTTGTACACTTCATTTTTTAAAGTATAATAAAATCAAATAAAAGATGTAAGTAAACAACAATGTAATACATTAATTTAATGCATTATAATAATATAAAAGCAAAAACAAAATAAAAAGAATTGATTTTTTACATTTTTACAAACAAATATACAAAAATATAATGCAAAAAAGTATTTGTACACCACATTAATGTACTATAATTAGTGAAAATTTAGTTAACCCTTTCAGGCGCAAGCACTTGTGTTCCTGTAACGTTGAATTCCCACCGGAATTTAGGAAAGAATTTAGTTCAAAATAATAATGAGCAATTTTTCAACGTTTTCTCGTCAAAGTTAAAAAAGTAAAATTAAATTAAGAGTTTCTGGTTTCAATCGGATTAAAATTAGGTGGTATATAATATATACCACGACCCCTCAAAGGGTTAAAGGATACAAATTAATACCTTGTGTGAAGTCCTTTAGCTTTAATGACTGCTTCTAGACGTTGTGACATAGATTCCACCAACTTTTTTTTGTGACGGTTAAGGCTATGTTATTTCATGACACAATAAGAGCTTCTTTTAAACTGTTTTTACCTGATATATATTTTTTCAAATTTGTGTATCCAGTAGCATCCACAAATCTTCTATTGGATTCAAGTCTGGATATTGTGGAGGAGTTACCAATCGTCCTCGAGCATTGTAGAGTAACCATATCCTGGTGATCTTAGCAGTATGTTTTGGGTCGTTATCCTGTTGAAAGTGAAAAGTTTCCTCTAAGCCTAATTCCCTAGTACTGCTTAATAACTTATGCCGCCACACATCAATGCATGTTAAAACTTTCATTCTTCTGTCAATAAATTCAAAATGTCTTACTCCATTAGAAGCCATACACATCCAAACCATAACATTTCCCCCACCATGCTTGATAGTTGGGAGTATATGTTTTGGATCTAGAGCAGCTTTATTTTTGCGCCAAATTTTTTGAATGCATCGGGGAGAGATAAAATTTCTAATTTACTCTCATCAGAAAAAAACGTTGTTTTCTAAAAATTCACTGGTTTGCTTCTGTATACCAATGCAAATTCCAGGCGTTTTCAAGTATTTGTTACACTGATGAATGTTTTTTTCCTTGGGGTTCTTCCTTTTAAACCTGCATTCTGGAGAACATTTCTTTTTGTTTGACGTGTTACTGTGATGTTAGAAGTTGTTGCAAGGTCTTCAGCAAATTTTTTAACTCAACCAATAGCATTTTTAAAAGCTTTTTTTAACAACCCTTCTTTTTATCCTCATTATTAATTTGCTGGGGCGTCCTGGTCTTCGTTTATTTTCGATGCATCCAATTTCGTGATACTTTCACACTATCTATCCAACAATTGTAAATGGTAATTTAATAGCTTTTCCAGTTTCTCGGTAAGATTTTCCGTTTTTATGAAGCTCAATGATACGATTTCTTATGTCTAGAATTCCCTCTCTAGATTTAGGTGCCATTCTCAATTACTTAAAGAGAAAATTAGATTACATGCCAGACAAATATAATATGAAGCTTACAATTATTAACAGCTATCGTAGAAATAATCCTTTGAACCATGAACACTTTAAACACAGTGCGTATCTTGCTATGGAAATGTACAAATACTTCTTTTGCAAGAAACTTTTAAACTTTTCCTGTTACAAATTTATTTTACATTTTTATCGAAATTTTCTGTTGTTTAATTTGAAACACACGATAAACATATTGTATTAAAACTATTTTTGTCAAAATATCTGTTTTTATTTAGTGAAAAATTAAACATATTAGAGTGTACAAATAATTATTTTGCCAATTGTAAATGACGGGCAAACATAAAAATACTTAATTTAAATGTTTGGTCTTTAAACAATTTAATTGCAAAGGTAATTTGCATGTCAAAGTGTCCGATACCCTTTCATGGATTGTCATTCATTAACTGCCTACACAGGATTTCTGGTTATAATCTTAAAAAGAGAATTGTGCATTACATGCGTTTTTGGTGATAGAGACCAAACAAATTCCGCGTATATATGCTTTAATGATGTAAATGTGTTAAATGGCATGTATACGTGCCACTCGTCGCGAAGGGGGTTAACTCTTGAAATATAACAATTAAGTAAAAATGTTGATCTAATTCCTTTTGAAGTGTACAGTGCTGATAAATGATTTACATTTTTTTCTTCTCAAGTTCTCAATATTCGCTAATATCTTTTAAACTTAACAAAGACGTTTGCATTTTAAAAGGAAGTTACGTTTTAAAAGAAAGAATAATCAATGAATATTTGTTCAGTCTAATCTATTACATTACAATGATTTTCTTTTTAAAAGACCCTAGGCTAAGATTGAAGAACAACTAACAGCTTTAAGATTAATTACCTTATTTTCTGTTCCTGACTTTTCGTCAGAAAACACAAAATCATCATTAAGTGAAAATTTAAAAAAATGGAGAATGATCTTTCTACATAACATATCATTATTTTCTTCATTTTTTTCTTTTGAAATTATTGTGCAAGAAAAGAGATATCCTTAACTTTAACCTTACACTGCATTAATATTTCTTTTGAATGTGTCGTACACACACACACACACACACACACACACATATATATATATATATATATATATATATATATTCATATTAGAGTTAGGTACCAAAAGTTTTAATGAGTACTTCTAACATTTATTTAATAGCAAACTTTTGTAACTGAATAAGGCGAATATTTTTATTTAAATATAGCAGTTGCATGGAACTGAATTTATTTATTAAAGTTTGAATTTTGTTTGTTTTATACATGAATCATTGCGTAGCGTAAGGTTAACTAATTGGCGGGTTTTTTTTCTAACCAAAACAAATTAAATAAGTTGCTCCGCCTCAGATTTAATGATTATAAAATTTCTCGTTGCAGGTAAATAAGTATTTAAATAATTTAATCAATATTTGACCGTCATGACACTATACTATTACTGCATTATTTGTTTTATGGGTTATTACTTTCTTTACCTTTAAACATAGCACAAGTTTTTAATTAATGCTTCATGTAACATAATTAATCCAATTTCAAAAGATAATATTTTTTTGAAAAAAGGAACGGAGAAACTTGCGGTAAAGTAAAATTTGCAAGGTTGATTATAAAGATTTATTTACAACCAGCTGCATAGCAACCCGTTGTGTTTCATTTTTATTTTATAAAATCTTCCATTTTTTTTTCTTTTTGTGTGTGGGGGGAGGGGGTATTTATCAATTCAGTTTTTAACACGTTGACGGACACTTGCGGCTATAGCCGTCAAACCGAAGTTCACTATGTGGCATGACGGCAATAGCCGCCCAAAAGGAAACGGTCGTTTTTAGACACTACGGCTATAGCAGCACAAATGTGCATTTACCAGTGTACAAGTAGAAGCCCAGTGTCATGTTTTGGAAACAGTTTTTTAGGTTGAAGTTCGTTTTCCACCTGTTATACGAGTTGCAGCTTCAGTATGCGCATGCAGGGTGGCTAGTGGTCAGGGAAAAATACAGTAAAAAATGATAATTTCCGGTATATTCTTATAGAAAAAATCAAATTGAACAGTCCGGACCAGTTGATGCCGGTTAAGGGGCTTCCTAGTTGCAGCAACTTTACGCCCAGTCTATTGTGAGTAGAATGTCTTGTAATAGTGAGCCGTTGGGAATAGATAAGATTGCTTTAAAGAGCAAATAAAAAAGAAAGAAAAGAAAAATTAAAAAATGGAAGAAATAAATTTGAATATATAGAAAAGCAATAGATATTAAAGGATAGAGTCAATAATAGGAAAGTAAAATGGTACAGCTGTAGTAAGTATACTACTGATAAATTCAAATTGATTATTTGATCGAATAATGAAAATAAATTTTTCTATAAGAATATGTTGGTGTTTATCACTTTTTTTGACTGTATTTTTCCCTACCACTAGCCACTCTGACGTGGTTGTGAAGGGAGTAGTGCAACCTAATTAAAGGTGCGAAATTAATCAAAATTAAGTTTATTTAAGCAAAACTACACTTCTAATATTCTAAAAATTACAAAAACATATAGTGTCAATTTTCGAACTTTACTTGTTCCTACTGTCCGTCAATGTGTTAAATTAAAATGTATAATACATAATCTCAAAAGGCAATTGTTATCATTTAGAAATCTTAATTAGACTTGTGAATCGCAGAGCCCCCATTAAAGGAGGGACAAACTGCTACCGGTATTTTATAAGAGTATTTTTCGCCTTATTTAAAATAAAAATTCTGTACTTTAAGAAGACGAAATTTTTTATGTTTAAATACTGGTGAAAATTTGCCCCTGCAGTAATCCAGATCTGTTCAATCGACGTAAGATTCATTAAACTTGATCAATTTAGGTCTCGAGTTTTTAAGCATTGAAAGATTAGTTGATTGATTAATTCTCGCGGTTTTTCCGTGTTTTCTCAAAAAAATATGTTAGATATAGGAATGCAACAAACAGCAGATTACAACCTGATTTATCACTTATAAATCTTAATAAGACCTTGCAATCACCTTAATATATTTTTTAAAGTGATGAATTAGTTCTAGAGCTTTAACCATTTAAAAATCAGTTGACTAATTGATACTCATGGTTTTCTCGAAAACCATTTTAGATAGCGGATTACGATAAACTGCAGATTGTAGACAGCTACATTCTCTTTCTGCCTCTAATAAGTCTAGTGTTTGTTATACAGTCATTTCTCAGCCTATCTCGGAAAACCAGACAGACAGAAAAAAATTAATGTTATTTTGGGCTATATGTTGACTAAATAGCCGAAATAACTTAGGGATAGGTGTTTTTTCTGAAAATCACAGACAGACACTTCAGTTTTATATAGTAGTATAGATTATTACACATTTTCAATATGCCTTCTCAACATGATGATATGGTACAGAAATAGCTTTATTCCATAATAAAGATCTGATTCAGAAAATGTTATTTTCCAATAGAACTGGATACCATTAAACTCAGATTGGGAGTTTCGAGAAATTCTTACATGAATAGAGCAGTTAACCGTCCAAAATTGACAGTTGACAAAATTGACAGTCCAAAACTGACGTTGCGTTTGCGCAGCATTATGTTTCCTATACCAGGTTTTACGGTAACACCAATTTGTTTTCAGGATAAATATTATTTGATGTAAGGAACACCATGATAATGTAACTCTTAGGTTGCTATAATAAAAGTGGTATGAATCGCAATATTTGTATTTTATTGAGAAAAATAATTCGGTCTTTAATGGGTTAATACCACTATTTTCGTGCAGAAAATTATCGCTTTAATTAAGGCAGATAATCTGCCATCAAATAATAAAAAATTGTTCTTCTAAATTAGTGGTATGCAAAAATCTAGAAGACTTACGTATTTGCTTGCAAATTTACACTCACAACAAGCTTTTGACCCAGTGTTGAAAGTTCGGCAACCTAATTTTATTCAGATTTCTTGAATGCTACATCTTTTTTGCAATAGTATAGTACGCCTTATTTAATCATTCATCAAATAAGACGAATATTGATAGTTTAAAAAAGTTGTAGCAATCAAGGAATCTGAACGTAAAAAAAGTAGAGAACTTACACCACTGCTTCGGCCTTACTGAAATATGCTATGTTGGCACTTCACCACCGACTATTCCATTTTAGCTAGTTAGACAGTAATTTTGTAAACAATAATATAAAATGAAATGGTTTTTTATCCTGTTAATCAGTTTTATTTTTTAATAAGAATGAGTTAAATAGAAGTGCCAAGGTCTCATTAATCTTCCGTAATACGTGTTAATTTGACACAGGTTTAATACATTTCACACAAGAAACTTTTTAAATAAATGAAATTAATTAAATAAAAATTCATCAAATATTTTTTCTGGTTCGAAACGTTTTTAACCTTTGTCAGATTAAACCACATATTACGAAAGGTTAGTGGGGAACATGGCATCCCTGGTTAAATAAAGAGTTATACCTGTACTCGCTTCATTACATTTTTAAGACTTTTTTTCGTATCTACATTGAAAAATATTCATAATATTTGTTGAAAAATATCTGTTTAGTACAAAAAGTTTAACATTAGATTTTTAACCCTCTAATGCCCATAGTAGCATGTATGCTACAACCATTCTTTCCATCTAAGTGGATTTTTTTTAACTCAGACATCCTACATTCGTTCCAGAAATTTAAAAAAGTAATATTTTCTTCATTTGTAACGATCGATCCGTCATCAAATCAAGTTAAATTTATTACTGAAATTTTTCTGGTGTTAAATCATAATTTCTGAATTACGAAACTTCTAGAAGTATTCTACCATGAGAATTAGATGGTTGAAATATTTTTATTGCATTCAGAAAGTTATTTTAATGACTTTCAATTCATTTATAATTTCAAATGCTTTTTCTTTTTGTTACCCATAAATCTTTGAACCATGATAATGAAGTGAAAAGGTTCTGCAAACACAATTTATTTTTTAATGCACAGTGAACAAAGAAAGTTTCCAATTTTTCAGCTCAGATTGTTATTATTCACTATTTAATAGAATTTAAACTAAGTAACCACAGTTGCTTTTAAAAAGTCACATTTGAAAAAGGAAAAGTGTACAAAATAAATACATTCATCCTAAACAATTCCATTATTTGTATTTTCCTTTTTAAAAGCCCTACGCTATGATGAAATAGTAACTGTCTTAAAATAATTAATTTACTCTCTGTTTTTTTTTTTTTTTTTTTACTTTTCGCCAGAATGCAGAAAATCATCATTAAGTGAAGATTGCAAAGATTAATGAATAATTTGTCTAACTACATATTATTTTTAAATTTTTATATTTATTTCAATATGTAAGAAAAAATAAAAGGAAAATGCACAACTTTAAGTAATTGGGGTTTTTTTTCCTATTCAAAACAAATTTAACATGTTACTTCGTCTCACACACATACACACAAAAAATTTTTGACTAACAAAATATATTTTTTTTTTTCGAAGTAGCATAAAAGTATCGACCAATAATCAAAATGCAACACTGGTCAAGGTAAAATGACCCTTCTCTAAAAAATATTCGCTAATAATATATTTTTATATTTGGCAATATTGACCAATATTTGCTGATATCTGCGATTATCACTTTTTGACAGTCAGTTCATTTTCTGTTATTGCTGAATATCATCCTTTGACATTGAGCAATGTTTTTTTCTGACTTCGTGAATAACATTTTTAAATATTGAGTGATTTTTTTTCTTTTCTGGCACTGCTAAATAATATTTTTAGATATAGAGTGATCATTTTCGTACCACCAAACAACTGCGATTAGTATGTGTGGTAAGCGCCATCACTGTTCTGCAACCAGAGGCGTATCCTCCTATTAAAAATGGCTATGATCTTCTCCAGAGTGTTCGTATGCTCTTACCATAATTTTTAATAGAATTATTCGCCTTATTTAAATGTAGAAAAGTATTTCAATTCCTGGAATTAAACGAGGCATCTGCAAGGTCTGCTATTTAAATATTAAATAGAAATTTTCAAATCAGAAAAATTGGTGCCAGAAAACTTGAAAATTTCAAGGGTTGTATGCACCTTGAAAAGGCGAAAATTTTTATTAAACACTTGAGGTAAAAGTGTACGAACCCTGTCCCACAAGTAATTTTTCTAATTAATTTATCTAGAAAGTTTTTTACTATTAATTAAAGCGATAAAAATTATTCAGATAAATAGCCGGAAAGAGCATAAGATTTTGATTAACATTAACTTTAGGTGAATTTCCTAAATACATTTACATTTGGAAAAAAACTACAATTTTTATTATCTGTAAAAGAATATCTGACCATGTAAGTAGAAATGAAAATGCTTACATAGTTCTGTCAGAAATAATTAATGTAGCGCTGAAAACAATTTTCAGATCTTCAGATATTTTTATGTATAACGATTTGAAGTTATATATTTTTAATTATTAACATTATTGTCAATGTTTAGAATTTTCTTAAAATGAAGTTTTACGTCCGCGATTCCTAGTAATTCAAAATATATTGAATTCATCTTTCTTAACATTTGTATTAGAGTTCTGAAGTATTTAAAAGTTTCTTTATAAAAAAAATTGAAATTTTTTTTAAATGACTTAAAAATTTAGAAAGTTAGAAATACATTGTATCTTAAATAATAGTAAAAGTATCCCACGCCGGAGTAATTTGGGTATTGTGGGGTGGTGATTTGAGTACAGATTGCATTTTATTTTATAAAACTTAACAATGTTATTTAAAAATTATTTAATTTATACTAAAATTCCTATATTGTTTCTTGTTTTTTCAGTCTGAAAAGGTTTTAGATAACGAAGGTTGCTTATTCTCCGTAAAAAATAATCGGTCAAGTTCGAGTTTTACTCGCGCAAAAAGGGTTCCGTACAGTAAATTTATTAATCATTAACTGCAGTATAGAAAAATACTGTTGCTAAAAGAACAATAAGACTTTGTAAAAAACTTGGAATTATTCTATGAATTATTTTTCAGTAATTCACTTCAATAATTAAATTCAGTTGGAATAAAAACGTTGACTATTTATCAATATGATTCGCCTTACCTAAAACAAAGACCTTGTACAAAGTTTAAATTTGGCATTCTGCCAACCAAGATTCGAAACGAGGTTGTTCCGGATTATTCGAAGATTTTTATTGTGAGCTTTATATAGATAACTCATATTGGTGTTACTAGTAAAGCCCCAAATTGGACAAGCATAAGTGGGGATAGAGCGAATGCATGCATTGTATAGAATAACTTTATTTTTGATAGAAAGAGAGTGGAGAACTTTTGTGGAGAAATGAAAGTGTTTTAGAGATGCCAGCCCCTTTGCTTCTAATATTTGAAAAATGTTTATTCCAGGTAAATCTCCTATTAAGGGTAACCCCCAGATATTTAGTATCATTAGTGCAGAGATATGTAATATTATTGATATTAATAGGGTTAGGATAAGTGAATTTTTTAGGAAAATATATAGCAGCAGTTTTTTGTTCACTAAGTTTAACGCGCTATTGAGCACAGCAGCCTTATGAAATTATCAGTGTTTTTTAAGAATTTTGTAAAGTGTGAATGTATTTCAGCGCGAGATTAAATAAGAGTAATTTAAGAAAATACTGGTATATACACTTTTTCTTGGCTATTTTTTCTAAAGTTACCGCCAGGTGAAAAAATGGCGCTATTGCAGATGGCATTCAATCAGATTTGTTTCCAAAAGTAACGCATTACCTTTTAAAGCCCAACAAACTGGCACTGTGCCAAATTAAAGTGACCAATGTGCTACGTAAAATTTGAATAAAAATACATTTACGTACCTAAAATTTTACTACGAACACGAACACAGAAATCTTTTGGTTGACTAAAGTAACATGAAATAGTAATGCCCTTAGGCGGGCTTTTCTATTTAAAAATCCATAAGTTGTCCTCATGAATGTGTTAACAACACTGATTCGTAACAGAAACTTACAATAAGTCACTTTTCTAATTGTTGTTCAGATCCATATTATAATTGCACATACCACGTGACCATCAGAAACGGATACGGAGCTGAGCACATCACATTTGAGTTGCGAGTCGGCTACTTTTTAAAAAAATATTTTTTCGAAAAAAGTGCATAAATTTATCTTTTAAAAGATGTGAAAAAAAAGATGTTCGAAAAATAAGTTATAAATATAATTTTAATTGTCTATTATTTTTTCGTGCGATATTATTTGGAAAATATATATGAATAAATAAAATTGTTAAATCCAAATACGAAATACGTATATATTTTGAGATATTTTCAGTTAAAATTTGGTTGGTAGGAGAATGTCTCAATCCATCGAAGTAATCACAAATGGTTCATTCTTCTAATCCCTTGAGGGGCACCGGTATATAATATATACCACTTTTTAATATATAACTTTGCCACCAGTATTATTAAATAAAAATATTCAATACTGTTTTTTGCAGATTGAGAAGGTAAAAATTCATTATTATATTTACTAATGTCAAAACATCTTAAAATTTAGCATTTTTAGACCACGTGCTTGCACTTCAAGGGGTTAACGACAAAAATATTAACCCACGGAAGTAATATTTCACAAAGCAAATTCCCCAACGAAGAATTTTACAGCGCCGTCTGACATCGAATTTTTTTTACTTACCCATCATACGTAGTATAGGGTAAGTCTTGTAATCGTTTTGAAAATCGAAATTTTTTTTGACGGATTTACACGTTTCAGACACTGGAGATTCCGAAAAACATATTTTTAGAAAAAAAAATTTGCCGTCCGTCTGTGTGTCTGTGTGTCTGTAAACGCTCTATCTCCCGAAAAAATTGAGATAGAGACTTGCAATTTGGTATGTACTTAGTATGTAATAATGGGAAGAAGCCTATTTCATTTCAACAACCTCGATTAACCGGAACAATTTTTTTTCGGACTCTCGAAATATTCGTTCTGATAAAAGGTATATAAAAATTTTCGAAATTGTTTATTTTAAGAAATGAACATAAAAGACAATAAAGAAACATAAATTTTGCATAAAGCATGAAGTCGATCGGATAATTAGTTGCCGAGATATTTGGAATCCTATTTTCCACACTCTTCGATTTTTCATGACCCTGTATTTCATCCAAATTTCACTTCAAAGATATATTTTAATTGGAAATTTGACGTTTAATCAGATGCAATAAACCGCTAGTTAATAGGATTATTATTTTTGGAGTTATAAGGAAAAACCTGTTTCAAGCAATTCAGTAATCGAGCCTTTAAAGTTTATGACGTCATCAATCCACGATTTTATTTGAATTGCAATGCATTTTATAAGTAGTTTACACATATTTATTTTGATATTTTACATTATGCATATCCATGATGGGTAAGTATTACGGTGGCCCCCAACGACTAGTTTAAATATGCATTTATTTTTGTGAAGCCATCGATAGTTTTAGCTCATTAGAAATTGAAAAGAGAATTTACCTTTCAAAATTACATTTTCTTGACTTGCATTTCTTCTAAGTAAATCAAATTTCCTTTTAATTGGTTAATTTTTTTTTTTTTTATTGCATTTCTAATTGTCTCTACTTTATCATATACACGTGTACATATATTTAATGAGTGTTAGTACTTTAATTGCCTATTCATTGTAAAACAAAAGAATACGTGTGCAGATTCTTAGCGATCTTAATCTTTTTAAATTAACTTTCTTATTATAGGAGATTACGAGAGTATTAGAAGGTAATTAGAGATAATGAGAGTACTGACATATTTGTTTGTGACCTTAGCAGAAAAGAAAATAATTATTAAGGATTAAGTTCATTAAAAATATTTAATTAAAGCTGTACATGAAAGAATAGTTTGAGTATACTATTACTTTACGTAAAGTATTTGTGAAGATTGTGTTAAGTATAAGTTGTTAAGTATTTGCCTTCTTTACAGAAAATCTTTTGAATTTGCGTTTATTTATTGATTTATATTTTGCATATATATCACATCAAAATAAAAATCGAGATTTAAAATCATCTAACAGTTTAAGGTAAACTGAGCGATAGAAATAAATAAATGGATTTACAGAATATACGGGGCCAGACCAAGTAGTGCAGCGAATCAATTGAGTTTATGACTTCTATGTTTTATCATTATTTATTTATTTTATTTTTAATGTTTGCAACGAATATATATATATATATATATATATACTTATACACACACATATATATACATATATATTACATTCATATATATGTGTAGGATTTTATTTTATAATCTTACAATCGCTTAAATGTTGACTTGTCTTGTGACTTAAATGACTATTGTTCTTCAATGTAACTTTAAACAAACTTTATTACTTACTCCACAAATTTAATGATGATATCACACTAATTCATACACTAATTCATAGTGCAATATCTTCCTAAACATAAACAATAATTCACTTAGAATTCTAGCTTTAATCCTTTATTTTATGTATATCGAATTATCAATCTTCATACTGAGGTACAAACTATGGAACAACAGCTACTTTCTCTCGCTTTCTTTTTTAAACTTCACCTTTCAGGAGCTTCATAATTATCTTGCGATATCGTGTATACATTAAGTATCTTGCATTGTTGAGAATATTAATTTACAGATGGGTATATTTCCAATCCCACATATGTATATTCTGTACACCTATACAGGGTGTCTCATAAATACCGCCCAAACTCTGTACAGCCAGATTCCTCGTTGGGAGTACATAAAAAATGCCCAAAGAACTGTACTTGTACGATCCATAGTTACGAGAAAAATACGAAAAACACAGTATGTCATCACAGCCGGTGAAAAAAAAAAAAAAAAAAACTTTATTTGACACATCAACATCAGTATTTGCAAATTATAAAGGCAGATGTTCAAAGTGTCCGCCGCGCATATCGAGGCAGGCTTGAGCGTGCCGTGGAATTGATGAGTGCACACGTCGCAGCAGCGCGGTGTCCACCGAAGTACAAGCAGCATACACACGAGCAGTTAAGCCAACGCCAACTAGATAAGAAAGCCGTGACACACGTCACAACCCAGCAGGCAAAACAAAGAAAAAGATCGAACAACTTGCGTGTATCGATTTCATTGGCTCATGGAATTAATAATTATTGTTTACAACTAATAGTGTCATTTGCAGAACGAAAATTTTATTCAAAATGATGTGTTAAAATCGAACCATCCCACGGTGGGAAATTTGCCGATTCTAGCTGGCCAAAATTATTTTTCAACTTCTATTTGATGAAATCTATTTTTCGTTTATATAAACGATATATTAGGCTGATTTAAAGGAAATATATGAAATTTTAAACGATAGTTTAATAAGAAATCATTATATTTAATTAAAAATTATTAATGTAGTACATTAGATGTGCAGGGTGGCTAGTGGTCAAGGAAAAATACGGTAAAACAAAGTTAAAGACACCAGTATAGTTTTATAGAAAAATTTATGTTTATTATTTGATCGAATAATGAGCATGAATTTTTCTATGAGAATATACTGGTGTTTCTCACTTTTTTTACTGTATTTTACCCTGACCATTAGCCACCTTGATGTGAATTTTTTTTATTATATTACTATGATGTACCATTCAGTTAAATATTTAAAGCTTTAAAACATGTAATGAATGAGTTAATCTTTTACATGATAACTAAAAAGACAATATTTATGAACTTTTATAATATTATTAAGATTTAAGCGATAGAATTATATTTATTATATGATACCAAATTATAAAAGTAATTTTTTATAATAATCTGTTAGAAATTGGGATACAAAATAAATATTAAAGAGTAATATATACAAAGGAATAAGAAAATTGCGTAGAAATTTTCTGACAATTCACCATCTAATAGTTCTTCAATCTGGCTTTCCTCAGTAATTTACGAGTACTCATTGAACGAGGTATTTCAAAACTGCTTTGCAGCCAAGTTTCATACTTTTTCAGAAATTTCTCATGTGTTCTATGTACAGCAGTCCACTTTTGTCTAAACTGGGTCTTCTGTATAATCATTTCCTGCTTGAAAACTTTCATTTGTACTTCGTTATAATTTTCATTTGCAACAAAACGTTTTCAGCCAATTCGATTTTTTCGTTAAATGTGGAAGCTTGTTGCTGCTGTATAATATTATAAAAGCTTATTCGTGTGATTGGTTTACATTCTGATGACCCTGGTAAAAATAAAAGTGTTCTTAGAATAAAAAATGTAATAATAATTTTAGACTTCGTATGATAAAAACAACTTTAAAATCTACGGAAGCAGATAGATGCAGACAAGTAAACGTTTATCCAATATCTAAGACTCTAAGCTATTTACTAAAATTAAAAGTTGAGATTTATCTAGCTTTATCATCTAACTTTTTGAATTTTCAAAATGAAATTTATTAAAAATACATAAAGTCATTAAAAACATTAAATGTGAAATAACTATTGACAAAAGAAAAAAATACATATAAATTAAAAAAAATAAAGTACATGCCTTGTTCTAAAGCACTCATAATGTACAATTTCTTTCAATTTCTTCAACATTCACATATTAAAACAATATACTAGAAATCCTCGATTTATTCTCCTCTAATAAACGCCAACTTCATACTCACCTACTGGCAGTACGGTTGCATTTATATCAAAAACATATGCAGGGTCCACTACCGGCACATATAAGGTACATGTGGTAAAAAAAAAATCCAGTTGGATAAACTTTGAAAAATCGACTTTTGGCCAGCTAGAATCGGCAAATCTTCCACTGTGCATCCGTTCAAGAGGTATGAGTGGACATGTATTAAAATAATACAAAGGAATTGTATAACCTCCTTCGTAAAAAGGCTGTTCAAAAAAAAGTATAAAAAACTAGACATTAACATTTATCATCCCTCTTCACTGAAGTACACCAAAATAAAAATAACGTCTTCTTATTCAAAAGCTTTTCTTGATCAAAGAGAGAAATAAAAAAATTACTAAAAAGCTACATGATTCCGTACAACCTCGTACATTTCTCATTTTAGAAAGAAAACTGCTTTATATAAGTTAAATTACTAGATCCTTCTCAATAACAATACTTTAAATCTTGAATTAATGGTGAAATGAGATAGTAACCAACTTCGACAATTGCTTTACACATGTTCATTATTTCCTTATTACGGCAATAAATTATATCAATAACAATTCATTAAAATTTGAATCAATGGTGAAATGAGGTTATAGCCAGCTTCCACAATTCTCGAAAAGTTTTCTCGTTCTTAAAATACCAGAAGAAATTTCCACAGAAGGTCAGGTTATTCCCCGCAAAATGTAAAAAATTCACAAGTCTCTATTTTGAAATCACATTTTTCCATTATATTCAACTATAAGATTGTTCATAAAATGTATAAAAAACTAGACATAAACATTTATCCACATTCTTCACTAATATGCAGTAAAATTAAATCATTTACGCTTCATTCAAATGCTGCTTCCTAATGCAATGGAACAAAAAGAGAATTATAGCGCTTCTATATTCTTATAAGATATTTATTTTCTCTGTGTGATTATAGAGTCAATTCCTTTTAGCTGTTTGTAATGCGAAGCTTACATTAGAGAATTCTCACGAAAGCTTTATAAATAAAAAATGAGCTTCAGTGCATATGTGGAATGTGAATTCGCCAGAAAAGAAACAAACAAACAAAACGTTCAAATGATGTTCAGCGTTTGTTTTTGCAAAATTATAGTTTGCAAAGTTCGTGCTTTGAATATTACCTTTTGCTCCCGAAAATCTACTTCACTTTTTAAGTGACAGAGTTTCTTATTGCTTCCAGTCGCCAGAAAAACGTTATGTCATTTATGATAAATGTACCGCGATCATGGAAAGGAGCAAACATAGTCCACATAGCGTTTATTAATAGCTCATATACTTTTTTATTGTATATGAACTATTTGAAACAAAGGAAAGGCATTTGAAAGGCAGGAAACAAAGTTAAAAAATGCAGACATTTCGCAAGTTTTCTTTACTGCTATGTTAGCAACATGAAAGAACATGTCGTTGACAAAGGAGATTTTGAGGACTATTTTTCTCTACGAGTTTAAAATATGAAACACTGCTGCAGAGGCCTCCAGAAGAATATGCTTGCGATTGGAGGGACTTTGGTGAGTGAAAGGACCGCTGTTCAGCTGATTTTCGTTCGATGCGAGAGCCTCGAAGACAAACCCCATGTTGTTCGTTCATCCACTCTAGACAAAATCCAGCTGGAGGAAGAAATCAAACGGAATCCTCATAAAACATGCCAGGAGATTGCACACAGGTTTGGAGTATCTGACTAAACTATCCGATCGCATCTGAATAACCTTGGGATGACTTTGAAACTCAGCAAGTGGGTTGCTCTTGTTCTGTCCGAGAAAAAGGGCATTTATAAGCTTGTGTCTCGTTGGGGACATGTAATTGAAGACGATGGTGATTATTTCGAATAATAAAAAAGTGTTTAAGACTTTTGTAGGTCGTTTACATATCTGATGAAAACCGCACTAACTTTCTTTTGTTACCTGATATTCTATTAATTCTATTTAATATATTTTTCTATTGAAAATGATGATTAGATAAGAATACGTTTTTAGAACAATTTTAGAAGGTTTTAATTAATCCATTTGTTCCGAGCATTATTTTTTGAGCTTCTTTTCACTTTTATCCCTTTAGGATGCATGTCACGTATAGGATCTGATTACTGCCAGGACAAACGTCCACCAATAGGTTTGAATAGAAAGTGGCGCATTTGAATGAATTTTTCAAGCTGAATTTCTGTCATAAATAAAGCAAAAAATTCCATTCGTTTTTACTGGTGGAGGTTTGGCCGGCGGTAATCATGCCATGTTCAAGTATACGTTCTATTTATTTTTCAGTACAGGCATATTTTAATCATGATATTTCCCTTCAGTGGCGGATCGTGAATGCTTTTTTTTTGGGGGGGGGGGGGGTGCACTAAATGCATGGCTGCCAATTTATTCTTTTCTTACCACTATTATTTTAAGAATTTATTTGTTTTCTTTTAATTGGGCAGAAAAATCTGTCATTAAATAATAAAAATATTTCTCTTTTAAAAATAACGGTATGAAATAATAAATTTTTCATCCATGCATTTAGTGCCCCAAAAACAGACAGTCACGAGTCGCCACTGTTTTCCTTGTCTAATCGTATAAGTTTTAGATTAAATAAGGCAAGAAATACTATTCAGAATTACTGGTACTAAAAATTAAAATGTCGTTAAAGGATGATCGTCCTAAATGGATTAAGCTTATAACTCTTCCCCTTGTCACATGTTATTAATGTATACCCACCTTCCAATTTTTTTTAAATGTAATATTCTGTTTGAACCAGAAATTTTATTTAAAAAATGAAATCGAATTGAAATCATGCGACTAAAATGGAAAAAGGATAACATTTCAAAAACATGAAACATGAAATGAGATGATTCTATTAATAATAACTAATAAATTAATCGTTTTTTTTCTTTGAAATTTGTAAGGTGAACTCTCATCGACTAGATCTACAGTCGAAGAATAGTGGACATTTCTGTAAAACTGATAGTTTTTTTTTTTTTTTTTTTTTTTTTTTTTTTTTACATAAATATTTTTTGTGTTTCTTCAACATTTACATCAGCTGGGATGTTATCCAATTTCCATTCACTTATTCATTCAGTCTGTCCACATTGCTGGACAATTTATTATGCCTGTTAACAAACACTCCATCTCTTTTGTACCGAGATGTATGGCATTAGTTACAGGCACCTCACAGCAAGTAGCCTTTGAAATCACCACACAGAATCTAAACAGATTTTGGGATTCAAAATACGGTTATTTGATTTAAAAAAAACCGAAAAATTGGAAATCATGTTGATATTTCAGAACATATTTTGTCTTTACTGTTTTTTAAGAAACATTGACAGTGGCAAACAGCACAGTCAGAAGTGCAAGTTTATGGGGCAATAACAAATCTAATAAATAGATTTTATACAGGAAACATAAAAATGGTGGAATAGTGTATAATTATTAATAAGTGACAAAAACGAATTACTGTGAACTTTTACATTCTGCTATACGTGTAGAAGAATTAAAATTTTTGAATTTCAATATTTTCAAATAGAATTTATTTATTTATTTAATCTTTAATTTCTGTCATTAAAAATATACATTTGATTTTTTTAAATAGTTATACGAAACCCAAAAATATATGTTAGCAAGAAATCCCGCCTTTTTGATTAGTCACCCACTCGAATCTTTATCGGCTCCATTAAACCTGAGTTGCCAAGTCTCCGGATTTTTGCACACCAGTAATTTTTTAGAGAAAATGATGTTCTTTTAAATCGCAAAATGCTCCGATTATATAAAACAACATTTTTTGTACTAAATTTCTGGTATCCAAAAAGCTGGAGACTTGGCAGATCTGGGTTAAACCATTACCTGCTGTTATAGCGCTAACCCAACATTCAAAATCACAGTGTAAGAAAAAAAAACTGCCGTCAACCACTATTTTATTATGTCAAAAAATACTTTATTTAATACCAAAAACTTTGCTATTAAAGATATCGAATATTATGTTTCAGAATGTTTGATGGCAAACGAATTTTAGGAAAAATATTGAAGACTTCACCCATTTAGTTTGGCAATTAATAGATTTAGGTTTTTTTTTTTTTTTTTTTTTTTTTTTACGTTTGAGCTTTGAACCATAAAAATTATAAAATAAACACATAGTTTGAAAGAAACAGCATTTTATTAAATATTTTTTCAGGTTCACAAGATGAAAAACTAACAAAGCTTGAAAATGCTGTGGTTCTAGGAATGTTAAATGGGTTAATGATTTTACATTCTATTTCTGAAAATCGTAAAGAGAAGTAATTCTTTTATATAAACGTTTATTTTCAAGGAAATTCTCCAGTTAGTACCATGTGGATTTATCTTCGTGAAATTTTATTTTCAGCATGAGTAATTTAATCGGTGATTCTCTTAAGATAGAAGGGATAGAATGGATATTTAGAAAAGCATTTCAAAAAACTTTAAAGCTATTAAAAGCGCCATAATACATATGAGGCTCTTTATTAGTTCATTGCAAAAGAAGAAATTTTAAAAGTTTATATATCGAACACAGTTAAAATTTGATACCGAAAGTAAGTTACATTCGGATCTAGAGTCCTTCTAATAGGCCATATTTTTATACTGACTTTTATTCTGTCTTAACAAGTATTTTTGTTATTATCTGCATGTAGTAATGATAGTACATGCCTATTCATTTACTGTTATCACTTTATTTGCTTTTCAACATTCAGTAATGAAACAAAACAAAATAAAATAAATATTCGCTTAAATCTCTTTACACACACAGCAAATTCGTAAAACACTTTTGCAACGCTACCTGAACATAATAATAAACACTTCTAACTAAAATCGTATGGATTACGTTGTGAATGTGTTGCAAAGGTGTTGTGCTAGGAAAAAGACTGTGCAAAAAGTGTTGTTAAAAATTACTAGAGAAGAAAATGTGTTTAGAGTGTGTTGTCGTCTTATTTTAAGAGCACATTCAGATTTTAAACGCTTTATGCAACACTTTTGAAACACATACTAAGTACTGACGCCCTAGAGGGTATCTGGCGTTTGCGCATGCGCTGTGATGCGTTTTCCCTCATTTTCACTTCGCCGTCACAAGGGACGGGAGAGGTAGATTGTACAAGTAAGAATTGTAATGGCTGTCGTTGGGTTCTAGTGTATCGCACTCGCATGCCACGTGCGCCATTTAAAGACTAAATAACGCCATTTATGGCAAATAAATAAACGATGGAAATATACAGGAATACACTTTATGGGAATACACTTTAAATACAGGTATGTGAAATGCTTCAGTGTATTTTATATCATGTTTTATTATTAAATAAATTTTTATATGTTGTATTATAAGTGGCTCAATATATTATTTTCAAAATAAGACATTTTAAGTCATAATCTTGATGTCGAATGTTCAGATTTTTATCTCGTGAAAGTTGAATATCGCCTCATCTATTTGCTTGTATTTTAAATTATTTATGTAGAGCTTATAATAATTTCATTTTATTCATGTTTTACCTAATGAATTTTCTCGCGCAGTAGTTTTTGCTTACCATCCATAAATAAATTTAATGATGCATTATAATAAAAAAAAGTTGAAACATAGGTTGTTATATTTGATTTAATTTCTTATTTTTCTGAAATTTAAACAAACTATTTATAAACAATCGAAGAATTTACAAGTTTTCCCGAGAATTGATTTTTACTAACTTGAAACGTATTAATTTGTGTATTTGACAATTTTAAATTAGTTGATTTGATAATATGTATACATAAGAAATAGTAAACTTGATAAAATATAAATTTCTGCAAATATATTTATTAATCAAATACTTTTTACTATCGAAATTTTTAGAGCTTGTGCTTGATCATGAAATGAACTAAAAATATTCCTCATTACACATTATGAATTATTAACAAAATAAATAAATCGTAATTCCTAAATTGATATTTTGACATTTATACATGTGTCTTATCTTGAAAAATGTTTTGTGAGTCTCCTGTACTATAACATATTAATAATAATAAATCACTGGAGCATTTCACAGTGTGGCTGGATGTAAGATTGTCTTAGATGATTGAGTGATTTATGAAAATATATTTAACTCGCATAGCTAAAATATTTTTTTTTCATATTAAAATAATAATGATAAATAAATATATCTGTACTACATATAACTTAAAATAACAATAATAATAAAAATGGTAATAAATACTAACCAGTTTTGAAGGTAACAAATTTTTTTATTTTTAAGCTGAAAGTATCTATTCACAATTTAGACTGGGAGTTACAAGTTGAAAACATTTATTACCAAATTTAGTTGCAAGTAAAATGACTTGCAGGAGGTTTTTATTTTATTTTATTTCAAGTTTTTTTTGTGGCGGGGAGGGGAAAGGGGGGGGGCATTTTGTGAAAAATAAAGGTTATTTTTATGAAATTTATTATATTTTTCACAAAATGCCCCCCACCTCCCCTCTAGCAATTGTATTGAAAAGTGTTTAAAAATTCTTATACTTAAAAAAAAGGGGGGGGGAGACTATACATATATAATTATAATGCAATGTTTAAATTAAGCTGCAATAAACTGATCATTACTTCATTTTATCTGCTGAAATTTATACAAAGTTAAAAGTTGATCATCTCATGTCAAGGGTCGATCCAGGCAAAATTTGGAGCCTATTCAGAGCTCCTTCACAAAAATAAATTTAATAAATTGGGTCCCTTCAGTAAAATCTATTTGATAAACTAGAACCCTTCACAAAATCCCTTTTAATGAAATAGGACTGACTCTTCAGAAAATTGCTTTTAATAAAATAGGCCTTTCACAAAATTCTGTTCCATAAAACTTACTATTTTTATTAATTATTTTGTTATGTTTTAAAATGTGTAATTTGTAAACAATCTTTCGAACCAAACATTTATTAACATAACAAAAACTTTTTAAAGTCCTATTTGCTACAGTTTTCCCTTCTGGTGAACTTGATTGTTTACAAATTACACATTTAAAACATAACAAAATAATAAATAATTAATAAAAATAGTAAGTTTTATGAAACAGAATTTTGTGAAAGGACCTATTTTATAAAAAGGAATTTTTTGAAGGGCCTTGTTTTATTAAAAGGAATTTTGTGAAGGGTTCATTTTATCAAATTGATTTTTCTGAAGGGACCATTTTATTAAATTTATTTTTGTGAAGGAGCCTGTTTTATTAAATAGATTTTTGTGAAGGAGCTCTGAATAGGTCCCAAATTTTGCCTGTATCGACTCTTGACAGGAGATGATCAACTTTTAACTTTGTATAAATTTCAACAGAGAAAATGAAGTATTTATCAGTTTATTACAGCTAAAGTTAAAGATTGCATTATAATTATATATGTATAGCATTTTTTTCTCCTTTTTTAAGTATGAGAATTTTCAAACTCTTTTTAATACAATTGCTAGACAAGTGTGTGTGTGTGGGGGGGGGGGGGGTATGCTTTCATTTGTGGGGTGCCGCTGGGCACGTTGGAGTAGAGGTGCCATTATTCTCCCCTGTGGTGCCATCCTTTTACCCCTTGGGGCACCCTGTATTAGGAGTGCCATCCTTTCACCCTAGTTAAGGGTATGCCATTCTGGCTCCCCTAGAGGTGTCACCAGTGAGACAAGCCTTTCACCCCTAAGGGGTGCCATGTGTCCCCTGTAGTTTTAACAGTGCACAGTTAATCTTTGTTTTACTGGGTGTCTTGAAAAGACAGCTTTAAAAATGAAAAACAAATGCCCATAATTATAAAAGTAATTGTTTTCCAGGATATTAATGCATGAAGTTATTAATTTTTCTTAGCACCTAGATTGGGCAGGTAAAATATTTTCTAAAAAAGTAAAAAATGTAATATTTTTATACATTTTCCAGGTTTTATATATTAAATAAAATAAATTATTCTACAATGATAGAAGAGAGGGTATATAGATGATGCCTAAGAAAAGCAAATTTCATAACTTTTCCAGAAATTAATTTATTGATATTTATTGGTAAAAATTAGTCAACTCACTCAGTGATCTACTACAATTTTTTTTTCTATAAAGCAAATTGTCTCTTATTTCATTTATAAAACTCTGTAATTTTCAGGGCACCCTGTAGAAAGAGTTTTGAAAACGTTTTAAATATGTTGTTTTATAGTGTGCTAAATGTGTGTGGTGTTTACAATGTGTTGTTAATTTGGTGACAAAGTGTTATACAACACAGCACTAGCATAAGAACACATTTTCATCAACACTATTTGCAACACTATTTCAACACAACTAACAACACTATTTTTAGAACACATTTCTAGATAGCAACATATTAAGGATACAAACACAACACAAAAATTGTGTTGTTAATTTGGTGACAAAAAAGTGTTCTTAAATGTGTTTATTTTTGTGTTTAAGAATTTGCAGTGCAGTTGGGAATTCTTTTAATTCAATGTGTTTCATTCTTTAGATTTAAAATAGGGACTACTTGTCCGAACTAACAATCTATCTATCTATATTATTAAGGAAAAACGTGTCCGTGCGTAACGCTGACGTCATTTTGATGTTGGCAACACCAGACTGTTAAATATCGCTTTTAATGCAATTTTTAAACTTCGAAACATTGCACATTTTCAATTTTTACACCATCGAATAGGGGAAAATTTACTTTCAAACGCAATTTGATTGAAAACTATATCGCAATTTACTCCTTTTTTTAAAACAAAAAATTAAAATAATTTTCAAGCATGATTAAAAAAAAAATCTATCTCTATCTCATGCAGACAATTACGAAAGATAAACCCAATTGTACTTAAAATAATATAAATTGTTCAACATTTGTTTCAGGCTTATATACCACGAAAGTATCGATTTTAATAAATTTCAAAACTTTATTTGAATCCATAATCGCTATTTTTCATTTAAAAATGATTTTTGGCGTTGTTAGGGGGCAATATAAGAAAATATATTATAATTAAAAAATCTACAGGAATTTTCAATAATAATAATAATAATAATAATAATAATAATAATAATAATAATAATGTTTTCACCTATATTCTGTAACCCGGGAAGACCGAGTTTGATCCTCTAGTATTAATAAAAGAAAGGTGTCTATCTGTCTATCTGTTGGCGATAGATAGGGAAATCTACTGTAAGTAGAGGTCTGAAGTTTGGATGAGAATAGACGAAAACAAGTCCTGAGGATTAAATGCTTCATTTTTAAAAATAATTAGCCGAGATATTAATTAAGAACCATGATGAACATCGCAAAATGAAGAGCCCTCCCCGTTCTGCAATTGTATCTGCACCTTTACGGACTTTCCTCAAATTTTCACGCAATCGAACGGTTTTCTTCTGCATTTTGAAATCGTGATGGTCGGGTTTCCCCTTTGACTTACGATAAATTAATAAATAAGAACATAAGAAGATTTGTTGCACCTTCCCGGTTAAAATTGCATCGTTCGCTTAAAAAGTATTAATATTTACTATTTGAAATATTCGTTTCCAGGGCCTGATTACCAACGGGGCACACTTCCACCAGTAAAAAATAATAAAAATTTCTTTCTTATTTCTGGCAGTAATTTGGCATGAATAGGGCGTTTTAATAAGACGAAAATTTCTATTAAATTTTTCTGGTGGAAGTGTGCCCCGTTGGTAATCAGGCTCCTTTCGATTCCTTTCGATATAAACTTTGATTAGCGTCAGTTTTCAATTTTTCTGCATTTTGAAACTGCTGCATACGCTTCTCGGACGAAAATACCCATCTTCCTCATAACCCCCCCCTCCCCCCCGCTCTGATTCGGGGTACATTTTCCATACTAAACGTGTATTTTGTAGTAAAATATATCAATATTTATTATTTAAGAAAAAATATTTTCCAAAGTTCAATTCCATGTTCGTTTTCGTGTTCTCTGACTCTTCTTCAAGTTTTTTTTTCTACATTTTAAATCTGCCGCAGCCGCTCCTCAGACGAAAATATAAAAATAAAAAATACCCCACATATTCAATGTACTAATCCTCCTGTGGCACTATCTTTTGTTTTGAAAAATATTACATTTGCAATTACAATACGAAAAAAAAATATTTCTCGGAGGTTGATTTGCGTTCTTTTTTTATTATTAATTTTTAAATTGCTACCTTATTTACACAGACAAAAAAGAAAAAAAAACACCTATTTATTTTTGGTACATTTCCGTTTCCGCGTATCTTTGGTTAAAAAAATATTAAAATTTACTACATTTCAAAAAATTTATTATTCTCTTGATTTTTATTCCTCCAGATTTTTATTTCTTTCAGTGCTTTTCAAGATATCGTTTCCTTTTTTCAGAATTTCTGCTCTGGAACATTTTAATATTTTTAGAGGGATTTTCATTTTGGCAAACGTCCGAATAAACCGCAACATTTTCAATACAGATTGTCAATACATTGGAAGATATCATTTCGCGTTTAAAAAGAGTGAGTGGCTGGTGCAAGTTTTATATTATTTAGGTGTTACCGGGAACTTTTTCTCAGAACTGAAAGTTAAATATATTTAAATATTAGAAATTAACTCGGCAATGCATATAACGGGAACGCCTTAGTTTTTTTAGAAAGATAGTCATTTAATGAATATACAGTCATACAAATTCGAGGTACTAAGTTTGCATAAAGAGTTCGGAGCGTGCGTATCACGTCCGGTGTGTGCTGTCGATGAGAGTGGGGCGTCCAACTTCAAAGTTTTAATGGGTTTTCATTAATAGAAAATCCTACAAACTTGATGGTGTGCGAAACCGGGGGGGGGCAGTGGGAAGTAATGTTAGTTCTTTACTGTTTAACACTTTCCAACCTATTTGAAAAATGTTTATGAATTCGCTTTGTCTGTCTGTCTGTCTGTCTATCGCCTGTTCGTGCTCTAACTCGCGTCAATATACTCGGATTGCCTTGAAGGCGAAATAAAGTTATTTTGGTTTACTATGGCATGTTTAGTTATTGGAAACGAAGTGTGTAGCACATTTATGGTTCTTTTACAGGGTCACTCAAAAGAAAACCGTCACATTACGCTCTATGGTGAAAATCGTTTGC
Organism: Maratus michaelseni; assembly: GCA_963931845.1. NCBI lineage: Eukaryota > Metazoa > Arthropoda > Arachnida > Araneae > Salticidae > Maratus > Maratus michaelseni. The sequence goes on from OZ007595.1 coordinate 222,511,891, forward strand.
GAAGCATTTTTATGAAGTTACAATATTTTAAATACATTCAAATTGATACATGTCACTGAGGTGCTCTACAAGACATCGTACTGTAGAATATGGTGTGCATAGGATATACCGTTGATTTACAGGGACACTCAAAATAATTTGATTACCGTACTGTCTATGAACAATAATTACTGGTAGCACGTTATCAGTTGCTGCACCCATTTTTAAATGTACATATACAGGGATGCTCAAAAGATCTTAAGTACATTTCCGTTTTTTGACGGAAATTGCTGTATCGGAATTTTCTATTGCACTATGTATTTCCTAACTGAAGTAAATTTTAGCATACTGTGCAGTATACATAAAAATATATAGTTTATATACAGGGCTACACAAAATAATTCGAATATTTTGTTTGACCATTGGTAGTAATTGCTGAAATTTAGTTTTCAAATTTGTTATCCGTTTTCTAAATTGTTTGCATGGTAAAATATAAAGTTTTGTTAAAGTATTTGTGTGGGTTGGAAAGGGTTTCATGATCAAACGAAACCCTTCATGATTTATGCTTAACGCATAATTTTTATTTATTATTTGTAAATTAGATTGCGTGACTGCCATAAGTTTTTTTAAGTAGAAATAATCGCCTTACTCAGTAACAGACTAAATAAGACGAATTATACTAAAAGAAAAAGTAGAAAGTCTTCTAGCTTTAAAAAAGTAGTAACAATCAAACAATCTAAATTATTAACAAAAAGAAGTGGAATGACAACACTACTTCCGTCCTTATGCGGAAATGCACTCTGATTTCTATGTACACCTCTATATATGATTTATAGAATTTATATACACCAAGTAATATGCAGAAAATTAGATAAATTTAAAAATGCATACAACCAGTAGCGGCTCGTGGCTGGTTTTATTTGGGGCACTAAATGGATGTTTTTCAAATTTATTCTGCTCGTACCACTATATTTTAAAAGATATTTTTGGGTTATGTTTTGGTTAGAAAATTTTGTCACTGTGCAAATAATGAATTTCATTTAAAAAATAGTGGTACGAAAAAAATAAATCTTTCAGTTATGTATTTAGGGCCCCAAAAAGAATTAGCCACTGCATACAACAATTGGAAACGTTCTTCCAGCAATTATTGCTCATAGCAGTGATGGAACAGTGGCGCAGCAGTTGGGTGATTGTCACCACTAAATTTTATTAGTATTCTTCGCCTTAAAAAATCTCTGAAAGTCTGTCCTTAAATAAGACAGAGAGTACAATTTACATTTAACGGTGTCAATTGATTCTCTGCTGCGCCACTGTTCCATCAATGCTCATAGGCATAAATGTGTAACCGAATTCTTTTGTGTGACCCTGTAAATGAATGATAAATTTTATGTACAGCATATTCTGTACTAAGTATATTGTAGCGAATCTCAGTGATGTATATTAATTTCAATATGGTTGAAATAGGATAGCATCATTAAAATATAGTGCAAACGATTTTTTCCATAGGCCATAGTGTAACGAAATTCTTTTGAGTGGCCCTGTAAACGAAATGTAAATGCTATATACTCCATTTTCAATGCCAAACACGACACTATAAACCTCAATAACATATATCAATTTTATGCGATATTGTAAGTATGTATTGTTGTATATTTACGCGAGTTACAGCGCGAACTGACAGATAGACATACAAACGGACAGTCACACCGAATTCATAAACATATTTCGACTATGTTGGAAAGTGTTAAAAACCATCTTAAAAAAACTTAGATGTTGTGATTTTACTTTTTTAATTAATTTACTTGAATAAAAGTCAATTATACAAGATAACTAAATGTAGAAAGTAAATTTTACCTAAGTATATATTTAAATATCATAAATTAAATAATAAATATTTTTTTTACCATTTGTTCCTGTGTTGACTTATATGTTTTCAAGGAATTTTTAATCATGCATAACCTATCGTATTTCTGAATATACGAACATTCCACTTCATTTATTTAAATAAATTTATTATAATATGATATTTTAATTATTAAATTTCAATCTATTCCCATCTAAAGTTAGATATTTTCTTGTGTATAAAATGTATTATTTGAAAAAGCATACGATTTTCATTTCCTTTATTTGATCGGTAATCTCAATGCATTTTTAATTTATTTTAAATTAAAATTTTAATAATTAAGTTTAATTCAATTTCATATAACTATCACATGTTTATTCATTAGTTATCTTATTTACGAATGAATACAATTTCCCCATCATTTATTTGTTAGCTTATTTCAGTCAAAATTAAACATGTTCTGATTTAATTAATTAAATTTCTATCCATTTTCACATAATGATTATAAATAATTTTAATATAAAATAGCAGATTCATAAATGAATAAATTTCCACTTCATTCAAATGAGAGGTTGTGTTAATGTTTAAATTAATCTAATTTTAATTAATTTGCTAACTATTATCGTGTAACCATAATATATATTTTTTATGTAAAGCAAATCTTGGTTTTGAAACCAGAATAGTTACATTTAATTATTCAACTGGTAATGTTAGCCAATTTCTAACACATTCAATAAAAAATTCAATAAAAAATTATATGCAATTTCCATATAACCATTATTTTATTTAAAGACTTTTATAAATTAGTTATGTGTAAAGTTTATTATTCATTTGTTTACAATGCTCCCACTGGTCCGTTTTTTTAATATCAGTCATCTTGTTTCGTACTGAATTTTTACAACATTTGAAATAAAGAGTACGTTTAGAGTAGGAGTCTCAAAATTTGTGAGAAAAAGTTTAATCCTTTGTGACTCCACAACGACTATTTTAGAAACATTCACTCAGATTTCAGAATACATCATTTTAAGCATGTAAACAATAATTTTAAAAAATTAGAAAATAGAAATAAAAATATATTGACAAAAAGGTACTTTTTTCAGATGTGACAATAAACAGAAAATTACGTACGAGGGTGGGCTGATAAGTTCGAGGCGTGACAGTGAAAGCACAAGATTTTTAACAAAATTTCATATTATTTTTCAATGTAGTCCCCTTGCAACTTAATACATTTAAGACACACTCTTCTGTGCGAATTCTTTAGTGCAGCCCTGTACGAGGGTGGTTCGAAAAGATCTCGACCTGACAAAGAAAATACAAGATTTTTGATAATATTTCATTTTATTCTTCAACTTTCAATACAATACATTTCAGAAGACTCTTGAGAAATGTTCATTTTTCGGCGGTTTTGGTCGACGTTCAACTAACGCGGCACACATCGAGCGGAAAGCTTTTTCATACCCAAAAAATCGTCTAAAATGTAGTGGACACGGTCTATCGAAGTGTTTGCAATGTCAGCAAGTTCGGATATCTCAATCGGCGATCATTCAATATGGCATTGTGAATTTTTGAGACGATTTCGTCTGTCGTAGCGGTTTTTAAACGTCCTGAGCCTTCATACCATGTTTAAATTCAACACCCACTTTTTTATCGTTGAATATGAATGACAAGAATCTTTTAAGGAGGAATGTGACTATTTTTGTATGTCTGTGGGGGATAAACCTTTTTTAACAAAGTATTTTATGACAGCTCGAACTTCAATTTGTTCCATTTTTAGAAAATGTCAAAAATTGTTTATTTTACTTTATCGCCATAAAAACCCAATAAACTCACGCGTTTGAAACTCAGCAACATGTCATCTAAAGGATTATACTTTTCTAACATCATTGTCGTTTGGTCATATTAATTTCATCTCTGTGTCAGGCCTCGAATTTATCAGCCCACCTTCGTACTTCCCATAAATATTGTCAGTTTTCTAATGTAAAATTGTAAAGTATACGAGATTACTTTTATAAAAATCTATTTTTTATGTCTCCAGCCTTTTTAATTTGACAAAATTTACGAAGTTCATTTTACCAATAACGATACGAAACTGCTAAAATGATAATTACAACTTTGGCATGAAAAATGAACTCAGTATCGCCGTGTGTTGAGAAATCTATGAACAATTTATATTAACTGCTGTGTTGGGAGATAGCAGCAATAAATAAAATCGCCTTTTAAAGCCCATTGCATAAGTAACATTGACTTTTGTGTATGTTGCAGATATGCAACATACAAAAGGTAATACAAAGGGTTCAAAGAAGTTTTTTTTTAGAAAACAAAAATGTGATATTAAAAATAAATGAATAAATAAATAAAAATGGACGGAGTGGGAGGCTCGTGTATTATTCCTTTGACTACGGTCGGGACATTACGTTCTAGTGTACCATTAAAAAAATCGTTGCCGTCAATTATACTAGGATATTTTTCAAGGGAAATCTGCCAGAAACGAAAATATTTGTAAATTGGCGTACAATTTAGTATGAAAATAGTCGCCAGTCCTGGTCCGTAATCAAAAGGTTAAGCACCGAAGTAGTTTGCAAGGTTTTCTCAAAAACAGTTGCACAAAGAGTTAAAGCGGTTTCAATTAAACAATTTATTAAAAGTTTTCATTTTTGTCTCTGAAAAGTTTCAATTGTCAGTAGGAAACATTCAATCACTTATTTTTAAGAACGAAAGAAAAGACTACATCATACAAATTCTCAAATAAGCTGCTGAAACTTGCAGAGAATGAACAGACTTCAATACTTTGTATTTGTCTTTGCCAGAAAACATATTTCGAATGATTGAATTTTAAACAAAGGGAAATTTCGCTTTTAGAAAAATAGCTTTTCCAACTATATTTTCATTAGAGATATTAAGTTGTTACGAAAAAACTGGTGATATAGAATTGTTAAATATCCTTGTAAAGTGTATTTTCAGGGATATTATATTCAGGAGATTTAATCTTTATTAGATATAAAAATAACCCAGTGTTCGCACTCTTTTACCACGATTTTTAAAAGAATTTTTCTATTTAATATTTAAATACTAGAAATTGTAGACGCCTCGTTTAATTGCAGGATTTGCAATACTTTTCTGCATTCAAACAAAGCGAAAAATTTTATTAAAAATTGTGGTAAAAGCGTACGTATCTTGCAATATGGACTAACAATTTAACTATCGAGAGTATCGTATAATAAAAGTGAAGGACAAATTATGTTATAACACTAGCTAGGGCCCAGCATAATAATATTAAATATGCCTGAGATTAAAAGAGAAGTTTCGAATTTAGACATTTTTCTCAGGGAGTGTTTTAGCGTTGCACCCCCACTGCTTCTTTAGAGTACACATTGGAATTTGTATGTTTTACATTTTTAAAGAAAAATCTATCCAAACGAACATAGAGTTGGTGGCTGCACTGCCTTCAGCAGCGTACACCCAGTCATGCTACGCACGATACGTTCTATTTTTGCAAACAAGCCTCAAATTTGTATATTTTATATTTTTAAACGAAAACCTTCCAAAGTCCCTCGTCCTGTTATCATACGGGAAATGATACCTCCGAACATCCGAGAACTGTTACCAATATAAATAATTCTCAAGAAATAAATTTTAATATATTAATCATCTTTATGCGAAAATGAACGTAAAACCCAGCAGCAATTATCTTAACCTTCCTACCCTGTTGCAATTTTACTCAACCTTGATAAAAACATTTCACACCAGAATTCTTGTTTAAAACTATTTACTATATTTATTTTACTTAGATGTGTTGATCTTTTATTTAACTTAATTTATGAAAATGTTTCTTGTTCGAATCGAATGAAATCAATTATTCAAACGGGTCGATTAGACCCATTTAGGGTAGGAAGGTTAAAACGAGAAATGGTATCCCGGCAGGTAAGTACCAGAGTTGCCAAGTCTCTGGCTTTTTGAACACCAGTAATTTTTTTGAGAAAATGTTGTTCTTTTAAATCGCAAAATGCTCCGATTCAACAAAACAACATTTTCTGTACTAAATTACTGGTATCCAAAAAGCCGGAGACTTGGAAGGTCTGGTAAGTACCAAGGCGAAAAGATAAACGACTTCCAGAAAATATTCTTTGTGAAATATTAAACTTTCATTTTTTTTTATCATGAAAAGGAAGTTGAAAGTAGAAAAGAATTTGCTACAAGTAAATATTTCGTGTTTTGTCTGTTTTTCCTTTCGGCAGTGGCGACTCGTGAAATACATGTCTGCAAATTTATTGTTTTTCTTACCACTATATTTTAAGTTAATTTGTTTACTTGTATATTGGCAGAAAAGTCTGCCATTAAACGAACAATGAATTTACTTAAAACAATAGTGTTAAAAAAAGAATAAATCTTTCAAATGCGTATTTAGTGCCACAAAAATAGTGAGTCACGAGTCGCCACTGCTTTCCGGGAAATGGGAAGGGCAGTTTTAACCCTGTAACGGACGGTGTCCACAAAAAAGGACACCTAATTTTAATTCCAAAACTGACAAACGGAACCAAGAATATTTAATTAAAATTTTCCTTTTATTATGTACCGGAAAATAAGTCCTGGCGTCAGTCCATTATTTCATCATTTTTCAAACAGAATTATTCCGCGCCGGAAAGGGTTAAACTATAGAAAAACAAAAATCTTGAAAATAAAGGGGAATTCAACATTCAATTTTTTTTATTATTTTTTTTAAGTATACTAATATATATATTTATTTAAATACAAAAGATACCATTAAACAGAAAATAAACTATAAACGTTTAAAAAAAACTTTATATGGAACCTGGCGATTGCAATTTAAAAATTACAGAAAAAAAACATTTTTTACCTTCGTCGACTTAAAAAACCGAGGATTCCCCGGCCATGTGCAGAGAAGTGATCGACGGAACAATCGAAACATATTAATTAGCGTTCAATGCTAGTTTTCAAGTAATATATCGGTTAATTAGATAAAAATGAACAATCTCAACCTCAGGTGCATTCGGACCTTTCTTCATCTATCCATATTTACAGACCTCTATGGGCGACAGATTTCCCTGCTCATGAACAACAAACCAATGGACACACTGACAGACATCTTTCTTATTTTGATACATAGATATATTCAGGACTTCCACTGGTACGTTTCTTGGATACCAGTTTTTCGAAAAAAATTCGCTACAGGTTTTTATAGCATTTGCAATAGAAAAAAACTCCGTGGTGGGTTTCTTCAAAATTTTCAAGAGAAACCTAAAAATAAGGTTTTTGTTAGTAAAAACTGGTATTCAAAAACATTTATTTGGGCCGAGTGGAAGCCCTGTCTATTACATATTACCTTTTCTATGCTTTCTAGATTATGTTAAATACATGTTGCTCTGTAATTATAAACTTCAGTTTCCGATATGAAAGACTCGATTTCTTATTTTTAAGAATGAACGAGAAAATTTTTCAAATAAGCCATTATCAATAGAGGGGAGTCTAACTTCAATGATCTTTATTTGTCTTTATTAAAGAAAATCTTTCAAAAGTATAATTTTTTTTAACATAGAGATATATATTACAGTTTTAGAAAATTAGTTTTTTTCTGTTTATGTTCCCATTAAAGATACTCAGGTAGTATTTGTAATTGGTGATATCGTTGCTACCATGTCAAACTATCCAATGTGAAAAAATGCATTTTTCATTACTTTTAAAAATGGGACTGTGGTCACCACTAAATTTTAATACTATTCTTGACCAGGGTTGTCAGTTTGGTCTCTTTTTCTCATTCAGAAATTTCAAACACAAATTTTTGTTTTATTTAATGTCAGACGTTACGTAATAACGGTAAAGTATAGGGTGATTATAATTAAAGTTTAAGTTTCAAAACGCCCTTAAAAACAAACCACTGATTAGAATGACGTCAAAAGTGAACTGCGTATTATTGAAGAAGGGAAAAATAACATGAACAAAAAAAATAGTTCCAAATTTTAGTGATAGATGGCGCTGTAAGCGTCAGAAGATGTAAAATACCTGGCATGCGCACGGCCATTTCAGGTGTTATAAAAACGTTGGGTAAACGGCGTTTCCTCATTTCGCGTCTCAGACGTTCGCCATGAGTGTCTCAATAAAGGACCGTGCTCTGCTTGTGAAGCTTTATTACAACAGACCTGCCAAGTCTCCGGCTTTTTGGATACCAGTAATTTAGTACAGAAAATGTTGTTTTCTTGAATCGGAGCATTTTGCGATTTAAAAGAACAACATTTTCTCAAAAAAATTACTGGTGTTCAAAAAGCCGGAGACTTGGCAACTCTGTTACAAGAACGGTGATTCTGAACCAATAGCTCTGCAGACGATCAGGACTCTCAAGGGTATGAAAAAAGGCGTTGGACCGATGACTGTCATGGGTCTGGTGAAAATGATGAAAAAATTCGAAAATACAGGTTCGTTTGATGTGCAGTCTGGTACAGGAAGAAAAAGATGTGATTCAGCGGTAGTTGAAAAAGTCGCCACAGCAGTTCAGGAGGAGTTGAACGGTGGTGTGCTACCATGCAGTGCACGGAGAATTGCCCGAACATTGGACAGGCCTGTGAGCACGGTGCATAACATTCTACGAAACATCCTGCAATGCTATCCGTACAAAATTTGCCATGTGCAGGAGTTGTTTCCTTGTGACCTGCCAGCAAGTGAGGGTTTTACTTTGGACTTTGTTGCTCGCATGGAAGTGGACAATGATTGGCCGTGGAAAATTCTGTGGAACAAACGAAGCCCATTTCCATCCGACGGGATATGTCAATACACAGAATTGCCGAATATGGACAACAGAAAATCCACTCGCAACGAACCCAGTACCACTTCATCCTGCAAAGGTCACTGTGTGGTGCGGATTTACGGCATTATTTATCGTAGGGCTATATTTTTTTGAGGAGACGGGTGCTTTCGGTCCTGTTACCGTTACCGTCAATGGTTAGCACTGTGAGTCTCTTTTGCGTAATGACGTCATTCCAGCTATGCAACAGCGTGGATGTCTGGATAGTATCATTTTTATGCAAGATGGCACTCCTCCACACATTGCAAATGGAGTGAAGCAGTTGTTGAAGCGGCATTTCGGAAATACTAGAATTATCAGTCGTCATTTCCCTACAGCCTGGCCGGCCCGATCACCTGATCTTAATCCGTGTGATTTCTGGCTATGGGGTCATCTGAAAGGTGTTGTGTTCAGTACTCCGATTGCCAACGTAGCTGAATTGAAGACACGCATTGCGCAACACATTCTGAACTTGACCCCGATGACATTTCGATCGGTTGTGGAACATGCTGTTTCCAGATTTAATCTTGTTGCACACAACGGTGGACAGCATATTGAACATGTTTTGCGCCAGTCTCGCGAAACTTAAACACCGATTGGATGGATGCTTTTTATGCGATTTTTGGCCTCAGGACAATTAAAAACCAATTGGATGGAAGATTTTTATGCGGTTTTTGGCCTCAGGACAATTAAAAACCGATTTTTCCCATCCGATGTGATACGTCATTGCCGTGGTGAATGGGTTTTTCGTATCTAACATTATCACACCTGTACAGTCATGCACACTGAACAGTGCAGTTGGTTCATCGTGTAACTTACGCCTTAACCGTTGTTTCACGATTTGTCATTTGTAGTCAAAATTCTGACACTTACAGTGCCATCTATCGCTAAAATTTTGTACTATTTCTTTTGTTTATGTTCTTTCCCCCTTCTTCAATAATACGCCGTTCAATTTTGACGTCAATCTAATCAGTGGTTCATTTTTTAGAGCATTTTGAAACTTAAACTTTAATTATAATCACCCTGTAAATATTTTTCTTAAAATTTCCGTTACGAATTCCCATCTCTAAATAAATAATAAGGCCAAACTGGCAACCCTGTTTTTACCAGAAGTTTTATTAGTATTCTTACTAGGCAAAGAATTCTAATAAAATTTAGTGGTGACTATCGGCCCATTTTTAAAAGTAACGAAAAATTATTTGTTTCATACTAGACAGTTTGACATGGTAGCGAAGATATGTAGTATTGATGATGGTTTTTCTAAAATGCACCTGCAAGAATTTTACATTCAGAATGTATTAATCAACTTTCAGCTTACTAAAATCTGAGTAATTAATTTCCTATCAAATCTCCTATAGCCACTACAGAGTTACTGTGTCCCCGGATTTTTAAATATCTGTATTTTCGTACAGAAAATTTTGCTTTGTTTAATCTCAGAACTCTCCAATTAAATAAAGCAAAATTTTTCTATAATGAAATATTAGTATTTGATATTCTGGACATTGGAAGCTCTGACACTATATTTCTTCATCAAAATTTCTAAGATTCATAATTAATTACGTGAGCAAATTTATCATTGGTACATTTACTAAATGTCAAAAGAACTAAGAAAATGTATCATCCAGAATTACAATAGACTACACCAGAATTCATTCACCCTGTTATCTTCATTAAACTGTTTTTGGAAACTTTTCATTTTATCACTGAGAAGTTTCAGATTTCAACATGAGAGATTCAATCTTTTATTTTTAAAAACAAAATAAAATACTTTTATTTAAAAAATTCTCGAGTAAGCTAAAACTCCTAAAGATAAAAAACAAACTTCAGTTTTTTTTTCTTTGTCTTTGTGTAAGACGATGTTCCGAACATATAAATTTTGAGCAATGATTCTAGAAATAAATGATTACACTTTTAGAAAAATAATATTTCCTAATTGCAGTACTAGATAAATAAAATTAAAAAGTATGAGAGCAAAAGAAAAAGCGGAGAAAACCATGCGAAACAGCCATGCATGGGCATAAAATGGGAAATACATACATATTAAAGCATAAGACAATAATCAAGGCACCAAAACTTTATGTATGCAGGGCTTCCAAATGGTCCATTTTTTGAATACCAATATTTTCAAATAGAAATTTTCTTCTTGGATTTTTCTTGCAAAATTTGTAGAAACATACCCCGAAATTTATTGCAATTGCATACCTGCCAACATCGCACTAAACTTCCGTATAATGTATGTTAATTTAACCGACGTTAAACATGTTTCAAACCAGAATTTTTCTTAAGAAATGCATTCATATAGGTTCTACATAAGAACATGAGCCGAAATACATATTATTTTTTTCAAATGTATTTTCTTGCTAGAAACATCTTTAACTTGGATCAAATAAACTCGCGTTCTAAGGAAGTTTAGTTGAAAGTTGGTAGGCATGCAATTGCCAAAGTTGTTGAAACTTACCATGAAAATTTTTGTAAGAAAATACTGGTTTTTAAAAACAGACCATTTGGGAAACCTGTGTATGTGTATGGGAATTATAATTCTTTGGAATGATTTTAAAAACACGAAGAGACCCTCCAAGACACCAATTTGAGTACCTATAAATGACAAAAAAGGGTTTTTAACACCTTAATCCGCGATCCCGATACATTCACGGGCAGTTCAGACAACTTTTTCAAAATTCAGATTGTTTGATTCCCACCAGATTTTAAAACAGTGTAATTGGCTTTATGCTCGCATTCTTTTATTTGCCATTAAGTAATCCGAACATTTTCTACTTAAAAAAAAATTGGTGACAATGAAGCAATCTGAATTTTAAAAAAGTAGTCTACGCTTATCGGGCACGACGATTAAGGGGTTAATATTGTATGTGGTTCCCTCCAACAGCTAGGACTGTTGAATACCTCTTTTCTATGGACTCTATGAGGTTATCGATACGACTTTAGGGGATTCTATGCTACTCATTAAGAAATGCAAGTCCTGAAGAGTCAATGAATGGATTGGTCTCTCTGTAGTGCTTCGTCCGAGTGTACTCCAGACATGCTCGAATAGGTTTAAGTCAGGAGAGAATGATGGCCACCAAGAATATTTTAATAAAATTTTGTTTCTACAATAAAAGCTTAAAATAAGGAGTTCTTATTTTATAAAAAAAAAAAGTCGTTTGTGAATTCCGGTGTCAGTCAATTATTTCTCATTTTACGATCAGACTTTGTCTGTGCCGGAATGGGTTAATCACGTTGCGTCCAACTTATTCGGGCTGCTCCATGTCTTGAGGTCAAAGAAATGCACATCTTGAGCTACGTACATAGAGGTATTGCTTCCAACTTTTACGCTTTTTCCTTACCAGTAGAATTTAATAGATTGTCTCATCTAATCGCCAAAATTTGAGATTAAAAAAGTAAAAAAAAAAGCTATTATGTTTTAGTTGTAACAGAAAAGCATACAAATTGGCAGCTATGATAGGGGCTACCTACCCTGATGAATATTATTTCGAAGTATTTAGCTGGCCACTCTCCATCATGTTGCTAAAAAACTGTTTTTGCAGCTGAGTTGCACTGTATATTGTGTTTCGATGAACTGTTAGAACCAGATACCGGTCGTCAGTTGTTGTGGTCGATCTTGCCTTGGCCGACTTCTAACATTCCCTGTTTCTAAGAATCGATTGCAAACTCTTTAAATGACACCCGTCGTCATTCCAACAGATTCCGCGATACTTCTTTGTGTTTTTCCGCGTTCTAGCTTAGCCCTGAATTCTAGCAAGTCTCGCTTTGTGTACATTTTAAAATCACCTTTTCTCAAGAAAATTTTTAACAATTAGACGTTTTACGATCGAAACAGTGAAAATAAGAAGCTTCTGTGAAATAGTAATTTTAGCACTTATATCCTTTTCATTGCATTTGACTTCATGAACGTTGATATGATTATGGAATTTTCTTGTTCTGCTTTTTGCTGCACTTTAGACCATGACTATTACGTTTAACGTTAGTTATCAGTAGACCTTATTTGCATAGTTTCGTTAAAACCAAATGCCCTCCCCCCTCTTAGTGTTTTTGTATAGTGTATATTTGCAGTGTAGGAATATTCAGTTATTTCATGAAACTGATAAGTACATAACTGCCAACGTCGCCTGTTTTTGAGACCAATATTTTCGAATAGTATTGTTCATCTTATTTTATTGCCGAATTTATGATATTTAATATAGCGTATAATTCTGTTAAAAATAGTGCTACTAAAAAGATGGGCGGTGTATGTATGGAACTACTAAATGTCTGTCTCAAGGATATTTTCTGGAAAAAATTGTATTTCCAGGAAATTTGACATTTAATTAGTATAAAAAATTTACAAATTGTAAAATATCTGGATTATGATAGTGTAAAAACGTAGGTGAAAATTGTATTATAATATGTACTCTCATGATTATGTAATCTAAATTTTGTTTACAATATAAAATGTTGATCGGTTGTTATAAATTTCAACTTTCTAGCATGACAGAGTCAATATCTTATTTTTAAGTACGAAAGAGAAAACTTTATCAGAAAAAATTTCAGATAAGTTAAAATTCGTAGAGACGGGAATATATTTATTACTTTTTATTTGTCTTTACAAAAGAGAATTCTTCGAACGTATAAATTTTAAACTTCGGGATATTTATTATGCTTATGGAAAATAAATTTTTCTTATTATTTTTCTTATTTGCATTATCGATAATATTTTATTAAGAAGAACGGATAAAATGGAACTATTAAACAAGTCTCTGTTTAATGGAGCTCCATAAATTTTATATTCTGCACATTTCAATCAACTTTTAACTTATTCAGAATCTCAATAATTAATTTTCTATCGATTCCTTTATAACCACTATATTTCTTCACATACTCATCTAAGTCTCTTAATTAATTGCGTGTACAAGTTTATCATCGGTACGTTTATTAAGCACCAAATTGTCTAAGATATTTCGTTTTTTTTTAAAAATCCAGAAAGGCAGTGAATTGTGACAGATTTAATTCACCAGGATTCTCTTAAACATATTCTGGAAAGTTTTATTTTTATCTTTGAGGAGTTTCAGATTTCTAGATGCGAAATTCAATCTCTTACTTTTTAAAAACGAAAGCAATACTCTTTCAATAAACTTTCCCAATAAGTTGAAACTTGTATAGACGGGGCAAGCTGTAAATTACTTTGTCTTTGTTAAAGACGATCTTTTGAACACAAAAATATTTATTATGCTTTAAGAAAAGTAGTTTTTTTCTGACTATATTTGCATTAGCAAATACTTTTATGTAGATTGGTATGTAGATATGTAGTATAATTTCATGTAGAACGGGTGATATGGAACTATTAAAAAACATTTGTTAAATACAGTTGCATTACTTGTATATTCAGAATACAAAAAATATCTTGTACACGCACTTGTACACGCATAAACTTGTACACGCAATTAATTATGAGACGTAGATGAGTATGTGAAGAAATATAGTGGTTATAAAGAAATCGATAGAAAATTAATTATTGAAATTCTGAATAAGTTAAAAGTTGATTGAAATGTTCAGAATATAAAATTTATAAAGCTCCATTAAACAGAGACTTGTTTAATAGTTCCGTTTTATCCGTTCTTCTTAATGTTTGCAATGTATCTGTAAATGATTGGTTGTATGGTTTTAGAAAACAACAATAATAATAATACCGTAAAACTTAACATTGGAAACAAACAAAATTACTTTTTACATAGTGTACATGCTTGTTATGTGGGCATAGAATGATTTTACAAGCACCAAGCCACTTCTAACAAGCACATTGTAGCGTGGCATTAGAAACGTTACAGAAAATGCTCGATGGAATCACACATATTTGACCAAAGCCATTAAATAATAAGCCCAGTCAGATAAATGGGAAACTTTTCGCAAGTTGAAAATAGCGCCATCTAGTGGATGGGATGCTGAAACGAAACGATTCGCGGATGGTGGTTTGTCGTGAAGGAATAGCAACACAATGATGGGGTAAGTGTTTTGTTTTTCGATTTTGCATATTAATTTTTTTTATTATTTTACTGTTTCTTTATTTAACATTGGTTAAATAAACCATATATAAATCAATTTTTTCTCAAGTAAGATTAATTTAACCCTTAATTGCATAGTGATGTAAATTGCCATCACTTTTTATTTAACTTTTAATAAATAAATCAACTTCTCGCCACCACTATATTTATATAGAAATATTAATCCAATAAATTTCCCCATCTTTTTTATTATAGTTTTAGCTTTAATATAAAAGATCCTAATAATTAGCAAGCTTTTAAAGGAAGTGCAAAAACAAAACATCGATACAAACGGTTAAAGTCGTATAAAATATCGATATAAATAAATCGTATCGTTTCTCTGCGACGCACTTCTGTTTCGCCTTCCTTCCGCAGCAGATGAAGTGGCGCTAGTTTGCCGCTAACACATTTAGCACTATCTGACTGGGCGGCTTATTATTTAATGGCTTTGTATTTGACCGACTGAGTGATAGAGGCTCCATGGATCGCAGCGTTCCTTAATTTTTCTGCATTTCCCCCACTATTTTAAATCAAAAGTATTCGTGATTGATTCTTTTAAAATCTGGAATAGAACTTTACTATAGTACAATAACGTTTATCGTTATAAAATATTGATATTCATCTGTGACCAAAGAAAAAAAAATTAGGAACTCTGCGAGCCCTGTAGAATATATACACTAAGGAAACGAAGTCACTGTCTTCCCATGAAAAAAAATCTGAGTGGGTTAAAATAGTAGAGTATGGAGATAACAACAGTCTAAGATAGGATCTTGAAAGTGTTTATGCTAAGTAATTAGTTCAAATGCAAATTTATATTTATTGACATTTTTTTCATACATTGTCTCATATTTGTATTCAAGAACATATTTGTCTCATCTTTGTATTCAAGTTATAATTATAGAAATTGTAATAACTGTTATTATAGAATTTATAGCTACGTTTGATATAGTAGGCATCCTAAGTAATGCAGCTTCAACTGCAGCTGAGAGAGGAATAATGTAGGTGTGAATGTTTCAGTCTATATGTCTGTTATTGTCAGACAACAACGGCATTCATGTTGATAGGACCGACCCCTGAATACTAAGCCTGCGCGCTGACACAAAAATGGTGGCTGTTGTAAGCGGACTTTTTTAAGCTACTGTCCCCTGAACTTTGACACCACTACTTTCCAAAAGTATTTTTCTTTGACTTATTTAATCACGAAAAAGTAATGCGAAGAAAACTTTTAGAACTTATTGGTATTCAAATTCAAGGGACCTTACAAACGCTGATAAACAAACCCGTCGACGACAGCTGTCATTTTTGTGTCAGCGAGTAGGCCTAGAATTCAGGGGGCCTTGTCTATAGATTGTTTCACTTCAACTTTCAGCTTTTCAGAATAAGGCCTTGAGAGTATTTTTTTAATGACCAATGTTAATTATAAAATATGAATTAAAAACTTCGTTCCAATATTTTTAATGAATTTCAGAAAAAATGGGATTTTTATTTATTTATTTTTTAATGAACGACTTATTTTTAAAGATTGTTTTTTACTTCATCATAAAATAAAGAAGTTTTAAGAAATGTATTATTTATGGTGAAATTTTCAAACATATTCAATTCAAAGGATTCTTTCACGCTACGCTGAAAAAATTTAAGCCAATACTGATTACTTTCTGTTCCTCAACATATCAGTTAACTGCCCCAGTATTTGAATCACTATCAAAAATAAAAGTAAATCTCTTGAAACTCAAAAGCTGCGATTAAAACAGCAAGAGATTACGTAGAGCCGAAGGAAAAGCTTTTATTACTTTCAGATTGTCTATTATTTTTGCAGGATCTCATTAAATATATTTTTTTCAAACATTCGATATTTTTCTACATGCTCTAGCTATTGTGAATGAATTTCTTAAAAGAAATAAAATCTAGTTTGTTTTTATTTAATAAACGATTTATCTTTTAAAGTGTGTTTTACACTGCAACATAAAAAAATCCCTGCAAATTTAAGAACTGTATTATTTTCGGCCAAATTTTCAAATATCATCAATTTAAAGGGGAAAAAGTTTAAATTTGTTTCTTTCAATCTGAATTTAAACATTTTAAGCCAAGACTGACCAGAGTTGCCGGTTTGAACTCCCTTTTCATTCACACCAGAAATTCCGAGTACTATATTTTGCTTATTTTAATGGCATACATTTCGTTATGTCACAAAGTAAAAAATCTTCATTAGGAATTTCGTTATGAATTCGGAATTTGTAAATAACAAAGAAGGCTGACCAAACTGGTAGTGACTATTTCATCTTTTCCAACTTATCACTTAATTCTTTCATAGGCACTTTTTTCTGCACTTGAAAATATGTAAGATTTTTAATTCGCTGAAAACTATAAAATCAGAATTTTATTCCAAAACTCTGGTGCCACTGTGACATTTGGGGATTAAAATTAAGTGGGCTACATTATATCTCAACGCTCTTCAAGGGGTTAACTACCCGCCAGAAGACAATCATACCACCCAATCTAGGCATTATCTTTCCCACCACTTTTTCTATATAGATTTCATCGCCTTATTTAATCATAAGTATTTCCTATAAAAGTTATTACAAAAAGTATTAGAAATTACTGATGGTAAAAAGCATGACCAATTTCAGCAGAAGAATTCGCCCCTGCTGTCCGCTTATTTGAAGCACTATCAAAAGTATAAAGAAAACTCTTGTATCCAGTAGCTGAAATTAAAACTCCAAGAGATTAATTACATCCCAATATGCCTCAAGGGGTTAACCAGCAGCGAAACCTGCTACCCAATCTAGGCATTATCTTTCTTACAAATTTTTCAATATACATTTTATTGCCTTATTCAAGCGCAAAAATTTCCTAGAAAAGTTACTGTAAAAAATTAATAAACAATTACTGGTGGGAAAGGGCATGACCAATTTCAATAGTAGAATTCGTCCCTGCTATCCGCTTATTTGAAGTCAGTGGCATAGCCCGGGTGGGGGGTCCAGATGCTCTTCATACCACTAATTTTGTAAAGTTTTCTTTGCCTTATGTAATCGGAGAAATTTCTGCGATAATCAAGGCGAAGAAAACTTTACAATTTTACTGGTATCCAAAGCGTTTGGACCCCCTCTCTATCTACGCCACTGTTTGAAGTATTATTTAAATAGTTTAAAGAAAACTCTTGCATCCACAAGCTGAAATTAAAACTTCAAGAGATTACTTACTTATTGCCAATGAAAAATCTTTTATTGGTTTCTTATTTTCTGTTACTGCGGCAGGATCTTGTTAAATATTTTTATTTACTGCATTTTTACTCTATGATCTAGATCAGCATTTTGAAACCGTGGTCATCAAACCATTAAAGGTCTTCGAGGCCCGCCTCGTTGGCATTGCCATAAAATATTGAAAACGTAAAATTCAAATGAATCAGATATCACACAATATAGCTGAAAATCTGAGTAATACAAGATCATAAAAATAGAATATAAGTGGTCCTCAGAGTACATGGGAAAAAATGTGGTCCGTACTTGAATAATTTGAGAAACAGCGTTCTAAATATTTTTCAATAAAATTTTCTGTTATAAAAACTGCAACAATACTCATAACACTGTGATTATAAATTAGTCGAAAAAAGGCAATACCAAACTGATCTACAATAAAGAACGTGAATATTGCTACAAAGAACGAAAAGCAATATATCTTGTGTTTCTTCTATTACATACCTCTTAGGATAAGTAGACAGTGAAGTAAAAAGGAATATAAATCTAGGAATTCCTTGTTTTAGCAAATGCAGTCTGCGATAATCCAGACTTTTCGTAGTCTTTTATCATTTTCAATTTTTCATCCAGCGTCCATGAACCGAGTTTACTTGTCATTATGCTGTTAAGAAATCTCTCCTTCACTGATTTAAGAGTCTACTTCACTCAAGCGAAAACACCCGCTCGCTAATGTTAATCCTATAGGGGGGGGGGATATTTTGAGATATCTCGTTCAGATTTTAATATTTTTAAAGGACTTTTCTTTGCATTGGATAGCTGAGGTCGATCACTATGCAGACCCTTTTCTACATTTTTGATTTTGGTTGCAGTGTTTTTTATTGAGGATACTTTCACTTCTGAATCCGGTTTCGAAAATGAAAGTATCTTAATAAAAAAAAAACTTGAAATCAAAATCGAAAAAGTAAAAAAGGGCCTGCATACAGATCGACCTGAGCTATCCAATGCAAAAATAATCATTTAAAAATATTAAAATGCGAACACGATATTTTAAACTATTTCCCCCATAAGATTAACATTAGCGAGCGGTGTTTTCGCGAGAATAGGGTAGCCATTTAAGCTAGTTATTCATGGTGATTGAGTTAGTTTATTCAGATAAAGGTTTGAAAAAAAGTTTCTCCTTTATCTCAATGTGCATTTTAGACACATTTGGGAAAATTTTGGCTAAGACATTTCTTACCGTGTAATTTCCGTGTTTGTAAGATGTATTATGAAAACGGAAAAATTTCCTAAACCGTCGGGATATCCAGAGTTGAAAATTATTCAACGACGTAAGAACCGGGGTTTACTTACATTAAAATCATATACAGAAAATCGGGAGTTTGAAAAAATATCGTGATAAGCGGAGTGACGTGAAAACCGGGTGTCGTGATAACGAGGTCCGACTGCATTTGCTTCACTATTTGCCGTAACCATCGTAAGAAAAACGAAACACACTCAATATACATCGAATAATACACCACCACTACGTATAACTAAGAGAAAATCAAACACACGTCTTCACAGTGCAATTACTCCCATCATGTCTCTCATGAGATGTTGTACCATCTCTGAAATTCTTTTTACTTTCTTCTATCTTTACAAGACGAAAGTATTATATTCCAGAAAATTTCGTCTTCCGGTTTTTGACGGATTTATACGTTTTAGAATGTCCTGGAGACGAATTGACTGTTTTTAGAAAACGTGTGTCTGTGAGTCTGTGACACTGTCTGTCTGTATGTGACAAAAGTTTTGTGGGCGCTCTATTTCAAGAACTATTGCACGAAATTTAATAAAACTTTATATTAAGTTAGTCTCTGATATAAGTTGGTGCTGATTAGGTTTTGGTGAAAATCTCCCAAAGGTGGCGCTGCTATGCTGCATTTTTCGCGATTTCCGTAATAACGGAAATCGAATCTCTCTACCTCACACTCTATCTCACGTTCGAACAGTCTATCTCAAGAACTGATGCACTTATTTTCATCAAACTTCAGATTCAGTTAAACCTTGACATAAATAGACGCTGAATACCTTTTAGTGTATATATCCAAATAGGTGGCTCTGCTATACCACTTTTTCATGAATTTTTCATGCACGGAATTTGATCAAACTTCAGATTCTGTTAGACCTTGACATAAATAGATGCTGCTTACATTTTGGTGTAAATAGCTCAACAGGTGACGCTGCTATGCTACTTTTTTCATTATTATCACGATAACTATATCTCAAGAACTAATGCACGGATTTTCATCAAACTTCAGAATCAGTTAGACGTTGACATAAGTTGTTGTTGATTAGGTTTTGGTCAAAATATCCCACCAGCTGTCGCTGCTATGCTGTATTTTGCAGGATTTACACGATTTTAACAATAGTCTCATCTCCAGAACTAATACACGGAATTTAATAAAACTTTAGATTCAGTTAGACCTTGATATAAATTAGTTGCTGATTGTTTTTAGTGTATGCGAAACCTGTGTGAGGTAGAAGAAAGTTTTGGGATTGGCACATCCGACTAGTTTTTTACTTTCTTCTATCTTTACAAAAAGAAAGTATTGAATTCATGAAAATTTTCGACTTCCGGATTTCGAAGATTTATACGTTTTAGAATTTCCTGAACACGATTTGACTGTTTTTAGGAAATGTTTGCCTCTGACTTTGTGACTCTGTCTGTCTGTGAAGATGTGATTGTCTGTCTGTATGTGACAAAAATTTTGTGGGCGCTCTAACTGAAGAATTAATACACGGAATTTAATAAAACTTTATATTCTGTTAATCTCTGATATATATTGGTGTTGATTAGTTTTGGGTGAAAATCACCTACAGGTGCCGCTGCTATGCTACATTTTTTTTGCGATTTCCGCAATAGCTCTATCTCAAGAACGAATGCACTTATTTTCATCTAACTTCAGATTTAATTAGACTTTGACATAAATAGACGCTGATTACGGTTTGGTGCGGATATCCCAACAGGTGGCGCTGTTATCTACTTTTATCATGATTTTCACGATAGCTATATCTCAAGAACTAATGTAAGGAATTTTATCAAACTTCAGATTATGTTAGACCTTCACATAAATAGATGTCGATTACGTTTTGATGTAAATAATCCAACAGGTGGCGCTGCTATGCTAATTTTTTCATGATTTTCATGATAACTATATCTCGAGAACAAATGCACGTATTTTCATCAAACTTCAGATTCAGTTAGATGTTTATATAAGTTGTTGATGGTTAAGTTTTAATCTAAATCTCCCAACAGGTTGCGCTTTTATGCCGCATTTTTCAAAATTTATACGATTTTACCGATAGTCATATTTGAAAAACTAATGCACGGAATTTAATAAAACTTTAGATTCAGTTAGACCTTGATATAAATTGATGCTGATTCGTTTTTAGTGCATGCGAAAACTGTGTAAGATAGAAGAAAGTTTTGGGATTGGCACATCTGACTAGTTTCAAATTTGTTAATTTTTCCCATAAAACTTTTCTGGTGTCAAAAATATTCCATTTTATTTTCATGCGACCGGCAGAAAAGTCCATACAATTTAATTACAATAATTTCGTTTCGTTCAAAAACTTAAATAAAAATTTTCTAGCTGTACTTAAACATTTTAAGGCGGTAGAAAAAAAAAATATTTTTCCACGCTCAACAACTCAAAATTTTGTGACACATTTTCACACTCATTTTTAAAAGTAAAAACATAAAACTTGGCGGCGTAATTTATGAAGAGATTTATAAGGGACCCATGTTTTTACTTTTCGTTCAATTAATTAGAAATTGATATACAAACAATTATTTTCAAATTACGATATTTTTTTTTTTGTTTCCAGCGCTATCGCTTCGGGAAATTCGGTTCAAAATGTTCACTTTGACAGCATTTTTTGAAGTATATTCTGCCTTTATTAAACAATCGAGACAATACGGACATTATAAAGTTTCTAAATAAGAGAACCTGCCAATTGGATGCATTTTAGAGCAAAAATGAATTTAAAATATGTCTCAAAATAAGCAGTTTGGATTTGAATACACCCTTAAGCCAATACTTGAAAATTGTGGTAGAATCTTTGAATAAAAATACAATGACTGTGGTATCCTGTTGCTTGCAGGATTGTTATCTGTATCCAAAGTGGAATTTTTCAGTTGCAATCGACAGAAGCACGATCGACTTCTGCCCGACATGAGAGAAGAAACAACAGCCACAGACGGTTCCATTCTCGGAAATGCTTTTTTAAATTGGTTTATTTTTCCTATGAAAATTTTCTGGTGACAAAAATATTCCAGTTTATTTTCACGCGACCAGAAAAAAAGACTATTCAATTTAATTACTTTAATTTTGTGTTGTTCATAAGCTTAAGTGAAAATGTCCGAGCTATACATAAACTTTTTAAGCCAATACTGACTATTCCATGCTTCCTAACTAATTACTTATCGGTTCGCGTATTTGAAGTACTATTAAGATTAAAAGGAAAACTTTTGAAACACAGAAGCTGATATTAAAACTTCAACAGATTACTTGAAGCAGATAATTTCCTTGATTATTTTCAGATTATCCATTAATCGTTTTAAAAATATTTTACTTTATTTTTCGACATGATCTAGATAGTTATAATGAATTTCTGAAAAACAAAAACAAAATTTAACTTATGTTTATTTAACCCCTTGAAGGGCACCGGTATATTATACAAGGTGTTCCGTTAAAGGGGTCCAATATTAATAGGGGTAATAGAGGAGATCACACGGAGCATAAATCAGTATATAATGCCTGGCCGGATCTCAATAATTTTCAAGTTACAGCAAATAGAATGAAAAATTGGAAATTTGTAAAAAAACCCTCATTGCTAAACTATCGATAATGCTACATAAAAACGAAGCACATATTTAGAAAGAGCAGAAAAAATCCTACGAAATGACATAAGTTGTTTTAGAATATTGAGAATTAATGGCGAGTTACAAGCTCTGAAACAGTGAAAAAATACAAAATCAAATATTTAGCAAAATAGTTAATCGTTAATTCCAAAAATGCAACTCTACCTACATCAAGGAAAATGTTATAAAATTTGGTCCATTCCGAAAGCTTTCGAAGAAGCTGACAATAAACCATATCAGTTTAATTGTATGGGAGAAATCAAGCAGTTCCCTAGTTACAACTCTGAACTGTTGCACGCTCGGAAAGAGCGAAACTCCACCCATGACGATTGTAAACACCCCGTTTTAATATCTTTCAATTATACATTTCTGATCAACCTCTATCAATACCCTTTCATTATTCAGTCTGGTCAAGTGAATGACATATTGTGCAGCTCTCGCCTTGTCTTAAAGCAAACTCCGTGACTGCTGCGTTTCCTCCATGAACTTTCAGGATGATGAAGAAGAAGTACTTTTTATGCAAATTTTCTATGTGTATAGGAAGAAAAGTGTAATAAAACAGCAGTCATCAGTGGGCGTTATGTTAAAGGGAGGCTGTTGTAAGTGGGATTGTAGTAAGTTGATGTATAATAATTATGCCGGAATACTCTAACGAAGAATATGCGGACATGCATCTGATGTACGGGCAAGCTCATGGAAATGCATGTCTAGCACAACGCATGTACCGTGAGCAATTTCCAAGGAGACGTTGCCCAAGTTCGAAACTCTTCATAAAAATCGATAGACGATTACGGGAGACTGGATCGTTTAATACAGCAAGCATTGATGCAGGGAAACCTCGACATGTACGAACACCTGCAATGGAAGAAGATGTACTGAATATTTTTAAAGATAACCCCTCCACGAGTACACGAGCTGCTGCGTCTGAAGTCGGTGTTTCTCACCAAAGTGTGTGGCGTGTTATGCGTGCAGAAAACATGCACCCCTTTCATGTGCAGCGGGTACAACTTTTATCAGTAACAGATTGTGCTCAGCGGACAGAATTCGTACGCTGGTTGCTTAATGTAACAGAAAATAATCCACAATTTCTGGAAAATATTTTATTTACTGATGAAGCAACATTTACGAGAGAGGGCGTGGTAAACACGCACAATATGCACACATGGTCATATACAAATCCGCACACTGTTTTCCCGTCGAACGCACAACAAAAGTTCAGTGTGAACATATGGGCAGGTGTCCTCGGCGATTATCTCATAGGACCATATTTACTCCCAGATGTACTCAATGGCAGTACGTACTTGGTTTTCCTACGGGATATCTTACCGCAGTTACTGCAAAATGTGCCAGCAACATTGCGCCACAATATGTGGTTTATGCACGATGGTGCACCGGCACATTTTTTCATAGGTGTTCGCAATCACCTCAATTCAACATATCCTGGGAAATGGATTGGATGCAGTGGACCTGTTGCTTGGCCTGTACGCTCTCCAGACCTCAATCCGTTAGACTTTTTTGTTTGGGGACACCTTAAATCGCTGGTGTATGAAACGCCTGTGGATACACCGGAGGATTTACTAGCGCGAATCGTTGTCGCTGCAGGAGACATTCCCAACTCCGTCGGAGTTTTTCGGCGTGTTCGCCAATCTTTACGACGTCGCTGTCGGCTGTGCGATTCTGTTAATGGGCGCAACTTCGAACACCTATTATAATAATGTCCGTTCGTCTGCCTTCCGACATTGAACTGTGCAGCGCAGGCCAGAAGACTATGCTTCACATATGTCATAAAGTACGTGGAATGTAATTTTTTATTTGTCATTTTTCTTTTATTTTCAACACTTTTTGGCACAGTATTTTGTAAGTCACAGACTGTGGTGTACTCAAATTGTAAATTACAAAGTTTGTATGAATTAATTTAAAATTTAGTGTCTTTTTTAAATTTATAATTAATAAAATTATTATGCTATTTGTTATTATTATTTCCTATCATAAATTATGATGCACATATACATACAATAATTGTCCATGTAAAACATGTACTGAAACTTCTTGCATAGTTACAAATCGCAATATTTTTAATTATTTCCGAATTTTCACCACCAGTTTAATTTTAAGGAATTTAACTTAAGCTTTATATCAATAAAAGACCACTTTAAAATGTAGACTATTATTGTAAAGTTATTTTGGTTCATTCAACTCTTGAATAATTAAAAATGTTGCATCTCAGAAGAAGCATGATCGAAAATGTATAGTTGAGAGTAATTAAAAAGGCGGTGTTTCCAATCGTGATGGGCGGAGTTTAACCTTTGCTAGTGTCAAAGAAAGCGGAGTTGTAACTAAGAAACTGATTAATTTCTCTCACACATTTAAACCGATATGGTTCATTGTAAGCTTTTTCAAAAGTTTTCGGAATGGACCAAATTTTACTACATTTTCCTTGTTGTAGCTAGAGTTGTCTTTTTGGAATTAACGATTAACTATTTTGATGTATATTGGATTTCGTACTTTTTCCACTGTTTCAGGGCTTGTAACTCGTCAATAAATATTGCTATTTTAATACAATTGATGTCATTTTGTAGGTTTTTTTCTGCTCTTTCTAAATATGTGCTTCGTTTTTATGTAGCGTTATCGATAGTTTAGCAATGAGGGTTCTTTTACAATTTTCCGAATTTTCATTCTATTTGCTGTAACTTGAAAACTATTGAGATCCGACCAGGCTTTATATACTGATTTATGCTCCATGTGATCTCCTCTATTACCCCTATTAATATTGGACCCCTTTAACGGAACACCCTGTATATACCACTTAATCTTAATCCCAAAATGCCACAAAGACACCAGAATTTTATAATACAATTTTTAATTTGTAAGGTACAGTCGTGGAAAAAAAAAACTGAACACCCCCCGCTAACTCTGCAACAAATTATAGTAGAAGGAAGTGACTGGTACCAAACGATTGGAAATAAAGTCTACTTTTAAATGATGTATATAAAATTTGCTTAGGGGGCCATCTACATATAAAAACACACCCAAACTTTGTTTTTTTCAATAGCAAGACTCAAATTTGACAACATATTTGAAATCTGCAGTTCAAACTATGCCTAGATACCAAATTTCATCAAATTCCTACGATTAGTTTCCGAGAAATTAATTACTTTATAATGAGCATATTTAAGGGGCTGGATCCAAATTGAAGTTCGGTTCTCGATTGTTGAAATGCTGCAGAATGTCACTTCTTTTAATGTATTATGTTTTACCGATATGACCATTTTACTCACTTAATAAGTTTCGGTTATTGTTATATGCGGTAAAATAATGTTTACAACTGTTGAATTATCCGATTTTAACCCCTTGGGGACAAGTGACACGTATACGTGACGCATAAGATGCTCAGAATCCTCGATTTTTCCCACCAGTTATTTTTTTTTTGTAAGCTTTGCCTTACTATATCTTAGCATTTCCACGATTCAATCAGACGAAAATTTCTGTTTTAAAAAACCGGTGGTAAATTATTAAAAATTCTGTAATAGACGCACTTCACGAAGGGGTTAAAAAACCATAAGATTATTTGTAATTAAAATAGTTTTAGAATATGTAAATGTTATTGGAATTTTACAGCTGCTTTTATAATGCTGTTTCTCAGATTTTGCATCTATTTAACTCGCCTTTTTTTTTAGTTTATTGTCAGAAACGTGAATAATAGTGACAAATACAAAATGTAGAATTTAAAAAAATAGTATAAAGCAGCGTAAAGAATCAAAGTAAAAAAAAAAAAAAAAAAAAAAAACGCAGATAAATTGTTTTTTAGTCTGAAAATAAATCCAGACATTGCTTTTTTTTTAGTAGCGAGGGGGGGGGGGGGGGGCGGGAGTGTCGCAGGATTTATATTCCGATTTATTTGAAGACCTAAAACTAAATCTATGTTATAAAGACATCTGAATAACTTTACATTCGTTATTCTCCTTCGGAATAGGGTTAATAATTCTATAATTAAACCTATTCTGGTAGTTCATTTGAAATTTTACAATTAACTCATTAATGCCTCTTGGCAAGAAAACTTACCGTTTGCCATTTATTATTATTATTATTATTATTATTATTAGATTTTTTTGCACACTGCTAGCGATTGGGAAATAATCTTGCCTATCAGAAAACCATAAAAATAACTTGTATTTTTTTTTCAATTAGCCTGTTTAATCGAATAGATCTAAATACGAAAGTTATAGAAGAAAAAGTTTAATTATTTTAAGTTCATTATTAATGGAATAAAAACTGAACATCCATACATATTTGTAAAGATTACAATTTTTGATTGATATACAAAAGTTAATAAAAGTTTAAATTAGCATTTTTAAGTAACAAATACTTTCGCGTTAATACTTTATCTAACAACCATTTACTGTAATATTGCAAACAATTTAACAAGATTTGAGAAAATCTTGTTTTAATCCCAGCCTATGAGTATAATATTTTCTCAAACAGGGATGAGCGCGCTCCGACCCGAATATCGATTCTTACCACTAAATTTTAATAGTATTCTCCAACGTAAAGAATTTCAGAAATTTTGTTCTTGAATAAGGTAACAAATACTATTAAAATTTAGTGGTGTCAATCGGGATTTCGAGTCGGAGCGCTCCCATTCCTGTTCAAACTATGCTTTAATGCACATCATAGACGGCCCCTTAAAGCAGCATCTTGCCGTTTTTTAAGCGTAATTTGAAAACTACTTGGTAGAAAACTTTAAAATTTTGAATACACATAAAGCAGGACATAATAAATATAAATCCATCAAAAAAATTGTAGGTTGCAATTCATAATTTTTTCGAATATTAATTTCATAATTCATAATTCATATTATAAAATTATAAAAATTACAAATTTGACATATTTATGTTTGGGGTTTTTAGTATTATAACCAAAAAAAATTAACACATTAGAATTATAATCTCAGGAGATATTAATAAAAATATGAAAATGTAATTTAACATTAGAGGCTCTAAAATTTGAATGTTTATAACTCGAAAACTTATCATCCAAATGACTTAAAATTTTGTATCTAGGCATAGTTTGAACCGAAGATTTAAAATATCATGTCAAAAGTGGGTGTTGCCATTAATTTTAGACTTGTTTTAATAAGTAGATGGCCCCTTAGGCAAATTTTAGATACATAATTTAAAAGTAGACTTTATTTTCAATCGTTTGGTACCAGTCACTTCCTTCTACTACAATTTGTTGCAGAGTTAGCGGGGGGGTGTGCAGTTTTTTTTCCACGACTGTACATGAGGCAAAGCTTTTACTTTTTTTAAAATAAATTAGTCCGTGAATCCTAGTGTCAATCAATCATTTCAATATTTTAACTACAAAAGTACTTTGCCCCTGAAGGAGTTAATGAATGAATTTTTTAAAAAAGTGATTTGTACTACAACATAAAAAAAATTGTAGTTTAAGTACTGTATTATTTTAGGTGAAATTTATAAACATTTTTTATTCAAAGTCTTAAGACTTTTCTTTCGCTCTTCATTTAAACAATTTAACCTTTTCCAGCACAAACACAGTCTGTTCGTAAAATGTGAAATTGCTGACTGACACCGGAATTTATTTTTTAGAAACTACGAACTCCTTATTTTTAGCTTTCATTATAGAAACAAAATTTTATTAAAATATTCTTGGTGCCGAATACAAGATTTGAATTAAACTTAGGTGTGCCCGGAGTGGGACCACAGTGTCGGAAAGCGTTAAGCCAATACTGACCAGTTTATGTTTCTTAACATTTCTTAATGCGCATTTAACCGCGACCTACGTTATATACGACCGATGCATGACGTTCAAAACGTCACATGGTTTGCATCATTTTTACATGGCGATTGGCGCAAAAAAGCGACGCGCCCACGTTTTGCACCAATCGACGTGAAAAAATGATCCAATACATGTGATGTTTTAAACGTCATGCATCGGCCGTGTATAACGTAGGTCGCGATTTAACACACCATGAAAAATAAATAGAATTATCTTGTAACTCAGCAGCTGAGATTAAAACTTCAAGAGATTAGTTATAGCCTGTAGAAAATCTTTTATTACTTTCAGATTGTCCATTACTGTTGCAGGATTTCGTTTCATACCATTTTAAAAATAATTTCAATTAAAAAAAATTTCTTTACGCTTTAGATAATTTTAATGAATTTCTGAAAAGATTTGAAATATAATTTCTTTTTATTTAAAAACAGGATTCGTACGCTAATAGAATTTTTCGCCTTATTTAAATGCAGAAAATTATTAAAGATCCTGCAATTAAGAGAGGCGTCTACAATTTCTGCTATTTAAATATTAAATAGAAAAGTTCTATTACAAAATTCTGGTAAAAGCGTACGAACCTTGAAAAAATGATCTATTTTTTAAGAGTGTTATACAACGCAAGATATAAAAAATGGCAATTTGAAGTACTGTTGTATTTTTGGAGATATTTAGAAACATCTTTAATTCAAAATTGTAAACGGTTTCTTTCAAGCTACAGTTAAACATTTCAAGTAACTGACTTCTTCATGTTTCGCAATTCATCACTTACTTATCGACGCATTTGAAGGGTGGCTAAATAAATATTGATTTCACCTCTATCCCCTTCCCCGCTGTTTGGCCAATGTTTTTCGATTTTTTTATGATGTTGAGCTTGTTTTATATAATCGACGATCTTTTGAATTGTTCGGAAAGTTCCTTCCATTTGGGAAAACCAATTCGTACCGGAAAATTATGTCCGTTAATTATTAAACATTTGCTATAGGAATTAATCTCTAATAATTAAGTGATAGACTTTTCGGGTACGAACCAACTTTACTAAACTAAAAGAATTTTCCGAACAACCTAATACCATAGGTGCCAACCTCTCATTAGTATTCCGTAATATGCTGGTTGATTTGACCCAGGTTTAACATGTTTCGCACCAGAAATTTTTTTAAGAAATGAATTTAAATAAATTCCGCGTAAAAACCTGAAATTGAACAAATAAAGATTCATCCAATAATTTTTCTGGTTTAAAGCGTTGTTAAACTGGGTCAAATTAACCCTCATATTACGGAATATTAATGACAAGTTGGCACCTATGCAATACATTTACCAGCTGTCTGAAGAAGGGAAAGAACGGTAAAAACATACAGTCGAGTTAAAACTGGATATCTCAGTTCGACTAAATTTAAGCAGATCTCTAGCGGCTAGTGGTTGAAATAAGAACAGCCAGCCATTATGGTAGTTTCATACTGGCATTTATGTAGTTTTTGTTTGAAAGTTTGTTTTATGTTTTTTTTATTTTAATGTTTTCCCTTTTTTCAAAATTCTTAAATTTGAAACAATTAAAGTTTTTAAAACATGTCTTTTTTTTTTTTTTTTTTTTTTTGCGCGCGCGCGTATGTGTAGCCAGTGGTGACTGTGTTCCCGTATTTTACACATCACTAAATTTATATAGCAATATTTTTAGTTTGTCAACGAAAAAGTTATCGATTAAATATGAAAAAGATTGCTATATAAATTTATTGGAGTACAAAATACCCGAACACAATCACCCCCCCCTGGTGTAACATATTTACTAAGGATTTATTTCCCATAATGAAATTTTTGCTTACGTTTAAAGGTGCCTTTTTCTGACTTGCTGTACAACCTTTATTCTGTTGAGGTTAAACGAATATCCTACGTGAGATAAAAAAGGATATTAGAAATCAATGATTGAAAAGTTGGTAAAAAATACTTGAAAACAAGGCTTTCAAACAACACAGACAAGAGTGATTGTTATTCTTCTAAATCTGATAAAGAGGTGTACTTCTTTTCTCCAAATACTCAATATGCAATGAAAATAATTATACTTTTCTCTTTAAATAATAAATCTTAGAATTGAAAAATTATTAGTTTATTTCTCAAAGTTAGTTTAATTTTTTTCAAACAAAGAATAAACAATTTTAAGTAAATTTTACATTAACTCCACATTGTAAACGCTTATATCTAAGAGTACAAATTATAATACTGTGCACAGTGGAGTTTCACAACATCTGAATGAAACGATAAAATTTACATGACTGGGATTTCTTATCGCTAACTGGCTAATCTACTTTACATCAGCTGCGTCGGAAGTTGTAAATGTCCCCGGATCTTTGATACACGAGAAAAAAACGGAAAAGAAGAGGCCCAAAAGGTAGAAAAATCACAGTGGTGTAAATCAATTTTCTTAAATGTTAAAAAAACAAAGGAGAAAGAAATTTAAAACTGGATAGTCGGGTTAAAACTGGATATCTCAGTTGGACCCAATTTCAGCGGCACTCTAGTGGCTAACGGCTGAAATACTTAGCTCTAGGCAAAACGAACAAACAGCTATTACACTATATCCATAGTGACATATGTGTATTTTTCTCTTAGAAATTTTATTTTATCAGTTTTTATTTTAAAGTTTATTAGTTTTTAAAAATCTTAAATATGAACACTTTTAAAGTTATTGACATTTTGAAAAATTGGCTTAGTAATTGTATTATCATGAAACACTCCTTGTTTCAAGTTCAGGGAATATACAAATTCAAATCTCTGAAACACTTTAAAATATTTACGTAATGTTATAATCTGGTGTTGAATGAAATAAAAATGTAAGAGTTGAATTTTCTGTGCATGATTAATGCCTGCGCAAAATTCTACCAGAAAATTTGAATGGAAAATTTCGTCTTATTTATTCAAGCACCATTTCTGACATAGTAAATAAGACAAAAATGTGTGAAAGTTTGCCTCTGTGGTAATCAGGTACTGTAAACAGTAATGAAGTGTAAAAAGGAAATACAGATGGAATAGAATAAATTACAGGAGAATATTGCCATGTAACTAAACATAATATGTTGAAATCCGTAATCTTATTAAAATTTTTAATCGTTAAAATCATTTTCGACAAAATGCCGTTTTCTGATTTATTTAAAATTAAAATTTACACATTAAAAATTGTTTTATTCCAGAAATTTTAACAAAGACTTTGGTATAAAAAAATATTTTCTTTAATTTATATCTTACTATTACAATCTGTGAAGAAAATCGTGTAGAATGTACGCTATACTAGGGAAAGTAAAAGTGGCAATGTGTAAGTGGATGCGTTTCCATCGAGCTAGGCCAATCGGCTACTTTTTTTTAAATTCCATTTTCTTGATTGCTACCAGCTTTTTGAAAAAGTAAACTTCTTTTCTAATGACAGATTAAATAAAGCGAAAAGGAGGCGAATTATACATTTCAAAAAAGTGGTGCCAATCAAGCAATCTAAATTTTTAAAAAGCAGACTTTGAATATACGTCGCTACCATATCAAACTATCGAATATGAAAATATGCATTTTTCATTACTTTTAAAAATGGGACGATTGTCACCACTAAATTGTATTAGAATTATTTGCCTGGTAAAAATATTAATACATTTTCTGCGAATTACAGGGTTGCCAGTTTGGCCTCATTTTTATTCAGAGATGCCGAATTCATACCGGAAATTTGGAGAGAAAAATGTTTACTTTAGATAATCACTAAATAGGCTGTCATTATATAAAGAAAAAAAGTCTGTTTTAAATTTCTGGTATGGATTCAAAATTTCTTAATAGAAAAGGAGGCCAAATTGGCAAAGTTGTTGGCGATGTTTCAACCCTGCAACCCTCTTAAAATTTAGTGGTGACATATCGGCCCATTTTTAAAAGTAATGAAAAATACATTTTTTCACATTCGATAGTTTGACATGGTAGCGACGAATGTGGTTAAGGGGAATGCAAATGCAAAAAATACATAAAATACTCGAACCCAAAGTGAAGCCTTCCATACGTTATCTTTTCCAAGATCATGAAAGATATCAATAGAATTTAGGGTGAACTAAGGGTTCAATCAGATATAGAGAAGGTAAGGTACAGTCCGAAAGAATGCTGTGCCTTGGGGCAGCAAAAGTCAGACTGAGAAACTGGATTTTATTCTAGGTACCTTTTATTGAAATCGCCTAAAATTACGACGCATCTGTCTGTTTAACAGTCTTATAATTTATTTACTCGCAGCCTTCAGTCAATAAAAAAGGGCAAAATTTACTATTAATTTTAAGTGGTAAGAAAAAAAGAATAAAAGTGGGTAGCTACGAATAAATAACCTTATTTTATTCTATTTTAATTGCAAATAAAATATTTGATTTAAATTTGCACAAAGAAGAAGTAGAGTTGAAATAAATCAATGTTTTCGATAGCAATTGTCGCACGTAACTTTTTATCTGCAACATTTTATAAATTTAAATTGAATGGAAAACTACGAGCAAAATAAGCGTATTTGCATATATATCATTTGATTTGCGGTTTTATCTATTAATATGTTCTTTATGTCTAATTCAAAAAACTTATTAAAAACTTTACAGGAAGTGTGATGATTTTTTTCTTAGATTTTATTTAAATTTTATTACTTTTTAGTTAGATAAATCTCTTGGTGTTAAGTTTATTATTTTTTCCATCTAAGCAATTTTTTTATACGACGATTGTGGCATATAGTAATCGTAAGAGATAAAATAAATTAAACACTAATAGAATAATTCTATAGTAGCAAGTAGGGCATTTATTAAGCATTTTTGAATTAATTAAAAGATTAAGCATTTTCGGTGGAAGTATGTCCCTGCGTTTCTCGGGCTCTGTTCAAATGACGCGCTAGTCATATGTTAAATAAAAAAAAAATTGTAGAGGATTTCCCTAATTAACACTAGAACGGGTCATTTTGATCACATTTGTCAATTCGCACCAGAGATTTTTTTAATAAATTAAGTTAAATAAACACCGCACAAAAATAAGTGGAATAAATAAATTAAATAGTTCTAAATATAAATTCTCTTGTCAAATATTATTTTATAAAACTTAAGTAAACTTTCCCGCGGTTCTAGTGCTAATGTATCCGTGCACCTATGGCGGAAGCATTCGTCACCATGATTTTTTGGATACTTAGCCAGACTCACCGCATTTTATTGCATGAAATAGTTCATTGAAATTACAGCAAACTCTTGACGATGAATGTAGACATGCAAAGGATTTATTAAAAGCATATTAATTCTTTGACTACGGGTAGGGCATATACTTCCCAGTGGACTATTATTTTATTTTATTTGTAGTACTTTAAAAAAATCTCTGCCATACACGTATACTAAGATATTTTCAAGAGATATCTACCACGAAGAAAACTTGTTTTTTTGTTTATTTATTTATTTATTTATTTTTGCAAATTGTGGTACGATTGAATATGTAAATAGTCTTCAGTCCTGGTCCGTAATCAAAGGGAATATTTATGTGAAGGCATAGCGGGCATTAAAATGTATAAGCCTACTGAAAATTTATTTGAATTTTACAGATCAACTTTTCGACGAAATTTTGCAAGGAAAAATCTTATTTAACAAGCGACAAAGGTAGCATTTCAAGCACCCATATATACTCGCGTATAAGCCGACCCTCAAATTTGAGAGGAAAACAGGTATAATACCAGCAATTTAGAATGGTTTTCTACGTCTTATTTAAGCCCACTAAATTCTAAATTATTTAAGGCGTATCAAACCATTCTGAATTTTTGGTATTTAAGCCTGTTTACATTTCGAATTTGGGGGTCGGCTTATATGCGATTATATACGGTACTTATAGTTTAAATGTCGTCAGATTCACAAAAGTATAATTAACCCAAGAGCTTTCTAAAGTGGGCATTTTATTTTTTGCTAATCCTGTATGTATAAAAATTAATTTTAGACGGTGTAGGTATTTATATTAATATTGTAAAAGACTTTGAAAAATTCAATACAAAAACCTAATTTTTACATTATATTTGGATTTTTTGGTAAATTGGACATCGAACAGAAAGTCGTTCGATGAAGACGTTTTAGACATAAGATGTAAAATTTTAAACTCTTAACGTTAAATTTATTTTTAATAGTTGCAGAGGTAGCTGTAATGCGAGTATTTTTTGAAGCATAACTCAAAAACAACATTTTTGACAGCAATTGATTTCTAGAAGTTCCCTATATGTGTAACAGTAAATTCAGTTAGTTCAGCGAAAGAATTTCCGACATATTGTTTTTTAATTACAACACATTAAAAAAAATTACATTATCTAAAAATTATTAAATTATTATTCAATAAAAATGTTGACAATTTAGAGATCAAAACTCCATAAAACAAACAGTGTTGCCAGATTTTCGAAAATAAATTTGCCCAAAAGTGCTGAAATTTTCCTGAAATCAGTGATTTAAAATCTCCAACTGCTTTTTCAACTAAAAAAAGGAAATTTTAAATTTACCACTATAAAAAACATTTGACTAATTTAAGCTGAAAAAATTCCCCCAAATACTCCCTTTTCGTTTAAAAGATTTCCCCATTTACAAAGGGAAAAAATATAACGAACTTGCGAGCCGACAATTTTATTGTGATTGATTATTTTCTTGAAGAAAATTACACGAAATACGAAAATATAAATATATGTTACAACTAGATAAATAATAAATTAGAACTTAAAACACGTGTAAAAGGAACTGACGAGCACGAGGATATTTATTGATAAATGATATATTTCTACTTTCGAATGCGAATCAACGAACCGAGATCCAGTGTTGGCAGAAGACTAAAAGTAAACTTTAACCTGAAAACGTTAAATAATGAAAAAAAAAATCCTCAAAATGAGGACAAAATTTCTAGTTTGGTTAGAGTAATTAAAAAAAATACTAACATTAAATCCTTCGGCCCTGATTTTTTTTTCTATTTTGGGAAAAATTACTGTTATGCTAACAAAATTAAAAATAGCTATCAAAATTATAGAAGTTACAGGGTGGCTAGTGGTCAGGGAAAAATACAGTCAAAAAATGTGATAAACACCAGTATATTCTTATAGAAAAATTTATGTTGATTATTCGATCAAATAATCCATTTGAATATTTCTATAAGAATATACTGGTAAATATCATTTTTTTACTGTATTTTTCCCTGACCACTAGCCACCCTGAGTTAGGGTTTAAGAAAAGTTAACGAATGCGTTCTTTACCAAAACCTCACAAATGTAGATATTTTGCGTGTTTTTCATATAAAAATAGTCTACGGAAGAATTTTTGAACACGTTTGGAAAATGTCGTATTACAACTAAATTAAACAAGCATAAAAATTTAGTAATATGTTTTATCTTTTATCACAAATTACCTATTCGGAAAAGGATCCCCAAATTTTAATTTAAAGAATGAAACGTATGTTTTAATTAAAAGAAATGCCAATGGCTTGCTAATAATTATGAAAATTTTTATTATTATTTTTATTACTAAATGCTAAACATAAGTGAAGTCATAATAGGAAATGTAGAGGTTCATACTATCACTATTAGGTGCTGGAATTAATAAAAATAATGTTTAACACGTTCGCTGCCAAGCTAAAAATGCCGGAATTTTCATTTTATTTAGAAAGTTCAAATTCACATCAGAAAAAACTAATAGCAATATTTACTTTGTTTTATTACAGACATTTCGTGATTATGTTACAGTGAAACACCGAAATCCGGAGAATGTCGACAAACACATAGTCGCTTGGTGTATGTCCGAAGTATTTGCTAAATACCCTTATTTCTGTCTTACACAGGTAAATGTCGACATTCACCATGCACTAATGTTGAACATGTCCGAGATTTACATTTTTTTCTCCGTTATTCAGTCGCGATAAATTTTTCGCCTCTCTTTCTGAGAGGAATGACTAAGAGCTTAAAACACACAGTACATTCAAAATGAGAAAGGAAAATAATAGAAGTTAAAAACTTACTTAATTATACAGTATTCGTTTATAGCTAGATAAGTTATTTATTTATTAAAAAATAGAAAACTCATTTTGAATCCAAATCACTTCAATAGTCAAAGCTGCCAATTTTATGCTTCTATGTTTAAAAATGAGTCAGAAAGATTCATGTTAGTGGCCAGATCATTGGAGAACAGACTTAATAATAATAATTAAAAAATCTGCACGATTTCCTTCAGCATAATGAAACAGTATCCATCAAGTTCATGATCTCTTTTTAATAATCTTCGACTGCTGACTTCAAGGAGTTCGAATGAATAAACAAAACAAACCGGGCCTGAATGTGCGGATCGTGACGTCACACCTTCACGATAGCTACCTCACGACCTCTACCAGAGCATATCTGTGATTGTCGACATACACCGGTGAAGGTCCGAATGTACAAGAATGTAGTGAAATATTCGATCTTTCACCGACGGATTTGGTGTTTGTTGACATTCACCGGTGAAAGTCGACATACTCCAATTTCGGTCTTTCATGGTAACAATTATATAAAATAAAAATTCTTCTTTTTAAATTTCCGGTGCAAATAACTAATTTAGATTGAAGAAACGTACATAGCACTACGAGTATACTCGTAGTTGGCAGTGAACGTGTTAAGACAAAATATTACTCAATAAAAAATATGTCCTATTAGTAGGACGTCAGAGCCGAAGGGGTTAAAAGAACACGAATAAAACTTTTCATAGTTTTTCTGGTATATATGAAATTTAAATTTAACGTCATGTAAGTTTTAAAAATTGTTTCCAGTTATTCTTATGAGAAATTATGTGAGCTCAGTATCCAAAATATTTTTTTCGAGGTTTATTAAAAAAAAAAAAAAATATTCTTCAATCGTAAAATGTTATCAATAAAATGTACTAATTGTTTGTGTATTTAATCAATAATATTCCACTTTCCATAAACTTACTTTATTACAGGAACAAACACTTAATATATATATATATTTTTTTTTTTATAGAAAGAGAGAGAGAGAGAGAGAGAAAATACCACTTTTGTAATAGCAGACACATAATAAAATGAAAGTTTTCTTTTATATCATAACAAATATTGTTCTTATCGGTACGCTATTAACAAAGAATGGCATCTACTTGACAGAATGGAATATTAAGAAAAAAGCAGCCGATATTATAAGCACTTACTGGTTTCCCAATTACAATTATTTTCTTGAAGCAAGTAGGTCATTCTGGTTTAATTACCTTTATTAAAGAACATATTTCACACTTTATTTCCTTTCTAGTAACAAAAACAATTAAACACACTATTCTGAATGTCTAAAATATCATATTATGAACACTTAAAATAAATGTAATTAACATCTGTAGAATTTATAAATTGCTTTATGTTTCTATGCAGCATTTCTTGTGTATATGTCTATTCACTTGCTTTTAACAAGAGTAAATTAACAATAAGATACATTGTACTGTATCTACAGATTCTTAATTTACTGCAAATTTTCCTCTTAATTTCAGAATGATTAAAAAGGCATTAGAGGCTTAAAAAATTGCAATTCGTTCTCAGAAAATGCACTCATTATCCATATTTAATTAATATTACTGCGGTATTCTAAAGTCTATCTTGATAATGAAATAATGACTTAAATATCCCTTACAGCGAAATAAGAAACAATGAACATTCCTGTTTGTTAATATGAGAGAAGAGTAATTCCTAAAATGAAATAAGATGCTAACAGGAAAAGTATTTATCTCTTGTATTGCTAACAAATTGTAACATCTTTAAGATAAAAATTAAGAAAAATTAAGCAGACATTTGAAGTGCTTTATAATATCCTCATTAAAATTAATTGCTTAATACAAGTGCGTTCTTAGGTGTCTTTTTGTTTTGATTTGTACTTCACATTTTCATCCATTTTTATTACAAAAGAAAATAATTAAAAACTCAACGTTGATTTCTATAAATGAGATATTATGAACGCTTAAGTTTTTGCTGAAATGTTTCCATTCCAATAATGAAAATTATTCTGTCACTGTTCTAAAATAATTTCATTATGTCGTTTAAGATATTTTCACGTATACTCAAATTATGCTAAAGGGTTTCTATTGTATCATAAATTTTGTTTATCTTTAAAACTCTGTTACCTAATAACAGTCTTAAAAAATTAATTAAAGTTACGGAAATCAGTTTAAAATAATTAATTCCGAATATATTTTCTAAAATATTTTTTACAAATATGAAAAATGTTATTCAACTTTTTGAAGACTTAATAAAATACCTGAAAAGTTTATACATTTACTGTCGAAAATTATTTCTCCTAATTGTGTACGAAAATAACGAATTCGTAATTGGATTTTTTTTTTAAATGTATAAATAAATATTTAATCATTTCTAAGGATACATTATCTGCAAATGGTGCTGTACTCTTTTTTTATAATTCTTTTTCTTCATTAGTTTATTTAATTTACAAAAACGGAAAAATGTAACTATGTGATATATTGCACAACCAATAAAGTGACTTAATATTAGCTGTTGCGAAATATTACTTTTATTTTAGATTGATAAAAAGGTTTAATATAAACTATGCCTAATGCATGATTTTTTGTTCTTGATTGCAAAGATAGTAGAGCGAGCTGCTAAAAGGGTTTTTGAATACTCTCATTATTCGTTGCAACAGTTTGTCAAACGTACTGGCATTCCGCACCAGGAATAGTCGACTATATGAAAGTTAAAATACTACATTTTTTTTTAAATTATATATTTTTTATCCTTTGCCACTGTCAAATATTGAATATACGTCATAAATGTCGTGTTCGGTGACCCGAACCCCCTCCCTCCCCCCCCCCCCCAAAAAAAAAGTGTAAAATGGACGATTGGCAAATATTTTATGGGTCAATGAGTTTACAAACGTTTTCGCGAACAAGCTTTTTCTAATCTGTGTAGGTTGTAGCGACTGAACCATTGAACTTTTTGAGTTTAAAATTTTTTCCGCAAAGTAAACATTTGTGACCATGGAATGAACCTATAATATGTTAAATATGTCCATATTAAATAATTTTACATCAGGTAATCACCAGAAAAATGGCTCAAAAATCAACATTAGTTTTAAGTGTCCACCCTGTTGGCATTTTTTATGCCCTTTTTCCTTGTCTATTATGTAACAAACTATGTTAACTAATAAAAATAAATGCATTTTTAATTTCAGACCATGTTTTAAATAAACTGCAACCTGTGCAATCGGCTGTGTTTCTCAAACCCGATTTTATTCAGACCGCCATATCGGACGCTATCTAGATTTTTTCATTTGATAAAAAAATATAATTCAATTCTTAAAAGATTATTAACATTTGGGAAAAAACACCAGTCGGATGGGCCAATCCCTTCCAGTGCGGAATTTATTTTGGGGGGTTAATGCCAAGTGCCGAATATTTTGACAAAAAAGTGATTTATTTAGCTGATTACTGAGCAGAATTTTCTGGTACGAATTGATTTTCCCAAAGGGACACGACCCAATACAAAACTAAAAATCATATCTTATGGTTATACGAAAAGCACGCTACTGGTTTTGGTTATAGCCAAATTACTGTACTACGCAGGCGCAATACGTCATCACTGCTAAGCCCATGACGCACTACAGTGAGCACAATGCACGCCGTGGAAGCCTAGGCGACTTTTGTCGACGCTTAATGTAGTCTGTAGTCTCAACTCCTAGATCTCGACATTAGTCGACTCCCGCACTAAAAGGGTTACATCTCCTTACTCTGTGGTGATCTGTATCTAGAGTCCAACTTTTCAGCAGTTATCGACAGAACCCCTTCGACTTCTGTCCGACGTGATAGGAAAAAGCCTTTTATGAAGCCACCCAAACCTGAAAATTACTTTTTTAAATTGGTTTATTTTTCCTATGAAACTTTTCTGGTGACTAAAATATTCCAGTTTGTTTAAACGCGATCTTCAAAAGACTATACAATTTAATTACAATAATTTCGTGTTGTTCAAAAGCTTAAGTGAAAATGTCCAAGCTATACTTAAACTTTTTAATCCAATACTGACTATTTCCTGCTTCCTATTTAATTACTTATCGGTTCACGTATTTTAAGTACTATCAAGAATGTAAAGAAAACTTTTGAAGCACAGAAGTTGATATTAAAACTTCAATAGATTACTAGTAGCAGATGGGAAATCTTTCATTACTTTCAGACTGTCCATTAATCGTTTTAAAAATATTTTACTTTATTTTTCTACATGATTTAGATATTTTTAAGAATTTCTGAAAATAACCAAA
This sequence comes from Maratus michaelseni, assembly GCA_963931845.1. Classification (NCBI taxonomy): domain Eukaryota; kingdom Metazoa; phylum Arthropoda; class Arachnida; order Araneae; family Salticidae; genus Maratus; species Maratus michaelseni. The sequence goes on from OZ007595.1 coordinate 222,552,693, forward strand.
ATTTGACTTATTTTTATTTAATGAACGATTTTTTTTAAATAGTGATTTATACTACAACATAAAAAAATTGTAGTTTTAAGTGCTGTATTATTTTAGGTGAAATAAATTTATAAACATTTTTGATTCAAAATCTTAAAACTTTTCTTTCGCTCTTCATTTAACAATTTAAGCCAATACTGACCAGTTTATGTTTATCAACGTATCACGCAATTGTTCGCGCATTTAACATACTCTCAAAAATAAGTGGAATTCTCTTGTAACTCAGCAGCTGAGATTAAAACTTCAAAAGATTAGTTAAAGCCGATAGAAAATATTTTATTATTTTGGGATTGCCCATTACTGTTGCAGGATTTTCATATCATTTTCATATCATTAAAAAAAATAATTTAAGTTAAAAAAATTTGTTATTTTTTTAACGCTTTAGATAATTTTAATGAATTACTGAAAAGATATAAAATATAATTTCTTATTATTTAAAAACAGAGTTCGTACGTCTTTAACACAATTACTTAATAGAATTTTTCGCGACATTTTAATTCAGAAAAGTATTAAAAATCATGCAATTAAATGTGGCGTCTACAATTTCTGCTATTTAAATATTAAATAGAAAAGTTCTATTAAAAATGGTGGTAAAAGCGAACCCTGACAAACTGATTTATTTTTTAATAGTATTTTACATTACGAGATATAAAAAAATGGGGATTTTAAGTACTTTTGTATTTTTTGGAGATATTTACAAAAATCTTTATTTCGAAATTGCAAACGGTTTCTTTCAAGCTACACTTAAAAAATTTAAGTTACTGACTTCTTCATGTTTCGAAATTTATCACTTAACTATTGACGCATTTGAAGAGTGGCTAAATAAATATCGATTTTACCTCCATCCCCTTCCCCGCTGATTGGGCCAATGTTTTCCCACTTTTCTAAGATGTTTAGCTTGTTTTAATACACTGCTCAAAACAATTAAAGGATATTTGAAGTTTTATGTAAAATAAAGATATAAACGAAATTTTTTTTGCCGAAAATAGAAGAAGAGAATCACAAATGCAAATTTTTCTGGTTTTCAAACTGTGGAGTATGCAAATTTTGAGTTCGACGTCAAAAACGTCGCTTCAGCGGCAGCGAATGAAATTTGACTTTCAACTGGATAAAAGAGAATGAAGACAAGGATGATCGGCATTCAGTGATTGCTTTGTTTCGATGAGTACGATGTCTCAGCGAAGTCATTTGACAGATTCAGAAGCTTGGAGAATTGTTGGTAGATTAGAAGGGGGCCAAACTCAAGCCGAAGTAGCGCAAGCCATTGGAGTTTCACAAAGTGTCATTTCCAGGATCTGGAAACGTTTTTTGGAGAGTGGATGTGCAGGCCGAGGACCAGGGCAAGGTCGTAGACGGGCAACAACGCCCAATGAAGATCGGTATTTGGCGTTAACAGCTCGGAGACACCGAAACATGAACGCTACTCTTCTCCAACAACACCTTCGCTCGGCTACAGGCACCACGATTTCAACTCAGACTGTCCGAAACCGGCTCCATGCTGTAGGTCTGTATGCTCGCCGACCGATAGTATGTGTTAGATTAACATCAAGGCATCGTCGCAACCGCAGTGAGTGGGCAACGGAGCATGTCAACTGGAGGAGAAATGAATGGAGCAATATTCTGTTTTCTGACGAGTCCCGTTTTTCTGTGCATCCGGATAATAGGCGTATTTTCATCTGGAGGGACCGTGGCAGTAGGAATAATCCTGCGTTCGTGCACGAAAGTGTCAGATTTGGCGGTAGAGGAGTGTTGGTGTATGGTGGCATCTCCATTGACGGGCGCACTGACCTCTACATCATTCGAGATGGAGCTCTGACTGGTCGCCGATATAGGGATGAGATCCTCAGACCTATTGTAGTCCCTTACGCTGCAGCAATCGGAGATAACTTCATTTTAATGGACGATAACTGCAGGCCACATCGTGCAAACCTGGTGGAGGATTTCCTTTTCGAGGAAGGAATCGTTCGAATGGAATGGCCAGCGTGTTCTCCAGACATGAATCCAATCGAGCACGTTTGGGACGCTCTAGGAAGACGAGTTTCTGGCCGCCAACAACCCCCACAAACTCTCCAAGGACTGGAAAGTGCTCTTCTGGAAGAGTGGGGCAGAATACCCCAACTCGTCATTAATAGCCTCATTGAGTCCATGCCTCAAAGGTGTTCACCGTTGCTGGCCGCCCGTGGAAACCATACCCCCTACTGAAAATGATTTTCTTTGAAGAAAACACCTTTTCTTATTCTTTTTTTCTCATATGCACAAAATGTGTTTTTTTCCTTTTGTACACAAATGCGCAATAAAATGCATTTTTTTCTGCCAAACATGTGTAATTTATTCTCATATAACCTACTATGTCTGTCGACCGTGTATCAATCAGCTAAAAAGTTTCCCAGATACAAAATCCACCTAAAACTGCAATATCCTTTAATTGTTTTGAGCAGTGTATAATCGAGGATCTATTAGATTTCCCGGAAAGTCCCTTCCGTTTGCGAAAAACAATTCATACCGGAAAATTCCGTCCGTCAACCATTAGACACTAGCTATGATAATTAATTTTTAATAATTAAGTAATAGATTTTTCCGGTACGAACAAACTTTCCAAAACGAAAATAACTTTCCTAATAACCCAATACATTTGCAGAAGTACCTAGCTCCCACTAATCTTCCGAAATATGTGGATTAAGTTGAACCAGTTTAACAACGTTTCGAACCAGAAAATTTGTTTTATGAATCTTTATATATTTAACCCTTTGGGTACAGATTTATTTGAAAATAAAAACATACAGAACAAACACAACAGAAATTTAGAATGGTGTTTTTTTCTGTATTTGTTGACAGATATTCCCTCATTAAAAAGAAGCGAGAATTGTTTGAAATTTCTGAATTAAAAAAAAAAAATCGTGGACAATACTGATGACGAGTCTCAGTCGTCAAATGTACCCAAGGGGTTAATTTCAGATTATATATTTTGAATATATTTAATTTCATTCCTGAAAAAAATGTCTTGTGTGAAACGTATTAAACCTGGGTCAAATTAACCCATATATTACGGAAGATAAGTGAGAGCTTGGCACCTCTGCATTAACCGGCTATCTGAGGAAAGGAAATAACGGTAAAACCGCATATAGTCGAGTTAAAACTGAATATCTCAGTTCGACTGAATTTAAGCAGATCTATAGCGGCTAATGATTGAAACACTTAGCTCTTAGAAAGGGGGCAGAATTGCCAGCCATTATGGTAGTTTCATACTGACATTTATGTAGTTTTTGTTTGAAAGTTTGTTTTATAATTTTTTATTTTAATGTTTGCTAGGTTTCAAAATTCTGAAATATGAAACAATTTAAGTTTTTGAAACATGTAATTTATCTTTTATTTATTTATTTATTTATTGTATGTGTGTAGAATATTTACTAAGGGTTTATTTCCCATAATGAAATTGTTGCTTAGATTTAAAGGTGCCTTTTTATAACTTGTTGCGCAACCTTTATTATGTTGAGGTAAAACAAATATCCTACGTGAGATAAAAAAGATATTAGAAATCAATGATTGAAAAGTTTGTAAACAATTCTTGAAAACAGGTCTTTCAAACAACATAGACAAGTGTGATTGTTATTTTTCTAAATCTAAAATAAAGGTGTACTTCTTTTCTCCAAATTCTCAGTATGCAATGCATAGGTGTCAACCTTTCATTAATAATCCGTAATATGCGGATTAATTTGTCCCAATTTAAAAACTCTTCAAAGCATAAAAATTATTGGATGAATCATTATTTATTCAATTTCAGGTTTCTAAGTGGAATTTATTTCATTTCATTTCTTAAAAAACTTTCTCGTGCGAAGCGTGTTAAACCTGGGTCAAATTAACCCGTATATTACGGAATATTAATGAGCGGTTGGCACCCATGACAACGCAAATAATTATCCATTTCTCTTTAAATAATAAATCTTAGAATTGAAAAATTATTAATTTAATTCCCAAAGTTAGTTTAAAATTTTTCAAGCAAAGAATAAAAAATTTTACGTAAATTTTACATTAGCTTCAAATTTTAAACGCTTATTTCTAAGAGTACAAATTATGATACTGTGCACAGTAGTGTTTTACAAGCACTGACTAAAACGATAAAATTTACGTGACTTGATCTAATTATCTGTAAATGGATAATATGTTTTATATCAGCTGCGTCGGAAGTTGTAACCCCCTACCCACCTCCAGAATTCTGATGCATGAAAAAAACACGGAAAAGAAGAGGCGAAAAAGGTAGAAAAATCACAGTGGTGTAAATCAATTTTTTTTAATGTTAAAATACAAAGGAGAAAGAAATTTAAAACTGAATAGTCTGGTTAAAACTAGATATCTGAGTTGGACCCAATTTGGGCGGCACTCTAGTGGCTAATGGCAGAAACACTTAGCTCTAGACAAAACGAACAGACAGCCATTACGGTATATCCATACAAATATTTGTGTACTTTTCTCTTGAAAAGTTTATTTTATCAGTTTTTGTCTTAAAGTTTATTAGTTTTCAAAAATCTGAATTATGAACATTTTTAAAGTTATTGACACTTTAAAAGATTTGCTTAGTAATTGTATTATCTTGAAACACCCCTTGTTTCAAGTTCAGGGAATGTCTAAATTCAAATCTCTGAAACACTTTAAAACATTTATGTAATGTATGTATGTATGTATGTATTATGTAATGTATGTATTCAATGAAATAAAAATGTGAGAGCTTAATTTTCTGGGCATGATTAATACCTGCAGAAAATTCTACCAGTAAATTTGAATGGAAAATTTTGTCTTATTTATTCAAGCAGAATGTCTGACATAAATATCTGGAAGTTTGCCCCTGCGGTAATCAGGTACTGTAAACAGTGATGAAGCGTAAAAAGGAAAGGCAGACGGAATATATTACAGGAGAATATTGCCATGTAACTAAACATAATATGTTGAAATGTGTTATCTTATTGAAATTTTTAATCTTTAACATCATTTTCGGCAAAATGCCATTTTTCTGATTTATTTTAAGTTAAAATTTATACACTGAAAAATTTTTCATACCAGAAATTTTAACAAGAAACTCAGATATATAAAAAAAGTATTTTCTTTCACGTACTTGCCATTAAATAGCCTCTTGATCCTTCAAAATTTTCGTGTGGAGTTTACGCTACGCGAGGGGAAGTAAAAGTGGAAATGTGTAGGTGGATTCCGTCTCCTCCGAGCTAGGCCAATAGGCTACTTTTTTAACACATTGACGGACAGTAGGAACAAGTGAAGTTCTAATATTGACACTATATGTTTTTGTAATTTTTAGAATATTAGAAGTATAGTTTTACTCTTTCTGCTTAAATAAACTTAATTTTGATTAATTCAGCACCTTTAATTAGGTTGCACTATTCCCTTCACAACCACGTCAGGGTGGCTAGTGGTCAGCGAAAAATACAGTAAAAAAAGTGATAAACACCAGTATATTCTTATAGAAAAATTTATGTTGATTATTCGACCAAATAATCAATTTGAATTTTTCTATAAGAATATACTGGTAAGGACCATTTTTTTTACTGTATTTTTCGATGACCAGTAGCCACTCTGCACGTGCATACTGAAGCTGCAACTCGTATAACAGGTGGAAAACGAACTTCAACCTAAACAATTTTTTCCAAAACATGACACTGGGCTTCAACTTGTACGCCGGTAAATCCACATTTGTGCTGCTATAACCGTAGTGTCTAAAAACGACCGTTCCGTTTTGGACGTCTATTGCCGTCATGCCACATTGTGAACTTCGCTTTGATGGCTATAGCCGCAAGTGTCCGTCAACGTGTTAAATTCGGCTTTCTTGATTGCCACTAGTTTTTTGTAAAAGTGAAATTCTCCTTATTTAAATGACAGATTAAATAGTCCAGTTAAAAAGTTAACAGACAGATTAAATAGTTAAATTAAATTCCATCAGATATAGAACGTAAGGTACAGGAGTCCGAAAGAATGCTGTGCTTTGGGTCCGCAAAAGTCTGATTGAGATCATGGATTTTATACTAGGAAACTTTTACTGAAACCTCCTAAAATTATGACCTACCTGCCTGTTTATTTAACTGTCTTATAATATATTTAATCGCAGATTTCAGTCAATAAAAAGGGCAAAATTTACTATTAATTTTAAGTGGTAAGAAAGAAAGAGTAAAAGTGGGCAGCTACGAATAAAGAACCTTAATTTATTCTATTTTAATTGCAAATAAAATATTTGATTTAAATTTGCAAAAAGAAAAAGTAGAGTTGAAATAAATCACTGTTTTCGGTAGTAATTGCCGCACGTAAATATTTGATCTGCAACATTTTATAAATTTAAATTGAATGGAAAAATACGAGCAAAGTAAGCTTATTTGCATATGTATTATTTTATTTGCGGTTTTGTCAATTAACTTGTTCTCTAAGTATTGGCTAAGTCCAGAAAACTTATTAAAAATCTTTCTTGTTTTTTACATTTAAATTACCTGAGGTATGATGATTTATTTCTTAGATTTTATTTAGATTTTATTCATTTTTAGTTTAACCCTTTGAGGGGCGGTGATATATATTATATACCACCTAATTTTAATCCTATTCAAACTAGAAACTTTTAATTAAATTTTACTTTTTAAACTTTGACGAGAAAAAGTTGAAAAATTGCTTATTCTTATTTTGAATTAATTTCTTTCCTAAATTTCGGTGGGAATTCAACGTTACAGGAGTACAGGTGATTGCCCCTGAAAGGGTTAATAGATTTCTTGACCTTAAAATGTTTCTTCATCTAAGCAATTTTTTTATACAACAATTGTGGCATATAATAATCATGACAGAAAACAAAACACTAATAGAAGAATTCTATACTAGCAAGTAAGGCATTTATTAAGCATGTTTAAATTAATTAAACAACTAAGCATTTTCGGAACCGGTGGAAGTTTGCCCTTGCGTTTATAAGGCTCTGTTTAAATGATGCGCCAGTCATATGTTAAATAAAAGTTTTGTTGTAGAGGATTTAACTAATTAATGTATCCGGTCACCTATAGAAGAAAGATTCCTCTCCATGATTTATGGGATATTTGGCCAGATTCACCGCACTTTATTGCATGAAATGGTTCATTGAAATTGCAGCACATTCTTGACAATGAATGTAGACATGCAAAGGATTTTTTAAAAGCATATTAATCCTTTGACTACGAGTAGTGCACATACTTCCCAGTGGACTATTATTTTATTCGATTTATACTACTTTTAATAATCTCTACCATACACTTTTACTAAGATATTATCAAAAGACATCTACCACAAAGTAAACTTGTTTCTTTTTTTTTTTTCCTCAAATTGTGGTATGATTGAATATGTAAATAGTCATCTGTCCTGGACCGTAATCAAAGGGGATATTTATGTGAAGGCATAGCGGGCATTAAAATGCATAAACCTGCTAAAAATTTAGTTGAATATTACACAGCCACCTTTGGATGAAATTTTCAAGGAAAATTTTTATTTAACAAGTGACAAGGGCAGCATTTGAAGTACCGTATATACTCGCTTATAAGTCGACCCCCAAATTCGAGATGAAAACAGGTTCAATACTAGCAATTCAGAGTGGTTTTCTACGCCTTATTTAATCTCATTCTATTCTAAATTATTTAAGGCGTAGAAAACCATTCTCAATTGCTGGTATTAAGCCTGTTTTCATTTCGAATTTGGGGTCGGTTTATACGCGAAAATGTACGGTACTTGTAGTTTCAATGTCGTCAGATTCAGAAAAGTATAATTCACGCAAGATCTCTCTAAAGTGGGCAATTTATTTTTTGCTAATCCTGTATGTTTAAAGAGTAATGTAATGAGGGGGAGGGGTCAGTCTTCATATTGATACTGTAAAAGACTTTGAAATTTTCAATACGCAAAACGTAATTTTGACACGATATTTGAATTTTTTGGTACACTGGACATCAAACAGAAAATCATTCGATGAAGAAGTTTAGGATTTTAGATGTAAAATTTTAAACTCCTAAAGTTAAATTTATTTTTAATAGTTTCAAAACAAGCTGCAATGCGATTATTTTTTGAAGCAAATCTCAATCATCATTTTTGACAACAATTGATTTCTGAAAGATTCCTATGCGTGAACAGTAAATTTCTGATAAAATTTTTAAAGGTTACAACACATTTTTTTTTAATTCCACTAAACAAAAATTATTAAATTATTATTATACAAAAATACTGACAATCTGTGTTGCCAGATTGTCGAAAGTAAATTTGCCCAAAAGTTTCCTCAAATCAGTGATTTTTTCCGAAAAATCCTCAACTGCTTTTTTTACCAAAAAAAGGAAATTTTAAATTTACCACTTTTGACTAATTTAAGCAACTAATTTAGCAAACATTTGACTAATTTAAGCTGAAAAATTTCCCCAAAATCATCCCTTTTTTGTTTGAAAGAATTCCCCATTTACAAAGGCAAAACAAATAACGAACTTGCGAACCGACATTTTTATTGTGATTGAATATTTTCTAGAAGAAAATTACAGGAATTACGAAAATAAATATATCTTAGAATTAGATAAATAATAAATTAAAACTTAAACACGTGTAAAAAGTAAATGACGAGCATGAGGATAATTATTGATAAAAGATATATTTCTATATACGAATGCAAATTGACGAACCGAGATTTAGTGTTGCCAAATCACTATAATTCATAACATTAAAATAAAAGTAACAGAATATTTCATAGTTTCTCTGGTATGTGTCAAATTTAACTTTAATGTTATATAAATTTTAAAAATTGTTTCCAGTTATTTTTATGAGAAATTATGTGAGCTCAGTAACCAAAATATTTTACTTGAGGTTTATTAAAAAAAATAATTTATTCTTCAATCGTAAAATGTTATCAATACAATGTACTAATTGTATGTGTATTTAATCAATAATATTCCACCTTCCATAAACATACTTTATTACAGGAACAAACACTTAATATAAATTTTTTAAAGAAAGAGAGAGAGAGAGAGAGAGAAAATACAACTTTTGTAATATCAGTCACTTAATAAAATGAAAGTTTTCTTCTTATATCATAACAAATAATGTACTTATCGCTACGCTATTAACAAAGAATGGCATCTACTTGACAGAATGGAATCTTAAGAAAAATCAGCCGATATTATAAGCACTTACTGGTTTCCCAATTACAATTATTTTCTTAAAGCAGGTATGTCATTCTGGTTTAATTACCTTTATTAAAGAATTTATTTCGCACTTTATTTCCTTTCTATTTACAAAAACAATTAAATACAGTATTCTGAATATCTGAAATATCATATTATGAACACTTAAAATAAATGTAATTAACATCTGTAGAATTTATAAATTGCTTTATATTTCTATGCAGCATTTCTTGTGTATTTGTTTGTTCACTTGCTTTTAACAAGAGTAAATTATCAATAAGATACATTGTACTGTATCTACATATACTTAATTTGGTGCAAATTTTCCTCTTAATTTCAGAAGGCATTAAAGGCTGAAAAAATTGCAATTTGTTCTCAGAAAATGCACTCATTATCCATATTTAATTAATATTGCTGCGCTATTCTAAAATCTATCTTGTTAATGAAATAATGACTTAAATATACCTTACAGCGAAATAAGAAACAATGAACATTCCTCTTTGTTAATATGAGAGAAGCAGTAATTCCTAAAATGAAATAAGATGCAAATAGGAAAAGTATTTATCTCTTGTATTACTAGAAAATTGTAACATCTTTTAAGATAAAAATTAAGAAAATGAAGCAGACATTTGAAGCGCTTTATAGTTTCCTCATTAAAATTAATTGCTTAATACAAGTGTGTTTTAGATGTCTTTTTGTTTTCATTTGTACTTCACATATTCATCCATTTTTAGTACAAAAGAAATTAATTAAAAACTGAACGTTGATTTTTAGAAATGAGATATTATGAATGTTTAAGTTTTTTCTGAAATGTTTCCATTCTAATAACGAAAATTATTCTGTCACTGTTCTAAAATTAATTTCATTCCGTCGTTTAAGATATTTTCACGTATACTCAAATTATTCTAAAGCGTTTCTATTGTATCATAAATTTTGTTTATCTTTAAAACTCTGTTACCAAATAATAGTCTTAAAAAATTAATTAAAATTCCGGAAATCAGTTTAAAATAATTAATTCCGACAATATTTACTAAAACAAATATGAAAAATGTTACTCAACTCTTTGAAGACTTAATAAAATATCTGAAAAGTTTATACAGTTGCGGTCGAAATTATTTTTTCTAATTGTGTACGAAAATAACGAATTTGTAATTGGAATTTTTTTTTAATGTATAAATAAATATTTTATCATTTGTAAGGATACAATATCTGTAAATGGTGCTTACTTTTTTTTATAATTCTTCTTCTTCATTAGCTTATTTAATTTACAAAAAAAAAAAGAATAATGTATTTATGAGATATATTGCACTGCCAATAAAGAGACTTAATATTAGCTGTTGCGAAATATTTGTTTAATTTTAGCTTGATTAAAAAGATTTAATAAATTATGCCTGATGCATGATATTGTCCTTGATTGCAAAGATAGTAGAGCGAGCTGCTAAAAGATTTTTTTAATCCTGTTATTATTTACATTGCTACAGCTTGTCGAACATACTGGCATGCCGGCCCAGGAATAGCCGACTAAGTGAAAGTTTAAAAAAATATTTTTTTTAAGTTTAACATTTTTTACTTTGCCACTTTTAAATATTGAATATATGCCATAGATTTCGTGTTCGATCACCCATCTCCCCCCCCCCCCACCCACTTTAAAAAAATCAAAATGGATGACTGGCAAATATTTTATGGGTCAATGAGTACTAACGTTTTCTCGGAGAACATTTTTCTAATCTGAGTAGGTTGTAGCGGCTGAACCTGTTGAACTTATTGAATTGAATTTGTTTTTTCGGCAAACTAAACATTTTTTATCATGGCATGAACCTATAACATGTTAAATATGTCCATATTAAATATTTTACATTAGGTCAATCACCAGAAAAATGGGTCAAAAATCAACTTTAGTTTCAAGTGAACAACCTTTTGTCATTTTTTAAAAGTTTTTCATTGCAAAGGCTCCCAAATGGTTCGTTTTTTGGATACCGGTATTTTCTTAGAAAAATTTTATTTTTAGATTTTTCTTGCAAAATTTGCAAAAATCACCTCTGGAGGTTAATTTTTGCGGAAATGTGGTACAAAGCTACCATGAAATTTTCTGTTAACCCCTTCAGGGGCAAAGTACTCTTGTAGCTAAAATATTGAAATGACTGATTGACACCAGGATTCACGAACGAATTTCTTTTTAAACAAGTAAAAGCTTTTCTTCATGTACCTTATAAATTCAAAATTTGATTATAAAATTCTGGTGTCACTGTGGCATTTTGGGATTAAAATTAAGTGGTATATATAATATACCGGTGCCCTTCAAGGGGTTAAAAATATTATAATTCAGTTGGCGGACCATTTGGAAGTCCTGTCATTGTTATTAGGTTTACACTGAAAAAAAAAATAAAAATATAACAAATGTTTATTTTACGGTATAATACTGCCACCTGCCAGTATTAAACCATAAAATTAACAGTAATACACAGTAAAATAAGCTGTAATACACTGCCAGCTTGCGCAGTACTGTATTACTGCTTATTTTACTGTTTAATACTGTTAATTTTAAGATTTAATACTGGCAGCTAGGATGCCAGTATTATACAGTAAAACCAACAATTTTTTTTGCAGTGTATTACATGGGAAATTATGTTAACTAATAGAAATAAATGCATTTGTGATTATAGACGAAGTTTGAATCTGCTGCAACCTACGCAATCGGCTTTGTTTCTCAAACCCGAGATTATTCAAACCGCCATATTGGACGCTATCTGGCTTTTTTTTTCCATTTGATAAAAAAATATGATTCAATTATTAAACATTTGTGCAAAAACACAATCCCAAAGTTGACCTAATTTTCAGGCCCTCTCACTTATACGCGATACACGGTAATTATTTTTCGGAACCAGTTGCTTTTTAAAGTAATTTTTTCCTTATTTAATCACAGATTTATAAATCAAAGTTTACTGTTTTAAAATAGTGGTACGAAAAAATAATTACTGAACATCGCGTATAAGTGAGAGGTCACTGTATGAGTACATGTGGGGTTAACTGACTTTTCAACAACAATGTTAATTTCACTTTTGATTTTGCTTTAATACCAGAAAAATCATTTAAAAAAATTAATAAAGTTTAAAATTTTTATAGAAATTTTTATATAAACATGGATTTTGGGAAGTACTTGCAAAGGAACTCTGTTTGATAAAAACAAAATGAAAGTGAACTATGATGCAACGTAACGCATAGTTATACAATAATAAAAAGGAATTTTGGAAAGTTGTTATTCGATAAAATAATAATAAACAAAGATATATGTTGCAACGTAGCGCTATATCATCGCCCACTGAATACTAGGCCTACGCGTTGACACAAAAATGGCAGCTGTCGTCGTCGGATGTTTTTCAGCGTTTGTACAGTCCCTCGAATTTAAACACCAGTAATTTCTAAAAGTTTTCTTCACCTAATTTTTATGAGATCAAATAAGTCAAAGAAAACTTTTATCAAGTACTAGCGGGTAATTTCGGGGGACTGTGCAAACACTTAAAAAAATCCGCCTACTACAGCCGATATTTTTGTGTCAGCACTCAGGCGCTGTTCATGGTGCGGTGGCGATAGACTGAAACTGTAAAGAAGATTCACATCGAAACATTGAACGAAATTTTAAGAGTCCAGCGGAATTTAAATATACTGCTGTTGGATCGAGAGCATTTTTAATGTTTTTAGATTATTGTATATATATATATATATATATATATATATATATATATATATATAACGCAACATTGTACGTCGCATAACACCGATTATTTTTAAATAGAGGAGAAGTGTTGTGGTTTCGAATGCAACAACCTGGACCCACTTCTCTAAAATAATTTGATGAGAAATTAAAAAAAAAAAAAGAAAACAAAAATCTGAAAAAGCAAATAACCATACACGTAATTTAGAACTACTAAGATTATTCGTCACCAGTAAGAAGTCTTAGACTTGCTTAATCGCGGATTTCTGTGATTAAATAAAGAGGAAATTTATCTTCAGAATTACTGGTACAATAATCGTAGCAGTTGGCAGCTCTGCATAAGTATGCAATTTCTTTGAAAACTGCTTTCCAATTTACTGATTCGTTATAGTTTGTAAAATATACTTAATACATGATTTTTTTAAATTTATTTCAAAAGTGAATGTGCAGCCTGATTAAGGGAGATTAACCCGTTTGTACTTAAAACAATGTGAATAATTTAGAATTTATTTGTTTCCATGTAATATTTCGTAACTAAATTGCCAAACAAAATTAAAACTTCACAAATAAATAAATAAAAGACGACTTTACACACATCTAATCGAACTACACGCTTATGTAATCGAAATACGCGCTTAAACATTAAACAAGACTTCAGTATAACAAGAAGGAAATATCCTGCGTCAAGCATAGATTATGTAACACTTTCCAACACTTCCAAAATACTGTTAGAAATCTTTACCGTTAAATAAGGCGAAAAGTGATGTCTAAGTAAACTATATGGAAAACGGCGCATGACACATTTAAAAACCCAATTTCAAGAATTACCAACAATATTCGGGAAAATATCCAAATTAGTTTTGTGCTGAACAGTATATGATCTACAGATTTGTATGTATATTACATGGAATTCTAAAATTTAGTTCATTTAGGCAACGCATAGCGAAGATGAAAATTCCCCTTCAGCAATTTCCGTCAATAAACGGAAATGCACACTAGATGTTTTGTACTGTCCTGTATATTATTTATAGGATTTATATACACCAAGTAATTCGAAAAAAAAGTTAAATTTAAAAACGCGTACCGCAACTGAATAACGCGCTTCCAGCAATTATTATGAACAGGCAGTATTTTAACAGTATTATTTTGTGTATCGCTCTCAATGAACAATGAATGCTATACACAAATTATTCTATAGTAAGCTCTCTTGTAAAGTGTCTCAGTAATATATATCAATTTCAATATTTTGAAACCTGCTAAACCGAACTTTAGCCTGCTTCGTTATTTGTTGTATTAAGAAAAGTATAAAATGGACTTGTCGATTCAAAACTCACAATACATACATATTTTATTTCCCTGATCCCGAAAATGCAAATATTGTAAAAATCGGACGGTAACTTTTCTTAATTTTGGACAAAAACTGACTCGCCGTAAATCAAATCACCCAGACATTTGAGGAGGTCGTATTGAATTTTCTTCCTCTTCAGGGTTCGTCTCTCTATTTACTTTTCCGACAAACGAAAGGATTAACAGTGGAAGGGAGTGTTTTTAGAGGGTTTTCGCATTTCGAATTATTTTTTGACGTAACTGGGAAACGCCGGGCGGATCAGCTAGTACTTTCATAAAACTACTTCTCCGTCACCCAATCACAATATTATTTTTCTCGTTTTGTATTCTTCCTGCAGCGTTTCACTAATTTCCGGGTCGTGTTTTTATTTCGGTTATGATAATTTATTCGTATTTTCACTTAGTTTATAAAGTTTTAATTAACTATTACATATTTCCTTAAAGAAAAACAAAACACTTAACAATAAAATGTTTACTATATACCCTTCATAACTTAAATCGATTAATGCAATTTCCTCTAAATTATACTAAAAAAAGAAAAGTACCGTATCAGGACATAATTTCGGAGATAATAAACTGTTATTACATATCTGAAGTATTTTATCGCTTTTTTATGAGTGCTTATAGCAGGTAAGCGGACTATTATATTTCTATAAAAACCAAGTGGTTACATAAATCGAAAAACATTAAGATAATTTTTGTCCCAGATTCTGAAAATCGCAGGAAAACACAAATTACTCCATAAAATATAGTACATTGAAGAAATAAAGAAACTGTTATACAGGCATCCCCCGACTTACGTAATTAATGCGTTCCGCAGACTTTTACGTAACTCGAATTTTACGTAAGTTGAATGTGTAACTTGCTTAAATAAAATTTCCTAAGAAACTGCAATATTTATTATATATATATATATATATATATATATATATATATATATATATATATGTAGATAGATAGATAGATAGATTAGTTACACAATATTAATTTTTAATTAAAACATCTTGTACCAGTATTTACTCGGATATAAATTATACAAGTATGAAAAAATATGAAGGTAAACGGAAAAAAACACTTTTCAAATAAAAATATCTTGTGGAATTTGATATTTATAAATTTAACATTGATGGAGTGATTTATAACAATTTTGAGATTCTACAAACGACTATAAAAATAAGAAATAATTAAAGAGGACTGACTTACCTTTTCTCCACGAATTTTCGATGACAAGGCAAATGAATAGCACTCACAAAATGAAATAATTCTTGACAAGCACAAATTGTATTTATTAAGAATTAGATGACAACAATGAATAACGAACAATAAAGATTCGTTGTTATGATAATACTGTATATTTCCAACAAAAACATAACTCTCTCTAATATATAAAACTATATTATAATAGTTATACTTTTTATCTACATATTTTAATGATAAAATAATTATCAAATTATGCAAACACGTATCAAATGCGCTAGTGAGTTCATAAATGTAATCTTCAAAAAAAATTTTACGTAACTGCGAATTTACGTAAGTCGCAGTATACGGAAGTCGGGGGATGCCTGTATTATATAAAAAAACTGAAGGGCTATTTTTTTCCGAAAATTGTTTTGACTTGAAATTCACTAATAGTATAATAATAATAATTACTACAGTCCGCTTAAAAACCCCAACGCATTCCCAGATACATTGTTCGTACGCTCTTAGCAGAATTTTTTAATAGAATATTTCGGATTATTTAAATGCAGAAAAGCATCACACATTCTGCAATTAAACGAGGCGTTTGCAATTTCTGCTATTTAAATAATAAATAGAAATATTCTATTTAAAAATTGTGGTAAAAACTTATGAACCCTCAGATAGTTTAGAATAAAATCGAAACAATCAATAGACTCTAAATAATGTCTTTTTTTTTTTTTACAATTTAAATGCAAATTTTTAAATAGAGGCCTACTACATATTGAAAATTATACCTCTTTTATTTATCAAATATAAACACTCACTTTTGACACCTTATTTGTGTTCCTTGAATCAAATGATTCAGGAAAAGCATATATCTTATGCATTTTTTCCTGAATCTTCAAAGTGTTTGAAGGCGTCAAAATTCGTGGATGCTAGTGTTAAATCCAGATCACAAACTTCAATTTATATCTTCCCAAACGATCATCTAACGTATTTTTTGAAAATCTTTCTTCTAGATCCAAACATATTCTAAGCATTTTGTGAATTTTAAAAACGTATTTTTTATAATTATGAAAATTAGCAATAATTTCATATAACAAAACTATGAATCATGAACTACATTAATTTTTACATAAATAGAATCAGCGTCGTCTAAAACATGGCTATGTTCTTTTAAAGCTCATTCCTATCATTGGTGTTTTATATGTAAAGAAATTTTACTTTTGACTACCCAAAGAAACCATCTCCTCTTATCATTTACATTAAAACAACAGAAAATCCTAGAAAGGAAATTGTAGACTGATCGTCATTATAATATAAATGCCGTTACTTTATATTTGAAATATTTATATAATTTTTCTGGTTTCTGGTTAATTGTCCCCCACCCCCCCCCTTTTTTGTAAGATTTTAATTTTATTTGGCATATTTTCTTTTATAACTCTATCATAGCTTCCAACTTGTACGTTTTTTTGTTGCCCCTAAAATTTAATAGAAAATTTTGCTTTTTTAAATGTTAAAAATCGCTGGAATTCGGCGATTAAATAAGGCAAAATATACTGTTAAGTTTTAGTGGTAAAGAAAAACCCGCACAAGTTGGCAGCTATGCTCTCCAAGGATTCAAGAAAGCTACAGAAAGTGCACCTTTCTTGGGTGTTGGTTGGTGTAATTATGACGGCCGATTATCTGCACTAGGGATATAGGCCCGAGGGGGGGATGTGCCCTTCGTTGAGGTCTTTCTAAGGGAACCTAATCCGTATCTACGCAAGGAAATCCAAGGCTCGAAGAAAACCACCAACACACCGAACGATTTGGCCGACGGGCGTGATTGGGTTTGAACACAGCACCGCCCATCTACCACCTATGAAAGCAGAACCTCTTGGTCACTGGTGGGGCGTATCCTTCGTGGGACTGATTTGCGCCATGGAACTCGAATATGGTTTCAAAAACAAAGATACTTCTTTAAATTGCTAAAAGGCTTAAAATAAAATCTTCATAAACAGTAAAATAAGTTTTATTAAACTGTTGATATGTCTCGGCCATTATCAAAACATACTATAATGTTTATTTTACGCCTTTTAGCAACTAAAATAAGTATATTATTACAAGGTGTTATAATTTGGTATCTTTTTATATAAAAGTTCATACAGTTTTTAATATATTGCCGGCACTGTTTTCAAAAATTGTAAGCATATTCTGGAAAAATATATTGTTTAGAGTCTAATGACACATTTGATTTGACTTTATTGAAAAAAAATCTGCGTATGAAAACGGCTGTAACTTCTTTTATTTTAACCCCTTCGCGACGAGCGTCCTTTACAGAATTTTTAATCTTTTACCACCGGTTTTTCAAAACAGAAATTTTCGCCTAATTGAATCGCAGAAATGCTAACATTAAATAAAGCAAAGCTTACTGTAAAAAGTAACTGGTAGGAATAATCGAGGATTCTGAGCTTCTTATGCGTCACGTATACGTGTCGCTCGTCCCCAAGGGGTTAACGCACAGTACATCCATAAGTGGAATTCTAGATTTGTATATGTTTGTCATAAAAGATTTTAATATTATTTCCTAATTAATTGACATATTGCTAATTACCCTCTTTCAAGAAATATTCCGCTTATTTAACTATCCTTCCAATGTACTTATTATTCATGTTTATATCAAAAGGTATTGACATTGATCACTGTTATCACCTCTATAGAAAGCATGTTGTCATCCACATCAGTGATGCATATTATGTTTGAAACAGTGTAACATAATTAAATTGCATTGAAAACGATTTTTCCCCATTGACCGTAAATAAACTTTTGAGTGTCCCTGTAAACGAACTATAATCGCTACTTATTCTATACTCTATCTAGAAAAGTTGCTGTCTAAATAATTTATGCATAAATATCAATTGCATTTTGTTTGTAATTGTGTAACATCATCCGAAGACATTGGAAACGAATTTTTGCCGTTGATCGTACTGTAACGGAATAATTTTAAGTGACACTGTGAACTAACCATAAATGGTACGCACTTAATGTTTAATATCGAACATACAATGGTAAACCTCAATAAAATGGCAATACGAATATATTTACGGGAATTAGAGTATGGACAGACAGACCGGAATCGCATTTAAAAAGCATCTTCACCATCACGGTCTATCGTCCTTAATTTGAGCGTTCTGTTTCTGCATTACGGCCTCTAGTCTTCTTAAAAAAGTGATTAGGCAGCGCGATTACCATTGTCAAAAATTTCAATCTGTATACTTAATAAAAAATTTTATTTATAATTTATCATTTTCTACTATATTTTTTCCGGTGACACATTTATGTTTGTTTTTCAACACGAAATACATATTAAAATTAATTTTTCTTTGTAATGTCGTCCATTTTTCCATTTCTTGTTAGCCTCTAATTCCACTCCAGAAATGAAAAATATACACAGGACTCGCACGTTTCATTTAATTTGAATGCCTATTTACGAATAATAAACTTCAGCTTATTTAATCGCGAGCGAATGTCTTCTACTCATTACACAACACATTTATCATTCATCAATACAACATATTTTCTTATCAACATTTATTAATATCTAACACAGTACTTTTTAGTGATAAGTAGAGAAACAAAATATTGGTCCACAAACGTACAACTATGTCTCTTTTGCTATAAAAAATATATATAAATGAACATGTTCATGTCCTAGTTATAAATATTTTAAATTGTTTTTTTATACATGTCAGCGAAATTACTCGACACCAGACGACTAACAAAGGATTGTAAGATAGCATGGGAAAATTGTACAGTGAAAACACATAGAGAAATAATTTTAGTCAAATTATATATTTCTAAATAGGATAACTTTCTAATCATGAGAAGAAAAAAATTAGGGTTCGTCAATCTTCTAATTTCCTTATTTGTACAAAAGTGGAATGCAACATAATATAATATTAGGGATATTCAATATTTGATCCTCAATTCCTATCACATCCCGCTCAAGAGCATTGTGGCGACTGTACATCCTGCAATACTCTAGAAATATTTAAATGTGGCTTAAAAATGTTTTTCCCCCCAAGTTTTTAGGAAAGTAGTTCCATTCCTCAAAAATGCCCAAGATAGGTTTTTCTAAATAAAATGATTTGAATCTCTATAGATCTAAGAACTTTGGATGAGAATAAATCATAAAAAAATAAATAGCATCCGTTTAGGTAGATTTCGTAAGAAATACTACCTGTTACATTGTCCCCTAAGTTGGAATTTTTGAAAATTTTTGCAGATCTACGCCGATTATGACTCACAGAACCCAAAAACACCCCCAGTTCAAAACTTTATATATCTATTTATCTATCTATCTATGTCACTTTTTATGGACGCAATAACCCCAATAATTCTGCACAAATCTCTTCCAAATTGATACATAAAATCAAGGGGCATAAAATCTCGGTCAAGTTCGTTAGCGGGCAAAATCGAACCAAGGGGAGGGAAATGGGGGGAGGCTTTTTGTGAAAACAGAAAACCCTCCATAATTTCTTAATTATGATATGTATCGAATTCGTTTAAAGTTATTATTACTTCTAGGAAAAGGGCCGAAAATTTATGTATGACACATTTTTGATATCATTAAAAATGGCCCCATGGGGGGAAAAAGGGGGTTTTAGAAGAAAAAAATTCATAACTTCATCACTTCCCAAAATATCAAATCCGCTTAAATTTATTGTAAATCTCTTTAAAATTATCTACAACTTTTATATTGACAAGTTTTTAATAGGACCAACTCTTATGGCAAAAAAAAAATAAAAAAATAAATAAATAAATAAATAAATAAATAATAAAAACAAACAGATCCCTGCTGGCTCCACCTACAGGCAGAGGTATATTTCGAAGTGGGTGGTCCCAACTGCCACATCATGGCAAATAGATCTTTCTTCTGCAATTCCCAATAAACAGGTGCCCCACTGTCTGCGTCTTCAAAATCTACCTGTGCCTGTAGGCCGAGCCGTCAGGGATTTTTTACTGATATTGACTAGTTTATTGGTCATTTATCAAACATTGTGTAAACAGGTCTCAAATTCAAAGAGGTTTGATCAGTAATGAAATCCTCATGCGCATTTTTTTTTTTCAGAAAATATTATTCTATAATTCATTGAAAACAATTTTTTTTCGCCAATTTTGCCTTTTTTGTGAGAAAAAGTTAGTTTAGTTATAAAATATAAATATGCACGAATTACGAAAAATAATTAGTCAATTATGTCTTCATTTAAATTTTTAAATATCCCGTCTCATAATCTCCGTGGCCATGTCAGAATTTAAAAAATCAAAAAATTGTGAAAAAGAAAATAGAAAACTTGACCTCTAATATAAGGTTATTTATTAATCATAAATGAAATCATCCAAGCAATTTTTAAGATTGTTACAGACTTTTATAAAATAGATTTTCTTTCTTTCTTTCTTTTTATTTTTTCTATAGAATGACTAATCTGTGGCAAGCTTAAAAAGGACTTTTCTTTATTTTTAAAATGCAAATTTCATATGTTTTCATTAAATGAATGTATTAGCGCAAAGAAGTATGTTTCTTTTCTTATAGATATACAAAGCTATAAAATATTTTGCACCCATCATATCGAGTAAAAAACAGGAAAGAGAGACATATGTAATTGTCATATTTCATAAGAATCACAGGTAAAAAGTTATATTTCAGTGTCTCAAAATGCTGATTTTGTGACAAAATAGGAATTTTATAATAAAAACATAACTTTAAAATTAAATAAGACAGCAGATTTTAATTAAATAAAATATTTTTTAAGAATGATTATTACGTTGAATTAACCGAAGGAAAAGTTTGGACACATAAAGGCAAGAAGAGCTTATGTGAGTAGGAGGAGTTAAAATAAACCTATAGTTTCAATTACAGCGCCTGGAATACACAGTGTGGAAAACGTCTACAAAATAGTACTGAAAAATTGAATACGATAAATGTAGAACGATGCTGAAAAGATAACGGGTCGATCGCAGCGACATTATTCAGCAGTGGCGTAGACAAGTTGGAGGTCCAGATCGTTTGGATACCACTTAATTTATAAAAATATTTTTGCATTATCTAATCGGAGTATTTTCTGCGATATTGAAGGCGAAGAAAACTTTATAATATTACTGGTTTCCAGAGCATTTGGACCCCCTCTCTGGCTGTGCCACTGTCTGCTAGCTCTTTTCAACGCAAACATTGTGTAAAAATCGAACTGAGAAAACGTTTCAGCTGTTGCAAAACATTTCAAATAATTAAATTATACCCCATTTCCTTTGACTTGGATAGTGATTTTCATAAGCTTTGAAAATATGAATGATATTGATCATGGCCAAAAAACGCGATACGCATTATTTTGTGCCTTGTTTCAGTACTCAATACAAGACAGCAAACTAGAAACTATCCCTATTTAGCATACCAAAGGATGAAGGCCTGGTCCGCTTCTGTGTGCCCAGCTACGAAGCTGTCGGGGGCCGCCGGCCCGTCCACAAGTGTCTCGTGGTGACTCCCCTAATGGGTTTCACCATGTACCGCAACGGCCTACGTCGTCGACACGTGGGTTTAAGGTTGGAGGTTCCGCCGATGGCGGTCCTCTGGCCGGCTGAAGCGCCGCAGGGAGCAAAACCTGATGGTGCGATAAAAGTCCCTCAGGACTTGTGTTCGGTGGTCGTCTACGCGCCAGGCGCTCCTCAGGGCGCCTGGCGGCGCAGCTTACCTTTATAACAAAGGATGAATCTCTGCTAGAAGAGTGGAAAGATTAATTCCTTGATATGATAAAAAACTAACTTCAAAATCAGTTACATCTGAAATATACATTGCAAGAAGATTTTATTAACAGAAATTATGTTCATGTTGTCAATAGTGAAATGGTTACTTTTGCTAGAGGGAAATCTATTTTTAAAGCAGATGTCGCTGCGATCGCCCTATTATATTACCGCATCGTTGCACGTTTATCGGCTACAATTTTTTAGCACTTTTTAAAGCATTACCAGTTTGGCTTTTTTTTTAATTCCGTAATTTTGCATTCATACCAGAAATTCTCTGTAATGTTCGTTTCGTTGCTTAATGGCAGATACTTCGCGACTCCTTTAAGTAAAAATTCTTGTTTCAGAATTTCCAGTTTGAATTCGAAAATTTTGAATTAAAAAACGGTAAAACCGTTTTCCACACTGTGTATTCTATGCGCTGTAGTTTCAATGTGCAATCCATTGTTTATTTTGTCACATTTGCTGCATATGTCTTCTGTGAAATTAAAGGTTAGATATATTTATATTTTGAGGAAAGCACTTTTTAATGTGTAGACGTTTTAAAAAAAATTATCTTACATTTTCAAACTTTTAAAATCCTCAAAAGCTCTGGTCCCAAGTTGTGCAAATTTGTCATCAAGTTGTGCAAGTTGTACAAATGCTCTGTGACACATGGATACAGCTCACATGAATACAGAGAAGATTCTCTAACTTTAAAATTCAATAATTAGAAAATATAAGGATGTTATAAGTGAGATGTTTATCAGATTACGCATAAGTTCTGTACAGAGTAATATTACTCAGTTCCGATAATCGCAAATAGACGGCGCTGTATGGTTCCAAACTCTAAGAAAGCTCAAACTAATGTAAAAGTATCTAAGATTTTTCTTTTTATTCTATTTAGATGCTGTAACGCGAAGTAAAGCTTTCTTTAAAAAAATATTTTGAAGTCTTTTGAGCATTATAACAGTTTGGGAGAGCACAGCACCATCTATTGTCGAAAATTTAAAATGCTTAAAATAACGGAATTTAACCCGTTCTTCCACAGAAGGAATCATCATACTATGTGCTTCAATCCCAGATTTTTCCATTTACTGACTTTTAGATAACTGCTTCCAAGACAATATTAATTTACTTGTTTATGATATCTTGCAAGGTTCAAGGAGAGAGCGACATATATGTTGTGTATGCTATATATAGAAAAAAAAAACTTCTGATTCATGAAATGAGTGTCAAAAATCTTTTTGTACCCTCGAATATATTGAGCAATACCATAAATATTTGTAATCTAACTATTATTATAACGCAACAGGGGAAATAAATGTATGAACTTTAATCCCATATAGTTAATCACAGTGTTTGATATCTCCTTTATATTATCTTATGTGTTTTATGCTTCTATATATCGTCGCTACCATGTCAAACTATCAAATGTAAAAAAATGCAATTTTTCATTACCGTAATTTCCGGCGTATAATCCGCAGCTCAAAGAGTCGTTTTTCGACCCAGAAATTTTATTCAATAATTGTAGTTAAATATTTACAGCGATCTTTTAAGCTACATTTTATAAAATAATATTTCTGGGTCGAAAAACGACTCTTTGAGCTGCGGATTATACGCCGGAAATTACGGTACTTTTAAAAATTGGCCGATTATCACCACTAAATTTTATTAGAATTATTCGCCTTGTATTAATAAAATTTCTGTGAGGAAGGGTTGCCAGTGTGATCTTTTTTATTTAGAGGTGCCGAATTTATACCAGAAATTTTGAGAAAAGAAATTTTACTTTATGTAATCACGAAATGTCTATCATTAAATAAAGCAAAAATTTATAGTTCAAATTTCTGCTACGGAATCGCAATTTCTGAATACAAAAGGAGGCCCAACTGGCAACGCTGGTGAAGTACTATTAAAATTTAGTGGTGACAATCGGCTCATTATTAAAAGTGATGAAAAATGCATTTTTTCACATTCGTTAGTTTGGCATGATACCGACGATATCATGCGTTCACAAGTGGATATATGGGAGTGCAGGAATTTTAAAAATACCAGTGTAGCATAGACTCATAAACTTTATACGTTGGCTGTTTTACTGCAGAACTTGACTACCGCCGGGCAACTTCCACCTGAAAAAACAAATAATAGATATTTTTGCCTTAATTATGACATAAATTCTGCATCGATAAGGTGTTTAAATAGGGAGAAATTTTCTATTCAAATTTACTGGAGGACGTTTGTCCCTGCTAAAATCATCCCTACACCATAATTCATTAAAATATTATAAACATTACATTTTAAAATAAAAAAATAAAATATTTATGTTATGTAAATTTGCTTATAGAGGTAAAAGCAAATAAACCTCCAGTGATAAATAATATTGAATGCCTCGAAAAAAAATTATATTCGTTACATGCTTAAAAAATATAAGCAAACACAATCCTTCAATAGGTATTTTCCGACTTGTGAATCAGATTAATCTTAATTTCAAATTAATACTATCTTTAAATTCTGATGCCTGGTGGAATGTCTTATTTCTTTCCTTTAACTTTTTTTTAGAAACCATTAAATCCTACTAATAAGAATAAAGAAATTTAAGATGAATATAGCAGAAAATGTTTTCGTCGTAGATACCAAAGATACCTTTATCTAAGATTTATTCTCAAACTTATACTCTTTGTGATGCTTCATTATTTTTTCATACACTTGATGAGTTTAAATTTTAAATACCAAAGTTCAGTAAAGCATAATATTTTGAAAACAGATTTATCCGTAATTGCATTGTTTTAATTAAAACTTTGTAATTTAAAACTACGACTCACGGTCTTCATAAAATATGTTGAAAACAAATGAACCACTAACACCCGTACCATTCAAGGAAATGAGATCTTGGATGTTTTAATGTATATGCAAAATGATCTAAATAGTGGAAAACCGTAGGAGAGTTGAGGCACATTGATATGATTTTTTTACACATGAATAAAACGAAGTTTATTGGTAATAAGAATAAATAAGTCAATTAGTAATAGTGTTGCCAAATTAGATTAAACAACCCCGAACTTTTTATACCATAAATTTTGTGTAGTAAATTTTGTTTGATTTAATCACGGAATAAGTGTCATTAAATAAAATAAAAAAATATTATAAAAAAACAATGATTAGGCATTTAGTGTCTAAATAGCTTATTTGGAACAAATTTCGACTTAGAATTGTTACCGTAATTTCCGGCGTATAATCCGCAGCTCAAAGAGTCGTTTTTCGACCCAGAAATATTACTTTATAAAATGTAACTTAAAAGATCACTGTAAATATTTAACTACAATTATTGAATAAAATTTCTGGGTCGAAAAACGACTCTTTGAGCTGCGGATTATACGCCGGAAATTACGGTACTAAAAAAATGTAATGAGCTGATTTTTGAAAACTTGATTTTGTATCAAACTGCCGCACTTGCGGCGCATATTAATACATGCACTAGGCACTTTTTTTTCATAATTTAAAACACGCAAATATTGATTAAAATATATATGAATTATAAAAATAACATGGATCAATTTTTATAATTAATATCATAATCAATTATCATATTCGGTGATTGTAAGTACGTTTAGGTTTATTTCAAGTTACATTTATGAAATTAATATGTTTTATTTTTATATATATTAACTTTAACATTTTATTTTCTTCGACTTTACGAAACTATTATGAAGCTCTAATTTCACAAAAGAAGAAAATTAGTCAATTTTAGAGACGAAAACGATACTTTCTTGAAGCTGTTGTATCAATTTTTGTAGGCGAAACCCGTGTCATGATCCATACTTTCAATGAAAAATGTAGTGTATCTACTTCTAGCTAATATACGGATATTTATTCAGACGTTTCACAGTAATGAAGATAGTTTAAAGAAATTTTTAAGAGGCTTATTTTGTTTTTGCAAAATGCGATATCAAGAAAAGTCTTGGAAGTTCACGGAAACACACTTGGAATAGACTTGGAAACACACCTTATGTAATGTAACTACATTCCGAAATATGGAGTACGTAATTCTGCACTGTTTTGATGAGCCTGATGATAGCATCAATCAATTTTCTTCACTTTATTATATTTGACACAGAGCAAGGTAAGCCTGTTGAAAATTTATTTTAAATAGCTTCATTATTGCTAATATTACTAACTAAGAATTCGGGTTCAGCTTAGAGTGAAACATTCTGTACATTTGATTGAACAAATGAATTTCAGGTTTTGTTTCCTGTACAAAAATTGTTTGTTGTAGCCCTCTTGCGCCTGTTAATTTTTTAAATCTTTTTTTGAACTCTTTGTATAAAATCAGTAATTAATTCATATTATTTCAAAGGTGCATTTTACATTTTGTATCTCTATAATACACTAAACGCTGTTTAAAAGAATCATCTCCAATATGTTTCCTAATTCCAATGTATGGAAAAATTACATAATGATTTCATTAGTTTAAAAGACTGATTGGATTGAATGCCTAAGGGAGGCCACTCGGCCGAGCAACGCCAGGCCGTCGAGCGTTAGCACCTGCCCGGGGATGTTCCCCGGCACGCGGGGATTCGTTGTGGGTGATTCCAGCCACCGGCGGAAGGGAAGGCACGTCGCCGAGACCACCAGTGCACGCGCAAACGGCCCAAACAACAACAACAAAAAAAAAAAGAAACAAAGAAAGAAAATACAAACTAGGCCAAAGGCCGGCACTGCCAGGACAAGCCTAAGCGCGACAAGGGGCAGGCAAGAAAGTTAAAAAAAAAAAAAAAGAAAAAGAAACTGGAAAAAGCCTGAACCGCTTGAGCCTGCACTCCCTCGCGACAGACAGCAACAGATGCAGTGATGAAGAACTTGTAGGTGAACAGTCCTTCACGCTCCTGCGTCATGACACACATTTCGCGACCAAGGCAGTCCTTGGATAATAATGAAGAGCCGGAATCTGAGAAGCTCAGTTCCCACGCGACAGATGGCGCCACAAGTTGTTACGTTGGAGAGATGAGGCCGCTTCTAAAGACTGCGAGGGGAGCACAGCAAGGCGCTCAAACACTGACAAGGTACAACCAAAATAAGGAACAGTAAGGAGAAGGGGGGTAGGAAGATTAATTACAGTGCTGATTTGTGATTAAGAATTTAATATGTTTAGTTTAAAATTTGATAAAAGCTAGAGTTGGTTACTTAATTTTTTAAGTTCGATAAATCCATTAAGAAATTAAAAATATTTTTTATTTTTTTTAGTAAGATTGGTCTTGTTAGAATATTGGTTAGCCAAGAGGGTGGGGGAATTTCAGGAGATCTGAGATGCCAGGCAACGGTCAGTGGGCAGTCAAAATAGTAATGAGATGGCAAGCGCTGCTGGCCACATGGACACACATTGGAGGCTGCACGTTTATAATATTTGAGGTAAGTAGGGAATGGACCATGTCCTGTGAGGAACGCTGAGGTGTGGGGGGCGAGGTTAAGCAGGTTTAGGGAGACAAAAGGGAGCAATTTGTGGGTATGTCGACCTTTATCCGAGTAATCCCAGTGGTCCTGCAACTGGGGAATGATTTTAGACTTTAATAACCCTCTAATGTAGGATGGGGGAACAGGGAGGGAAAGATCAATATTTGTGCTTCCCATAGACAATGATTCGAATTACCGCAGAGAACTGAATTTTTATCTACAACTCAACTACCCTTGCTCCATAGAGCCGAAATTTAGTTGCGCCACTGAAATTTCAAATCATAAACTTGACGAGATAGATCTGTACGCATCAATTCAGCTCAAGTTACCCTTTTAAAAATAATACACCTTTACATTTAAGTCTTAAACAACTAGTTCAAATTACAAATGTCACTGACTTATGAAGCAAGTATATTTATCATATCACATTAATTAAATTTTTAACACGAAATTCTTTATAAAGAATTATATGCAAAGATGTCTTTATCTTGATGAACTTGTTTCGAACATTCAAAACTAAAATATTAGCTTCGTTTCGAACGTTCGAAACAAGTTTGTGCTTGTCGAACACGAAGTGTTAACTAGTCGCAGCCGCATTTATGGTTTATAATTGGTTCGGAAGATACCTACTTATGCGTGAGGGAATGATATGTGACTGCAATTTGTTTTTATTTAACAACCGCCGTATCTATAAACCGGGTGTATCTGTAAGCCTGTTGAACGAACTGTTGGGACGAACAATAAGTTGGAAGCTGCAGCTGAAGCTACCCGCTTTTCGATGCATTAAACTTGTGGAATTTACCATTTAAATTTTTCCGGTATTGAATAGTGTCGGAAAAGAGCGTAGTTACCGTAATTTCCGGCGTATAATCCGCAGCTCAAAGAGTCGTTTTTCGACCCAGAAATATTATTTTATAAAATGTAACTTAAAAGATCTCTGTAAATATTTAACTACAATTATTGAATAAAATTTCTGGTTCGAAAAACGACTCTTTGAGCTGCGGATTATACGCCGGAAATTACGGTACATTGGACGGTCTTGCGCGCCGCTGCCGCTTCGCGAATTCGGAGGTCTCCCAGCTCGCCGCGCCTGAGAGGAACAATAAGCAACGATAATCAAACACTTGACTGGCTCTTTAAAAGCTGAATCAATACCGGAAAAATTTAAATGGTAAATTCCACAAGTATAATGCACCGAATACCGTAGATCTGAGTATGTCGGACAACCGCTGCAATTTCAAACTTATTGTTCGTCTGTTATTACAGTTAGCTTGTATGCTGTATCCCATCTCTCCCTAAATGGCTGAAGATCGATCTTCGGCGACTAGAAATCATAAGTTATCAAACTTAAATGAAATCCCTATTTTTTTAAAGATTTACAGTCACATACAATAATATAGATTAAAATATAAAAATGATTCCCGTATAACAGCAATTTTTTTTCTTTTTTTGTAGCAACATAACAACATTTTATGAAATAAATTATAGGAAAATATTATAACATACATCATAATATAAAAACATTATCAGATTGCTGCAATAAATCTGTAATATTTTATCGTTTGTGAGATTATTAAACTAAGAATGGATTGCTTATGTATCTATAACGAACTAATGATAACAATAACGGCCAGATAATATTTCTACTCGCATCTAGGTATTTTAAAATAAAAATGCAATAATAATAATAACAAATTGCTTCTAGAAAGATACTCCATTATATCAGAAAATATATTTTTTGAAAGGGAGAAAGTTTTCTTTATTCTCTAGATTTTCGGATTATATAACGTTGCAAAGAAATGTTTATAACATGTGAAAATAAAATCTGATACAATGGATAAAACGGTATTTATGATAAATTGTTCGCTATTTTTGTGGCTGGCTGTATTTTCAAGCATTTTTATTTATTCATCTATTTTGTAGAGAAACATTATATTTTAAAAAAAAACTTTGCTACTGCAAGAAATAAATAAATTCATGTATTTTTGTACGTTTAGATTTATTCTGAAAATAAAATTTTGAAAAACTTATTAAACAGAAAAGTGAACTTAAACTGCTACAGAAATTATCTGGCCTTGCATTCCCAAATAATAGTGTGTGTGTGTGTGTATAAAAAATTTACAAAACACTTCTTATTGTATAATTACACATATATATTAATAAAAGTAATTCAAATTTGGCTGCCTCACATTGAAACTGTCATACTGAGATTTAAAATGTACCTATAATGTTTGGCTGATAGAAATTTTCTTACAAGTAAATTCCAAATAATGTTTCAATGAGTTTTTCAGGAGTGAAATTCGCCCGAAACTAATGAGTAACAAACAAGTGGATTTCTTCATTGCTAAACTGAGCGTAAAGCCGACAGAGTGAAGAATGTCCCAAGCCGGAAACCTTTCCGACATACATAAGAGTAAGAGATGCCCAGTTGGGGTATCATTCCTTGTAGCTCAGTGGTAGAGCCTCAGAGCGCTATTCTGAGGTCCAGGGTTCGATTCCCGGCTTGGGACGTTTTTCACTCTGTCGGCTTTACGCTCAGTTAGCAATGAAGAAATTTTCTTTTTAATACTTTCCAACATAGCTGAAAAGTGTTTAAGACTTCAGTTTGTTCTGTCTGCCGTCTGTCCGTACTCTAACTCTAGTAAATATACGCGGATTGCTCTGTAATTGATATACGTTATTTATGCTTGTTCGCTACTGAAAATGAAGTTATATAGATTTATAGTTTATTCACAGCAAAATGCGGCAAATTTCCCTTTTGCTTTTTTGATTGAAATCACATACATAACGAACCGATTTTGTTTGCATTTTTCACACAAGTTCATTGTCGATAACAAGGAATATTAGAGTATTTTTAGGGTTATAACTTATCAGGGGCAGAAGCGAAATTCCCTTTTGCATTTTGATTGAAATCAGATATCTAACAGATTTTGTTGAAATGTTGCACATAAGTTCATTTTTGATAACAATGTATATTCAAGTATTTCCATATTCCGTAATTCATTAGGGGCATGTGCAACATTCTCTTTTCATTTTTGATTGAAATAACATATCTAACGAACCAATTTTGTTGACATTTCACACAAGTCCATTTTCGATAACAATGTATATTCAAGTATTTTTAGGGCCGTGTACCACAGGGGTAGAACAAAAATCCCTTTTACAATTTTTGGTTGAAATCACATGTCTAACGAACCGATTTTGTTGAAATTTTGCGCACAAGCTCATTGTCAATAACAATGCATATTCAAGTTTTTTAGAGCCATAACGCATCAGGCGCAGGGGCTAAATTTCCCTTACCTTTTTCGTTGAAATCACATACCTAACGCATCTTTTACACAAGTTCGTTTTAGATAACAACGTATATTCAAGTATTTTCATGGCCGTAGCTCATCAGAAGCAGGGAAAAAATTACCTTTTTCATTTTTTGATCGAAATCACATACCTAAGGAAACGATTTTGCTGAAATATCTCATACACGTTTATTGCCCCTAACAATGCATATTCAAGTATTTTCAGCGTTGTAACTCATCAGGGACAGGGTCAAAATTCCGTTTTTGAAGTTTGATGGAAATTGTATATCTAACAAACCGATTTTGTTGAAATTTTGCGCACAAGTGAAAAGTTACGTTTGATATTTCCAAAAGCCGAATTATTATTATTATTATTATTATTATGCAAATCATAATGATTTTATTTCGCATTTTTTGTACTATTTCTACAGCATGGTTCCAGAAGAGAAAATAGTACTTATTTACACGTGTAATAAACGCTGGGATAAACTATTTGCTATATCTTATAATATTAAAAATAATAATGCAATCTCCCAAATAAATTGTACATATCACAAAGAAATGAGAGTGCAAACATGATAGAAAGGCCTAGGAAGAACAAAGTTCTTTTTTGCAGCAAATTGAAAAATATTGCCAGAGACATAAAGCATTCGAATGCAATAATTCTTAAAAATATATCTGTTTAGAATTTCCACAATACATATTAATCATAAAATAGGTCTTTTAACCACTTTCTTTGTATATTTTTAACTCAGTAAACTGTTGTAAAATCTTTCGGAACATATATAAATATTGTCGATGACAACTAACCTCTTTTTCATTTATATTTTCAAACTTATTAAATTTTTAATTAAAAATGTGTTACGCAAAAATTTTAAGTTATATTTCTTGTTTAATACTTCAAAAGTCGAATTATTATTATTATTATTATTATTATTATTATTTTATCTATATTTTTATTTTTTTAATCATGAATATTTTTTTCACTACAGTATGGTTCTAGAAAGGAAAATATTACTTATATATATATGTGTAATAAACACTGGGAAAAACTATTCGCTATGTCTTATGGACATACTAAAAATAATGATGCAATCTCCCAAAGAAACTGTACATTCAAAAAGATAACATAGCGTAAACATGAATCAAAGGCCTGGGAATAACAAAGTTCTTTCTTCTACAAATTGTAAAATATTTCCACCAACTCAAAGCATGTGAATGCAAGAATTCTTAAAAATGTATTTCTTTAGAATTACAACAATGCATCTTAATCAGAAAAGCGAGAATTTAACCTCTTTCTTTGCATATTTTCAACTCCGTAAACTTTTGTATAATCTTTCGGAGGAAACAAATATTACATACTATCTCTGAGTGTTTCGGTATTTTGGGTAAGTAATAGTCTTTTGTGAATGTTTAGATTTTCAGAGATATTATTTCAAGTCGGTAAAAGGACTTAAAAATATTATATAAATAAAATATTAAAAATATATTATACTGCTAATATATTACCTGTTATAAAATAAAAGGGTTTTTTTAATCATATAGCTCAGCATTATAAAGATGAATATAACATTAACATTAATTTTTCCTTTACTCTAAAAAATTAATTTTAAACTTCTCAAAAGTATGGGAGATATTTCAAAATCAATCAAGATTTTCAAGAGAATAATATTATTTGACTAGACTTAATGAATGGACGTGTGTGTAAGAATGTGTTTAAGCAACGCCCCCTAGATAAGGGAGAAAGCCTAGACACTCTTTGTTTTGACGTCACAAGAAGCAGGTAATACGAATAGTGAATGTTCGAAGAGCGTGTATGTTTTGGTTTCGTTAGTTGATGTAATTATTAATTATTACTGATGTTTATCCTGTTTGAATACGAAATATTAGTACATCAAATATGGGGTACTCTTACTAAATCCCACTGTGTCAAGAAAATTATCGAAGTGCTGCAAAAATTCTGGTATTATCGGCAAAAAATATCTCACGGACAAATAATAATCACTGCTATAGCTATCCATGCAATGATGCTGCACGTGGAAATTATTTTTTTCTACATATACAAGACATTAAAAAATAATTCGAGTGCAACATGTTAAATATAGGATTACAGAATAAATTAAAATTGAAAAGCAAAATGTAGTTTTTCTGTAGCAGCCGTAGAAAGTGGCCATAAATTATTAGTAAACTTCAATATTTAAAAATTGTTTTGAATCACCTATTTGGAAAAGGGATAAGCCACTTTTTTTTAATACTATAATACATTCGGTAGATTTATATTTATAAATCCGTTTGGAACTGAGTTAAAAAAGAATGTATATCAATTATGCACCAAAATATATTTGAATTCGGACTGAAAATTAGCTTTGATGTATAACAGTTTTGTAATAAGCGCTTTGCAATGTTTCTGTTGATCGTAATATTTGTTACTCATTAACCCTCTAAGCGTGTAGAACGTAATATTCCGTTCACTAAGCTCCAGGTTTCACTGCAATATATGCAATGTTTAAGATAATATAACTTTATAGTTTTAATGAATTTTCAAAACATTGAAGAATGATTAATACTCTCAAGGGTTACATTCATATTTGTAATTAAGTTTTATTTATAATGCTACAAAAATCATATTTTTTTAGCATTTAAAACAAAATACAGTGAAAACAACATTACAATTTTACCCTTTTTCAAAACGCTCAGAGGGTTAATAAAAACTAAATGTTGTTCTACATTCTTATTCTTATTTCATAAACGTATTTTTAGCTGGAGATACATGTCATGCTTTTTTTTACAAATTTCTTTCAAGTATTTTCATTTATTGAATTTTTTATCAGACAGGAGGAGCAAGGCAAGTTTGTGTAATTATAATAAACTAACATTTTTTTTAAATAGTACTTAGAAACTCATTGCATTTCTTAAGCATTTGAATTAAAAAAATTATGTATAGTATTTTAACAATCAAAATATGAACAACAACAGACATGACAAAGATTTAAGTGCTATTATACAAAATATTATTATTATTATTTTTTTTTTACATAAAATATATAAAACTTGAAGAAATATTAAACCAATGATTGTTAAAATTTGTCTAAAAATTCTGTAGTTTGTATTATATTAACTAATCACTATATTAAAAAAAGCAAATAATTTTTTTGAAAACAAATTATGTCAAGTGATTACACTTTTGTTTAAATTTAATATAAACTACAGAATTTGTTATGTGTTCCTTAACTGGTTTAAACACAAATTAAAAGTGTTTAATATAAGTAATTTCATTTATGAGATTTCACGATAAGGTTTGCGTAATACTATTGTGTTTTAGTAAAATAATATCACAAAGTTTCTCTTTTTAAATGGTTTTAAAGTAAATTAAAAGTAATATAAATGCTGGACGATTACACCATGAAATATTACAACATTAAATAAGTGAATATAAAACATCACATATTTTTACTGAATGGTGTATACAAATTTAAAATTTTATACATACATTAATATTAAAAGGTACTTTTCGGTTAGCCGGGCGCCAGTGAAATGTGTATATCTATATATACATATATATGTATACATACACACATATATGTATGTGTATATTATTATATGTATATCTATACATACATGTATATATATGTGTGTGTATGTATATGTATATATGTGTATATATAGATATACATATTTCACTGGCGCCCGGCTAACCGAAAAGTACCTATTAAAAATATCGACGTTTCGACCACTATCTATGGTCATCTTCAGGAAAATTTTCTTATATTGCTTTTAAAATTTCAAATGCGAAAAACAATCCGCCCGTTGCCACAATATTATTGCCGCCCACAAATTAAAAAATTAACAAGAGTAACACTCAACCATCGTACCAACCAACCACAAGTAGAAACGATGCAGAAGCATCTCCTAACAGACAAAAATCTAACTGCTGTAAATGTATTATTAATGAAGAATATTAAAATAAAGAAAAGCGGAATAAACTATTTCAAGATGTTCATCCAAATTTTAGGGATATTAAATGAAATGCTATCATTACAAACCTCATTTTTCCTAATCATAATTTCAATGGACTCCTTTCGCAGACCCTCAAAGACGTTATTACATGGAATTTTAATTTTAGCGTTATCAAAATCTATGTGGCTGTCAGGATTATTAAAATAGAACTTAGCCAGGGCTGTCGTCTGTTGATATTGTGAAATATTACTTTTATGTTCTTTTAGACGTTCAATAAATTTCCGTTTTGTAACCCCAATGTAAAACTTTTTAGTGCCATCTTTCAAAACAATAGGTATTTCATAAACACCCGCACATTCGTGCAACGGTGTAGGATCCAGGTTACTACATAATAAATTAGTGAGGTAAGGAGGGGGAATAGCAATAAGCTGAATATTAAACCCACGAACTATACTCCTTAACTTTTCAAAAATAACGGGAACATATCCAAACCGACAATATGTTGGCCTCTGTTGGTTATTAGGCAAGCTATGAGGGGGTGGACAATGATGCTTGTGAATTCTTTAGTTGAAAAGTCAACTGCTTATATTGCTTTCAAGAATGAAAGACTCCGTCTTGATCGGGAAATTCAGCACCTGCTCTTTTTGAAAGAATGTAAACGTAAAAAAGTTATTCCTAAGTTTATTTCAAGGGGTAATAACGTAATTCTTCATAAGCTGCGGAAGCAAAGACAAGCTTTTGAATTTCGTTGTTTAAATTTTTTGATTAGAGATAAATATGCCTATGTGGATCTTCTTTCTAAAAGGACACTTCAATGTTATTTCAATTTTGCTCAAGTTACACCCTCTTGCATTTTTGATAATCTTATGCACCGCATTTCAAGTTTAAGATTTATTCGTTATCGGGAGAAATCGTATATTCATCGTAAGAAGATTCAGAAATTGGTTACGACAAAAGAAAAATGTCTCTCTCCACCTATTAAACCTGTTCCATTTGCTAATTATTCTGACAAAATCTTTTCAAATGTTGAATGCCAAGCATTGTCACTTGGCCCGAAATTTGTCTTTAAGAATAATCTTGATTATAAATCTCTTGTTTCAGACTGTGAATCTGTATTCAACTCGATTCCGGATACCGAGAGAGAGAAGATCAGATCCAGTGTGTTTAACTTAGCAAAGAAGTTGCCCCAGAAATTTGATAAATCTCAACTTCATTTATTTAAAACCATCCAGAAGTTAAGAAAAGTGAAGGATATTGTTTTCTTAAGAACTGATAAGACTAATAAAATTGCAGTTCTCAACAGAGATGATTATATTAATAAAGTTAAGACCTGTATTGAAGAAATGGGCTGTGAAACTCTTAAAAAGGACTTCAATAAGTCGATATTCAGAAAAACGCAAGAATTGTTAAGGACTGGAGAATGGCCGGGTTGCATGAAACATCATATAAAGCTGAATCAAACTGGGGTTACCCCAAAACTTACAGGTCGTTTGAAAGATCATAAACCTGCCCTTCCAATCAGACCTATAGTTGCTCGTTGCTCGGGTCCGGTTTATTTTATTGAAAAAGCGTTTGTCTCCTTTTTGAAAAGATTTTGCCCCCCTCAAATTATGTCGTTAATTCTACTGCTGAATTTATGGAAAGGGTTAAGACCTGTACTTTAAATAGCAATACAATGTTAGCTAGTCTTGATATCGTCTCATTATACCCCTCTCTTGACATGCAAGAAATTGTTCAGAATATTATTACTATAATCAATAATCAGGAGGAACTTAATTACAATATAAAAACTTCAGTTATAGCAGGTTTGAATCTTATTGTTCAAAGTAATATATTTAGCTTTAATGGGGAATTTTACAGGCAATCTATGGGGGCCCCTATGGGTTCACCAGTTTCTGGATTATTTTCGGAATTTAAATTGAGGCCTTTAGAGAAACTTATATTTGATACCTTTGCTATAAAGCCTACTTTTTGGGTTCGTTACGTGGATGACATTTTCATTTTATGGGATCACGGTCGCTTGGCCCTGGATAATTTTCTTTGCAGTATTAATAATTTGGACCGTAATATAAAATTCACTTTAGAAATAGAGAAAAACGCTTCTTTACCCTTCTTAGATGTTGAATTACACCGCAATAATCAGGTGCTGAGCTATAATGTTTATAGAAAACCTATGAAGGAAAATACTGTTATCCCCTTCAATGCTAATTTACCTTTCCAATACTGGATTTCTGCTTTTAAATCGTTCATTCAAAGAGCTTTCTTAATTTGTTCGGGTATGCAATTAAAACAAGAGCTTAATTTTATAAAGCAAATAGCCACTAATCATGGGTTTCCCCTTAAATACATTTATAACATAATTCACAAGCATCATTGTCCACCCCCTCATAGCTTGCCTAATAACCAACAGAGGCCAACATATTGTCGGTTTGGATATGTTCCCGTTATTTTTGAAAAGTTAAGGAGTATAGTTCGTGGGTTTAATATTCAGCTTATTGCTATTCCCCCTCCTTACCTCACTAATTTATTATGTAGTAACCTGGATCCTACACCGTTGCACGAATGTGCGGGTGTTTTTGAAATACCCATTGTTTTGAAAGATGGCACTAAAAAGTTTTACATTGGGGTTACAAAACGGAAATTTATTGAACGTCTGAAAGAACATAAAAGGAATATTTCACAATATCAACAGACGACAGCCCTGGCTAAGTTCT
The DNA here is from genome assembly GCA_963931845.1 of Maratus michaelseni. Lineage (NCBI taxonomy): Eukaryota > Metazoa > Arthropoda > Arachnida > Araneae > Salticidae > Maratus > Maratus michaelseni. The sequence goes on from OZ007595.1 coordinate 222,590,296, forward strand.
ATTTTAATAATCCTGACAGCCACATAGATTTTGATAACGCTAAAATTAAAATTCCATGTAATAACGTCTCTGAGGGTCTGCGAAAGGAGTCCATTGAAATTATGATTAGGAAAAATGAGGTTTGTAATGATAGCATTTCATTTAATATCCCTAAAATTTGGATGAACATCTTGAAATAGTTTATTCCGCTTTTCTTTATTTTAATATTCTTCATTAATAATACATTTACAGCAGTTACATTTTTGTCCGTTAGGAGATGCTTCTGCATCGTTTCTACTTGTGTTTGGTTGGTACGATGGTTGAGTGTTACTCTTGTTAATTTTTTAATTTGTGGGCGGCAATAATATTGTGGCAACGGGCGGATTGTTTTTCGCATTTGAAACTTTAAAAGCAATATAAGAAAATTTTCCTGAAGATGACCATAGATAGTGGTCGAAACGTCGATATTTTTAATATTAATGTATGTATAAAATTTTAAATTTGCATACACCATTCAGTAAAAATATGTGATGTTTTATATTCACTTCTTTAATGTTGTAAATTAAAAGTGTTTTAAAATGTAGATTTCACAGTTAAAATTATTATATAAGATAAAACCGTAAGTCATGTGACTGTCATCAACAGTTCCGGGATGCCCGCATCGCTTTTTAATATGCCAGGCGGCCATTTTTATTCAAAATTATTTTTCGAATAAAACTGCATAAAAGTTACATTTTTAGAAAGATCGTTCAAAATAAATTAATATTTGAGAGATGACTTACGTCCAATTATGTATATATTCTGCAATAACTTCAGTTGAAATTAGCTTCGCAGTTCAGATTCTCTATCCATGAAAGTAAACAAAACAAAAGATTCATTCGTCATGAAGGTTTAAAATATTAAACCATTAAACCATGGAGATAATCGTTCGTAAAGTAAGTTTTCCGTGAATGATTTTTTGGAGCGCTGCCTGGTGTCAAAAAAATAATTCGCACAAGGACCTGTGAGACAATTAAAGTTTACCATAATTCCGTTTAATGAAGTGCTTATACAACTCAAATTTCTTCAGAATCTTTTCTAGACGTAAGTTGAATGTAAACAAATACAACTCATGTAATAATATTTAATGAATCAAATTTTGAAATGATCAGTTAATTTGGTATTTATGTATTATACGTGGCAGGAAGAGATATCACCGAAAATAATTGTTAATCGCCAATCATATTTACCATTGTTAATGACTAATCGCGTTCAAGACAGTAATTTAATATACATTTATGAAATACATAATGTTATTAAGTACTTTTATGTTATTTGGGCGCAAATCTCGCCAATAACATTTTTAAAATCGCCAATACCCGCTTTTATTTTTCGCGTGTGCAAATTAGAAACGATAGTTTGATTTTGAAATCAAATGTTTTGATTTATGATATTATTTCTTATTTTTCTATTTTAAACTAAAAGTGTGAACGTCATGTATTTTAAACTCTAACAGCTGTCGCAGACGCACCTGGGTTGGCCCGATTTTTGTTTTGCGCCATTTTGGCGAGAAAATCCCATTTTCAGGTACCTGTTAGAGATTGCTAAAACAACATGATTCTTTTATTTTATTATGAAATAGTTTATTTTATATTAAAAAACACAAAATTTTATTATAAAACACACACAAAGGTTAATTTATTCAGCCAATAATTATATCGCCAAAATGATATCCAGTGCGTCTGCGACAACTGTACCCAAAAGGACCAATCATTAAAAATGGTAAATAATATAAAATCAAAGTAAAATAATACAAAAAATAATTTAGTGTACATTTATAAAACGCATAAAATCATATTGATGACGTTTAGCTTAGACATTTACGATTATAGTTTTATTGACGGTATTTTACATCCGCCGGAATGAATGTGAGATATATATTCTAATCACATACTATATACCTATGAATATAATATACATGTCTATATCTACTATATCAATAAAAAACGTCTTCAATTGTCTTTTATATTTCTACTACATAATATTAACTATAGAGTTACAAAATACAGAGAAAAAACGGGTTGCTGTAATTAGAATTATAGGCGCCAATGTTTGTGTGGCATATTTACCTGTTACTTATTTTAATAGTTAGTAGACATTAAGCAGAAATGCCGAAGTTAGGGAATTACGCAAGTATGAAAACTCCTGAACTATATCAAGAAAGGGGAGCAGAGAAAAACAAAGTCGAACAAAGATCGGCATCTAGAAGAAGGTTAGTAAATTTTAATTGGATTATACGCCACGGGTCAGAAGTGCTGAGAGCAAATATGGTTCAAAGGGAATATGATTATCAAAACTCACTTCAAAAACTTCAATGTTTCACCAAACCTTACTCGAAAATTACGTGTAATAACATGCAGCCCAATTATGGCACATTATCAAAGATGTTTTAGATGAGAATAATGATAGATTTTCTAATCTTCCGTAATCTAGTCTACAGCCAAAGTCAGTGAGAAACAAAATAAAATATTAGCAACAATATGGTTCAGTGTAAATGTGGATATCATTAAAGACTTTCACAAAATGGATTTCATTGCATCAAATCGTATTAACTAAAATAGGTTAATTGGCAATGGACCCAATTACGGAAGATTACTCAATATGCTTAAGAATATCCGCATTAGCTAACATATTGCAACTGATAAGCAAACGGGCATGAAGCATAAATGCTTAAATGGGATAAGCAGCTTTTGTCAAGAAAAATGAAATACATTTAAAAAAAAAAAAAAAAATATGAAATGCTATTGTGATTGCAAAAGTTCTTGACTTGTCTGTTAGAATCTTCCGATTTGGAGAAGGATTAAGGAAAAAAATTAAATTAGGAATGAAAGTAACGTGTTACAATGCTTAACATACATTTAAAGGAGACCAAACTGGTCGCCAGTGGCGGCGAGTTATATAAGATAAATGTTTTAAATGATAATGTGGAAGAAAGTTTTGAATTATCAAACATTGGAAGTTTATTAATTCAAAACTTGCAATGGATATTTTATACATAGACAGATCTTAATATTTTGAATTTAATTTGTTTTTATCCAACTTTTAAACCAATGTACACAGTTGTTGTGAAAAGTATAAACAGTTAATACCTGCTAAAACGGAATTACAAGAAATTGGGGAAGTTTGCCGTTTTATACGCTTTTTTTCTTAGTAGGAATAGTTAATGAATTGTCGCAACCATGAAATTGTTTTGTTTTCGCAAATTTTAATGCAGATGTCTTACTTTCAAACAATAAATATTTAATTAAAAAAAAATTGCAAACTTGTGTTCATATATGTGTGTGTGTATTTGTGTACATTCTACAACGCATTTAAATTAAGCAAAAGCAAATAATTTATAATATGTTTTCGTTCCTTTTTTAATTAAAAAATATGTAGGTAGTTTTGGTTAAAAAAAAAACTTTTATTTTTATCTTTCATATTTTGTTACCGTTTACGTATTTATTTATTTCAGTCTTTTAATATGTTTGTATTTGTTTTCATCTGTGAGTTTTCCTCCTAATAATAATTAATTTAACCTTCTAATAGTTATAACTTTGATTAAACTGCCATGTAAATATGTAAAATATATATATATATTTAATAATCAAATAATTGAATTAAATAATGTATGTATAATCAAGTAATTTAAGGAAATTAATTTAATCAGAAGTGAAAAAATATGTAACTATATTTTAATTCGGCTGATCTGACATTTCCCTCATATGTTGTCAGAGTTCCCTGCTTTGGATGACGTCATAATTACGTGTCTAGGCTTTCTCCCTTATCTAGGGGGCGTTGGTTTAAGTCGAACGAACTTAAACACATTACCTATATTAATAAAATAAAGTTTCGTTCTCTCTATGTATGTGTGTGTGTATCTGTCTGTTGGCGAACGCTAGCAAAATTAACCACACGTAGAAGTCTGAAAAATTCTACGAGGATAGTCAAAGGCAGGTCATGATGCGCCTGAGGCTCAGATTTTTTTTAATAGTAAGTTCAGATTTTAATTAAAAAGTCGTCAAAAAGCTATCTTTTTTTTTGTTGCAAATCTGCGGGGGTGCGACCGCGCATGCTCAGTCCCTGTTTTTCCGAGCGCCGAAAAACCAATACCCAAACGCACCTTAATTTGCCCGTTTGCTTTGAAGTTCATTCGTGACCGTTCGTGATACGGAAAAAAGGAAGACATTTTATTAACTTTCCTACTGTTACGCCTTGAACGCCGCAATCAGTTAAAAAATATTTTATTGTTAACCCTTTGAATTTTTTTCTCGAAAAGGGGTGTTATCGTGATTGACTTTTTCTCCCTTTCGGGGACTCTGCCCTAGGGCTTGATTTCAGAGGTACCAATTCACAAAACATACCTATAAATCTGAGAACTTCTTCTTTCGACGGTGCGAATATTTTTCAAAAATACGAATTTTAACCCTTTCAAAAAATTCGCGACCGCATGTCACTTTGAGCCTCCTGGAAATGATCTTTTTTCTATGCTAAAAGTAACTGAACGTCCTTATATACATAATCCTTTTAGAGCATTTGACATCTTTTCTGTCTTAGAAGACCAGATATACATCACCTAAAAAATGTTGAAACGTTCGGATGAGTAGAAGTATTTAAAAAATAATAATGAAACATGAGAAATTTTGAATGAAAACATAAATATACGGGCTGTTTCAGCACGGCTTCCACTCGTGTTTTCTCTACAAAATATGCAAATTTTCCAATGAAATTTTAAAGAAAGCTTAGATATAATTTTATTTATAACCTATTAAAATTTTAGAGAGTTTGGACGATAAAAACTTTTTGTTGTTGTTGTTGTTGTTGTTATGTTAAAAGACCGGATATGGGAAATAAACGAGAAGGGAACATATATTTTTACAACTAGACAGCATAATTATTTTCACGAAATTTTTACACGAGCTACAAAACATTTATATTTATAACCGATAAAATTTCAATGAGTTCGGACAATAAAAACTATTTTTTTTAACTATGAAATGATCCTTCGTGAGAAATGAAGAAAATGGTCTTCGTTGAAAATGTCTGGTGCTTTTACCACTAAATACCAATACAATGATCTCGCACTTATAAGCGATACATGGTAATTATTTTTCAGCACCAGTTTCTTTATAAAATAACTTTCTCCTTTTTAATCGCACAATTTATAAATCGAATTTTACTGTTTTAAAATAGTGGCGCAGAAAGTAATTACTGAACATCGAATATAAGTGAGAGGTCACTGTATTTTTTCGCGAATTTTTCATTTAAATAAATTCATACAAATTAGGGTTAAAGATATCAATTTATACAAATATGACTTTTATTTAAGATCATTATCCAGGTCACGAGCAACGACGGGCGAGACAGCAAATATATGAATAAAATATTAAAAATATATAATATATAATATAAGTAAAATATAAAAAATATTTTACATAAACTTGAAAGAGAAACTCTTTGTTTAGAAGCTTAAACTACTAATATATTCTCTTTTATAAGATAAAAACTTTTTACTTATTTGGATATGATGATGAGCGTTCAGCATTATAAAGATAAATATAATAACATTTGCGTTAATTTTTCCCTTGCTCTAATGAATTAATCCAAGATTTTTATAAAATATTCAAGATAGCACTGACAAAGGATGTGAATTAATTTTCAGTTCGCTAAACAACGCATAACCAACAGACTGAAAAATGTGTCCAAACCGAGGATCGAAACTAGATACCCTGGTATAGCGCACGAAGTGTTTTACCATTCAAGACATCTGGATGACTTCCAGTCTGGGATTTTTCACCTATACATTGTCAAGGCTACAACTTCGCAGCGCAAGATGGAATGTCATACATGAGCACACTACCCAGTGGCGTACATGAAACGAATAAATTCCCAGCATCGTATAATATTTAAATTTCCAATTAAATTTTCAGCAGGACTGAAACTCAGCGTAAATTTTAGTAACACTGACAAAGTATGATAATTAATTTTCACTTTGCTAAACAACGCATAACCAAGTGTTATTAAATTTACGCGCAGTTTTAGTCCTGCTAAAATTTTAATTGGAAATTTAATTATTATCCTATGCTGGGTATTTATTCGTCTCATGTACGACACTGGGTAGTGTGCTCATGTATGACATTCCATCTTGCGCTCCGAAGTTGCAGCCTTGCCAACGTATAGGTGAAAAATGCCAGACTGGATGTCGTCCAGATGTCTTAAATGGTAAAGCACTTGGTGCGTTATACCAGGGTATCTGGTTTCGAACGCCGGTCTGGGCACATTTTTCACTCTGTTGGCTGTCTGTTGTTTAGAAAAGTGTAAATTAATTCACATCCTTTGTCAGTGTTATTAAATTTACGCGCAGTTTCAGTCCTGCTGAAAATTTAATTGGAAATTTAAATATTGAAGATATTTCAAAGAAAATCTAATGGTACAAGTTGTAATTACACTAGATTAATTTTAACACAATTATTTCAAATTGGTAAAGAAATCATACAAGTTGTAAAATCTAATGGTGTTTAGCATTTATAGACTGCTAAACTAGCATACATTGAAATGTCGGATGATGATGATAATTAATTCGCCTCAATACGTTAAATAGGTTCCGATCCAGAAAATTTATCTTCGAAAATATATTTCATTTAATTAATTTCAATATACAATAGTGATCATATACTAATTGTAATGTAATATAGTATATTTTAATGTATGGCAATGTAAACTGTCTTTGTTTTCAATGGGATAGGCTTACGCTCTTTCCTACTTTACCATGCATTTTTGCTAATGATTCTTCTTTTCAAACAGTTAATATCTTTCTCATCTTCTCTTTACTGATTTTTCGGCGTAATTATAATTTTTATAGCTTTTTTACTCATTTTTCTATTTTATCCTCCTCCTTTCACTCATATACTGCAAGTTAAATTTGATTGGATGCTTTACGCAAGTTAAATTTGATTGGCTAGCTTACTTATTTCGGATTGGCTGATGATGTTCTCAGTCGAATCTTTTTCTTTTGTTTCGTTTTTTAGTGCTAATATGCTACTTTTATACTTTTTTCTCATGGCTCCTCTATGATGTGTTATACAACTACTTATATACCGGGAGTGGAGTTGTTTTACAACTGGAAATCCCCAGATACCAAACACGCCAACCAATCAATACCAAACACGCCATAAGAAACCGCAACAGCACATAACAACTTCATGGCAATCGGAGTTGAGTATATTTACGCGAGTTACAGCACGGACCAAAGCCATTAAATCATAAGCCCAGTCAGATAGTGTTAAATTTGTTAGCGACACACTAGCGCCAAACCTCTGCTGCGGAAGGAGGACAAAACAGAAGTGGGTCACAGAGAAACGATACGATTTATTTATATCGATAGTTTATACGATTTTTATCGATGTTTTGTTTTTGCACTTCCTTTAAAAGCTTGCTAATTATTGGGATCTTTTACATTAAAGCTAAAACTATAATGAAAAAAAAAAACTGTGGAAATTTACTGGATTAATATTTCTATATAAATATAGTGGTGGCGAAGAAGTTGATTTATTTATTAAAAGTTAAATAAAAAGAGATGGAAATTTACATCACTATGCAATTAACCCTTTCCGGCAGAGACAAATTATGTTCGTAAAATGTGAAATTACTGACTGACACCGGAATTTACAAACGACTTTCTTAAAAAATATGAACTCCTTATTTTAAGCTTTAATTTTAGAAGCAAAATTTTATTAAAATATTCTTGGTGCCGAATGCAGCACTCCCAACCGCTAGATGGCGCTATTTTCAACTTGCGAAAAGTTTCCCATTTATCTGACTGGGCTTATTATTTAATGGCTTTGGCACGGACAGACAAACCGAATTCTAACACCCTTTTCAACTTTGTTGGAAAAGTGTCAAAGAGTCACTTAGAAAAGCAATAGAATTTTTAATTAATATTCTGTTTGTTCGTGGAACTTTTTTGAATTTATTTCTAAAAACATTCTGGTTCTGAACGTATTTAAACTGTGTCAAATTAAACCACATTTTACAGGAGAATACCGGGAGGTTAGCAGGTACTCATGTATTCGTAAAAACCTTTTTTAACCGATAAAGGATTTCCGGTCCAATCAAAATGCAATACGGCCGTATCATCTTAGCGCTCGCATCTAATAAAAACATTCGTTGCCGAGTCTGAAAAATCTCGAAATAAATCTTCGTTAGCAATAAAATTCGTATTTAGAGGCACTCGTTAGCCGAGATAACGGTGTATTTTCCCTCAGTTGGCCTTTTGCTGGAATTTAGAAAGATTTATCGTTGCATTAGAAAATAGATCATGCTTTGTACAATCATCCAAAACTGCTACTTCATTCCAATGAGATAAGAAGAACCAATGCTACTAATTCTTACCCTAGTCACGTGAAGACACTCTAAAGCTAATGTTAAACCAATTAAAACTATTTTCAAATTTTTCGTTTGCATTTCAATATTTTTAAATGATTATTTTTTCTGAATTGGATATCTGAGCTCGATGTCTAACTGAAAACTTTCTTATTATTTTTTATTTTGCTTGCAGTTTTTTATTTTGAAAATACTTTCACTTTCGGAACCATGTTCTGATTTAGAAAGTGATTTCATAAAAAAATCTGTAATCAAAATCGAATGAGCAAAGGTGCAAATGTCTAGTCGCCAATGGACTGATTCCCACCACTAAATTTTATTAGTATTCTTTATCAAATTTTATTAGTATGCTTCGCTTAAATTTTATCAGTATTCTTTTAGGCGAAGAATACTAAAAATTTAGTGGTGGTAATCGGCCCATTGGCGCCTAGATTTTTGCACCCCTGCGAATAAGTAAAACAAGACCTGGTTAGAGGTTAACGTCAGCTATACTACGAAAAAAAAAAGTTCGTCAAAAATATTGAAATGCAATAATGAATTTGAAAAGAAGGTTTCCATGGATTTAACATTAGTTTACGATGAGTGTCTTCGCATGAATAACCTAAGCTCTTAAGAAGTAACAACAAATTTTTCCTTGATAAAAAAGTAAAAACAGCGTTCGTACGCTTTTACCATAACTTTTTATAGAATTGTTTGCCTTATTTAAATGCAGAAAAGTATTACAAATCCTGCAATTAAAGGAGACGTTTACAATTTTTATATTTAAATATTAAATAGAAAAATGATATTAAGAAATTGTGGTAAAAGCGTACGAACCTTGAAAAAGACAGCTCAGTTGTCCAAGAAAAAAAATGGTGTGTTACAAATGCCGTTGCTTATCTAAATACAATCTACTTTCGTTAAGTTAAACTTCGATATCTCGAAAAAAAAAAAAATTACGAATTTGTTCTAACAATAGAAAAACCTCTCTGCCAGCCAAATTGATTTCACACTAACCTTCGTTATCTTGAAATATTTTCCAATCCAGAAAAACTATATTTTTAGTTTTGATGAACAATTTTTATTTGCGGAATTACATGTTACAAGCCTTTTTTAGATAAATTTCATGAGCCATTTCTTACCTCCGCGTAAGGACACAGAAGTAGAATTGATTTTGATTGAAGCATATTTTTCTGCCACTCAGTCTACCCATATCTTGTCACGTGATCTATTGCAGTTGAGGGGGGGGGGGGGGGTGGAGTGAAGCTAGAGACCTAGGCATTGCGTGTTTGAACGCCAGTGTTATTTTTTTTTAAATAAGGAAATATACAACTTTCTTTAAAATATGTGGAGAAAGTGTAAATGTTAGAGAATAAGTTTGTCGTTAATTCGTGAACAATTTGGATCACTGGAGCTATGAATAAAGAGGCGTAGATAGTGTAGTGTCTACATTTTGCTATTGAAGTAACTGGGGATGTAGTCACAAGATGGCGGCCTTTGTTTGCTTACATCAAATCAGAATTAGATTAACGCCAAAGCTATCTTCCTCCTGTTGGAACGAATAGAAAATTTTGCTTTATTTCCGATAGAATTTCTGCATGAATAAAGCAAAAGTTCTGGCGTTCTTACCCTCCCCTCCCCCCCGATACGACATTTTAATGTTTAGGAGTTCTATGTCTGAAGTATTTAAAGTTTTATTGTGTTATATCTTGTCGGGCGTTCCAAGTCCTTTTTTTAAACGTTGCTACTCCTCCCCCCCTCCAAAAAAAAACAACAACTAACTAACCATTAAATTAACGTTTTATTTATATTCCTTATTATGTTTTATGTCACTATCATAAGTTTGCTTTATTAAGGTCGATATATCTTTTCTCAAAATTAAAAGAATGCATGTATATTTTCTCCACTATTTTTTTCTCAACATTGATGTGGAAATAGCTCTAATTACAAAAATATATAAAAAGAATAGACTTTTATACATTACCTATGTTTAATTAAATATACATTTTATTGATATTTTAATGATGTTCAAATTAAAGCACTATTCCAAATGAGGAAATGAATTACAAGTAAATTTAAATTACAATGCTTGAAAACGTGTTTATATAGGAAAGCAACGTTATATTTTAAAAATTCTTTATTTGATCTTAATTAGCTATTCCTTTGTGACATGTTATAATAAAATAAATTTAGAGTCATGTTTAAATTAAAGTCGATGCAAACAAATACTGAAATAAAATTAAATAAAATGCATGATGCATGACAAATGAGTTGGAAGAGAGTTTTCTCAAAAGTCTGTAGTAAAACCTTTATTTTCTCGTTATTAAATATTCTTTGAGGAATAAAATAAGTAAAAATTTCTAAATTTTTTCCTTTGTTAATTTATTTGTTACTTGTTAAAAACGAAGATAAAATCGAAATATAATAATTTGCTATGCAGAAAAATAGCGGCAAAATATCACTACTGTTGCTATTTAAAAAAAAATTGAGCAATATAAATAAAATTATTTCATAGTGAATTTCACTAAAACAGGGTTCTTACGGTGTTGCCACAATTTTTTAATGGAATTTTTCGCCTTATTTAAATGCAGATAAGTACTACAAATCCTGCAATTAAACGGGGCATCTACAATCTCTGCTATTTAAATGTTAAATAGAAATATTCTATTAAAAATTGTGGTAAAAGCGTACGAGCCCTGTTCAAAATTCCAGGTAAGAAAAAAAAAATCAGTCAGGAAAGTGAAAGAGGAGTTGATAAAAAGTAGTTTATTCATCCATGTTCACATAATAAAGCACAAGAGTAGAGGGTATTATAAGTTCAATGGCTACGGCTGCCGGTAGCAGTGGTAACGAGCTACATTAAATGTTGATCGATTCTACATGTTGACGTGTAGTGCGAACTGAGAAGGGATGATCAAACTCATACTCAGCAAATTCTTCTCTTTAACTTCCTGGCATAATAATTTGGGTGAGATATTATGAAATACTAGCAGACTACGCCAGCTGCGCTGGTCGGTTTCTCCAAAAGAACCTTGAATCAAACGAAATATATCGGTGAATTTGACCTTGTATTTTAAAGTTATCTGTACTTTTACCTGGAATATCCTAAAATAACATAAAAACGGATACTTATTTCGCTAAGATATGTTTATTTAATACGGTTTATTATTACGTTTATAATTTTCCACTGATTTATATATTTTATAGCTACATTTTTTAATAACGTGAATTAACCTATATTATTCACTACTAAAAAGAAATGGCGCTTCTAGTATTTATCGAGAATTAAATAAAAATCACGCACTCGTGACATCATAATTTACTTTTATATTTTAACAGAATAATAAGACTTCCATAATTTGTGACTCGTGTTGACACATTGCTCTTATCATTATTTTTTATGCGTGAAGTTTTTGCTATGGTACTCCATTGTGAAATTTGGTAATTTTTGAAATTCAATATTTGAAAAATGGCATAATCAGTGAATTTAAAATTTATATCAAGAAAAATACAATTTTTTACCTTTCTGGCGCAGTTTGTCTAACAATTTTCTGACAAATACTTTTCGAGCAATTAATTTTTTTAGTAACTTCAAATGTTTCATTTTCCGAGATTAATCTGTGGCAACGATTAGCAAAAATCCCAGTCGTCAGCAACGCATAGCTTTTTATTAAAGAGGATTAGATATCCGTTAGATGGTAACATGTGGATCATTTTGAATTTATGGATAAACTTGATAAGTCAGCTATGCTGAAACTCAATCAACAATACGTAACACAAGACTTTTGATAACCCTGTGAGAAGGCCCTTTGCCAACGAACTCTAAAAAACGATGTGCATCTGGTACTTTAGATGAAAATTCGGTTGATTTCATGAGCTAGCGAAAGATTTAGAATTTTCATGTAAGCGTTTTAACTCTAGAAAATGATAATTATTTCTTTCATTTGTTTAAAATAGGAAACGTAGGGTTTAAATAAAAATTAATATAATTTAATCAATGAACTATAGAGGGAAAGAGATGGAAAGAGATATTTAATAAAGTAAACGAAGATGATTTAAAACTATATGGGATTTCATATCACAGTGAAGCATCCGTTAAATACAAGGTTGTGCATAAGTCATTTCACATTTTAGATATAAAAACAGAACTTTATGCTTGCAAAAATACGTTTGAAATAACTGATTTTTATTTATTTTTTATCGGAAATTATTATGTTTTCAATAAGAATTGAAAAGTTTCCTCCTTTTGTGTGCAAGACCCAGACAGACCTGCCAAGTCTTCGGCTTTTTCGATACCAGTAATTTAATACAGAAAATGTTGTTTTATTTAATCGGAGCATTTTGCGATTTATTTTCTCTAAAATAACATTTTCTCAACAACATTTTCTCTAAAAAAATTACTGATGTGCAAAAATCCGGAGACTTGGCAACTCTGCCCAGACAATTTGTGCGAAACCTAGAAGAGTAGACCATTTTGACCTTACCTCAAATATTTGATGAAATCTCTCTATTCTACAGAAAATATATACAAAACGCTGCAAATGCAGTATTGAATCTATTGTGTCATTTTCTCTGTCTCAGCTTATCCGGCAAAAATTATTGGCGATAAAGAGATGAAATTGGAAGTTTAATCGAGAAATGTCTGATAAACACACAGGTGCCAAGCTCTCACTATTATTCCATAATAAGTGGGTTAATTTAACCTAAGTTTAACCCCTTGACACGTGGTCTAAAAATGCTAAATTTTGCGATGTTTCGACACTAGTAAATTTTAACAATGAATGTTTACATCTCAATCTGCAAAAAACAATACTAAATATTTTTATTTAATAATACTGGTGGTAAAGTTATATATTAAAAAGTGGTATATATTATATACCGTTGTCCCTCAAGGGATTAATACGTTTCGCACCAGATTTTTTTTTTCCTTAGAAATGAAATTAAATACATTCCATGTAGAAATCGGAAGTTAACTAAATAAAGATTCAGCAAATAAGTTTTCTGGTTCGAAACTTTGTTAAACTCGTCAAATTAATCCACACATATTACGGAAGATTAGTGAGAGCTTGGCACCTCTGTAAACATGCTGAAGCAGACAGTTTTCTAAATCGAAGGAGTCTTTTAAGCTCTATTTAATGATAAAATCTATAAAGATAGTAATACCAAAAACTATTTATCATATCAAAAATTATGCATAACAATTTAACATTCTTTCTAGATTGTGGTGCGCAGGGTCCATTCATTTGTTTTTCTTCTTATGTTTCGACAATTTTTCGTTTTTTTTATTTAAAATTTCATTATATAAATACAAATTTAATTCACAATTTGAAATAATCGATTTTTATTTACTATTGCTAAATTTTTAAAAGCCCGAATATTATAATTAATTCAGGCAATTTATTTTCAATGGAAATATATACTTACATGTGTATATTGAAAATGAAACAAAATTTTAAAAACTTAAATTATTACGTGCGAAAAGCATTTCATGGTGAAAATTACATCATATATAATGATATATGAATTTTAATGAATTGAAATATATTTTAATGAGATATGGAGCGCGTACGACAGTGCATAAAGGAAAGTGTGAAGTCGAAAATTTCTTCATAATTAATAAGAGAAATTATTATTATTTTATTTAATGTTGATTCTTAAAAATGTTTCAAACATTTAATTATTTTATGTTCAATATCATTGATTAATATTTTTTTTCCTGCTGTCGTACTTTTTAAAGAATCTCAGCAATAAATAAATATATTTTGACATCAATACATTATTTCAGTTTTTCACTTAATATGAATTTATAAATTCATAGTATAGTTTGACGAAATTTCGTACCGGTCTGATAATTAAAAATATGCGAAGAAGGATTTTTACTTCACCCGTTTCCCGTCAAATGATTCAAATACAGAATTGAAATTTTTTTTAAACTGTAACATCCTCCTTATGGTGCATTTCATAACGTTAAGTGTCGGATTTTCATTAATATAAATAGCTTACTTTTTAAATAAAAATATTACTTATAAAGCAATTTTTCTCTATTTTTAATTATGACATTTTAATGACGTCTTCTTAAATTAATTAGCTTTTTGGAAATCTGGCCATTACAATTTTATCTCATTTCTGTAAGAAAAATATGAAACAAATGTGTCAAAATTTTCAAAATTGTATTTAAAGTGTGGTTTTAAAAGTTTTTTTAAATTATTATTTTTTTTAATTAAGTTTCTCAAATTTTGCCATAAGAATCTCATTGTTTGATTAAATGATTTTGCTATCTGAAAACATTTAGTATTATGTCAAAAACATATAAAATATTCAAATTAAAAATAAGGAACGGGCACCGTATCCCCTTAACCCTTCTTTGGATGAGTTTTTCTTTTACAATTGTGTTTTTTATACATATATTAAATATTAGACACCAGAAATTTTAAGGTAAATTTTTAACTTAGTTCAGCAACATAGTTCACGCAAAATTTATTGCATTAATATTTCTATATAAATATAGTGGTGGCGAAGAAGTTGATTTATTTATTAACACGTTCGCTGCCAACTACGAGTATACTCGTAGTGCTATCTACGTTTCTTCAATCTAAAATTAGTTATTCGCACCGAAAATTTCAAAAGAAGAATTTTTATTTTGTGTAATCACGAAATGTCTGTAATAAAACAAAATAAATATTGCTATTAGTTTTTTCTGGTGTGAATTTGAACTTTCTAAATAAAAAGAAAATTCTGGTATTTTTAGCTTGGCAGCGAACGTGTTAAAAGTTAAATAAACAGTGATGGAAATTTACATCACTATGCAATTAAGGGTTAAGATATTCCCTTCGGGAAACGAGAATTTTCGTTTTTATTCCCGAGACATCATTGACTAACATTAGAACCGCTTTGAGGGGTCAATTTGACCCAGACCAAATGAATAATAGTTGAACCAAAAATTTCTTTATTAAATAATTAAAATTATATGCCATCAAAAAATAAGTTAAATAAATAATATAAATAGTTTCGAATAAAAATTCTGGTGTAAATATGTTTATAAAACTTGAGCAAAGTTCTCCGCGGTCCCAATATTTTAAGAGCGTGTCTTCTACTTTGCAAAAAATGCATTTATATCACGCTGTCAATCTTTTTTTTAGATTGTAAGATACTTTATATTAGATCCGTACATTTAAAGATATTTAGTGATGAGTAAACTTAAGAAACCTATCTAAGAAAAAAAAAAGAAAGAAAGATTTTCAAAAGAGGGAGCAGCTGCTATTGTTTTAAAACCCGTATTTCACAAAAACATGCCGATGCAAATGTGTTAACATAAAAAAATAGATTACACACTTTTAAATTAAAAACACAACTTTGTTCAGTGTTCAGTAAAGACATGAGAGGGTTGGAATGACAGTGGAGTAAGTCATTATTTAGTAATTTGAGAATTGTAGGGTTATATGTGAAACTTATCATATTGCTGTTGCATTAAGTGGTCCAACTTTGTTTGCCGTCTAGCGACTCCCTAAGTGAACTATGACTTATTTGACTGTCACATTGAACAGAAATTAATATATGTTCAGTGGAAATATGATTATATATATATTTTTAATTTTTGGCCTTCTACACTGTCATTATAACCCCCTCAAATCTTTTGGCTGATCAGTGCCGTCTTCATTTTGAGGCTACTTCATTTTGAGCACACACGCACAAACATGTCTGCAAACCTTCCAATTTCTGAATACATTATTTTCGAATAGTAATATCAGCCTTACTTGAGCATAAATAATAGAGGTACTCATATTCTAAGGATTTTGCATCTATGCAAATCTATACCTTGATTAACGAAAGCTTGAGCGCTGACACAAAAAGGTCAGTTGCCGAAGGCGGATTTTTTTAAGCGTTTGTACAGTCCCCTGAATTTACACACCAGCACTGTTAGAAATTGATACTCAAATTCCACGAAATTTTCTTCGTTTTTAACGAAACTGTTTCCTGAGAATTGCTCAGAGCGTATATTTCGTCAAATCGAGTAAATTTGCATCCTCAAAATTATGAGAAAATTAGTTTCGTCAAATTGTTTGTTCGAAAATTCCAAAAAATGTTGGTGGTGCCATCTATTGAAGATTTTAGAAGCATCTTTAATTGACTGGGGGAAAAAGTACGGCATACTTCTCTTTAGCCTTCAACAGAATATGAACGCGCTATCTTTGGAATGGTGGATCTCTGTGCTGTGTCCTACGCCAGCGAGGCCTTGCATGAATTTGATTTTAAATGTATCTATGGGATGTTGATATGTGTTTATATTTTTTAGAAGCATTTTTATCGGTGAGGTTATAATTTCTGCATGTTTTAATTAATAAGGCTAGATTATTATTATAGTTTTTCTGTGGTTAATAAATAATTAGAATATGACTTGATTAACATAATTTATTAGAGAAATTTCCTTTGTTCAATGAATGATTAGAATATGTCTGGTTAATTTGTTGATCAGAAATAATAAATTTTGAAGTTCATATTTTAGAAGAGAGTTCATCAATTTTAGCGGATAAGATTACTGTTTATAGAGGGGAAGGGATCAGTTATACATATTTTAAATTTGATTTTTATATGAATATATTTTTTAAATAAAAATGAGCTCCTAAAATTTTGATTTTTTTTTTAACCATTGGGAAAATATTGTTGCTTTTGGTCGAAAATGGACCAAATGATGTTCGCATTTTATTATTTTAACCGTCTTTAACGAAATTCTGTAACTTTAGAAGAATTTTTTAAGCGTTTTTAACGAAATTCTGTAACTTTAGAAAAATTTATCTTTGAATAGGCAATAGAAATGCATAAAATCGTTACAAAAATGTTAAAGTTACAAAAAGGATAGATGCAAATTATCAGATACGAAGAATAAAGTAGAAATTTGGTACTTTCGTGTTATAGCGCCCCCAAGGATGAAATATTTTTGTTTCTGTTTTCATTAATATATTGTAAAATTCGTACTTTCGTGTAATTTTTTTTTTTTGAACGGTTTTGTAACAACAAAAATAATCTGGCCGGGAATGGGGAAACATTTTTGTCAAATATTTGAGATTTTCCATTTCATTAAAAATCACTTAATTTTGAGACGAAATGATGGTCAAAAATTATGAAATATAGCTCAAGAATTGCAGAATCGTCAAAAGTGAGAGTTTTATTTTTGATAGCGAGGAAACAGTTTCGTCAGATATTTGAGGATTCGCGTTTTGTCAAAAACCACGTGAATCTGAGACGAAATGATTGTCAAAAATAACGAAATGCGGCCTAATTATTTCGGAATCGTCAAAATTGAGTGTTTTATTTCTGAGAGTGAGTAATTTCTAAAAGTTTTCTTTGATTTAGTTGAACTCCGAAAAATAAGGCGAAGAAAACTTTTAGAAATTATTGATGTTACAATTCGAGGGCAAATGCTGAAACAAATCCAACATCAGCCATTTTCGTGTCCACGTGCAGGCCTAGTATTCAGAGAATGAAAGGTCAATAAAATCACTTTCCCGTGTTTTGAAAAGAAATATGTGAAAATAAATATTTTTGTAATAGTTTTTTATAACATTTGCCATGGGTGGTTGAGTTCTGGTATTTTGAATACCACGCTTTCAGTAAAGTATTCTTAGCCTTATTTAACCCTCTGACTGCTTATCACGCGATTTCCACGGGCAAGACATTTGTAGAAAAAAGTATGTAATTTACAATTTTTGAAGCAATTTTTTATTAAAAATTCCACAATCAAAGGTTGAAAAGGAAAATGATAAATGTATTACATTTCTCGTATGCAGGATGATTTGAAATATTTAATATTATAGAAGATAAAGGTCGATTACATATTGATCGAAAGGATTTTGAAAAAAAAATTGAGCAGTCAGAGGGTTAATCGAGGAAAACTGCGATTAAATACGGTAAAGATTTCAGTAAGAAATAGTGGTATTCAAAATACCGGAAAGCAGTTACCCCTGATTTGCAACACAAATAACCTTCGGGTGTTTTACAAAATTTCAAAGGAAATCTAAAAAGAAGATTATTCTTTTGAAGAAGTAGTGTTCAAAAAACGGACTGGGTAAAAATCCTGTCAAAGTCCAAAAATCAACTTCTTCTTTCTTTCTTTTTCGTTATTTCTTTTCTTTCCTTTTCTTTTCTTTTTTTTTCTTCTGTTTTTTTGTCAACATCTTAAACTCACGTCACAAAAGCACATAAGTGTGCTATAGAAGAAAATGTTCTCCTCCTTTTTAATCCGAAACACACATCATACTTAAAAAAATCATATATTGCTCCATTCTGATCAACCATGTCAGTCCTCCTTCTAATGCAGAATAGTCCCCATTCTTTAATAATCACAATTTTTGCTCTTTACCAACCAATCACTTCACAATAGTCATGATGTAACTGAAAAATTCTCAGTCCTTTTTTTCATCCTACCTAATCATCATTCTTTAATATCACCATTTTTTGCTCTATGCCGACCAATCATTTCACAATACTCACAGATATAACAGAAAAAAGTCACTCCTCATTTTCATCCAAAATAATCATTATTCTTTAATAATCACCATTTCTTTCTCTATACCGACTAAGCTCCGTCCAATCATTTCACAATCGACATCTTCAGTTGTCATCACTTCGCAATGGTTTCGCAAAATGTAGCTCCTGCGTTTAATTCAAAATAATCATCATCCTTTAACCCTTCTTTGCATGAGTTTTTCTTTTACAATTGTGTTTTTTTATACATATATTAAATATTAGACACCAGAAATTTTAAGAAAGATTTTAAACTTTGTTCAGCAACATAGTTCACGGGAAATTTTCTGCATTAATATTTCTATATAAATATAGTGGTGGCGAAGAAGTTGATTTATTTATTAAAAGATAAATAAACAGTGATGGAAATTTACATAACTATGCAATTAAATCTTTTCCATTTAACCCTTTCCGGCACAGACAAAGTCTGTTCGTAAAATGAGAAATTGCTGGCTGACACCGGAATTTACAAACCACTTTTTTAGAAAACATGAACTCCTTATTATAAGCTTTCATTATAGAAACAAAATTTTATTAAAATATTCTTGGTGCCGTATGCAAGTTTGGAATTAAAATTAGGTGTTCCCGGAGTGGGACCACTGTGCCGGAAAGGGTTAATAATCATCATTTTTTACTCTATACCGACCAATCACTTCACAATAGTCATAGATATAGCAAAAAAAATGTCACTGTCCTCCCTTTAATTTATTGTGCCAGGAAATTATTGTTTTCATTAATTTTTCATAGAGACAAACAATGTTATTTATAATAATGAGTATCCAATCTGGACATATAGTGCGTCTCAAAAGTATATGAACATTTGATTTTTTTAAATAACAGTTCAAAAAGTGAAGCAATAATCACGAAAAAAGTAATATGCATATAGTATCAGAACATAAATTTATTACGGCAAAGAAATAAAGTATAAGTTTTACAGATTTTTTGTAAAAAAAAAAAATAAATAAATAAAAATAGGCTGTCTCAAAAATATATGTGCTTTTCGAATATTTTGCATTTAAATTGAAATTTTGTATCCATTCCTTTTAATTATCTTGAAAACCCTATCAGGAATGCTTCTAACTTGTGTTTGGAGTATGTGCGGCTGTAAAGAGAACCAACTCTGCTCTACTTGTTGTTGTAATTCCTGAATAGTAGAAAACTGTCGACCATGGGCATACACTTCTCGTGCAAATACTCCCCAAAGGTTTTCAATTGGATTCAAGTCTGGGCTGATGGCTGTCCAGTCTATAACAGTCACTTCATTCTGTTTAAACCAATCTGTTGTTGAGCGGGAGGTGTGAATCGACGCATTGTCCTGTTGGAATTTCCAGTTTTACCCCCCAAAGATGTTTCCGATTGGAAGTAGATTTTTTTAAGGACATTTTGATAATCTTCAGAGAACTGTCGATCAGTAAGAAAAGCAATATCGGTTGATCTGTTGAAACAGAATGCGCTCCACACAATTAGTGAGCCCCCTCCACTTTGTCGACTAAAGGACTCGCGAGGTTCTTTTCGTAAGTCTAGCCGATAGTATGCACAGCAATCCGGGCCATCCAAATTGACTTTTTTTTCGTCACTGAAGAACGGACTTTACACACACGAACTTAACCATTCATCCTTCCAATGCATGTGTTTTTTAGCCCAAAGAATTCGAACATTTCTATAGTACACTTTCAGCATAGGTGCCCGACACATTCTGCGATATTTATGATTTTCGCTTACCTGTATGCGACGTTGAACATTAGATCTGGAAATAGGAAAAGTCAAAGTCCTCGCAATTTCACGAAGAGACTTCTATTGGGCTGAAACTGCTCGCAAAATTTCTCTACCTTGTCTTACAGATGTTTTTCATGGTCGACCTAAACGCTTGTTTGCAATCGTATGGTCACTGTTTGATAAAATTGCATAAAATCTAGATCTGCTACGCTTCATTTGTTTTTCAATATCAGAAACTTTAACATTTTGAATATCAGCAGCAGAGAATTCAACGTTGCGAGGCATTTTCTAACTAATCGACAATTGAAGAAAGAGCAGTGATATTATATTTCGAAGTGGTTACGTCACAAGTACAGAACGCAGAAAATGCAAATTTTTCTGATACGGTGGTAAAAAAAGCAGTTCGTTTCATTGTCCATATATTTTTGAGACAGCTTATTTTGAATTTTATTTTTTTATAAACAATCTGTGATATAAACATAACATTTCTGTATCGTAATAAACTTGTGTTACGATTCCAAATGCTAATTATTTTCTTCGTGATTATTGCTTTATTTTCTTAGCTGTTATTTCGGAAAATCGCCTGTCCATATAATTTTGAGACGCACCTTAGGCCCTATTACTCCACGTATGTACCGGGTGTTTTATTGGACAGTTACGTGGGTTTTGTACGATTCTTGAATTTGAATAGTACTTTTTCCGATTGGTAATTCTGGAATCATTTAATGACAATAATTCTACGATTAAATAAGACGGAGATTTCTATTAAAAGATTGTGGTATCAAAATCCAAGGATTGTATGAAGCATGTGTAACTATCAGTGAAACATCCAGTATGTGTGTATGTATAAGAGCATTTCAATTTTAACGCACACAAAAATATTTAAATGTTCGAAAGTGATTATTTTATAGAAGATTTTTATATCTGTTTACGTAAAATACAAAAAAAAAAAAAAAAAAAAAAGGTTATAAAATTATTACTGTGAATCAAATTCGAAATACCTGTCCTTAATTTTTTAAAGATTTAAAAAGTCATTTTTTCCCACTAACAGTCTCTTTAGTAATTTTTTTGTTATTTAAAAAGAAGAAAATATCCCATCTGAAATATGAAAATAAAAACCTTCGCTTCAATCTTCGGAAATTCTTTTATATGTATTTTGATGAGATGTTACAATTTTTTCTTCTAAATGGTTTTCAAATTTTCACACAGAATGTTTACCTCATTAAAAAGTTAATGGCTTGAGGCAGTAAAGTTTTCTTTTTTTACTCATAAAAAATCCGACCGATGTCTCATTTTCTTTTAAATATTTCTATTCAAAATTATTTCCCTACAAAAATGTTGTATGAAATATATTCATCATTAAAGTTTCGCGCAAACAGATTATAACCTAAAATTATTTGCAACACATAGCAGTTCCTTCAGAGATTAAATAAAATATTTTATTAAATTTGTTTGTAAGGTTGAAGAGGAAAAGGAAGAATATTTTATTGTAAATTGACACTTAGCTGTCAAATGACATCTGACGGTATCCCCACCCGCGAAAAAAAATAGAATTATGGCAATAACTTAACTTCTAAAAATAAATGAAAATTACCATTTTAATTCATATGATGTGCTTTATCATTTATATAGTTTATTTTATCATAACATGTCTTCTACAAAAAATTGCACCAATTTTGATTTTTCAAATGGTAACACCCACTTTTGATTCCGTATATGATTTCTTTGGAATAAAGCAGCCGAAGAAAAGCATAATTTATGTACCTTTTCTTAAATATTCGTAAATTTATCAAAAATAAATGTGTAAGAGGTTTATCCATAAATTTCGAAAAATAAAATTAAGACCTTACAATGAAAGGTACCAGGAACACACAGTTAGCTACTAGAAAAAGTATATAGAATATTTAACTATAAAATAAACGAACGTTAAAGAAAATATCATAAATTGTTTCAGATTACCGTATAGGTGCAGATTCACATTCGCCAGTCGCCACGTAGCGACTAAAGTTTTTGCTTTGGTGACTTACTTTCTATGTCTAAGTCGCCAAATGTTTTACATGGATGTCCCTTTTTCGCCGAAAGGTAGATTTCCGCTTTCTTTATTAATATGAAATCCGCGGATTGTTCTCCATAATTCAGCGATATTTAGATCTTTTTATCTCTTTCCTATTGTCCATAGTTAAAATATATGATTGAACATGGATGCTATATTTCCACTCATTCGCACATTTCTCGTTTTCTTCTTTAAAAAATAATCTGCAATGTCCACAGAATCAGGAACAAAAATGAGGTTGATATGCTTCGCGAATGAACTCTGCGGCGATGGCATACCACAATTAGCCCGCGACACAGTAAAATTTGTGCCGAGAAGAGATTAATTTTGACTCTACTCATTAAATTTGTAGCACTGGAATTTTTCAGATATGCTCTTACAGACATAGATATTGGCATGTGATTCTTCCACGAATTAGCAAAAATCCTCGAATTATCATCATTATTATTATTTTTTTTAATTTCCGCAAATCAATTCGCCAATCAGTCATGAAAAGAAACCTAAAATTTCGTCAATCGGTCATTAAAAAATTTTGCAAATTTTGTCAATCGCTCGCCAAATAAAACCCACGAATTTCATCAATCGCTGATGAAAGAAAAACCGTGAGTTGTGTCAATCGGTCGGGTGTCCAAATGCTCTGGAAACCAGTAATGTTATAAAGTTTTCTTTGCCTTCAACATCGCAGAAAATTCTCCGATTAGATAAGGCAATAATATTTCTTATAAAATTAAAGGTATCCAAGCCATCTGGATCTTCACCCTGTCTACGCCATGCGATCGACCCGTTATCTTTTCAGCCTCGTTCTACATTTATCGGATTCAATTTTGTAGTACTATTTTGAAGCCGTTTTCTACACTATGTATTCTAGGCGCTATAGCAGTAACATCCTCAAACTTTGACCTTTTAACTTTCTGGAGATTGCAGAAAAAGTATAAAAACTGTACATTTTCTCGGGCTTCTTTTATCCAAAAAATTGAAATATGTCATCAAAAGTAGTTGGTGTTACTATTTGGAAAATGAAAGTTGGTACAATTTTTTATATGTTGAAGCTGCCTTGATGAGATAAACTACATACGATCATAAAGAACTGCATATGAATTAAACGGTACTTTCTGTTTATTTTTGCACTAAATAGAACTGGAGTTATAGCCAGTATTGCCAAATCTGACGGAACTGTTATTGAGAAATTCTGAATTCATACCAAAATATTTTGAATAACAATTGTTTTTATTTTATTCACTGTATGTTTCTCATTATATATATATATGGAAATTATTATACTTTATTTTTTACTTTTACAATACAAAATAACAATACAAAATATGGCTATCATTGAAAAGTGTCTTGTCTTCGACTTTTCCTCCTTAACCCTTTCAGGGGCAGCGGTATGTTTATGAAACCACTTAATTTTAATTCCCAAACGCCATTAAGCACCAGAAATTTGCTAAAATCGTTTCCAATAAATATGTATGTAATATTTTGCATTTTTCTTATTTCCAAAAAAATTTCTACGTTTAATTCCGGTGCAGGTGATTTATTTCAACATTTTAGTACTGAAAGTACTTTACTCCTGAAAGGGTTGATCTCTTCTTTTTGAACAATTTTACCATTCTACTTTTCTCCATTTTTCATGTAATTACTATATTTGATTTTACATTTTATTATATTTATCATTTTAACCCTGTATTACACGCTTTTCTATCTTTAATTATAATTAGTTATACTTTTAACTACAGTTAATCTTCTTTTCGCTTATGGATTCCTAAGTTATAGAAATACAGCTTCTCCTAGGGAGGAGGTAAAGTTTGAGTCAACTAGGAAGCCTAAGTAATGTCTAAACTATTAAAGTCAAAGCCATTATATGTTAAGCCTCAGCAGATGAATGGAAGAAATTTCGCAAGTTGAAAATAGCGCCCTGCTACGACTGGTATATTTGTTGCATGGTGGAAAAGAAAACGACTAAAACAGACAAATCACAAAGTGAAATTGAAAAATATTGACTGAAACGACAATGGCTAACTAGGTGAAGTGTTGACATTGAATTTAACACTAGAACGGCAGTGAGGGGTCAGTTTGACCCTTACCAAATGGAAAAATGTCGATTCGAACCGGATATTTCTTCATAAAATAAGTTAAATACATACCGCATTAAAATAACTTAAATAGGAAAAGTTAAAAGTCTTAAATAAAAATTCTGGTGTGAAATATTTTTATGAAACTTGAGTAAAATTTCCCGCCATTCTAGTGTTTAAACGTATGCTTCTGTCAAGTCAGTTGGATGGATGGATAGAAATGGCAGACAATGGAATCTATGAAGAACTTAGTATTTTTATTTAGCAATGAACTTCTGTTTTCAGGACTCGCCGTAGGAAGGGAAAGAAGCGCTAATGTAACTGAGCACAATTTGCATATGCTGCGCACCCAGCGATTTGGATTTGAACACCGACCACCGAAGAGGGATTTGGCGCTAGCAAGTGCTAACGAACCGATAGCGATCATACACGATTATATTTTGAGCGTGCTGATCGCTCGGGTTCAAGTACTCAACTATCATTATTTAAAACCGAACATAACTATTCAAACTTTCTGGTGATCATTTGGACTTTCAAATTAAAATTGTTGATTCGTTCAAATTTGGACAAATTGAAAAATATTGACTGAAACGACAATGGCTAACTAGGTGACGTGTTGACCTTGAATTTAAAATGTATGCACCTGTCAAGTGAGTTGGATGAGTGGATTTAAATGGCAGATAATAGAACCTATGAATAACTTAGTATTTTTATTTTGCGATGAACTTCTATTTTCCGAACTCGCCGCAGAAACGAAAAGAGGCGCTAATGCAACCAGGGCCTGATTACCGACGGGGCACACTTCTACCAGTAAAATTTAATAGAAATTTTCATCTTATTAAAACGCCATATTCATGCAAAATTACTGCCATGAATAGGGAAAAAATTTCTATTATTTTTTACTGGTGGAAGAGTGCCCCGTTGGTAATCAGGCCCTGAATGCAACTGAACACAATTTGCATATGCTGCGCACGCTTCGCTTTGGATTTGAACACCGATCACCGAAGAGGAAATTGGCTCTAGCAAGTGCTAACCAACTTATAACGATTATATTTACAACGAACATAACGTATCACAGAGGTGTCCAACTGTGGTCCGCCTGATACCACTAAATTTTGAAAGAAATATTCGACTTCTTGTATCGCAGAAATTTGATGATTAGTTAAGGAAAAGTTCACTATAAAATTTTATTGGTAGCCGCCAGGCCACAGTTGGACACCTCTGAGTATCATATACGATTATATTTTGCGCATGCTCATCGCTCTCGTTCAAGTGCCCAACGATCATTATTTAAAACCAAACATAACTATTCAAACTGTCTGGTGATAATTTAGATTTTTTGAACAAAACATTTGCCAGATCTCTCAACATTTGTTATAACCGACTTTTGGATTTTTTAAGGATAATGTACTATTTACTTACAGGCCGAGTATTATATCACAGTAATAACTTATATGACGAACTAATCGAGGGCTTTTGATACTAAAGAATGTAAATAGCAGTCAGCAGTCAGTCGGCGAAAGTAAAAAAATCATTTGACCTCTAGAAAGTCAGACGGCAACCAAAGTGTAGTATTTATTTTCACAATAATTATTTTATTAAAAAATTAGAAAAAAAATATTTTTAAATTTTTATGATCCCTCTTCCCCCACCCCCTCTTCTCACCTGAAAATCATAATAAATTTTAATAAATTAAGAACTAAAAGATGAGTATTCGAAAAAAAATGAAAATTTCCTGGCACATTAGAGTAAAATAATAATTTAAAAAAATATATTGGAAAAAAACATTTCAGATGAGACTGCTTTTAAGAACGCACATAAAAATAATATATTACAGGGTTAAAATTTTACATCGTTAATTAATAAAATAAAAATTATAATTATAGCTATAATATTTATATTCGAAATATAAACTGAAAAGTACGACAAAAATAGATAAGTGAAACAGTTGATAAATTCTTACATTTTACATACTGAGATGATGAAATTACAATATAACGTAAAAAACTTTTAAGGTAAAATGTTAATTTTTTTTTACAAAACACCGTCAGTATCCTGCGAAAATCTTTCTTCCAACAATTTTCCGTTGGTGAACATGAGGGTACCTTTTAAAAACGAGTGACTGTTTATTTGAAAAAATAGAAATTTTATCTTAAATGCATTTTACAGAGGGTGCGTAGAAATACTTATTTTTGAGTGCCACTATTTTCAAATAGTAATATTCGCAGAATTACTACTACATTACTACCGCAATACACAACTTTTTCAAACTGAAATCTTAACTTTACTTAATCGAAAACTTTCTGTTATTAAATAATGAGAAGATTTCTATTAAAAGTAAGTAGTATCTACAAGGTCTAATTAACGGAGCAAGCAAACTCTTCTTCCACGTACGATTTACGGGAAAACCACCGCCCCCTGAATACAAGACCTACGCGCTGACCGAAAAAACGACGGCTGAAGTAGGCGGATTTTTTAAGCGTTTATATGGTCCCCTGAATTTTGACAACAATATTAAAATTAAAATTTCTATTAAAAGTAAACCGAAAAAACGACGGCTGAAGTAGCCGGATTTTGTAAGCGTTTATATGGCCCCCTGAATTTAGACAACAATATTAAAATTAAGATTTCTATTAAAAGTAAGTGGTATCTACAAGATCTGATTAACGGAGCAAGCAAATTCTTCTTCCACGTACGATTTACGGGAAAAACCACCGTACTTGAATACAAGACCTACACGCTGGCCGAAAAAAACGAAGGCTTTTCCATCAATGTGTACATAAGCAGGCGGATTTTTTAAGCGTGTATATGGTCCCCTGAATTTAGACACCAATATTATCCAGAAATTGTCTTTGATTTATATAATCTCCGAAAAGCAAGGTAGAGAAAACTTTAGGAAAATACTGGTATGCAAATTGAAGGAATCGTACAAATGCTGAAAAAGATTCGCTTACGACAGTCACCATATTTGTGTCAGCGCTCAGGCCTAGTAGATAGAGGCGGGGGAAAAAGTGTCAACCCTTTCAGGGGCTGTATTTGTAAAATTCGGAAATCTTTGATTAGCACCAGAATTTGATTTTTCTTCACGTACATAATAAAAGAAAATTTTTTATTCAAAAATTCTGGTGCCAACGAGGCATTTAGAGATTAAAATTAAGTGGTCCAAAAATGAACCACAGCCTTTCAAGAGCCTTGAGGTTTAAAGAGCATTTAATTTAGAAGTGCAATTTCTTTCAAAGAACTGCAATAGTTTACTATGATTTTATCGAAATGTGTCAAGACGTAAATTGTACAAAGGTATTATTTCCAATTTTTTCTTGCATTTCGTATAACTATAAACAAAGTAAAAGAACAAGCACTGGATCGTGTTGAACTATGGCTTTAACCAGAATTTAGCCATGTACAGTTAGTTATATGACACATTTCTTGGATACGTTCCTTTAAAAATATGAAAAAATATATATAGTACCAAAAGGTTTCACTTCAACTAATGCTCTACATATAAAAGTACTGAAAAATAACTTTTTTTTTCAAAATTTACATTAAAATTTTGATTTTACATTTATTACATAAAATTCAGATAAATTAATATTTTCTTGTAAGTACACTATCCTTCTATTCCTGAACTTTTTAAATGTTGAGTAATTTCTGAAACATTCTCTTCCGTCGAATTCCGGCCAAGTTGTTGTTTATTTAATTACTTTTGTACCCTAAATTCTACATATTTGCTATTTCTTGAATTAATACTGCTTTACAATCCATAGTAAAAGGAAGCAAGTAAGTACTTTTTCTTTTAATTTCATACACAGTTAAACCTCAATAAAGGTCATTCCCGAATAGCAAGCACCTCTATTTAGCGAATACTTTGTCAATATCGAACACATATATTATTTGTATGTTAATGGACAAGTTTCAAAGTTCCGAGGTGACCATTCTTTACAGATATATAAATATAGGGTTCCTACAGATCTGGGAATTTCTAGACCAGAAAATTTTTGAGAGCCTGTATTTTCTTACAAAAAAATTCGTCTTAAACACAGCAGAATTTAACAAAATTAAATTAGGCGAATTTTTCTATAAGAAAATGCTGTTAAATTCTGGAAACTTTTCTGTAATGTAGTAACCCTGAAATCGAAATCCAATTTAACTATTTTTTAGGGTTTCGTTCATCTCACGAAACCCTAACTCCCACTCCGTTGTCTGTTTGTCACAGAGCTATTCTCAGAAACTATGTAACTTACAGAGTTGAAACTTTGTGTATATAGATGAATACCAGCTATGAAGAGCTCAAAATATTAAAATTTGAAAAATTCGTATTATTTTAATAATTAGAGATAAAAAAACCAAAATTCTAACAGCCTTTTCCTATTAAATTTAAACATTTTTCGTTATAGCAGATGCTAAAAATTAAAAATCCACGATGAAATTCTTTCTACAATAATTATTAATTTTCTATCAGGCGATTTCCACGTGAAAAATGAAAATGAAATAAAAAGTTTCACCAATAGAAAAAAAAATTAATATATGAAATAAAAATGATTGACGTCATAGTGGTAATAAAACGGAAATTTTCGAAGATTTCTCAATAATACCATGAGTATGAGTATGTGTATGTACACAAAGCAGATTAATAACACGTCATTAGAGAATTAAAAAGAAAATCTGACGTCATAATGGAAGTTTAATGAATTTTTCAGATGTTTGCGAATAATACAAAGCGAATATCAATATGAGTAATAGAGAATAGTAAATATATGAGTTTGAGAAACATATTGAATCATGATAAAAATCCGATTATGGAAATATTCGCATATTTTAACATTTTGAAGTTGTACAACATGTTTAATTTTGAAATTATTTTTTTATATCGCATTTAGTCCGCGTGACAGATATTATGACAAAATGTAATAGCCGGCTTCGCCCGCTATCAAGCTGGTTTGGATACTCGAAAAAACGAAAAAATAAATCGGGAAATTTTTACTTTATAAAAAACAAAAAACGCGTTTTTTTTTTTTTTTTTTTTTTTTTTCCCCTAAATGAAATTAATTTGGACTTACTAAAGAAAGGATAAAGTGTTTTGAAAGGAATATTAAACGAAACCCTTTGAACGATCTTCGATCACACTTACCCACTTGTTTTTATCTCTCCCTCACATCTTTCGCTACGATTTTATTTGAATAAATCCACAAAAGTATTTTTAAATTTATTCATACATTTTAATATTTTCTGTCACACTGTCAACTGGCTAAATACTTCAGGGATTGAAGGAAACTTTTTATATTAAGGGAAAATACTTCTACAAATAGAAGCTTTTAGCACATGCATTGTACAAAATATTGAAATCTAAAACGAAATAAGATTAAACGTTTTTATAGAATTCCGATCAGTTTATTATAGCAGAATATCCTAAATTAAATATATTGTTTCATTATTTCCTGCTTTAGTAAAAAAATATGTTTGTTAAAAATTATCATTGAGGTCATTTTCATAACAAAATAACAACAATACAAATATTTTATGTTTGTTTCTTATTTATTTATTTTTATACTAATGGTAGGAGAATTAGATGCAAAATGTCCGATTTCTCGATTCAGCCAAGTTCTCGAATGGTTTCAATCTCCGGCAGCGGTATTCGAATACAAGCCACCTGGTTTTCATATTGATATCGAAAATTACGGTTTTCAAAGCTCGAGTTTTTTATGGTCTCATAAATTGCTCCAATGCTAATATTGAGACTGTAGACGCAGTTGGAGCTACTTTTCTACATACATAACTTCACTGCTATTCGGATGATCACTATTTTAGCTTTTAAAACAGCACCGGTATATTATATATACCACTTAATATTAATCCCAAAATGCCACAATGATACCAGAATTTTATAATCAAATTTTGAATTTATAATTTAGATGAAGAAAAGCTTTTACTTATTTTAAAATAAATTCGTTCGTGAATCCTGGTGTCAAGCAATCATTTCAATATTTTAGGTACAATAGTACTTTGCCTCTGAAGGGGTTAATTTTTTTTTCACGTGTGCTATGAACCCGGATAATCTACATATATTTTTTCTTTTAGTTTAGTCGGGCATATGAAGTTAAATTAAATAAAACAATCGTAATAACTAAAATTATGTTAATTTGTATTTACGAATAAGTGAAATAAATCTACAAAGAATGAAAAAGACGAACTGTCACCACTCATCCGGTTCAAAGTCTGGAGCAGTGTCTATCTCGAGTGAAAAGTCTGAAAATTTCTCGTGAAGTAAGGTTTCGATTCTTAACACATTGTTGACCGGTCACGAGTTAACTCGTGTTTGTTTCACCAAGCATCATTGACTAAGGGCGTGGCTTTTACTTTACAGAAAATGTATTTATAATACGTTGTCCATATTATTTTAGGTTATAAGACGTTTTATATTGAATACGTACATTGAATTATATTTACTGATGCATAAACTGGAAAAATCTATCTAGAAAACACTCTAACCCCTTGAAGGGCACCGGTATATTATATATACCACTTAATTTTAATCCCAAAATGCCACATTGACACCAGAATTTTATAATCAAATTTTGAATTTCTAAGGTACATGAGGAAAAGCTTTTACTTATTTTGAAATAAATTCGTTCGTGAATCCTGGTGTCAATCAAGCAATTCAATATTTTAGCTACAAGATTACTTTGCCCCTGAAGGGATTAATGAAAGACTTTCAGAAAAGGGCTGAGCTTCTACTGTTTTAACCCTTTGAGAGGCGGTGGTATATATTATATACCACCTAATTTTAATCCGATTCAAACCAGAAACTTTTAATTAAATTTTACTTTTTTAACTTTGACGAGAAAAAGTTGAAAAATTGCTTATTCTTATTTTGAACTAAATTCTTTCCTAAATTCCGGTGGGAATTCAACGTTACAGGAGCACAAGTGCTTGCCCCTGAAAGGGTTAACACATTAACTGCCAAAACGATGTGGGTGGTGTCTTCGATATTTTTACTGAAATTCGTTTCCCATCAAAAATTCTGAAAGATAATATTTGGTAACTTTAATAGCAAAGTTTTTGTCATTAAATAAAGTACTTTTAACATATTACAATAGTGGTGGCTAGGCAGGTTTTTTTTTATCATACACTTTTATTTGGAATGTGTACAACCACGAGTATACTCGTGGTTGGCAGCGAATGGGCTAAAATCAAGATTTCTTACAAAGTATCCGGTTAATAAAGTGTTATTGGTCCATCACTATCTGTACTATAAGTATAAATACTACTCATTCGAGTTTTCTACTTATAAGGACTAATACTGATTGATGATACACACTAATACGAAGGAACTTGAGATAAATAGGGTAGACATAAAGTGATTTTATTTTAATCACACATACATATATATCTATATATCGAAATTTAATGTCACAAAAACAGTTTTTTATTAAATAGTTCCTCACACGGATTTCGTTCCGATTTTATCAGAATAAATTCCCAAAAAATATTCTTAAATGTAACCGTTCCAAACATTTTGATATATTCTGTCAAACTGTTGACACGCCATATCGTCTAGGGTTTTAAAGCAAACATTTATTTTAAAGATAAATATTTTTGTAGATTGAGGCTTTTAGCACTTGCATTATTCAAATTGATGAAATAACGAAATGTGATTTTTGTGATAAAGTGTTTGAATGGAATCAAGATAAATTTATGATAGCAGAATTCCCAAAATTAACCCTTTCGTCCTAATAATAGTACATGTCTTTACAGTTACTATTATTCTGTTTATAGAAGTACTATTGTTATTATTTGCATATACCGTAATTTCCGGCGTATAATCCGCAGCTCAAAGAGTCGTTTTTCTACCCAGAAATATTATATTATAAAATGTAACTTAAAAATCGCTGTAAATATTTAACTACAATTATTGAATAAAATTTCTGGGTCGAAAAACGACTCTTTGAGCTGCGGATTATAC
Source organism: Maratus michaelseni (assembly GCA_963931845.1). NCBI lineage: Eukaryota > Metazoa > Arthropoda > Arachnida > Araneae > Salticidae > Maratus > Maratus michaelseni. Next base: position 222,622,976 of record OZ007595.1, read on the forward strand.
GCCGTAAATTACGGTAGTAATGACAACACATTGCTGATCGGTCAGGAGCAGAGTTGCCAAGTCTCTGGATTTTTGAACACCAGTAATTTTTTAGAGAAAATGTTGTTCTTTTAAATAGCAAAATGATCGGATGAAATAAAACAACATTTTCTGTACTAAATTACTGGTATCCAAAAAGCCGAGACTTGGCAGGGCTGTAAGAGTATACTCGTCATTGAGTAATACCGTTCCGAATCCTTAGTTATTCATATGCAATTTTTCTTGCATAAAATCTCGGTACAGTTTCTTCATAAATAATTATGTATTTGTATCATTCATCGTTTATTTTTTCCTTTTCGTTACACTGTAAGACATTTTACATGAAATCATAGGCACTGATTTAGCGAAGGCGACGGAGACATGCAGGCAAACTTCCACCACTAAATTTAAAATATTATTTTGTCTTAATATTTTGATTATTAACAAGATTGGTCAGTATTTAAATATTCAATCGGGCTACAATTTATAAAAAAAAATGTCTTTTTCGTAGATATCTTTTGAAAATATCGTATATGACAGATATTATTTTTCAAAAGCAGGTACGAATGGAATACCAAAATAGTCACTGGGACATATGGTGTCCCGACCACCTAATCAAAAGGTTAATAATTACAAGTGATTAATTGGGCCAGAGAAAAACTTTTCATTACTAATCGGTTTTCATCAGTTTAAAAGAAATGTTAATTTACAGCTCATTGCTATGATTAGTTTTCGAGATTAGAGAAAATTTTATTTTTCTATGGTCTGAGAGGAACACCTCTTGTTATCGTTTCAACCTCACAAAAAACTTCTAAGAAAACAGACAGACTGACTTCCAGTTTTTTATTCTTTATCGCAATAGAACATAAACGGAGCCACCACCAAATAGAGTTATTTCAATAAATTAAACAAAAGAATTATTGAAATCAGAGTACTCGTTCAAAAGTTATACGTAGACATACATTAAAATATATGAATGTTACACAAATGCATATATACTGTGTAATCTACTTTCTTTGAAGTCAGTTAATAAAAATGTATTTTAAACTTAACCACTAAATCAAATCTGTCAATAAGTTTTTTCATTATATTATTATTATTATTATTTTATTATTCTGGAAATATGGTAATATATTTTATGATCTAAGCGCAACACAGGATTTTTCCATATTCAATAATCATGACGTTCAGTATTTAAAGTAAAGAGAAGACTTATTTCTAAATTTTGTTAATAAGAACTTCGCTTCCACGAGATTGTATCTTCACAGTTCTCAGTTTGAGATGAAATATTCTACATACAAAATCCGTCTTTCATCTTTCAGGCTCATTCTATTCTGAGACTGAAACGTTTCACCCCGTTAAGCAATAATATTTTTCTCATTTCTTTGTGGAGTATTTGAACTTCTGATTTCTATATTTCTAATCAAAATACTGACAGTGATTTTAAACGTTTGAAATATTATGTATGATGTTTCCACGTGTTGAATGTATGTAAATGGTTTGTATGAAATCCTGTTTGCTGTTTTCAAAAGCATTATTTTTTCCTTTTGTAGAAAAAAAACTATATATCTTTATAAATGGCTTATTGTTATGTAGTTTGAAAAGTAATTTCTTTTTATAGATGAGATGTTTTACTTTTTAATTTCTTTAAACATTGTTTGAATAGAAAGTCGGTTCAATGCTGTTGTGTTAGGGAAATATCTTTCACTTCATTCTATTCTGAGACTGTAACGTCTGACTTCATTAAGCAGGTGTCTTTTTCTCGTTTCTTTGGGGTCTCCATTTCTGATTTCTATATTCCTATTCAAAACACTGACAGACATTTTAAACGATTGAAATATTTTGTATGAAATCGTCACGTGCTGAAGCTATGTAAATGGCTTAAATGAATTCCTATATGATGTTTTCAAAAGCAAGTTTTTTTTTTTTTTTTTTTTTTTTTTTGTAGAAATGAAACAATTTATCTTTTATAAACATTTTATAATTATGTTTAAAAAAAAAATCATAAAAGAATCGATTTTCCAATGTTGAATGTCATTCTCATAAACTTTGCTGTTACATATTCGTTGTTACTTCATTATTACATAATGAGAGGTTTTACTTTTTAATTTCTTTAACGATTATTTGAATTGTAAGCTGAAACAATACTATTTTTTATCAAATTAAATTTTCAGTAGGACTGAAACTGCGCGTATATTTAATAACACTGACAAAGGATGTGAATTAATTTTCACTTTTCTAAACAACACATAACCAACAGAGTAAAAAAATGTGTCCAGACCGGAGATCGAACCCAGATACCCTGGTATAGCGCACCAAGTGCTTTACTATGTAAGCCATATGGCTTAAATGATAAAGCACTAAATCAAATCTGTCAATAAGTTTTTTCATTATTTTATTATTATTATTTTATTATTCTCGAAATATGGTAATGTATTATATGATCTAAGCACAACGCAGGATTTTTCCATATTCAATAATCATGACGTTCAATATTTAAAGTAAAGCACGAGATAGGATATCTTATTTCTAAATTTTCATAATAAGAACTTCTCTTCGGCTAGATTGTATCATTATAGTTCTCAGACTACAATGAAATATTCTACACATAAAATCCATATTCCGTCTTCCAAATTCATTCTATTCTGAGACTGAAACGTTTCACTCCGTTAAGCAATAATATTTTTCTCATTTCTTTGGGGAGTATTTGCACTTCTGATTTCTATACTACTATTCAAAATACTGACAGCAATTTTGCACGTTTGAAATATTATGTATCAAATTTTCACGTGTTGATTGTATGTAAATTGTTTGTATGAAATCCTGTATGCTGTTTCCAAAAGCATAATTTTTCCTTTTGTAGAAAGGAAAAGATATATCTTTATAAATTGTTTATTATTATGTATTTTGAAAAACAATTTACTTTTATACGGGAGATGTTTTACTTTTTAATTTCTTTAAACATTGTTTGAATAGAATGTCGGCTCAATACTGCTATGTTAGGGAAATATTTTTCACTTCATTCTATTCTGAAACTGTAACGTCTGACTTCATTAAGAAGGTCTCTTTTTCTCATTTGTTTGAGGTGTATCTCCATTTCTCATTTCTATATTTCTATTCAAAATACTGACAGTGATTTTAAGCGATTGAATATTTTGCATTAAATCTTCACGGGATGAATGTATGCAAAAAGTTTAAATGAATTATTATCTGATGTTTCCAAAAACATGATTTTTAAAAAAAATAGAAATGAAACAATTTATCTTTAAAAACAGTTTATAAAGTTAAAAAAAAATTACAAATGAAACGATTTTTCAATGTTGAATTTCATTCTCATAAACCTTGCTATTACATATTCATTGTTACTTTATTATTACATAATGAGATGTTTTACTTTTTAATTTGATAAACGATTATTTGAATTTTAAGTTATACTATTTTTTATGTTCGGGAAAAATCTTCACTTCATTCTATTCTGAAACTATAACGTCTCACTCCGTTACGCAATGATACTTTTTCTCATTTCTTTGGGGAGTATCTGCACTTCTGATTTCTGAATTTCTATTAAAAATACTGACAGTTATTTTAAACGCGCGAAATATTTTATATGAAATCTTCACGTACTGAATATATCTAATTTTTGTATAAAATCTTGAAAAGCATAGTTTTTTTTTTTGTTGTTGTTGTTGAAAGGAATACGATTTATCTTTCTAAACGGTTTATTGTTACGTATTTTAGAATAAATTTTATTTTTATAAATGAATGTCTTTTCTAAGATTGTGATATATGTCCCAGATTGCATCTACTCTTGTGATGTTAGGTGTCATTTTGCTTTCTATAAATGGCTGTAGGTGCATATTTATATATTCCCCGAAAACTGTGGAACGCAGTGGTTTTATAATATGAATAATAGCCGATCGAGTAAAAGCACTGATGCCTCCTTGAATAATTGAGAGCGTCCTGGGTCACGAATACCAGGAAGGCACCCAAGAAGAGCAGATTTAGTCAAAGCCATTAAATAACAAGCCCAGTCAGATAAATGGGAAACTTTTCGCAAGTTGAAAATAGCGCCATCTAGCGGTTGGGAGTGCTGCATTCGGCACCAAGAATATTTTAATAAAATTTTGCCTCTAAAATTAAAGCTTAAAATAAGGAGTTCATATTTTCTAAAAAAGTCGTTTGTAAATTCCGGTGTCAGTCAGTAATTTCACATTTTACGAACAGAATTTGTCTGTGCCGGAAAGGGTTAATTGCATAGTGATGTAAATTTCCATCACTTTTAATTTAACTTTTAATAAATAAATCAACTTCTTCGCCACCACTATATTTATATAGAAATATTAATCCAGTAAATTTCCACCATTTTTTTTTCATTATAGTTTTAGCTTTAATGTAAAAGATCCCAATAATTAGCAAGTTTTTAAAGGAAGTGGAAAAATAAAAAATAGATAAAAATCGTATAAAATGTCGATATAAATAAATCGTATCGTTTCTCTGCGACGCGCTTCTGTTTTGTCCTCCTTCCGCAGCAGAGGTTTGGCGCTAGTGTGTCGCTAACAAATTTAACACTATCTGACTGGGCTTATTATTTAATGGCTTTGGATTTAGTTCCTGATAGTAATATTCCCTCATTAGATAATGAAGGCGGGTCACGCTGGTTCTCGTGTCTGAAGAAGTCATTTATTTCAGCTTGTGGTCGTGCTTGCAGATTTAGAAATAGCTTCGTGATGAGCGCTACATTTGCATTCGCTGTTCCCAACATACTGAATCCTTTCTTCAGATTTCCATGCCGCGGTTGCTGAATGTGTATATGGTTGCCCTAGGAATTGCGTCTGAGAGGTGTTTTGTAGCACTTTGAATTCTGTCCCTCACAAAGTCTTTATACATCGTTTCACCCGTCTCCTTGGCTTCCTTCAGGCACATAGCAACAACAGGATCCATGGCCTCACCAGTATCCAATGTGACGAGTTCCATACCGGTCTCTTTAACCCTTTCCGGAACAGACAAATTCTGTTAGTAAAATGAGAAATTACTGATTGATACCGGAATTTACAAACGACTTTTTTAGAAAATAAGAACTTCTTATTTTAAGCTTTCATTGTACAAACAAAATTTCATTAAAATATTCTTGGTGCCGTATGCGAGTTTGGAATTAAAATTAGGTGTGCCCGGAGTGGAACCGCTGTACCGGAAAGAGTTAAACAATTTACAATAGTTCCATCTTGTACTACATTAAAAAAGGCTTTTAATTGTTTAAGAAATTTTGTTTGTTCGGCGGTAGAAGATTCCTGATTAATGGATCGTAAGTTTGCTGATGGAAAGTACTTTTTGATGAGCTCCTGGCAGCACGGGCTTTAATTTTAAGCTGGTATAGAACGATCAGTGAAAATGAATATCCGCAGCATGGGCATCTTCAGCATTGCCTGCAGTATTAAATCGTGCATGTACTACCAAATCTGAGATTGCAGAAATTTTTGCCGCAGTTAGCACTACTTACACGATACTTTTTGTTCATCACCTTGCTCTTCGCACTTGGCACAGTAGACACAATGGGTTTTTTTTAGCATCGTGGGTTGCGTTATAATTCAATAGCGTTTTTGGGGGGCTCACTGTTCCATTTCTTTCCTCTTAAGTTGTCGTTGCAGCATACAAGAGCGAAAAAGCGCCCAGCATTCATTCTGGTATGTTGCCTTATTTGTCTTCATTGTGTTCGAAATCCCAGAACCATCATCTAAATACTCCATAATCACGGCAAGAGGCATAGGCATATCATTATCAACAAAGTTTTTCAAATCTGCTTTTAGTACATCATATGCTTTATCATGACACGCTTTCTTATATGGACATCGTGAGTCTTTTCGGATATCTTGCTGGCACAAACAGCACAAAGTCCAATTAGTCGTTTTTCTACTTTTACCTAAATTCATGTTTATGTTTTTGTTGATTTGAAGAAATACACTCTAGTTTTTCTGAAGTCACTGTTCAGACTGTTCAGAACTTATAAACCAGAAAAAAAGCAGTATTATATATTATACTGCTGTTATGGTATTATATTACTCAATTATTATGTATTATTATATTATTGTAAAGATCATATTCTATATTTATATTATACTATTCATTTATTATTCATATATTTCAAGATTTTGTCTAATCTATTTATGCCCATCTATTAAAAAAAACAATACAGATGGCAGCCATATTGGATTTCTAGCAAACGGGCCACGAGAAGGCGCGCACAAGTTGTTTGCGATGGTTTACTAAAACCTTAAGACCATATCTAAAGCTACACCAAACTTCAAAGACTTTGCACAAAGTGCACGATTCTTATGAATTTTCAATCATTTCAACCCAGCTAGTACACAATTAATTAATATTTGTTAACCCCCTTCGTGATGAACGTCCTTTTAAGTATTTTTAATATTTTACTGCCTGCTTTTAAAGAGAATTTAATCACTAAAATGCTCTGATAAAATAATTTAAAATGTACAATTAAGAATTACAGGTCCAAATAAACAAGTATTTTTTTCACTTTATGCATCTCGTATGAGTGGTGCTCTTCCCGAAAGGTTTAATAACCACATGGTCAATAGAGGCAGTAGCGTAGCAAGGTTGTAGGTGTAGATGCTCTGGATACCACTAATTTTATAAAGTTTACTTTGACTTATCTAATCGGAGAACTTTCCGCGATAATGAATCCGAAGACAACTTTACATTATTACTGGTATCCAGAGAATTTGGACCCCCCCCCCTCCCTGCTACGCCACTGAACAGAGGCCAGTGATTTAACTATTGAAATGATGGAAAACTATACCATGCTAAAATCAACATGTTACTTCAACGGCAATCAAAACCAAAGTGAGTGTTGCCAAATGGCAAATCAAAACTTTCCACAGAAGTACACCAAGCTGGCGTGTTTCAACAAGTGGTGGGAATATTAATGATTTTGATATTCGAATGAATCATTCTGGCATGCGCAAAAGCTTATCTGACAACCTTCGTATTCTTTTTAAACAATTAAAGCCAGAAATTTTGTAAAAAAAAAAAATAAAGACAAAAGCCACCCAAAGTTATTTTTTTTTTAAGTCTGGTTTATCTGATTAAAACAAATACGATTTTTTTTTTTCATTTTTTCTTTCTGTTCCTCACTAAGTTCAACCAATGAAAAGGCAAGCCGTACAATTATGAAGCAAAAAATATATCTCATTGCTGTTTTTTTTAAATTCTTACTTTCATAAGAATATTTAAATTGTTTATTTATTTATTTTTAAAAAAGTATGCTAGAACTTTTCTCGTTTCAAAATTCTGATAATAATTTTTTTAGAGATATCTTCACAGTTCTCAGTTCGGAATGAAATATTCTACACATAAAATCCATAATCCATCTTCCAGACTCATTCTGAAACGTCTCACTCCGTTAAGCAATAATATTGTTCTCATTTCTTTAGGGAGTATCTGCATTTTTGATTTCAATATATCTATTCAAAATATAGACAGCGCTTTTAAACGCTTGAAATATTTCGTACGAAATTCTCACGTGATTATCTGCTGTTTTCAAAAGTGTACATTTTCCGAAGAAAGAAAACCATTTATCTTTTCATTAGCTATCGACATTTTTTAATGTTTCAAGAAATTATCGACATAGTTTTCTGGGTATGAAAATTAAAGATGTATCTGGTAAAGAAAGTGAAACCAGTGTATCATAGCTACTTACTCTCGAAAAGTATTACTATTTCCGAATATTTATCTTTATCTTATTTAATAGTATAATTTCTTTTATTAAATAAAGCGGAAACTTCTAGTCGGTAATAATGGTATCTAAAAAACGGAAGGGTTGGAAGGTATAGTATATTTGACATTACCGTAATTTCGCGCGTATGCGCCGCGTCTTAGTTAAGTCTTTAACCGGACATTTTACTGAAAATAAGAAGTCAAATAAGTGCTAAGCAGACGTAAATCACATTTTATTTAAAATAAATTCTGGTAGGAAATAGAATTGTCTGAGGTGCGGAGTATACGCGCGGAATTACGGTACATACATATAGAGCTCGACTAAGCCTTTTGGGTAACCGGAACAAACATTCATAACTGTTTCTGAATAGTAATTTTTGCATTATTTATTATAAAAATTCGGCGTTTAAAAAAGGCGACAATTCGACGATGTGATATTCAGGGCATCTGCCCCTGCAGAAACAGGTTCTGCTAAACAGACACACACACATGTTTATATATATATGTAAAATATGCTTCATTCATATTGACATATATTGTTTATTAATTAACATTTCATATTCGGTTAAATCAATTGTAATATCATATTAAATTTTACATTATTTGTATAAATACAGTATATTTCAGTGTATAATCGTGACCAACAAAATACAAGGCCAGTTTATAACTTTTTAAACGTCACAACGAGTGGATTATATTTACACGGCTATTGGTACAAAACGATGGACGCGCTGCTATGTACCAATCGCCGTGTGAAGATGGTCCACCCCGTCTGTCTATTCTGCAACGATGAGTTCCTTCTCTCATTTCGGCCACTAAATTATTCCGCTGGTGCAACTTGTTCAATTACGGCGGCCCATCTTTTTGACTCCCGACTTTCCAAGATTTCACTTTGTTTGCAAGTAAGCACCACCATTTAGGCAACAAAAATCCAGGAAATCTTCCAACTGGTAGATGTGAGGTGCAGGACTTAGGCAAAATTAAGACTCGATATGTAACAACCCAACAAATAAACATAAAATTGTAATGATCTGTGATCATGACGGCCTGGGTGCCTGTCAAGTAGAGCGCCACTAGACCTGGCAGGTAGAGGTCTGGTCATCGGTTTGAGACAGCAGAAACGAAGCAATGTACGCTAATGGCGCTTGGTGCATGTAAAATACATCGTGGGTGCAAAGTCCTCTAAGTTTCCTATGGATAAATACCTCTGGATATGCCTAGTCAGGTGAAGGTTTCGTTACCTGATCAAGGTTTTAAATTACGAGACCTATTCCTTTCTCTTCTTTAAATTTTGCTTATTTTATATCTGTCAATTCAACAAAGTTAAATAGAAACCTTGAACCGGGAAATAAAGAAAAATGTAGCAAACCACTAGAGAGCAAGCAGCGGTTCCAACAAGCGATGCTTTTGTCAGGTGGATCGCAGCCATGCTGTGACCAGACGAATATCGTCCCGCACTCAGGTACTAACTCATCAAGCTGGGCACTCATGCCTGGCAGTTAGGAGCCTGGTTAGCGGTATAAAAAAAGATGTCATGAATCGGCCATGTTTTTCGTTGGTCGCGCTATAATGTACACCTAAACTTTCAGACTTCATTTTTCTACATTTAGGTAACACTCACACCTAAAAATGTAAATTGTAAAATGTAAAATGTAAAATGTTAAACGTAAATTGTAAATTGTAATGAAACCTTCATCAGATACAAAGAAAATAAAATATAATAAAAATTATTCTAATGTGAATTAACAATTATTTTTCATGTAATCTAATAGCGAAAATTTTCTTTTAAAATAATCATGTTCTTTCCATAAAAATCTTTTTTCTTACTATCTTCATTGTTTTACTTTATTTTTAAGCTTTCATTTTTATAACCGGCATGACCTAAATTTTGATCAATTTTCTAGTATCAAAAATGCCCATTCAAGCCGGGATATAAAGTATATTTCAACAATTTTAAATGCCGATTTTTGATGTTAATTCGATTCTATATGTATGAATCGGTCATTTCAAAAACTACATAAGTCCAATTATTTTTCTAAATGCTCTTTTTTGTTACAAACGTGCACTTGACGTTAGACTTGCATGTGTAGAAAAGAAATTAGATTAGTCTGTTTATCCATTGCCTTTCTAAACTTACAATTACACGGGATAATTTGAAGCGGCACAAGATTCCGCTACTCGTCAGTTTTTCTAGCATTTCATTGGTTGTTTCGGGCTAGGCTTTTTCCTCGTCCGTTTTCCATGTATTTAATTGGTTGTTCTTAACGACATTGGTCCTTATTCATTTTGAGAAACACTATAGGCAACAAAATTGTACCGACAATAAAATGTTGTTTGTTTCCCAGCCATTTTCGAACTCTTTTGAAGTCATAGATTTAAAATTAGTGTCGCCTGAAAATAGCGTCAAATTTAACGCCTCGTGTAATAGAACTATAAGGAAAACCGCAAACCAAGGCGATAAGCAACACAATTCGTGACTTAAGAGACAATTTTAACATTCAAACCTGTTTCTTCTTTGTTTCCAAACTGTTAACTAGGAAGAAACAGGTTTGAATTTCAGAATTTGTCTCCTAAGTCACGCATTGTGTTGCTTGTCGCCTCGACGTGCAACCTGTCTAAAGGCACGGAAATATTGCATTTTATTGCAAAAACGATAATGCTAAAATATATTACAATGGTCAACAACAGAATTAGAAAAAATATAATCGAATAGGATGGTGAATATAACTACGTGCCTTAATAAATTGGTAACAAAACATTAAAGATTTTAAATACTATTTCCTAATAATGTATTTCACTTTAGTTGCAGAATTCTGCTGTTTTATAATAATGCAAGTATTACTAATAGAAAATAGTGATATTAAAAATCTACAGGGTGTTTTTTTTAAACTGACACTATTCAGAGCCGTCTGTAGCTCGTTCTAATAACTGGATTGACACAAAATTTTGTGAATGGACTAAGAAAACCACGGGAAAAAAGATTCCAACAAAAAAAAATTAGTTCCAATCACCGCCGATAGGGGGAAATGTGGCGCTGTACATTGAAAAAAAAAACATCAGAAACAGACAAAATTAATAATTTGGATAAAATGCCACGTTTTATTCATCATTTACACTTTCCCTTTCGTTGATCGCAGTTGAAACATCCATTATCACTTTTTCTGCCACCGGTTTACGTCCTCTGCCTGACCGAACTGCTAGCGAGCCTGTTTCTTTGAATTTCAGAATCATTGCTTTCAATACATTAACGGATAAAGGTCCTTTGCGCAGTTTATGGCGTGTTCTAAGTAAACGAAGAGCGGCTGGTGCATTGTACTGGTTACAATATAAGAACTTCACAAGTAACGCGCGCTGCGGTAACGTGAGATTCATTTTCAACCTGAGCTGAAATTGTTTCTCGGTGTTTTTCGCATGCATTTATAACTTAAACTATTGGCGCTACTGTCGCTTGCGTAAGTAAAAATTTGCATTTTCATTTTTTGCCCGTATTTTATGCTAATTCCCAGTTGCATAAATGACCACAGCGCCACATTTCCCCCTATCGGTGGTGATTGGAACTAATTTTTTTTGTTGGAATCTTTTTTCCCATGGTTTTTTTAGTCCATTTACAAAATTTTGTGTCAATCCAGTTATTAGAACGAGCTACAGACGGCTCTGAACAGTGTCAGTTTAAAAAAAAACACCCTGTATAATACTTGGCTCAAAAACATGACTTCTAAACAGACTATAAGACAGAGTCTGAGCAAGACATAAATTTGCCTAACGGGAAGAAAATTTTAAAGCCTCGCAAAATGATTTTAAATGTAGTAGACAATGACAAAGGTGGATAACTGTGTACGACGGAAAACTTTCTAAGTCAATTCCGCCTCAGATAGAATTTACTGCACTGCTATCCGTTCTCCATATGAATTTTGTTTTAAGATTAAATCTCCTACCGTTAATCGATAATAATTATGTTATAATTTCATTATTACAAAACATAATTTTTTTTTTAATTTTACATTTATTAAAGTTTAATTACTTAGCAAATCAGTATTATTATTCAGAATTGCCAATTTAGAGGATATTTTTATTCAAAATTTCTACTGAAATTTCCGAATGGCGAAATTTGCTTTATTTAATGACAGGCATTCCGTAATTAAATTAACAAAAGATTGTTATTCAAAAATTCTGTTAGATATTTGTAATACTCCTCACCTCCACTACTAACCCACTTAATTGGGAACACTGATGTAAGAATCCAGTAAGAATATTTCACCTCAATCAGGTTAAATATAACTATATATATATATATATATATATATATATATATATATATATATATATATTACTTAACTGGAAGCAGTTTTTATCTCCAGTTTTTCATAATATGATAAAGAAGATAAAGATAGATACAATAATTTATACCTTGCTTTTAAGATTTGGTAAGAATTGGTATTTGAAGTTTATTGATAAGAATGTTTAAAATCGTATGATTAATGTCTTTGTATTTAAAACAACGCCTATAAAACCGGGGTGCCACTAGCAACTATTTTGACACCACTATTTCAAAATAAAAAATTTCGCGGTCGTGTTTTTAATTCTGTATTTTAATGTTGTAGAAACCTACCACAAATATCATTGCTTCAACATTAATCCAAAATAATCGACAGAGTACTCTTGTTAATAAAATCCTTTTTTTCTCTTTTTTCTTTAATTCGGTTCATAAGAGATTTATTTTCAATTCACTAGGTGCAATCAAATAGTCTCTACGTAAAATCCATAATCCATCTTGCAGTTGTATTCTGTTCCCAGATTGGAACTTCCCAGCCCTATAAGGAACAATACTTTCTCATTTCCTTAGAGATAAACTGCTTTTCTGATTTTTATATCTCGATTCAAAATATTGACTAAGATTTTAAACGCTTGAAATATTTTTAAAGGAATTTTCAATTGGTTATCTGCTATTTTCAAATATGTCAAAGTTTAGCAGAAAGAAAAAGATTTATCTTTTATTAGCAATCGAAATTTGACTTTGATTCCTGAAGTCAAAACCTTCTTATACTCCTCCATATATTAATCGGGTTTGGCTTATTTAATTGTAGAATATTCTACCAATGAATTAGGCCAAGATCAGTAATCGGAAATAGCGAAATCAAAGTCCTTACAAAAGTAAAGATTGAAAAAACTCTTCAGAAAAAAAACATGCAATACTACAAAACGTAGTCACGAGCCACTACTGTTTATATGAAATGTTTCCAATCACAATTTCATAGATATTCCATGTAACCGTAATCGTAAATTATTTCAAGAATACTTTTTAAAAAAATTACTATAAATTTCTGGTGGGAAAGGGCATGCTGAGTTTGAATTGGAGGATTCGCACCTGGTAATCCCCGACCCTATACATTATCGGAACTGGAATACCGGCGGGGCAAATTTCCACCAGTAAAAACGAATAGAAATTTTTACCTTATAATTGACAGACCTTTCGCATGAATGTAGCGTATAATAAAGTCAAACATTTCTATTTAAATTTACTGGTGGAAGTTTTCACCGACGGAAATCAGGCCCTGTACATTGTGACAACCGGTCCATGATTGTAGTAAGTTATAACGAAATACCTAACATTTTCAAAATTATAAAAAGTACAATTCTACTAAAAACTTTCACAATCTAGGCAACTAAACATGTGTCCTACATTTGATAGTTTCTACCGGAGTTATTTTATTTTAATAAGACAATACATAAATTTTTGAAAGTTCAAAAGTTTGATTTTTGTGATAACCAGGTCTTTCCTACATAAATTCCATAATACATATTAAATTCATACATTTAAATGTTTTAACCATTGTAGGTAGTTTTTATCCATTTCTTTAGGGAGAATTTGCTTTTATGATTTCAGTGTTTCGATTCAAAACACTGAATAAGACTTATATGCTTAAAATATTATTTAAGAAACTCTCGCGAATTTTATTTTAACACTTTGTTGACCGGCAATTTAATATGAAATCTGCATTTTGAAACTATACAAACCCCGCCTTTTTCTGAAAGGTCTTTGGTAAGTTCGATTTCTAGATAAATGTATGCGTTAACAAATTTATGCGTTAGTAAGTAGTTTATTTTATATAAAATTAATCTATTTAATAGAGTCTAACAAAATATATAATATAAATACATATTCGTTCAGATAAAAATTTACCAAATTTTTACGCAAGAAAAAATACGTAGGCGGAACTAGGACACGCCTTTAGTCAACGGTATATGTTTTAAAACACGAGTACACTCGTGAGCGGGCAACAAATTGTTAAAATGCTTGATATATATATATATATATATATATATATATATATATATATATATAATCATCAAGCGTTTTCTATTTACAGCTGGATGTAGGTCTCCCCCATATTCTTTAATTATTTCCTGTCTAGTGCTTTAGTCATCCAATTTACAATGGTCATTTTTCTAATTTCGTCACTCCATCTTACTTGAGGTCGTTTTCTTGGTCGTTTTACATCTCTGGGATACTATTGTAGGGTTTTTGTGCTCTTTCTATTGTCTTGTCTTCATGCAATGTGCCCAGCCCATTTCCATTTTAGATGTTTAATTCTCTCAATGATATTAAAAACCTTCGTCTGATTTCTTATACAGGTTATTCTCTTTTCTGTTTCTTCTAGTTATGCCTATAATACTTATTTCCATATCTGGCTGTGTTGTTTGTAACCTTTGTATCATCCGTTTCGTTAGTGTCCATGTTTCTCCTCCATAAGTTAGTTCAGGCAAAACACATTGGTTAAAAACCTTTCTTTTCAAACAAAGAGACATGTTACTACTCAGAATAATATTCTTCTTCCCAAGATCACTCCATCCATTTCGTATTCTTCTATTGATTTCTTTCATGATACTGTTGTCCGATGATATTTCCTGTCCAAGGTACACATAACTTTGCACTTATTTATTCTCAGCGTTGTTGTAGACGATTTTCTTTTTTGATGCAAATGAATTGAACACCAACTTATCCTTTACTAAATTTATTTTTAATCTCACTTTAATGCTAGCTTCTTCCAAATGTTTAACATATTTTCCAATTGTTCAGTGCTATTACTGAAAATTAAAATGTCATCAGCAAACCGGAGATGGCTTAAATATTTCCCATTTATTCTAATACCTTTGTTTTAACAATCCAGCTTCTTGAAAATATTTTCCAAGACAGCAGTAAAAAGTTCAGGCGAAATCGTGTCTCCTTGTCTTACTCCTCTTCCAAGCTTAATCTTCGTTTTTCCATTATCCAAACGGATAGTGGCTGTTACTTTCTTGTAAAACTTCTATATGATATTGATGTAAGGTTTGTCTATACCAATGTCCTCCAGAGAAGTAATTACTGCAGATGTGTAGACCGAATCAAATGTTTTTTCATAATCAATAAAGGCAAGGCAGAGAGTTAGATTACCGTATATACTCGCGTATAAGTCGACCCCCAAATTCGAGACGAAAACAAACATGTTTAATACCGATATATTACAATAGCTTTCTTCGCCTTAAATAATTTAGAATTAAATAATATTAAATAAGGCGTAGACAATCATTCTGAATTACTGGTATTAAACATGTTTTCATCTCGAATTTGGGGCAGTGTTGCCAGTGGGCTACTTTTTTTAAATTCCGTTTTCTTGATTGACACCAGTTTTTTGAGAAAGTAAAATTCATCTTAATTTAATGACAGACTAAATAAGCGAAAACAAAGCGAATTATACCGTTTCAAAAAACTGGTGCCAATCAAGCAATCTGAATTTTAAAAAAGTAGCCCGCTGGCAACACTGATTTGGGGGTCGACTTATACGCGAGTATATACGGTATATATCGACAGGGTGGTTAGTGGTCAGGGAAAAATACAGTAAAAAAAGTGATACGCACCAGTATATTCTTATAGAAAAATTTATGTTGATTATTCGATCAAATAATCAATTTGAATGTTTCTATAAGAATATACTGGTATCTCTCATTTTTTTTACTGTATTTTTCCCTGACCACTAGCCACCCTGATCGACGCTACCATGTCTAACTATTGAATGTGAAAAGATGCATTTTTCATTACTTTTAAAAATGGGCCGATTGGCATCACTAAACTTTAATAGTATTCTACCCCAGGGTTGCCAGTTTGGCCTCCCTTTTTATGCAAAAATTCCGAATCCATACCAGAAATTTCAAATAGAAATTTTTGCTTTATTAAATGACAATGAAACAACGTAGTTAAAAGCATGGAATACCTAGTTGCGTACCAACTGAACTTCCAGGTTAAAGGTAATTGACTTGCGAGGTAAAAGGGAGCCGTGAGAGATTTATAAATTTAAAAAATGAAAAAAAAAATATTTACGAATATAAGAATGAAATACAGTATAACAAAATTTAATGACACACATTTCGTGATTACTAAAGAAATGTTTTTGCTCAAAATTACTGGTATGAATTCGGAATCTCTGAATAAAAAATAAGGCCAAAATGGCAACCCTGTTGTTCACAGAAATTTTATTAATATTCTTACAAGGCAAATAATTCTAATAAAATTTAGTGGTGATAATGGGCCAATTTTTAAAAGTAATGAAAAATGCATTTTTTCACATTCGATAGTTTGACATGGTAGCGACGATATATATAGAATCTATTTGAAAAAGCTTCTATTTCCAAAGTTTTAAACTTGTGGTCTTAATCATATGTTTGGAGTTAAATGGAAATAAAATTCGCAGTCCACCTGGATATCGCATTCTATTCACAGATTGAATAGAATCTTCTGTGATTTTCTTTTCATTTCTTTGGGAAGAATTTGAATTTATCTAATTCCTTTAGTTCATTTCAAAGTATTGATCCGGATTCTTAATTTTTGAACTATTTTATCCGTATGAACTATATAAATTCCCAGACTTTTTTCAGTTAAAAAAATTCTCAACAATTTAAATTTTTTCCAACCAGTACAATAAAGTTGTTAAATTACACAAATAAGAAAAAAATTAAATGTTTAAAAAAAATTATTATATCCTTCCTACCCTGAATGGGTCGAATCGACCCACTTCTATAATTTATTTAATTCGATTAGAACCAGATTCTTTTCCATAAAGTAAGTTAAACAAACGCTACGGAGAACTACGTAAAATAAATATGTTAAATCATTATCAAAAACAAATTCTGGTGTGAAATGTTTTTATCAACGTTGAGTAAAATTTCAACAGGGTACGAAGGATATAAAAATTGTACCTATTTAACCACTTCAACGGCAGTCCCACGATAAGTTGGGCGTATAACACTGTTTCTCTATCTCTACGGCAAACTGATTCAGCGTCCAGAATAACAAAGGTTCTGAATGGATTCTTGACATCCACGAAAGGGTTTTTTTTTTCTATATTGAAGTGCATTTCCATATAACAAAATCTTTTTTTTCATTATTTTTCTTAATTTAAGGGCGCATTCCACCTTTTCTTATTTAGAATTACTTTTTTGCATTTCATATTTTCAATTCTCTATACTTTTACAACAAAATTAATTGAAAATATTTCTAAACAGGTTAAATAATAAAATTTACGAATTCACCCATATTATATCGTTTTTAATTCTACGTTTCATGGGTTCGTGCAAGTTAAACGGTTCCATGGTTTAAATATAATTTACACATGTTTTAAAAGCAATTTTGAAGTTCCCAGACATTCTTAAACAACTTACATTTTGTTCTAAAATGTAAAATAACATAGTTAAACTTCAGTAAATCAAAAAAGTTACACATTTGCCAAAATTAAAGGTTTAAAAATGCACTTTTTAAAAGTTAAACTGATTAGAAGTTCAGAGGGTAGAGCAAAAATATTTCTTGGTTACATTTTACCTAACCCATTGAATGAGAGGTCAATGATCAGAAAACAGTATTTTTTTTTCATTGTGTCTCCAATCACCGATAAATTGCCGAATAACGAAATTTTCAATTTTTTTTACGGGTGTATAATTGAGATTCTGTAGGATTTTATACCTATATGAGAAGAAAATTTTAAAACATTTTTTGTGCATGCGCTGATGCAGATCTTCCTTGTCAGGAATAACCAGAATGCCGAAAAGATACAAAAACGTGGTCAAAAGCACGTGGTCAAACGTGGACGTGGTCAAAAGCATAAAACCTTGAGATTAATTAAGGCGAAGATTAGCTACCAGGTTTGTTTGACATATGTCTTTTAGGCAAAACGGTTGAATGCCCCTAAATTAAGGGGATGTCTTGATCCCAACGTCTGTCTCCCTAAAGATCCTGATTACCCAAACCATCGCATTAACCATCAGTATCACAAAGACGCAACTGATCGTCATAATTAGATCAGACTTCGTGATAATCATGTGTCGGATGGATGTGCCAGATTCCGGAGCTACCTAGAGACAGTTATAGATGATGAATGTGGATTCTTTCATTAAAATCTCTTTTCATTTTTTTAATATTTGTGTCACTTAAGCATTTATCCGTCAAAATTTCCTTTTCGACACGGAAATTTCGTACTTTCGACTTTCACCAGCATTTGACCGAAACACGCTGAAAAATGTGGTGCATTTCTACAAAATAGGAACTGCGATACAGTTCATTGCAAAATAGCAGGGCTTTGATGCGCAAATGCATTTGCATCTGCATCAGAATAACATAGCAACGCACCTACGTGAATGACCAACAAAGCCAATATTGAATCGACATAGTTTTTCATAATCATCTTACATATTAAATTTGGTGAAATATCATTCGATATATATATGTATATGTCTATATATAGCTATCACAAAAATTACGAAAAACACAGTACAGAAGCACCAATTTTTGGGCTATATATACCAAAACCTAATCAGAAAATTTTTTATCAATGCCTAACTGAGCATAAAATTTTATATAATTCCATCCGATAAATGCCGAGATATATAACATCTACAGCAGAAACCCTGAAAAACACAACATCGTTTAAGTCCTTGTACACAAAAATACAATCAGCATCAATTTATGTCAAGGCGTAGCTGAATGTGAACTTAGATGAAATTCCGTGCATTAGTTCTTGAGTTAGAGGGATCACAAATTTTGTGTCCCACACAAAGAAATTTTTTTTTACCAAAAATCATCAATTCGTATTCAGGAGTTCCAAATCATGTAAAACCATTGAAAAAAACAGAAGTCGAAAACTTTCACGATTTCATTTATTTCTTGTACAGAAGAAAGAAAAATACAACAAGAATTTTGTGTCCCACACAAACAGAATTTTTTTTTCCAAAAATCCTCAATTCGTATTCAAGAGATCCAAATCATGTAAATCCATAGAAGAAAATCCCTGACGGCTCGACCTGCAGGCACAGGTAGATTTCGAAAAAGCAGACCGCGGGACGCCTGTTTGTTGGGAATTGCGGAAGAAATGACCTTTTTGCCATGATGATGCAGTTGGAATAGCCCTCTTCGAAACCTATCTTGTTTGCAGGCGGAGCCGGCAGGGATTTTTTGTTTGTTTATTTATTTATTTATTTATTTATTTTTGCTATAAGTGTTGGTCCTATAAAAAAACTTGTCAATATAAAAGTTTGAGATAATATTAAGAGGATTTATAATAAATTTAAGCAAATTTGATATCTTGTGAATTGACGAAGTTATGAATTTTTTTTCTTCTAACCCCCTCCCCCCCTTTTTTTGCCTTGGGGCCATTTTTAATGATATCAAAAATCTGTCATACATAAATTTTCGGCCCTTTTCCTAGAAGTATTAATAACTTTGAACGGATTCGATACGTTTCATAATTAAGATATTCTGTTTTCACAAAAATCCCTCCCATCCCCCGCCCCCTTGTTTCAATTTTGCCCATTAACGAACTTGACCGAGATTTTATGCCCCTTGATTTTATGTCTCAGTTTGGAAGAGATTTGTGCAGAATTGTTGACGTTATCGTGTCCGTAAAAAAGTGACATAGATAGATAGATACATACATAAAGTTTTGAACTGGGAGGTGTTTTGGGTTCTGGGAGTCATGATCGGCGTAGATGTGCAAAATTTTTTCAAAAATTCCAACTTAGAGGAGAATGTAATAGGTAGTATTTCTTACGAAATCTACCTAAAACGGAAGACGAAAATTTTCACGATTCCATTTCTTTCTTCTTGTACAGAAGAAAGAAAAATACAACAAGAATGGCTACAGTGTTATCTAAGTAATATTTCTGTAATGTATTGATTATAGCTAGGAGACAGATAAGATAAATTCTACATTTCAGTGTGTCGATGACACAATGCTCGGCAAACTTTTTTCTAGAAAATGAAATGTCATGTGGGATTCTGTCTTGTAAAAGAACCCAGAGGCGGATTACCCATTAGGCTGAGTAGACTGAAGCCTAGGGGCCCGGAAGACAAGGACCCTTGTGTTAAGATTTTCTTTTGGGTTTTTTCTTCATATTGGGCTGATATTTTATGCAAAAGAGAAATGATGTACAATATTCTTTGTTTCACTCATTCATTGAATCTTTCAGGTTATTAACATATACATGGTATTCTAAATGCTATTACCCTTTTAATTTCTTCGATATTCATAAGAAGAAAGTACGGGATTCATGAAAATTTTCGGCTTCCAGTTTGTACCGAATTATGACACTTTGAAGTTAATGGAATTTCAACGTTTACCTGCACTAACAGTGCTTCTTTCCGTTTTTCGTGTCAGGAAACACTGAATTTTTCATAAAATACGAAGTATAATAATTTAGTAAGTTTTGGTCATAAAATAATTGGAATTTTGTTTTATGTTCTTCGTAAACGAATTACATTTTTCTAAATATAGAATATATAACAACTATGGTATAACATATAGAACCCAGGGGCCGTATAAAAATTAAATTTCGCATTTTAATATGTATAAAGCCCTTTGTAAAACAAATGCCATGTCTAAAATCTGTACTTGTTGTAATTGGAATTATGTTTCTATCATCCTAGGTCTAAGAGATAAAGGAGCAAACATGTATTTTGAATCACCCTGTATATAATGCTTTGTAGGGGGGGGGAGCAAGAAAAGATCAAGCCTAGGGGCCCAGGTGGTAATTAATCCGCCTCTGAAAGAACCCTTAAAAACCTGTGTACGAAGCTTGTAAACTTTTAGTTTTATTACTTCTTTTCCTTTTTAATAAATTGTATCTTTGGAAATAGCATTTTTATTAAGCTTTAATAATGCGTTGTTGAACATTCATGCAGTCTATCGGAATATTTTTGTTTGTAAGAAACGGCCGTTTGTAAAACAGAGAAATGTAAATTCACATTACATGAAGAACGATTCTAAATTAAAATTCTAAGCTGTCTGAAAAAACAGCTCAATCACTCGAACTCCAGTTCATGATCACTGCAAATCGTTTAAAACTGTCAATTACTTTATGATTTTAAAAATACTT
Organism: Maratus michaelseni; assembly: GCA_963931845.1. Taxonomy (NCBI): domain Eukaryota; kingdom Metazoa; phylum Arthropoda; class Arachnida; order Araneae; family Salticidae; genus Maratus; species Maratus michaelseni. The sequence continues at coordinate 222,644,120 of OZ007595.1, forward strand.
TACAATGTTTCTGGTGTCATGCCTATTTAAAATAATAATATTAATAATAAATAAAAAATACAACGGAAAATTTTGGAACTTGGGGACGCGTGTTTTATTTTATTTGTTTTATAATACTAGCCTCTTGATTAAAAAAAATACAAAAATAGCAGTGATAGTTGTTAAACGTAGCTAGACGTACAAGTGATTGTATTTGTCCTCAGCCATGAGGTAGAGTTATAACGAATAAATAAAACACGCGTTCTCAATTCCCTTCATTTACCAACCTATATAAGCATTTGGGATAATTTTACAGATCATCTTATATATGGTAAGCCCGTTTGACAAAGGTTGTTATATTACTAACAGGGCTGAATAGTGCGATAAAATAGCGACAGAACACTGCGTGCGAAACACCACGTTCTCTTACAAATGTGAAGTCGACTGAGAGAAGAGAAGGAGAACATGTGAGAAGCCGGTCTGTACATACACAACATTTTATTCCGGACATAATATAATAAGGGAAAATGAGAACACAATTTTGGAAAATCATGAACAAGAGATATGGATATATTTATATACAATTTTAATTTGATCCCTCCAAAACTTAAAATATGGCGTAAGTTTTTTTTGAAGCGCAGTACATATAGCATCTATAAAAGAAACGGCAGCAAAAATTACATTAACAAAAACTACAATTTTTAACATTATATTCAGTAATGACTGAAATCGGTAACCAAAAACAGTATTAATGGCGCCCTTTCAGAGCATACTCTTTTAGTAATTTTTAAGTATATATTGAAGAAGCTGGGATTGTTTGACCATACGGGAGGTTTGATCCACAGTCTTTATTTCATTCAAAGAATCTTTTTCACTGATAAATACAAGAAGTAAGCATATTATCAGCATTTTTTACTAGGAAATGTAGTTTATTACTCTAGTAATCTACTAGTAAATGTAGACATTTGTGGTTATAACAAAAAGTTGAATTTTGCAACCCCCCCCCCCCCCCAACAGAAAATATGCATTTTATGCATTTGCCAGTATTAAGCTCCGATACTATTTTTAAATAAAGTTAAAGATAATATTTACGTTATGTAGTGTACTTTATTTAATGATCTAAAATATAAGATAGTTAATTAGAACTTAGTATAGTATACCTGTTGCAATTTTTTTTATAAATTTGTTTTCAAAATGGCAGTTGCAGATGTCTGACGGTCTGCATTTGGGTATAAAAGTAAGCTGCGCTGCAACCGCCCATGAGGGAGCGCACCGCGCGTAGACGACCACCGAACCCAAGTCCTGAGAGACTTTTATTGCACAATAGCTTTGACTCGCTACGGCGCTTCGGCCGGTCAGAGAGCCGCTCCCCACTGCGGAATCTCTAAGCTTGAACACACGTGTCGAAGACGTAGGCCGTTGCGATACGCGGTGAAACTACGGGGAGTCACCGCGAGACACTTGGAGACAGGCCCGCGTCTCCCAATAGCTTCGGAGCTGGAAACCCAAAAGGGAACCAGGCCCTAGGCTTAAGTCAAGATGTTCCAACCCGTACTTGCTCTACCACAACTCGAGGGGTGTGAAAACCTATAGAGGCAGTCACGGTTCTCTCTCGTAGTGGTCTGCATTTAGGTATGCTTGACTTGGGTAAAATCTCCAGTATTTCGTCTTGTGTAATTCAACACATTTTATTTATTGGGTTTTACTATATTCAAAAAATAATAATTAACTTATTCCAATTATTAACAGCATATTTTGTATAAATATTTTTAAAATAAGAACTATAATGTAATTTTTCAAATGAAATTGAACATTTCAACTGAAAGTAAAAATACCTATAAATAAATGTTGTATTCAAAGTATAAATTCAAAGAAAATTATTTTACAAATCATATTAATTTATTTGAATACAGCTACATAAATCTTATATATCTATATTTTAGACAAAATCAGGGTTCGTACGCTTCAAGGACTTTCAAGCACCTTTTACCAGAATTTTCGTAAAGCAATATTTGGCTTATTTAACGAAAAAAAAATGCTATCTTCAGATATAGCAACCAGTACTCTACGAAATTTCTGGTACTAAAACACGTAAAATTTCCCGAATCTCCTGATGCGTACGAACCCTGAAAATACACATACATCACAGCTTATGCTAAAGATATTGAGTTATTTTTTTCTATGTATCTTCTTAAGCTACCACATCCAATCAACAGCTGTGGTTTACAAAGAAAAGCTTTAAAATTATATTTGAGTTCCTAATTATTAAAATATTCATTAATTTGTAAAACTTTAAAAAATAGGACGATAACATTTTATTATTTTCAACATCAAAGCGTCACGAAATGTGGCACTTTTTATTAATAAAATATGTGTTAGTGATTATAAAAAGTGTCAAACGAAAATTAATTATTTTTCGTAAATAAAATATTTTCGATAAGGAAAAGGGATTCTTTAGTGATAAAATACACATTAAAAAGACCTATGTCATTAACTGACAAGGTGTATTAAAATTTAACAGCGGTAAAAGAATTTATTTTCAAAAAAAGTATGGCGCGTTAGAGAAAATATATATATTTTTTCTATTTTCTTATTTTAGGTCTATGTATAGTAATTGATTATTCAAAATTTAAAATTTAAAATGATAAATGTATATTATTACATCACGTAGTTTAGAGAGCAGTGTTGCCAGTAGGCTACTTCAAAAAAAAATCTAATTGCTTAATTACCACCAGCTTTTTAATGTAGGAATAGTTGCCTTATTTAATGACAGACAAAACTGCATACATAGTAAACGTACCAACTTAACCCTCCAGCCACGGGAAACGCTCCTATCGCGTTTCACTTATTTTATACAATTCCGCGGGGTACGCTGCAATTTTTATAGTACTTAAGCATTGGGAGATACTATTTCTTCGTTGAATCTATCTTCTTTTATTTAGAAATAGAGAGATTCGTTTACAAATTATAATACATATATCATTTCATATATTAGGTCATCCGGAAAATTCTGCGGTTTTTGAAATATTTTGAAGCCATAAATGCCACATTCCAACCGGAATTTTGAAATAAAACTTTTTTTATGATGTACATGAAGAAATTGCTTTCACTTATTTGGAAATAAACTTGTTTGTAAATTCCGGTAACATTCAATCCTTATAGCTATTATAAGTGACGATTAAAAAGAGGCCGCGGTTTTATATAAGAAAATGAAAACATCGCCCGCGGCTAGAGGGTTAATACGAGAATAGGGGCGCAAAATTGAAAGAACAGTGCTGCCTTGTGGACGGGGTTGATAATGCCAGTGCGCGCGCTTTTAGGATGATGTCTTTAGGTATGACAAAATCTACCATCTGCGCATTCTCCTGAGCATATATCGTGAATCTTTACTCACTCATAAAAGATTTATCTTGATTACCAGATTTATTGCCAATATTTTTGATACAGTCTGTTTCGATAAAATGTGTGCATTTAAAAGCATTCACGATATCATTTTAGTTTCAGTAGTAAAGGTAATAATATATAAGCATTATCATAGCTGCCAACTTTTACGCTTTTTTTCTACCACTAAAATTTTATAGTAAATTTTATGTTATTAAACCGCCGAAATCATGTGATTCAATAAGGCAAAATTTTCTATTAAAATTTTAGTGGTAGCAAAAAAGCGTAAAAGTTGGCAACTATGGTATTATATAAGCACTATTGCCTTTTCTCTCGACACTAAAAATATATAGTGAATGTTTTTTTTAATATTAGGGGGCTCTTCCCCCTACGAGCTACGCTCGCCAACCCCCGTTCTCACAACACAAACTGTAAAAACACTCTGATTTGATCAACCTTAAAACGATTGCGGAAGATTGAATTATAATTAAACGACCTGCTGTAATCGGCTGCTATAATTGGCCTTGTGTAATCGGCTGCTCGCTGTAATATCTGCTATAATCGGGTTTCCATCATTTTCCTTTGACATAGGGATTTTAAAGCCGAATCAACTGCTGTCGAGACAGCTAACAACTGTTGATAAAATAAGGTTAATTAAACATTTGAAAATCAACTCGTGCAAAATGGTGAAGTAAGCAATGTCATGGCATCGGGAAATTTTATAACGATGCTATAGAAAATTGGGTATTACTCCATTATCCCGACTACTACTTTCTATAAAAGAAAATATCTGTCGCCCAAATATAGGATTTAAAGCCAAAAGTGCATATCTGTGGCGTCGCATTCAATTGATACCAGATGCGTTACGCGTGGTAGTTATGTCATCGAGTGGTCTTTAATTCAACGTTTATCTGTATTTTTAATTATATTTTACCAATTTATTAGTTATTTCGTTGATTTAAACGTAATTATTAAACGTAAAAATATAGCTTTTAATTGAAGGGAAATATTATTAATTACGCTGTTTTAAAATTTGCAATAATAAATAAAATATTTTGTCGAAATAAATTAATCTTACTCTACTTACTGCTCTGAAAACGCGGAATAATTTAATTATTTATCTTTTTAATATTCACGCGCAAGTATATTTTTTATTCCGTTATTTTCTACATTTATTGCTTTTAACACGTGATCATTTAATTATTATTTTAAAGTTTTATTTCTGTTTTTAATAGTCACGTGTTAATACTTTTCTTAATTGAAAGGGAATATTATTACGTGCGCTATTTTACAAATTGGCAACGATTCAAATAATGGAATTTATGAAATATGAAATAAATCTTCGTCAAAATAAGGAACATTTTGAATAAAAAATTGAAATATAACCTCAAAAAATGAGTCAAATTGAAAAGAATATTTGCAGTCTGCACACCCCAACCTTGTCAACTATATCCTTACAAATTATGATTAAATTCTTGTGCATAGTTTTCGTTTCTATAAAACTTTTATAAGAAAATTATTTTGACCAACTTTAATATTAAATATCTCTTAAAATAATTCTTCGATTTAAAAACTGTTTGCTTCAGCGCGTTTATCGAACATTTCTTTATAAAACTACCAATTTTTAAATTTTTTATATGCAATAGTTTTCTGGATATTAGTCCAGAAAGACTCCAAGGCACAAAACCTTAATTGACAGCGGCGGCCGCGGCGGTGGTTACTTTTTTTTAATATAGAGAGATAAATATGTTTATGAAAACAAACTGTATCAAAAATATTTTGCAATAAATCTGGTAACCAAGATTCATCTTCCGTGAGTGAGTAAATATTCACAATATATCTCAGGAGAATGCGCAGATGATAGATTTATAGGTATATAATTTTCTATCTCGCCAATGCTCCTATATTGAAAAATATCTTGCTCTCTAAACATATTAAAATATATTGTTACAGGAAAAACACCTGCGTACCTAATTTTTATAATTTTAGCACCTCATAAATTGAATGAAAATTCCATTACATAATTCCATCTTTACATACAAGAACTAAAGTTACATGATAAAAACTTGTAACAAATAATCAAAACAGTGTCAGAAGTACCTCCCTAGTATTATTCCATTCAGTCTAACTTATTTATTCATTTTATTTTAATTTATCAGACTCCAATTACACAACGACATTTCAAAACTAAAACTTTATTCCACGCATCAAACCAAACGATATTTCATTCTCATGACAAGAAACAGTTCCGTTGCCATACACGAAAAAATAAATAACAATCTACTTTCAACAACTATAGCGTAAAAAAATTTAATTGCAGGCTATATAAAAATATTTCAGCCTTCCTTTCAACAAACGGGGTGAAAATTATTTTATAAAGTGTGGTAACTTTGGTGGCGTGAAGAAATCCACGTATTTTGACAGATGGATACTGAAATTTTATTACAACTTTTACCACAAACTTTTACTACATTATAACTAATATTGCCATATTTATCTTAGAAATTGGCAGAGGTGCAGACGGAAAGACAAATTAGCAGACAGAAATTGATATAAATCTGTTCATTATTCGATCACAAACTGGGTGTTTAACCTCCAGTAGTTCAACCCCCTTCAGATACGTGGCGTACGACCTTCATTGACGTGACCTCGCTTTTGATCTGGGAGACATCTCTGCCATACACCAATGAAGCAGGCTGATTGGTTGGTTTTATTAAGTAATGCCAGGTACATCAACGCCTAAGGAGATGACGTCTTAATGTCATTTCATTTTAACCCTTTCCGGCACAGACAAATTCTGTTCGTAAAATGCGAACTTACTGACTAACACCGGAATTTACAAACGACGTTTTTAGAAAATAAGAATTCCTTATTTTAAGCTATCATTATAGAAGCAAAATTTTATTAAAATATACTTGGTGCCAAATGCAAGTTTGCAATTAAAATTAGGTGTGCCCGGAGGGGGACCATTGTGCCGGAAAGGGTTAAAAGCACACGTTGCGTAGCAGTCTTAGTATTTGAATACCATTATTTCCCTTAGTAATCTTCATCTTATTAAATCACAAAATTTCTGAAATTAAATAAGAGGAATATTACTATTCCGAAATAGTGGTACCAAAGATAAGAACTACTATGTACCCTGAAACAATAAATGAATCAATAATGTTGAAACTAATAATTGTTCAACTTTATGTTGCGTCTATTTATGTTGCATTAAAGAGTTCGAAACTCCTGGGCAATACTTTAAGGGGTGATAGAACACGACAATACAAGTTCAAAACCCCCATACAATGCATGACCACCTTTTTCTGATTAGTAAAACTACAAATCCTTTTGGTCAACCACGGTAGAAATGACGATGTGTGTTATAAACCAGCGCTTTGTGTGTTTAATGACAGCACCATCCACCAGTTCACCGCTTGCGATAGGCCCATGCATTGTATGGCGAAATTAGCTTGTTTAGATGTCTATCATTCCTTAAAGTTTCGACCATGAGATCTTATTCACCCTCAATTTATTTGAAGGAAATTTGGTCCAATTTAAAATGCAGCCTCCCTCCACACACAAACACAAACTTGGGCTTCTTACTTTGCAATTTCTTTATTTCTTCTTCTAATTTTTATCCATATTAGCATCCTAGTTAGCAACACTATTGCACATAAATAAAGTCAGCAATTATATGTTAGATACTGTGCAGAAAACATAGTTCTCTCCATAATCAGGAAGCGCACTGTAAGACTTCACTGCTTGGATTTCGACCATGCACTGTGTGGTGTTTTGAGCTTGTCTAGTCATATTTTATCATACCCTAAAGTTTTGCCCGTGAACTCCGAAACACCCTGTATAAAATATATGTATCACTTAAGTCACTATACCGACATGCCTTCTAACTGTTTTAACGTTCATGTTTAAGAGTGTAAAGAATACAACTAGTAATAGTAAGGGTTCTTTCTCTGTAGACAATATAGCGGAAAAAACCTCAGATTTTAACTCACAAATTTTAAGTTTTCTAAAGACAAACGGAGAATACCTAAGCTATATTTAACTTCCTCAAGCAGGGGTGCAAAAATCTAGGCGCCAATGGGCTGATTCCCACCACTAAATTTTATTAGTATTCTTCGTCAAATTTTATCAGTATACTTCGCCTAAATTTTATAAGTAGTCTTATTAGGCGAAGAATACTAAATTTAGTGGTGGGAATCGGCCCATTGTCGCCTAGATTGATTTTCGCACCTCTGGCTTCAAGGGTACACTATCTCTATTGCTGAAATGTTAAAATGATTGAATGGTACCAGGATGTATGGACAAATTTATTTGAAAATAAGTTAAAGCCTCCTTTTTTTACAGGGTGTCCCAAAAATGAGTACCTATTTTTAAAATGAATAAGAAACAAACGAATAGAGTTATTAAAAAAATTCTTGCAGGAAACGAATGTGTGAAGTCTGGAATTTTGCTTAGAACACTTTATTATGATAGTTCAAAATCTGACCGATAGATGGCGCTACAGCACCGAAAATTACCCGAAATTAACCGGCAAGGGTATGAATTGGCCACCTTACTCACCAGATTTAAATCCGTATGATTTTTTTCTTTGGGGCCATCTGAAGGATGTAGTTTACTGCCAAAATCCCACTTCGCTAGCAGAGCTCCAGCGATTAATCGCTCAAGAGTGTGCAGCCATTTCCGTACAGACGTTGCAGAAGTTCTGTGCTAATTTCATTCTAAGACTCCGGCATGTTATTGTGATGAATGGAGGACATATTGAAAATATTGTCATTTAATTTTCAACTATTGCTAATGAATGCGGTAGCCGCAACGCCATCTGTTGGTAAGAATTTGAACTAACATAATAAAATACTCTAAATAAAATTCCAGACTTCACATATCCATTTCCTGCAAGAATTCTTTTAATAACTCTATTCGTTTGTTTCTTATTCATTTTTTAAAATGGGTACTCCTTTTTGGGACACCCTGTACATACATTATGAAAGCAAATACCAAAAACCTGGTGCTATTGTGGCATTTGGGGATTAAAACTGTTAACCCCTTGAGGGGCACCGGTATATAATCCATACCATTTCTTAATATACAACTTTGCCACCAGTATTATTAAATAAAAATATTTATTTTCGTTTTTTGCAGATTGAAAAGGTAAAAATTCATTATTTAAATTTACTGGTGTAAAAACATCGCAAAATGTAGCATTTTTAGACCACATGCTTGCAAGGGGTTATATAAAAGTGGTATATGTAGTAACATACCACTAGACTACTAGCGCTGCCTCTAATAGGTTAAACTTTATAAATAAAATCAAATAGGCACCTCGTATGACCCTCGCTCTGCATTTTCGCGCATGCCATCAATTTTGCATCGCTCATATCATATTACACTGCAGATTTACAATTGCCGTCTTGTCAGATGAAGCAAAAATTATGCTTTAAATTAAATTTTGTCTCTAATGCAGTTTACTATTTCACAATTATTCCTTAAAATGCCGTTTGAAATGTAAAAAAATTGTGGTAATTTCATTCCAAATTTCAATTAAGTTTCTTCCGCTAGTAATACCACGATAAAAGCTCACCAAAATTTAAAACATGAATAGTTTAAAGATATTATTTTCATCATTTTGATTTGCAATTAATTGTTAAAATTCTTCTTTTTGTAACATTTCGGTTTTTGCTGAAGTTTCTAAGGCACAGTGATCTTTCACTTATACGCGATGTTCAGTAATTACGTTTTCATACCACTATTTTAAAACAGTAAAATTCGATTTGTAAATTCTGCGATTTAACAGGATGAAAATTACCCTAAAAAAAACTGGTGCTGAAAAATGATTTCCGTGTATCGCGTATAGGTGAGAGATCAATGTATTTCGTTTCTGGATTCGAATAAAAAATAAATTTTTAAATAGGCAATTTTTTATTAATTATTTTTATAACCCACTGCTCATGCATTTTGATAACAAATCAAACGAAAAGTTTATTCTTTGAATTAGCATGTGTAAAAAATAATCTATTTGAAGGCTGGTTGGTAACGAAATGTCCTAAATCAATAAAATTTCATAGAAAACAAATTTTTAAATGCTTTTTTCATCATTTAAGTAACTTATAAGGTTCAAGCGAGTGAGACGGTTAAGAATCATAGGAACACAAAGGTTTGATTAGAGAGAGAATGTATTCCATTTCTTTTTTCTTGCAAAGCTATTCATTAGGATAGCTTCAACAAGAACACTAGAACAATGGGATAAAATAAGCTCTTTTATGAACATCCTAAATGCGGTTCAGATATATAAGCGGAGATATATAAGCGACTTGCCAGGCATTGAAATATTAAATTTAATTGTAGTATAAAATTACTCTAAATTTAAATAAATTAAGAATAACAGGAAATCAAAATCATGCGCAAAGCATAGATTATGAAACACTTTCCAACCAATACAGAATACTTTAACAAATCTTCGCCGTTTAATAAGGTAAAAAAGACAGCTAAGTAGACATTTAAAAAAATGCATAACACATTTTAAAATCAAATTTCAGCAATTACCATCTTTAACTGGAAATGTACTCCATTTCATTTGAGAAGTCCTGTGTAATATCTATAGATTTGTATTTATTCTATGTAGTATGCTAAAATTAAGTATAGTAAGAAAACGTATTACATAATTGAAAATTCACTTTTCAATTTCTACATATAGATATAAACTTACTTGCAAACGTTCTTTTTTACAGACCTGTATATTATCTACAGATTTTTATGTTCGCCACATATTAAGCTACAATTTAATTCAGGCAATAACGCGCCTAGCAGAATTACTGTTCATATCCGGCCAAGTATCTAGCTCTTTGCATAGCCCTGTATAGTACTTTACTTATACTCCACAAACATCTCTCAGTATACTAAATATAAATTAGCTTGAAAATGCTTAGCTGAATTTAAAACACTTCCAACAATTATCCCTAATAGTCCTGTACTTCGAATGGTGTACTCTATAAAAAATCTTTAATGTGTCCCTGTAAATCAGGGGTGTCAAACTGTGGCCCGCCGGATACCACTAAAATTTTATAGTAATTATAGCCTTATTAAATCATCGAATTTTTGCGATTCGACAAGTCGACTATTTCTTTAAAATATTAGTGGTATCAGGCGTGCCACAGTTTGACACGCCTGCTTTAAATGAACGACAAAAGCTATGCACATCCTATTTAGGAAGCATCTTGTAAGTAAACCTCAGTTATGTACATTAATTTCATCATGTTTGAAATAATACAACTTAATTTAAAATAACCTATGAACAATTTTTCGACGTAGACAGAATTTAAACCAAATTCTTTTAATTCTTTTGTGTGACCCTGTAAATGAATGATGATTGTTTTGCGCTCCATATACTACAGAAAACATGTTTTAGTGCACATAAAAAATTCATTTCAATTTCATCACGTTTGTAACAGTGTAACACTAATAAAATACACTTCAAGTGATTTTACCCCATAGACAGTAATGTCACGGAATAATTTTGATCGTCCCTGTAAATGAACTATAAAAGCTACACACTTAATTTTCAATACTAAACATGCCATGACAAACCTCAATAACATATATCAAATACATGGCAATCCGAGTATATTTACGGCAAATAGAGCTTGAACAGACAGACGGCCGGACAAACCGAATTCATAAACACTTTTTAACTATGTTGGAAAGTGTTAGAGAAGTCTAAGATGTTTTATTTATTTGTTTTTAAAAAAGTAATTTGTTTTTTCCGGTTGCTAAACATTAATTCAGGAAAACAAATTTTTCATGTTATCGGACTGTCATTCTCAAATTATTAATGCTACAACAGGTCTAATATATTAGTCTGAAAGTTTGTAACTTTATTAGTTGGAAAGGATTGTGTTAGAAGAACGTTATGAGTCGTCATTGGAGCTTTTGAGTCTTCTTGTCGGTGTCCTTAGAATCGATAAAGAACTGACGACCTAAAACACAAACTACGGCAAAAAATTTTGAAATATTTTTTTGATTTTATAGAAATTTTAAAATGTTGCTTTGACATCTAGAAAAAAAAAAGAACTGTAAAACTTTATGCATGTACGAGTACAACTGAATTTGTAAACGTGACAGTAAGTAGTCAGTCCGGATCTTTGAATAGCATTGAAAAAAAAATAATTTTTACATTAAAATATGTTTATATTTAATTTAAAATTTTAAAAAATGCTATATTTTATGTTCTTTCTTTAAAACAAAAGAAAAAGATGAGAAAGAATTAAAGTGAAAATGGAAGAAACTACATAAGGTATATAAAAACATTTACAATGCTCTAAAAGCATACAAATCAGACGAAAAGCAAATAAAAATTATATTTTAATCAATCTTCTTTAAGACAATTAAAGCGTAAACACTTAAAATAAGACACCATAATGTCAAACTTTAGTATTTCCCAAATATTTCTTAAGATAAAGAATTAAAGTTAGGAAATAATAGTTCTTCTGTTTACCAACACTCTTCTAATAACGTGAGTTGGGATTTTACACTTCAGATGTTAATAACACAGTGATTGCTCTTCTATGCTTGTTGCGTCCTGAGTAAATAAAGATCAACGAAAGTGACGACACTTATGCGGTTCAGCGACCGTTATAAAAGTTATCACTTTCCAGTTAAATGTGCTCTAAAAAGATTTCTTTTTTGTATAATTCACAGAAAAGATTGTTTTATAGAAAAAGTTGTTTTACTCAAGTAATTGAAAACAGAAAAAGGGCAAAATAAAAATTATATTTTGATCAATATTCTTTAAGAAAAATAAATATTACCAGGTGTCCCAAAAATGATTGATGGATTTTAAAATTCAATAACTTGCAAACGGGGACAGATATTTAAAAAATTCTTGCAGAAGGGTTATGTATGATTTCAGGAACTTTCTTACTGTGATTCTTGATTTTAGTTCGAATTTCAAACAACAGAGGGCGCTAACACAGATTGGCGCACAGTCGATATCGAAATTAATGCCCCTCAGCATTGATGCCCCGCCCCCTGAATACTTGGCCTGCGAGCTGACAAAAATGGCGGATGTCGCAGGCGGATTTTTTTTTCAGAGTTTGTATGGTCCCTAGAACTTTAACACCAATAATATCTAAAAGTTTTCTTTGACCTATTTGATCTCAGAAAAACTAGGCGAAGAAAACTTAAAAAAATTATTGGTGTTAAAATTCAAGGGACCGTTCAAACACTGAAAAAAAATAATCCGCCTGCGACAGACGGCATTTTTGTTATTGCGCAGGCCTAGTATTCAGGGGGAGGTGCATCAATGCTGAGGGGCGTAAGTTTCGGCCTCGACTAAATGCCAGTCGCTTTCAGCGCCATCTATTGTTTGAAATTCGAACTAAAATCAAGAATCACAGTACAAAAATTCCTGACATCATACATAACACTTCTGCAAGAATTATTTTAATATCTGACACCGTTGGCAATTTACTGGATTTTAAAGTCTATCAGTCATTTTTGGGACACCCAGTAAACAGTTAAAATAAATTACCGCATTGTCAAAAATTGGAATTTCGAAAACAGCCTTTGAAATAAAGAAATAAAGTTGGAAAATAAGAGTTAGCTGTTTACCAACACTGTTCTAATAAAGTGAGTTGACATTTTACACTTCAGATGTCAATAACACAGTGATTGCTCTTCTACGCTTTTTGAATCCTGAGTAAATAAAGATCAACGAAAGTGACGACACTTATGCAGTTCACTGACCGTTATAAAAATTATCCCTTTCCAGTTAAATGTGCTCTAAAAAGATTTATTTTTTGTACAATTCACAGAAAACATTAATTTATAGATAATGTAATTTACTGTTGTTTTACTCAAGTAACTTGAAAATAGAAAAAGGGCAAAATAAAAAATTATATTTTGATTGATATTTTTTAAGACAAGTAAATATTAAACGGTCAAAATAAATTACTGCATTGGCAAAATTTGGAATTTACAAAACGACATCAGAAATGAAGATATAAACGTGTCAAATAATAGTTGTCTGTTTACCAACACTCTTCTAATAACGTTTGTTGGGATTTTACACTTCAGATATCAATAACACAGTGATTGCTCTTCTATGCTTGTTGAGTCCTGAGTAAATAATGATCAATGAAAGTGACGACACTTATGCAGTTCAACGACCGTTTTAAAAATTATCACTTTCCAGATAAGTATGTATTAAAAAAGTTTTATTTTCTACAATTCACAGAAAGGATTTGTTTCTAGAACACGTAGTTTACTGTTGTTTTACTCAAGTAACTTGAAAGCAGATATAGGGCAAAATACAATTACATTTTCATGGAAATTTTTAAGACAAATAAATAGTAAACGATTAAAATAAATTAATGCAATGTAAAAATTTAGAATTTCCAAAATATTCTTTCAAATAACGAAATAAAGTTGGCAAATAACAGTTCTATGTTTACCAACATTCTTCCAATAACGTGAGTTGGGATTTCATACTTCAGATGTTAATAACACAGTGACTGCTCTTCTATGCTTGTTGAGTCCTGAGTAAATAAAGATCAACGAAAGTGACGACACTTATGCAGTTCAGTGACTGTTATAAAAATTATCATTTTCCAGTTAAATGTGCACTAAAAAGATTTCTTTTTTGTACAATACACAGAAACAATTCGTTGATCTAAAACTTCGTTTAGTGTTGTTTTACTCAAGTAACTTGAAATCAGAAAAGGGGCAAAATAAAATTATATTTCGATCGATATTCTTTAAGAAAAATAAATAGTAAACAGTTAAAATAAATTACTGCCTTGTCAAAACTTGTAACTTCTAAAACATCCTTTGAAATAAAGAAATAAAGTTGGAAAATAATAGTTCTCTGTTTACCAACACTGTTCTAATAACGTGAGTTGGGATTTAACACGTCAGCACAGTGATTGCTCTTTTATGCTTGTTTAGTTCTGAGTAAATAATGATCAACGAAAGTGACGACACTTATGCAGTTCAGTGACCGTTTTAAAAATTATCACTTTCCAGTTAAGTGTGCATTAAAAAAGTTTTATTTTCTACAATTCACAGAAAGGATTTGTGTCTAGAAAACGTAGTTTACTGTTGTTTTACTCAAGTAACTTGAAAACAGAAAAAAGGCAAAATAAAAATTATATTTTTATCGATATTCTTTAAGACAATAGAAGCGTAAACACTTAAAATAAGACACCATAATGTCAAGCTTCGGAATTTCCGAAATATTTCTTGAGATAAAGGATTAAAGTTAGGAAATAATAGTTCTATGTTTACCAACACTCTTCTAATAACTTGAGTTGGGATTTTACACTTCAGATGTCAATAACACAGTGATTGTTCTTCTAGGCTTCTTCAATCCTGAGTAAATAAAGATCAACGAAAATGACGACACTTATGCGGTTCAGTGACCGTCATAAAAATTATCACTTTCCAGTTAAATGTGCCCTAAAAAGATTTCTTTTTTGTACACTTCATAGAAAAGATAATTTTATAGAAAACGTAGTTTACTGTTGTTTTACTCAAGTAACTTGAAAACAGAAAAAGCGTAAAATAAAAATTATATTTTTATCGATATTCTTTACGACAAATAAATAGTAAACGGTTAAAATAAATTATTTTTCAAACTTTGGAATTTCCGAAATACCTCTTAAGATAAAGAATTAAAGTTGAGAAATAATAGTTCTCTGTTTACAAACACTCTTCTAATAACGTGAGTTGGGATTTTACACTTCAGATATTAATAACACAGTGATTGCTCTTCTATGCTTTTTGAGTCCTGAGTAAATAAAGATCAATGAAAGTGACGACACTTATGCAGTTCAGTGACTGTTATAAAAATTATCACTTTCTAGTTAAATGTGCCGTAAAAAGATTTCTTTTTTGTACAATTCACAGAAACAATTCGTTGATATAAAACTTAGTTTACTGTTGTTTTACTCAAGTAACTTGAAATCAGAAAAAGGGCAAAATAAAATTATATTTTGATGGATACTTTTTAAGACAAATAAATAGTAAACGGTTAAAAGAATTTACTGTATTGTAAAAATTTGGAAATTCCAAAATACCCTTTGAAATAGCGAAATAAATTTCGCAAATAATAGTTCTCTGTTCACCAACACTCTTCTAATAACGTGTACTATGATTTGACACTTCACATGTTAATAACATAGTGATTGCTCTTCTATGCTTGTTGAGTCCTGAGTAAATAATGATCAACGAAAGTGACAACACTTATGCAGTTCAGTGACCGTTATAAAAATTATCACCTTTCCAGTTAAGTGTTCTCTAAAAAGATTTCTCTTTCGTACACTTCACAGAAAAGATTATTTTATAGAAAACGTAGTTTACGGTTGTTTTACTGAAGTAACTTGAAAACAGAAAAAGGGCAAAATAAAAATTATATTTTTATCGATATTCTTTACGACAAATAAATAATAAACGGTTAAAATAAATTATTTGTCAAACTTTGGAATTTCCGAAATATCTCTTAAGATAAAGAATTAAAGTTGAGAAATAATAGTTCTTCTGTTTACAAACACTCTTCTAATAACGTGAGTTGGGATTTTACACTTCAGATGTTAATAACACAGCTATTGCTCTTGTATGCTTTTTGAGTCCTGAGTAAATAAAGATCAACGAAAGTGACGACACTTATGCAGTTCAACGACCGTTATAAAAATTTTCACTTTTCAGTTCAGTGTGCATTAAAAAGGTTTCTTTTTTCTACAATTCACAGAAAGGATTTGTTTCTATAAAACGTTGTTTTCTGTTGTTTTTACTCAAGTAACTTTCACTTAAACTGAAAGAAGATAAATTAACATACTAATAATAACAATAATAATAATAATAATAATAATAATAATAATAATAATAATAATAATAATAATAATTTATTTTTCAATTTATTAAACTTAAGATAAATAATGTGAAAATGTATTAAATATGTCTAATGAATAATAATATTATTATTAATATTAATAATAATAATAACAATAATAACAATAATAATAACTATGCTTCATTTTTCAATTATCTTTATTAAACTTAAGATAAACAAAGTGAAAATGTTTTAAATACGTCTTATAAATAATAATAATAATAATAATAGTAATAATTTGTAAGAAAATATAGTGTTGTCGAAACTAAAATTTGCTTATTCGTGAGGCTGTGAATGGTGTAGATTGGGTGTAATATGAGGCTATCTAGAAAAACGGTACTTGAAATCGTACGCTGGAGATTTTTTATAGCAATTACAAACATGCGCAGATAAAGAGCATCTTGAGAAGAGTTACTTGTATAAACGGAGCTTCTGCGCAACTTATGCAGACGACGCACGAATCCGATGATCAGAAAAACAGGTATTGCATAGCAAAAGTTTCATGTCCGTTAATGCATACAGCCATACTCTTTTTCTTTTGCCGGCCTACTACTTTTACTACTACGGGACTACTACTTTTTCTTTTGCCGGCCACAAACAAAGGTTTGCGATGTTACGCGGGCCGCAATACACTTAAAAAAGGGTAAATAAAATAGTAAGATAGTATAAGTAGTATAACAAAGCAATATAACAAAGTTAGTACTATCAGTAGGGTTGAACGTTTTTCAAGGAAGAAATGTTACCAAAACATTTCAACACCACTATTTCCAAACAAGAAATAAGCCACGAAGTTTAAAATATTGGTGTACAAATTGTTTGATGTAAATTATTTCCCCGACAAACGTTCAACCCTAAAAAGAAGTGTTAGCTATATACAGGGTCATAACCGTAAAATCAAATATTATAACATAGCAGAATTTACAAGTTCTAAAGGAAAAAGTGGGAGATTTTCTTATTTATCTATCTTTTCTATCAGTATTTTGCTCAATGCAAAAACTTTATTAGTTTTTTTTCTTTTAATTTAGTTAATTTAATTTTTAATTTTATATGTAGTGCAAAATTAACTAATTTAGAATAGTTAATGTGATTAGTGATGAAGATTAAGAAATGTATACACCATTGTAGCAAAAATAGGACTACATGCAAAACCTAGTACTACACGCAGTTAAAATTCATATCATACAAATATCCATATCTCATCAAATATTCAACCTATTAATATTATAATTGCAGTATACTATTTCTATAAATTATTTAAGTTTTTGGAAAGCGGTGTTAAATTAGGTTGAAAACTCTGGATGCTATAAAGAAAACTTTTGAATTTTTCACAGAAATGTTAACATCTTCACGAATGTGTTATGCTTACACAAATGCACAAAAATGTTGAACAGGATCTACATAGTCATTTTCTACAGTGACTGACCATTTTTAGCATTTTCTGTTACTTAGGTGACCGAAAATATTATTTTATTATTAAAATTATTATTGCCTCCTCCTTCTTAATTGTCTTCGCGACAAAATCTTCACTGAAAAACATGAAGTCAAACATGTTCTTTACATCCTCAAAGTTCAAGGGCATTTTGGGCATTTCCTCACGAGTTTTAGTAGATATTCAACAAAACGTCTGAAATTGGTCACTGCCCTATAATTTCTGGACATCAGTGTACCGTAATTTCCGGCGTATAATCCGCAGCTCAAAGAGTCGTTTTTCGACCCAGAAATATTATTTTATAAAATGTAACTTAAAAGATCGCTGTAAATATTTAACTACAATTATTGAATAACGTTTCTGGGTCGAAAAACGACGCTTTGAGCTGCGGATTATACGCCGGAAATTACGGTATTAAATGAGTCTTAGTCTTACTGTACTCAAAGTTTGAAACTTTAAAAATAGTCCTGTAGGTATGGAATTTAAAATTCCCAATTAAGACTTCTACGTTTATCCAATTTTCTGTTAATAATGTGATTTGGGATTTCGCATTTCGGATATTAATAACACAGAGATCACCCTTCTAAGGTCATGAGAAAATAGTGATAAGTATTATGGAAAGACTCATACATTTCAGTGACCCAGCGTCGCAGCGTTAATAAAATTTTCTACGTTTCCTACCAATATTTCAAATCAAAAATCTTCGTGATAGGTTCTTTAACATCTGGAATAGAAATATACTCTAAAGATTATAGTCTTAAAATTGCGGTACCAAAGTGAGGAAATTTTAGGAAAGCTGCAAACCCTTGGAAACCATTATAAAAGTTATCTCTTTCCAGTTAAATGCACAATAATTTTTCTTTTATTTAACAGAAAGGATTTGTTTTTTGAAAACGAATTTTAATATTGTTTTTCTCCAGTCTGCTGGAATAGAACAAAAAGCAGTTATTAGAAATTAAAAGAATTAAGTCCTTATAATATCTGCTACGAGGATGAATCGGCAAGCGACCAAAATGTATCGCCAAATTATGTAAAATATAAGACGTTATAGTATAGTATATAACGTATAAGACATTCTAGCATATATAACGTACATGAAAAGTAATAACGTGTACGACCAATTTAAACATATATGATGCATGTATGTTGCATATATGTATACATATATGACATGCTAATAATGTGTACCAATGTAATTTTAGCCATGTAATTTTATTAGATATAATATATGTATGACAATGATACAACATACCATATGATCATATTTAAAGTAATTGACGTATATAACTTAAATAGGAGCAAATGGCGTATATATGGCGAAAACATTGCGTATATATGAACGTGGTTACGACTTCGGTGGTGAACGACTTCGTAGTTACGACTTCTACGCCAAGGTGAATTCGTAACTGTAACCTTGGCGTAATAGTAATTGACGTGGTCGCTGTAATAAGTGAATACCATATATTACTTCTAACTCTAACCCGAAACTTTGAATATTATCATTCGTGACATAAGTTGCACAAAATGAAGTTCTTAAATTCAAAACAGGTTAACAGATATGGCCTAAAAATCACGCAAATTAATTAGGACAATTTATTTACTAAATACCTTTTATATACTGGGTGGCCAGAATAAAAAAAAACACTACTCTGACCTCCCTATATATCGAACTACGCAGTGTAAAGGCTTAAAACTGTCTTCATATACTATTTAAAACATGGGGAAACGGACTACGCGAAAAAAAATTTAGTTCAAGAAAGGCCGATATATGACGCTGTACAACGAAAATATGGAAAAGAGATAAGTTGTAAAGTTGAAGTGGATGTATCATGGCCATGGCAGATTCTGTGGAGCGATGAGGCACATTTCCACCTCAGTAGAACAGTCAACACCCACAACTGTAGCATTTGGAAACTGAAAACCCCGGTACCTTACAAGAGATTTCACTCCACTCACCGAAAGTTACAGTATTGAGTGGATTCATAGCCACATTTATTCTTCGATCTTTTTTTCGAATGAGTTATTCACAGTGGTCCTGTGACATGCATTGTGAGTGCCAACAGGTACAAAAGGATGTTCTAAACTTTTGTTGTACCCCATTTGCAAGAGCATCAATGTCTTGATTCAATTACTTTTATGCAAGTTGGAGAGCTTCAATGCATTGAACTCTGTATAACACAGTTTCTTCGGCAACTTTTCACTAATGGCAGAGTAATCAGTCGCGTGTTTCCGACAACCTGGCCATCTCATTCTCCGGATCTTAATTCATGTAATTTTTGGCAGTGGGGACGTTTAAAAAATCTTGTTGATCGAGGACATCATGTAACCTTGGCAGAGTTGACAGATGGTATCACTCCGCATGTGACAAGCATCTCAGTCGACCAGTTACGATCCGCAATTGAAGAAGCTGATCACAGACTGCAAATTTTACATATTCAAGAAGGGAACCATATTGAGCGGCTTTCCCTGCGTCTATAAAGTCCTTGTCACTTTGAATGTTTGGTACGTTCACATAAAATGTGTTTTTGTTTCTTTTCAACGTATGCCCAGTTGTACAGCGCCATCTATCGGTGATTTCTACAACTTTTTCGTATAATCAGTTTCCCCATGTCTTGAAGCGTAAGTGCTGAAAATTTGAAGCATTGAGTAGTTCAATAAATAGAGAGGTTGGAGTAGGAGTGTTTTAATTCTGGCCACCCGTATATAAACGTATATTTGATTATTTTAAAGTGAGATTAGTTTCCAAATCTTGTCTCTAATGCTTGATTCACACTACAGTCAGACCCGGTTAAGACGCTCACGATTAATTCGCGATACAGCTTAATACAGGGTTCGTACGCTTTTACCACAATTTTTAATAGAATTTTTCTATTTAATATTTAAATAACAGAAATTGTAGACCCCGCGCTCAATTGCAGGGTTTGTAACACCTTTCTGCATTTAAATAAGGCGAAAATTTCTATTAAAAATTGTGGTAACAGCGTACGAACCCTGCAATACGCGGATTTTTCCAGTTCCTTGAAAATTACCCATAAGACTAATGGAAAAATATCATGTTTAATACGCGAAATCGCTTAATACACGACTTTTGTCCAGTCTCTTGAAACGCGTCTTAACCAGGTTCGACTGTAATTACATTTTCCTGAAACAATATTCAATACTAGGAGAAGCGGCCCGTGACTGTCTTTTTGAGGAACTAAATGCATTTCTGAAACATTTATTATTTTCATACCATTATTTTTTACCAGAAATCGTTTCCTTACGTAATGTCAGAATGTTTGACTAATAAATAAAAAAAAAAGTACTCATTTTAAAAATAAAAGACAGTACTTCTTTTTAATTATAGTGGTAAGAATAGAATAAATTTGGCAGCCATGCATTTAGTGCCCCAAATAAAGTCATTCACGAGCAGCCACTGAATACAAGCATAGCAGTGCTGTCTAGTAGAGATATCTGGTATTATTTGATACGGCTAAATTACTCCTAGTGTGGAATAACGATTCTGTTGTACACGAACAAAATGTAGTATTTATTGGTATACAGTGTATCCTTTTTTAGAATTAACCAATGGTTAATTCCTAAACCGTTCGCTTTAGAATAATAGTTCTAATTGCAAAATTGTTTCAAATGTGATGATACTGGTATGAAAATCCATTTACGTGCAGTATGTCGAAAATAACAGAATATCCGTAGACATTTTAATCTCCAAATTGTCACAGAGTAAAAAGGAAATATCCATTCGACTGGAATATATGCCTTTTTTCTATTTATGTTAAGCAAATAAGCTTAGGGGCCCTCTATATACTGAAATTGTACCAAACTCTGAAATTTTCAACACGAACACCTAATTTTGACATCATATTTGGTGTTTTCCGTAAATTTGACCTAGGGATACCAAACGAGAAGTCATTCAAACAAATAGTTTAGGAATTATGAAGAATTAAAGATTGAAACTAATAATGTTAAATTTATTTGTTAATCCTTGCAAAATAGATTGCAATGAGAGTAGTTTTTTTTAATAATATCTGTAAACCTATTTGGCGTAATAAGATGTGCTTTTGGATTTGGCTATTTGAAATTTTTAGAAATCAATTTCTGTTAGAAATTTATAGGTTACAATTCATATTTTGTTTTCAAAAATCAATTTTAAAATATATTGGGATGTTTAGAAAGTTATTTCCGTTTGGGAAAGTTGGTTTGTACCGAAAAATTCTATAATTTAATTATTAGACATTAATTCCTGTACCTAATGTCTAATAATATTAAGGCTTTTGATAAAGTCTGGCATGAGGACCCTATTTTCAAATTAATTCAGTTCGGTATTCATGCCCGACTCATTCACCTTATACATTCATACCTTAGCGACCGCTTTTCTGTGTCCAGATCAATAATATTATCTCTGCACTCTACTATATACTCGCAGGCATCACGCAAGGCTCAGTCTTAGGCCCTACTCTTTTTTATATATTTTTAATGATATCCCTCACACTTTGCGTACTCATCTTGTCCTGTACGCGGACGACACGGCATTTTACGCTTCAGCACTACATCCATTCACTCTTTATAAAATTCTCCAAAAGCACATACATGACTTCACAAGCTGGTATACTCAATGGTGCGTCACACTTAATGAACAAAAACTACTGCTATATACTTTTCTAAAAAATTCACTTACCCTAACCGTATTAACATCAATAATATTACTATTCCATGGAATAACGATACTAAATATCTGGGGGTTACCCTTGATAGGAGACTTACATGCAATAAACACTTAAAAATATTAGAAAAAAAGTCGCTGGTATCTCTAAATCACTTTCATCACTCCTTCAAAGTAATACACTTTCTATTAAAAATAAATTTATATTATATAACGTATGCATTTGATCTATCCTTACTTATGCTTGTCCGATCTGGGGCTTCTCTAGTAACACCAATATGAATTATCTATATAAAGCCAATAATAAAAATCTGAGAATTATTAGGAATGGCCACCGCTACCTAAAAAACACTACTATCCGCAGAGATCTCTGCACCACATCCTTAAAAAACGTACATGTCAACTTTCCAAAAAAATTTATAAAACTATTTACAACACACCTAACGAAATCATAGCAGAATTTCCAGACTATAAGGTCTCCGACCCTAATAACCTCAAACGCCCTAAATATGCTTTATTAATTGATGATGAAGATTGAGTTTTCCTCTCTCTCCAATTATACTTTTTTTTTTCTTTTGTCTTTGTATAATATATATATAAAAAATAATATTAATAATAATCTTTAGTCTGCCTATTGTCTTTTTAATGTTATTACTTTGTAACTTTAAAACTAAATGTATGGTCTCTGAAAAGAGTCTTTTTTCTTTTTTGTGATGGGTTCGACCCTCTGTAGGTTTCGTCTGTCATTTTTTTTTAATCTTATATATATATATATATATATATATATATATATATTTGTTATATTTCTTTAGGATACGAAACAGGAAGCTACTCGGTAGACTAGTTTAGTGATTTTAAAGGTTTAAGTTGTGTCTAACTTCTAATTTTAAATTTATTTGTACTTGTTGCAAAACAAATACCAATTCAGGTAGTAGTTTTTTAAGCATAATTCAGGAACCATAGAATAAGATGTAATTTTATATTTGAAAATATTTTTATTTAATTTTTAACTTTTTAAATTTCTTACGGCTTCCTTTTGCCTCGCAAGTCAATTACCTTTAACCTGGAAGTTCAGTTTGTACGCAACTAGGTATTTTATTCTGCTAACTACAGTGTTCCATTTCCGTTTGTCTAATAATTGAAGTGCAGAATTTTCCGGTACTAATTGGTCGCCCCAAATGGAAGGAACTTTCCGGACAACCCAATGTATATATTCGAAAAATTTATGAATTTTGTAACAGAAATTAATTTTTAGAAATATCCAATATGTGATTGTAAAATTACAGCTCATTCGATGGTACCTGAATTATGCTTAAAAAACTACTATCCGCATTATTATCTGTTTTGCAACAAGTACAAATAAATTTAAAATTAGAAGTTCGAAAAACTTTAAACCTTCTTAATCACTAAACGAGTCTACCGAGTAAATTCTTTTTCGTATCCTAATGCACAATTTTCAGAAAAATTCAAATATAGTGTCAAAATTAGGTGTTCGTGTTGAAATTTTCACTGTGGGGTGATTTTTAGTATGAAAACGGATCCCTAAGCTCATTTTTTTGTTAACATAAATTAAAAGAAGACTTAATTTCCAGTCAAATGGCTATTATCTTTATTCCCTGGAATAATATGATAAGTAAATATAGTGTGTTCTTCTTATTTTATGGCCAACTGTCCTTCAAAATAATTATTTTTTTATACAAAGATACAAAATTAAAATTTTTATAATGTTTCTGCGCCCTGGAAATTTTAAATGGAAAACCTTTATCTATGTTCTAACAACTAAAACTGTAAAAATTCCATTTTTGGGCTACAAAAATTTGCCATGTTATGATACTTGAATTTTAAGACACTTGGATGTTTTCTTTCAATACAAACAGTAAAACGCGTTTTGCACGACTGTTTATTTTACATTTAAGACTGTTTATTCAAGTCAGACAGTGTTTATTCAAGTCAGACAGTGTTTATTCAAGTCAGACAGGGTTTATTCAAGTCACATTTGGTCGTTATTATTGTAAGTGATGTGTTTTTATGTCCTTCAAGTTCTTTATCAGTGTTGCCAGTTTCATTCGGTTAATTTTAGAATATAATCAGAGGTGGAAAATATATGCTTTTTTGTTACCACTAAAATGTAAAGGAAATTTTTGCATTTTTTAATGGAAAATTTCGCCTATTATGTTAGGTAAATTTCACAATTAAATTTTAGTAGTAACAGAAAGGCGTAAACGTTGGCAGATATGGGCAGATCTTGCAAAGTTCCTATGTTTCTGTATCACTACTTCCTAATAAAAAGTTTCGTTTAAATTTAATGACAAAAGTGCTGTGATTAAATGAGGCGAAATTTACTATTTGGAAATAATAGTGCTCAAACGCAGGAAACGAGCGAGCACTGGACAAATATCCCATTTCTCTTATAATGCATAATGTGATATTAGTACATCGTAACTGTTTTTGTGATGATTTGCATAGAAAAGAAAATTTCATTCAGGTAATTTTAAGAGTTGGGGGAGATGAAAATGATTAATTATGCAAATAAAAAATATACAATAATGCAGATTACATAAACATGTTTAAAGCTGTTTTCAAATCTATTTTAACTACAGTGACCTCTCACTTATACGCGTAAGGTAATAATTTGTTTGAGTCAGTATTTCGTAAAGGTAATTACCAACTTATTTAATCGCCGAATTATTAAGACGAATTTTACATTTTTCAAATAGTGGTACTGAAAAGTAATTACTGAACATCGCGTATACATCACTGTACTTTTTGAAAAAAATCCCTAAATCATCAATCGAACAGGTTTTTCCATTTTCTTCAAAAAGAACGAATACTTCAGAAAATGTAGTGCAATTTAGCGTTTTTTTCGGCTTTCGGAACCTGACATTTACGGATTGGTTCCCATTGACTAGAAATAAATTATAACTCAAGATGTTTTGAATATACGAAAAAAAAATCTAAGTCAACTGAATGAGAAAATCTGAAATTTTCAACCAAATTGGAATAAAAATAAATTGATAATGTGTCAGAAAATTTTAAATGAATATAATGATTCAGAAATATTCGACGTTGTTGAGCGGAGAAAATCAAAATTTTGAGAACAGCTTAACTTAGGCTATGAAATTTTATTAAAATTAATCAGAAAAGCTGTCTTTGAGTAAATTAAAGAATTACATCTTTTCTTTTTTAAATATTCTACCACAAGATATCTTGTCATTAATATTTTCATGGATGCTTTTGATTTTTATCTGCATCATCTTCAGCGGAGATAAGTTAGTTGTATGGTATTTTCTTGCTATTATTAGCAGTATGGTATTTTCCATAATTTTAATATATTTCTCATTACATGCCTAAGATGTAATATAATCTCATTGCTAGTAAACTGCATATGTATTATTCAACGAAAAAATTGAATATTTAGTACCGGAAAAATTTCAATAGAAAGTGCAATATTAAAATAAAGTTATTGAAAGTGGTAAGTTATATGATTAAAGTTTTGTCTCTCACGTCGAACAGAAGGATATTTTGCTTCTGTTGGAAGAAAGGATATGTAAAAATCAATATCTAAACTTCGGACACCTCTGCCTCTATGTAACGCGCACGTTTTCAATCCCTACTCCCAAATCTATGTATTTATGTGCTTTTAGCTCTAAATTGCGGGAAAATTATGAAATGATGTTTCATACCTTCTAACAAAAATAATTGAATAGTTTATTTCAGTGCTAAATGCAGAACTTCTAGTTTCGAGATATTTAAAAAAATTGTCTATAATATATATATATATATATATATATATATAGAAAGAAATTCTAGATAGAAATTTTCTTTCTGTACATCGATTCGTAAAATTATTTATTCACTAAAATTTAAGGTCGGGGAAAAACAACTTTGTCACCTTGGAAAAATACGGTGTATCTCCATTAAAGAGAATCGTACCGGAAATTTTTAACAGTTTTGTCTTCCCCTTATTTAACTGCAAAAACAAACGATGCAAATCCTATCAATAAAAATTTAGTTATCAGTTCTGTGTTAAAAAATAAATAAAATATTTCCGATGATTAACAGTACTGTCAGATTCCTTGAAAATTCCACGGAGTGTTCGAATCTTGTATATTTCACTCTGTTTTAATATTTTTATTCTATTATTCAGTTGAGTTTAGGGAAAAAACTAACAAATATGATTTTTTATTAAACTTGAATTTAATTTTCGTCATTTAGAAAAATTTTAAATAAATTTAAACATCCAAAATATTTTCATACACCCCTGAAATCCCAACAAGTTAGGCAAACTGAATAAAGTGAATCAAGCACTTCTTTCAATGCAGAAATTTAGCTCAGATCATATTATACACATGTTATCAACATTCTGAGAAATACCAAATTTTAAAAACATCCAAAATATAATTTTAAGCCAATAAGTGATGCCGCTACTAGGGTTTCTGCACTCACTAAGCGAATATTATAATAACATGAAAGGAGGATACACAGAAATTTATTTGCAGAGAATACACAGAAATCAAGGGGTAGCCGACGTGTCTGTGTTCACAACCAGCAGCTAAATGAATCAGTAGAAAATATTTTTCATATCACTGAATTTTTCAAAACAAAATTATAATATGTACTAAAAAGATGACTTGCGACTCTATTTCAGTAAAATAACACTAAATGTGCAAGAAATGAGCAAGGGTAAAAAAGCGCACTTATTACGTTAAAAAACTTGCTATCTGTAAAGCTTCTATTAAATATAGAATAAAAGTTGTAATTGACTTGCATCTATTGGTTATTCATTTGTTTCTATTTTCCAATTTATGATTCTTATAATAAAAAAAATAAGCTGTGCGCCAAGCAGCGAGCGCAATTTTTGAAAGCATGTGTGTGGCTTTAAAATTTGAGATTCACTGAGCTAGACGATGCGTTTTGACTATGAAGAGAGTCCCATTTATTACAGAATAATGAGTAAAATATTGTTACCAATCATAATGCTAATATGGATAACAATTACAAAAATAATTCATACATTTACAAAATAAAGTATTTTTATTTCACGACCAATAGAGTGATATTAAATTAATTCAAGCGGTTGTGCTTCATGACTTTACGAAAAATTGCCCTAATCCAAGGTCGGAGAATCCGCGTGACAGAAAGCCAGTTGTTACCACTATCTTGAAAAGATGTATTTGCCTTTTTTAATTGCAGACCTTATTTTTTTTAAATAAATGAAAGATTATATTCTCGAAATAGTATTTAATGGTGTTATTTGGTCTTTTGGCAGTCGTGTTCATCGACCTAGCGCTAAAAGTATCTCAAATTTTGTGAAAAAAGTTTTCGAAAAAGAATTGATACACATTCTCACTGGAAATTGAATTATTCGAAATGGGGAGTAATATACTCACTCTTAAGACGAGTAACTCTTAATGAATCTTACAAAAGTTGATATCATTTGCGTTTTTATTGTTCTTTATTTTTCAATTTAAGTTTTTTTTTTTTGCTAATTGTCTTACAAATGTATGCATTCACATGTTGGAATTTGTTGTATGTTCTTTTCCGCAATCTGAAAATGTCCTCTAACGCTCTACCGTTTGAATTAAAGTCCCGCATTGGAATGTGATTCTATCTCTCCTAAAAGTTTATATTAAAAATCAAGACACACCATGTATACTTCGTAAGTTAGAGTCTGCATTTATATTAATTCCTGCAATTATCAAAAGCATTTCCTGATGCAATTCTGACAGTTTTAGGCTAAATATTACTACTGGTGTCATGCAATAGCTTATTTATTAATGTAATATTTTTAATATTTATCTTTACTCATTTCCTTAAAAAATGGAAATTTTTAAACGTTTAGTTATCGCAGTTTGACTTGATGCATACTTTTGTTGTTAGTAAATGTTTCAGGAGTTGTCACGGGTACAAAATGTCTCCTGCTTATTTTTTCTCATTTGATGACAGGAAAATTTAGAGACAATGAATATGACTTGTATAAACTCACTTTTGTACTAAGCAGACTTAAATCTCTAAAGTAATATCCAACATATGTAATCTTAAATATGAGTTTTCATTAAACATTTCTCTCGTGGAGGCAAGTTCCTATGCTAAGAGTCTACACTAGTCCCGCGAAGAGACTCCTAAGATAATGTTATACCTATGGCAGCGTTCTTTTCAATTTTCTGGCTTGCATTTTAATATTTTTAAATGCGTTTTTCCCTTTTGCATAGGATAGCCGAAGTTGACCTCTAACAGATTTAGTTTTTACTTTTTCGATTTTGGTTCCAGATTTCTTTTATAACGTTACTTTCGTTTTCGGAACACATTCCAAAAGTGAAAGTAGCCACATTAAAAAATCTTCAACCAAAATCAGAAAAATACAAACTAAAAACGTAAGAGAGCGAATTAAAACATATATTTAAGATTACAGATGTTGGATATTACTTTAGAAATTAAATTGTAATTATAAAGTTATTACAAAATTAGTTCATACAAGTCAAATTCAGTATCTCGACATTTTCTTGGCATCAAAAAGGGGAAAAAACAGGAGACATTTTGCCTCCATGACAGCTGCTGAACCATTTACTATTATCATTAGCTTGCACATTTATTCGCGCGACAAGTGAAGGCTCTTAACCCCTTCGTAACGACAGTGACGTTTACGTGACATATTGTGTGTTCAGAGTCCTTGGTGTTTCCTTCCATTAAATTCGAACAGTAAATTTTGCCTTATTTAACTCCTTATGGTTTCATTTAATTAAAAACAAATTATGCACTTGATGAGTATTTAACACCATCTCTTGTGCACTGATCGCAACAAAATTCCGAATTTTTACCAGAAATTTCGAAAATAAAATATTTACTTTATGTAATTTAAAAATGCCTGCCATTAAAAAAAGCACAAAGTTTTGTTTGAAATTTCTAAATAAATAAAAGACCAAACTGGCAACCCGGATCACGAGTCACACTCGTGATTGATTCACAAGACAAATTTTAATTTACACAAGTCACACTTGTGATTAATGTACAAGTGTTTTAATCACACAACTTCTCCGATTGAATTAGACAAAAATTTCTATTTTGAAATATATTTGAAAAAGATTAAAACTTCTGTAAAAGACGCTCGCTCTGTACGTGTCGGTGATTTTATATCCTAAGTTCTGTGATCATCAAAATTTTCAGGTCCATTTAACCTTGTCAAATAGCATTAATAAAATTCTTCTAAAAGTAATGTTTCTTAATACCTTCAGGATGGTCTACGATATTTCATTTTTTAAATCGGGAATTCCGTACAGTATTTTTAACCTTATTTAATCCAAAATTCTACGATTAGACAAGGCAAAGATTGCGACTAAACTATTATCTACGAAAGATAACACTAGTACGTTATGACCATCCCAAAATTTGATACTATATAAATCAAATCATCCTGAACCAAAATTAAATACGGCTAAAGTATTCTTTTGCTAAAAAATAAAAACCCTACGCACGTTGTTTGTATAATACGTGACATCCGTCCTGATGGGGCTAATTATTGAAAAACGTTTTTACCATTTAAAAAATTTTTTCAAGGGAAACTCATAGTCGCATGTTTCAATAGTTATTAAAACAAGAGCGAAACATCATGCGTCAGTCATAGATTATGTAACACTTTCCAAAACTTCCAAAATAGAAAGTTTTCAAATTTTCATTTAAAAATGTATAATGTCTGGTATCTAAGTAAACTATTTTTAAAACGCATAACACATTTAAAATCCCATTTAAAGAATTACCAAAAATATTCGGAAAATATCCGAATTATTTTGTGTAGCCCTGTATATGATCTATAGATTGGTATATATACTACATGGAATGCTACAACAATATATAAATAATAATAATATATACATTTTAGTTGAAATTTGGTACTTGTTTGGTATACGGACCTTTGCGTTATATTAAAACGCTTCGCGCATTTCGTGCTTAGGAATGTGAGATTTGTTACCGAATGATATAAACAGCAATGAAAACAAGCCTGGTGACCTTTATGTTTGTATATATATATATATATACATAAACATTTTATTTACATATATATATATATATTGGTGTTGTTGTTTTCTAAATACAAATCACTTCTATTTCAGACCTTTCACTTGGTCTACTTTTGAATACCACTTTTTTCTAAGAAAAATCTTCGCTTTACATTTTGTTCAGTTAGGAAACGCATACTACAATTGAAAATTGCTCTTCAGCAATTTCCGTCAATAAACGCAAATGTAGTCGAGATGTTTTGTGCTAACATGTATATGAACTATTGAATTTATACACACCAATAAACAAAAAACGAATTACATGTAAATATGCGTACTGCAACAGAAAACGTACTTCCAGCAATTATTATTCACAGTCAGTACTTTAACCGAATAATTTTGTGCATCCCTGTAAATAAATAATGAATGCTATACACACAATATTCTATTGTAAGCCTCTTGTAATGCACCTGAGTGATATATATCAATTTCATGTTTCATCCTTTTAAAAAAAAAACAGCAAAGATTTTACCCCGTAGACCGTAATGTGACGGAATTCTTTTGAGTCTCCCTGTAAAGGAACTGTAAGGGTTACACACTTTATTTTCAATACAAAACATGCCATTGTAAATTTCAATAATACGTAAAAATTGCATGACAATCCGAGTATATTTACGTGAGTTAGAGCATGGACAGACAGATAAAAAGACAACAGACAGACAGACAGACAGACAAACCTAATTCATAAACATTTTTCAACTATGTTGGGAAGTGTTAAAAATAAGTAAACGGTCAAATATTTATATACACAATTCTGATTAAAATTTAAATTTAAAATACACATTTATGTTCTGCGTTATCATTAAATGCATTTGTAAATTTTAATTAATGATGATGTTACTTGAAAGAAAGCATTTGTTTAAAACTATTCTCCTGAGTTATTTCTGTAATATTTCATAAGAATGAAGTAAATTATTTCTTCATTTATCAGATATATTTTTTAATTTTTCGATAATACAAGTAAACATGTGTTGATAAAATATTCTATCAGTGGTTTATTAATTATTTGAATATGAATGAAGTTTTATCTTCGTTGTATCAACACAGTGCCAAGGGAGGCATTACGCTTGGGATAGCAATATAAATACCACTAAATAAAGGAATAAATAGTTTTATTGAAAGGATTTTTCATTTTTTGTTCTGTTTGCATTTTGAAAAAATGCGTTACATGACAGTGTACTTTTATCTAAGTAATAAATTATATTTATGCCCAAATTTTAATTGAACTTTTTATATTTGTTTGGTATACGGACTTTTGCGCTATGTAAAAACGCTTCACGCAATTCGTGCTTAAGAAAGTGAGATTTGTTACCGAATGATATAAACAACAATGAAAACAAACCTGATGATCTTTATGTTTGTATATATATATATGATCTATATATATATAAACATTTCATTTATATACAGGGTGTCCATAATTAAACGACCCTACTTTCAAGTTGTCTACAGACGAAACTATTGGTCAGAAAATTGTGAAACTTTGTGAAGGACATAATGAAGGAATGGGAATTTGTTTAAGCGAAAAAAATAGTTCAAAATTTCACCACCAGAGGGCGTTTTTAATGAATTACACATTTAGCATACCTTTATGATAGTTTAGATAATTTATTGCACCAAATATGTTCCACATGACGGATATCATTTTCAGCTACCGTCTGGAATCGTAAGATAGCATGTTCCAGAGTTGACCGCAGTGTTTTCTGGGAAATGCTAAAAAAATGTCGCGAAAAAAGTTTTATTCAACATGTTTTCTTGTAATAAACTTTGTAACCTATCATAAATGTATGCTAAATGTGTAATTCATTAATAAACGTCCTCTGGCGGCGAAATTTTGAACTAATTTTTTTTTCGCTTAAACAAATTCCCATTCCTTCATTATGTCCTTCACAAAATTCCACAACTTTCTGACCAATAGTTTCGTCTGTAGACAACTTTAAAGTAGGGTCGTTTAATTATGGACACCCTGTATATATATGTGTGTGTGTATATATTCTTCTTGTTGTTGTTTTCTAATACAAATCACATCTGTTTCAGACCTTTCACCTGCTTTTGAATACCACTTTTTTTTTAAAGAAAAAGCTTCGTTTTACATTAGTCTCACAAATTTCGTAGACAATTACCAGGAGCGTAAATTTTGTTGCAAATGATGTAAAAACTTAGCGTAAAAAAATCTTCTAAAATACTGGAATTCAAAAAACGGACCATAGGGAGCTCTGCTGTTTGTATATAAAAATAAATAAATGAAATAAATAAATAAAAGGAAAATTGCTCTGATTTAGCAAAGAAAATTAAGTCGGTGGAGTTATCATAAAAACATTTCACTTCCGGATACAGAATGCAATTTTACGCAGTTCTTATATACATGTTAAGAAACAAAAAACTTTCGGGAGACACTCGGTCGCACTCTTTACAGGTCGCCTCCCCCATGATGACGTCATCAAAATGTCCGCCGTGAATACCGACATAGGTTCGTTAAAATGCTCATATCTCTATTTCCAATCATAATATTGTGATATTGTGATACATCATTTGAAAGCTCTTAAACAAAGTTACAAATAAGGTTCTCATAATTTTCTCTGCTACAAATGGCCTAGAATTTTTTGCGGCGACAACATAACACTCCACCGACTTTTACCGCGTTACGACATATTCCAGTACTCATTTCGCACTGGGTGCCACTTGTAGATTTTTTTTTTTTACTTTTTGAACTTATAACTCTCTTCCTTCCCCCTCTCTAGGTACGTCTTACAATGCATGTTTATGTAATTATTCGTTATGAATATGTTGCCTGAAAATCAAATTCCCATAAGATAGAGTAAAAAAGAAAACAGCAAAGACAACCATGAAAATTTAACACTTTACGTAAGAATGATTTATAGACCATATAAAAATTTCAAAAATGTGCCACAATTTCAAGTTATTTGAAACCAAAAAATACGATTGTCGAATGAAAGAGAGAAAAAAAATGAGGATATTTTTTTCAGCCAGGCCTTTTTATACTATAAATATCAATATTTTTGCACCAAAATTATACACGAACATCGTATATATATTTTATGTAATATATAAAATTTTTAAAGCTTTAGTGCAAAAATAATTATTAAAAAGAATAATAAAAAAAAGATTTGCAAACGCGGATCTTCTCCCCTCCCCGGGGTTATCTGAACCTCTGATTGATTGTATACTGGTGTTTTTTCGTTCCTTAGTACATATATTAGCACTGTTTAAAATTTCATACTGGTATCCGAAAGTGAAATGTTTTCATGAAATTTGTCAACCCCGAACGCCTCCCCCTCCCCTGGGTGATCTGAACCTCTGATCGATTGTATCCCGAATTTTTGTTTTTGTTCCTTTGTATAAATATATATATATATATTTATAAGCGCTGTTTAAAATTCCATACTCGTATCCGTAAGTGAAATGTTTTCATGAAATTTGTCACTGATTAAACTGACTAATGGGCAAAGTGTAATATTTACTGGTGAAAAGGGTATTCCTTTTTATCATTAACTAATTCCAAAACTATTAGTTTTGGATGAACATTTCAAATTGTAAAAATGTTTCAAATAGGATGGTAATGGTATGAAAATCCATTTAGGTACAGGCCAAAGAAAGAGAATAGCCCGTAAATTTTAATATAAAAATTGTCGACATTGACGAAATGGTAGCCATTGTGTAGAAATACATTATAATTCCAGATGTATCAAATACTAAAAAAGAAAATTGTAAAGCCAGTAGCAATAAAAATAAATTGTGAATTAATCAGTAAAATTTTAAATGAATGTAATTGGCGGCAAGACTCCACCACTTCTGAATTTCAAACAACTTAAGCAAAGAAATATAATTTTAAATAATATCTGTATATATTGTATATATTTGTTTAATTAATAAATCTTTTAATTACTGTTTTGTTAAGCAATTTAAATGTATTACTGTTTTTTATAGAAATATTAGGTGTATTGTATACCGGGTGTCCCAAAATTAACTGATGGATTTTAAAATTCAATAACTTGCAAACGGTGACAGAAATGAAAAATATTCTTGCAGGAGGGTTATGTATGATGTCAGGAATTATTATACTGTGATTCTTGATTTTAGTTCGAATTTCAAACAATAGATGGCACTCACAGCGATTTGCGCTCAGTCGAGACCGAAACTAACGTCACTCAGCATTGATGCACCGCCCACTGAATATTAGGGCTGAGAGCTGAAACAAAAATTGATGCAGTCGTAGGCGGAAATTTTTCAGTGTGTGTACGGTCCTGTGGTGTTTTCGAACACGACGCGGGGAAAAATGGTGTGGTAGCGCGAATGTCTTATTCCAACACAGAAAATATTTTAGCAGAGAACGATAGATTTAATTAATTAATATTCATTCACTGTTGAATACATTATAGAACCGAAGAAGTAGGTTAAGTAGATGACAGTTCATGGACCTAGGGGATTATTCAAATAACGTTTGCAATTCAATGGTATGTGCTAAGAATCTCTAATTATACAGTCTGATGTTGTATTCTCTTAGAAGTCTTACTTCCAGGAAAATTCTCGCTGTTAACACCCCAGGTGTGTTCTTACTAAGATCAGTGATAGATCTATTGTTCCCACTAGAGTTGCAAAGGCTAGAAAAAACCCGGTTTAAACCTGGGAATAAACCAGGTTTTTTGGGAATAAACTCTGTTTTTTGGGAATAAACCAGTTCTTTTGGGAATAAACCTGGGAATAAACCGGGTCTATTGGAAAGAAACCTGGAAATAAAAGGTATTTTTTCAACTCTAGTTCCCACCCTAAACGTTCATCCTCTCGCTCACAAAACTCGCGAGGTCCTCTCCATTCACCCCCAACATCCACACCCTCACTCTTCTCTTCCAATCCTCTCCCGCTCTCCGACCAAAACTTTTCTTCTCCTTCGTCCCAGGAAAAAAAAGGGGGGAGGGGGTTGGAGCCATCGAATCGCTTTACTAGTCGATTTCGACATCTTTCGCCAAGGTTTCTGATTTGGTAGAGGATTCTGTTGTATCTGCCCTTGGCATATTCCCTCTGTATATCCTAAGGGGACCACAAGCTTATTGATGTGTTCGTTGGTGGCCCGTCGATATATCAAAGAGATACTGTAACGAATTATTGCTTTCATCTTCTATTCTCGGGATGTCTTGCCTGATGATCACTCGAAGAGTTGTTTTCTTTAAGATGTTGCCGCCTCGTGGAAAAATTCTCAGGGCTAGGCCTTTAGAAATTGTTCTAGAAAATTTGAATCGTTCCAGTCCCTTGAAATTCAATACCAATAATTTCTAAAAGTTTCCCCCGCCTTATTTTCCTGAGATTCAATAAGTAAAAAAAAAACTTTTATAAAATACTGGAATGTAAAATTAGGGGACCGTACAAAGGTTTTACAAAATCAACACACGAGCACCGCCATTTTTCTGTCAGCTCTCAGGCCTAGTATTCAGGGGGCGGTGCATCAATCACCGCCCCCTGAATATTAGGCTTGCACGCCGACAAAAATGGCATCTGCAGAGGGCGCGACAAAAATGGGCGCAACAAAAAGATTTTTTTCAGAGTTTGAACGGTCTCTCCAACATCAACACCAATGATTTCTAAAAGTTTTTTTCGCCTAGTTTTTCTGAAATCAAATAAGTCAAAGAAAACGTTTACATATTATTGGTGTTAAAGTTCGAGGGACCGTGCAAACGATGAAAAAAAAATCCGCCTGCAACAGCCGCCATTTTTTTCAGCGTGCAGGCCTAGTATTCAGGGGGGGGGGGTTCATCAATGCTGAGTGACGTCAGTTTCGGCCTTGACTGAGGGCCAATCGCTGTCAGCGCCATCTATTGTTTGAAATTCCAACTAAAATCAAGAATCACAGTAAAGAAAACTCCTGACATCATACATAACCATCCTGTAAGAATTTTTTTAATATCTGTCACCGTTTGCAAGTTACTGAATTTTAAAATCCATCAGTCATTTTTGGGACACCCGGTATGTGTATACAAGCAATACATATACAACTTTTTGTATTTTTAGTAGAGCTTTCTTTTTTGAAAAAGGAAAAGTCATTTCAGTGCAGATACTTTGACAGACAGTTTTACAACGATGTCTGGTTGACAAGTGTAAACGGAGCCATCAAGAGTTGAGACCATACTTACGACTTCGTCATAAACTTTGTGGGCGATCCTGTAATTGTAGTAACGTGGATGACGTGGACCGGCTGCTGAAGGGAGGCGATGTAGAAGCCCTATGGTCAGAGATAGGGGATCGTGTCCCCACTGACAAGCGATGGGTGTGTCTTAAGAGTCACAAATATTGGTGGCAAAATTACGTACAGTAATTTCGCGCGGATACGCCGCACCTCAGACAATTCGATTTCCTACCAGAATTTATTTTAAATAAAATTTGACTTACTTCTGCTTAGCACTCATTTGACTTCTTATTTTCAATAAAATTTCCGGTTTGAAAAAGACCTAACTAAGATGCGGTGCATACGCGCGAAATTACGGTATGTGGCGTATGAAAATTCTGTAGCAGCAACTCAAATTCTGTATGCAAATTCTGGATCTAAGGGTGGGCTGTGCCAAAAGTATTAAGTGAAAACAACGTTGTTGTTGGCTATTTAATTCTAGGAGATGCATTCGGACAGATGATTCTAGCTGTAGCTTTGAGAATGAAGTGAGGCAGAGATTCTGCTTTGAGACTTCAAGGATTCAGGATCCTGCTTCAGATACTTAAGTTTTTTCTAGCTGGAGCAGTTAAATTAGAATCGATCTCAATTATTTCTCAGTGTCTTTCGGACGCTATGAGTGTAGTGAATATACTGCGTAATGATTTTCGTGAAATAATATAACTATTATGATTATTTGCCGGATGATTTATATGGTAAAGAACACAGTGTGAATCAACTGAATTTTTGTGTCTCGACTGATGTCGACTATACTTGGATTTATCTAGCTACTGATGGTTAATAATTGAATAAATCCAATTGGAATCCCAGTTGGATTTATTCAATTATTGATTCTGGATTCTCTTTGTGTTTCGTGTATGCCCCAGGGTTGGTGGCCCAAGGAAAATATTCCATCTTGTGCTGCTTCTGTAGCCTTGTCAACATATTATAGTGAAACGTGTCAAGCTGGGTGTCGATCAAAGAGGTTCAGTTGGTAAAACGTCAGTGCGATATACTGACGACCGGAGTTCGAGTCCCGGATTGGATACTTTTTCACTATGTTGGCTATACGCCTTTTAAGCAATTAAGAATTTGAAATAATATGGATACAAGGGGTGAGAAATTTTCTGTGGAAAAATTTCTAAGCATTAAAAATGGATTTAAATTAATTTTATTGTTTTTCAAACTTTTTGTCATAGTTTCTAAATTAGTAGTGTTTTATTTTCTTAATGCATAAACTCTTTTTTCCATGTCTATAGTTAAACTTTAAAGGTTAACTAATTTACATTATCTTTCATGCGCGTTTTGTTTACATTGTTGTTGGTGATTTATCATCTGCATGAAAGCGAGACCATAAGTCAGACATTATTTCTAAATTCACAACGCATATTTTATTTTATTTCGTAATGTTGAGTATTTTTATTAACTTATGTTTGTCTAACTAGGAATTTAACGATCACATTGACTTCCGTAAATGGAAGCCGCATGAAATATAATAAGAAGGTCTAAAGATATGTGTTCCGCACACCTGCCTGTTCTCTTGTCTTGTGAATCATTTTAATTAAAGACATAGGGTAACCAGTATTTAAAAGGTATATCTTCAGATCTCGCCAACAGTAATGATTCCGAAAAAGCGGCGCTGTTGAGCGGAGAAAAAAGAATATTTAAATAATATGCTTTACTTATGTTATGAAATGCGATTAAAGTTAATCCGAAAAACCGTCTTTGAGTACATTGAAAAAATACATATTTTCTTTTTTAAATATTCTAAAACAGGAATTGCTGGCATTCATATTTTCATAGTCGCTTTTGAATTTTATCTGCATCGTCGTCAGCACAGCTAAGTTAGCTGAACTGTAATCGGTATGGACCATTAATTTTTCATTACATGTCTAAAAAGTAATATAAAATGATCGTAATTAAACTACTATTCTTTTGGTCGGAAAATAATAAAATTGAATATGTTACACCGGAAATATTTCAGAAGAAAGTAGAATATTAAAAATAAATAAACACGCGCGCGCGCGGCGCGCGCACACACACACACACACACACACACACACACATATATATCAAACAGGTATGTTACAGTGGTGCCTAATTTGACATGCAGTGAAAGAAAAGATTCAGAGCTTAAATATGCTTTATCAAGTGCGACAAAAACATAAATTTATTCTGTTATCACACGTAATTGTTTTACAGAAATGATGTTTTTATAGTGTTTAATAAAACAAAATAAAAATACCATGGACAAAATTATAAGACACCCTAACATTTTAATTAAAACACCTGCTTTTTTTTCGAAATATGCAAATTTTCTGCACACTGTTATGACGTCAGCAGTTAACTAAAGCAGACGATAACCGACTTCAAACATTTGCAAACATGCCACGAGATACAGAATACCCCCAGCACATTTTATAGCATTGTTTAGGTCTTCCATGCATGTATACTGCCTCCCATTTCGGTAAACCTCATGAGCTGAGATCCCCCACAAGTTTTCGATTGGATTTAAATCTGGGGAGCGAGAAGGCCACGGAAGAACATTGATACTCTTCTCAGAAAGCCACTTTTTTGTTACGTGTGATCTACGAATCGACGCGTTATCGTGCTGGAAAGTGTAGTTTTCACCACAAAGAAGTTCACCGTATATGGCTAGTTGATCTTTAAGATTCTTATACTTTTCGGAATTCATTCTTGAAAGCACAAAAACGATATCGGTTTTCCCTTGAGCCGAAACACCAACCCAAACCATTACTGAGCCTCCACCCATTGGGAGGCTCATTTGTACATCAGGAGACTTCCGTAAATCATGCCAATAATATTGAAACCTGTCAGGACCATCCAGGTTAAACTTTTTTTTCATCAGAAAACAACACAGTGTACCATTTGGAGGTCCAGGCCATATTTTGTTTAGCGAAAATTAAACGGTCAATTTTGTGCCGCCTTAGAAGCAATGGTTTTTTCTTCAATTTTTTTAATTTCACATAGGAAGCAGTGTTGCCAGTGGGCTACTTTTTTTAAATTCAATTTTCTTGTTTGCCACCAGTTTTTTGAGAAAGTAAAATTCGCCTAATTTAATGACAGATTAAATAAAAGGAAAACAGGTCAATTTATACTATTTCAAAAAAGTGGTGCCAATCAAGCAATCTGAATTTTAAAAATGTAGCCTACTGGCAACACTGATAGGAAGCATTATGCAACACCCTGCGAATGAATAATTCAGAATAATTGAATTCTTGAATAATTCAGTTTCAAAGCATTTTAATGCCTGTAGTGGTCATCTTATTCTGAGTAGCGAGCGAAAGCACATGGGATCTGTCTCTCGAGGACAAGCAAGGAGTACGTTCAGATCTTTTAATTATCGAACCATTACTTCCTCTTTTCAAAACATTTGAAATTGCACATCTAGAGCGTTTAATAACTTTTGAAATATTATTAACTGAAACACCAGTTTCATTTAATCTCCAAATTTCGCGAATTTCACTTTCTTTTAATTCTGTACCTCGTGGCATGTTTGTAAATGCGTGAAGTCGGTTATCGTCTGCTTTAGTTAACTGCTGATGTCATAACAGCGTGCAGAAAATTTACATATTTCGAAAAAAAAGCAGGTGTTTTAATTAAAATTTTAGGGTATCTTATAATTTTGTCCATGGTATTTTTAATTTTTTTTATTAAACTCCAAAACAATATAATTTCTGTAAAACAATTACGTGTGATAACAGAATAAATTTATGTTTTTGTCGTATTTGATAAAGCATTTTTAAGCTTTGAATCTTTTCTTTCACTGTATGTCAAATTCGGTAGGTGTCTTATAATTATGTTCACCACTGTATATCCAATTACTGAATGTCTTTCACGTCGAACAGCGGCATATTTTGCTCCTGTTAAAAGTAAAAATTTTAAGAATCTGTTTTCTGATGTATTTTAATACGAATTCTCATTCACGTAATCAAATTGCTGATATATAGTAATACATCCATAACGGACACTTCTATTTGACGAATACTTTTTCTATCCACACTTCCAAATGTATGTACACTATAAACCGTCTAATCCACCTAATCCGACGCGAGCAGAATCGGTCATGTTATTTTTTTTCTTCCTTTTATCCCTCTGTAAAGTGGGATCTTCTTTCGCTCCACCCCTCCGTCGTCAGGTGTCATCTGCCCCTGTTTCATTTCTGACGCATTGCGTTGTGTGTTAAGTTTAATTTTTTGCTTAGACCGAACAGTTTACAGTACTGCAGTAAGTTTTGTCTCGTTCATTTTTAATTTTACGTTTCATTCAGGATGGCGTCTAAATGTAAACACGTTACGCTAACCATGACGGAAAAACTTGAGATAATAAAAAAGTTTTAGAAAGGTCATTCTAAAACAGCGTTGGGAAATGAGTATGCAGTTGGCCGATCGACGGTTTTCGACATTGTCAAAAATAAAGATAAAATGCAGAAGTTGTTAGCCAGCTGGATAGTGAAACTGCCACTAAATCATGAAGAATCGTAAGTTGATGAGACGCTTTACATTTGATTTGTGCAATGTACAGGTTTAGGTCTTCCTGTCAGTGGACCAATTCTGGAGGTAAAGGCTCTCGCTTCGAACAGAATTATGGGTGGTACAATTTTTACTGCCAGCAACGTTTGACTGATTCGCTGGAAAAAACGTCAAGGCTTTCGTCAATTGCTTGTAATAGAAAAAAGAAAATCAGCAGATAAAAAGGCGGCAGAGGAATTTCAGAAGGACTTCGAGAAACTGATTGAAGAAAACAATCTTGCACACTCAGGTCTATAACACAGATGAAACGGGACTCTTCTACAAAATGTTGCCATCGAAAACCTTAGCGGCGGAAAGTGAATCAGCGGTACATGGTTACAAGCAACAGAAAGCGCAGGTCGCAGTTATGGCACGCACGAACGCTGATGATAGTCATAAACTGTCTCTATTGGCTATTGAAAAATTAGCATGTTCTCTGTGCTTCCAAAACATTGAAATGGGATCTTTACCAGTACAGTATGGCAATCAGCAAAGAGCGTGGGTAGATTCGTTAACGTTTCAGAATTTGTTTCATCTTGTATTCATACCTCATATAAAAAAAGAGCTGCATGCAAAGAAATTACTATTAAAAGCTGTATTGATTTTAGACAATGCTCCATCACACAATAATGTGGATGATCTAATTAATGGTGATATCCGAGCCGTTTTTTTTTGTCAGCGAATGTTACATCAGTCATTCAGCTACTGGATCAAGGTGTTCTAGAGGCAATGAAAAGGTGTTACCGACAAGCTTTGTTCTTAACGTTCGATGGACAGCGAGATGACTACAGAAAAGTTAATAGAAACCTGGAAAGGTGTGAACCTCCATCATGTTGTTTTAAAATTATTGATATTTTTTTAATCTTTTTTACATTAAAAATTTTTAGCTCAACCATTGTAATCATTAAGTAACCTGTTCAATGTAATTTTACTAATAAATTTTTAACACTGAAAAAAAAATAGGTAAAATTAAATTAAAAATGGAAACAAAATTAAAAGTTGGCGGTACACAACGAGTGTTGAATTTAAAGTAGAATACTTTAAATATGGATTTTAACATTGGTCTAACAGGAATTAACATTTTACTAGTACGAATTATCTTTTTTTCGCTAGTTGTGCAGGGTTGCAGATTGGCTTTTATCTGTTCAGAAATTTCGAATTCATACAAGGAATTCTAACCAGAGAACCACGCATTTAGTGTTATAATGAAAAATCTAAATAAGCAGAAATCGAAAGAGCATAGTGAAATAAGTTTTTTTATGCATAAATCATTTGCCCTCTTCTTCCCGTTATCGAGATATAAAGTCTTAAAATTTGCTAATTTATAGGATGGAAGGAGAAGTTATTGGTAGTATTGAAGGAGGAGTCGTTATGTTTCCAACGAAACAACATCATCAAACTCCAGTCACTTGTTCATTTCCAGTTTAGTACGCTGCAAAACTGCGACATAATTCGCTATGCTTGGTACATGTCTGGGTTAGTGCACACTCGGCCACTTCCATTTGAAACAGCCTTGAAAATTTGTTTTTCGCAGAAGGCTGATCGTTGTAATCATTACACTAGATTTATTAAGTCCGTGAAATGTGCTTTGTGCCAAGATTTTCTACGCTTCAATTATTTTTTGGTTCAGTGCCATAGTTGTCAATAACTTTTTTTTCTTTTTTTGAGGTTCCTTTCATTTTTCTATTACTATATCTAAATATGTTATCTGTATTGCATATTAATCTGATTATTAGAATTCCCTAATAAGAACGACGCCTTTTCCCTAAATTAAGTAAATAAATTAGCAAACATTAAGACTTTATATCTCGGTAACGAGAAGACGAGGGCAAATGATTTATGTCTTAAAAAACACATCTCACTATGCTCCAGGGATGAGATTTCTACGCTTTTTTGCATACCAGCATAATCTAAGAAAAAAATTGTTCTGTTAAATCGGAGAATGTGCCAATTAAATAAAAGAACATTTTCTGAAAGATTATACTGGTATGCAAAAAAGCGGAGAAATCTCATCCCTGCTAAGCTCTTTCGATTGTTGCTTACTTAGATTTTTTTTTTTCATTATTACACTATGGCGTGGTTTCCTGGTAAGTAGTAAATTTTGCTTTATTTAATTTCAGACATTTTGTGTTTACCAAAAAATTCTTCTTTCGGAATTTTCTATATGAATTAAGAATTCCGTAATAAAAAAGAGGTGAAACTGGCAACCCTGCAACTGGACATCAAATGCGAAGTTTTTGTACAGTTGACCGCTAGAAGGCGCTATTTTCAACTTGCTATTTTTCTTTTCATTCATCTGTGCAGGAGGCTTTACGTATACGCAAATCTTGTAGCGATCTATTTTCAAAAAGACCAAATCAAAATTTTGACCGCTATTATTTCTTTTCGAAAAATTTCGTTTTAGATTTATCTAAGCAAACACCTTTGTTACGATTTTTTCTGGCAGTTAATATGGTAATCAACTGGGTAAATAATTTAAAATATTAGTGATGGCCAAAAAAGGGGGGAACGCTCTGAAGACTGTATACCAGGGTTCGTACGCTGTTACCACAATTTTTTAACAGAAATTTTCTCCTTATTCAAATGCAGAAAAGTATCGTAAATCCTACAATTAAACGAGGTGTCTACAATTTCTGCTATTTAAATATTAAATAGAAAAATTCTATTAAATAATTGTGGTAACAGCGTACGAACCCTGTCTACGTGACACTGATACTGAAGAGGCTAATTCTTAAAAAAAGTTTTTTAGTATTTTAAAATTTTGTCACTGGAAATTCGTAGACGCTTGTTTAAATAGTTGTTTTTAAAAAATAAAAATTGTAAAATATTCATATACCCACTACTAATCAAAATTTAAATTCAAGATACACATTGATGTTCTATGCTATCATTATATGCATCTGCAAATTTTAATTAAAGATTATGTTACTTCAAAGAAAACAGTCGTTGCGAAATTATTCTCCTGAGTTATTTCATAAGAATGAAGTTCATTATTTCTTCATTTATCAGCTATATTTTTGATTATATCGATAATACACGCAAACATGTTTTGATAAATTATTTTATCAGCGGTTTATTAATTATTTGAATATAAATGGAGTTTTATATTTCTTGTATCAAACTGAGAGTTTCAGAAAAGCAGTACGCTTGGGATGGCAATGTAAATATCATTATATCTAGGAATAAATAATTTTATTCAATGAATTTGTCATGTA
Organism: Maratus michaelseni; assembly: GCA_963931845.1. Taxonomy (NCBI): domain Eukaryota; kingdom Metazoa; phylum Arthropoda; class Arachnida; order Araneae; family Salticidae; genus Maratus; species Maratus michaelseni. The sequence goes on from OZ007595.1 coordinate 222,688,410, forward strand.
CTTAACGATTTACATTTTAAGAAAATGCTTTATATATAGTGTATTTTTGTCTAAATAATGAACGATATTTATGCACACGCTTTTATTGAATTTATATATATCGTCGCTACCATGTCAAACTATCGAATGTGAAAAAATACATTTATTATTACTTTTTTTAAAACGGACGGATTGTCACCACTAAACTTTAATAGTATGCTTCCCCAGGGTTGCCTGTTTGACCTTTTTTTTCATTCTAAAATTTCGAATTCACACCATAAATTTAAATAAAGCAAATGAATATAAATAAAAAAATGATAAAAAATGAATGAAAAAAAATAAATATGAAATAAAAATAAAGCAAATGAATGAACCACGGAACTATGAATAAAGAGGAATTAACATATCCTCAAAATGATAAAGTTTCATCTGTAACCGATTGAGAAGGGTCTAATTAGCGCTGGAGTAAACTTCCACCTGTAAATTTGAATAGAAAATTTCTCCTTGTTTAACCCATTCGGGACCATGTGTGTATATATGTACCCTCAAAAAGAGCATACAGAATTAGCTTTACGCACCAATAAAAAATAAAAGTAATATTTACTCTCTCTAATTAGAGTATTTTTGTGATAGTTTAAGTAAAGGTAGCTCTAAAAAAGTGCAAAAGCCGCCGGTCCCGATGGGGTTAAACGGCTTATTTATGCAAGATTTCTGTCATACTTAAGGCAAAAATTACTATTCCTTTTTACTGGTGAAAGTTTGCCTCGGCGGTAGTCAAGTTCTGACATTTTGTGACTACATACGCATACAATTCTCCTTTCAATGTCGGTGAAAGAGATTATAATATCGACGGGGTAAGCTCACAACAGTAAAAACTAACAAAACTTTTTGGCCTTACAAAATTTTTGCATGAATAAAGCTTTTAAGTAAGTCGATAATATATATTAAAATTCACTGGTGGAATTTTGCCCCGGCGATATTCGAGTTCTATTATCCAATTTAAACAAACAACGGCCACAATCATGTGATTACATCTCACAAGGAAGGTCACCATAAGCGCATACTCAGAAAAATTTGAAATAATTACAGAATGTTCCTCTCTTGAAGATATATACGTCTATAAAAAAATCAGCGGAACCTCGATATAACGCCCGTAAAAATTTATTAAAATTTCGTTTATTTGGCGATTTATCACCGGTTGGCGATGGAATTAAATTTAAAGAAATACGATTTTTTAACAAAAACTCTTTAAGGCAGGGGTGCAAAAATTTAGGCGCCGATCGGCCGATTCCCACCATAATCATTTCATAATCATTCCATAATCATTTTAGCAGAAATTTTAAAATACATTAAAATTGTTTGTGGTTGGCGAGGAAAACGTGTTGCTAGCCAAATCGTGTCTTTTTGTACCAAATACTCGAAAGTATTTTATTTTTTTGCAGATTTTCTACTGGGATTCCGCAGCTAAATTTCACTGTTCCTTTATTACATACATGAGTAGCTTCATCAGCATTTTTTTCAAAATTTTCTTAGTATGCGCTTTAAGGAGACCTTCCTTCCTTGTCAGTTACTTCACTTGCAACTAGTGGACACTGCACTAGTATATTGTCTTCATCCTCTTTATTCATAGATCTATTAAATGAATTTTGGGAATTCTGGCAAAATCGTAACTGTAACCTTGGTATAATCGCAATTATGGAGTTGCAAAAACTTCAGATTTTAACCTGAAATTCTGAATTATATTATTCGTGATATAAGTGGTACAAAATGAAGTTTGTCAATTCAAAACCGTTTAACCCTTTCAGGGGCAAAGTACTTTCAGTGCTAAAATGTTACTGGCACCGGAATAAACGTAGAAATTTATTTGGAAATAGGAAAAGAGCAAAAAATCCCGCACATATTAAATGGGAAAGACTTTGGAAAATTTCTGGTGCCATTCTGGCGTTTGGGAATTAAAATTAAGTGGTTTCATAAACATACCACTGCCCCTGAAAGGGTTAACAGCTATGGCACAAAACTCGTTCAAATTAATTAGGACAAAGCATTAATCATATACCTTTTTTATATTTTTTTGATTATTTATAAGTTAGAATATTTTCGAAATCTTGTTTCTAATGCTGGATTCTTAATAATTACATTTATCTAAAACATATTCCATAATAGCAGAGATGTCAAACTGTGGCCCGCTGGATACCACTAAATTTTTATAGTAATCTTTTCCTTATTTAATCATCGAATCTCGGCGACTCCACAAGTCGATTATTTTTTTTTAATTACTGGTATCAGGCGGGCCACAGTTTTATAATAGCATAGCAGTGTTGTCCAGTGCCTTATTACTGATCGGACAAACTTCACCCAGTAAATTTAAATATAAACTTTTGGCTTATTTAAACTTAACACATGGGCTGATAAGTTCCCGGTCTAATAAAGAAAAAACAACTTTTTAACATAACTTTATAATTTTATAACTTTATAACTTTAATAAATAACATAACTTTAATAATAAATAATAATAATTTAATAATAATAATTAAATAAATAAATAATAATAATAATTTAATAATAATAATTAAATAAATTAATAATAATAATAATTTAATAATAAATAACATGAATTTATAACGAAAAAGCTCCAAACAGAGCTCAGAATCATCGATTCGTTGTTGTTTTTGGTCAAAAGTCAACAGCCGCGGCACCCATTTTGACAACAGCTTTTTCATAGAGAAATGTTCATTCAAAATAAAACCTGCACGTTCCTTGGATATCTTCAGAGTCTGGGCTATCTCCTGCAACTTCACTTTACTTCCCCAAAACGATTTTGTGGACTTTTTTATGTTTTCTGGAGTATCTACCTCTTTTGCGTGGTGCATCACTGGTTTCCGTACGACCACGTTTAAATTCAGCAAACCAGTCAATAATGGTTGATTTACCTGGTGCAGTGTCCAGATAACGCTTATCAAGCCAAGCTTTTGTTTGAACGGTGTTTTTTCTCATCAAATAACAATTATTGAAATTCTTGTTTATCCATTTTTTCGTTTATCAACAAAGTCGTTCAACTAAAAGCACTCTAACGTTTTATCCACACGGCGAATCATCATGACATTTTTTCTGCTGCCTTTTAAAAGTTAGTATTTACTAAAAAAAAAAGCATCGGTTCTGCGATTGCAATGCCATCTGTGTGCCAGACCGAGAACTTATCAGCCGATGTGTTATTTATACAGAATATCCAACAAAAATAAGGAAAAGATTCCTATTCGTTTTTATTGGAGGAAGTTTGCCTCCCCGAATATCAGGCTTTGGTGCTGTCGAGATGTGTTGCCAATTCTGGCGGATATTTTATTCAGATATTTCTAATTCTCAACAGAAAGTTTGAGTAGTATTTTTTAACAGCGATTACTGAGCCTTAAGCTATCGTAAAAAAGAATGGAGACACTTTTTTTCGTTTCTGAAACTATTATTATCACAATCTTAAAACAAGTATGGTGAAGCCATCTTAAATCTTCCTTCAATATCATTGTGAAATATTAATTTTAATAATGCAGTTAGACGTTAAGAGTTAAGAATAATGGAAATATAGTGCTTTTCTTTTCCACGTAAATGGTAACAATTTGATGTTTTAATTATAAATTCAAGTATAAAAATTGCTGCATATTATATACAATAGGCACTGGGAGGTAGCTATACTGTTCATCGTAAAATGCAAAGCAATGCAGAGTTGAGAACGCTGTTGAGTAATCAATGCCAAAAATCATTAAACAATTTGTATTCAGCACATCCCTAAAAAAGTAAATCGATTGAAGAATAGAAGTCGAAAAAAAATTTAATTCAACTAAAAAACTCCATTTAAATGGAGAAAAATTCTAAAATAGCAGTGCTCTATCATTTTTAGTAACAGCAGTGCTTTTTCAAAAACGAAGATAAAATATATTCTGTCATTTAAAAAATAATAATAAACCTCCAAAAATCTAAATCACAATGTTTGCGATCGCCAGAGTTATACATAACTAGATTGCGTTTAAGGAATAGTTCCTTTTTTATTCATTATTAAAAACATTTAGATAATCTGAACAAAGTTTTGTAGTTTCTGTAATTTTTTATTGATGTGTTCAAAGAGTGTATGTATAACGATTTTAATTGTTGAAGTGCTATACAAACATGAGAACAAAATCATAATTTTGCATCAATAAATTGTTTAAAATGTTTCCAAACGCATAAACATTATTTTTTTTTAATTTCACGAATCCTGTAAATTTTTTAAAAACATTTTTTTATAAATACTTACAAATCATATGCAAGAAAGAGCATAGAAAATTAATATATATTAAAGTAAATTTACAAATAATAAATAAAGCTTAAAATAATTAATTATGCAAATAAAAATAATGTAGAATGAAACATGCTTAAATATCGTTTCAAATTTATATTAGCGACAGGGCCTGATTACCGGCAGGGCAAACAGCCACCAGTAAATTTCTTACTTTTCCATTATACCGTCGACCACTTTTCTAAACAAAAAAATATCGCCAAACTGTAATAAACAAATGGAAGAATGTTGCCATTGGAATCTCAATAAATAAATAAATAAATACAAGAAATTCGGAAAAGCCCCAACGTGTCAACTTATTAAGCTTAAACAATAAAATTTACAATATCTTAATGAAAACAGAAAACAAATGTTGGATATTTATTTATGTACACTATTTTCCTTAATTATCCCTCTCGGTTGGTGAATAATTGTTTGTGACGTCAGTTGAAACTGATCTATTGTACGTAACTAAGCATCGCAACATTTTTTCAATGCCTTTTCTCTTTTAATATAATGACACCACCGTTTAAGGACGCAGTTGTTATTTTAATAAACGAAATAACTAATAAATCGGTAAAAAATAATGAAAAATACAGATAAATATCAAATTAAAAATCACCTGGTGACATTACAAAAACGTGTAAGACTTTGACGTCAAGTGAATGTGACGCCACGATCTTGCATTTTTGGCCTTAAATTTTATAGTTTGGCGATAGTTTTTTGTTATAAAAAGTAATGGAGAAGTAAATTTCAATAGAAATTTTTGGCTTATTTAAACGCATTATTCGTGTAGAACTTCTGTCAAAAGAAAGGCAAAAATTTCTATTGGTTTTTACTGGCTGAATTTTGGCCCGCATGTAATCACGCACTGAATAGCTACAGTGGCCATTCAATTATACATGTATGATAATAATTTATTGAACCAGTATTTCTGAAAGTATTTATCGCTGTATTTATAATTGCAGGATTATTAAAACGAATTTTACACTTTTCAAATAGTGGTACTAAAAGGTAATTACCGAACACTCCGTATAAATGAGACGTTACTGTACTTTCCGAAATTGACCGTAAATCATCAATTTAATTTTTTTTTCCTTTTCTTCCTAAAGTGAATTCAAAGGAAAAAATTCAGTTAAAATAGCTGTTTTATCGCGTTTGAAACCTGCCTTTGACAGAATGGTGGCCAGTGACAAGAAATACAATATAACTCGTGATGTATCAAATATACAGAGACAAAAACTAAGCCATGTGAGTGAGAAGATCTGAAATTTTCAAGTAAGTATGGATAAAAATGAATTGTGAGTGAATCAGAAAATATTGAAATGAATCTAATTCAGAAAAATTCAGCGAACAGAGATAAAGAATATTTTAAGAGCACGATTAACTTAGGCTATGAATTTTTATAAAGTTAAACTGAAAAACCGTGTTTGATTACATTGAGGAATTGCATACTTTCTTTCCTAAATATTCTACAACAGGGGATGCTGACATGCGTATTTTCAGGGCCGGTTATAAATTTTATGTTGATCGTCGCCAGTGCAAGTAACTTAGCCGAAATCTATTCTGTATTGATCATTAATGTAATATATTTTTCGTTGCATGTCTAAAACGTAATGTAAAGTCATTGGAATCAAACTTTGTATGTAATATTAATTTGATTAAAAACAATAAAATGCTATATTATACACCAGAAAATTTTCAGCAAAAAATAAAATATTAAAATAGAATTATTACATTAAGCGAGGAAGGAGAATTCGGTAATTGCTGTTCGCGTTGAACAGAAGTACATTTTGCTTCTGTTAAAAGTAGTGATGGGCAGAATAAATGATATTGACTTCGGACATGCACTGATGCATTTATGTCAGTCAAACTTCGAAACTTCAATTTTTTTTAATTGAAACAAAACTGCATACATAGTAAACGTACCAACTTAATACTAGAAAAGGGAGCAAATTTGACGCAACTGCACTACCTTGTGGACACAGTTGACAATGCCAATGTGCGCAATTTTAGGGTGACGTCATTAGTTATGACAAAATCTACCATCTGCGCATTCTCCTGAGCATATATCGTGAATCTTTACTCACTCATGGAAGTTTTATCTTGCTTACCAGATTTATTGCAAATATTTTTGATACAGTTTGTTTCGATAAAATATATACATTTAAAAACATTCACAATATCATTTTAGTTTCAGTTGTAAATGTAATAATATATAAGCATTAATTAAGAGCACTATTGCCTTTACTCCCGAAACTAAAAATATATAGTGAATGTTTTTTTTTTTAAATATAAATACGTTTATGTAAACAAAGTGCATCAAAAATATTTTGTAATAAATTTGACACAATTACAAAATAAGTCTTCCGTGAGTAAGTAATGATTCACAATATATACTCAGGAAAATGCGCAGATGATAGATTTTATACTCATATAATTTTCTATCTCGCCAATGCTCCTATATTGAAAAAATATCTTGCCCTCTAAACATATTAAAATGTATTGTTACCGGAAAAACACCTGTATACCTAATTTTTATATTTTTTGCACCTCAAAATTGAGTGGAAATTCGATTACAAAGTTCCATCTTTACACACAAGAACTAATGTTACATGATAAAAGCTTGTAACAAATAATCTAACGGTGTCAGAAGTACCTCCCTAATATTATTTCATGCAGTCGTACTTAACTTATTTATTCATTTTATTTTAGTTTATCTGACTCCAATTAAACAACGACATTTCAAAACTAAAACTTTATTCCACGCATCAAACCAAACGACATTTCAATCTCGTGACAACTAACAGTTCCGTTGCATTCATGAAAAAAATTACAATCTACTTTCAACAACTATAGCGCAGACGATATAAAAATATTTCAACATTACTTTCAACAAACGAGGGGAAAATTATTTTATAAAGTGTGGTAACTTTGGTGGCTTGAAGAAACCCTCATATTTTGATAGATGGATACTGAAATTTGATTACACATATTTACTTCAACATTTATCATAAACTTTCACTACATTATAATTAATATTTCCATATTTATATTAGAAGCAAACAGAAATTGATATAAATCTGTTGATTATCCGATCAGAAGCTGTAAAAACAACTATTTTACCTCCAGTAGTTCAACCCCTTCCGCTACGTGGCGAACGACCTTCATTGACGTAACCTCGCTTTTGATCTAGCGGACACCTTTACCACACATCTTTGGACGCTTTCTATGTATGCAATTATGTATTCAAATAGTATTACTAGAAATTTTGAAAAGAAAACAGAAGTTTCTGGTCTTAATAATAGCAAGATAAAAATATAAAATGGCTTTGGTTTGCAAAATTTCTGAAGGAAATTGATTAAAATGGATACGAATTTTGTGCAATTAATATTTTCCTTCTTTTTTGTTTACAAAATCTGTGGTAGTGATTGATTAAAAAAAACGAATGTTGGCAACCATTCTTTGCGCATGCCCGAATGATTGATTCCAATGAAAAAATCATTCATTCTGCCCATCACTAGTTAGACATAATCTATTTACTGATTTGTACCTTCAATTCAAGTGTCACTGACAAAGTGAAATTGCTTGTATATTGTAAAACCTTCATAACGTAAACTCCTGAATAGCGAAACCCTCTATTTAACATATACTTTTTCAATTCTACTCCCAAATCTGTGAATTTATATGCTTTTATCTCTATATAGTGGTCATTAATTTTGGCCGGAAAAGATAAAGAATGATCTTTTTCACGTGAAATAAAATTTTAAATTAAATAATTTATTCACTAAAAATCCAGTGTAAGTTCTGTTATTTGCTTTTAGGGCAAAGTGTAACAGATTTTGTGATACAATTTATTATTAATGCGTCGTGATTGCCGAATGTTTCCGAAATAAAATGCAAGCTGCATAGAATATGTATGTGCAATACTTTTGACAGCATCAAAAGATACAAATTTGTAACAGTTCTCTTAATGTTGAAAAGTGTGTCATAAACAATACGTAACAAGTGAATTGTGTTTCTTGTTTTAAATGAGTGTTTATTAACCTCCTTTACAAGTTGCTTGACTTTTCAGGATGAATAATTTGATGGCTACTTTTAATGTGCGCAAGTGTGTTGTGTATGTAACAAGGGTACTCTAAAATTTTATTTTATTGTACTTGAAAAGATTTTTGTATGAACTTGCAAAGTTTGCGAAGAAAAGATAAGGGACGTATTTTCATTTTTCTAGAAAACAGCTTGCGTTCTCAAAATCCATATATTAAATAAATTTATTATACATCAATATACAGCATACAAGCAAGAGCAGCAGCGGTCATACGACGCCATGGGTCACACCACACCATAGGTGCCAACTTCCCGCGTCCGTAAGGGGAAATCAGGCGTACTTAATCTACTTTTTTTGTCCTAATTAATCACTGTGAATTAACATAAAAATAACATTTTAAAATTACTGGTGGAAGTTTATTTGATGTGATTGAAGTTTGCTTAATGTGGTGGAAGTTTCCCCCGTCGACCCCGTTAAGGATTTTCGTATCAACGTAAAGTACTTCTGAAATAAGGATATGGAACATATCTTAATTTTTCAATAAAACAGTTGCCCCACCAGTGGCTGAGAGGTTCTGCTCTCAAAGCTGGTAGACGGAAGGTGCTGGGTTCAAACCCCTGTCCCGCTCGTCGACCTAACTGTTCGGAGTTTTCTGTCGTGTTTTCTTCGAACCTTGCCGCAAATACGGGTTAGGATCCCTTAGAAAGACCTCCACAGAGGGCACTCCCCCCCCCCTAGGGCCTATATCCCTCGTGTAGATAATCGCCGTCAAAAATCAACCACCAACCATCAACTATAAAACAGTTCATGTCACAGCTGTTGTCACATGTCAGCACAGTTCACATTGTTACCGGAGGTTGGCGTAATTTAAATAAGGAATAAAATATATTGGCACTGAAACCTAACATGCTATTATTTGTGAAACAAAGAAAATTTTAATAACTCTAATTTTAATTGCTTTTTATTTGAAATTGTACAGCGATTTTTTCGAAAGCTAAAAAGCAAAGGATGAAGGAGGGTAAACGGCAAATTAACTTTCAAAAAGATCGAATTTATTTATTAAAAACTGACTGAACTAAAGTGTCCACTAGTTTTTAAATTGTTGCAAAAAAGAACGAGCTTAAAGCTTTCGCCACTGTTTACTTTACTTCTATAGCTCCAAAATGCCTTTTCACTTTCAATATTGCTTTTTAACCCTTTAACGGATAAAGCACTTCAATTGCTAAAATGTTGAAATAAATGATTGGCACCGGAAATTATGAATAAATTTATTTATATATAACAAAAAAGCGATATTTCACATATATAATAAATAAAAAACATGTCTATTAAAATTCTCGTTTCATTGTTGAATTTCGTAATTAAAATTTTGTGGTTTCACAGGAAAACCAATGTCCGTTAAAGGGTTAACAAATAAAATAGGGTTGATTTTCTTACGTTAAAAATTGCTTTAAGCGACTATAAAAAAAAATCGAAATTTTTAATCTGTCAAAATGATGTTACCGCTTAAAAGTAATAACTTGCTCATACGTTCTAAAATTGGAATCTTTCAGTTTAAAAATTAAAACTTATTATGCTACAATTAGTTTTATCTTTGTTCAGGGACCTTCCCCCTGTTAGATATAAGAAAAGAAGTCCCTATTTCACTTCTCCTGAAACTATAATCGTTGTTTTACTTATTTTTTAGAAGAAAATTAAGATCATCTTCTATATTTTTTTCATCTCTAAATATGCTTTATTACTACTATTGCTAATGTAATCTAATATATTGACAAAGCATGCCCTAGTTGCAAATCAATATTGATTTTATCGGTATACCCAATATTGCATTCATATGAAATACTTCCGAGAAAATACCAATATTGCTTAAATAATAGGGTCATTCCCTGTCGACTGGCCTAGGGCTTTCTACTCGACCCCTTTCAATTTTCACGTAATCACTGCAGCACATTACATATAAGTTTGAAATGGACATCTTCAAACTGTCTACAGCTTAGGTCAAATTCATCGTGACGAACTGTATGGACTAGTTTGAGGCCAAGTAATAAAGAATGTATTCATGTCTTATCTTTAATACTGCAATTACGTTTTTCGGCACAAAATGCTGTACTACATCACATTTTTTGCAATAAGTAAGGTTTGATCTATTATGAGCAGTAAAATGATAATTATAAGGATCTGATCGTTTTTCCTGCGACATTACAATAGTGAACTTTACAGAGCACCCCATGGTGAGCCACTATTACTACTTCTGACTCTGACAGTTTGTGGATGTCCATCTTAGACGTATATATACGTCTTTTTGCGATTTTATCAAAGTTGAAAAGGGTAGAACAGGGACTATATCGAAATTTAAGACACTTGGTATGGAGTGACCCGACAGTTTGAAAACGTAAATGTTTAAAACATAAAGCCTCTGTGAAAGAAATATCGGTTTTATATTGGAAATAAATATAATGATTCCGTCAATATTGCAGAAATACTGGCACAGAAGTGTGAAATATATATGGCCACTATTAGACAATATATAGACAATGCAAAAATTATTAGCTCAATATTATTTGTTAATAGTGTATAATTAATAAAAACATCCTTTGTTGAACTGATTTCTCTGTTGATTTTTATCTCACTCAAAATGTAATTTATTTATTCAATGCAAAGTTTCAATGTATTATTAAGGTGTATATTTAATTTACGATCACTTTTACGCATCTTTATTATATATGGAAGAAAGAACCTGCTTGCAAAAGTACGAATAATTCTATTTATAAAAATACGCTTTCGATAACAAAATTTATGTAATGACTTAATTTAGCGGATAGCATTAAAGAAAATTTGACCTAGCATGAATAATTGTATTTACGAAAATCCGATTTACGTAATACTGTTATAAAATAACTTCGTATATTGCATCTTTCTCTAATGCATGTCTTTTTAAAATAAACAATACGTGTTTTCATAATCTTACAATTTTATACATATCGTATAATAACAGAAAAAGTAATAAATAGATTTTCTTATTGATACATTACAGGGTAAGTCAAAATGAATATAGCGATTACAAACAGCTATAACTATTTAATGGAATAGAATTTATCGATAAGATTAACACAGAATGTAGACGGAACTTCAAAATTTTGTATACATACGTCATAGATGTTCTATGTGACTTCCCTTGGTCACACGGACAACATCTATGTGGTAGTCCATTTCATGCCATACATGCTGAAGCATTTGTTCAATCACCGACGCAAGCGCATTACAAATGCGTACTTTGAGTTCTTCAATTGTTTTGGGCATGGGAGGCACATATAACCTGTCTTTCACATAACCCCACAGGAAAAAATCGCAGGGTGTCAAGTCCGGAGATCTCGGTGGCCAAGCTCAGAAGACATCGTCGGCTCCACTTCGACCAATCTATGGGGTTATGTGAAATACATACGTGCCTCCCACGGCCAAAACAATTGAAGAACTCAAAGTACGCATTTGTAATGCGCTTGCGTCGGTGACTGAAGAAATGCTTCAGAATGTATGGCGTGAAATGGAGTACCGCCTAGATGTTGTCCGTGTGACCAAGGGAAGTCACATAGAACATCTATGACGTATGTATGCAAAATTTTGATGTTCCATCTACATTCTGTGTTAATCTTATCGATAAATTATTTTCCATTAAATAGTTATAGCCGTTTGTAATCGCTATATTCATTTTGACTTACCCTGTATATTTAGATAGTTCAGAGTGCAATTTTTGCAGGGTCATGCCGAGCTGCTGTCACAGATAAGACATATCAGTGTTTCCGAATAGTAATCGTTGCCTTATGTAAACTTATAATTTATGTCATAAATAAGGCAAAAAGTTACTATTACGAAATAGTGTTGACTGTTTGCCACGGTTCCCAAAAATGTTCATTTGGGCTTTGTGCTTGTTACAAGTGTCTCTCACTTATCAAAATTACACATCTATGTATTAATTTGTTTAATTTCAAATACCGTCAACAGGGGGTGACTTTGTCTCATTTTCTGCCTCTTGTTGTCTTTAAATATACAAAAAATATTGAAATTTCCATTGAAACAATTTCTAATTCTTTTTTTTCTAGTTCTAAGACATTAACTGCAAATTTGACAAACCACATTTAGTATTTTTAAATAATAGTGTTTTTTAATTATTTTACTAAGTGTGACAAAGTCACCCTGGCTTAAAATTACTTTCTCTCATAACTAAAAAAAAATCACTGGATAAGCCTTAAAAAACTTGTAAGACAATGCAACCCAGACTATTATGTTAGAAAAATAAAACATAGTAAAACATGTCGGATGTACCAATCCCAAAACTTTTTTCAATCTCCCACATCTTAATATCTCAAAAATCGCTATCACCCCACCAAAAAAATCAATATTTTTCGTCATTCTGTTCTACGTTATTTGTTTTTGAATCGTCTTGTTACCTGGATGCGAGCAAACGATGTATATTAAACTACGAAAGGTCCTTCTGGATTGTACCAGCAGGAAAAGATAACTTCCCTATTCCTTGGTTTTAAGATTTTAGCTAATTTTACTGAAAAACACGAAGCTAAAATGCGAGGAACCCGATTACAGAAGATTCATTCCCAGTTCTCGTCCATATTGAATTTGAATTAGAATATCGCCAAATTAGTCAGCTATAGCCAAGTTGGCTTCATTTATGATAACGTATTTTTATCGTCAAATTTGGCGATGTATCGACAAATGTCTCTAAGCTTGGCGATAATTTGACGTTGGCGAATATAAATATATAGTGTTAAGAATGTAACAGTTGGAACGATGGTTACAACAATGAAAGAAAACTTGCCGAAATCATGTTCACTAAAACTCATAAATTAAACCAGTTTGTGGAGGAATACTGCTGTCTTGTTTCAAAATATCAGCCACCCTAAAATTTCAAACTGCTATATCTCAGTCATTTTTTAAGATAAAGGGAAAACAAAAATTTCTTAGGAATCCTTGGATCAAGGCCGAATATTTGACTGAAAAAACTTTTATGATTCCTAATTTTTTGTACATCTTTTCTAATTTGAAATAATTAAGTGGCTATCACAGCGTCCGCTTCCGCTGGAATATCCACGAATTTAACTAGGACCTGCTAGGCATAGTCAGATAGGCAATTTGGTTCAATTCTATGCATACCTTCATACACTTTTCAATGATACAATAATGAAAATGGGACAAAATTCGCTAGTTGTGCATAGAATTCTATGCACAACTTCATACCCTTTTTGATGATACAATAATGAAAATGGCACAAAACTCGCTAGCGCCCACTTCCGGCGGAATGTCCTCAAATTCAAGCATGACCTGCCAGCCATAGTAACAAACATCAAATTTGGTTCAATTTTATGCATAACTTCGTTCAAGTTTCGATGATACAATGAAGACAGACAGACGGATAGACAGACATTTTGTGAAAACATCTTTTTCGAAATCTATGACCCCTAAAACTTGTAAATCCGTCAAAAACCGGAAGTTGAAAAAAATTTCGAATACAATACTTTCTTGTGTTAAGAAAGTAAAAATATGTCATTTTATAATTTAAAAAACACCAATTCTGTATTAAAATGAACAGAAAACAAAATTTTATTAAAAAAATGACACTTATGCAAGACATGTCTAAACATTTAACAATTAGGACATGGTAAGATTACTGTTTTAAAAGACAAAAAAAAATAGATGTATTCACTTATTGTAAGCACTGAAAAGAACATTTCTTTTTGAAAAATTAGTTATTAGTGTTAATTTTTTAAAACATTAATCCTCTTTTAAAATATTAACCACTCTAAGACCTTTTTGCTTCTTTTTTAAAGTAGTAACTTTCCTTTGGCTTAATACATGTGGTAGATCATCATCTACCGCTTTCTGCAGCGTTTCATCAATATTAATTTTATAATTAAGACTACCTACAGGAGCATTTAACGTATGAGACATTATTACATCAGTGCCTGTATATAAAAAAATAATATATTTATGCTATTACAATGTCTATAATTGCAATTTCTATATTTTCAGAAAACTTAAAAACAACAAATAAACTAAACTTGTGGTGACTTTGTCCTGAGACAATCTCACCCCAATTTGGCATTCAAAATGCCGGATGTGTATAAAGTAAATATAAAATCTAAAATATCAAATTAATATATATAGATGTCATTGATTTATAAAGAATACATATTAAGAAATAAAAAAATGTACTTACCACTTTATCTCATCAGGTACAAATAACTTTTCCAATCAAAAGTTTCCACCAGTAAAATGATGCTCAAAAAAGTAAACAAAACACTAACGGAAGTGATGCCAAAATTAATTTGTAAAATGCTGAATTACCGTATTTACCCGCGTATAAGTCGACCCCGAAATTCGAGATGAAAACACGTTTAATACCAGTAATTCAGAACTCTTTTCTACGCCTTAAATAATTTAGAATTAAATGAGATTAAGTAAGACGTAGAAAACCATTCTGAATTACTCGTGTTATACCTGTTTTCATTTCGAATTTGGGGGTCGACTTATACGCGGGTAAATACGGTAAATATTTTGTGTTTAAGCTACTGCTTCAAACTATCAGATTTTCGGAAGCGTTTTCTAACTGTTTTTACAGTGCATTAACCCTTTAACGGACATTGGTTTCCCTATGAAACCACAAAATTTTAATTACGAAATTCAACAATGACACCAGAATTTTAATAGAAATGTTTTTTATTTATTATATATGTAATATATCGCTTTTTTATTATATATAAATAAATTTGTTCATAATTTCCGGTGCCAATCATTTATTTGAACATTTTAGCAAATGAAGTGCTTTATCCGTTAAAGGGTTAAAGGATTTTTTGAAAAAGAAACATTAGATTTTAGGTTGTATCAATTCTCAATTAAACATTTTCAGCTGCTTAACTGAATTTATACATACAGTAGTAAAAATATAATATTGATTTCAATGTAATGTGAGTGACTGTAATGCAGGTGTGCAAAAATCTAGCAGCCACTGGGCTGATTCCCACCACTAAATTTTATTAGCATTCTTCGTCAAATTTTATTAGTATATATCGCCAAAGTTTATCAGTATTTGTATTAGGCAAAGAATACTAAAAAATTAGTGGTGGGAATCGGCCCAGTGGAGCCTAGATTTTTGCACCACTGCTGTAATTTAATGTGAATGGCTGTAATATGAATAATTTATCATGTTTGTTGAATATGAAAATATTTTGTTGAGAATTGATAGCATCCGAAAACTTATATTCCAATTAGACAAAATTAATTAATACCCTATAAAATCTACTCAGAAATGCTTCCAAAAATCAGTTTCCGAAAAAAAAAATTGTTTTGGGCTAATTTCATGCGTGAATGTAGTCAGATAGCCGCAAAAGTTTACGGTTCGTAGCCACCGGTATTTCTTTTTTAAAATCTTCACTGCATTTAATTGTAAATATATGGGATCGAGTAAGCCAAGTTTTTCTGCACTATAATACTTGTAGTCAAACACCGCAGCCATTTAAATCTCTGTGACTGACACTACACCCACGCATGGAATTAGCCTTTTCTTTTATAAATGCTTCTTTAAATCTGGAATATATTAGTTTCTGACCTTTTTAAAGATAAAGAACGCTTTCAAGAATCGTGTGTAACTCGTAAGAGGTTATTGTATATTTTCGTTTGCGGTTATATTATATTTTTCTAGATTTAGAAGCATTTTTTTAACAGTGTATTTTATAGCTCTTAATTGTATTGTATCTTATTGTAGAAAAATTGTATTCAAATCCAAACTGCTTATTATGAGACACATTTTTAAATTCATTTTTGCTCTAAAATGCATCCAATTGGCAGGTTCTCTTATTCAGAAACCTTATAATGTACGTATTGTCTCGATTTTTTCATAAAGACAGAACATATTTCAAAAAATGTTGTCAAAGTGAACATTTTGAACCGAATTTTCCGAAGCGATAACGCTGGAAACAAAAAAAATTATCGTACTGTGAAAATAATTGTTTGTAAATCAATTTCTAATTAATTGAACGAAAAATAAAAACATGTGTCCCTGGTAAATCTCTTCATAGATCCCTCCGCCAAGTTTCATGTTTTTATTTTTAAAAATGAGTCTGAAAATGTGTCTCAAAATTTTGAGTTGTTGATCGTGGAAAAATATTTTTTTTTAATACCGCCTTAATAAAAATATTTTATTGCTTGTAAATGTTATAACAGAGTCGTTTTGCAATTTTGTTACAAATGTAAGATTTGTATTTTAAACCATTTATGCCAAGCGTCGATGCTTTAGTAAAGTAAGTAAAAGGGCATTTCACACCACTTTTTTTTAATAGAAATTTGATGCCTTATTTGATCGAGGACTCCTCAAAAAAATATGACACCAAATTTCTCTAAAAGAAGAAGTTGTGTGAAATGCACTTTTTCCCATTTTACTAAAGCGTCCCAAAAGGCATAAATGGGTAAATTTTAACATTGTTTGTTCTTTATAACAAATTTTAAATGTATTCAAGGTTCGTACGCTTTTACCATAATTTTTAAAAGCATTTGTGCCTTATTTAAATGCAGAAGAGTATTACAAATCCTGTATTTGAACGAGGTGTCTACAATTTCTGCTATTTAAATATTAAATAGTAAAATTCTACTAAAAAAATGTGGTAACTTCGTACGCATCCTGGTGTTTTAAGTGAAAAAAAATTGTTCTTCATCGACTTAAAAATAATTCCTCACAGTGCGAGTTAAAAAGGAAAAACAACCCTGGAAACGTAGTGATATAGGGTACGTAATAGGCAAGTGAATAATAAAAATGGCCAACCATGAACCATTTTTATTCCTTAATTGCAGAAAAACAAAACCCATACTTTCAATATCTGACGTTGTATGCGCTGTTTAATCACATGACAGACACAACGCTATATCTGCAGTGGAATTGCATTAATTTATCATTTCGATGGCTGTAATCAGAGGTGACACTATACCGAGAGTTAAAAGTATAATCTTATTTTTCTTGAATTTAAATCAAATATTCCTTCCATGAAAACAGTTTTCAAATAACCTTTGATAATGACTGAAATACTCTTGTAGTTACATATATGGTCCCGAATTCTGATCGCTTTTTTATCGAATAATCCACTTAGCTCAAACTAAAAGGAATTTCGGATATGCACTTCTTTAAAAGGTTTCTACGATGTGAAAAGTAAAAAAGAAAAAAACATGATCTATCAAGCGCAACTTCAAACTAAATATTTTTTAAGGTTCTTCGCTTATTTATTTGTAAAGTGGTTTGTGGAGCATAACATGTAAAATGCTAAAACATTTAACCACTGGTTGTTATTTTAAATCTGAAAATTCTTAATCAGAAATACATTCGCAATAGTAATAATAATAATAATAATAATAATAATAATAATAATAATAATAATAATAATAATAAAATCACTAATAAAGTTGTTGTTCATCATATATTACTGAATCCATCAATAAGAAATACAAGATAGCCGAGATTTAAGGTTTAATTTGCTAATTGTTTGACGAAAAATTTGCGTAAAACATAGATAATTTGTGTAGTATTATTTTGTTCAGATTGATAATCTTATATGTAGCACTAAATGTGTTCTTATAACCAATCACGTTGCGTAAATGCTTCTTAGATTTTGAGCAACTAAAATAGGAAAAGTAGTAGTTTAGTGAATTCGAAGATGTATACATATTAGAAGAACATAACGAATATTTATTTGGCTAAATTTCGAATATTAGGCGACCAAATAGCACCATTTAACAAATATACGCATTTTAATTTTACATGTATATGTACAAATATATATGAACTATACATATATACAAGGGTCTTTCTTACTGTGTTTCAAGCTTTGATCCAGTTGCTAAACAGCCAGACAAATGATAAGAAGTAAGGATACGCGCTGGGCGACTGCCCATCGCCCGATTTAGAATTTCTGCTACCACCGACGCCAGCTCGTCATTTTGAGGTGAGCCAGCGCCCCTTGAATACTAGGCTTGAGCGCTGACATAAAAATGGCGGCTGTCATAGGTGGGTTTTTTTAAGCCTGTGTACGGTCCCTCGAATTTCAACACCAATAATTTCTAAAAGTTTTCTTTGCCTTACTTTCCTGAGATCGAGGAAATGAAAGAAAGCTTTTAGAAATAAAAGTATAGTGTAAATTCAGCAGATTGTACAAACGTTTAAAAAAACCACCTACGACAGCCGCCATTTTGTGTCAGCACTCAGGCCTAGTATTCAGAGTGCGGTGGCTACGTTGTAGGCACATAAACATGGCTGGTGTGATTGATGCTCCCTCCAAGAGTTACGTAGTGTTATTCGGTTTCTTCCAGCAGAAGGATACAGTGCAACAGAAATTCACCGCATTGTCTTCATTCAAGACAACGCCCGCCCAAACAGTACTGCTGTAACCAAACAGCTGCTGGAGCAGTTTAAATGGGATGTGTTTCATCACCCGCCGTACAGCCCCGGTTTAGCGCCGAGTGATTTCAATCCCTTCCCTGAATTAAAGACGGTCTAAGAGGCAAAAGCTTCCAGACGAATGATGAAATACAAGCCACCGTACAGGCTCATCTCACATCACTCGCGGCAACGCTCTTCGAAGAGAGGACTGGAAAACTCGTCCACCGCTATGACAAAAGCCTTCACGGCGATTATGTAGAAAATTAACCATGTGTGTACATAACTTTCGGTAATACATTCATTTCGCTCTTTACTTTTGTCCATTTTTATGGTCCATCGGAGGTTAAAAAAAAAGCTACCCTCTTGCATATATGATTTGCATATACATATGTACATATATATACGTGAATTGCATATTACACATGTACATACCGGGTGTCACAAAAATGAATGATGGATTTTAAAATTCAATAACTTGCAAACGGTGACAAATATTTAAAAAAAATTTGCAGGAGGTTTATGTATGATGTCAGGATTTTTTTTACTGTGATTCTTGATTTTAAGTTGAATTTCAAACAATAGATGGCGCTGACAGCAATTGGCGCTCAGTCGAGGCCGAAACTGACGCGAATTTTAAAATCCATCAGTCATTGTTGGGACACTCGGTTATATATATATATATATATATATACGAATAACATATACATATTGATTATAAAATATAAATTAAATTAAACACAAATTACATTAAACATAAATGTAACCATAGATAAATACAATTCATATACATTTAATCTTATATAAGAACTTATTACCAATGTTAAATATTATTTTTAAGCTTATTATTATTTTTTATTTAGAAAACTTCTTTCGGAGTAAATAATTAAGAGTTTGCGTTTTATCCTTTTGCAATTAGACACATCAAAATGACTTTCTGAAAGTCAACAGTGTAAATTAATATTTCCATTAAAACATAAGTAAAATTATTCATTTCTACTCTTCAGTGATACTTTTATCGTTTTTTGTTTTCACAATCAATGAAATCAATATTTTTTACTTTATCCCTCACAATAATTTTCGTCCATGATTCACAATGAGAGATTTCCTGAAATAGCCCCTGGTGAAGTAATTATTTTTACTGGGGAGTTTTTGTTGCTCAAAACAACAAATTTGTAAAAAATAGAATATATGTATTTACCAAAACGTTTAACATTTGAACTAGCATATGCAACCCATAGAAAGCTCTATAACTTATAGAACATATCGTCGCTACCATGTCAAACTATCGAATGTGAAAAAATGAGTTTTTCATTACTTTTAAAAATGAGACGATTGTCACCACTAAAATTTAATAGTATCTTCCACCAGAGTTGCCAGTTTGTCCTGTTTTTGCATTCAGAAATTTAAAGCAAAATTTTTTGTTTTGTTTAATGACCGACATTTTGCAATAACTTTAACGCAAAAATTTTTTCTCTCAAAATTTCCGGTACAATTTCGTCATCTCTAAGCAAATAATAAGACCAAACTGGCAATACTGTTCATACCAGAAATTTTATTGGTATTTTTACTAGGTGAAGAATTGAGATAAAATTTAGTGGTGACAATCGGCCCATTTTTAACCCTTTAACCAAATCCATTAAATAATAAGCACAGTCAGATAGTGTTAAATTTGTTAGCGACACACTAGCGCCAAACCTCTGCTGCGGAAGGAGGACAAAACAGAAGTGGGTCGCAGAGAAAAGATACGATTTATTTATATCGATATTTATGGACGTTTTGTTTTTGCACTTCCTTTAAAAGCTTGCTAATTATTGGGATCGTTTACATTAAAGCTAAAACTATAATGAAAAAAAAAATGTGGAAATTTACTGGATTAATATTTCTATATAAATATAGTGGTGGCGAAGAAGTTGATTTATTTATTAAAAGTTAAATAAAAAGTGATGGAAATTTACATCACTATGCAATTAACCCTTTCCGGCATAGACAAATTATGTTCGTAAAATGTGAAATTACTGACTGACACCGGAATTTACAATCGACTTTCTTAGAAAATATTAACTCCTTATTTTAAGCTTTAATTTTAGAAGCAAAATTTTATTAAAATATTCTTGGTGCCGAATGCAGCACTCCCAACCGCTAGATGGCGCTAATTTCAACTTGCGAAAAGTTTCCCATTTATCTGACTGGGCTTATTATTTAATGGCTTTGCCTTTAACGGACATTGGTTTCCCTGTGAAACCACAAAATTTTAATTATGAAATTCAACAATGACAGCAGAATTTTAAGAGAGATGTTTTCTATTTAATATGTATAAGAAATATCGCTTTTTTTGTATATACAAATAAATTTGTTCATAATTTCCGGTGTCAATCATTTATTTCAACATTTTAGCAATTGAAGTGCTTTATCCGGTAAAGGGTTAACCCCTTGAGGGGCACCGGTATATAATATATACCACTTTTTAATATATAACTTTGCCACCAGTATTATTAAATAAAAATATTTAGTATTATTGTTTGCAGATTGAGAAGGTAAAAATTCATTATTTAAATTTACTGGTGTCAAAACATCGCAAAATCTAGCATTTTTAGACCACATGTTTGTTCTCCAAGGGGTTAAAAGTAATGAAAAATGTAGTTTTTTACATTCGATAGTTTGACATGGTAGCGACGACATATTGAAAGCAGCATTTTTATTCGTAAACAGGACCTGATTACCGACGGGTCATACGTCCAACAGCAAAAAAAAAAAAAAGATATTTTTTTGACAGAAATTCTGCATTTACGTAAGCAGCAAATTTTTATGTAAAGTTAACCCTTTCCGGCACAGACAAATTCTGTTCGTAAAAGGCGAAATTACTGACTGACACAGGAATTTACAAACGACTTTTTTAGAAAATAAGAACTCCTTCTTTTAAGCTTTCATTATAGAAGAAAAAAATTATTAAAATATTCTTGGTGCCGAATGCAAGTTTGGAATTAAAATTAAGTGTTCCCGGAGTGGGACCACTGTGCCGGAAAGGGTTAAAGGTGGAAATTTGCCTCGCCGGTAGTTGTTAAATTCCGCATTCATACCAGAATAGCCAAAAGAACAATCTTTACTTCAAGCAATCATGGAATGGCTGTCATTAAACAAAGTAAAACTTACTATATTTGATTTCTGGTGGCAAATTCGATTCTGACTTGGGCTCGTATTAAACCCCCCCCCCCCCCCCACATTCCTACCAGGCTTACCATTTTATCCTCTTTTTTATTCAAAAATTCAGAATTCGAAATGTCTGTCATTCAGCATGAAATTCTATTCGGAATTTCTGAATAAGAAGGAAGCCAAACTGTAACCTTGAATGAAAGTACACATAAAATCTGAGACCAACTTTATGAATAATGTTGAACTTTCTGTAATATTTTGTATTAAATATATTTAAAGCTGCTATTTAAAAGAAAATGCTGCTGAACAATGCCAGTTTTTCTGTCACAATCTTAAAGCCATTTTTATATGCGCGTGAAATTTTTAGATATTAATATTCCAACGCTTTAGATAGTTTACATTAGAGTTTACATTTTTCTATAAATGTATTATATCTTGAGTTGTGTTCGATTGTCGCCAAATTATCATTAACATTGCTTTCAAAATATGAAATACACATTAATTTTATTTTCTGAAATAAAATACGCAATACAGAATTGATACAGATACAAGTTAACAATGTAAAATGCTTATACAAATTTTCACTTACCCGTGTAATTAATGGTATACTTCCCATTTCAAACAACATGCTTCTATATTTTACCTGTGAAGGTCGCAGTAATGTTTGGAGTAAAAACACTTGATATATATTTTGTCTAAATAATGGGGGTATTCCTGCGTCTTTACGCATAAATTAGTTTTGTACTTAAATTAATTATAGCATAAACTTTCAAATTAAGTATTTTTCTGTTTACCCACCCCACCATTCATCTATCGTAATATAGCACAATTAATTTTCTTAAACATCAGCTTCATGTCAAAAAGTGAATTTGGTTAAATCCTAGAACAAGCTAGACACTTGGCGGCGTTGAATTTGACGAGGCAATAAATGAGTTTTTCTTGCTACCAGCTTGTTTCTTGCATTTCTTTCACATTTACTGTGGTTTGTTCTGAAAACTGAGTCTGTTTTGAGGGAATTAGATTGGATTTGTTGGTTTATTGTGGTTTGTTCTGGAAATTGGATTGGGTTTTGAGGGAATTAGATTGGATTGGTTAGTTTATTGTGTGTCGGATTTGTTGAAATACGTTTGTGTAATGGGTTTTGTGAAGTGAAGTTTACTGGTTTGACACCTTGTCGTATGTCGTAGAAGTAGTGGCGTAGCGTCAGGGGGGGGGGGGGGGCATGACCATTTTACTACCAGTATAATTATATACTACATTTGGCCTTATTTAATCTTTGAACGAATATGAATTAAATAAGGCCAAATAAAGTATATACAAATACTGGTAGTAAAGTGATCCTGCCCCCCCCCCTTGACGCTACGCCTCTGCGTAGAAGGATAATTCCTGTGAAATATTAAATAAAAAAAGAAATATGAGAAATAAAGGTAAGTGAATTTTTGTCGATTTTATTTGATAAGATGTCTTTTATGCATTCTAGAGATTACTGCACAGCGAGTTTCATGCAACCAGGGGTGTTTTTTCGGTACGGGAAGCTTACATATATGAATTACTGACCGCTGTTTGAATGAATTTCATGCATTCTAGAGATTGCTGCACAGCGAGTTTCATACATCCAGGGATTTTTTTTGTTTCATGTACGCGAAGTGTACATATATAAGTTACTGACCGCTGCTTGAATGAGTTTCGTGCATTCAACAAATCAGAAATCTCGAAATTCTCCTTAATTATAACCTTTGTGCTTTGTGGCAGAGAACTCCCTAGTTACACAGTTCCTATGAGAATTTCTTTCATGAAGTAAACATTGATTTTATTCTGTTTTGTGACAATTTACAAAGTTTCAGCAAGGCTAAAAATAGCTAAAAATTTGTAAAAATAGAAAAATCCGAAGGAAAAACTTGCTAAAAGTTTGTAAAAATGGAAAAATACGGAGGAAAATATCGCTAAAAGACTGTAAAAATTGAGAAGAAAAACTTGCTAAAACTTTTTAAATAGTCGCAAAACGAAATAAAATCGATGTTTACTTTGTAAAAAAGTGTGCAAGTAGCTCCTTGTCTGCCGAAATCACGCATTCTGATTGGGTAGATTTTGGAATCTCCAAATCGGGTATCTCGCTTGTTCTAGGATTTTGCAGTGAATTTTTATGAGTTGCAGGTATGTCACATCCGCAATATAAAAGTAGTAATTTTTAAGAATGGAAATAATGATTTCGAAAATTAATGCTGCTATATTACGATAGATAAATGTTGGGTAAACACAAAAATACTTAATTTAAAAGTTTGGGCTTTAAATAATTTAACACATTACCGACGCGAAACGAGAAATTTCGTTTTCATTCAAAAACATCATTGACAATGGCGTGGCAGAAATTGCATTTATATCATGTTATCCATATTCTTTTAGTTTGTAAGATATTTTATATTAAATCCGTAAATTGAAAGATATTTACAGATTCATAAACTTGGTAACTGCATATGTGAAACCAATTTACGAAACATTTTTAGAAGAGGGAGGAGCGTCGTTTGCTAAACCCGGATTTCACAAATACATATCGTTGGTAATGTATTAATTACAAAGTTAATTTATGTGTAAAAGTGTTAGACACTCCCCCGTTCGCATGGATTGAACAATTTACACTAATTAGAAGATCAGATACTTAAAAATGATTTAAACTATTTTGCACACCTCATTCATTTTTACATGACAAAGGGCTTAATGGTTTACGGATATTGAATACAAGTATTCTTTTACAAGTACTTTATTCAATATCTCATATAACTGTGATTAAATAAGGCAAGGATTCCTATTAAAAAAATATTGACATTTTATGTCAACGGACATTGAACTTTGCAAACTGTGAATTGAAAGTATCATCAGAAAAACATACTGTAACCAAAATCGAAAAAGTATAACGACACTTATAAAGATATATCAACTTCATTTATTCCATTCAAGAAAAACCGTTTAAAAGATGTTGATATTCAAACGAAAATTATGAAAAGATCGTTGGTATTGTTTTAACATTAGCTGGCGTGTGTCTTTGCGTTATAAGTTCAGGCTCTTAATTAACATTTACAAAACACTTACAAGTGTACTGAGGCACGTAAAATAACGCATCCCAAACTGCTCTTAAAACTTATTTTCCTTTAGCGAGTCTACGGGATCGTATACTGGATAAAATAGAAGTCATTGCCTAACTCACGCACCATAGAAGCGTATTTCCAATTACAAAATCTATTGAAATCAAGTATAGCTGAGGGATTTGGCATTAGTTTTACAAGTTGGTACATATGTATAAAATCTTAAATTTATTTTTTATATCTATCCCCTTTTCTTCAACTTAGATTCAGAAAAATAATGTCCTGCAACTAGAGTGATTATACTTAGATCGTGAACAGTACGTGTCAAATTTATTAGCTCACACTTGCGCATAGCTGCCAACTTTAACGCTTTTTTGTTACCACTAAAATGTAATCGAATTTTTTACAATATTTAATTGCCTTATTTCGGAGATTAAATAAGTAAAAAAAATATTATTAATTTTTAGTGGTAAGAATAAAGCGTAAAAGTTTGCAGCTATGCTTGCGCTAATTTTCTCTCCTGCGGGCGGTAGAGGAAAGAGAAATGTGTTGTAGTCGCATAATAAGTAAATTTTGTTGTACATGAGCACCACTCAAGTCTATGGCACCACTATCCTCTCCTGTGGCGAATTGGCAATGCAAAAGTTCCTGGGGGAAAAATAGCGACTATTAATTCATAGCTTACATAATCAATTGTGGTTTAACAAGGTGAAGTTCCGCGGTCGGGGATACAGAATACGATGAAAGTTTGTGTGCCGATAGAGTATAGTTGGTATATAAATACATGAAAGCCATACGGCGCGATAACCAGGGAGACTTGAGAGTATATCTTAAAGCTTATGCTACAGTTTATAATCGGATAAATTTTTCTCTGAGACAAGCGGCTCCGCAACTTGGTTGGCAGCACGCTTGATTCAAGATTTTTCTGTTTGAGTTCAAATCCCAGTGAGACTTATTTTTCGCAGCGAAAAATTTTATCAGTTACTTTCGAAACAATAACAATTGGAAAAATATAATAAATTTACGAAAAATTTACTAAAAAATGTTGCATGTTACAAGAATAATGAAAAGTAAAAGAAAAAAGTAGGACATTTATATTTCTATCGACCGGAAATTTTTGCTGATATTTAAAATTATTTACAGTTATTTAACCTGTTACCCATTTCAGAGGCAATGTACTTCTGCTGCTAAAATACAGAAATGATTAATTGACACCAGAATTTACGAAGGAATTTATTCGAAAGTAAGTAAAAGCTTCTCTTCGTGTACATTATAAGTGCAAAATTTGATTACAAAATTCTGGTGCCAATGGGTATTTTGGGATTAAAATTAAGTGGTATATATAATATACCTTTGCCCTTCAAGGGTTTAACCGGAGAATAAACTTTTGTTCAACTGATATGCCTGATTACCAAGGGGTACACTTCCACCTGTAAAAAAGAATAGAGTTTTTTCCCTTATTCATGGCAGTGATTTTGCAGGAATAGGGATTTTTCATATGACGAAAATTTCTGTTGAAATTTTACTGGTGGAAATAATGCGTTCAAAATATTACGGTAGTAGTTCGTGTATGACGAAATATTTCTTCCTACCCAGTTAACAGGTTAAAAGCATAATCTACTATTTTTCACATAGAAATAAATTAGAATTCGTCATATAAATTAATAATATATTATTTTAAATTTGTTTCGTTATACAAATATTTCAAAATATTTTTAAAATGTCTTTTTTAATTTTTAATGATTTTTTTTTAAATCTCGGATTCTTGGCTTTGTAGTTACTGACTGCGTAATTACTATTTTTAGCAATTCAGTATCCTTTTAGAACTGATTTTTAAGTATATGGAGTTATTCTAATCAAAATACATGAATCCAAGATTTTAAAAAATCAAAAGTTAAACAGTGAATTGATTAAAATACGACATATTTGAAATACTATTATGATAATAGGAAAATTATAATTTAACAAATAATTAAAGCAGCGTATCATAATTTTATGTAACGTATTATAATTTATTTCTCTATGAAAACTTTTTATTGATTTGTGTAAATAATAGTAAATAAATTTTAAAGCTAGCAAAATTTTATAGTCTACAGAAGCAGTGTTAAATTCACACTTTTCTCCAGGAGGGATTTCTGTAGCTCCGGGGGGGATATAATAGAGTTCCGGGGGAAAGGAAAATTCCACTTTTTGACCATTGAAAGCATAAAATCTCAAATCTTCAGAATGGGGGATGTCTTCCTGGGCCACCCTCTGAATTCAACACTGTACCAATTACCTTTTTGTTGTTTACTTATTTATTTTGTCTTTACTTTTCATTAAATATATAAACATGCAAAAGTCCATATTTTATATTGTATTTATATAATTAAATTGTATTACAAGAACATATTAAAGAACGGAAAATGATTTGAATTGCTAAAAATAATTATTAGGTAGAGATATATTCTAATTACAAAATAAAGAATCCGAGATTTAAAAAAATCATATTAAAAATCTAAAAGCATGCTTTTAATAAATCAGGAAATTTTTGAAATGTTTGGATAATGGATCAAAATTTAAATAAATTATTTATTTTTATTTATTTATTTTTTATTTTTTTTTAGGAGGGTTTTTTGCCATGTAGTTTTTTAATATGTATTATTATTTGATGCAATTTCTCGTCTTTATTATATTTAAAAATATAAAAATATCTTATTTGTATCATAATGCTATAGCTGCCAATATATTTTTTACTCAAATAGAACCAGAAAATTGATTAAATATTTAAATTTTATTACGTACCACGTGCAAGAAGGCAACATTTCGTTAATTAATTTTTCCTGTTCAATTTATGTTTATTTGGCTTAAAAAACAGAAGTTTCGAAGCTATGTAATGAGATGAATTAATGAAATTGTATATGAAATGAATTAAGTTCATTTGACGTCCACAGCATACAAAACTAGCCATTTTTCAGTTATTTTGCCAATTGAGACATTTATTCATTATCGCATGGTCTACAGCATATCAAAATTTTAACCAACTCCACCGGTGTCACATTTCCTTATCATTTGTACGTGGTCCATTCAAACGTGTCTATAATTGTTTGGCTCACGTAAATGAAGTGTAAAAAGAAAAGTGCAGATGGAATATATTACAAGAGAATATTGCAATGTAACTAAACATAATATGTTGAAATCTGTAATCTGATTGACATTTTTAATCTTTAACATAATTTTCAACAAAATGCCATTTTCTGATTTATTTAAAGTTAAAATTTATACACTAAAAATTATTTCATCCCAGAAATTTTAACAAAAAACTCAGGTATATCAAAAAAATTATTTTCTGTATTATATGTCTCATGTGGCAAGTCGTTGATCCGTCGAGAAATTCGTGTAGTATATATGCTACACGAGAAAAAGTAAAAGTGGCGGTGTGTCGATAGACTCCATCTTCTCCGATCCAGGCCAATGGTCTACTCTTTTTTAACACTTTTCAACCTAGCTCATAAGTGTTTATGACTTCGGTTTGTCTGGCCGTCTGCCGTCTGTCCGTGCTCTAACTCCCGTAAATATGCTCGGATTGCCCTGCAATTTTGATATGTTATTGTCGTTATCTATAGCATGTTCCCTATTTCAACTGAAGTGTCTAGCACTTATACTTTTTTTACAGGGACACTCAAAAAAATTCCGTTACATTACGGTCTATGGGGAAAAATCATTTGCGGTTTATTTTAATGATGCTACACAATTTCAAACACATTCTAATTGATATATATCACTAAGGTGCATTACAAGAAACTTAATATGGAATATTCTGTGCATAGCACTTACAGTTACTTTACAGGGACAGTCAAAAGAAATCCGTTACATTACGTCTATGGAGAAAAATCGTTTGCGGTTTAATTAAATAATGTTTCACTATTTTAAACGCATTGAAATTTATATATATATCACTAAGGTGCATTACAAAAGGCGTACTACATAATATTGTGTGCATAGCAGTCATCGTTCATTTACAGGGACACACAAAATAATTCTCTACTGTCTGTTAACAATAGTTCCTGGAAGTGCGTTTTAAGTTGCTGAACGCGATTTTAAATTTAATTAACTTTTTGTCTATTACTTGGTGTGTATATATTCTGTAGATCATATACAGGGCAGCACAAAAGTTCGCGAACACATTTCCGTTTATTGACAGAAACTGCAGAAGGAGAATTTTAAACTGCGCGTTTCCTAACTAAACTGAAATTTAGCATCCTATGTAGTATATATACAAATCTATAGATCATATACAGGGCTGAATAAAAGTATTCGGATATTTTTCCGAATATTGTATATGTTGGAAATATATGTTGTAAATTCCTGAAATTACGTTTTTAAATATGTTATGCATTTTCCAAATTGTTTACTTAGATGTTATCATTGTATAAAAATATTGTGTATAGTAAACTACACGATTTTACTGAATGGTGTATGAAAAATGTAAAATAATACTTAAAATTACATTAAATTGACGTTTCGGTCAACTTCTATGACCATCTTCAGAATAATATCTGTTACAATTACATTTATAGACGAAACGCTTCCATCTTGAAATATTTACATAACTGATTCATGCTTAACATGAGCAAGTTCAAATCACAGGCCATGAAGTGGCGCCGCCTACTAGAAAAAATCCGAGTTACAGAACTATATAGGACCCAAAATAATAGTATGAAATTATAGTTTAAAAATAGATAATTGTACTTTCACAGAAGACATAAAAATATAAATTGCATAAAAATAAATCCAGTGATGTGTGGTTATTTCAAAATGTTCAACAAAAGTTTTGGAATAAACGAAGAAACGTTGTCATTGCAAACCTCACTTTCACGTACTAATATTTCGATCGCTTCTTTCACAAAAAGTTTTTAATAAAGCAAGTTGAGACTTACCTAGCTTACGAGGAACCTTTTTTGCCAAATTGAACATACAATTCCTTAATTTCTTTCTTTCAACAGGTGTGACTATATCAATAAAGTTAAAGTTTGCATTCAAGATCAACAGGTGTGACTATATTAATAAAGTTAAAGTTTGCATTCAAGATCAACAGGTGTGACTATATTAATAAAGTTAAAGTTTGCATTCAAGAACCGAAAGAGAGAAATTAAGGAATTGTATGTTCAATTTGGCAAAAAAGGTTCCTCGTAAGCTAGGTAAGTCTCAACTTGCTTTATTAAAAACTATCCAAAAGTTAAAGAAAGACCGGAATATTGTTTTCTTAAAGACTGATAAAACAAATAAAATAGCCATTCTCAACAGGTGTGACTATATTAATAAAGTTAAAGTTTGCATTCAAGAGATGGGATGTGAAACACTTAAAAAAGACTTGAACACATCAATCTTCAGGAAAACACAGGAGTTAATAAGAAATAGAGTGTGGCCAGATTGTATGAAACATAAAATTAAACTTAATCACACTGGTGTTACCCCGAAGCTCACAGGTCGCTTAAAAGACCATAAACCTGGCCTTCCAATCAGGCCCATCGTAGCTCGTTACTCCGGGCCTGTTTATTTTATCGAAAAGGCTTTTGTGATTTTTCTTAAAATGATATTACCCTCTTCAAGCTATGTAGTAAACTCTACAGCGGAATTTTTGGAAAAGGTAAGGGCTTGTCCTATCAATGATCACACTATTTTTGCTAGCCTGGACGTAATATAGTTATACCCCTCTCTTGACATGAGTGAAATTATTCAAGATATTGGCACAATTATTGATAATCATATGCAACTAAAAGATGACATGAAAACTTCACTTAAAGCGGGTTTAAATCTCATTGTATAGAGAATGTGTTTATCTTCAATAACGAATATTATAAACAGCCCAGGGGAGCCCCTATGGGGTCTCCGATTTCAAGTTTGTTCGCAGAATTTAAATTAAGACCAATGGAGAAAATCTTATTCAACACTTTTGATGAGAAACCAACATTTTGGGTACGTTAAGTTGATGATGTTTTCATTACGTGGGATCTTAGCCGTTTTGCCCTGGATAATTTTCTTGTAAATATTAACAACCTGGATCGTAACATTAAATTTACATTGGAAATTGAAAAAGACGCTTGTTTGCCTTTCCTGGATGTGCTTTTGGATCATAATAACAAAGTGATGGGCCACAATGTTTATAGAAAGCCCATGAAAGAGAATACCATCATCCCTTTCAACGCTAACTTACCGTTCCAATACAAGATTGCTGCTTTTAAATCATTTATACAGAGGGCCTTTTTAGTTTGTTCTGACGCAAATTTGCAACAAGAACTCAATTTCATTAAACAGATTGCCATAGATCACGGATTTCCTATTAAATATATTTTGAGGATCATTCATAAGCATTATAACCCCCCCCTCTCACAGCTTTCCAAATAACCAACAAAGTCCAACCTTTCGTAAGTTTCGGTATATCCCTGTTTTATTTGAAAAATTAAGGAAAATTGTTCGAGGATTCAATATTCAGCTAGTTGCTATTCCTCCCCC
The DNA here is from genome assembly GCA_963931845.1 of Maratus michaelseni. Lineage (NCBI taxonomy): Eukaryota > Metazoa > Arthropoda > Arachnida > Araneae > Salticidae > Maratus > Maratus michaelseni. Next base: position 222,719,894 of record OZ007595.1, read on the forward strand.
TTACCTTATTGATCAATTAAACATCAACCTAGATCCAAGACCTAGGGACCAACGCTCCGGAGTTTATGAAATTCCTATCAGTTTGAAAAATAATGATCGTAAATTCTACATTGGTGTCACGAAAAGAAAATTTATTGAGCGCTTAAAAGAGCATAAGAGTGACATCATACACTACCGACAAGCAACAGCTCTTTCTAGGTTTTACTTCAATAATCCTGGCTTCTCTATAGACTTTGTAAATGCAAGAATTATTATTCCTTGTGAACATAACATGGAGGGTTTTGTGAAAGAAGCGATCGAAATATTAGTACGTGAAAGTGAGGTTTGCAATGACAACGTTTCTTCGTTTATTCCAAAACTTTGGTTGAACATTTTGAAATAACCACACATCACTGGATTTTTTTTTATGCAATTTATATTTTTATGTCTTCTGTGAAAGTACAATTATCTATTTTTAAACTATAATTTCATACTATTATTTTGGGTCCTATATAGTTCTGTAACTCGGATTTTTTCTAGTAGGTGGCGCCACTTCATGGCCTGTGATTTGAACTTGCTCATGTTAAGCATGAATCAGTTATGTAAATAATTCAAGATGGAAGCGTTTCGTCTATAAATGTAATTGTAACAGATATTATTCTGAAGATGGTCATAGAAGTTGACCGAAACGTCAATTTAATGTAATTTTAAGTATTATTTTACATAAAATTTTTCATACACCATTCAGTAAAATCGTGTAGTTTACTATACACAATATTTTTATACAATAATGTTTTGATGGTGTAACGGTCCAGCTCAATCATTTAGATGTTATCTTTCAGCTTATTAAACGGTAATGATTTGTAAAATTATTTTGAAACCGTTGGGAAGTGTTACATAATCTATGCTTGACGCAAGATTTTTCGATCTTGTTTTTTTTATTATTATTAAGTTTTCTAGATTGCCATCTAGTTTCTTTGAGAAAGCGAGATTCGCTTTCTTTAACCCTTTGAAGGGCACCGGTATATTATATATACCACTTAATTTTAATCTCAAAATGCCGCAATGACACCAGAATTTTATAACCAAATTCTGAATTTATAAGGTACATGAGAAAAAGATTTTACTTATTTTAAAATAAATTCGTTCGTGAATCCTGGTGTCAATCAAGCATTTCAATATTTTAGTTACAAAAGTACTTTGCCCCTGAAGGGGTTAATGGCAGATTAAAATACGGCGAAAACAAGGGAAATTATACCATATCAAATAAGTGGTGCCAATCATAATATTTGATTTTTTTTCTTTAAGTAGCCTTTTGCCAACACTAAGCCAGACATAAACGGCGCGGCGTCTGGCAGAAATGCAGACGATGCCGTAAGAAGAAGAAACTCTCGAAAGTCACATTTTCTTACTTGTGAATTAAAGATGAGTTCGGGCACCCTTTTCGGAGCCCGACAATTTTAAATCCGAGCCCGCCCGAACATTTTGTGTTTTTATAGCCCGAGCCCGTCCGAAACCGATACCAAAAAAATTGCATAATATTTAAAAATTGTTTTAAAAGTAATATCTCATTTTTGAAAATAACTTAATCTCTTGGACATAATTAATTTTAATTATGTCCAACGTTGTTCGGAGAATCGAACAACGTTTTCTATTTCCTATAAAAGTTTTTTGTCGTAAATTATAATTGATCCCTTAATTAAAGCAATATTTCGTGTTCCTGAAAAGTAGCTTAAATTAAAAATTTGACACGGTTATCTGAAAGATCCTATGCTTTTATAGGAAAAGTGAAAACACTGTTCGATTGCTTTCTATGGGAATAAAAATACATGACAGTTATATCTACTTACGAATGAAAGTGACTTCGTAAATGTTCAGAGCAGAGCTTTCGCATGAGCAGAGTTCATAATTAAAAATAGAATCACTAACGTTATTTTCATATGCAGAGCGATTATGACTCGCACACAATAAAACAAAAACAACAACAAAAAAATATTCATTTCCCGTTAGATCTCCAAAATAAATAAATAAATAAAATAAACGTTCCAATTAAAAAATATCCAACTGTCCCGGCGCCATATCACCCACTCGCCAGTCGCGCCACAAATATTGTAAATTTTCTTTTTAAAGTAGCCTTCTAATACTAGAAAAGAAAAAAAATCTGCTTCCTCTTTTATTCATTCTGATCAAAATAACATTAAAACGACTTGAAATGGAATATGTAATTTTTTAGGGCAAAAAAGGTTATTTTTATTTTTTCTATATCAGAATAAATAAAATTGTTAGTTTCTGAAAGATTGAGGCCGAGCCTGCTCGGGCTCGAAGGCTGCTATAAAAATCGAGCCCGAGCCCGAGTCGTGCCCGGGCTCTGGCTGAGACCGTCTCATCTCTATTGTGAATGGCAAAAACTGAAGTTTGTTGATATCAAATAGTTTTCGACGGTTAGAACGAAAACAAAAGATTGTGTGATCGGTTGCTTCTGCTTTAACAAAGAGAAAATGTTAAGAATTAATGTTTCGAGATGAAATCTGTTTTAAATGTAAATATTATCTACATTACTTGCGTGTAAATATTTAACTTTTTGTTTATTCAAGATGATGTTTGATATAAACAGCTAAAAACTCTGAAACATATCTTTAGTATTATCTGTCGTCATTCTAGCGAAGTCTTCCAATTCATTATTAATTTACTGCTTCCACAGACGAGGACCGGTGTTGAAAAATATGGGAATTTTACTTGGCCAGTGGACACGTGCGAGGACTTTGCACTGCAATCTAATATTTTTTACCAATATCTAATTATTTTTTTTTTTGATGCAGGTTTAAAATTCTAAAAAAATATTAAGGATTAAAAATATCCGCAAACAACATTAGCCAAGCTACAATATCGTCTATTTTATTCCATCAAAGTTTCAGTAAAATGTGGTGGAAGATAGCAAAATGAACACGCCAGAAAAAAAAATGAACAATCGTATTTTAACTGTATTAGAGGATGACGTCATCCGCTTCGAGAGAAACAAGGGACAAAGAAAAGCAAATTAAATACACATAAAATACAATTTAATTTAATATAACAAAGCATGTTTTAAGCTACACGTGAAATACCACTGCTTCGTTCGATCGATGGTTTCGTTTTCGTTTAAATTTAGTTTTTTAATCCTAAATGTAAAATAAGCCCGTGCAGAGATGTTCAACTACTTTATCTATTTTGTACTATTTTTTATATAATCACTGTTGTGCACGGTATAATGCGGTATTTTATTTTGGGGGCAACATTGATTTGAGAAAAACCTTTCATTCCATTTTTGAAGACAATGATGTTTAATTTTTAATTAAGTGCCATTTTAAACCAAAAAAACACGTTTTAACTAAATTCGAGTGAACTATGTGAGAAACCGGTTCAAAAACCTTTCGAATGATACCCCATTCATTGTTGGGCGTTTTGCAAATGCATAGAAAAAGAGATGCTGACAACAGGTATAGTATATATTATAAATCTATATGACGTATTTTAATGTATTTCTCCGTGAAAAATAGTAAATTATTCATTTTAATAACTTTAAATAATTTTAAATAACAGGAAACATTTCTTCTCTATAGAAATATAAATTTCCTCCTTCTTTTCTTTTCTTTTTCATTATCCATTTAAACATTCAAAATTTCATAGTCAAAACTGTACTTATATGCTAGAAAACGTAATTAATTTTTACTTTTCGTAAATTTCAAAGATGATACATATTTTTTTTATTTCAATTCTTCTTCGAAAGTAATTGATAAAACTTTTCGTAGCGAAAAATCAGTCTGTCTGGAATTCGAACCCAAACAGAAATTTTTTTAATCCGGCGTGCTGCCAACCAAGCTGCTGAGCCACTTGTCTAAAGCAAAAATTTAACCTGTTTTAACCCCTTGAGGGGCACCGGTATATAATATATACCACTTTCTAATATATAACTTTGCCACCAGTATTATTAAATAGAATTTTTTTTTTGGTCGGTAAAGTGTTAAAATTAAAATGTTAGATTTCCCACCACTTTTAAATGAAGAATATTTTTTATATTATTTTATCAAGGGATTTGTCTCGTGAAAGCTAGTATACATTTATCTTCATATTTACTGGTGTGAAAGACGCTTTATTGCCAGTAAGTCTAGTGAAGTAAAACATCGAGAGGAGTAACGCAAATATCGTAACCATAAAACAACGTTTTTTAAAAGTCATTTCTATGACGAATTAAATTTCCAATTTCTTTGGTCTAATATATTGCGATATAAAGTATATTTTTCAACGGACATAAAACAACGTAACCAATTTTCAACAGTTCTGACTTATTTTCAACGCTATAAAAACGTCTGGTGCTACCTGGGGATCTAAAAATATGTCACAGGTCCTTAATGTGTTAAAATTTACTGGCATCGAAATATCGCAAAATTTAGCATTTTTAGACAGCGTGCTTGCCCTCCGAGGGGATAAACTGTAACGCAAACTATGGAACTAATTTTCTCAAGACCAAGCATTATTATTATCTGTATGAATACGTCACATTTTCATTTTGTGATATTTCTGGTCTGTTCTGTTCATTTTCCAGCATGCAAAAAGATGTCTAGTGGTAAGAGGATGCTATTTTCAACTTGCGAAATTTGTTCCATTCATCTGCTCAGGTTTAATATGTAATGGCTTTGCCTGCAATTAAGAGAGAAATAATAATAATTTTAAAAAAGATTAAAACTTTGTATAATGCGTTTAATTAATGTTTTAAAAAGTTATTAAAACTTTAAACTTACGTTTTTCTGATACCAGTTTTTAAATTTCTAGTATGAGCGATTTATATTTTTTCCTATTAAGATTTTCTATATTTGAAAAGATTTTATTAAGTTTTTCGCTTTTTTATGATTATTATTATCAGTTCCTTGTATTTCTTTACAAACCATTTTAATAATATTCAAAAGTTTTTTGAAAAATATCATGTTACAGTTTATCTTGCAACGGGAAAATTAATTCTCCATCTTAATTAGATAGTAAAAAAATACTGATTAGTTGTCATAACATTCATTAACGAAATAAATCTGTGTTCGGGATTTTAACTCATATTACTATAGAAAAATGTTAGCCCTATGTATATATTTTTGGACCTTGAAACTTATACATAATGTCACCTTTTCGTACTTGCCTAATTTTCCATTCAATCCTGTATTAATTTTCTTCAGTCGATATCGTTTTCCATCTCTAGTATCGTTCAAATCTTTCTTTTCGTTTTTTCAACTCGCCGATAATGTTTACTGTTCGTTTCGATGTCGTTCACCACATCGACCATCGTTTTCTCAGCCTTTTTCCGAATTCAGTTGCAACCGCCAGCTTCGATATCGTTTCAATCGTAATAGTATAGGGGAGCATGCGCCCAGACACCGTGACACAGTCTTCAAAGGCACTCTAGATTACTTTGCCGATGGGCAGTTTGAGAACTTCTCAACTTAGCACATCAGAAAGCGTTTTCAGAAAGCGGTATGTTGATGTTTAAAAGGGATGAAAAGGCAGTTGGAATGGAGAGAGTGAGGCAGCTTTAGTAAAATGATATTGGTAGATGCCAGAAGAAACAATATCAGTGGTGGTGTAAAGTTTTTATGAGTGCAATGATGGTGTTAAACGTTTTTTTAGTGTTTGTTTATTTCGGCTGTTGAAGTTGCGGTTTTTCTTTCTTCTGTTGGTGATGTACGTTCATTTCAAGGATTAATAGTGTGTGTGGACTGTTCTTCAACTCATTTTCTTCATATCAATGTCATGGTGACTAATAAAATAAAAGGCCTGTTTTAATTTGTGTCATCAAGTTCAATTAATTATCATGTAAGTTAAAATGAACTTTTCTACAAGTATACTTTGAAGGCTTCATTTAAGTTACTCCATGCTATATTATTTTGCCACCTTTTGTTTAAGTTGCCATATTCCATAATATTTTTTATTTAATTAAATTGTCTGTCATATTTTTCATCTTTATTTTATTTTGTGATACGTTTAATAAACGTTAGCTTTATTTAAACCTAAAAACTGTTTCATGAATGTGTCTTATCTACATATAACACTTTTGTCACTACCTTGCCAAATTTCAATCATTAAACTTCCACGTACTCTGCTTGTCAATTTAATTACATTTTTAGACCGGTCCCTGTATCCGGACTGGCGATCAAAAATCATAACATTGATCACAAACAATCGTGAAATATTTCTTCATATTAATCTAAAATAAGAAAGAAAATTATGTGTCAAGCATACATTATGTAACACTTTCCAACACTTCCAGAATACTTTAATAAAACTTCGCCATTTAAAAAGGAAAAGAAGATATTTAATTAAACATTTTAGAAAATGCATAACACATTTCAAAACCAGATTTCAGCAATTACCGCTCATAGCCGAAAAGGCAGGGGCGCAAAAATCTAGGCGCCAATGGGCTGATTCCCACCTGCACAAAAGTTGTATGTGGGTATCGTGTATCCAAGCGAAATAAGTAGTATGTCCACGAATTCAGGAGATGGGAGAGCACAATTATATGATTAACATAGTTTATTATAGATGTATAAAAATTAAGAAAATATTCAAGAATCATGTTGAACTATTTTTTCATAATTAGTTCAGCTTCAATTGCTGAACTTTCCACATTCAAGTACAAATTCTCTGCATTAAACAGAGCCAAAAAACATGTATTCTCTGTCTGGATGCAGAGTCAGCACTGAGCTTTTTAACAAAAATCAAGATCAATTTATAATATGCATGATTATAATCGATTTCAATTCCAATATCATAAAACACATTAAATTAGATCTAAATTATTATAAAAGGCTATAAATCTTCATTTCAGTGACATCAAGTAATTATAAATCTAATAAATCTATTTAAATGATCCAAAAATGAATTTATATCAAGAATCCCAAAGTTATTAAATTACTAATAAATCATCATTAAGATTCCAAAATTAGTATATTGCTAATAAATCTATATTAAATGACCTTCAAATCATTATATTACTATTATAAACATTAAATTATATCAAAACATTATAATCAGTAGATTAGATGAAAATCATAAGATAATAAATTATATGAAAGTCATTATAAGGTAATAAATTATGTGAACATCATTATAGAATAATAAATTATCTCTATTAGTTCAAAATGTATTTACATGAGGGTTTTTCCCATCATAATCAAATTATAAACAAATAAATTATAGTATGCCTAAAAAACTGATATTACATCCAAACGCCACCAATAAATTTTATTAGTATTCTTCGTCAAATTTTATTAGTATACATCGCATAAATTTTATCAGTATTCTTATTAGGCGAAAAATACTAAAAATTTAGTGGTGGGAATCTGCCCATTAGCGCCTAGATTTTTGCACCCCTGCAAAAAGGTACTCTAATTCTTTTGCTTGCCCCTGTGTATGATCTATAAATTCGTATATATTATTCTACATAGTATGCTAAAATTTAGTTTAGTAAGAAAACGAATAACATAGATGAAAATTCACCTTAGAAGATAATTTTTTTTTTAAAGTTTAATTTTATCTTTCCCTAAACATATTTTTTAATTATCTTTTAAGGATATCTGAATTGATTTCTCACCGGATAATCATAAATTAATTAATATTAAACCAGTGGCGGCTCGTCAGGGGGTTCACAGTCACTTTAGTACCAGAATATTCGTATATTAAATTTGATCTTATCTAATCGTGGAAGGCGTACGTTTAAACAAGTAGAAATTTCGTTTTTTAAAATATTGGTATTAAAGTGATTGTGAACCGCACGACGATCCGAGCCGCAATTGCATTAAGCTATTAATTGGTAAAAGCGTATTTTTTTAAATATTACACTCTTCATTTTTTATTACACTTTTAACCTTTTCACGGGGGCTGGGACAGCATCTGTCAGTCTTTAACATGTGATTCCGAAAAAGCCTTTTTGAAAAGGTTAATTTGTTTATAATTTATTTTCTGTTTTTTAGCCTTTAAAATGTTTCACTGTTGCAAAATCATTTTAAGCATATTTAATCTTTGTTAAATAACACATTTTTCAACTTGTGTCTTATGAAAAATGAATCTCTGTATTAAAAGAAAGAAGGAAAACGTATTTTATATGTTGTAATATTAGGTCAATAAAATTAGTTCAAAAAAGGGCAGTGCTAACCAAAAATTCGCGAAAAGCTGGAAATTGTTTTAATCACTTTGTCCAACATCCAAATGAAGGAATTTGAAGTTTGTCCCATTTTTCCTAGTGAGCTTTAGGCGTAGCACCACAGAAACCTCAAAATTTTCGGACTTATTTTCAGTATCTCGCAAATAACTCAAACACCGTTCACTTTACAGAAAACATCCTTGCTCACAAACCACAAACTGTAGAGCATAAAATTTTGCGTCGATTGAGTACTACAGAATAAAGATTCCACCAATAATAAGTGAGATAGGATAAATCAAAAAGGTACATTTTTCCAAAATTTTCTAAAAAAAAACTCATAAAATCGTTTTTTTTTTACTCTGAACAACTCAAAAAGTGCTCATATAACCAAACCAAAAGTACTCACACATACATTTGCGTTTATGATTACAATTTTGAAACCTTAGAGACCAAGTATAAAATAGTAGAACTATTATTATTATAAATATCTAAATGTACGCTATATTCATTTTGAACTATGAATGTTTTGGAGCATATATGTTATGTTAACAAGCATATAGAGAAATGGTTCCCGGCGGGGGGCGCACGCCCCACAGGGGGCAATTTAACTTTTTAGGGGGCAATTTGAGAATTCAGCGAAATTCAGTTGTGTTGTCCACCGAATTCTAAGACAATTGGAAAAACTATTTTTAAAAGTAATTAAAAGAAAACACAAATTTAAGAAATAATTTGCAAAATGAATTTTCAGGTTTAAAACATTTTTTGTTTGAATTGTTTTAAATTGACACTTGGGAAAACACGAAAATCAAAGCGATTTCGCTAGACACATGACCAGAAATTCGATCAACCAATTAAAACGCATGTTTTCAGAGATCTTTACTTTAAGACCCTAGAGCGAATATCTGAATCTGGCTGATAAATTATTTTTCTTGATTTTCTATTATTATATTTTTCTCCAACATTTTATAAAATACATAATTTTAAGTACATATACAATTCTTTCATTTTTCAAATATCTATCCGTTATATTAATCATTTCATTGGATTTTCAAACTATAATCAGTTATGCACCTCAAAAAATAATTTGCTTACAAACGACGGAATTAAAATTAATTTGGGGAACTCGGTTGCATTTCAAGTGTAATCATCTGTTGAAAAGGTTGGTGAATATCCCATATTGATGTAATTAAATTTTGAAATTGTTAATTAAACAGTACCATTCGGCTATTTATGCAGTTATACTGTTTTGTAGGCGAAACGATTCATTTCGCCGACTATTGATACGCCTGCCAAATACCAATTTTGTGAGTTTTTTTAGAAAAATTTGGAAAAATGTACCGTAATTTCCGGCGTATAATCCGCGGATCAAACAATCGTTTTTCGACCCAGAAAATGTATTTTATAAAATGTAACTTACTAGATCGCTGTAAATATCTGACTTTAATTATTGAATAAAATTTCTGTGTTGAAACAGAATTGTTTGATCCACGGATTATATGCCGGAAAGTAGGTTCTTTTTTTATTTATCATATCTCACTTATTATTGGTGGAATTTTTAGTCTGTAGTACTCAATCGACGAAGAATTTTATGTTCTACAAGGATGGTGTTTGTAGAGGGAACGGTTTTTGAGTTATTTGCGAAATACTGAAAAAAGTCCGAAATTTTTTAGGTTTTTGTGATGCTACATCTAAAGTTCACCAGGAAAAACGGGACAAACTTCAAATCCCTTCATTTGGATGTAAAACAAAGTGATTAAAAGAATTTCCAGCTTTCCGCGAATTTTTGGTTAGTAAAATTCTATTTTTACTGGCCTATATGTAGTTTTAGCAATTTAAAGTTAAAAATTATTTTCGATATAATAAATTCCGATTCACAGGTTTACACCTCGTGAAAGAACGCATTCGGATGCAGATTTTTTATGACATGTGATGTTTTTTATAACATCAAACATTGAGCTCCTTGTTTATTAACAATTTACAATCCGTCAACAATGAGTAGATTATATCTTGATCATATGCAAGACCATTCCCGCGAGAGCGAATTGGATTGTTTAAGAACGTAAATCATTTGTTTTTCTCAACATACTTTTTCCGGTTTCTATTTTTAAATTTGCCTTTTTTGTTTCATACAACAGTATTCTAAAATATTTGGCGAGCGTTATATTGGTGCCCAATTAAATCCATTGTTGTTTCAACTCCTATACAATTGTACGAGTTAAAGCGAATATTTGGCGATTTATCATCTGTGGCGGGCTAACAGAAAAATTCCTTAAAATCTATGTATTAATTCACAATTAAGTTCTAAAAATATTAAAATGCTGTATTGTCATCGAAATCACATATGTGAATGTGCCTTTTATAATTCTAGCATATTAGGTAGAGGGTTACAAATCCATTACAAAATTCCATCTTTACATGCAAAAAACAGGTTGAGTGTAACAGAAGAGTGTAAAAACACATCGCTAAAATAGGACAAAGACACAACTTTATCAATTTATAATTAACTATCATATCTTTAAAATCATTGAATAAAATACACTTTAAAGCATATTATATATTTTTATTGTAAACAACTAGAATAGGAAGTTATAATTGGTAGTTGGAAAACTTACTTTTTGCAGGAGAAATTGTAAAATTCCACGTTGGTTTTTTAATATCCCTGCAATTGGTTAAAAACCAACATTAACTGGTAGAAAAGGCTTATACTGTGTTCCCATGTTCCGTTTCTCAGCAAAAAACGTTTTTGAAATTTTAAAAAATCGCAGTGGGTCAAACCTCATCTCGTATGGTCAAACATTTCAATTTTCCTTCACTTTCCTAGAATTTACGCTCTGATATTCGATATCTGCTTCATCTCCTGGTTAAGCGCAGTACACTTGGTTGATCATTCAAATGGTTTTCACCTGATTGCAGGGCTGCCAACTACTACGCTTATTTCGAGTCAAATAATTCTTATTGAATCGGAAATTTTAGTTAACAAACGCAATAAAGTATAAAGCATTGCATACCATTAATTAAATTCAGTATGCAATTTATTAATATTTTTCTGGTTCTAAACATGAATATTTGATTTAAAAAGGCGTAGTAGTTGGCAGCCCTGTGATTGTACCTCATTACAGCCGATGTTTAATAAGGTGATCCGCCGCCTGACAGGTACATTCAAAATGTTTATTTGAACTGGAATTTGTTTGATAAGATAAATTAAATATGAACCAAAACCAAACAATACTGAAGTAAATATAAATAAGTTAAATAGTTTTAAATAAACATTCTGATTTCGATGCTTTTAAATGAAAATTGAGTAAAATTTCCTGCAGTTCTAGAGTAAATAATGAATACGATTTAAGCGGTCGACTGAGCAATTTACATTTAACCGGGAGCTGAGGTAAATGGTGAATACGAGCGTTAGCTACTATATAACTTCGCTTTTACGAATGTACTCTGCGACACAGAGAGATAAACAGGGGTAGCATAAATGAACTATCGGAATTTAAAAATTTATATTTTCAAAACTATTACACATACTAAGTAATGTATGAAAATAAAAGAAACACATTACAAGTTGTTTTTTTAATTATTATTATTTTGTTTTGTTTTCAGTTACAAATGTTTGACGTGTGAACTTTTCATAACACGACAAACATCTATTCTGTAATCAAGTTAGTTCCACGTATTTTAAAATTTTGCACTGTCAACGGTTCTTAATGCAATGCCTATGCGTTTTTTAAGTTGTTTCAATGTTTTCGGTAATGGTGGTTCATGAAAAAAATCTTTCATGTATACCCACCAAAAAAAAATATCATGGCGTAAGATCTGGGGATCTTAGTTGCCTTGTGAATAATGGTTCGTTGTCATCGTTACCATTCGCATGTCGAATCCAACATTAAGCGATGGCAAAGAAAGAAAGAAAAGAAAAAAAAAGATTTTCTTTTCTTTTTTTTGTATGTTACTTATCATATGTGTAATCGTTTTTAAATATAAGTTTTTAAAATTTTGTCTTTCATTTATGCTAACCTTATATAGTTACACACGCTCAGTAATGCGCTCATTTGATTCAATTGTACGTCAACGAAAATGGTAAGGTTTTCAGTGTTTTAGATTTTTGTAGTGATTCTGAACTCCTGGGCAATACTTTAAGGGATGACAGAACACGCCTAGACAAACTCAAAATGCCAGATAATGCACGGTCGTAACTCAAGCAGTGAAGCGCTATAAGACACTTTCTGATTATGGAGAGAACTCTGTTTACTACACAATTAGGACTTCCAGAACACTCACAACCAGTGGCGTAACCACGCAGGGGGTCCAAATACTCTGGATACCAGTAATATTTAAAAATTTCCTTCTCTTATAGCAGAAAGTTCTCAGATGAGATAAGGCAAAGAAACTTTTACAAAATTGGTGGTATCCAGCGCATCTGGACAACCACCCTGGCTACGCCACTGCTCACAACCGCAGCACTATGCATAAAATGCATGTCCGCATTTTCCTGATTAGTAAAACCAGACGTACTTTTTGGAACCCACGCTAGAAATGACGATATGTGTGAAAATGCGAAAATAACTTGTTTAGATGTGTTCTATCACCCCTTATCCCATTCAACGGCGGTGTACGTTTATCAAACCACTTAATTTTCATTTTTAAATGCTACAATGGCACCAGAATTTTGGTACAAAATTTTCCGCTTATTTATGTATGTGAAATATAGCCTTTTTTCGTAATTTCCGGTATCATTCATTCATTTCAATATTTTAGCAGTGGAAGTGCTTTGGCTCTGAAAGGGTTAACCTGTTAACCCCTTGAAGGGCACCGGTATATTCTATATACCACTTAATTTTAATCCCAAAATGCCATAATGACACCAGAATTTTATAATCAAATTTTGAATTTATAAGGTACATAAGGAAAAGCTTTTACTTACATTTAAAATAAATTCGTTCGTGAATCCTGGTGTCAATCAATCATTTCAATACTTTAACTACAAGAGTACTTTGCCCCTGAAGGGGTTAACCAGGGGATAAACTTTTGCTCAACTGATATGCCTGATTACAAATGGGGCACAGTTCCAACAGTAGAAAAAGAATAGAATATTTTCCTTATTCGTAGCAGTAATTCTGCATGAATAATAAGCATTTTAATAAGATGAAAATTTCTATTAAAATTTTACTGGTGGAAATAATGCGTTTAAAATGTTGTAGTAGTATTCGAGTATTACGAACCCAGTTAACAAGTTAAATAGAGGGTTTCGCTATTCGGGAGTGTCCGTTATGAACGTTTAACAATATACAAGCAATTTGACTTCGTCAATGAAAACTTATATTGAAGAAACACATCAGGAAATAGATCTCCGATTTACTTATTACTATTAACAAAAGCAAAATAGCGCGAACGTCAACGGACTCGTCCTTCAACCGCAAAATGTTAGTAATACAGTGATCTCTCACTTATACGCGATACACGGAAATCATTTTTCCGCACCAGTTTTTTTATAAGGTAATTTTCTGCTTCTCAAATCGCCGAATTTAAAAATCGAACTTTACTGTTTTAAAATAGTGACATGGAAAAGTAATTACTGAACATCGCGTATAAGTGAGAGATCACTGTATTTGTAAATAATATTTTACTTTTTGCTGAAACACTTCCGGCGGGAAATCTAAAACTTTATTGTTTGTAATCAAAATAATATTACATATAAAGTAAGGCGTTTTAATAAGACGAAAATTTCTATTACAATTTTAGTGGTGGAAGTAATGCGTTCAAAATATTACGGCAATAGAAGTAGTTTGTACACCCAGTTAACAGGTTAAAGTTTTACTCATTAGTTCTGATTCATCCTCAACTTCTCTGAAGGAAATTTGGTCCAACTTAAGATACACTCTCCCCCGCCCCACACACACACACTCTTGAGCTACTCACTTTACAATTTCTTTATTTATTCTTCTAATTTTAATTTTATATTATCATCCTAGTTAGTACCACTGAAATCCCGATAAATAAAATCAGCAATCATTTGTTAGATATTGAATAGAAAACATGATTATCTCCACAATCAGAAACCCCCCTGTAGTGTTTAACTGCTTGAATCACTACCGTGCTTCGTACGGTGTTTTGAGCTGTTCTAGACGTGTTCTATCACTCCTTAAAGTTTCCTATAAGTTCCGGATCACCCTGTATATGCATGAATGAATAGAGATCCCTTTGTATTAAAATAATTTGATTTTTTTAAATCTTTTTAACTGAAAGTTAATATACTTTTTTGTACATTAAAATGGAATGTACCGAGCGTGTTTACGTATATTGGGGGCGATTTTGATGTAAAATTAACAAATAACGAGAAACAACAAGGAAAAAAAATCTGTCAATATGTAATAACATGATAACGGAAATATTGGCTGCTATGAAAAAATATCGTCTGCTACTGAAATGGCACGCAAAAGTAGAAAGTGGCTTGAAGGTTGTATATTTGCTCTTTCCGAAGAGAATTATTCATATTCCGTGATTATAAAACGTTGCGAGAAGCATGATTTTAAAGTGTCGAAGCATAGGATAAGTGATATTATTAACTGCAAAAGAAAATATCGTCAATCTTTAAAGCAATTGAAAAGAAAACACCAAAAGAACTATCCGAAAAAGGTTAGTACCGTCTCTAGCATTTCTAAAGTGCGTCCTATGGTTGTAATGAAAAATCCAAAACCTCAAAGAACTATCGAAAAATCTTTGCATACATCTTCAGCCAGTGTAAAAAATAAATAGTTAATAGATATTTGAATTTAATTAAAACAAAAAAAAAATGTACAGTTAATCTTCTGCTACCGAGACATATTCTTGTGAGAAAGACAATATGCAGACTGTTATATGAAAATCATTTAGCAGGTGAAAGTGAAAAAAAATGTTACAATTGATGAAGCATGGATTTATCTAGATGACTGTAATACAAAAAATGATTTGTTACCAGAAAAGAGGCCAAAAAGACTTAAAACTTTGGTTCAAACACAGCAAATAAAGTTTTTCTAAAGGATTTATAGTGATTGTTGGAATCTCTTATAAAGGAAAATTAAAGATCAGAAATGTTGAGAAAAATGTCGAAATTAACACCACTTATTATCAAAACAATGTTCTAATTCTTATTTTTAAATAGGAAATTCCAAAATTTTATCCTACGAACTTTAAAAGTGCTGAGTTTCACAAGGATAAAGCGAGCAGCCATGCATCCAAAAGTACAGTCGCATTTCTCGAAAAATTGACAAGAGAAATTGGAATCAAGTGTATACCGTTTAAACATATTCTAACCAAGTCAAATCGCCAGATGTTTCACCGATGGATTACTGTGCCTGTGGACAATTAAAACAAGCTCTTGCAAAACGCCGTACAAATACGTTTAGTGTATTCCGGAAATGTGTGGTGGCGGAATGGGACAAAATTGCACTTCTAGTTTTACAAAAAGCCCTACTATCTTGGAAATCCCGCTGCAATATGATAGTCCACAGCAAGAGCTACCAGATAGAACATATTAAAAAACAATTGTTCTAATTTATGTATTTTGTTTTTGTTGTCAAACTGTTTCCCAATATTTGTAGCCACCCTCTGTATTACATACATTTTAGTACTCAATATGTATTTGTTTAGAAATAAAGTACTTTTTCATTTATTATTCATGATAAACTCCTGTTTTTTCTATTTCTGGCGCATATTAAAATAAAAATCTTTTCAAATAATATTACGTAAGATATAAGACTTATTAAGAATTATTGCTAATTTTATGTTAATGATAGTTTTATATTTCCACAAGAAAAAGAAAAAATAACAAAGAAAGCAATAGCTAGAAGGTAATTATCTTTTTTTAAGATTTATCTTTGGAAGAGAAATGACTGACGTTGTTATAATTGGTACTTGAGAATCTTTCATTCATTCTTTTCTTTAATTGTGACTTTTAAAAGAGCTTTGTGGTTAGCCCTTTTAAGTATTACAAAGGAGTGTGGAATAAAGGAAATTTTATTAAAAAACAAAGAAAGAGCATTCCATTGAGTATTTCAAAGGAAAGTTATTCAAAGTAATTGCATTTGAATATTTTTTTTTATTGTTTTAACTCAAGGTTTTAATGAGTACTTCTTTTACAGTAAATAAACTTTACATTTAAGAAGGAACGACTAAGCTACTCTACTGAAATAATTATCCATGGGTTTTAGAAATAATACTTGAAAAAATTTCATTGTGCAAATGTATTTTCAGATTAAAAAATTTAACTTGCCAGATTTGCAGTTTACGAGCAGTAAAATAAGTAGTTATGAAGCAAGTAAGTTGTACCAATGTACATTTAGAAATTGCTTTTAATTTTTTTTTAAAAAGACCAATATTTCATCCTTTAACTAGTGATTGTTTTAATGTGATCATTCATTAATTTGCAATAGACTTGCTGTTTTCGAATATGCACATTGTTTAAAGGTAAATTTTCCAAATAAGTTTAAAAAAAAAATAATTATATTATTATTATATTCAATGTAGAAGAATACAGTTCATGTACAGCTACATATGAAACACCAGTAGATCCCTCCGGCGTTGCCTGAGATTACCTTGACGTGCGCAAATTTAATATTAATATATATATATATTCATATCGTGTGAAAACAAAAATTACTCTCAATGTTACACTATCTTCCGTTACACCCACGAGGGATACTTGTAACTGCTAAACCCTTTGATTTTCAAACAAGAGAACTGTTCCAAATTGCCAGATCCAGAAAGCGGAAAGTATGAAAACGACGTCCAGAAAATAATTTGTTTGGAGTAATAAATATTCGTATTTTTTTAATGAAAGAATAGCACTAAGTAGACGAAGAAATCGGCTACCAGTAGGGGTTTTTTTCCTCTTTTGTAAATCCATCCAGGCTACGGGGATGGGATAGTTGCCAACAATTACGCTTTCTTCCAACCGCTATTTTTAAACAGGAGACTTTATATTTTCATAAAGTTTTGATAGAACTAGAAACATTTGTCTTTTTCAGAGTGTTTGTGGATGGTAAGCGTTTATTTTATGTCGATTTGGAAGATCAGTGATTGACGTGCTGTGCCAAAGGAGATTTCTCAAGGAATTTAATTTCTGTTTAGTAAGTAAACCTGTAAACCTTTATTTAATCGTAATTTTTTTTTATTAAAAAATTATTCTGCTCGAAATTAGTTGTAGGTAAACAGCGTAAAAGTTGGCAGCTATGGGATGGCAATGCAGGAAAAAGCGAATAATATGAAAACAAACTTTAGAAATTCTTTTTTTCAAATAGTAAATATTTATATTTTTTAATGAAAGGTACCATCAGTACCAAAAAGGTAAAGGCTATTCGGAGGAGTCCTTATTTATTTATTTTTCTTCAGGCACCGAGTGATTGCAATTTTAAACTCTTGGGAAAACAGAAAACTTTTCCTCCCCTCTGCGTGCTCTGTGCTTAAAGATTCATGTTTTCCAGGAGCAGACACGGAAGCGATCGCCAGAACTTTCGAAGCTCATTAATTACATCTTTGAAAATCGCATAAAAAATTAAACTAAATAATTGGGGGGAATAATAGCATGTTAAACAGTCAAACAATTTAAATTAACAGCATTAACATTAATACTGAAATTTGTGTTATTTTGTTAATCTTGCATATATATACTAATTTATAATTATACTACAAATTTTAAACAGCTTTAACATGGCATTTAATTTTAAAAAATGCACAATTTTAGCAACCTGAAAACCAAAAAAAAAAAAAAAAATCAAATCAAAATTTAATTTTTGTCCCCTCCGAGGACTTGGCATATCCATATTTACTCATATTGTCTAGTTTATCGGTCGTTTATCAATTATTGTGTGCAGAATATGGAGGCCACAAATACAAAGATAAGTTTGATAAATAATTAAATCCTGATGTGCATTGTTTTACAGAAAATTATATTCTATAAATTCAACAGTTTAAAACAACAATAATAATAATATAATAATAAGTCAGTTTTGATTTTTTCTGTGAGAATAACCCATATTCTGTTACGCGGCAGAAAATGTGTATTTCAGAATTGATAGCATCCGAAAAACTAATATTTCGTATTGGGAAAACTGATCAATAAACTGTAAAACTACTCGGCAACTTCATTTTCTTTTTTCTTTTTCTCTTTTTTTCTAGTTTTTTTTAACAGACAAGGAAAAAAATTCTGTAATGTTTTTTTAAATCTCAGAAATCTATTTGTTTCTGAGATTTCTGGAGATAACGGAACCCTTTTCGAAATCATGAAATATTTCTCTTTTTCACAGTGTGTGTGGACGCTAAGTGTTTATTTGGTGTCAAGTTGGGAAGGCTGGTGATCAACATGCTGTGCCGAAGGGGATTTCACAAGGGATTTTTTTATCAATTTAGTATGTAAACCTATAAACTATATTAATTTAATTTATCTACATACAGAGGTTAGGCTAGCTAAAGTACAGTCTAGAGTTTTACCACGTGTGTACACAACACACTTATTTTTTTTTACAAGCTGGGAAAGTGTACACAATAAAAACGGGAAAAGTTTACATTATATTCAATAACACAAATTAATTTCTTAAGCACATTATCGTGTTGGTTATTTATAATAAATATTTATTCTATGAATCTGAAGAATTATTGTAACCCTTTCAGGAGCAAAGTACTTCTGTTGCTAAGATTTTTAAATGTTTGAAATGCATCAGGATTTACGAACAAACTTATTTCCTAATAAATAAAAAAAATGTGTATTTTCTGTATTTTCTTCACTTACATTATAAAAGAAAATACAGTGACCTCTCACTTATGCGCGATACATGGAAATTATTTTTCAGAACCAGTTTTTTTAATGTAATTTTTTGCCTCATTAAATCGCAGAATTTATAAATCGAATTTTACTCTTTTAAAATAGTGGAATGAAAAAGTAATTACTAAACATCGCGTATAAGTGAGAGGTCACTGTAATTATTTAGGAATAGCTGGCCAAACCTCTCGATTTCTGAAAATCACTATTTTTATACAGAAATATTTGCTTTGTATAATCGCAAAATTTCTTTGATTAAATAAAGTAAACATTTCTGTACGAAAATAGTGGTATATAAAAATCGGGAGGTTGGGAACTATGATTGTGGTAATATTTATGTATTTAAGTCCAATCATTTAATTTTAATATTTTGACATGATGATCCATTTCGCTAAAGCTTGTGACGTTATGATTGATGACATGATGAGATGATTTAAAGGGAGAAAAACTCTTATGTAAATATATTTTAATTATCATCACTGAAACATTATCTTCACTAAATCTCATTCCTTTAGAAAATGCGTTAAAACATGAATGTATCTACATTTTTACAAGGTAGAAACGGTTTTCGAACACAGACTAATTAAATTGCACTTAATTTTAAAGATACACTTCAAAATCTAATATAATGATCAATAAATTCTAAAAATAACTCCACAGGTGTGTGAAAAATCAATGCGCGAAAACATTCAAAGTTGCCACTTACAACTAAGTGCCATCTTTCTCTCATGAAAAATTTATATTCTTCTTGATCTATTTATTTTTATGCAGCATGGAGATGCAGCTTCAACAATCATACGCAGAATAATTTAAAAGCCTCTTCTCCTTATTTTTCTTCTTTGTCGTCGTTGTTCTTGTTATTGTATTTGCAAATTTGATTAGCTTTTTCTTTTTATATAATAAAAGAGGGGAAATAATTTTATAAAATATTTATGACGGTAAATCATAAATAAATAAATACGTATTTTTGTTTTATCCATTTCGGTAAAGCTTGTGACGTTATGATTCTAAATTAAGTAAACTATATACCGGGTATCCTAAAATGGACTGACTGATTTTAAAATTCAATAACTTCCAAACGGTGACAGATATTTAGAATATTCTTGCGGGAGAGTAATGTATGATGTCAGGAGTTTTTTTTTTACTGTGATTCCCGATTTTAATTCAAATTGCCAGCAATAGATGGCGCTGCGAGCACTATACCTCCAATCGAGGCATAAACAGCAATCACCCAACATTGGTGCGAAGGAAGAAGGTGAAATACATGGAGTGGCTCTCATTCACCAATAAAACCTTATTCAGAATCCCCTAAGAACAAGATTGTATTAGCGAATGAGACCTACTCCATGTATTTAACTTCCTTCCTTCGCATCAATGCTGGGTGGTTTTAGCTTTTGCCTCGATTGCTCGCCTACTGCTCGCAGCGCCATCTATTGCTGGCTTTTCGAACTAAAATCAGGAATCGCAGTAAAAAAACTCCTGATATCATACATTACTCTCCTGTGAGAATTTTTTAAATATCTGTCACCATTTGGAAGTTATTGAATTTTAAAATCAGTCAGTCCATTTTAGGATACCCGGTATACATATTGATATCGGTATTCTAAATACAGTGCATAAAGAAGCTTAATTGTAAATAAATAAATGTATACTTCTTGAAAACAAGTGATGTCTCTACTACTTCTGCTTCAAATAATTCTATAAAAAAGTCGTAGGAACCAATCGAATCGGAATAAGGCATGTTATTTGTTCATTTTTAAAATGGTAGCACACACTTGGGATACTTCTGAGTTTCTTGTAGCAGCCACAGCAGCACGGAAAAGTACACAATTTATGCACATTTTCCTAAAATTTCAAAACGTTGTAAAAGAAAATACATTAAAAGTTTATTGATAAATTTCGGAAAATAAAATCAATATATTAAACATAAAAATAAGGTGTGAATATTCAATTAGTAACTAGAAATATATATATATATATATAACAAGTGAAAACAGATGACGATCCCTGTAGATCACAACGTTTTTGGATCACGCCTCACCGAAGCATTACAAAATCATAATTGCCCCCCCCCCCCCTCTTCTGTAACATATAACTCTTATTATTTAAAAATGAATTCTTACTCACATGGCGGAAGCCTAAAAAAGAATTAACAATGACAAGTCATTTCTCCATTTTTTTGTTCTCCAAATATATAATATTTTATCACAAATATATTTTTCAAACTCTATAAATGTAACGAAGTCATGCATCTTCACCTTTTATATCTCGATCAGTTTCGATGTTTTTTGCCAACTTATCTCATGTGAAACAAAAGTACTATATGATTTTCGTTTTCATCTTCTTAAAATATCTTGAAGAGACTCTCACATTTGACATTAAATTTTAATACTTCTTACTTGAAACAGGTGGACAATTTTTGGACACTAAGATCTCTCTATAAATAACATAATACACAAGAAGTATTTCTAGATTTTCATCTTTATCAATTTTAAGTAGCCATTTTTCTATCCCACCATAATACATTTCTTTGTTACTGAGCTTTTTCTTCCCCATTATCGTCAATTGACCGCTGGGTATAAACTCATTTTTAAATTTTTAAATGTACACTTATATACTACGTATAAGTCCTGCATGAGAGCAATATAAAATTTACAATTCACCCTTTAGTTTCTACTTTGCCCGTTAGGGATTTTATAGGCATTATTCAAGGATCTAATTAAATTGGTAATACCTCGCTTAGATATTTCAGGGGGTATTTTTTAGTTTAAATGCATTCAAAACAACCAGTTTTAATTATAGTTTTAAGTAATTTTATGTGTAAAAGTTTCTTAAATGATATATTTAAAAGTGTCTCGTCCAGTAAATAATAGCCAAAAACGTTTTGCGGAAGATTCTAAAATAGATTAAAGCAGAAAAATTACAGAAATTTTTAAGTACAAAATAGGAAATAAGTATTAATATTTAATTATTATAAAGCTTTTCCGTACAATTATTCCTGTTTAATTTGAATTTTGAACTTTTTGAAACTTAAATATATTTTTTTGTTGTATCTCATTGGTTCGGAAGCGGGTGGTGCAGCCGGGGTCTGAAGTGTTTTCTCTTATCATGGATGTTGAATCTTCAACAAGGTGTACAGAATTGCGTACATATTTTTTTTTGTAATTCATTGCACCGATAGTACAGTGCCTAGAAGTAAATAGTGTTGTTATCACCGTCAAATTATATCTCTGAAATAGAGGACGCGGATAGATGGCGCTAGTGTTCTCGCCGCGGCTATGGTAACTTTCGT